>CM070069.1:31979357-33266024 GCA_036320875.1 Cotoneaster glaucophyllus | reverse complement strand
GCTTGTATTGAAATAAAAAAATAAAAAGTTGCATTGTCAATAATTTTCCCTAATTAGAGAAGTACTACTTTGCTTAATTACCAAATTGATACACAAAAACTTTTGAAAGTATTCAAATGGGTCCCGTCGTTAAATCTTCATCGCAGGCCGTACAAGTGGTCGGTATAGGGTCCGCAGCACTGTCATTGAACCCCCCAAGCAGGAGACACAAAACCCATACATGTGGGGGAATTACAAAAGAACTGGAGCGCTAATGTGGAGGAGATTAATCAAAAGTCTAGACTACTTGATGACCTCGGGGCTCAGGAGGAATGTTTTTGGCATCAAAGATCTAGGGTGAATTGGTTAAAGGAAGGTGATACCAACACCAAATTTTTCCACATGACCACGATTCAAAGGAGAAGAAGGAACAAGGTGCTGAAAATAAAAGATGCTTTTGGTGAATGGGTGGAGAATCCCATCCAGGTTCGAAGGTTAGTTGATGAGCACTTCATGAATATTTTCAAATTTGGTGGGAGTAGGAATTGGGGGCCGGTTCTAGACTGCTTGATCCCTTTAGTCACGGAGAACATGAATGCAGTGCTCATGGCACCTGTTCTAGAGGAGGAGGTGAAGGATGCGGCTCTTAAGATGGGTGGGCTAAAGGCCCCGGGTCCGGACGGCTTTCAATGAGTCTTTTATCATAATTATTGGGATCAAATAGCGGGCGATGTTAACCATCTGATTGGGTCCTTGATTCACGGCAATGACATTCCTAATAAGTTGAACGTCACTCACCTTGTTTTGATTCCAAAAGTACCTCATCCCGAGACGGTCTCGCATTTTCACCCTATTAGTCTTTGTAACTATTCTTATAAGGTTCTTTCCAAGGTGATGGCAAATAGACTGAAGCCTTTCATGCCGAAGTTGGTTTCTCCTATGCAGAATGCCTTTGTGGTAGATAGACAGATTCAGGATAGTATTGGTATAGCTCATGAGGTCTTCCACTTTCTTAAAGGTAGGAAATCCAAGCACAGGTTCGAGATGGGAATTAAGTTGGATATGCAAAAAGCCTACGATAAGGTAGAATGAGACTTTCTCGATGCTGTTATGGATAGGATGAGCTTTGGGATATCCTGGAGAAAGCTTATCATGGGTTGTGTGTCCTCAGTTAACTTTGCTGTTATTCTTAACGGACAACCTGGGGAAAACTTTGCACCTTCACGTGGTCTCCGACAGGGAGACCCACTGTCGCCATTTTTGTTCCTTCTGTTGAGTGAGGTTCTCTCCAGAATGCTTCAGGGAGCTATTGATTCCAGATGTCTTGATGGGGTGAAAATGAGTGCTTATGGGCCAGTTATTTCCCATTTATTTTTTGCAGATGATACCTTGCTGTTCTTAAAGGCAGATAGATCGAACTGTTTGCAGCTGGCTGATATTCTTAACAAGTACTGTTTTGCCTCGGGTCAGGAAGTTAATATTCAGAAGTCTAGTGTCTACTTCGGTGCTAATATTCCTGCCCATTTATTTGTGGAGTTGGGTAATATTTTGGGAATGACTGTTGTGGAGAATCCGGGTACTTATTTGGGAGTCCCTACTATTTGGGGACGGTCTAAAAAGCTTGGCTTGGCATATATTAAGGGACGGCTTCTGAGTAAGTTGCAAGGTTGGAAGCATTGTTTGCTTTCCAAAGCGGGGAAAGAAGTGTTGATAAAGGCTGTTGCTCAAGCCATTCCTGCCTACCCAATGAATATATTTAAGTTTCCCGCTGTTCTTTATAAGGAGATGGATGCTCTGATTGCTAAATTTTGGTAGGGGGATGTTTGTGGAGGCCGAAAAATTCATTGGGTTGCCAAGGAGACTATGAATCTCCTAAGGCGTTTGGGTGGTTTGGGATTTAGAAATTTTCTGGACTTCAACGATGCCCTCCTTGCCAAACAGTGATGGAGACTGATTATTGATCCGGATTCGTTGTGGGCGAGAGTTATGAAGGCTCGGTACTTTCCAAGTTGTTATATTTTGGATGGAAAAAAAGAGGGCCGCGCCTTTTGGGCATGGTCGAGTCTTTTGGTGGGAAGAGACTTAATTCTCCGGGGGGCTCATTAGCAGATCATGAGTGGGGAGGAGGTTCGCTTGTGGGTTGATAGGTGGCTACCTTCCCTTCCGCTGGGACATCCCATTCCTAGGGGGAGGTTGCGGTTACAAAAGGCACCAAGGTCAGCTCCTTAATATGCTCGTCAACAAAATCTTAGGACCTTGATTTTCTCCACCCCCTTCATTTCAGTTGAGGAGAGGTCTGCAATTATGGAATTACCAATTGGAAACATTTTAAGAAAGGATAGGTTGATTTGGGCGACTAATAAGAATGGTTCCTATTATGTCAAATCTGGTTATTCTTGGTTGCAAGCTAACTTTATTAGCTCACGGGACCATCAGTCCCCCACCGTTCGTTCTATCCCGGATAAGCTTTGGAAAATTCTTTGGAAAGTCAAGGCACCACCTAAGGTTAAGCATTTTCTTTGGAGTACTCTCCATAAGGCTATTGCTACCATGACGGCTCTCTTTGTCAGACGTTCTTCTCCTTCTCCCTTATGTCCAATCTGCCATTCTCAGGAGGAGTCCATTGTCCACATTTTCCTTCTCTGCCCGTGGGTCAGCACCCGTATGGTTTGGTGGAGCGCTCGGTTACAACATATCCCGGGGTGACATCTCGGACTGGGCTGCTTGGCTGCTCTCTGTTTTTCCCCTAACGTGGACTCTTCGAATAATAATGGGTGGGTTCAAACTTATGTGGCCTTTTCTTGTTGGCATATTTTGAGAGCTAGGTGTGAGTTTGTTTTCAACCATGTCCCTATCAATCCTTTGCATATGCTATTGGGAATCAATCACTCTGTTGCTGAATTCACTAATGCGTGGCTGGCACCAATTGCTGATAGGGTGGTGGAGTCGGTCAGTTTAAGACTGGTTATCAAGTGGACCCCTCATTCTTCTCCTTTTGTTAAAGTTAATGTTGACGCCAGCTGGTCCAGGCTAAACAAATCGGGGTTTGCTGCGGTGGTGGTGCGGGATGCTGATGGGCTGTTTGTAGCTGCGGCAAGATATGCCATTTCGACCTCCTGTGTAGCTGCGGCAGAAGCTATGGCCATGCTTCGTGGGTGTGAGCTTGCCGCCTCTTTGGGCTTAATTTCAGTTATTTTTGAATCTGATTCGCTTGAATCTATTTCTTGCCTTTCGAAGTCGTTACAAAATGGCAATTGGGAGGCATTTCCTATCCTTGCCAATGTGGTGGAGTTGGGTGCTGCTTTCCAAGTTTGTCTCTGGTCTTGGGTTCCCAGATCGGCCAATTTGGCGGCGGACTTTCTTGCGTCGAGTAGTCTTAAGGAGATGTGTAATGTTGTTTGGGTTGCTCGACCCCCATCTTCTTAGGTGTTTGTTCTGGTTAATGATGGTTTACCTTGTCCCCATTAATCTTTTTTGGCAGTGTGGAGGGCGACGCTTTCTCTGGTTACGGCGTCTTTCTCTTGTTCTCTGCACTGGTTTTTCTTTTTTGCTGCTGTGCTGTTTGTTTGCCTCTGTGTAGGCTTTCGGTTCTTGTTGTTGGCTTTTTGGCCCTGATTTGTATCAGTTCTCCAAAAAAAAAAAAAAAAAACCCATACAATCACTTTCCAATCCTTTTTTTTTTAATGAAAACTAATGAAAAGTCAATTTTTTTTTTCTTTTAACGAAAAGTCTTTTTTAAAGATATAGTGAATAGTGTCAGGTAAAGGTAAAAATGTAGTTTTTCGTTAAAAGTGAACAGTACCGAGAGTGTTTGGTTAAAACTCCATTTTTTTTAATGCCTAATGAAATCCAAAATTTTAAATATTTTTGTTAGAAAAAAGAGCATTTTAATTTCTTAATTAATTAAAAGTATCTCACTATTAAAAGTAATTTTTAATGTCAATTAAAAATACGATCCAACTGTATTACTCTCTATTTATAATTGATAAATCTCGAGACTGTAAATGATGTTTTCGTATTATGATTGACTCATTGTATACCCTGACTCAAATTTCATACCCATATGCAAATATATGTGTATTAAATAATTGTATTTTTTTATAACAAAAAGGGAAAAGAACTATATAAAAAGAGCTCTAATTAATCAATCAATAAATCTTTAAAATTATAATTTAAAAGTTCCAATTAATTATTTTATCCAAAAAACTCAAATTTCATATCTCTCGACCTTCAGTTTCATGTTGATTTTTTAAAGAGAGTAGAACGTTATCAAAAAGGCCAAGCCGGCAACTTTTTCTCTGTTTTTCTTATCGGACCCTATTTTTCTCCAAAAAGTGCACAAAAGTTGAGAGAATTTGTGCACCGTCCAGCTAAAGGCTTGTTTGGCTGCATGCAAATCCGCATTTCTCTGCATATCTACTAATTCCACCTCAAATCACCATCCTCGGTAAGTAAGTTGACACTTGGCAATACTAAAATGCAAGTCAAACATGGCTTTGCAGCAGGTAGGTGAAAGTGAAAGCGAAAGCGAAAGAGATATACTGCCTAAACAATACCATAATCTTAATTATCGAGTGTAATTTGTGCCTAAATAGTAAAACCAAGACTTGACATGTCTCCAACTTGGCTTGGGAAAAAATGCCTTACTAGACCTAACTATGCTCGTACTATTTGTCGAAATTTCTCGTATCAGACGATAATATACGGTCAATTATTATGGCCTTCGGACTTTTATTTAAGTAATAGTACACAAATTTTATAAACAAATGGCATGAGTACCGTATACAAGTTTAATGTTTTTTTAAGGTCCTTCCATATTCTTTTATCACGTGACAAAGACACGTCTACAAGTGATAATGTAATTTTTTTTAATCGTATTCAATTATTGTGCACTAATAAGTCATGAAAGTACCATTAGTACCAATGAATCAATTCGTATATTTGCAATGTAAAATTCTAATGCGCATGAAATGAGCAAACTTTTTTTTATTTTTTATTTTTTATTTTTTTAAGAGTCGAACAAACTACGTTTATTGTAAGTATTGGTTCATAAACTTTAATAGGCAACTTCGTTAGACTTATGTTTTTTATTTGATACTTAAACGTTTATTTTAGAAGCAAGTGCTAACAATGTTACATAAATGGACAATGTGAATTGAACCAATACCGACGCAATTTTAATTCAATGACTAAAACTCCAATAAAGCCAACGTCCAAAGATCAATACTCCAATTTTATCATATATTTTGTACTCCAATATCACTTATAATCTATATGGCTTATTGGTTATGGAATGAGATTCACTCCGAATCTTTGTGTCCGGAGTTTACTGACGAAGCATCCCCGCGTTCAAGAGAGAAAAGAGATCCGGACTGTTCAATCTGTTAGTTTTTTCCTCAAAATTTTGACAAGGACGCTCACCTCCCTTCAATGAGTGATTTTCTTAATTAGTTTTATGTTTCTGGCCCCAACTAGACATTGCACCAGTGATATTCGCCCCTTATGTGCATTATTTGTTCATGATACTGTGTTAGGATTTGGATTGATCCAAGTTGGCTCATAACATTTCACATCCATTTGTTGAGTGTGACAATTATACCATCATATGATGTTATTAAAATACGGGTGAATAATAAATTTAATACGGTAAAACTTTTTAAATTTAGAGTACGGTCTGTTAGTATTTATCTTCACTTGAAAGTGAAAGGTCTTTCGAATCTCGTTGACGATGAATTCGATACCAAATTAGGCTGTTCACTGTGTGGCTTAGCCGAACTTCCCCTCTCCTTAGTGTAAAAATATCGATGTACTAAAAAAAATAAAATAATACTATCTATACATCTAATTTTATTTTTTACACGATCTTCTTAATTTTTGGCAGTCGAAATCGGATGGAAAACCAAAAGTACGTAAATGTTGCTACCATGCTGTGCGTATACGGTACCCACTACCCAGGCAGGCCTTTCTTTCTGATTGCGTGAGAGTGCGCATTACGCTTCCGGCCTGGCCGGACCAAGAGGCCCAAAACCCAAAAGAAAACCAAAAAGGAAAAAGGAAAAAAAATCACGAAAGGCAATCAAGTAAGATTAACAGTTCCAAACAAGTTAGAGAGTCACGACTCAAGCAGTATCAGTGTCTGCTTAACAGCAAAGCGTCCCTTCCCCACTGCCTCTCCAGTTTCATTTATTTAATTAATCAGAAACTAAATCTAATCTCTCTCTCTCTCTCTCTCTGCGCTACCAGATTTAAATGACTATGTAGAGAGAGAAAATCAAACCCAAAGAGCAAAAGCAAAAGCCACTCCCTATCTCTCTCTAAATAATCATATTTGTTTTCCGAAGCTCCAATACTCTCTCGTTTACGCTCGCTCTCTCTCTCTCTCTGTACATCTGCGCGACTGTGTATTTATCTGCGATTTGAAACCCTAGGCATTTCGGATCCCGTGCTACATTTGGATGTGAAGGAGCGTGCGCCGCTCAGATCGGGATATGGAGGAGTTTTCCGGCGACGGAGGTTTGACTCCGATGACGGATTACAGTAACGGACCGGTTCACGGCGCTACGCCGACACCGCCGCCGCTGACGGTGTCCGGATCGTTCAAGGAGGGGAAGAGCTCATCGCGGAGGAGAGGATTCAGGAAACCGAGTATGGATGGCGACGAGTTGATAAACCTCTTGCACGGCTCGGATCCGGTCAAGGTCGAGCTCAATCGGCTCGAGAATGAAGTCAGAGGTGCGAATGCGGCTCGATCCGCTGCTTTTCTCGAGATTTGCAGTCGGTTTTCCCCTAGATTCTTGGTGTCGTTTTGCCCTTTTTGACTGTCGTTTTTGTGTGTGTTTTGCAGATAAGGACCGGGAGCTAGGAGAGGCACAGGCTCAGATCAAGGCTCTCAAGCTCTCTGATAGAGCCAGAGAAAAAGCTTGTGAAGAGGTTATTTTCGTCATTTTATACTACTCTGATTTTTCCTTAGTGGGCATACAACTATTATGTTTAAACATTGGCTTAGTCTTAATTTTTCCTTAATTGTAGAACATTACATTTAGCCCAATATTTCCCATCAATTTTGTGGTATATGTATTGGAAATTTTCGGAGTAGACGATTTAGGTTAATTACTATGGCTAATATGGAATCTAACTTCTATTAATTGATGGGCAATGGTTACTTTATCATTTGGATCCCATTTACTTGTTCTTCCTGCTCTAACTTTCATATTAGTTGCCTATTTAGAAATTAACATGTTCTCATTCCTTTTTTTGTTCTGGGGTAAACTTATTTTAATTTGAGTGAAGTTATGGAATATATAGTAATGTATACTTGTATGGTAATCGCGTTGGCAATTATAAATATGTCGCTGAAATGGTTGCTGAATTTTCTTGTTATCTATGTTTTTGTTACATTGTAGCTCACTGATGAGCTGTCGAAGGTGGAAGAAAAGCTGAAGTTAACCGAATCACTTCTAGAAAGCAAAGTATGATTTGAATCTGAATCTTTTCTTTGTTTTTTTTTAAGTGTTGCTAACTTACTTTGGTTTCTATTATGTATGCTTGTTATTACAATTCTACATCGCCGGAAAATGTTTTGCAGAATCTTGAAATAAAGAAAATCAATGATGAGAAGAAAGCTTCCATGGCTGCTCAGTTCGCAGCTGAAGCTACTCTACGGAGGGTTCATGCTGCTCAAAAGGATGATGATATGCCTCCGATTGAAGCCATTCTTGCACCTCTGGAGGCTGAGCTAAAGCTTGCCCGGCAAGAGGTACATTCTGTCTTACCCGAGGAGAACACAATTCATGTGGTACTTGTAGGTGTAATTGATTAGTTATATTTAATTCTTACAGATTGCAAAGCTTCAAGATGATAACAAAGCTTTGGATCGCCTTACCAAATCAAAAGAAGCAGCTTTACTTGAGGTCGAGAGGACTGTTCAGGTTGCCTTGGCTAAGGCCTCCATGGTGGATGACCTTCAAAATAAAAACCAAGAGTTGATGAAACAGATAGAAATTTGTCAGGTAGTGCAAGATAATGCATGATATTTCCTTTTTTAAGTGGATTAGACATTTTTTTCCCTTTTGGGAGCAGTGTTTGGAATTGTATAATTGTAGTTTCACGCTCTCGTTGTTTGACTAGTATGATTTATTTCGTATTTCTGCTGCTTCTGTGTGCTAGGAAGAAAATAAGATTTTAGACAAGATGCATAGACAAAAGGTTGCTGAGGTTGAAAAGCTTACTCAGACTGTGCGGGAGTTGGAAGAGGCTGTTCTTGCTGGTGGTGCAGCGGCAAATGCTGTGAGGGATTATCAGCGGAAGTTTCAGGAGATGAATGTAATCCTCCAAACATATTTAAATGCTCAATTTACCTGTAATATGTAGTTGAAAGCATTCTTATGATTGAAGAGGTTTGGGTTTTCTTTCTCAGGAGGAAAGGAAAACTCTAGACCGGGAGTTGGCCCGTGCAAAAGTAACAGCAAATAGAGTAGCTGTAGTGGTAGCAAATGAGTGGAAAGACGCTAATGACAAAGTGATGCCTGTAAAACAGTGGCTGGAGGAACGGAGATTCCTGCAGGTAGTGTTTTCTATCTTCCTTTTGGGGTTAGCTTTTGGCTTCTTACTGGCTTTCTGAATTCTGTGTTTGGCTTCCACTGTTTACTGTAATGACCAAACTGTGTTCTTACAGGGAGAAATGCAGCAACTTCGTGACAAGCTTGCCATAACTGAGCGAGCTGCCAAGTCTGAAGCTCAATTGAAAGTAATAATCTGGTTCTGCAACCAATGCCAAATCTGTTTTCAGTTTAAATTTGGGGTGTTATGTATACTAAAAGTTCTCTCTCTGCTTTTAACAGGAAAAATATCATATGCGACTTAAAGTGCTTGAGGAGAGTGTGAGAGGTCACAGTCTTAACCGCAGTACAGCAGAGGGAAGATGTACAAGCAATGGACCCTCTCGACGTCAGTCCCTGGGTGGGGCTGATAACCCTCCAAAATTAACTTCCAATGGCTTTTTATCCAAGAGAGCTCCTGTCAGGTCTTTGACCTCCAGCACCAGTTCAGTGTTAAAGCATGCTAAAGGCACATCAAAATCATTTGATGGTGGTACAAGATCATTGGACAGGGGTAAGGTTAACTTGAATGGTACAAGCCCCAGTTTCTCCGTCAACCAATCTTGTGAGGGTACAAAGGATGGCGAAGCACAAAATAACTGGAAGGGAAATTCAGATGATAAGCCTGAGTTCTCAACAGTGGATACGGAGGATAGTGTCCCGGGGGTTTTGTATGATTTGTTGCAGAAAGAGGTGGTGGCTTTGAGGAGAGCTGGTCACGAGAAAGATCAAAGCCTGAAAGACAAGGATGACGCTATTGAGGTTGGTACTCTTTTCTATCAGTCTCCTAATTCTGTAATGTACACTCTTGGTTAAGCATTTGGTTATGATTATCGTCTTTCAGATGTTAGCCAAGAAGGTAGATACCTTGACTAAAGCAATGGAGGTTGAAGCAAAGAAAATGAGAAGAGAAGTTGCTGCCATGGAGAAGGAGGTAGCTGCCATGCGTGTGGACAAAGTACATGAGAATAGGGCCAAGCGGTTTGGTCATACTAAAAGTTCCGTCAGCAGTGCTCAGGTGCTCTCTGGAAGGTACTTAATTTCAATCGCTTACCACCTGTGATGTCTCAGATCACATAGTTATTCGGTAACTTCGGTTGTACCGTTGAAGATATGCCATTTTCTTTGCTTCGGTTGAAGCAAAGAAAATGATAGTGTTGTCTCTGTTGTGATTATTGTTCTCACCAAACTTGTAGAGATGGGGGTGTAGTCAAACTAAGATATTAAAGGATTTTAAAGGATTTTAAAAGTGATAGATTTGATAGGATTTAAGAGGATTAAAGACTCCTACAAAATTCATATGGATTTGAATGGATAGTTTGTAGATTTTGGTGGATTGTGGTGGAAGGATTTGAAATCCTAGGGGGTGAGGTTGGATTCTTTTTAGCCTTGGTTACATATATTTTGGCTCTCAAATCCCACAAAATCCACAACTTATAGAAATCCTCCAAAATTTGAATACACTTAGATTTGGATGGATTTTAAAATCCTTTAAATTTTTTTAATTGACTACACCTGGATTCTAAAATCCTTTAAAATCTTTTAATTGACTACACTAGGATTTTAAAGTCTCAAATCCGAGTTTGACATGTTTCACATACTGTGTAGGGGTCTCGCACGAAGTGGGTTAACACGCAGCACCCAATGACAAAAACCCTAATTTGCAGCTGCAGAAAGGCATTAATCCTCAGAGGCCTCCTTGTTCCTCCTTCGTTTTTCCACTTTTTAATTTTATTTTATCCCGTCCCTTCCCCCCCCTGCTGCGATTGATTATAAGATAGTAGCCGGCATGCTGATGAAACTGTGTTCACCAAAAGCTGGTAAAGGAGAGCAACCTCGGAGAAAGAAGTTGTCGGTATGCCCGCCTCTGACGTAGATTGTTATTCCCGTGCTAGTTAGAGAGATGAGCAGAAGAAAAGAGAAAAGGGAAGAAGAAGATTATTGACTTTTGGGCTAACCTACCTTTTGTGGCGTCGTCTCGTGAGTGGGCAATGGTTGTGTTGTATAGGTAGCTTATTGGGTTTTGTTACGTTGTTGTATGTTTTGCAGTTTATATTTGTAATTGCAGAGGCTAGTGTGATTGCTGTTGGTTAAGGGCTTTGTTAATATTCTTGTAACCAGATCAAGATTAGATCTTTTGTTGCTTGTGTTACTTCATCTATAGTCCACTGTTGGTTTATATCTCTCTATCTTATAGACATGTTAAAGTTCTTGGACACTCTTAGTCTTACCTTACGAGCGGATTTTTAAGGGACGGATCACCGATAGACCTGGCATTTTGGACTTGACCCGTTAACCCGATCCGACCCAACCCGTTAATATTAGTATTTTGGTGAATGCTTAATGGGTCGGGTCGCTAACGGGTGAACTCGTTAACAACCTGTTAAATAACGGGTCACTTTGGGTCAATCTGTTAGACCCGTTAGTTGAGGATATTTTAGTAATTTCAGTAAAGTTTTAACAACAAAAAATAAACTCTCTGCAAAAAAAATAATAATAATTGTTAACGGGTGAAACGGATGACCCGTTAACGGGTCGGGTTCGGATGACTTGTTAACTTAACGGGTCGGATTGAACCTGACTTAAACCCAATAAACCCGACTTGTTTACAGGTTTATCCATCAGTATGTCTCTTAACAATTGAGTTTTGGTTTCACCATGAATTTGGATATTCTCTGGGCCTTAGTGTTCGAAGCTTAAGGATCATAAAATTCAGACACTTAGATTGTGTAAGAGAGTAAGCAGAGCTTTTGGTTTGTGTGAGGAAGGCTGTGGGCCGTCGAATTTTATTTGAGTGATCCGAATTGTCCTGCCCTTAGGACACCGCACAATGAGATCCAGAGTGGCTTTCTATCCATGCAAATGTGCCCCAACTTCACCGGAAGGGCAACATATAGCTTAAACTAAGATGATCGGTCGTACATGCATATTTTCAAATCACTTAACAAATTTAGATGATTGAATATCTAGGTTAGACCCGTCGGCAAGAGTAATATATGCGGTCCTTTGCACTCAAGTTTAAATTCTTATAATCAATTAGAGTAATTTAATTTTTCAACAAAACAAAAAAAGAATTAGAGTAATGTAATTGGAATGTTGCCTTGTGCAAGAAAAATCAAACACCAAAACTCAAAAGCACCTCCACCGGGAAAAATCAAAATCGGTGTGTATTTTCATAAGTGGGCTTGGGTGTCTAACTTTTATGGGCCTCCGGCTATAAAAGCCCGTAATTGTATCCATACTTCGTTATTTTCCGCCTATTTTTTTATTTACACTCGCCATGAAACGAATCAAACGCCCGCCCAGAACTGAAAAGCGCGCCAATAAGCCGCGCATCTCAATTCCCATGGCCATCGACTCTCTCGTCCTCGGTAGTTCTACCCCTCCACCTTCTTCCCCAGTACTCTCTCTGCATTTTCTTTCTTCTGTTAATATTTGTTTTGCCCTAAAATTGAATCTTCTGATGTAATCAGGCGCCGGGCAAGAGGTCGGTAAGAGCTGCGTGGTGGTGACAATCAATGGGAAACGAATCATGTTCGACTGCGGAATGCACATGGGCTATCTCGACCACCGCCGCTACCCCGATTTCTCTCGCATTCCAAAATCGCAGAACGAGTCGAACTTCGATCACTCCATTACTTGCATCATCATCACCCACTTGTAAGAACTCAATTTTATTTTTTTTATTTTAAATTTTGAATTATTGATGGTTAATTCGAGTTAACTCAGTGTTTGTTGATTTTGTGCAATTGGGCGATGTAGTCACTTGGATCACGTTGGGGCTCTTCCTTACTTCACCGAAGTCTGCGGTTATCAGGGTCCAATTTACATGACGGTAAGGTGCTCGATGAAATGTCTCCGTGAATTCATATTTTGGTGGTGTTGTTGTAATGATTTTTCGTGATTGTGCTGCAGTATCCGACAAAGGCATTGTCTCCTATAATGTTGGAGGACTATCGAAAAGTGATGGTGGAGCGAAGGGGCGAGGAAGAGCAGTTTTCATCTCATCACATTGCCGAGTGCATGAAGAAAGGTACATAACCTTTTCATATGATTTTGTAGTAAGTTCCTTGAACATTGGAACCGATACATGTTGTTTTTGTTTTTTCGGGGGTGTTTTCTGTATGGCTTCTGTATGGCCCCTCAATGCAGTAGTGCCAGTGGATCTGAAGCAGACAGTGCAGGTTGATAAAGACCTTCAAATCCGTGCATACTATGCAGGACATGTAAGGCTTGTTTATCTCTCATATTGAATGCATTGTGTCTTGATAGCCATGTTTTCATGCTTCGCTACTGAATTATAGCTCTACTATTTGATGTGTCATTCCTTGAGTCCTAATAACTTATTATACTTCTAAGGTTCTTGGAGCGGCAATGTTTTACGCAAAGGTGGGTGACGCCACTATGGTGTACACGGGAGACTATAATATGACACCAGATAGGCATCTTGGAGCAGCTCAAATTGACCGACTAAATTTGGACCTTCTTATTTCAGAGTATGGGATGTCTTTCTTTTGTATATTGTTTGGACTTTGCACCTCAACAATTGTTGCACATTCAACTTTTTCTTGGATCTCCATTGTTGATGAACTTAGGGTACAAAACTTATGCTGCATGAAATTTTTGTTTTCCGTGGACTTGCTTATAAGTAGGCTTCTCCTAATATTTTCCTGTCACAGATCCACGTATGCAACAACCATACGCGATTCAAAATATGCCCGGGAAAGAGAATTTCTCAGAGCTGTAAGTAAATGATAAAGTAGAAGTGTCAACAGTTCATGTTATAGTTTTAACTTGAATTACGAGAGTCATAATAATCAAACTATCGGTCCTTTGATATGCAACTCCTTGCTTTAAGCATCAATTTGCATACATGTTTTCATGCATGCATTCATTTGTAAAACCTGGTGCCAGTCAAAATTGGATACAATAGTTTCTTGTGTTTGTCCCTTAAAGGCAGTTTTGCTGGTTATTTTTAATGTAATTTAATTCAGGTTCATAAATGTGTTGCTGCCGGTGGAAAAGTTCTAATTCCAACTTTTGCTCTTGGAAGAGCTCAGGTATTATGCCACACCAATTCTAATTCCTTGTATCTTTATGTTTTATCTTGTTCTGTTTCTTTTTGTGCTAATGTTTTGGTAGCCAATGCTGAGCCCTGGTTGTGAAATTTGTTCTGAAAGTAATCTAATATTTTGTAGGAACTGTGTATCTTGTTGGAAGATTACTGGGAGCGCATGAATCTAAAGGTTCCTATTTACTTCTCAGCAGGTTTGCACTAGCTGCTGTTCTTTCCTCTCCACATCTATTAACTGTTTGCAGGAACTGTATGCTTTTCTGTCAAATGCTAATTTTCATTGCTTGCATAATTACATAAATTGGATCAGAATATTTTGAGACCTATACAAGGGGTAATTGAATCTTTGAGATGATAGAAACCTATCGACGTGCCTGAAAATCTTTTACAGTTTCTCAATTTCTGGGAGTACCTTCATTTTCCTATTGGTATATAGTGGCGTATCAAATTTCTACTGACGATGTTAATTCTTTCAGGTTTGACCCTTCAAGCCAATATGTATTATAAGATGCTTATCAGTTGGACCAGTCAGAAAGTCAAAGAAACGTACTCCACGCATAATGCCTTTGATTTTAAGAACGGTACTTTTTTTATCTGACTTGCTGAAGGATTAAAGTAGTAGTTTATGAGAAATCAAGATACGATGTTGTAACGTGTAATCGAAAAAGAAAAGATACAATCTTACTCTTTGGGATTGAAGCAGAACAGATTAAGAGTGAGTAATTTGTCAAGTACCAATATAAGACGTTCATGAAAAGGTGGAACTGCTCAGCACTATTATGCACATATGATCACTCTATATTTTAAGTAAACTTTACGAGAATTGATTCTGGAAAATATTATTCCATTGCTTGATATCTAATTGTTTAATGAGGCCTCCATCTTACTCTTATTGTTTTGAATGTTAAAGCTCACAAGTTCGATCGTTCGATGATGCATGCTCCTGGACCCTGTGTTCTGTTTGCCACACCAGGGATGATCAGTGGTGGCTTTTCACTTGAGGTTTTCAAGCACTGGGCTCCTTCGGCGATGAATCTTGTTACACTGCCCGGGTAATTGCCTCTTTCTGTTTCTTATGTTTTAAATATCAAGTTTTATTCTCAGATATCAGTACTAAACTTCTGGGTTGGAATTTAAACTTTTTAGTCATTGTTCCTCTTTTCTTTTCAAGGTATTGCGTGGCTGGAACCATAGGGCATAAATTGATGTCGGGAAAACCCACCAAAATTGATCTGGACAAGGACACACAAATTGATGTTCGATGCCAGGTTCACCTTTATATTCCTTAAGTTTCGATTTAAGTCCCGTTACAGAGTGTGATTATCTGCGTGCCAAAATCACTTTCTGGAGTGTTTGGTTTTTGATATTTTGATTGTTGTTTACATATATAACTCTTATACATTGTTTTGCCGTTACCAGATTCATCAGTTGTCATTCAGTCCTCACACAGACGGCAAAGGAATTATGGATCTTGTAAAATTTCTCTCCCCTAAGCATGTCATACTTGTTCATGGCGAGAAGCCGAGGATGGCGATTCTAAAAGGAAAAATCCAGTCGGAGCTGGGAATTCAGTGTTACGACCCTGCAAACAATGAGACCGTGTCAGTTCCATCAACCCACTACGCGAAAGCAGTAGCTTCCGACGCGTTCATCCGAAGCTGTTCGAATCCAAACTTCAAGTTCTCGAAAAGAAGTTCAGAAGATGAACATGGTATGAATTTGGGAACCAGTAATTCAACTCCAGGACTGCAAGTAAGCGATGAGAGGGCAGCAGAAGGGGTTTTGGTTATGGAGAAAAGCAAAAAAACCAAGGTATTACACCAAGACGAGCTTATGCTTATGTTAGGAGAGAAAAAGCACCAAGTACAATTTGCTTATTGCTGCCCTGTTCAAACTGGCAACTCGAAAGAGGCCAAAAGCACTTCTGGAAACGATGATCAGCTTTGCAAATCTGAGAGAGGCTCTCGGCTTCTCCGCAGATTATCTGCGAAACTTTCAAATGAGTTTTCTGAGGGGAACATCCAAGACTTTGAGGATCACCTTGAAGTGGCAACGTTTCGCGCATCCGTTTGCTTGAAGGAAAACTGCCCTCACAGATTACTGGACGGCCGTGGCGTTCGGAATAAATCTGAAGCAGTTTACTTCTGCTGCAGTTGGGCAATGGCAGATGAGAAGCTTGCATGGCAAGTTATTTCAATCTGTCAAAACTTCTCCATGCATGAGCAAAACAAGGGGGCTTCTACCTTATAGGCAGTCCCCGCTTGGAACGTCATTGTGACAGTGTGTCAAATTAATAATCTAGTAGAATATTAAACACATAACAGAGCGTTATTAGCTTGAGATCGTTTCAGATGGTGGCAGATCACGAGAGGAGCACGTGTGAAGAGAACAAACGTACGACACATCGTGCGCCGCAATCAGAGAACGAACCGCGTGTTGTCCACCCCTACCAGCACGTGGTGGTAGATCCTTTTGGAGACTTGTCTGGGTTGTATGCTGCAGCTGCTGCTTGCTTGGTTGACCGCGTTGACTTGTAGGTGAGTGGAAGGGAAGCTAGTTTTTTTTTTTTTTTCCTTCAGTACATCGATATTTTTACATTAAGGGAAAGGGGAGTTCAGCTAACCATACAATAGACAACCTAATTTGGTATTGAATTCGTCATCCACGATATTCGAACTTAAGATCTTTCACTTCCAAGTAAAGAGGAATACCACCAGACTGTAGTATTGAGTGATGAAAGGAAGCTAGTAGTTAGTTCCTTTATCTATTCCTTACAAATATTTTAATCGACCAAAATCATGAATTCAATTGGATGAAAGCGACTTTTAGAATTTAGAAGGTTCAAAATATGAATATGTGTATGCATGTAGATTGCCTTCATTTATTGGATGGGGTTTTCACAGCAAAAATGCATGAAAAGCATGAAAATCATGAATTAAAAACCTGTTTTTTGCTTCTTTATCAAATGGGAATTGTGTTCATAATTTTCAACCAAAAGAGCCACATGAAGGGCTGGTTTGGAGTTACTTAAATTTTTTTAAAAAACCAGTTTTTTATAATTTTTATAATTTTTAAAATTGAGGTTGAAGTTGTCTTTGGAAATAAAAAAAAAACACATTTTTTTTAAAAAAATTATGGGTGTAAAATAGTATAAACAAAAGCAGATGAATGATACCAATTAGTAAAACTTTCATGTTAAAAATCTTACCTCCGTCTCTCTTTTTGCTTTTGCTGTATTTTTTGCACAATAGTTTACAAAACATTTACTTTTTCCATATCTATTTATTCACACAGGATAACACAATTAGTTTTGAAAAAAATATAGCATATACGGAAAAAATAGCTAATAATGCATTCCATATTTGTTTGGATTTCTGTATAAAAAATATAAAAAAGTGTGATTCAAAAATAGAAAAAAAAAAGGAATAATTTTTAAAAAGAATTAAAATCTAGTGAAATTGAAATAAAAGGAAGAAGAAGTTGATTTCAAACGGCGCGGTTAAAGGCGTCGTCTTGCGTCGGCATTTGGCGCAAAAAACAAACTCACCGGAGGACTCTATGTACGTAAAATTACCAAAAAACCAGCAAAACCCTTCACCTGCCATTCAAACCGCACAAGCGCAGCGTCGTGGAGATTCTGGGACTTGGAGACCTCGCAGACTGTGGAAATTCCTAAATTATCCCTCACCTCCCCCGTCTTTGTCAACGCACGCTCTCCATCCTACTCAATTCAGTCTTCACTCCACAAATTTTATTGAAATTATAAATTAATCGTCATGTCTTTCCTTTTCTCCCAATAGTAATCGCCAATTGAATTTCAATTTCCATCACAAAACATGTCATCGGAATCTTCAGCTGCGGCCGCGGCGGAGGCCGAGTCACGTGCGCCGCTTCTTGTTACGCGCCAGGGGAGCAGCGGCCGCGACTCGTCCGACCTCGGCTCCCCGACCGCTCGGCCCGCCACGCTGGCGATGCTGCTGGGGCGGGCCACCGGGCGCCGGGGGCCGTCGATGCTGGTGCGGGAGACGGCGGCGCGGGAGCTGGACGAGCGGCGCGCCGACTGGGGGTACTCGAAGCCGGTCGTGGCTTTGGACATGATGTGGAATTTGGCGTTCGTGGTGGTGTCGGTGGTGATGCTGTTGTGGACGAAGGACGAGCGGCCTAACACGCCGATCCGGCTGTGGATCTGCGGGTATGCGCTGCAGTGTATTGTGCACGTGGTGCTGGTGTGGGTGGAGTACCGGAGGAGGAATAATATTGCTCGGAGGCTTAGTAGGAGGAACCAGGAGGCCCAGCAGGAGGAGCACCAGGTCGATATCGATGCTGTTGATACCGACGATGAAGAAGAAGCTAGGGAATTGGCGAATTCCACTCGCTCCAGGTTCCATTTTTCTTGCTTTTTATTTTTTAAACAAAAAATATATTATTCACATTTGCATTTGACGAGAATCGAACCTGAGACACTCATTTAAAACTGAAGTGAAGGGAATTGGCGAATTCCACTCGCTCCAGGTTCCATTTTTCTTGCTTTTTATTTTTTAAACAAAAAATATATTATTCACATTTGCATTTGACGAGAATCGAACCTGAGACACTCATTTAAAACTGAAGTGCAGAGGAATACCACTGGGTTGTAGTACTCACAACGATTACTAATAATGTTATTCAAATTTACATTTGGTGAGAATCGAACCTAAGTCCACTCATATACAACTGAAGTGAAGAGGAATACCACTGGGTCGTAGTACTAAGTGATTACTACTTTTGTTAGAATTTATGGAGTTCAAATTGGACAGTAGAAAGCAGTTTAATTGACTAGTAATTCTGAATAATGGGCTGCTGTTTCGTATTATTATGTATTAAATTGGAGATTAGTGAATATACTTAGACTACTTTATTTCCATCTGTTTGAAGAAATGGGATTGAAACTTGACCCAAAAGAAAGAAGAAGAAAGTTGAAAAAGCTCCTTAAAGTGGAAACTGGTGTCAAAGTTGATCAGTGCAAGAGACGGTCCTATAACATTGTTTTAATCCTGCAGTCCAATTATACGTAATCTTCTACGTCGCCCGACTCAGTATATTTACTGCATTACTTGTTCCTTTGCCCTCTACCGTTCCCTTTTTTCCTTACATATTGCAGCTATGATGGCCGTTTCTTTGTTTGTTATGAAAACCCCAACTTAACTCGACCATCGAAACTCCAATCTAGACATAATTCATAATTCTCTCTAGTATTCATATTGTTTGGAAATGACGCAAGCAAAATATGCATTCTTGTTCGATTTAAACGCTGTTGTGATTGCTTTCTATGGTATTTGATTCCAGGCCCTAGCCTTATCTGCAATTAGAGTTTTCATCATGTCTGCTGACTTATAAACTGTTTTATATGGCCTAGCGTCTCTAAACGATGCGAAACGGTGAATACAATGGCGTCATTTCTCTGGTGGATAGTTGGTTTCTATTGGGTAGTCTCTGGCGGTGAAGTTCTTCTGCAACATGCTCCACGTTTGTACTGGTATTTCTGTAATCAATCTATCGAGACTTGTTCCTTGACCTGAAAATATAGGCATCATGTGTGTTTGGCTGTGTTTATGGAGATATTTCCTTTTTTATGTCTTGGTAATTTAATTTGTTTCAACAAATGGTTCTTTAGGAATTTATTAGTTTCACCAGAAGTGGAGTTATGACATTATAATGTTAGCGATGAATACAGAAGCTGGAGGAAGGCAGATCATGTCCAAAACCTTACTGTTAAGTACTATAGTGACCGTCAACTTCTAAGTTTCTAACTGCTATATCTGCTTCTGAATTTGCACAGGTTGGCTGTGGTTTTTCTGGCATTTGATGTCTTTTTTGCCATCTTCTGTGTTGTCCTGGCATGTTTGATTGGAGTTGCTCTTTGTTGCTGTTTGCCATGCATCATTGCAATTCTTTACGCCGTTGCAGGACAGGTATGAAGAGAGAACCTATAACTATGATTCAAAATTTTCTCGACAAATTAGTGGAGTGGTCATTGCTTATTCTTGGCTATTTTTTTGGTGTGACAATGTAGGAAGGTGCGTCCGAAGCAGATCTCAATATTCTGCCAAAATACAGGTTTCGAGCGAGCAGTGAGGAAAAACCTAGTGTTGGAGCTGGGAAAATGATTCCGGTAGAAACAACCAGTGGGTACCTAGCAATTGAGCGTGTTCTTTTATCTGAGGATGCGGTATGTTATGGCATCATGTTATCATTCATTGCAACTACATTTAAGTCTATTAGTGAAAAAATCCATTCGTCCTACTTAGCAAGTCAGATATATGTCTACATATGCGTATTATTGCATTTGCAACGTCTTAATTTCTGACGAATTAAATGCTTTAAAGATTTATAGTTTTTCGCTTTTGTTCTTTTCAGGAGTGTTGTATATGTCTCAGCCCGTATGAGGATGGGACAGAGCTTCATACGCTTCCCTGTAACCATCATTTCCATGCGACGTGCATTGTGAAATGGCTTAAAATGAATGCAACATGTCCTCTCTGCAAGTTCAACATTCTCAAGGGGAATGAACCGGTTTAAAGGATCGATGGGAAACTGCAAGTGCTGTATGTACAGAAACTGTGAAGTCTGCAAAGCTTTTTAAATAGTTATATCGATATGAATTACAGCATAGTAAACTGGACATCATTTTGTCTGTTTTCCGGCCATTTGAAGTCGCCTTTGATTCATTCAGTTTTTGTCCGTGTCTGTTTCACGCCTGTGCAAAAAATGGAGATACAGGTAACAGGCTTCAAAATCTTGTTAATCTGTTACATTGGGTTCCTTTCAAAGCTAGGAAAAACGATTGTTTTGGATATTATGTATTCATGTTGTTGTTCCGAGGTTGCTGAGTTCAATGATTGTTTTGCATATTTACATCTTGCGCGCTTCAAGTCGAATCGACCCGTGTGATTCTTCCTTCTCCATTTTCCTGCAACTGCATTTTCGTGTCGGTGCAACGTTACGACTTCTTGAAGACCAATATGTCACATCCCGGCTTGGGCCTCACCACATCCCGGGCTCGACTCTGCTGTAGCACGATATTGTCAGCTTTGGGTCCCGATCACGCCCTCACGGTTTTTTTTTTGGGAACTCACTCGAACATAACTTCCTAGTGGGTCACTCATCTTGGGAATACTCTCGCACAAACTCGCTTAACTTCGGAGTTCTTACGGAATCCGAAGCTAGTGAGCTCCCAAAAGGTCTGGTACTAAAAGAGGTGGGTATGTACATATAAGACATAAATGATCCATTCTCCTGGACGATGTGAGATCTCACAAATAGATAATACATGAACCGGCTAACTAAATCTGAATGCAGTGCGTGGCTACCCTGCGTGACATGCCACAAAACAAACAGTGGAATTGATTGAATGTATCGTAGCACTGCGTAGACATAAAAACAAGCCAAACTTGCGTAATCCGCACAGCAAATACCTTGTACGGGGCTATACGTGCCACTGGAAGCCCTTGGCTTACAAACCTTTGTGAAAAGGGAAAGTTCGCCGATAAGAGACAAGTTTCATCCGGAAAACGTAGCGGTGGGTTCAACCAACCTTTACTAGCAGTGCGGGAGTACAATTTTCTGCTTTGTTAGTCCTTGTAGGAAAAAAATGTCTCACATTTGCAAGATAAAAAAGGAATGAGGCTAACCGCTACGAGGTAGATTAGTGGGTTGGGGTGAATTTCATATCCGTACTGTTGATCATGAGTAGTCAAAAAGAGGTTAAAACAAGGAATAACGTTTTTTTCTAATAGAAAAACATAATAGGCACCCAGTTAAAAATAAACAAGCGACTAAAATTCTTATATGTGTTTAATATAATCACTTGACGATTGTACCAGATACATATATTCATAGTCCGTTCTAATAATAGAAGTCCCATGTGTATGTGTGTGTTTTTTTTTTAAACAAACGATATTATTTATACGAAAAAGATGAGGAAGTGAGATGCGGTTTAAATTCGGCTTTAATGCGGTTCCATATCATAACTGCGAGGCCCATGAAAATCAGGCTGAACCGGATCCTCCGGTTTATTCCAAAGCAGCTTTTAAATTGCCCGCCACAAAGAAAGCC
Source organism: Cotoneaster glaucophyllus (assembly GCA_036320875.1). Lineage (NCBI taxonomy): Eukaryota > Viridiplantae > Streptophyta > Magnoliopsida > Rosales > Rosaceae > Cotoneaster > Cotoneaster glaucophyllus. Next base: position 33,244,280 of record CM070069.1, on the reverse strand, counting down.
TCCCCAAAACCCTATTTTGCTCCCGAATTCAAGACTTCCCCTGTTTGGTTCCCGAGAAAGGGAGGGAAAACCGGCTCAACATTTCAGTTTTACCTCCCTGGAAGAGTTTCAATCTCTCAAATTTGCCCGTTCGAAGTGCTAGGGTTTCGAACGCCATGTCCTGGGAGGATGAAATCGTTATGCGCGATGTCACCCATGCGGGCCTCGTCGTCGGCGACCGCATTGGCCGTGAAGTCGCGTCGCAGCTCGATCTTGAAGAAGCCCTAGAAGCTTCCCGATACGGCAGTCACCCCTATTCTACTCATCCCAGAGAGGTAATTTCCGTAATTTATGCGAATTAAAAGCTTCGATTTTTGTGGTACAAGTCTTATATTTATGGCTCAGATTGCAACGTGTTAGTTTTAGGCTGATTGTTTCTCTTGTAAGATTTTCGGCTTTGTTATTCGTATGGCTGCATTTGATCTTTGAGAAGTATATATTCCCAAGTATAATTGCATACCAATTATTGTTAGTATAACCTTGAACTGGATCATTGTTCTTGAACTGAAGCATCGGCATTAACTTTGTACTTGGTAATGATAGGACTTCTTGAATTTAATGTATTTTTTTGGTTATTCAGCACTACCGCATTGGTGGATCACTAAGTGTATTATTTAGGCAATGTGTGTGAGATTTGTGTAGCACGGATGGTATTTATCATGTGTACCATTTTAATTGCAATCTTCTGACAGTGAACGGGTATCTTTCTTTCTAAGTTGCTTGATCATAACATTAATAATGTTTTACATTATTTTTAATAAATTAATTATGATAAAAGTCATTTTTGATGTGTTATTCAAACTTGTTTTCTGTTCGTAAGTAGTGCCTTTTTTCGTGTTAGTGTTTGACAATCTGGTATTACGGTGGTATCATATTTTTGTTTAGATTGTATGACTCGAATTCAGTTCCATTCTCCAAAGCTTTACAATGATGTTTCCCTCCAGTGCAGTGGCCACCTTTGGTTGAGGTGGTGGATAATTGGGAGTTGCCTCTGGTACTTATTGAAAGATACAATGCAGCTGGTGGGGAAGGAAATTCATTATGTGGGATTTTTCCCGAGATTCGTAGGGCATGGGCATCAGTAGATAGCTCCTTGTTTCTCTGGCGTGTCGACAAGTGGTGAGTGTATAGTCAAATGATAATACTACTAATAGAAAAACTATGAAAGTAAAGAATTTCAAGGTGTGGATATCATAACTAGCATCATACTTGTAGCTTTTTGACCACTGGTCCATGGTTTTCATCTCCACACTTTCGATTAAATCCCTCTGACATTCTCTATTTATCAGGGATGGACAATGTCCGGAATATAGTGGGGAGGATCAAGCTATTTGTGCTGTTGGCCTTGCTAAATCTAAACCTGGTGTTTTCATTGAAGCTATTCAGTATCTTTTGATTTTAGCAACCCCTGTTGAGGTATGTTGGTTATTATCTGATTTATTTTATGTCTATATTCCCATAGGTACAATTCCTACAACTGAAAACTGAATTCCAGGCATTGCCCAGTTGATCCCACATAGATTGTGGTGTTAAGATTAATTGCTGCTTCAGAATTTCATTTCTTACTTTTTTCCTGTGAAGTTAGTGATGACTGCTTAAAATTATTACCAGTGGTATACATTGCTTTTAATTATACTTAGATATTTTTATATGTTGGATTACTAAGACATACTTGTTTATCTAAACTAAGGATAGAGTTTTCCCTAAGCAAGTTGGTGGTCGCAGTCCGAGTCTTGGAAAAAACAATCTGGAGACACGGGTATGGCTTGGCAGAAGTCTCCAGTATTGGTCTGCCTTTCTCTTTAGAAGATATTTAACTTGGGAATTGAATATTCAGTAATAATTAGGTACAAATTTTTATTTTTCTGTTTTTGACTTCATTGACTTTTGTTTAAGCTGTATCTTCTTTTTGATACTTGCCATCAAGGGTTTCTTTTAATTTGTAGCATAGAACTTTTAACAATTTCTAGGTTGAAGTTTGTAGTTTTCCTTAATGGTCTCTGCCTTTTATCAGTTAAATCTTGTAGGAGTATGTTGCTCTGGAGGGGCTGATGGCACAGATCCATATGCAGAGGTCTCACTACAGCCATTGCCAGAGTATACAGTACCATCTGACGGAATCACAATGACATGTATCACGTGTACTGACAAGGGTCGTATTTTCCTTGCTGGGCGTGATGGCCACATTTATGAGCTACATTATACGACTGGATCAGGCTGGCAAAAGCGTTGTCGGAAAGTTTGTCTGACTGCTGGTATAGGAAGTGTTATTTCAAGGTTGGTTGGTCTATCTTATTTTTTTCCTTTCTTTGCACTCTTCAAAGTTATAATTATGCTGGTGGTTTTTCCAATTTCCACCTAAAAGTTTGAAGTTGGATATTCTTTTCAAAGATAACATATTAACATGACGTGTTTTTTTTTTTGTTTTCAGATGGGTAGTACCTAATGTTTTTAAGTTTGGAGCTGTTGACCCCATTGTTGAAATGGTTTTTGATAATGAAAGACACATCCTGTATGCACGGACTGAGGAAATGAAACTTCAGGTGTATATTGTGGGGCAAAATGCTGATGGGCCATTGAAGAAAGTGGCAGAAGAAAGGAATCTGATAAATCAGAGGGATCAATATGGGGGTAGACAATCAACTGGACCTAGAAGTTCAAATCGATTGACAAAGTCATCAATAGTCTGCATATCACCATTGTCTACACTGGAATCCAAGTCTCTACACCTTGTTGCTGTTTTGTCAGATGGCAGAAGGATGTATCTTACCACTTCTCCATCTAGTGGTAATCTAGGTGGGTTCAATACAAACCATTATAAACCTACCTGTTTAAAAGTTGTGACGACAAGGCCTTCTCCTCCGCTAGGGGTCAGTGGTGGACTTGCCCTTGGAAGCATGTCTCTTGCGGGTAGATCTCAGAACGATGATCTCTCCCTAAAGGTTGAGGCAGGACATTATTCTGCTGGTACTCTTGTCCTTTCTGATTCATCTCCAGCAACCACATCTTCTCTTCTCATTGTGAGCTGCGATTCAACCGCACAATCAACTGGGTTAAGTACTTCAGGGATAAGTTCAAGGAGTTCTCGGGCATTGCGGGAATCCGTATCTTCGTTACCAGTTGAAGGACGAATGCTTTCTGAGGCAGATGTTTTCCCCTTGCCTGATACTGCAACAACCGTACTGTCCCTATATTCAGAAATCAAATATGGTGGATATGAAGGCTTGGATGAGTCCTGTGAAAAGGTATCTGGAAAGCTTTGGGCCAGAGGAGACCTTTCAATCCAACATATATTGCCAAGGAGGCGCGTTGTTGTTTTCAGTACTATGGGAATGATGGAAATAGTTTTCAATAGACCTGTGGACATTCTGAGGAGGTTGTTTGAGGCCAACACCCCCAGGTCAATCTTAGAAGAATTCTTCAATCGTTTTGGAGCTAGTGAGGCTGCTGCAATGTGTCTAATGCTTGCAGCTAGGATAGTACATTCAGAAACTCTTGTAAGCAATGTTGTTGCACAGAAGGCGGCTGAAGCTTTTGAAGACCCAAGATTAGTTGGGATGCCACAACTTGGGGGTAGCAGTGCATTATCTAGTACTAGAACAACTGCTGGGGGATTCAGCATGGGGCAAGTTGTTCAGGAGGCTGAGCCTGTGTTTTCAGGTGCACATGAAGGGCTCTGTTTGTGCGCTGCAAGGTTGCTATTTCCTCTGTGGGAACTTCCTGTCATGGTTATAAAGGGTGGTTTAGGTTCTGGAGATACTATGTCTGAAGATGGGTTAGTCGTATGCAGACTCTCTCTTGAGGCTTTGCAAGTCCTTGAAAACAAGATTCGTTCGCTAGAGAATTTTTTGAGGTCCAGAAGGAGCCAAAGGAGGGGACTTTATGGTTGTGTTGCTGGTTTAGGAGATCTGACTTGTTCTATTCTTTATGGAGCTGGTTCAGAATTAGGTGGTGGTGAACTAGCAGCAATGGAGGTAGTTTTCTTATATATTTAATGTACCAAGGTGTTTGTTTATACAGTATTTTTTCTTTCCTTTTCCTAATTTGTATTTATCTTTTATCCTACAGGTGAGGGCAATGGAATGCATCAGGCAGTTACTTCTTAGATCCAGTGAAGCCCTGTTTCTGCTCCAGCTTCTTTCACAGCACCATGTCACACGCCTGGTTCAGGGGCTTGATGCTAACACAAGACAGAAATTAATTGGAATGACATTTCATCAGTTAGTTTGTTCGGAGGAAGGTGACCACCTTGCGACAAGGCTAATATCTGCTCTTGTGGAGGTAATGCAATTTTACTTTTAACATTGAGGAATCTCACTTTGGCAAAATTTCCTTTTCTTTCCCTCGCTTATTTATCAGGTTTATTTATTTATTGCAACTCTTCATTCTGATATTTTCTTGTCATTCATTGCTCCAGTATTATACCGGTCCTGATGGCAGGGGGGCAGTTGATGATATTAGTGGGAGATTACGGGAAGGCTGTCCAAGCTATTATAAGGAGTCTGATTACAAGTTTTTTCTAGCTGTGGAGTGTCTTGAGAGAGCTGCTGTAACTCCAGATCCTGAGAAGGAGAGTCTTGCTAGAGAAGCCTTCAATTTCTTAAGTAAAGTTCCAGAATCTGCTGATTTGCGAACTGTTTGCAAACGGTTTGAGGATTTGAGGTCAATTTCTTGGGACTAAACCCAGTGCTGCCCAGTGCTGTTTTGTTTGGTTGTCTATACTTACGTCATTATGTCTTAGACCTAAAATTGATTATGTTGCAGGTTTTATGAAGCAGTGGTTCGCTTGCCTTTACAAAAGGCACAGGTTCTTGACCCAGCTGGTGATGCTTTTAATGACCAAATTGATTCAGCAGTTAGAGAGCATGCATTTGCTCAACGTGAACAGTGCTATGAGATTGTCATCAGTGCATTGCGTTCTCTGAAAGGCGAGCCTTCTCAGAGGGAGTTTGGTTCTCCTTTGAGGCCTGCTGCACAATCTGTCCTTGATCAGGTCTCTCGGAACAAATATATTTCCCAGATTGTTCAGCTGGGCATTCAGTCCCCTGACAGATTATTTCACGAGTATTTATATCGTGCTATGATTGATTTGGGCCTTGAAAATGTATTGTTGGAGTATGGAGGTCCTGATTTGGTGCCATTTCTAGAAAGTGCTATTTCTGGGGTAACATCGGCTGGTTCTCCAATTGGTCATTCAGGAACAAGCATCCCATCCCATCAAGCCAAATATTCTGAACTGTTGGCACGGTATTATGTCTTGAAGAGGCAGCATCTGCTTGCAGCTCGTGTATTACTAAGACTGGCAGAGAGGCGCTCAAATGACACGGTGGATGTTCCTACTCTAGATCAAAGGTTAGCATATTTGTCCTTCTTTAGTTCTCTCTGGAGACCCGAGTTGTTGTGGTGCCTTTTCCAAACTCTGTACCAGGGTTTTATATTTACCAGAAAATATAGCTAAATAGTTTGTTAGGTTTTTCTTTGGGTCTCTTTGTGTTTGTGTTGGGAGTTTTTATCGTCCTAAGTAATGGTTTTTGTCAATTCCAGGTATCATTACCTAAGTAATGCAGTCCTACAGGCAAAAAATGCAAGTAACAATGACGGCATGGTAGGTTCTGCTCGAAGTGCTTATAATGATGGGTTGTTAGATTTGTTGGAAGGAAAGCTTTCTGTCCTTCGTTTTCAGATAAAGATCAAGGAGGAACTTGAGGCTTTTGCTTCCAGGATAGAAGCTTTGCCTGATGCATCGGAGCCTGTCCGAAGCGGAACTTCTGGTGATGCCAATCTTGCAATTATTGCACGAGAAAAGGCCAAGGACCTATCATTAGATTTAAAGAATATAACTCAGCTCTACAATGAATACGCTCTTCCATTTGAACTTTGGGAGGTACTTGGTTTCTTCTGCTTGTCAATCACTCTGTTATTTCAAACTGCACCTTACTGCTTAATGGGTTGGGGAAATCTCGTTTTCATTTATTACTGAATTTTTGCTTTTCCTCTGCTGCACACAGATATGTCTAGAAATGCTGTACTTTGCATACTATTCTGGTGATGCTGATAGTAGCATCGTACGGGAGACTTGGGCTAGATTGATTGATCAAGCTCTTTCAAGGGGGGGCATTGCTGAAGCTTGTGCAGTATTGAAGAGAGTTGGTTCTCACATTTATCCTGGAGATGGAGCTGGTTTACCCTTAGACACATTGTGTCTGCACCTCGAGAAAGCTGCAATGGTATATTGGAGAAACTCACACGCACAAACTCTAACTCATATATTACGCGCACACACAAGTAGCTATAAAAGTTTGCTTACTTCAAACTTAAAAAGTGTTACATGATTTTTCATTTTATTTTGTTTCATGTCTTTGTAGGATCGACTGGAATCAGGGGTTGAATCTGTTGGGGATGAAGACGTGGCAAGGGCTCTTCTTGCTGCGTGCAAGGGTGCAACTGAGCCTGTATTGAACACTTACGACCAACTGTTGACGAGTGGTGCTATTTTGTCGTCACCAAATCTTAGGTTACGCCTTCTCCGATCAGTGCTAGTAGTACTCCGAGAGGCAATGTCTATGTTTGCACAGAGAATGGGTACCAGTGCTACTGGAGCCTCGTTAATTTTAGGTGGAACTTTCTCGATGGAGCAAACAGCAGTCCTCAACCAAGGGGTTCGAGATAAGATCTTGCGTGCAGCAAACAGGTAAGCATTTTCTTCGCTAAACATCGTTAAGAGTTTCAATCTATGATTATGTTCCGACGTTAAGTTCTTTTGTTCCTGCTGTGCGTGAAATTTCAGGTATATGACGGAGGTACGAAGGTTGGCCCTTCCACAAAGCCAGACCGAAGCTGTTTACCATGGCTTTCGAGAACTCGAATAATCGCTGATAAGTCCCTTTTCCTTTGATCGGTTTTGATTGTTCATTGTACCATATACAGTATACGAATTTTTTCCTTTTACTTGCAACTTTTTTTCTTTTAAATTATGTTGTAACTTCAGGCATTGATGTGTCATGTAATTTTCTGCAAAAGCGATGAACAATTTTTTTTTTCTTTTTAAAGAAAATAAACTCAAATTACATAGTGTTCTAAAAAATTACTTACAAAGTACACACTTTTCCGTGTTCATGTTGCACTTTTAGATCTTGGGCCTCGTGATACAATATTGGATTTGGATTTTGTTATTCAATTAAGGGGATTAATTGGAGATACAATAATTAAAATTTAAAGTGATTAAAAATTTGTAATGTAAGGTATTTTGTAACATCATATAATTATTATAAATTTATTTAAAAGATTTTGACAGAATAAAATACTATTTAGAACTTTAGATTTGTGGGTCAACTTATCTTAATGATTAAAAAACTAATCTGAAGATAATATTTTAATAAATACATTGAAAATGGTTTATTATTCAACTAAACTGAAAATAGTTTACTTATCAAATACTAAAGAATGTAAAATTTTGTGATTGAATTTGTTATTTTTCTTGGTATTACGTCAATGTATCATCTGATGTGGCATATGAAGTTAAAAATTACAACTCATAGTCAACAAGATAAAAGAACTAAATTGTTAGATTAAGTCGTGATTCGGCAGATTTGGAAATAAATACTGGATGAACAACTCGAGAAACCAAGTATAGACATTTTCAGCCGATCATCCATCATCGTTGAAAAGGAGGGTACATCCGTCTTTTCGACCAACAACCAGATTTCCAACCTCTGTTAGCAGCACCTTCCGATATCGCCCCCACCCCCAATAGTCAATACAGAGAGAGAGAGAGAGAGTAAAAAAAAGGAGGGGAGAGAGAGAGAGAGGACTGCCACGACTGAGACTAGAAGGCACAGACAAACAGCCCAAAAACCAAATAAAGAAAAAAAAATTAAGAAAACAGAATATTAGAAATTATAAGCGAAAAAAGAATACGAAAAGCTTCCGTAGAAATTTTGCGTAGCTGTTTTCTTCAATATCCGATTCGTTCCAAATTTCTGCAGATCTGATTTTCCACCGGAGTTATCGGATTGCTGAAGTCTTTGATTCCGGTAAACCCTAGAGAAATGTTCCGATTGGAGCAGGAGAAGATCCGGAAGAATTTGACGCCCGAATTCTGTGTGCTTCGATCGGTGAATTCATTTCTTTGAAAAAATTGTAGTTCCTAGGGTTTGACATGGCCGACGCTCTCTCGGTAATTCCCGCGGGCGTCCTCCGCAACCTCGCGGACAAGCTCTACGAGAAGCGCAAGAATGCCGCTCTTGAGGTCTCCTTCCTGCATCGATTCGTTATGTTGCTAGGGTTTCGAGTTGTTGCAATTAGATCTTGAAATTGTATTTTAATTTGTTTCGTGTGCAGGTTGAGGGAATAGTGAAACAGCTCACGACGGCTGGGGATCACGATAAGATTACGGCTGTGATCAATTTGCTCACTACGGAATTCACTTACTCGCCGCAAGCGAATCACCGGAAGGTATTGGTGTTGGTGTCAATGTCAATTTGCCAGTTAGTTGTTTTATAGACTAATTTGAAGTTCAATTTGTGTGCTTATCCTTTTCCATGTTGTTAAAGTTTCGAATGCACGGATTTTGAATATATTTGTTGAATTTTGTATAGGGAGGATTGATAGGATTAGCTGCTGCAACAGTTGGGTTGACCAGTGAAGCGGCTCAGCATCTTGAGGTAAGGATTTGGGTACACATTGATCGATTTTTAATTTACAAAAAAAGGGTATGGATCCTTGATATATGTGTAATTAAGTTTCCCAAGTTAGTTATAGCAAGGGTTACAGATAGGATACTTAGTTTTGCTAATTAAAATTAGCAATTAACATGGGCACAGTGTGCTAATCTTTCACTCTAGATGACTAAATCACTGATCGTCAACCCACCATAATGTTGTTGTGTGGAAGATGCAATCAAACTAAGATGAGGATAACTAAGCTTGATGAACCTAAGTGAATTATCAAAGATTCATGTAGAAATATTTGTAACTTGTAAACTTGTAAGTCTTTAAGAAGTTATCTTAATTGAATTGAATGCCCGCCTGAATATAGAGGATTTACATATAAGCCTGAAATGAGTAGTGATTTGTTGGGGGAAGCATGATGCCAAATTTTGGATCTTCTCTTTCTTAAAAGTATGAGTTTCATAGCTATAATATGCATTTCTGACTTGATTTAAATTACAAATTCTTCTTGGTGTTGAATATTTCTTCTGCTTCTGATTCACCCTGCCAGCAAATTGTGCCACCTGTGCTTAATTCCTTTTCGGACCAAGATAGCAGAGTTCGTTATTATGCTTGTGAAGCGCTATATAACATTGCAAAGGTGGCTGAATTTTTAACTTATTATTCTGTTTTTCTCACCTGGCCTTGATTTAATTTAATTTGATTTTTACTGGCTCGCAGGTTGTAAGAGGAGATTTTATCATATTCTTTAATCAGATATTTGATGCCTTGTGTAAGCTTTCAGCAGACTCGGATGCTAACGTACAAAGTGCTGCTCATCTTTTAGATCGGCTTGTAAAGGTACATAAACTTCAAAGTATAGGCTTTTGTCTACCCCTAAAACATCAGATTTGCTCAATTGTTTGTCTTCAATATAGGCATTTATTTCTGTTATACTAACTTCAACTTTTTATTTGGAAGCAGGATATTGTTACTGAAAGTGATCAATTCAGGTAATATTCTTGATCTGGATTTGTCTCTCAAAACATTCTTACAACACTTACAATGTACCTTTGTTTAATGTTCTTTCCCTCTCACAGCATTGAAGAATTTATTCCACTGTTGAGGGAGCGTATGAATGTCCTGAATCCCTATGTTCGTCAGTTTTTGGTTGGATGGATCACTGTCTTAGACAGTGTTCCAGATATTGACATGCTGGGATTTCTTCCTGATTTTCTTGATGGTAATTGTTTATACTCTGAAAGATTGATGTGCTTCTCTCACTTCTCATCTTTTCCGATAATTGCATATGAACTCACAGTTTGCTAATAAATCTCAGGCTTGTTCAATATGTTAAGTGATTCAAGCCATGAGATTAGACAACAAGCTGATTCAGCACTTTCAGAGTTTCTCCAAGAGATCAAGAACTCCCCAGTAAGACTTCTAACTGTTGATGAACCAATCCTGCAATGATGTTTGTAGTATGTGTTTCACTAGTTACTTTTTTTTTAGAACCTGTGCCAGTCTTTTCCATATGATCAGTTTTCTCCCTTTTACTGAATTGATAAAAGTATATATCTTGTTCATTTGTAATTTTCTGACTCGAGCAGTGCTACTCTTGAAGTCTGTAGATTATGGTCGCATGGCTGAAATACTGGTACAGAGGGCTGCTTCACCAGATGAATTTACTCGGTTAACAGCTATCACATGGGTAAGTATGAGTAAACTAGAGAAGTATTTACTCATTAGTATCATTGTCCTCTGGTATTCTTATAAATAAAAATAAAAAAGGCTTTTCTCGATATTCAGAGGTCTGTTTGACCTGTATTATATTGAAAGCCTTACACATGTGCTTTCTGCTGTGCAGATAAATGAGTTTGTAAAACTTGGTGGGGACCAGCTTGTTCCCTATTATGCTGATATTCTGGGAGCGATTTTACCCTGCATATCTGATAAAGAAGAGAAAATTAGAGTGGTAGGTTTATTCTCCTCTTCCTATATATCTGGTTTCACTGCCTCAATAGGTTTCCTCCACTGAACTCCTTTTCCCTCTCTCAACTAAAGGTTGCTCGTGAAACCAATGAGGAGATTCGTGCCATTAAGGCTGATCCAGCTGAAGGATTTGACGTTGGAGCAATCCTCTCTATTGCAAGGAGGTGTAGTTTTTCTAACCAAAACAAGCTAGGGTTATATGTTTTTAGAATTTACCTTTTTTATTTTATGGTTATAATTAGGGCTTCAGTTTGCTGTGCAGCTGCTGTCCATTCTGAAGTTGGGTTTTATATTTTTATGATAAAACATTTATTATACTTAATTTTTTTGTATTGATTTGAGAATATTTTCTGATCAGGCAATTATCTAGTGAATGGGAGGCTACTAGAATCGAAGCACTGCACTGGATTTCAAACCTTTTAAACAGACATCGCGCTGAGGTAATTTAGCACTTCTTGAGTTGTTTGTACTTCCAGTTGCTTGATTGTTTCCTACCTGTCTTCCCATAATGTTTAATCAAGGGAGGAGGTACCACAACTGGGTTAATAGTTAGGAAATTTCTCTAACTTCTGGTTTTTAGTTAGTGTGGGCAATGTTTCTTTGTCATATCATAGGTTATTGTTATCGGGGCCTGTATTTTTTTGTTAGAAATATATGATTTTAAAATTTACTTGAAACAGGTTCTAACTTTTCTGAACGACATATTTGACACCCTTTTGGAAGCACTCTCAGATGCTTCTGATCAGGTAATCCTTTTATTCTGATGGATATTTTTCTCTTATTGTTCCAAGTTATATTTTCTATTCTTTCTTTGGTTGTCATTTTCATTTAAGGTGTTATTGTCAACTCCCACTGTTTCTGTATTTTGGCACTTGTTATCTTCTACATATAATTCATATGGATCTTTCGATCTGTTGATTTACTATTACTTAAGGTTGTCAAAGGAAAAAAGATAATTGAAAAACAAAACTCCTAAGCGAAAGCTATTCTAAACTTATATTTCCAATCGTGATGGTTACAATGAAATGGACTTGGTTATTGTGTTTGAAAATGGCTTTTTGAAATACTGTAAGAGAATTTTAAGTGATTATTCTAAGAAAGTTCCTCCGTGTTTGAAGTCATAAAGGTTGTAGTCCCCCTCAGGAAATTAAAAGGAAATTTAATATCCTTTCAATTTTTTATATTTGTTTTGGTATCAATTATTGATGTTGGCCATAATGTGTTTGAAGTCGTAAACATTTGTTCTGTTTGGTTCAACCCTTGAAGTTATGATTACTATCAGTTGTTTTGTTAATGGGCTACGATGTCATGCACCAAATAATAGTGTTGTTACTATCGTTCATTCTCTCTCTGTGCTTTGCGATTATCGTCTGCTGACTTATGTATATACTTGCTATTATCATCTGCTGACTTGTGTATATACTTTTCTTTCTTAGTTACTTGTCCAGAGGCATTTTGAACTTTGTAAAAATAAAGTTATTCAGTTATCGTGTAATATTTCATTCCCCATTATGGGCTTTAGCGGTCTCCTAGTATGCCAGAATGTAGGTTATTTATTGCTTTATGGTGTCCAGAAACATGCATGAAAAGCTGACTGACTCCATGTGTGTATCTAATGTTGCAAGTCTGGATTATGTTCAGGTGGTTCTCTTGGTCCTAGAAGTTCATGCATGCATAGCAAAAGATCCAGAACACTTCCACCAGCTTGTTGTGTTCCTTGTGCATAATTTTCGTGTGGATAACTCTCTTCTAGAAAAGTGAGTCTTCTCTCTCTCCCCCCCCCCCCTCCCTCCATGTGCTTTAGCTAATTTTAAATCTGTGATAATATGTTTCTTGTTTTAACTCCAGTCTTTATTTTGTTTTCCTTTCCCCAAGACGTGGTGCGTTGATTATTCGCCGACTTTGTGTGCTTTTAGATGCTGAAAGGGTCTACCGAGAACTGTCTACTATACTAGAAGCAGAGTCAGACCTGGATTTTGCATCTGTTATGGTTCAGGTTGTTATTTATCACACTACTTAGACTAACGTGTGCATGAGTGACCCAAATGAAGCAACGATCGCATGGGACATGATAAATGAGCTCGTACTTTGTATTGCCCAGAATTAAAATGTTTTTCTCCTGACTGAGGCATCTAAAAAGACCAATTTTATTGTAGACTTGTGTTCTTTATTCAAGAGCTTCTGTGTTCTGTCTAGCCTAATCTTTTTTTATCCCTGTGTTCCTCTTCCTTGTTCAGGCTTTGAACTTGATTTTACTTACATCGTCCGAGTTGGCTGAGCTTCGAGATCTTTTGAAAAGATCACTTGTGAATCCTTCTGGGAAGGACTTATTTGTTTCCTTATATGCTTCATGGTGCCACTCACCCATGGCAATTATAAGCCTCTGCTTATTAGCTCAGGTGAGGCTCTAGAGCTTTGTCACCTATGGTCACCCCTTTCATTTAAAAATCTGTGTTTGCGTGTGAGCATTGTATTTCTTTTCTTGAACATGTCGTGTTTTTTTTTTTTCATGTCAGACGTATCAGCATGCAAGTACTGTGATTCAGTCTCTGGTGGAGGAAGATATTAATGTCAAGTTTTTGGTCCAACTGGATAAATTGATTCGGTTACTAGAAACTCCAATCTTCGCGTATCTTAGATTACAGGTGCTGTATTGAAATGCTTCTCTTTTTCTTAGCATTGGAGTCCTTCTGTGGCATTCGTCATGTTTACCCTTATTTGCCATTTTGTGTTTGCTTTCTCAAACTGGCATATGAGTTTGAGTGCCTGAGCTCGTATTTTGATTCTTGCAGCTTCTTGAACCTGGAAGACATATGTGGTTGTTAAAAACCTTGTATGGTCTTCTGATGTTGCTTCCTCAGGTATAAACTAACCGCTCTTGTATACTGTTTAAGGATCAATTTTGCTGTGTGATTGTGGCAAATTGTTTTCTGGTGGTGGCAATGCTTCCGATAGTTTTCAGTAATCAAACTACCATTAAGCATAAATAATTGAGATCAAAGCCTAGTATTTCAAAACTCTTTCAATCTGTGCGTTGCGAGAGTTTTTGTTTTTTTGATTGATATTTGTTACGTGTTTAAGTTTCATTTGATGCTTCATTGCAGCAAAGTGCGGCCTTTAAAATTCTACGGACGCGTTTAAAAACTGTCCCTTCATACGCATTGAACGGTGAGCAACTCAGACAAACTTCTTCAGGGAATCCCCATCAGATTCTACATCACATGCCAAGTTGTTCGAAGATCATTGAAGACGGGGACATAAACCGGGACAGTAAGAGTTCGCATAATGGAATAAACTTTGCTTTAAGACTACAGCAGTTTGAGCAAATGCAACAGCAACATCGTCAGCATGCAAAAGTGCAGGCACAATCACACACAACTTCCACAGCTTCTTCAACACCAAAGGTTTGTTGAGTTTCTTCCATTTGGGGAACATTGCTGTTGAGACAAATAGTATTTCGATGAGTGTTTTTGGCATATGTTTATTTGAGGGCCGTATTGGTAGGCAAGATTCGTTATCGTTATATAGATAATAGGGTTTAGTTGGAATTACATTGCTGCCTTGTACATGCAGGATGTGCAAAGACCTGAAGAACAAAGCCATAGCCGATCGCCTTCATCAGATGTGAATAGGCTTCCTTCCAGATCTCGGAGGGCCCCAGGGCAGTTACAGTTATAGCGTTGCTGGCCGAGGCTAATATATGTACTCATCTCAGGAAGGACGAAGCATAGGAGCCGCGGATGACGGGATCTGGTATAGTTTGTAAAATTGTATATCGTAGTAGTTTGTTGTTAAAACTCATGGAGGTTGGGATGGTAAAAATTGGGTTTTGAATTGAGTTGAGCTCAGTTGTAAGCTCGAGCTATTCTTTCGGACTTGTGTAAGCGAGCGGGGATGCGCCCCTACGTGGTTGTGTTATTTTTTTATCGAAAACCACGTGGGGGTAAGAAAGGAGGGAGGTATTTCATTTAGAAGATGCAGTTTGTTTTCTTAATACCCACTTGTTACAGCAATCTTATAAATGTCGAGAGCTACTTCCATCTTCTTGTACACCTTTGATCTGATCCTGAATTTTATTTTTATTTTTTAAGAAAGAAAAAAGAAAGAAAGTTTAATGTCTAGTATTTATATTTAATCGATCGATCCACTATTGTTTTCGCCAAACTCTGTTTCTTGAATTCTTTCATTTCGTCGGCCAAAATATCTTAAAAATGACCTTCACGAGTTCAAAGTGTGATGGTTTAAGTAGATTTTCTAAAAGGCATATTAGTCAATTTTTCCCAAAATTTGTACGAAGCTTGAACGTTGAGTTTTAGCCAATACCCATGAACATTTATACTTGGCTAATTTTCCCCGTGAATTTTAGTTTAGCCAATTACCCTCGAACTTTTATAAATATTCAATTTTCTAATTTTCTAATTTTCTAATCATTTTGATCATGCGGAAAAAACAAAACTATATGAAGGGAAAAAAAGGGAAAATTAGATGAATGAATTTTCTTTTTTAAATCTAGGGGGAAATCGGCTATCTAAAGTTTTTTAGGCGTGTAATCAGTTAAAATTAAAGTTTGGTTGGGAAATTGACTAATATAAAAGTTCAAGGGATAATTGGTTAAAATTAAAGTGTAAGAGAAAAATTGACCGCTCTATACAAATTCAGTAGACAAATAGACAAATGCCTCTCTCAAAAATATGTTTTAGCATGGAATTTTCTCCCACGAGATCTTAAGACACCGATGGTTTCAAAAATCAAATCCAATTAAGATAACAACATAAGTAATATAGCAACACACATGCTATATTACATCTTCGAAATTTCAACACAAGGACTAATCTACCCATACAATACAAGGGAAAGGGAGGAACGTCCAGAAATCAGATGCGCTCCGAATCGAATCAAGTCCTCGAATCCGCTAGGTTTTCGAGTTCTCATTTCACGGGGGCAATCGTTTCATCATAACAAGAAAGAACGTTCCATCTAATACAAGCATCCTTCTTACACATCCATTCAGGCACAACAATTGAACTGCACCGGAAGCTTTGATCCTTCATATCGTAAAAATGAAGAAGTGCTTGAGATAGCGCTCCGGATTTTATCAAGACCTCACCGGTGTGGATTGCGCATAAACAACTGTAAGGGTATGCAACGTCGAAAACCTCCTTAACCCATACTTGGTTTTGGTAGTCCTTCAAAATCCACAACCCTGACGCTGCACCGTATGAACTTCTCCCCATGTTATATGTGAGAGCTAAACATCCACCCATATCAACAACAGCCCAAAAATGATGGCGAATACCATCGACTTCTCGAGGGAATGGGATGACTCTGAATCTTTGCTCCTCTAGGTCAAATACCACTACGCATTTCTCTTCGTGGTGTATCCAATGTATGGCTCCATGAAGGCACACACTTCTCATGTCAATGTGCCAAAAAGTATGATCAAATGGCAGTTCATCGTGCTCCACCTCTACGCACCTCCACGACTCTGCACTACCCAGTGTGAAAACTTGGAGGCTAATAACTGCAACCGCCCTATAAAAATTCGCAGGCTCTTGGTGTAAAAACCTGCATAGCTTGACTTGGACAACCATGTACTCGTTTCTAACAGGACTGAATCCAAAGCCATATCCAACATCGACTCCGCAGGGTTTGATGTCCGGTGGAGTAGATTGGTAGCTGGTGGGTGAATTGGAAATGGAGGGAAGGGTCATAGACTCTCGGGTGCAGGGGTTAAATACACGAATGCGGTGCTCACAAAGGAAGATAAAACAAGCCAAGCCGTTGGTACAGAGTATAATGGGGAGACTGTATTCTTGGGGCTCTAGTGTTAGAAGGTGGGTGGCGCCGCCGGGTGAGGGGCTGCCATCTTGGTTGATTTGGAGGGACATAATGCGTTGCCGCTTCGTGTCTATGTTCCTGAGATCGAGGAGGAGGAGACTGGTGTTTCGATTGGAATGCAAGCTCCGGTAGGCAATGAGAAAGGAAGGGTTTCGGGTGATGAGAGCGAGCCACGCCTTGCAAACACACTTGAACCGCATCAGAGACTTGACTGGTAGCTTTGGGAGTATTCGAAACCATATGATTTCAGTTGGGAGCTCTGCAACTAGTGATAGAATCTTCGGAACCTCATCGCCTTTGGCTTCAGCTACTTCCATGGTGATTTTTCGGCTGGGGGTTCCGAATCCCAACCAAATTTCAGACTCTCAGAATATCAAACACGTTTCCAGTTTTCAATCTAAAAAAATAAAAATGCGAAATGTAAACGAAATGGTTATCAAACAGATCTTACGAAAGAACAAATTAAATTGGCTAAATTATGGAGTTTTCAATGAGATCGAATTATAATTCAGCGTGTGAACATGTAAACAAAAAAGATCAAAACAAAGAAACGGAGAGATCAAAGCAACCAATTAGTAGAGGAAGTTTTACCAGATCCCTTCTTCTCTTCGGTTTTATGGCCACCGTGAGGATCGCCGTCTGCGACCCTGCCGCAGCGATAAGCGTGTCTGCGCTAACAACAGTCCCAGGAGCTTTTGCTGTACAACGAAAATGGCGACATATATTTTTTATTCAACCAATATTCTAATTAATTATGATATCGGTATCCAAACCATTTTTTATTCAATTGATACTAGTACGGGTGCGTTTGGTTCGTGGGACGGGACGAGTTGTCCCATGAGACGAAATTTGGCTGATTTTTTGTTCCACCTCTCCCCCTGGAACGACCCGTTCCACATCCGTGGAACACAAATTTATAATATTTTAAGAAAAAAAATTTCCTTATTTTTTTTTAATATTTACATCATTTGTTCCGTCATGTCCCGTCCCGTCTGCGTACCAAACGGTACTGTAAAGAACACACTTTATGCGTGAGAAATACAATTTTTATTTTTATTATTTTTTAATTTTTGATGGGTGGAGTAAAATTTTTTTAACGAATTTACAGGCATCTAAAAAAATGGTTGGCCGTTAAGTTTGACTGTGATGTTTAGACAAAAAAACAAAAAACAAAAAATAAAAGCTTGTTTGGACCAAGACTATTGAACTTCGTATCATAAAAGTGAACCCGCGGAAAAAATTAAATCAAGAGCTCCCCTGTGTGGATCGTATACAAAGGATTAATCCCTTGAATGTTGACTCCCCGGTGAGACGGAAACTTATACTTAGTGTGCCAAAAATACGATTCGGTACATCAAGTGTCATCATATATGTGGTTGGAAATTTTGTGTCCAACCACTTGTATTATAACACTTAATATACCAATGTATTCCCAGCACACTGAAAATTTGAAAAGATGGATGATTATGATATGGTAACAATTTAGAGAAATTCGATACAATTAGTTTAAAGTATGATTAAGTGTTTGAGATAATATTTCGCCATAGAACATGTAGTTACAAATACAACATACAATATGCATAGCCTACAATCAACTGTCGATTACAGCAGCACCACTTCAAATATGAACAACAACTGTTACTTCAACAGACAAACAAGTAAACAACTCCCTATAGGGCGTATTCGTGCTTACAATGCGTAGATTTTCTCAAGGTCGGAGTTATATTCATCGTCAAGATCTGAGATATTTGCCGAGTAGACGGACCACGAGAAGGACTTGCTTCCACTGGCCCGTCTGATGCGTCTCTGAGAGTCTCGCCGGAATGCCCCAAAGTGTTGTCGGAAAACAAAGTAGGACATGCTTGCAAGAGTTCCAATAAGAATCGGCACTCCCACAACGGTTATGGTGATGGCCATCCATGAACTCCCCTCTCCGACCACAACATAAGCTATCGACAGAAACGCCCCACAGGTGCAAGCACAGGCAGCCCACATTAGTTTGTTAACCACCGACACGACTTGCTTCTGAGCCCCTGTGTCCCAGGCCACCAAGGTGATCTGAACCACAACAACGGCTAGTGAGATGAAGAGAGAGGTGGCATTCAATAGATAGAACATTTTGAAACCAACTTCATCGGCTATGTTAGCCTTCCCTGCTTCAGGTCCAGACTCTACATATTGGCCGGGCAAGTTGAAAATGGCCAAGAAAGCTATTGATGCAAACAGAACAGCAACCACTGTGATAGAATTGGTAGTGTTCTGGACAGCTTCCCTATGAAGCTTCTTTAGTTCTTTGGCAATGCCAGAAACTCGCCGTCTGGTTGTTTCATTTTGTATGAGCTGTGAGTGCACCTCATGCTTGATATCGCTCACAGTTCTTTTCAGCTCCATTGCTTCATCCACTTGGCCGACATGTTTTGCATACTTGGCACCAGCTTCCGCCAGTGCTTCTGTAATTACTAATTTAGATTCTCCGTACTCTAGTTTATCTGCCAAATCCCTTGCAGTTTCGTAATGATTATTAATGACGTTGACATCAATAGCCGTATAGCTCAGCAAAACGCCCACTATCTGCAAGAAAGAGGACAAAACATCATCACAGGAGGAGCAAAAAAAGATGAATATAAACATAGAAAGACAAACATATGCAACTGGATTCACCACTTTTGAGGATGTAAAACTATATTTAGAAATTCCACCAAGTGCTTTCCGGTTCCTCATCAAAGAAGAAAACACGAACTTATCACAAAAGTTTCAATGAAGCAAAACAGGATCCCAATATATAATTTTTAATTGGTATATTCTCAACTCAAGCACAGACTCCTTGACAAGCTGTACTGTACTGTACTGACGCCGAAAGAGGAATCTCCATGACAAAGAACTAGCTCCTAAACCCAATTTAGACTTACAGTTACCCGGTAAATAAAGCAAAGTAATAGATAAATCCAACGGAGGGGAGAAATAGTTAATGACAAGGATTTTACGAGCTGATATATTTTCATCCTACATACAATTTCAACATAATGACTAGGACTTCATGAGTTCATGTGTTTTTCATAAAAAGAATGTCAACATGAAGATACCAGTGGACGGCATTTCCTTGTGGCTATGTGCACAGCTGTATTTCCCTTCTTGTCACGTTCATTCAGTATAGAATGGTCAGCGTCCAATATCTCCTCTACAACTGGAGGACACTGACCTTTTACAGCCATATGGAGTGCAGTTTGACCCTTTTTATCCTTTATGCAAACTATTCCTGGATCTCGTTCTATGAGTGCTTTTGCAATACGAGTCAAGCCATACCTTCCAGCGGTATGTAATGCAGTTTTACCATTTTTCCTTACTATCCTCACTGAGCTGATGTCGGCATCCAAGATGGCGTTGACTACATCTAAATGGTCCTGAACGGCAGCTGAATAAAGAGGGCCAGTGTTTGAAGAATCACACAGCTGACAAAGCTCCGGCCAACTTCCCAATAGTGCCTTCACAATACCTGAATAAATAACAGTCAATAACATATTACCGAAGTAAAATACAAAAAATAAAAATCCTTTTACCATAGTCGTAAACTTCAAATACCAAACTCAACCTCAAATGGCCAAAATGTCGTAAACTTCTCATATATTAAATCTCTGCATATCCAGTCAATGTAAAGCAGTTTACAAGCTTAGCAAACGAAGTTCACCAGTTATATCATTTTACTAACAAGAGTTCAACGGTTACGAATTTCGCTTACATGAGAATTCTCAATCCATTCATATAACCGGAAAGTATTGATATCATAAAGCAGAGCACGAATTCAGCTTGCAGCACAGAGACTCCAATTAATCCATCAAATAATTTAATTTAGGAAGGATATTATCACTAATTACTGAACTTGTACACAAATAATCAGTAATTATTATGATCATCCAGCACATACAAGGATCAACCCCAATTAAAAAACCCATAATTTCAACAAAAACCCATTTCAAGAAACCAATTCATTCAATCCCCGAACAAAGTTATACGAACAGTGAGAGTTGAAAATCAATTTACCCAAGTGGCCACGCTTGGCGGCGACATGAAAGGCGTTCATATCATGCTTGGACCTGATCTTGACAACCTCGACACCACAGAACTTAAGCAAGTAACCAAACACCTCTTCCAGATTATTGTCCGCGGCCACGTACAGCGCAGTCTCGCCGGCGTCGTTCTGCATCGCCATCAGATCAGAGACCAGCGACCCATTTGAGGAGGGGTCGTCCTTGGCGAGCTTCTCCACCACCTGAGTCACCGCCGCAAGGTCGCCGGATCGAACGGCGGAGAAGAAGGATTGGTGGGTGAGGAAACGCACGACTTTTGAGTCCATCGCGATTGAAAAGATTCAGTCTTTGGATAAGTCTCTGTTGGGCTTCATCAATGGGGGCGGAGGAGGATGAACCTACCAGTTGTTACTCTCTGTAAACGAGTCTTCCGAGAGATAATGGGTGATGATGATTGTCTTGAAATTCACAAACTGCCTCGTTTCGGCAGTAATCATCGATTTTTTTAATTTTTTTTTATTTTTTTTATCTTAGGATTCAACTAGTGCTGATTGATTAATGATGTCCATTTTATATGGCCAGATATTGATCTGAAGGTGTAGACTGTAAAGTGGGGCCCCTTTTGGAAGGTCATAATGGGAAGGTGTGGGAGAAAATTTTTATCGTGTCAACACTGTTAAACTACA
Source organism: Cotoneaster glaucophyllus (assembly GCA_036320875.1). NCBI lineage: Eukaryota > Viridiplantae > Streptophyta > Magnoliopsida > Rosales > Rosaceae > Cotoneaster > Cotoneaster glaucophyllus. The sequence continues at coordinate 33,223,052 of CM070069.1, read as the reverse complement.
CGGACTGATATACCAAGTGTTATAATATAATTAATTTTTTATTTTTTTTAAGTTTCCAGCCATTTGTTTTACCGCGTTTCTGTTATAATAAAAAAGCAGAGTGCGGAGCGGAGGGAGAGAGAGGGTTGCCTGTTGGGGAGCTTTATTAATATATATTTAAATTATATATTAATAAAAGCTTATTATATTAACATCCTACAAATTATTGAATAAACCACACATACTTAATCCACCACATTTTTTCAATTAAAAATTATCTTAATACACCTCACATACTTCTTCATAATACACTCACACCCCACATTCTTAATATACATCTTACATTTTTTGTATGCACCCTATATTTTCTATAAACCCCACATTTCTCAAATCTTATAAAGCTTTTAATTTGGACACATAATGCCAACTAAAGTTTGACAAAAGATATTGCCTGGGATTTAAAGCATGTGTGGATTGTTTTCAATTCTACTATTAAAACTCATGTCGTCTGTTTTTAATATTTGATGGTAATTTTAGGTGTTTGATTCTTCATGTAATCTATGTGATCCCTAAAAGATGAATACGAACATAGAAGCTTGAATAACGAATCAAAAGCAAGATAAAATAATTATCGATGTCATTCAAAATCACTCAAACAATAAACAATATGAAGTCTTACCTCATGTGAATCTTCCGAAACATCAATTTCATGTTTCATTCGTTAAAAATAATTTTTCTCAATCAACATGTTTGTAGTTTCATTGGTTAAGGTTTTGTTCAACAAGGGAGGATTGAAGGGGTTTTGATAGTTGAAGAAGATAAATAATACGTTAAAATGATTTGGGGTGTATATAGATTTTTTTTTTAACCTAATAAGGTCAAAATTGCAATTGCACAGTAGGATAAATAAGTTATTTAATATTAAATTTTAATGTGGGGTGCATTCAACATTTTGTGATGTGCTAATATAAAAAGCCTTAATAAAACTAATAAAACGCTCTTCGTTAATCAAAAGAACGTAAAAATACAATTTAGTCCTTTACTACAAACTAAAATTAGAAACAATAAAATAAATTTTACAGTTTTTTGGAAAACCTCGTTTAAAGATGATCTTAACATCCTCCAATTTAAAATAAAAAAATAAAAACTTCTCTCTCTAATTCCACGCTTCTCTTTTCCTCCCTTTCTTCTTCCCATTTTAAAACAAAAATAAAAATTATATTCACACACAAAGTGTGATGCTAGTGCTTATTAAGATAATTAGTTGTAATTAAGAAATGTAAACCATTGTCATGATTTGATTCTACCATCTCCACACAATTACGTGCCTCTTTTACTATTTTATCACGGAATCAAGCACAATGCTAAAGCGGGCCGACCTGGCTCTAGTCTGGGCCAGTTGACACGCAGTTTAGGCCCGTTTAAATTGAGATCAAATATTCTGCATCCAAAATAGGTGTGGCCTCTCTGTGGCCTCAATGAGTATTTGACACATATTAAATTCATGACAATAAAGTTAAGAAAAATTAAGATATAGAATACGTGTCACATACTTATTGGGGTCACAGAGATGTCACACCCATTTTGGATGCAGAAGATTTGATCTCGTTTCAATTGAGTTATAGTTTTGATTTGGGCCGAGACTTAAAATCCAAACCTGTCTCAAACCGGCCAACAAGGCCCGAATGGCCTAGCCCGAACCATTAACAACACCTATGCAAAAGTTATTTATTTTAAGGAAAACTAATGAAAATGGTTTGAAAACTTTGAGTTTTAACGATAAGGACAAAATAAAGGGTAAAGTGAATAGTATCAGGTTTGACTTTTTAGTGTAAAAGTGTGGTTTTTCGTTAAAGTGAACAGTACCGTGGGCTTTTCGTTAAAACTCTCTTTATTTTATCGTACGGTTTGAACATATTCAACCTTTTTATCTTTAAGTTGGCTCAAGGTTTAGAAGCTTTAAATTGGTGCCACATAGACATCGACAAGATTAAATTGAGATCAAATATTCTGCACCCAAATTTGGTGTGGCCTCTTTGTGGCCTCAATAAGTGATTGACACATATTCATTATCTTTACTTTTCTAAATTTTGTTGTTATGAATTTAACATGTGTCACACATTTATTAGGATCACAGAGAGGCCACACCAAATTTAAGTGCAGAAGATTTGATCTCGATTAAATTAGAATATCTATCAGTGCTACGTAGATATGAACAAGATTAAATTAGAATATCGACCGACGACCAACGCAACTCTTTAATTTTGGCATCGGTCCAAAAAAGACAAAAACCTAGGAAGTTAATGGGTCGTTGAGTGGGTGCCGTGTGGGTACCGTTGCGTGCACCGAGTCATTGAGTTGGTGTGCACTGTAACTACTATAATTTCAATTCACGCGCTAATCCCTCTCTCTCTCTCTCTCCCTTCCAAAATTAGCAAGGATTGATCAGGGTAAAACTCAACAGGCGTGACAGAGAGAGATTCAGTTGGATTCGGTTTTGTTTCCCTCACAATCTCCCTAACCAAACTCTCTCTCTCTCTCTCTCTCCTCTTTCTCTCTCCTCACTCCAATTTCATATAAAATCCCCAAAAACAAAAATCAAATCCCAATTCCCCAATTTTCGAATTCAGCAACCCCAAATCTGAATCTCGAATTTTGTTCCTTCCATTGGTTTCGGTTTCCGGTTGTTTTTTCTAATCCAGATGGGTTTCAAATCCCTCTTCTCCCGGAAGAAGAAATCCAGTCCCGACGCCGCCTCCGCTGCCCACCCCGCCGCCTCCGCCGCTGCCTCGCGCGCCCAGATTGCCGAGCTCGACCAAGTGTTCAAGAAATTCGACGTCAATGGCGACGGAAAGATCTCGTCTTCCGAGCTCGGAGCCATCATGAGCAGCCTGGGGCAGCCGTCCTCCGACGAGGAGCTCAACAGCATGATCTCCGAGTTCGATTCCGACGGCGACGGCTTCATCAACTTCAAAGAGTTCGTTGAGCTCAACACCAAAGGGGTCGACTCGGCCGAGGCGCTCGCAAATCTCAAAGACGCTTTCTCCGTCTACGACATTGACGGGAACGGGTCTATTTCGGCGGAGGAATTGTACGAAGTGTTCCGGAGCTTGGGAGACGAATGTTCGATCGACGAATGCCGGAAGATGATCGGCGGCGTCGACAGTGACGGCGACGGTATGATCAGTTTCGAGGAGTTTAAGGTCATGATGATGACGGGATCGCGTTACATTGATCCGGCTTCAGGTTGATCACCAACGTCAAATTAATTGATGACACTCCCACTTTTTTGGATTAATTGGTAGGATTTTTATGATTAAATAAGAATTTGATCATATTAGCATTTTCATCCTCGTATTTAACTCGGATATAATCCATGTTGAAATGTTAGTACTTTCTAATTTTGCATGTAAGTGGGATGTCACTTTTTGTTTTTTTTGTTTTTGTTTTGTTTTTGTTTTGTTTGAATGGCCTTAAGTCTCTTCCTTTGGCAATGGAAACTAATAGGGACGGAGATTCGAACTTGGAAGTACAATGGTATAGTTAACCCAAATTTGCAATTCTAGTGTAGTACACATGCATAGAGTCATTATACAAGTAGAGAAACACTTGGAAAAATAAAACTAAAAAACCTTCCCTCCACTTAAGAGCAATTCCACCCTAAGGACTGGGTGCCAGCACCCAGCGCATTTATCCACAGTAATATACCATAAGGAACAGTAATAAGCCAAAGCATCTCCATCCCTTAAAAAATGTACTCGCAGCCAATCTAAAAATAAATCCCAAAATAAATATTATATTATAAAATTATTTTGTATTTATTTAATTTTTAAAAACCTAATTAATGTTTCACTCAAAAGTAATCGCCATTACATTTTACAATAAGAGAACCGACGTTTTCTTCCAAGTCTCTATCTACCTCTTTACTTCATCTCAGAAATTTCATTGCAAATCTCATAATAAAACCAAAGAGCAACCTGTTTCTTTATCCTCTATTCACTTTTGTCATTTGGCTGCTGTTTTGGCCTTTATCTTTGTTGTTTCCGTTGCCGATTTTCTGGGTTTCTTTATCCTCTATTCCCTTTTGTACTTTGGTTGAGTTTTCTGCGTTTCTGGGGTTTTTTGGAATTTCTGGGTTCTGGGTTTCTGGATTTTTTGGGTTTTTTTATTTTCTGGGTTCAAATTTTGGGAGCTAGATCTGGTTTTGAAAAGGGAAAGACTGCGAATTTTTTTTATTTTTTGTTTTGAATTTTGCGGAATATGGGTTTGAAGGGGTTGTGGGACGCGAGGAATGAGAAGATGGAGGCCGAGGCAGGGGTGAAGCGTTGCAGAGTCGGGAATTAGCAGTTCGTCCGTCGTGAGTGAACTTCACGCGCCAACCAAATAGGTCGGTCCCTTGGTCTGTCAAAAATGGACTGGGCTGTTGCCTGGCTTGGGCTAGGTGCCAGTCAAGTTTGTGGGCTGGAGTGGATTCACTGGGTCCTAGGAGGGTTTTTTGACTGGGTGCCGGGCCATTGTGGTTCCGGTGGAACTGCTCTTATATAAGCACATGTGACATACCATCCTATATTCCGGACACATTAGAAAATCTCTCCTCTCAAACATATGGTCACACACATGAAGTTGACAGATAACGTATTCAAAATAAAATGGATTTCACAATAATGTAACATGCGAGTCCAATAATTTAAGCATAGGAATATGTAATGAAAATTGTTTGGCATGGTAATGCCCAATGTTTCAGTTTTTATTCGGTAGGCACCTGCCGAACTTTCTTTGCATTCGGTAAACGTCTGCCGAACATATCACTCGACTTTTCGTCACTCGCAGTTCCCCTAGTTAACTTGGTCATAACTTTTCGAGGAAATTAATCCATGACCAAAACATCGAAAACTCTCAAAGATCCTCACCCGCGCTAGGAAGGAGGAATGAAGTGTGGCTCGACCATGGCAGCTTCCAAGATGTTAATGGCTTCCTTTACAGCCTTCCGCCCTCTAACTTGCGCTGCCTCTGCCTCCTATCCTGCGCGCCTGGCTCCACACCCGCCGGACCTGATCAAGTGGGTCCGTCGGGAAGGAGGGTTCGTGCACGAGGCCGTGAAGATAGCTCAAGATAGTTCATTTGGTCTTGGATTGGTGGCTTCTGAGGAAATCCCAAAGGGTTCCGAACTAATTGTTCTTCCTGAGCACGTACCGTTGAGATTTGGCTCAATTGAATCGGACGGCGGAGATGGGGTCGACTCTGTTCTCGACAATTTGGCTCGCCTAGTTCCTGGTAAGCATTTTTAGCTTTCCCATTTGATTGGTTTTGTGATAATATATTAATATTTTGCTGTATAATATGCTTTTTGTTTAATGGGTTTTTCGCATTTTGCTATATTTTGATTCATTTGGTTCAAAAGAGTGGTAAAGGTTTGAACTTTGACGTGCATATGTACTAAACTGGCGCGGAATTGAAGTATCATTTCTACGGCATTTTGAATGCTTAGTGGCATCCTGTGCTTATCTAAAGTTAAGATGTTAAATCGCAAATGCGGGTTAGATGAGTTGGTCACGGCAGTGTGCTACGTCCCCTTGCACCCAAGTTTGAATCTCTATCCCCGTAGTTAGGAATACAGCCTTATCGAAAAAGTTAAAATTGTTAATTCTATTTGAGTAATTAGCGGTAGATTGCCATATCAAAATGCCTCCTCAGACGTAGGTGAGTTCTTATTCGGGTGTATTTCCGTGTATGAAATATTTTAAACCAGATGTTTGCTTACATAAAACCCTGCTACTTTTCTATAGCATTTAGGTTTTCCTTATTCTGCTTGGGTTGGTAACTTAAAAGTTCTTTACACTAGGCTGTAGTGAGTTTTGAATATGAGTAAATCGAACACTGTGGAAGCATTTGGCAGAGGAACTATGGGCAATGAAATTGGGTTTGAAGCTTCTGCAAGAAAGAGCAAAAACTGGATCCTTCTGGTGGCCATACATCAGCAGCCTTCCCGAAACGTTCAATATACCCATCTTCTTCCCCGGCGAGGACATAAAGAATTTGCAGTATGCTCCACTTCTTTACCAGGTATCTTATTTGACCACCTAAATACCAATATTTACTTGTATACTAAGCAATATAAGACCTGCAACTAAAATTAGGCTGGTAAGCTATTGTGATATCTTAAAGAAAATGTAGGCTTATGTTTATGGTTTGATATTGCCTCAGACCTTTTTATGAATTGTGTCCAACAATTGGGAGGATTGTTGGACATGCATTGAGATAGTATGTGTTTTATTTGCCCTCGAACTTTCTGTGAGATCCCTAAACCTTTATCCAACGAAGCAAGAGATGGATATGTCCTCTAATTTACCATAGTTTAGTCTCTGAGTTGCTGTCTTTTTTGCTATTGGCTATACTTTGTTCCACATAGATTTTGTTTACTTGTGGACATTGAAGAAGAGAATTGCACTTCCAGCTGTCTTTTTAATCCTATGATTTGGGATTCATACGATATCTGACATTAGAGGCATGTCCACGTTCAACAACATGAGTCAGATAGCTTGTGTTGAGATTCTTATCTTGATCTTGATGACCACTCGGTTTCCACAACAAGCTTTGAAGGTTTAGTGATTTCCTACTGCAGGTGAACAAGAGATGCAGATTTCTTGTTGATTTTGAAAAAGAAGTCAAACGTGCTCTGGAAAATCTGAAACCAAACGATCACCCTTTTGGTGGCCAATCTGTAGATGCATCCTCCCTTGGATGGGCAATGTCAGCAGTTTCGTCTCGGGCATTCCGTTTATATGGTAAAAAGCTTCGAGGTGGGAACTACAATGATATCCCGATGATGCTTCCTCTCATTGATATGTGCAACCATAGTTTCAACCCAAATGCCGCAATAGTTCAGGACCAAGATAACAGGAACATGAAGATGCTAGTAAAGGTTTTATTTTATTTTAGTTTCTTTAATGTCATTCCGGGATTCTTCATTGGAATTGCAGTTGAAGATTTACTCATCAAGATTCTCCTCTCAATCCAGGTTGTAGCAAAAACAGAGATCAAGGAGAACGATGGTTTGGCACTCAACTATGGATGTTTAAACAATGATCTTTTCCTTTTGGATTATGGATTTGTGATACCTTCAAACCCCTATGACTCTATTGAGCTCAAATATGATGGAGCACTTCTGGATGCTGCAAGTATGGCTGCTGGAGTATCATCGCCCAACTTCTCTGCACCATCTCCATGGCAGAAAGAAATTTTATGCCAGCTAAAATTAGATGGGGAAGCTCCGCTTCTTAAGGTACCTGCTTCCCTGAAAAATATATAATTACCATCATCGGATTGATCATGGTAGTTATACTACAATTATGAGAAGACTTTTTTACCTCCTCGTACACAAATTTGTAATATTTAACCGTTTCTTCTCATCTCTTGCTTAATAGGTATGCTTAGGGGGCTCGGAACTGGTTGAGGGGCGCTTATTGGCAGCCTTAAGAGTTGTTCTTGCTGATGACATAGAAACAGTTCGGAAGCAAGATTTAAATAAACTGAAATCTATGTCAGCTGAAGCTCCCCTTGGTATTGCAAATGAATTAGCAGCTTTTCGCACCGTTATTGCTTTATGTGTGATTGCACTGGGACATTTCCCAACCAAAATCATGGAAGACGAATCCCTGTTGAGTAAAGGTGTTTCAGATTCTACTCAGCTGGCTATCCAGTTCAGAATTCAGAAAAAATCGGTGATTATAGACGTGATGAGAGATCTTACAAGGAGGGTGAAGTTACTTGCATCGAAAGAAACCGCCACCGCTCAAGGTTGAGTTACTGCAGTGAAGTTGGCGTGTTTGCCCACAACACTCTCTTAGTCATGTTTGTTGCCTCCTTTCTTTTTAGCTACTTTGTTCACAATATCTTTCTTCTCTTTAGTAATTTGAGTATTATCATTTATAGAATGCTTGAAAATATTGGTTTGTCTAGTTTTAACCCCAGATCTTCTGTTCTTTTCGAATCGTCCGCTTACTGAATGAATCAATGCAACTCTACTTAGCTGGTTTTTCGTTCTTTTTATTGGACTGGTCGAACGAGACGTGACGGGGCGGTTTTCGTACCGGCCATGAGCTTACCAGTTGAATTATGCTTGAAAATGTCAGCAAATTGAAGAAAATGACTCTTTCTAATCACAGAAAAGGGATGTTTTGAACTTTTTACGCATTGACGAAGAATATTCTCGGATGATACGATGAGAAAAACAAAACACAGAGATTAATTCGCAAAATTCTACTGGTAAAACGAAGCATATGATTTCTGATCACCTCCGAAACTGCAAAACTTACAGAAATAAATTTAATAAAAGTATATAATCATGAAATTAAACTAAGAAACGATGAGACCAGACAAGCAGAAAATTAAGATTAATTTCACTATTCCTTAAATTTCCCACAACAAAACTTCTACCTGTACAACTAACGTGGTCAAAGTAAAACTGTAAAACCCCAGAATACAGTAAGAAGGAAAACCAGAAAACAAACAGTAAGAAGGAAAAAACCACGAAAAAGTTTAACTCTAAACGTCGCCACCATGACCATGCAGACGCAGGCAGGGCAACCCCTACGAGGTTATCCCTATGAGGCCAGCCCCAGCGGCGAACGCGAGCGCTGCCGGGTAATCTCCCGCAGAATCACGCGTCTCAGCCTCGCCTCTGCAGGCTGCTGCAGAGACGGGTGCTTGATCTTCTCAAACTCCTGCTTGACCTTCATCACTTGGCTGTGAATTGGGACAGCCATGTAGCTGCAGGTCCTCTCTTCGTCCATGCTCCCGTTGTCGTCGTTGTTTTCGCCCGTCGTCTTGGTGGTGATGTTCTTGTTCTCCATAAAAGGACTCAGCACAACAAACGCTCCTCTTGTTTTCTTATGGCGTTAAGAAATCACACCTTCGGCCTTGTGTATCTGTTTTTTCTTTTTGTTTATTGGAGAGTTATGAACGTTTTGATTGCTTTAAAATATTGGGAAGAAAGAAACGAAAGCGACAGGGTTTGTTCATGAATGGTGAGAAAAGGGAAGTTAAGATATTTAGTAACTTCCTCCGAATGAAATCAATTTGAGATGTGTTTACACAAGATTTTTGTACTCCTTTTTCTTCTAACGCACGTTTTTCTTTCATTCTAGCCGTTGAATTAATTAAGTTAAGGGCGCATTTTTGCTTACCGCTCTTAAGTGACGATAATGCTCACTAACTTGGGGTTGGAACTATCATTTTGGCCATAGTGGTTTGGGCCACTTGACCATTTTTATCATTTTTGTGTATTTATTTGTTTAATTACTTATATTCTTATTGGTGGAGAGGGTCAGTGCCCCCCTTTGGTTTCTTTGTCAACTATTGGGTTGTAGGTATCCTCATGACTCTACTACTCTACTAGTTTGATTAGTAGCTTAATCCAGACATTAGTTGGGTCATTTGTGGTCAAAGAACAATGGCAAAGTCCTAGTGAGAGAGAGAGAGGGGTAGAAAGAGAAATTGGGTGGCTGGCCAAGCATAGCCACCGGCCTTCCACGCTTGTTTGAAGGATTTTCATCATTTGACTTAAAAATTGGACCATTCAATTAAAATCGCTCATAAAAAGTTTATCAATTTGGTCTTTGAAAATAAGTTTTGCAAATCAATTTGATCATTTTGTTAGTTTTTCATCAAATTTTCTGTTAGTGTGCCACATCAACACAATAAGAAAAAAATTTGACATGAAACTAATTGCGAGACTCATTTTCAGGGACCAAATTAATGAATTTTCAAATACCATTTTGATTAAAAGGTTCAATTTCATGGACCAATCATGATAAAATCCCTTTTATAAATAATATTTGAGTCTTGCGAGTCAGAATCCTAAATCTTTACTCAACGATGTTAGGAATCACGCAGTACATGTCTTTATTATTATTAAAAATCAAGGATCGTGAATCAGGAGTATTCTTTAAAATGATAATAACAAATGGTGTATGTATTGTGACCCGAGTATTATCCAAGAATTTAAAGAACGGGGGCATTTACATGGTGATAAAAGTTTTTGGGTAAATTACACATAACCACCTCCACTATTAGTCTTGAACATTTTCATACCTCGTCTTTAAAAAATTTCAATGTCATACCTTATCTTCGAATTTGTTTCAATTTCATACCTTCCGTCAGCCTTCCGTCAATTCCTCCGTTAAAATGCTGACGTGGCAAGTGACGGAACCCATTTTATATTAAAAAATTAATAAAAAATTAATTTTTTTTCTTCTTCTTCTTCTCTTCTCTGCCCCGAACACCTTTTTTTTTTTTTTTTTTTTTCTTCTTCTTCTCTCTCTTTCTTCTTTCTTCTTCTCTTCTCTCTCTTCTCTCTCTTCTCTCTCTTTCTTCTTTCTTCTTCTCTTCTCTCTCTTCTCTCTCTTTCTTCTTTCTTCTTTCTTCTTTCTTCTCTGCCCAGACCGAACACCATTTTTTTTTTTTTTTTTTCTTCTTCTCTTCTCTCTGTTTCTTCTTTCTTCTTCTCTTCTCTCTCTTTCTTCTTTCTTCTTTCTTCTCTGCCCAGAACACCATCTTTTTTTTTCTTTTTCTTTTTTTTTTTTTTCTTCTTCTTCTCTTCTCTCTCTTTCTTCTTTCTTCTCTGCCCAGACCGAACACCATTTTTTTTTGTTTTTTTTTTTTTTCTTCTTCTCTTCTCTCTGTTTCTTCTTTCTTCTTCTCTTCTCTCTCTTCTCTCTCTTTCTTCTTTCTTCTTTCTTCTCTGCCCAGAACACCATCTTTTTTTTTTTTTTCTTCTTCTCTCTCTTCTCTCTCTTTTCTCTCTTTCTTCTTCTTCTTCTTCTCTGCCCAGACCGAACACCATCTTTTTTTTCTTTTTTTTTTTTTCTTCTTCTTCTTCTTCTCTTCTCTGCCCAGACCGAACACCTTCTTTTTTTTTTCTTTTTTTCTTCTTCTTCTTCTTCTTCTTCTTCTTCTTCTTCTTCTTCTTCTTCTTCTCCTCTTCTTCTTCTTCTCTTCTCCTTCTCTTTCTCCTTCTCCTTCTCCTTCTTCTGGGCAGGGCCGAACACCTCTTTTTTTTTTTTTCTTTTTTGTTCTTTTTTTTTTTCTTCTTCTTCTCTCTTCTTCTTCTTCTTCTTCTTCTTCTTCTCCTTCTCCTTGTTCTGGGCAGGGCCGAACACCTCTTTTTTTTTTCTTCTTCTTCTTCTCTCTTCTTCTTCCTCTTCTTCTTCTTCTTCTTCTTCTCTTTCTCCTTCTTCTGGTCAGGGCAGAACACCTGGGGGTGGGATGCCGAATAGGAGAGAAAAAAAAAAAAAAAAAAAAAAAAAAAACACCGAACCAGTTCGGCCTGCAACAAGAAGAAGAAGAAGAAGGGGGAGAGAGAGAAAAAAAAATATTTAATTAATATTTAAAATATTTTTTTAAGTTTTTATAATATTTTAATAATTTTTTAATATAAAATGTGCCACGTCAAATGCCACGTCAGCATTTAACAGAAAATTTGACAGACAAGTGACTGGAGGTATGAAATTGAAACAAATTCAAAGATAATGTATGACATTGAAACTTTTTAAAGACGAGGTATGAAACTGTTAATGACCCAATAGTTGAGGGGGTTCTGTGTAATTTACCCAAAGTTTTTTTTCTTTTTGGTGAAAGTGAAATTATGGTAAAGTTTTGAGTCTTATCCTTCTGTCATGGATGAAGATGATTATTGTGGAACATGTGTGGAAAGCTTAATAGGAAATATACTTGTCGATTTGTAGGGATTCTTATCGATATAGTATGAATTACCCTTTCAAAAACAAGATTAGCAGAAAGTAAACAAAATTAAGATATGCATGAAGTCAATTAAATACGGAAAAGCACGAAAGCAAGCGTTTACGGTTGTGTGCGCGTGTAAATGCGCATTATTCCTACTTGCAACGCAGTTCTTTTAGACTTGCTTCCTTTTGGTGTTTGCAGAGTTTAAGCAACCTATTTTATACAATTTTTTTCAACTTTCCTTTTGCTGTTGAGAAATTAGGGTGCAAACATGAGCGAATGGACATTGGGACCTAAGTGGTCCTAGGATTACTGAAGTTCGGAAAATATACGTATGAAAGTCTTTCGAGAATTCTTCGAATGTTTGGTATGAGTCTCTTTTGTGCCTAATAAGTGTTTGATGTAATGTCTGCTAGACATATTCCGATAAGTTGCGTCAACAACATAGTTTGACTGACGACAACAAAGTTCAAGTGTTCGACAAAATGTCTCAGTAAATAAACTGAATTTTTATTTGCGCGCTTTGCACTTTGTTTCTGGCTAAAAACCTTGTATTTATCACTCGGACCCCTAAGGTTTGAATCCTAGATCTGCTATTGGATACAAACGGTCTAATTTTCGAGACTGACTACAATACTTGCATGTATTTGATGTGACTTTATGAATATATTAAATTTTAAAAAATTAAGCTACTTGTAAGTGGAAGATTTTATATAAATAGCAAGTTAAATTCATGATCATGAATTATCACCCCATTATCATCGTGTTAAAAAATTAAGATAAATTTAAAGTTGAATTGCACTAAAAGTATTTGTAGTTTATTTGGTTTTCACTTTTACCTGTAGTTTTTTTGTTGAAGTTTCGTCTTCGTAGTTCATTTTGTTAGCATTGCCAGTCCAATTTGTCAAATGAGGCAATATTCCCACCAAATTAATTGACACAAAGGTTGAACAAAATATTATAGGGGCAAAATTTTAAATTTAGAAAACCACAAAATTGAGACAAAACAACCTACACAAGCATGTAAGTACAACAAAAATATTATGAGTAAATTGGAGCAAAGCCCATTTCAAGCCCAGAGAGCCCAATACGAACACACAAGTAAGTGGGAGATAATTCGGGTATTAGGATATAGGCACAGAAGGGGAAGCTCAAGCCCATGAAGATTTAAGTCCTGTGAATTTTCTTGCACATCAAAAGTGAACATTTAAGCACCACATTTGAACAAGTACTGTGAACCAAGATGTTTGTATGATTAAAACACAAGATACAAAAACATATATATATAAACTTATATAAGACTCTTACTTGTTGAAGATGCAGCAGCCATGCAAGTAGGACGTGATTAGGGAAAACTTTCAACTCTGATATGTATGCCGAGACTAAGAGAAAAACACCAACTCTTCTGTAAACTCCTAGCTTGATGACAATGCTTTATGAGAAGCCTTAATTGTCGTGTCTAGGGTTAGCAGGGACCGGTGTTTATATACTAGCCAAAAGTCTTAGATTCCGTCCATAAAGGAAATACTAAAACTCTCCTTTCTTGGCTCTCAAGTAAATTATCATAATCATATATTAGTAAGGACTCAATCAAAACCTACTTATAATGTAAGACACTTAATGTAGGATTGATATAAGGAAATCAAATCGCAACTTAGCTAATCTCTAACTTATACATTCCTATTACATATAGATACTAGACCATTTATGGTTGATTTATGTGAATAAATCCAACAAGTACTTCTAGTGTGCACTAGAGAAAAAGGAAATGACTTTGCACGCCTTTTAGAACCTCCGCTCCTCATTTTTTTTTATAGCCATAAATCAATAAATCATGGGGTGGTCCAGGGGTTAGACACAAATTACAGGTATGTGTTCCATATGACACATTCTAAGTTTGATTCATGACATCGGTGAATCACACGATGATGGTTGAGGGAGGCTGAATACTTATGTGATTATTCTCAGCCTCCAAAAGGGTGAATTGCATGACAAAACTACCAGCTAGTCCCATTAAAAAAATAAAAAAAAGATTAAGAGACCGTTAAAAAAATGAGAATCTTGTATACCAAGCAAATTGTTTTGTGTTGGCCTTAAATTTCGGCTTGGGAACAAATTCCTTCTAAGGAATCTTAAACCTTTTTCTTATCTTTCTTCGAGTAGTTAAAATGTACCAGTGACAATGAACCTTGCTTTTTTTAGCCGTCATTTAAATATAAAGTTTGAATTCAAAGTGCAGAGGACAAAAGTTTGAATGAATCGATAAAATATAAAAAAGAAAGAATAATAAAAAATAAATAAATAAAAGGAGAGGTTGAATGAATGTGGTATGATTGGTTAATAACTTAATTATAGCGTGGATCTTGATGCATTTTATTTTATAACTAGCAATGTTAATATATTTTAGTGGATAATAATTGGCTCGCTAGTCATTCAGATTCTCAATTTTGCATGTGAGCTGTTAGGAATAAAAACATAAAAAACTATACCGATTAAACAATTGCACATGAGTTGCGAGTCTATGTACATGTGATGCCCATATTTATGTATATGAGGAGAGATTTTTTAGTGTGTTTAGAATACGAGACAATAGTCATATGTACGTTTGATAATTTTTTATATGATTCGTTAACTCGACATGAAATAACACGAAAATAATAGGTTTCTATTCAACCTGCTAACGATTTGGGTCGTTATCAAGTCACCTGTTAAGAAACCATTAACAAATCAGGTCGTTGTCAGGTCACTCGTTACAAGCTAAGAAAACGATAAAATATTGTTTGTCAAATCTAGATATTAAATATGATAATTTATTGCATAACCAGTTAACCCGACAAGACCCATTAATAATTCGATTCGTTATCGAGTCACCTATTAAGAATCCGTTATCTTAAAGGCACGACCAATTAAGATAACGGATATGACACGAACATAACAAAGACGGCCCGTTTGTCAAGTATAGTCATATGTTATGATATAATTAGAGGGACACTTGGAAAAAAAAATTCATCCAATTGTATAATAACATGTGGCGTACTACCCCATATTACAGACACATTGAAAAAAAATTCATATACGAGCAAAAAATTAATTATTATTTTCAAATAGCACATTAACGTAGATAACAAAGTTTTTCGATACGATTGTAGAACACTAACACATCATTAATATTATTATTTCATTTATGTTATAACATGTATATCTAATATAATTAAGGGAGACTTTGGATGCGGTCATTGGCCATGAATATTTTTTGATTGAAACCTTGTTGGTTTTTAATTTTTGATCAAGGTCCCTGAAATTAATGTGATAATTTATTTCTATGTACGTTAATATATTTTTTAAATTAAACATTAGAAATTTATTTGTTTATATAAATGAGATTTTAAATAAAAAAAATCCATAATTTGTGGATTAAAAATATTAAAATATAAATATACTATTGTGTGTGTGTGTGTGTGTGTGTGTATGTATAAACATGGGTACATTCATCAAAATTAACCAAAAAAATTATTGTATCAAAACATGGGTACATTCTTCAAAATCACAAAAAAAATATATATATATTAGACTTAATAACATTAATAAATTTCTTCGATTAAATTTGACATGGATACATTTTAAAATCAAAGAAAAAGAATATACCCATATAAGTTTAAAAATGGATTAAAAAAATTTGAATAGATTTTATATAAAAAAAGGGTACATTTTACATATAACAAATTGGTATATTTAAGAATGAGTACATTTTAAGATTAAAAAGTTTTACATGAATGGGTACATATAATTAGCATGGGTACATTTAGCAAAATAAAAAGTACAAATAAAAAAAATACATGGGTACAAACACAAATAAAACCTTAAAAAATATGGGCACAAAAAGAAACTAATATATGGGTACAAATTAAAAATGAAAAGAAAATTGGTACAAATTAAAAAAGATTTGCAAATTAAAAATAGGTACAAACTAAAAATAAAAATATATGATACAAATTTAACCATAAATATAAATATACTAATTGTAACATTTTTAATACTAAAGGAATATATTTAAAAATAAAAATATTTTATTATTCGAATAATTAATGATGTTATTAATACCCAAGGACCTTGATCAAAAATTTAAAAGTAATAGAATTTTAATCAACGGAGTAGCAAAAGGAATGATGAGAACCTAATTTCTCCTACTATTAATATTTATATTTTTATAGTTTTGACATTAATTGTTTGATATTTTATGAGATTTAAAATCCTATAAATTTAAAATCCCTCATTATAATACTAATAGAAACGGTTAAAATAAAAAAAATTCAAACATTTTGATTGAATAAATGGATAAAAACTATGTAAAAATAAGAAATAATAAATGGCAAAAGAATGTATCCATAGTGTTAAAAAAAATTGGTACATTTTACAAAAAAAATTGGTACATTAATAAAGAAGAATGGGTACATTATAAATAAATTAGGGTACAGATAAAAGATTAAAAAATTATGAGTACAAATGAATTTAAAAAAAATATAGGCGCTAAAAGAAATTAATACATGGGTACAAAATAAAACTAAAAAGAAAATACTACAAATTAAAAAAAAATGTTGCGAATTAAAAGTGGGTACAAACTAAAAATATAAATATATGATACAAAGTTTAGGAATAAAATATAAATATACCATATGTAATTTTTATATCATTGATTAAATATACAATGTCATGTGACGGTATACACATGAGTACAAACACAAATAAAACCTTAAAAAATATGGGCACAAAAAGAAACTAATATATGGGTACAAATTAAAAATGAAAAGAAAATTGGTACAAATTAAAAAATATTTGCAAATTAAAAATAGGTACAAACTAAAAATAAAAATATATGATACAAATTTAACCATAAATATAAATATACTAATTGTAACATTTTTAATACTAAAGGAATATATTTAAAAATAAAAATATTTTATTATTTAAATAATTAATGATGTTATTAATACCTAAGGACCTTGATCAAAAATTAAAAATAAATAGGATTTTAATCAATAAAGTAGCAAAAAGAAGAATATGAACCTAATTTCTCCTATAATTAAACTCATCTCCAATCGAATTAATTGGTGTTACAAACACACCCTACAGTTCTTTCATCTAAACTGGTAACTACTACCTACCATATATTATATATATCATATCCACTGTGTATAATGTATATGGTGGTTAAGAAACTTCCCATGTGACCGATCACCAGTGATGCGACATGGGGGGCCAAAGCTAATAGGGTTAAGACTTTTCTTAGGTTTTAAATATATTCAATATTGTCATGCCACGTGGTTTAAATACAAGTTTAGTA
Source organism: Cotoneaster glaucophyllus (assembly GCA_036320875.1). Classification (NCBI taxonomy): domain Eukaryota; kingdom Viridiplantae; phylum Streptophyta; class Magnoliopsida; order Rosales; family Rosaceae; genus Cotoneaster; species Cotoneaster glaucophyllus. The sequence goes on along the minus strand of CM070069.1, from coordinate 33,205,990 downwards.
TTTATCCAAATCCCAACCGTCTTGATTTTGTCCTTAACGCTTGTAATTACACAAATCGAACCACGTTCAGGGTATTGTTCTGCAGCATGCTCAACCCAAATGGCATATACATAAGAGTGAAGACAAAGCCAAACCTAAGAAAACAAAACTTTATTAGCATCCACCCTCAACTGCTCCATTCATTGTATGCGCGCGTGCGCACACATACGTACATACAAATATACAGACTTTTTAAGGGAATGGATATCTTTTTTTTTTTTAAGTGGAGATTAGTTGTGGGACCTGCTCTACATCAAACTTTAACTATCCGAACCGTCTATTTTATAAGTCTCGATTCATAGATCATCCTTACAAAAATTTAATTGAATCCAAAATCATTTGTATACTTAATTATCACGATGAAATTTCAATGTTTCTTAGTGAACAAAGTGTTCGTCAATTTCTGTGAACTCAACTAGATGCCATAAATATTTCCGATTTAGCTAATATTTATAAGGATGATCTATGAGGCGCAACTTGAAAAATAAAACGATTTGGATTCGTTAAAGTTCGATGTCGTATGGGTTCCACAACTAATCTTCATTTTTATAAAAAAAAAAAAACAAACGGGAATACTTTCTCTTAAAGGCTTCCTACAAATATATATATATGCAGATTCTTTATGCAAAGGGAATCCCATTTTTTTTTTTAAATGAGGATTAGATGTGGGGCTCACTCCACATCGAACTTTAACAATCTGAACCGTCTATTTTGTGGTGAAGTCTGTTATAGAATTTAAGAAAAATAGGCGTTCGGATCGTTAAAGTTCGATGTATTGTGGACTCCAGAACTAATCCCTATTTTTATATAAAAAAAATAAGAATCTCTCCCCTTAAAGATTTCCTATATATATATATGGGATGGATGTGTGACACCATTTTTTTTACACAATTTTTACATACGTTTTTATGAAGCCCACTTTGTAATGTATTTCAACGATCCACTATCTATATTTTAGGTCATCCCTCAAAGATCATGTCTACCAAAAATCACCCAAATTTAAAATCATATCACTGTTAGATTAAGAGTTTAGGGTTTATTTGAAGAATCATATTCGTTCATTTTCTTCACTACAGATGAATGTCTTAATGATTTTGGATTTGTCTTATTTTTTGTAAGGACGATCTATAAATGATATTCTAAAATATGGAAGGTTCGAATTGTTAAAATACATTACGGAGTAAACTCTACAAAATCAAAATAAAAAAATTATGTAAGAAAAGTAATGTCACGAATTTGCTTCTACGTATATTCGTATATATTATGTTAGAAGTTGTAAGTCTTTATTGTCATTCTATATGTGTTTAATCTGAGACTTAAATTTTATATGTTTGGAGACTAAACAATGGAAGGGGACAAAACAGAGACCGTATAATTCATAGGGTGTGGGCGGAAGAGTAAGCATCTTCCACTCCATGTGAGTCCGACCAGTTCAAACCTAATACGTTCATACTTATCAGTCTCTCTTTGAAGGCGACTTGTTTTGGATTTTGATTATACTTTTCAATATATAAAAATTCATTTTTCATTCACGTCTTTTTCGTCTTGGTTCATTTATTCGATACTATCATATTTACGGTTAAGATTTAAATAAGGTCTAATTGGATTATTAGTCATCGTGATGATAAGATAGTTGGAAGATAACTCATATGATTAAAAAAAATTAGAATTTAAGCCCATGTGGTGAAGTCTCTTAGAATTTATGACTAAAATTGAAAATTCCCTCAACTTTTTGTTAATTATTAGCACGTGAACCACACATATTAAGCTAAAACAAAACTCTTCATACACATATTAGGCTAAAACGGAACTATTTGTTAATTGTTAGCACGTGGGGCTGGCTCACGTGCTAATAATTAACAGAAAGTTGATGAAATTTTCAATTTTGGCATAAATCTTAACAGACTTCATAATAGGGGCTTAAATCATAGTTTTTTTTTTAAACCACATGGACTATCTTCCAACTACCATATCATTAAGGGGACCATTAATTCAATTAAGTCTTTAAATTAAGTTACATATTAGGTCAGTTATAATTGGATATCGAACTCGTATCCAATTAAGGGGACCATTAAGGGGACCATTAATTCAATTAAGTCTTTAAATCAGTTTCCAAAAAAAAAAAAAAAAAAACTAAAATAAATCATGTTTATCTTATCTAAAGAAGCATGAAGCAGACCGACTTCAGGTAAGTGTTTCTCGCAGACTCTTTCTATGTCACATCAATCAAATAGATATATAGACGTAACAAACTATTTATGGCATCAAAGGATTTAAAATTCAGCTTATTATTAACATTATTCATCCATGTAAAATACGTAATCATACACATAGATCCAATATCTTATACAATGTTCGATGACTGAATTCTAATGACCTATACTATAGCTACACAAAAAACATTGAAAATACACATGCATGCAGTAAGAATGAATGGTAAAAAAACTGTATTCCTTTTAACATTGCGAATTAGTGAACTTTCTGGAGAGGGTACGTATACGAATGCTCTTGGTGGCCTTCATTTAAATTCTTACTAGTATAACCTCAATCCTTTGAAACTTTTGACAACACTCTCACCCAGAGTATAACAATGCTCGTAAAAAAGGAAAAGTTTCTCGCAAGCGCAAGAACGTACGTAAAAAGACTAATAATGGAAACAAATGAAAAAATAACCTGGTAAAAGACATATGCCATAATTATCTCGCGCGTGAAAGAAGGCTAGTAATGAAAAGAACTAAAATAACCAAAGGGCATGCCCAAGATTCTCCTGCGCGTGCGGGAAAGTAGGAAGGGAAAGAGAAAAATCACCGAAGTAAAAGGCATGCCCATGATTTATACACGTGAGCATGTTCTCACAAAGTCAACTTCCAACAGCCCAATGAATTATCGCCGCGTGGACCCAACCAATAACAAGAGAGAGGGTTGTTGTTGGGAAACGACATAGAAGCTCTGAGAATCAAACGAAACAAATCCGTCTCAGAAGGCGACGTGAATGTCGTCCGCACCCACAGCATTGGTCCGATTATGTTTGTCCCTCTCTTTCTTTAGCGTATGAGAAATTTTCTACATGTCTGGTATACTTACACGTAATGTTTTTCGTTCAAATTATAATACATATCCTTTAGAGAATACTAAGAGATTCTCTTTGCGGGAATCTGTATAGATTATCTGATATCTCATGCTTTTAGCAAAATATTTTATAATGTTGACTTGATAATGAACGTTAAACTACGAGATGACAGAAATATGTAGAGTCTCACTTTTAAGAGAGCCCTTAACATCTCTCTACATGCATTTATCCTGTCTAATATAGTATCAGTTATGTCATCTATTCATATTTTGCAACACATAAAAATATACACTACATCTATATATATAAAAAGTGTTCCTGACACACGAAATTTTTTATCCCAACGGTTCATGTATGTGTTTTTGCCCAATATAGTAATAATTTAGTATGGAGAGAGAGAGAGAGAGAGAGCGAGAGAGAGACGTCGTTTTGTATATTGAAACGGTGCCCATCAAAGCCTTTATCTATATATATCTACTTGGAGTGTTTTTGCCAACCCATCCTTTTTCTCTCTGCCTCAAAATCTGAACTCACATTGCACAATTGCATTTCTGTCTTAACCTCCAATATTTATATAACTCGATCAACTTTTTTTGGATTTGGGATACAATAACGTAACAAATCCTAGCCAATCCATATTTCCAAACAACCCTTTTCCCCTTTTGTTTCTTGGCCTTTTCTGTGTTCAATAATTAGTTTGGTTGATCAGAACTGCAAACCTTGATTCCAAAAAGATGACTTGTTTAGTTGCTCGGACGGGAAGGGAATTGCAGAGGTACAACATGGGCCGCCGGCAAGTCGTAGGGTGAACCTCTTTTCCTTCTTCTTCTTCTTCTTCTTCTTCTTCTTCTTCTTATCTGATTGTTGTTGTTACTGTTGTTGTTGAGCTTTTCTTGACATGGTTTTGTTACGTTGAAAAAGTAGTGGTTGGCTCCTCCCGTTGGTGTTCTTTTTCTTTCATGGTGGAGAGAGAGAGAGAGAGAGTTCTAACGTATAACTGGTTGTACATTTCTTGTATCTGAGAATCTCTCGTCACCGTGGGGACATACTCATAGATCTCGTACTTGTCAAATGAATCCATTTAAGTTCTGTTCGGTTTATGGATTTTTCTATTGTTCCGACAATTGACTTTTTCCCGTATTTTAGCTTTAATAAAAGGTAATCACGATTAATAATACGTTTAATTTGTTTAATATTCAATGTTGCAGATGCATTCCCTATAGATACAAAGATGGCAGTGATGGTGCCATTAGCAACGAATTGGAAGTCCTTGTGATCACTTCACAGAAAGGCAATGCATTTATGTTCCCTAAGGTACAAATTACATGAGGTTATTTCATTTCTAAATTTATTTCTTAAGGTAAGTTTTTCCTTCTTCCAGAAGGATGACTGATGTGGCGAAGCCATCGGCTGGTTCCTTAAAATAATAAAAAATTGCTTTCTACCCCCCATTATATATCCATAAAAAATTCAACTGTGTGTTTTGTTTATTAATTAGGGTGGTTGGGAACTTGATGAATCCGTAGAAGAAGCTGCTTCAAGAGAGTCACTAGAAGAAGCAGGGGTCCTAGGCAATGTTGAGGTTGGTATCTTTCTTTTTTCTTTCACTTCCCTTTTCACATTTGATTGAGGAGCGAAGCAGGACAGGCGAGAGTCAAACTATTGTCATTGATGATGGGATTAATGTTCTACCGCGAAATTAAATTCCATTTTGGCAAATGTTTTGTCCTAATTTTAGTTGTAACATATGACTGCAGTGCCAATTGGGCAAATGGAGTTTCATGAGCAAAAGCCAAGAGACATATTATGAAGGGTACATGTTTCCCTTGTTTGTCAAGGAGCAACTAGATCTTTGGCCTGAGAAGAATGTACGACAAAGAATATGGGTATGATTCTGCACGTAAATCATAGTTTGATCTATATGCATAAAACTAATAATTTTTATTTAATGAGTTAATTGTACGTACATATTAGACAGTGATTTTTCAAATTAAACAATAAATCTTATGCGATCAAAATATTTTTATATAGATGACTACAACGAAAGCAAGAGAGGCATGCCAACATTGGTGGATGAAGGAAGCGTTGGACATTTTGGTCGAACGGCTTACTTCGGAACAGAAACAAGAGGAGGAAAATGTACTGGCTTGTTCTTTCAATTAATTAACAAATCAAGATTCTCTTGCATTGTACATAGAAATTGGTTAGAAGAAGTTTCCGTCCAGCCAAAAAATTGGACTGGTTTAGGGCAAACTTCCAAGGCAGATCAAAAAGTGTAAAAGAGGAATTAGATTAAGTTTTTATTTAATCGTAATTTGTTTTTAGTGTTTAATTGTTGCCCCTTCTCTAAGTTGCTAGTCTCCATCGTCGGATGATAGAGAGCAAATTGATGAGTTACAAAAAAGGACTCGCGAAGAAGAATTTGCAGGATATATGTGCACGATGTACAAGCTTATATGTGAATTAATGATTTTTTGAATTCAGTGCATTCAATTCAGTAGTGTTCGTTTTGCAACATGATCTTAATTTTGCGACATTTTATCAATTAAATTAAAGTTTTGACAAAATATTATTTACTTCTAGTAATCTATAACTAATCAATAATACTATGATTTAGTGTTATTCGTTTTTGAGTGAGAGATTTCAAGTTTGGCTAATTATACATGACATGTTGGGATGAATTTCAGGTCTGTATTCCACACGATACGTTTTGGATTTGATTTCTGGTTCTGGTGAATCGCGGTGGCTAAAATGCTGAGTCTTTACAGCTCTCAGAAGGATGGACTGCTGTGACGAAACCACCAATTGGTCCCTTTAAAAAAATAATATTATAACTGACGTATTGTGTCACTTAGTTTAATATTCAGAAATATCATCGTATCAACAAAAAACAAAGAAATTTACGAGGACAAAACTGAAAACTAATAATCCGCAAGGATGATAGTGAAATTATAAATAAAGTACAAGGACGTTCCTACAAATTGTCCTAAGTGGCAATTCACCATGTGCTGCGCTAGTAAACCCTGATGCAGGGTTTTAAACTTCAAACAAACATAACGGTCATCCCGTGCCTTTTCCGCCAAAATCAGAAAACCCTAAACAGATATTTGTCAAATGTACAAGCTTCTCAGAGCCGGCCATGGCTCTCTCTATCCTTTCCTCTGAACCCACTTCAAGGTCCCAAAATTCCTCTCACAAATTTCCTAATTTCACTGCCCCAGAGAAACGCTAGCTCCCAATCCAAAGCTCGACTTCACAGTCAACGAAATCAAAGAGCTTCACTCGTCGAAACACTCAAAACCCACAAACATAATCACCCAATTTTCGCCGGACGCCGATTACCACCCGACAGGGGCCGGTCTGGCCTTTTAAGGTAATGACGATGATTTGGTTTAAAGGGATGAATTTTGAAATTATTTTTTCTTTTCAAGTTTGAGGTTGTAAGTTTAATTAATTTGGATTGAAAAACGACTGGCATTGAGTACAAAGCTTGTGATGAAATGTTTTCCCTTCTGCGTATTTCAACTGGGGCTGGTTGAGACTGTTTATGTGGAAATCTTATTAAACACCAAGGTGCGTCCTGGAAAAGGTGCTTATCCAGAAAGTGCTTTTACGACACAGAAACGCTTTTTGAGTTTTTCTTTCAAACGTAGTGAAGAAGTAGCTCGAAAGATGGCCTTGTGATGCAACCTGTTTGATATTTGAACTCTGTGGGATGCACGGCACGGCACGTTAAATTTAGTAGCGGAATTCGTAGGTGGAGTTTGAAATGACTGAGGGTGTTTGTTTCGCCATTACTATTAACATTTAAGCTTGCAGTTGTCATTTCAAGTGTGTGCATGATAAGGATGATTATCTTGTTTCTGAAGGCCAGAGATGTTATTTACTGACTTCGACTTGAAATACGATGTTTGTATTCTAGACCTTTGTTCATTAAATTCCCTTCGTTGCCAGGATGTTGTCAAGGAAAGATATCCAGATCATTTCCAGATGTGGATGCCCGAGAGGAAAGCGTCTAAGGGCTTATGTGGGTGTTGATGAAGGAGATGCATGCGCTTAATATCTGAGTAATTTCCTCTTATTTGAATGAGCCTATATGATCAGTCTTCTTTTGATCCAATATTAGTTCTCTCGTTTTCAATATCTTGTACTTCAACCTTAAGATATAAGTTGGAATTGCCATATCTAATAAGAACAGGCATTTTAGTAGGTTTGCAGCTCCTGCAATTTGAGAGGAGACTGTGAGAGAACATACGTGAAGGCACGGGAAGATGGTCCCCGCACTGTGGATGTCATGCGTTTCTTGTTGACGTATGGCTTGATCCCGTTATTGGTACAGTGGAGAACAAGCCATGTCTAAACAAAATGGTGAAAGAATCAGTGAGACGGCTACTGAAACAGATGGTAGAGTACAGCACTGAGAACATCGACTCCAATCCCCCAAAGTGTACAACTACAAGGATAAAGAGGGTCGCTTTGGTGTCAGACCGTTCAATTCCACAAGAAAAAGGCCAAATAAGTTCCAATGAAGCTAGGCGACTGGCTTTGCCCCAAGTAATTTGACAGCTTGATCGTGTAGTTTATGATTATTGAATCTTGATTAGTTGTTTTATCCTCTATAAAAAAAAAAAATTTCGGCAGATGCATCTTCCTAAACTTTGCTAGAAATATCAAGTGCCTTCGTTTGTGATGATTTTTCCCAAGAAAGACTGACACGACATAGAGAGGATCAAGAACATCTTCCGTTGAAGAAGGGGGACTGGATATGTGACAAGTCATTGCTGCTAAGATCTTAACATTCTTCTGTAGTTCCATTTCTTATTGAGATTTAGAGAGTAAATGTCTTTTCAGATGTAGATGCTTGCAATGCAAAGAGAAGCCTCCAAACCGGCAGATAAATCCCGGCGAGTGGAAATCAATGCTTCAGTTTCTAGTGGTTCCGTATTTCTAATTTATACCTTCTGTGATTAGAGATCTGTTTTCGTGCAGGTGCAATTATATCAACTTTAAGAGAAACATGGTGTTCTTAGAATGCGATCATAAAAGGCCAAAGGCAGCACAATCTTCAGAGATTTCTGCTGAACCTGTATGTGATGACGGAGGCTACCTTAGGAAGTTGAAGAGTTTGAATGCACCTCTCCCAGACGTAGGATCTCCCGGTCCCACCCAACAACCTCGTCGCGACAAAATACCTGGCACTTCTTCAAGAACCAAGATTTGACCCTCTGCCGATTGCTCGTGGAACGCCTTGATGGATTCGATCGTACGTCCAAAATGGGTGATGGGATACCTTCCTTGGTGATCTGAAAGAACCCCAGTGGTCGGCACGGGCGAGTGATTTTGTCAACGATGGATGAGTGGTGATGGGTGTGGAGTAAACCTGGCATTTTAGACCCGATCCGTTAACCCGATCCGACTCAACCAGTTAATATTAGTATTTGGGTGGATGCTTAACGGGTCGGGTTGCGAACGAGTGGACCAGTTAAATAACGGGTCATTTTGGGTCAATCCGTTAGCACCCTTTAGTTGAGGATGTTTTAGTAATTTCATTAAAGTCTTAACAACAAAAAATAAACTCTATGCAAAAAAAAAAAAAAATAATAATAATAATGGGTGTTAACGGGTGAAATCCATTAGCTTAACGGGTTAGATTAGACCCGACCCAAACCCAATAAACCCGACCTGTTTACAGGTATAGTGTGGAGGCCGGCGATGTCATCGGGTCGGAGACCTTTTAATATTTCGGATGGGTGGATAAAGAAGCGGGGAATGGAGGATTGGAGCTGTCAAATTACTTGATTTCTTCAGCTTGATGAAATTGGGGTTTCAATATAGCAATATGAAAAATAGCCAATACCATATAAGCACATAGCAAACTTGTGCCCTCACCGATATGGGACAACTCTCAACACAGCTCTCTTGTAATCCAATTCGCCGATCAAGGTGTTCTCCACCGCCGCTGCCGCATGCTGTTATTTCTGTTCAAATTTCACCTCGATTCCCATTAGAGGGCTACCCATATATGCTGTTAATTATGAACTCCGCATTTGATAATCCAATTCGTATTTTATTATAGTAAAGATAAGTTACACACATCTCAAATACAATGGTTCGTACAGTTTTGGTCAAATAGTAGTATTTTACAGCTCAAAGTGATTTAGCAAAGCTTTGCCATCCAATCCTTTCTGGAAGAACCTTTGCATGAACTCCGAGAGTGTAAACTGCCGGTAAAGTGCCGGTTTCTCCGGGGAGACTAGCTCCGGCAATGGCCCATACGAGTCCTCCCTTCTCCTCGAATTGAAAAACACAGCGATGGCCACACGTGGTTCGCGGGATGAGTTCGCCAACACACGATGAGCTACACTTTGGTATTCACCATTGGAAATAATCTGAAAATGAACCAAACCATTTGGTTTCAGTTTCACAGTCAACAAAATAAAGGCCAAATATCTCTATTGCCAGCCAAAAGTAGGGAAAATTCTCACTTTGCCCCACTTTGCTTTTGTTTTGTCTTCCGACTTTGCTCCTTGCCGTCATCTCCGTCCAAAATTTGATTAAAATTGATGACGTTGCATGTATAATTTCATCTAAAATTCTGTGGGAAATTTATTTTGACCTCCTATAATCTCTTTCTACACCGGTTTACTCTCTACACCTATATTATTTTGGGTAAATTGTGATTTAATCTCCTGAACTATCACTCCAGTTGAAATTGACCCCCTAAACTATTTTTTTGGTAAATTAGCTCCCTTAACTATTTAAAATCAGTCAATTAACAACTTACCCTTAGATTGCGAAATCAATTCCGTCAAATTCAAGGGCAAATTAGTCATTTCATCATCAATAATTACTTGTCAGCTATAATCACCAATAAAATTTTGACATATGGACATGGAATAATTCAAAAACATATTGTCATTACACATTATTTTGTTTTCAAATGTCATAATGGAATAGGATAAAAAAAGACAATTCACATTTAAAATTTAACCTGAATGTAAAGAGAAATCAAATGAGTTCAAATAAAATTTCCCTACTGTTACCACCTCATCAAATTTAATGAAATTTAAGATGGAGTTTACTGCATGGAGAAACTTGGAACACAAAACATCACTCAAGGGGCAAGATAGAGTTATTACTTAAGCGTTGATAAACTTGCTTATTTTTATTGGTGAAACATCATTTAGTTTGCAAATTTTGTCTTCAAATGTAATCTACATAGCATTACCCTTTTCAATTTTAATAATGATTAATTTCACCAATAAAAAATAAACACGTTAATCTACAGTAATAATCTTTTATCAACTTTTATGTAATCTAGTTTACAAAACTCATTCTCTTATCCCTTTGTAAATTTGTAAAATCCTCATATTTTAGTAAATTTCACAACCTAAAAACAAAGCGTTCAGTTTTTAGAGAAATGTTTTAATGTGCTCGAAATATTGTCTCACTCATACACCAAATATCTAATAATGATGAGTTGATATTTTTTTTTCTTTTCAAAAAATTCATCATTTGTATGCAATTTATATGGCAGTAGGCAGAAAGTAAGCAATATATTCTCACACGTAGTTAAAGGTAAAAATGGAATTCACCTGAAGAAAATCCCCAACGATGATAACGAGAGCACCGGGGACAGGTTTCACATCCACCCAACCCTCACCGTACTTCACCTGCAGCCCACCCATGTGATCCTGAAGCAGCACGGTCAGCACTCCTGGGTCAGAATGAGATGTAAGCCCAACCGTTAGATCAGGTTGCGGGCAGTACGGGTAGTAATTCCCGACCATCGCCCTCCCTTCCAGACACGTCATCTCTCGCAACCTCTTAGGCCATCTCCAACCGATCCGGCTAGAGGGCCAGAGGGCCGAAAATGGCCCTAAAACCGTCTCCAACCGAGGGCTAGGCCAGAGGGCTCTGGAATCTGGGAGGGCCCCACGGAATCGGAGAGGGCTAGAGGGCTGGCTGTGTTCGGCCAGCCAGCCAGCCCGGGGCTGGCTCTTTTTTTTTTTAAAGCTTTTCTTTGCTGTCGGTTAAAACCGACAGCAGTAAGACAGTTTGATTTTTTTTTTAATTAATTAGTATTGCTGTCGGTTGCAATAGTTTGAATTTTTGAATTCTAACGGCTAGTTGACTCACTAGCCGTTGCTTCAGTTGTTTTTTTTTTTTTTTTTTTTTTTTTAAATTTTTTATGAATTTAAACCTTTTTTTTCTTCTATAACTTCAATTTAAACCTTATTTTTTTTCTTTTTTTTTTCTCTATAACTTCCTATAATTTCTATTTTACAAAATTTGTTTCAATTTTTTTCCTATAACTTCCTAGGCCATTATACAACATTAAATTAAATTAAGTGAATTATAGCCCAACATTAAACAATATGAAACAACATTAAATAACATTAACCAACATAAAAATTATACAACATAAAACGAGCCCTCTGGCCCTCGGTTGGAGACGGAGGCAAATATGGCCCTGTACTGTTCATTAAAATATTAATATCTTGGAGAATCTTGGAGGGCCAGAGGGCTCAAACGAGCCCTCTGGCCAGTCCTCGGTTGGAGATGGCCTTAGAGTTCAATCCCAGCCCTTCGCTCGCCAACTCCATAAGCACCTCTCCTAGCCGTTTGATCTCACGGTCCCACTCAACAACATCCTCCCGGCAAATCTCCGGCACTGCTTCAGGAACCGGCGGAATCGGGCCCAACCTCATTTGAAGCGTGTCCCTCCAGCTGGCGGCTTTTGAGCTGTAGAGGTCCAGGTTGGAGAAATACGATACGCCCGTGCCCATCTCTCTACGATAGAATCGCGCTTTCACCTCCGTCGGCTGCTCGTGGAAGGCTCTGATGGCTGCGATCGTGCGGTCCAGGATTACGGATGGGATGCCGTGATTAGTGATCTGGAAGAACCCGAACGTCCGGCAGGCGCGGCTGATTTGGTCGACGATGGAGGAGCGGCGATGGGTGTGAAGATCCGCGAGGTCGATGGTGGGGATTGGGATATCGGGTTTGGTATGGTGTCGGAGGTCGGGTAGAGATTCGGGCGAGTGGATGAAGAAGCGGGGGATGGAGGTCAGGCCAGAGTCAACGAGGCCTTTGACTCCGAGTTTGGAGCTGTCGAATTGCTTGATTTCTTTAGCTCTATCGTAATCCAGTTCGCCGATCACGGTGTTCTCCATCGCCACCACCGCCATAATTTTGAAAACTTATGAAGTTATTGATTTATTAGTTAAACGTTGTTAAACATGTTCATTTATATTGATGATAAATTATTTAGTTTGTAATTTTAGTCTTCAAATTTAATATTTCTAGCATTACTCAATTTTTAAATTAAATTTGTAAACCAAACGATGCGTCATTAATTGAAAATAAGTTTGTAATTTTAGTCTTCAAATTTAATACTTCTAGCGTTACTCAATTTTTAAATTAAATTAGTAAACCAAATGAGGCGTCACCAATTGAAAATAAGCATGTTTATCAACGTTTAAGTAATAGTTTAATCATCAACAATCATATCATTTTATTTACAAACTTAATTTACAAAATTTAGTCCCATGTAGTTATTATTTTCATTAGCCAAAACAGAGATCACAGGTGCCTAAAGTATTGTACGGTCCTAACAAAATGGGTCATGATAAAGTTTTAACAATTGCAACCAATAAAATGCAGAGAAAATGTAAAGGCATTACACACACTCTCAAGTCCCTCCTACTTAACACCTGTTTGGATTTAATTTTAGACTATCGATCCGAGTAATCGAGGTCGTTGAATGAGCAAAATCTTAGACAGTTAAATGACAAAATAGTTGACATGATTTTTAATTATTATTGAGAGATAATAATGTGATTTTAATATGATATTATCTCTTAGTAATACATTAAATTATTTCAACTTAATATTTGTCTAAATCCCACTTGATTTGAATGATGATGGAATATGAGCAGAATCTTAGACCGTTAAATGACAAAATGGTTGACATGATTTTTAATTATTATTGAGAGATAATAATGTGATTTTAATATGATATTATCTCTTAGTAATACATTAAATTATTTCAACCTAATATTTGTCTAAATCCCACTTGATTTGAATGATGCTGGAATATGGGGATATGCTTTAAGGTTCGGCATCAAATAATGAAGCATAGAGGATGGGATGATTATCATATAAGTGCAAATGGTGCGTGCCTTTTGATGTTGTTTTGGTTTTGGCACATGGATGCATCTGAGCAAAAATAAAGGAGATGCCGCATGCAATGGTATATTCCAGTTTTTTTTTTTTGGAAACTAGGTATATTCCAGTTTAAACTGGATCTATTATGATGATCTGGTGAATGGGTGATAAGATTTGCATGGATTCCGTGTAGTTGGAAGAAAGCATGTGGCATGCATGGCTGCATCCGGACAAATAAGTGGTCAACTAAAAGGAAATTAATGGTCTTGGATAATGGATTTGGATCCTCTCATGAGAAGAGGGTCCGAATTCTGTTGACCAAGCAACATGAACCGTTTGATCAAAATTTAACGGTTACAATTATTATAATTTTTAAAAGATTCTTCTGTTTGTAACCGTTGGATTTTGATCTAACGGTCTGTGTTGCTTGGTCAGCAGGATTCGGACCTTCTGCTCAGGAGAGGATCCCAATTCTTGGATAGTGATGAGATAAGAAACCTAGATAGGCTAGGCCTTTTTGCATGGTGATCGATGCTGTCAGATGAGTTTAAAGTGATAAGAATTGATCACAATGCATGTCGTGCGAAAGGGTAATTTAAGATTTCAAACGGATGCATGTGTCTCCTTTTGTAGAAGTTCACAGGCAGAAGGGGACTAGGGAGATTTTTGTCATAATGTGTCAAAGATAATATCAGTTATTTTGATATTGTTTTTAGAGTATATTCGGAAAAGGTCTCTATTGGATTGGCGATCAAGGAGACTCAGCTATAAATACAAAGTTGCAAACATTTTATCAGCCCCTTCAAATCAACACATAAATTGCCCTGCGCAAAGTTTCTCAACAACCTTGAGATTTTTTTCCTCTTCCCATTTCTTCCCACCAACACATCTTCAGTTTGGATAAATAGCACTATGAAGGCAACCAGCGATATCTTCAGTTTGGATAGATAGTACTGGAGCAGTAGAATCAGCTGACCGAAGAGCACCTTCAGACAGCACTGTTTCGAGACTGACTAGTTATTTATCCAAATCTCGATCAGCAAGGATTTCCAAGTCCTTATTGGTAGAGGTAATCTCATTAGCCTTCTCAGCGAAGTAAGGTGTTACAAGTCCTAGGCTCGGCACATAGAACTCTGAGTTTTATTTTATGATTGGATATTCACAAGTATCTTTTAGAGTTTGACATTCCGACAACCGAACCACATTTACCATCAAGACATTTATCACTTTTGAGTATTTGTGTATGTATAGTTTGATATCAGTTCGGCGTACCTATACTCTCAAGAATATAATTACCGAGACCGAACTCAGTGCCGACGATTTGTGAACTTCACAGGACTAGCAGCCTTGTCTTCAAGCTCAAGAACCCGAAGGTTGAGACGTGTTTCTTCCTCAGCCGCAGTTGCAAGATCGAGAAGTCAGCAGTGCGCCCAATGCAACATCAATACATTTTACTCCCCGGCCAAGCTTGGCCGACAAGTTGGCACGTCCCATACACAACCGAATGACGTAGTTAGCTTATTAGTTACTCGGCCTACGCGCCACTTAGGCTTGGTAGTTCTCAAAATCATTTATCCGGGCTTTCGAGTGGTCCTGCGACCAACCGGGTCCGGTAATGCCTCCGCCACTGCATGAGAGGGCTACCCATTATTTCTTCGTGTAGAACGACGAACTTAAAGAGTGAACGAATGGTCATAATTGTCGAAGCAGACTCCACATTTGATAATCCAATTCGTATTTTTATTACAATAAAGATAAGGACACACCTCTCAAATACAATTGTTCATACTTCATAGAGTTCTGGTCGAATAGTAGTATTTTACAGCTCAAAGTGATTTACCAATGCTTTGCCATCCAACCCTTTGTTGAAGAACCTTTGCATGAACTCTGAAAGCGTAAACTGCCGGTAAAGCGCTGGCTTCTCCGGGGAGACCAGCTCTGGCAATGGCCCGTATGAGTCATCCCTTCTACTCACATTGAAAAACACAGCGATTGACACACGGGATTCATGGGATGAGTTCGCCAACACACGATGATCTACACTTCGGTATTCACCATTGGACACAATCTGAAAACAAACCAAACCATTACATTGAGTTTCGGTTAAACAGAAACAAAATAAAGGCGAAATAGTTCTATTGCTCGCCAAAAGTAAGGATTATTCTCACTTTACCCCCCTTCACTTATGTTTTGTGTTCGACTTTGCTCCTTGTCGTCATCTCCGTCCAAAATTTGGTTAAAATTGATGGCATTTCATGTATAATTTCATCTAAAATTCCGTTAAAATAGTACCACTACCACCTCATCAAACTTAAAGAAATTTAAGATGGAGTTTACTACTTGGAGAAAATCGTAACACAAAGCATTACTCAAGGGGCAAGCAGTGGCGGATCCAGGATTTCAACATTGGGTGGTTCTAATTGTAAAAGTTTCAAAAAAACTTAAAACGAAAATAACATTGACAAATTTTACAATAAATTACTATTCGATGTTGGAGAGAAACATTCCAAGATCAGATTGTTTGATATAATCAAAATAAAAAATCATATGAACTAACAAAGACATAAAATATATACATACATATATGCATATATACATTAGAAATTGTTATTTGCACTTTAAAAATATCACTTTGTATTTCAAACTTTCTAAAATGAGAAAGAAATCTATACTTGCGAGGAGTGCAAAATGTATTTTTTAGAGTATAGATAAAAAAAAGTTTTCTATAAATTAACCAACAATGATCAAATTGTTATAAAAAAATCATAAACTACATCACAATAATCATATGAATATTTTCATCTAATATACATAAGACCAAAATCATAAAATTTATTTGAAATTCAATATTGTAATGAGGTGATGATGGAAAGATAGAGGTGGAATAATTTATTTGAAATTCAATATTGTAAGGTTTTGATTGGATGGGTGGATTTGGGGCTTTGTGCTAATTAAAAGAGGGAATGGGCCTCGGGTTTGTAGACGAAAGAGAGTTCTAATTTTTTGAATGGCCTGGCTCAAAACGACATTAAAAACAATATTAAACTTTCTTTTTCTTCGCTAAATTCTGATGGGTTATACGCTGCAAATTCATAGAGTTCCAAAACCATCACGGGACCAGGCAGTCGGGTGGTCCTGGGACCACCCAAGTTCTGTAATGGATCCGCCTCTGGGGGCAAGGCAGGGTTTACCTTAACTCCAAGAACAAACTGCAATTTAACATTTCTACAATTAAGCCTAATACCAAATAAACTAACAGGGAACTTTATCGAACGCAGATACAAAGTTTTATTGCGAAAGAAAAAATCGGTTAAGGTAGTTTCGACACATGATAGAGATGCTCTGGCTAGAACGACTATTAAACGAAGGCAAAAAAAAGTAGAAGACTTAGAAAGAGACTTAAGAATAAAATTTCGAGTACTTGGGGCAAATGAAACACTTGGTGCAAAACCGAGCACAATAACATTTTAAAAGGTATACTTCTAACCCCTCTTAGGCCTAGTTTGATATTACTTTTTTTTCACCAAAAATTGTTTTACTTTAGGTTAAGCAGTAAAAAAAATGTATGATAAAAATAAAATATACTAATTATTTTAAAAATGATAACCATTAAACAACTTTTAAAAAGAGCATGTAGGCTGCTCTTAAAAGCCTATTTAATACAAAGTAAAGTTGAGCCTTTGGAATACTTATAATTCCTGTAATAAGTTCATTAATTTTAAAAATGATATTATTAATCCTTCTAGACACTATTTTTACACTATTTTTCATATATACAATACTTTTAAAAATACAGTTTATCAAATATAAACGTTCAACTACATTATTTTGCAATCAGTTATTCTTAAAGTACAGAACAAGCAATTTATTATAAAATAAAATATATAAAAAAAAACACAATAATCGCAAACTGACCCTTAGTGGAATATGAAGTGTTGTTGTATTGATATGTTGTCGTTTTGATCATTTGTAGAATTGTAAAATACTCATTTTTCTAGTCAATTTCACAACCCAAAAACAAAGCGCCTAATTATAGATGGCATGGGGCAGAATGTATGCAATTTATTTTCGAGTAAATTGTAACAATGATCCCTCAACTTTAATTAAATTAGAGCAATTGTCACTCACCTAAAAATCTATTACCATTGGTCCCTCAACTTATCAAAATGTGTAGTTATAGTCTACCAATTCATGACTGTTGTTTGAAAAGCTAACATATGCCAGATCAGGACTGTACTTCCCAAAATTGCTTGGAATGCCACGCGATAACTTATTTGTGAAAACAGAAAAACTCTGCAGGCTTGTGAGGAGAGAAATGTTCTTCGGCAACTCTCCCTCCAGTTCGTTTGTGTTGACATCAAAGGTATCCAGTGACACCATGTTACCAATCTCCTCGGGGATTGTTCCGCTAAGATCGTTGGAGAAAAGTTGCAAGCTTTTAAGATTGGTGAGACTCCACATTGTCATAGGAATTGGCCCGGATAGCTGGTTCTCGGAAAGATCCAAATCCACCATGTCTTTCAAGTTTCCAATCTCCGAGGGAATTAAAGAAGTGAACTTGTTTTGGTACAAGTACAGGACATTGAGTTTCGTCAACAGCCCCATTTCGGGTGGAATGTTGCCACTGAAGCTATTGTTTTGGAGTTGCAAAGAGACAATCTCAGTCCAATTGGAGAGCAGAGAAGGAGGGATTGGACCGGATAACAAATTCCCGGATAAACCCAATTCAACAATGTTAGTCAGATTAGACAAGGACAGAGGCAGCTGCCCAGTGAGGAGATTGGAAGCCAATGCCAAGTAAGTGAGGTTAGCACAAAAACCGAGCTCGAAAGAGATGGAAGAGTTCAATGAATTGGTAGACAAATCAATTCTCTGCAGCCCAGAAACCAACCCAATACCCTCAGGAATCGGACCGTTGAAACGGTTGTTGGGCCAAATGTGCAAGTTTTGATGAGTTGAGGGACCAATGGTAATGAATTTTTAGTTGAGAGACCATTGCTCAAATTGAGTTAAAGTTCAAAGACCATAGCTACAATTTACTCTTTATTTTCACACGCAGTTAGAGGTAAAAATATAATTTACCTGAAGAAAATCCCCAACGTTGACGACGAGGGCCCCGGGGACAGGTTTCACATCCACCCAACCGTCACCGTACTTAACCTGCAGCCCACCCATGTGGTCCTGAAGCACCACGGCCAGCACCCCCGGGTCAGAATGAGATGTAAGCCCAATCGTTAGATCAGGTTGCGGGCAATACGGGTAGTAATGGCCCGCCATCACCCTCCCTTCCAGACACGTCATCTCCTGCAACCTCTTCGCGTTCAATCCCAGGCCTTCGCTCGCCAGCTCCATCAGCACCTCCCCCAGCCGTTTGATCTCGCGGTCCCACTCAACAACATCCTCCCGGCAAATCTCCGGTATTTCTTCAGGAACCGCGGGAATCGGGCCCAACCTCACTTGAAGCGTGTCCCTCCAGCTGGCGGCTTTTGAACTGTAGAGGTCCACGTTGGAGATATACGATACGCCCGTGCCCATCTCTCTGCGGTAGAACCGCGCTTTCACCTCCGTCGGCTGCTCGTGAAAGGCCCTGACGGCTGCGATCGTGCGGTCAAGAGTTACCGACGGGATGCCGTGATTAGTGATCTGGAAGAACCCGAACGTCCGGCAGGCGCGGCTGATTTGGTCGACGATGGAGGAGCGGCGATCGGTGTGAAGATCCGCCAGGTCGATGGTGGGGATTGGGGTATCGGATTTGGTATGGTGTCGGGGGTCGGGTAGAGATTCGGGTGGGTGGATGAAGAAGCGGGGGATGGAGGTTAGGCCTGAGTCAACGAGGCCTTTAACTCCGAACTTGGATTGGTCGAATTTCTTGACTTCTTCAGCTCTATCGTAGTCCCGTTCACCGCCGATCGCGGTGTTCGCCGCCATGGTTTCTCTTTTTCCGGTCAAGAGCAAATTGCTTACCACAAAGTCCGAAAGGATGATACACAGGCCCTGGATTTAGGCAGCAGGCACTGTGCATCAATACATAATGGTTTTGGTGAGAGAGAATTCGGATCAGACGTGTTGCCCCAGAACTCTATCTTCATCGCCAATGGGTAAATTACACTCTCGCTCCCTAGTGTTTTGTTCGTTTTTCATAAAAGTCCATAAATTATGAACATTACAATAAAACCCTTGAGGTTTGAATCTATTTTACTAACACCCCTATGGAGTAGCATGTAATTTCAGAAAACTTTGGAAGGTTTGTAGAAACACGAAAATTCTCACCCATCTCAGATTCTCAAAATGTCAATTGGACAAAAATAAGTGGAATCAGAACTAGAACGAATCCATTTGGTTGCGTTTGGTTCGATTTGGAAGAGAGATATTCTGACTAAACCATCCGCGACGTTCAGTTCGGTGCGATTTTGAAGCTTGTACCGAAATAGAACCAAATAATTTGGTTGCGGTTTGATTCGGTTTCAAACGGTTTTGATTTCAATTTCAAACCATTTGCAAACTAATGTTTTATGTCATTAGTAATACAACCCCAAAAAATAAATTGTTCATGTAATTCAACAAAAAAGTTTTGATGTTTCAACTTTCAAGTCCCTACTTTGCATTGTCCAACCCTTTCGCTTTCCTTTTCGACACTTACTCTTCTAAAGCTTATGAGGCCTTTAAGCTTGTGAAGGGGCTTATAAGGCGATACTTGGAAAGACTTTGGACTTTAAGAAAGTGAACCAATGGATGAGTAGCCACTGAACCTTGTAAACTAAAAGCTTGAGATCTTCTTGAAGCTTGTTATTGTGGTTGGATTAAGAGTAAGAGAGGCGATGCTTGAATTCAATTTGACCAACTTTACACAATACAAAAACATAAACAATATAAATCACACTAGTTGTTAGAAACTTTTAAAAGCCCACAAATATTTTTTTTATACTATGCAGTTTTTAGATATTAAGAACCAATACCAAACTGTATTTTAGCTTGTGGTTCAATTTCAAACAAAAACCATTTCAAAACCGCAAAAATCGAATTGTTCGGTGCAATACGGCTCGGTCCATGTTATATTTTTGGTTTTCGGTTTCAAGTGCCCACCCCTAATTACAGTTGGAAGCTAAGAACTATCAAACATTAATAAATTAATAAAAACCACTAATGTAATTTAATAATTGCCAAAACCAAATCCATGATCAGCATTATCAAGAAATAACAAGGCTAACTAGAACATGATTCACAGCTGAAAAATACAATAGTGAATGGTTCATACCGTTTGGTTACGTCGTTTTACAGCCTGAAGTGATTTACCAATGCTTTGCCATCCAATCCTTTCTTGAAGAACCTTTGCATCAATTCTGACAAAGTAAATTGCTGGTAAAGTGCCGGTTTCTCCGGCGAGATCATCTCCGATAGTGGACCATACGAATCCTCTGTATTACTTGGCTTGAAGAACACAGCAATTGCCACGCGTGCTTCGCGTTTTGGGTTAGCTAACACCCGATGATCTACGCTTTTGTATTCTCCATTGGACATAATCTGAAAGTCAACCAAAGTATTCGTTCTTGTGACACCATGAAAGTTATAGGTTAAGAAATCACGAACCACCACCTTGCATATAATTTTGGAAAATTGAAATACGAAAGTTATTTATATATTCCCGTGGAATCGTAACAACAAAAGAAAGTAAAACGAGAAAGTATGAAAATACTCATTTCGGTTAAAAATTGAAGAAACTCTTATATTTCGTCTAAACCAGTTTTTGACATTTTCCAAATTTCATTTTAAATTTTCATCATTTCTATTGAAAACAATCAATATCGAAATTGATACGATATATTCATTGATATTTTCACCGATACTAATATTTTCAACACTGAATTTATCTTTATTAGAGAACATTGGCAGTGAGATCGGTTTTGTAGTTGAACTACATTTACCTGAAGTAAATCCCCGACGTTGATAACAAGAGCACCGGGAACCGGTTTCACATCCAGCCAACCCTCACCGTATTTAACCTGCAATCCACCCGTTTGGTCCTGAAGCAGCACGGTCAAAACTCCCGGGTCAGAATGAGAAGCAATCCCCACCGTCAGATCAGGCTGCGGGCAGTAGGGATAGTACTGGCCCACCATCACCCTCCCTTCCAGACACGTCATCTTCCTCAATCTCCACGCATTCAATCCCAGCCCTTCGCTCACCAGCTCCATCAGCACGCCTCCCAGCCGTTGGATCTCCTGATCCCACTCAGCAACCGCATCCCGACAGATCTCAGGCACCTCTAGAGGATTCGCCGGCGTGGGGCCCAACCTAACTGCTAGCGTGTCCCTCCAGCTGGCGGCTTTTGAGCTGTAGAGGTCGACGTTGGAGAGAAAGCTTACGCCCGTGACCATATCCCTACGGTAGGCCCGTGTTTTGTCCTCCGCCGGCTGCTCGTGAAAGGCCTTGATGGCTGAGATCGTACGGTCCAGGGCTGCCAACGGGATTCCGTGATTTGTGACCTGGAAGAAACCGAACTTTCGACACGCGGAGTTGATTTGCTCAACGATGGATGAACGGTGATCGTTGTGCAGACCAGCAAGGTCAATGGTGGGGATCGGTGTTTGTTGGGAATCGGGTTTTGTATCGGGTAGAGTTTCGGGTGAGTGGATGAAGAAGCGGGGGATGGAGGTGAAACCAGAGTCAACGAGGCCTTTGACTCCGAGTTTTGTGTTGTCGAAATCCTTGATTTCTTGAGCTCTGTCGTAGTCATGTTCGCCAATCACGGTGGTCGCCGCCATGCCTGCTCTGTAGAGTTCTGCTCTGGTGTCTCTTTCTTGATTTGATTTAAAAACTGTGGGTTATCATTTAATTAGCAGAGTATATACAGCCATGATATCGAGGCGCGAGCAAATTAATAAAATGGGAATGGGATAATCTCTAGATTCCTCCCTCCTAATCCATCAAGTTCGGAGATCTGAAAATCTGAATCATTGAAAATTTAATCTAACAATTAAAGTTATTATAACATTTAAAATTAATCTCTATTTATAATGTTGGAAGATTCACATGCTTAACTGATAACACTAGTCACATAAGAGAGAAATGATCAAAGCATTTTTACCTGAGGAAGACATCGTCAATGGTCGCTCCAGAAAATTCTTCTACTCACTGAAAGCCTTATGTTCTTATGGTGATAGAACCCTAATCTCAGAACGTGTCTTTGTGAGCAGGGAATTTCTGCATTTATAGAGGCAAGGCAGCCAACTTCCATCTATCGTGGAAGAGTGGTTAGGGACCCGTTGCCTCAAATCCCGGTAGAAGTGGAGTGATGGAACACCAGTTGATAAGGAGGTTATTTCCCAGTATTTAGAATGTGTTTCCACAATAATAGGACATTAACTTTTCCACGTATTAAAACTCTTGAGAATTATATTATCAACACGTAACCTCTCATTTATCACAACTTGTTAAGTCCACGTAGGATTCTTACATATAATTGTTAGATCAAATTTCAATAGTCTGGATCTCCGGATTTGATGAATTAAGAGGAAGGAATCCGAAAAGAATCCCTTTCCAATAAAATGAATTGAATTGTTAGATGATAAGTACAGTACATTTGACCAAATACGTACTCCCAATCCCATAATTGCTTATATATTAATTGGGTTGAGTAAATTGTAGCAATGGTCCATTAACTTTAACTTAATTGGAGCAATGGTCTCTCAACTAAGAATTCATTATCGTTGGTCCATCAACTCATCAAAATGTGCAGCTATAGTCCTTCAACTAAAAATTCATTATCATTGGTCCCTCAACTAAAAATTCATTATCATTGGTCCCTCAACTTTAATCCAACTGAAGAAATGATCTCTCACCTTTAACCCAATTGTAGCAATAGTCTTTCCAACATAACTCATTAGCTACACATTTTGATGAGTTGATGGACCTCAATTGTAGCAATTACCATTCAAACATAACTTATTTTGACAAAATTCTGACGAAGTTGACGAAAATGACTATAGCTACACATTTTGACGAGTTAAGGAACCAATGGTAATGGAATTTTTAGTTGAGAGACCATTGCTCCAATTTGATTAATGTTGATGGACCGTTGCTACAATTTACTTTAATTGGGTTTGTATGTGTAAATTTGGATAATTATGAGAGATTTTTCAGTGTGACCGGTACACAGAGTGATACACCACGTGTTACTATACAAATAGTGGGATATGTGTGTTAAAAAGTTAATAACTTACACTGCATAACACCTGTCACTCCAATATTTGTGAATACAATAACGGGGAAGATAAAGGGCCGAACTCTTTCAAAAGTAGGAGAAAAACAAGGATACCTAGCAATAGTACCATTTATGTTAGGGGAGGCTAAAATGTCTTTGTGAGTCTTTCTGACCCTCGGAATAGGCGGATAATCATGGCTTGCCACTAATTGTTTTTTTTTTTTTTTTAAAGAAAAGAAAAGAGGCAATGGTACCATTTACCAAGAGGCGAAAATTAAGGAGAAAGGGAGTTCCTCTTTTATGTTTATTATGTTTATCATTTGTAATTACAATAAATGTATCTTATTGTATGTAAATTGGTTTTAAAATACACACACACAAAATATATATAATTGTTATTGGCTGGTTTTTTTATGAAAATATTGTAGAATTGATGTGTTGTACGATCATATCGTTTTCATGTGTGTTCACAATTCAGTATGTGAACGCAGAATCCTTTAAAATCTTTAAAATAATATATAGTTCACAATTCAGATGTCACTTTATTTCCACCTGTCGATTGAACGATGGAGGAGTAGTCAACAAGTTGTGTCTACGCGTTTAGTTCATTTAATGCTACAACGGTGAAGCACTTAAGAGCACAAGACTTTTGGGGCTCATTAAGGGACAAGGATCCTCGCCGGATTCCCTTCGTGAGGATCCTAGGGATCAATGTATGTGGGCCGTTGATCGAAAATCGTGCGGTCCAAATTAAATGCTTTTTATATTTTTAAAAGTAAAATAACCTCGTTTTGCGTGAAAAATATAAAAAAACAAAAAACTGTAGCCGCACGATTTTCGATCAACGGTCTAGATGTGTTGATCCCTACGATCCCCATGGAGGGGATCCGGCAGGGATCCAATTCCCTCATTAAGGGTTATATAAGGGGGACAAATACAATTTATAAGCGGTTTGACTCACAAGATAAATGAACTAGGGATGGGCAATGGTTATGGCGCGCGGGTAACCGCGGTTATTTATCCATAACCGTTTATTCTCATACCCACATAACCGTTTACCCGTTGGGTAATTGCCTAAACGGTTATACCCATACCCATAACCGTTTATAAATGGTTGACCATACTCATAACCGCGTACCCATTTAACCGTAACCGTTTAATACCTGTTTACCCATTTATCTTTTTTTTAACCCGTTTATCCTTTCTTTTTTTACCATTTACTCATTTTTCACCCGTCTACGTGTTTTTTTAACAACTTGAAAATTAAAAAAGAAAAATTTGTCATAATTTTCTTTTTCTAACAATTAAACACCGTTATAGGTACATTCATCATACATTTCTGCATTTTAATTTTTTGAGTCCTTATATCATTCCAATAATTGAAATAATAGTTTACGGACGATATTTTTAACTGTTAACAATGAAGGTAATATAAAATTGGCTAAGTATTCTTGGGTTACGAAAATTATTAAAAGACAGTATTCTTTGGTTATTTAACTCGGAATGTAAAGTATTAATATAATATATATATATATATATATATATATATAATGGACCATGAAATCATGCACTATAGTCAATAGCATTGATCTAAGTTTTGTCTGATAGGGAATATAGTTTGTGTTAATTTTACATATATAAAATAAATGGGTAAACGGTTACCCGTTTATAACCGCGGTTAATACCCATAATCGTCCATTTAAATTTCGCGGGTAAACGGTTATACTCATAACCGTTTATTTATCTAAACGGTTACCCATAACCGTAACCGTTTAATTTAAACGGGCGGGTAACCGCGGTTACCCATAACCAATGGGTATTTACCCATCCCTAAAAAGAACACATCACATTATTATTGAGCACTTATTGTAATTCACATCGAATATTTACAAAGCACTACAATGGACGTAGCCCAGTTTTGAGAGTGAACCACTTAAACCTTGTTATCAGTTACTTAAGTCTTTAACTCGAGCTCATCAAGAGTTGACCGTACAGGTCTTTGTTAACATCTTGGTCTTTATTAACCTTCTGATTTTGAGTGCTAACACAGTAATATCACACAAATTTGTATCCAGTGTGAGTAGCTTTGAAATAACCAATAAAAATATACAGGAAAAATAAAATAAAAGTACTTATGTACACCTAAAGCATTCTAAATTTTAATAAAAATGTTAACGTCCATTGAACAAAAGAAAATATCAACCTTATGAAAGTGAAAAATGTCGATATAAAAAATGGGTGTGTGAAAATAATTTTCGACTCAATGTTCCTTTTCTTTGCATAGTCTCAATACGAAAAATGAGAGTACGAAAATAATTTTCCTTTTAATTCGACGTTCCTTTTCCTTGTGTGGACTCAATATGAAAAATGGACGTGCGAAAATAATTTTCCTTCTTAATGCACATCCCTTTTCTTTGCGTGGGCCTCATACTTTGTTCATTACTTACATGTTGCCTTGCTGGCACTGGTCCTTTGGGAAAGACCGGATCTCTTTCCATCAAGGTCACCGGATCAAGTGATGTGAGCCTTTAAAATTTGATCTAATGACAAAAAATTATTATAGCTTTTAATGGATCAAAATAGGTGGCCTGTTGGATTAAATTTTAAAAATCCAGATTACTTGATCCGATAGCTTTGGTGGAAGAGATCCAGAGATGATCTCTTTCCGGTCCTTTGTGCTTGATTTCGTTGTCCCAAGCTGTTGTCTGGTAGTTATACTAAGACTATCCAACCATAAACAAAAAAAAAAAAAAAAAAAAAAAAATGATTTGATATGCATGCATTGTCCTACCATCTAAAATTACAATTTTTACAAATTTATTCTCGTTTCTCACATACTCTTATATATCTTTTATCGTTTGATTGAATTTGGTCAAATAAAACATAGTAGCTCACTAGTCTAGCTCCATGACACCGAAAATGTATTAGCAATCAAGTGATACACCAAAGTGACGAAACCGTTTATCAAAAAAAAAGAAAAAAAGGTGACGAAACCGTGAAAGATTAATTTTAGTGTCAGTAGCGAAATGTTCGGTGTGAAAAAACAAAAAGAATATGTGTATTTATTCACCCAACATTTATGTAAGAAAGCTAGTGAAAAAAAAAAAAAAACATTTAGAACGGTTCTCCTCCTTTTTTTTGGGGGACCCATCTTTTCAAGTGCCACAGATCTACGGTCTTACTTCTACCGACTCGTCCAAAATGTACGGAATAATGGAAAATTCCACTGAAGTGATTGAAGAACGTCTGAGATGCGCAGGTGCAGAAAAATAACGGTAGACCCTCAGCTCAAGGAATACTCGACTCGACTCGTATCCTCCTCCTCCTCCTCCTCCTCCTCCTCCTCTCTTCTTCTTCCTGCTTTTTATCCTTTTCTCTCCATGCGTGACTTTGCCCTCGGCGAACCGTATTGGACTTTCTACAGTCTTCAATCCATTATCGCAACCTCTCTGCTACTCTCTCTCTTCATCTCACCGTAATCCGGACTCTGCAAATTCAACGTCCAAAAAATGGGCTCCGAAGGATCAAGCGTCGTCGGTGAGCCTCGCAAAACCCTAGATTTTTCACCTTTTTAGTTAATTTTGCATTCGTCGAAGTTTATCGCAGATTAATTGTTATATGTTGATTTTGTTCCTGAATGATCCAATTTCTTGTTTTTGTTTGAGCTAAATTGCATTTTTTGTTTGTTTGTTAACCTAGTGAAGTGGATTAATTTGATTATATTTGCTTACAAATTTGGTTGCTTTGTCCTGAATTATAGGGTGTGTTGTGAGCTTGATTGGTTTTTTTGGGTTATGAACTAAGTGCGAATTGATGTTAGTATGAAATCAATGTTGGGATTTGTTAAAGTGTCCATCAAGGATCGAATCCTTCCGATCTAATTTGACAAGGAATGATAAAGTTTGTGTCGACGGTGGAAGTATAACGTTAACATGTACAGTTGAGCCTTTGAGGTTCATCTTTAACCCCTCACTAATCACTACGGTACCAATGCTATTTTATCAGTGAAGCTAGTGCAAGTTTTTTGGGGCTGGCTAATGTGATGTTATGTGGAAATGGCAATGATTTTGGATTATCTTTCCTCTTGGCCGAAAATTGTGATTTGGAAATTTTGACCCTTGATGTCACAAAAAGTTCTTAAAAAGTTTCCAAATTGTTATAAGAAACAAGATATAGATTAACAGAACCCAACTATTCTTGAGGCGAATAGTAGCGTGACAAGATATAGATTCAGAAGTCATGTTGTGCCTTGGTCACCCCTTCCTTCTTCCTTTTTCCCTGTACTTCTGTTTCTTTGAAGTGCTTTCCTCCATGAATGGCTGCCTAAATCGTTGTGCACTTCCTTGCAAAGAAAATTGAAGAAACCTCCATTCTCTCCTATAAACACGGTTGCCCATTATTCTGCCTTCTTAATGTGTCAGTTCCTCCACAATCCTCTTGCTGAACATAACTCCATAGTTGAATCTAACCTCAAATTTGAGATTAGATTCACCAGTGCCAAAACAAATGCCTCATAAAACTTTGGCATCCTTCTCTTACAGGGGAGGCAATGTAATTTCTAATATGAGACATGATTATTCATCTTTTGTGTTAACATTATGTAAAGCACTCTAAAAATGGTATCTGATTGGGTATCCAGATATTACAATTTACTTCTCAAACTTTTCAAGCTAGTATGAGTTTTTACATCTCTTCTGGAGCTGGAAAGGAGCACTCTGAGGGCCAAGATCATTTTAAAAGACCATTACTTATTGTGTAGAGAAAGTGTCCATGTTTTTGCTAACACAAGGGTCGTTCCACTTTTCTATAACCATTTCTCAGATGGTTTCTCCATAGAGAGTGCAAGATTGTAGTGTTTTGGCATACTATTGTAAGCACTTCTCATTTCTCTCAACTTGGAAATTATAACACCTACCTTTAGCTAATGTTCTATTTCTTTCTGAAAAGAATTTATAGAACAAATCTGCTATTATTAAGGATGTGAAAGCCAATGAAAGTATTTCAGCCAGGAGTTTCATTGGTAAAATATATAAGACTAAAAAACGAAGAAAGCCTGGGGTATTCCCCTTTTTGTATTTGTTGAACTAGCTTCTAATTTTGTGATGAATTTGATGTGATTTGTGACTGAAGCTGCCTTTGGTTTTCTTTGTTACACTGAGTAGATATGTCAATCGTTTTTGTTAGACAATTGTCTTATTCCTGTTGTTCGTGATTATTTGTTACAGTATGGCATTCATTATTATCAAATCATGCAAGAGTTGTAATTATGTGTCTTGACTCTTTTTTGTGTGTAGTTCCCAGGAATTTCAGATTACTGGAAGAGCTTGAGAGGGGTGAAAAGGGAATTGGGGATGGCACTGTTAGCTATGGAATGGATGATGCTGATGATATTTATATGCAGTCATGGACAGGGACAATTATTGGACCTCCTAATGTAGGTTCCTTATTCTTTTTAATTTTCCTTTTTTTGGGTAAATTGCTGCCCACAAATGCGCTTCTAAGTTAAAAAATAAAAAATAAAAATAAAAATCATGGAATGCTGCCTTGAAATAATATCATTCTTTGAATTTAATGTCTTGCCGATCTTGCTTCTTGCTAGACTGTGCACGAAGGGCGCATTTACCAGTTGAAACTGTTCTGTGGGAAGGACTATCCAGATAATCCACCAACTGTTAGGTTCCAAACACGAATAAACGTGACCTGTGTCAATCATGATACTGGAGTGGTAGGGGATTCTTACCCGCAAATATGTTCATTTTTGTTATAGTTGAAACAAGCTGATGGGTGGACAAATTACCAGGTTGAACCGGGTCTTTTCCCCATGCTTGCCAATTGGCAAAGGGAATATACGCTGGAGGACATATTGACACAATTGAAGAAAGAGATGATGTCACCACAAAACCGAAAGCTAGCTCAGCCACCCGAAGGTTGTTAATTTCTGCTGTTTATTGCTGAACATGCTTTACCTTTTTATAAGTTTTATTAGCAGAACTACACTATTCCTTTATCGAGTATAGTTGCTTCTATTGTTTTCCTTCTGTTCATATCAATGTCGAAATGGAGAGTTAATATTTGAATATGTATTTTCAGGCAATGACGATGGAAGGGCTGATCAAAAAGGGCTTGTGGTGAAATGTTGTATCATCTAAGGTCAGACTTGAATGAATATATGATACTTAATATAGTATACGCGTAGAATGATACCTGTTAAGTAGCATCTATGTGCTAATCCGGTCTGATGTAATTAAGGATCGCTCCATCTGGAACGATGAGCTGTAATCTCTGTTTTACTATCACATATGGTTTTGGCGGACAGACTTGTATGTGATGTTTTCCTACAGATATTTACACACACGTTGTTTGTACTTTAGGCATGAACCACCTTATTTTATAGGAGCTGAATACAAGTCCTTAATAAGGAGAGATATCAGCGTGTTACGAGGACTTATACATACGCCCACTGCGTTCTTGAATGTTTACTTGTGTTTTTAGAATGTGACAGCATTGTGTTTTGTCGTTGTATTTGCAGAATTGGATGAACGGCTCCGTAGGTTTATGAGGATGTTATATAACTGGCTGCTTCTTAGATTTAATGTCGTGAAAACGTTTGAAACCGCTCCAAATACCGAGTGGGTTATGCGGGTATATGATATGTAATTATATGAGTCAATGGACGATGAAATATCGATTCTTCAATACCTTTTGTTTTCCTTTTCATGACTGAAGCGGTATAGTTTGATGTCAAATTCTAATCAGGACAATGATGTTTTGTTATGAATGATGATTAATATTTGGTACAACCAAATATTAGAACAACTTATGTTCAACTCCAAAGCCAAAGGGGCTATTTATGTGAAACCAATTACACATTGTGATGTTAAAACATATATTATTCGGAGTGCATAGATATGATTGTTTTTCGTCACTGTAAAAAACGTCATTTGACTGCATGAAAACGGATTAAAGTTTCATTTCCCAAAACAGGATTTCGTAGCTGTTAAGCGACAGGCAACGATAAAGGAGAATCACCAACTCCTCCATTTATTTATGAAGGAAATAATTGGAGGGAAAAGACTTTAAAGAAGGTAGAATGTCGCATCGCCATGTCACTTGAGAGTTAAGACAGAGAGATGTGGCGATAAAAAAAACAAGACAGAGAGATGTGGTCGATCAAAAAAACAACTAAGAGATTATAACAAGGTAGGGCTGGTGACCGGATAGAAGTAGTGACTAGGTCTAGGTAGTCGTACTAGAAGGGGAAGCTGGATCACCTCCGTTTTAGAGAGAGAGAATGCTTGTTGGGTATTTTAGTTTGACATTGTTTCACACCTAAAAAAAAACGAGGTACGTATGAGTTAAACTTGAAGATGAAAGTCGTCTTTCATTTCTTAAGGTTGAATTAACATATATATGGATTTAGTCGAGTTAGTTAAAGCATTATATTGTGCCTAAGTTCGAATATAGTTTAAATAATTAGTGTATATTGTATACCTTATCGTTTGCTAGAAAATAAAAAAGTATTTTTTTTAACTTTACAAAAGCCAATAGTATTAAAAAACAATACGTTAGGTAATATTGACGCAAATGTCGAAGCTTCGTTCATTTGGACATTTGTGGTTTTGAACTTGGTGGGTGGGAAAGCTTCTGATTTCTGAAAGAGCAAGGAGGAAAGAGGTCCCAGAACAAACAAAAACGCTGTGAAAGGTCATGTGTGCGTGGATAAGATGGGAAGAGCGTTCACACTTGAGACTTGAAAGAGAGCTGAGAAACTATTGGGAAGTGAAGTAACAGCTAATCTGTTATCTGTTCCTGTAAACCAAAAGCAAACGTTCTGATGTGGTATGTATCGAATTTCTGTATTCGAAGTTCAGAGATAAGAAGACTCGGACCGTTGAAAAGAATTTCTGTATTCGAAATGATTTCAAAATTTAAAATTTAAAATTAAATATAAATAGTAACTATCGAAAACTGATCATACGATATATGATGAGCAATTACGATCACAGGATCCCAGAAAAAGAATTCGGCGAGGATCTTTTTCCGTTGATTATGTCTATGCTGTATGTGCTATAACAATAATAATAAATAAATATTTGAACAAAGAAATAAAAATAAGGAAAACGATAATATTGTGGGAAATGATAGTCAACGTGGGAGGGCCAGTGCGGGGACGCGTGCCATTTGGGACGTTTTACCACCGCTAAGCTTTCACAACACAATAAATTTCAATAATTATACGGTAATATCTATCACCATGCCATTCCAGATATTTAAATTCTAAATTATTTACTTTCGCTTTTGGGCCGTTATATAAATAAATGGTTTGCGTGGTTGTGAATCGGACGTTTCAGGAAAGAAAAAAAAAAATCTACAACCATCTAAAGTTGCTCCGCTCGGTACAAGGTTGGATTTATTGATCGGTTTCTTTCTTAATTTTCCTTCACCGCCATTGCATTTGATCAAATTTACCTTCTTCTCTCCCCTCTCGAGTTTCAATCCTTCTGAAAAATATGAGTTCCTCTTCTCTGTCGGAAAACAGTAAGCAACAAGGTATGCACTCTCTCTCTCTCTCTCTCTCTCTAGGTTAGGTTTTCTTGAACTTTCCGGCCGTTTCGCTTAGAGTTAAACAAAGGGTTTATATATGTTTTAAATTTAATTATATGTTAATTATTGGCATAAACCTTGTGATGTGTTTGTACTCAAATTGCTGATGCATGCAGAGAATAATGGTGGGAAATTCGTACCCAACGAAGAGGACGTTCTGCAGAGACATGTAGCCTTCTTTGACAGGAATCACGATGGCATTGTTTATCCTTGGGAAACTTTTCAAGGTTTTTATTAATTATTTTTTTCTTTTCTTCTTTAAAACCTGTATACATGATCATTACTATTCATAATCTCTTTGTAATTAAACAAGTTATATCAACAGGTTTTCGTGCGATCGGGTGTGGCATCATGTTGTCCACAGTCAGTGCCTTTCTCATCAACGCGGCCCTCAGTCGAAAGACTCGCCAGGTATCTCTCTCACTCTCTTACCCAGCTCACTACGGTTATCATTCGCCTATGCATCCGAAGTTTTAAGGTTCGATTCACTCTCCGTAACAAATTTTTTAATGAGAAAAAAGTTATAACTACAAAGCATGAGACTATGTTGCCGGCGGCATATAGATTAAAATATCGTTCCCAGATCAGAATATTTGCTTTCTGAGCTGTGCCCGTTCAGAAAGTAAAGCACATGGAGAATTACGAAATTTCCCACCATTTATTTTTGCTCGAACACTCACATCCACATGTTTGTAGATGGAATCGAACGGGCCGAATATCTTGTAGGGTTTATAGTGCTGGTGACAAATGTTGATTTAATCAGCACTAGCACTAAAGCACCTTTGTGTTTACCTTACCAGAGAAGCCGGGATAAATTGTTTTAATCTTGTTGACGTGGTTACGTCAGTTCGGTTGATTAAAACAAGATAATGCTAAGGGAAATGGATTCTCACATAATCACTTTTCACCTAATCCTCCTAATCTGGGATCCGGACCGTTCAAATTTTCATCTAACGGCTACAATTATTATCACTTTAAAGGGGCTCTCTGTTTGTAGCCGTTGGATGAAATTTGAACGGCCCGGATCCCGGATTAGGAGGATTAAATGGAAAATGATTAGGAGATGATCCATTTCCAATGCTAAGGAGACTCGGTTTATTAATAAAATTTTGTAAACTCAATGATATGGAAGTTGATTAGATTATGACTTAAGCGTTGTTAAACCTACTCATTCTTATCGGTGATACATTATTTAATTATTAATTTTTTTTCAAATTTAATCTTACTATCATTACCCTTAAAACAATATACTTGTAACAATTTCCGAGGTTTAATGCTCCAGTTCTATAGGTTAGAATTGGTCTGAACAAAAAGGGAATTCTTTTACTTTTCCTCGTTCGTTTACAAAATTTATCACTTCTTGGAGTCCCCATTAAATTAACGAAGGTTGCAACTTTTCTAAAAATATGTTTATTTTACACTATGTTATTGAATATTTGATTGAATGTGCGTTGTTATAAGAATATTGTGACGCATTAAGCAAACAAAGAACATGTGAGGAAATGAATTATGTCTAATTTTATATGTAGCACATTTGCTGTTATTACAATTTGTATACTTTATATTACGTCGAGTGGAAGTGACGTGGCTTCTTTAACTGTGTTTGGTGCAGGGAAAGTTCCCTTCTCTACTTTTCCCAGTTGAAGTTAAAAACATCCATAAAGCCAAACATGGCAGTGACTCTGGAGTCTATGATTCTGAAGGAAGGTATAATTATTAATTAATTAATTTATTAATTGATTAATTGATTAATTGATTAATTAATCTATATTTTGTATAATATAATCTTCTTATTATATTATATAGTCTGTCGGATCTCGTATAATAAAATAGTTTTAATTGGTATAGCTTTTTTAAGAATGTTTTTAGTGTGTAGGAAATACGGTTCGATACACTTAGTGTTGGATCCAACCACTTGTATTATATCACTTAGTGAATTAGACTCCTAGCACATTGAATAATTTCTCTAGATTAACGTTAACACCTAAAATTTTCTTCATTTTTCACAATCATTTATAATTTTTTAAAGAGATATTCATCAATTCTTCCCCTGAACTTGTGATCATTGGCCAATTTCCTACTTCAACTCTCATAATTAGTCAATTTGCATCATACTGTTAATTTTTTAATTTGGTCATAATTAAATAAGGGGTAAATTACATAGAAATCACGCAGGTTTGAAGTCTATTACAACCTCATACAACATCTTTCAAACATTTCACTTTCATACCTTACGTACTGTTTTATTTCAAAATGATACCTCCGTCACATTTTCCATCCATTGATCTGTTAAGTGCTGATGTGGCTGCCACATTTATGCCACGTGGCCGCCACATGTGTGACACGTGGCAATTTTTTTTTTTTTTTTTAAGAAAAATTAATCTTCTAAATTTATATAAAATAAAAAAAAATTTAAAAAAAAGGAAAGAAAAGCCATCCTCCCACCCAGCCACCCAATATAAGAAGAAGAGGAGGAGAGGAAAAAAAAAGAAACTCATCTTCATCTTCTCCGACCCCCTTCCTTGCAACTCATCCCTTTCTTCCTCCTCCCGTCTTCTCTAAGCCCACCATGCACCCGTCCTTCACCTTCTCTCCACACACTACCTGCAACCCAAAAAAGAAAAAAAAAAAAAAAAAAAAACCCATCTCCCTTTCCGCAACCAGATCTCATATTTCACAATGAGTGTGGCTGCAACCCAAAAAAAAAAAAAAAACTCATCTCCCTTTCCGCAACCAGGTCTCGTCTTTCCCAATAAGTGTGGATTTAAGGAGTGGGGTGTGTACAAGAGGGAAGAGAGTGCGTGCAAGATGGTGGGTACGAAAGGTGGGTGCGCTGCATTTTTTTTTCTCTTTCTTCGTTCTAGGTTGCAGGCTGGGCTCGGGTTGTGCGAGGTGGAGGATGGGTGCGGAGGAGAAGGTGGAGAGGACAGGCTGGATCTTGGATATGGGGTCTGGGTTTTAGATGGGGGGTACGGGATCTGCCCACCTGGGCTTCGTGTGAGGGCGGATGGGAACAGGGTCGCGACAGCTGGGGAGGAACATGGGATATGCTTTAGGTATGGAGGGGGCTTTTTTTTGGGGGGGGGGGTGGGTTCAGGAATGTTGTGAGATCCCACATCGCCCAGGGGAGTGATCATTATATGTATATTCTCGTCCCTACCTAGCACGAGGCCTTTTGGGAGCTCACTGGCTTCGGGTTCCGTGGGAACTCCAAAGTTAAGCGAGAATTGGCTAGAGCATTTCCAGGATGGGTGACGTACTGGGAAGTTTTGCTCGCGTGAGTTCCCAGAAACAAAACCGTGAGGGCGTGGTCGGGGCCCAAAGCGGACAATATCGTGCTACGGCGGAGTCGAGCCCGGGATGTGGTGGGGGACCGGGCCGGGATGTGACAATTTAGTATCAGAGCCAATCCCTGGCCGGAAGTGTGCCGACGAGGACGTCGGATCCCTAAGGGGGTGGATTGTGAGATCCCAAATCGCCCAGGGGAGTGATCCTTATATGTATATTCTCATCCCTACCTAGCACGAGGCTTTTTGGGAGCTCACTGGCTTCGGGTTCCATGGGAACACCGAAGTTAAGCGAGTTGCGCGCGAGAGCACTCCCATGATGGGTGACCCATTGGGAAGTTCTCGTGTAAGTTCCCAGAAACAAAATCATGAGGGCGTAGTCGGGGCCTAAAGCGGACAATATCGTGTTACGATGGTGGAACGGGCCCGGGATGTGGTAGACCCTAGGTCGGGATGTGACAATTTGGTATCAGAGCCAATCCCTGGCCGGAAGTGTGCCGACGAGGACGTCGGGCCCCTAAGGGGGGGTGGATTGTGAGATCCCACATCGCCTAGGGGAGTGATCCTTATATGTATATTCTCATCCCTACTTAGCGCGAGGCCTTTTGGGAGCTCACTGGCTTCGGGTTCCATGGGAACTCCGAAGTTAAGCGAGTAGCGCGCGAGAGCACTCCCATGATGGGTGACCCACTGGGAAGTTCTCTTGTGAGTTCCTAAAAACAAAACCGTGAGGGCGTAGTCGGGGCCCAAAGCGGACAATATCGTGCTACGGTGGTGGAGCGGGCCCGAGATGTGGTGGACCCCAGGTCGGGATGTGATAATTTGGTATCAGAGCCAATCCCTGGTCGGAAGTGTGTCGACAAGGACGTCGGGCCCCTAAGGGGGGTGGATTGTAATATCCCACATCGCCCAGGGGTGTGGATCCTGTAAGCCTTATATGTATATTCCCATCTCTACCTAGCACGAGGCATTTTGGAAGCTCACTGGCTTCGGGTTCCCTAGGAACTCCGAAGTTAAGCGAGAATGGACCAGAGCATTCCTATGATGGGTGACCCCCTGGAAAGTTCTGCTCGCGTGAGTTCCTAGAAACAAAATCGTGAGGGCGTGGTTGGGGCCTAAAGCGG
The DNA here is from genome assembly GCA_036320875.1 of Cotoneaster glaucophyllus. Lineage (NCBI taxonomy): Eukaryota > Viridiplantae > Streptophyta > Magnoliopsida > Rosales > Rosaceae > Cotoneaster > Cotoneaster glaucophyllus. The sequence goes on along the minus strand of CM070069.1, from coordinate 33,169,495 downwards.
ACAATATGGTGCTACAGCGGAGTCGAGCCCGGGATGTGGTAGGGGCCCGGGCCGGGATGTCACAATTGGGGCCCGAGTCGGGATGTGACAATTTGGTATCAGAGCCAATCCCTGGCCGGAAGTGTGCCGACGAGGACGTCGGGCCCCTAAAAAGGGTGAATTGTGAGATCCCACATCGCCCAAGGGAGTGATATTTATATGTATATTCCCATCCCTACCTAGCACGAGGCCTTTTGGGAGCTCACTGGCTTCGGGTTCCATGGGAACTCCGAAGTTAAGCGAGTTGCGCGCGAGAGCACTCCCATGATGGGTGACCCACTGGGAAGTTCTCGTGTGAGTTCCTATAAACAAAACCGTGAGGGCGTAGTCGGGGTCCAAAGTGGACAATATCGTGCTACGGTGGTAGAGCGGGCCCGGGATATGGTGGACCCGGGCTAGGATGTGACAATTAGGTATCAGAGCCTAACCCTGACCGTGGTGTGCCGACGAGGACGTCGGGCCCCTAAGGAGGGTGGATTGTGAGATCCCACATCGCCTAGGGGAGTGATCCTTATATGTATATTCTTATCCCTACCAAGCACGAGGCCTTTTGGGAGCTCACTGGCTTCGGGTTCCGTAGGAACTTCGAAGTTAAGCAAGAATGGCGCGAGAGCAATCCCAGGATGGGTGACCCACTGGGAAGTTCTCGTGTGAGTTCCCAGAAACAAAACCGTGAGGGAGTAGTCGGGGCCCAAAGCGGACAATATCGTGCTACGGTGGTGGAGCGGACCCGGGATGTGGTGGACCCCGGGTCGGGATGTGACAATTTTGTATCAGAGCCTAACCCTGGCCGTGGTGTGCCAACAAGGACGTCAGGCCCCTAAGGGGGTGGATTGTGAGATCCCACATCACCTAGGGGAGTGATCCTTATATGTATATTCTCATCCCTACCTAGCGCGAGGTCTTTTGGGAGCTCACTGGCTTCGGGTTCCATGGGAACTCAGAAGTTAAGCGAGTAGCGCGTGAGAGCACTCCCATGATGGGTGACCCCACTGGGAAGTTCTCGTGTGAGTTCTCAGAAACAAAACCGTGAGGGCGTAGTCGGGGCCCAAAGCGGACAATATCGTGCTACGGTGGTGGAACGGGCCCGGGATGTGGTGGACCCTGGGTCGGGATGTGACAATTTGGTATCAGAGCCAATCCCTGGCCGGAAGTGTGCCGACGAGGACGTCGGGCCCCTAAGGGGGTGGATTGTGAGATCCCACATCGCCCAGGGGAGTGATCCTTATATGTATATTCTCATCCCTACCTAGCACGAGGCCATTTGGGAGCTCACTGGCTTCGAGTTCCATGGGAACTTTGAAGTTAAGCGAGTTGCGCACGAGAGCACTCCCATGATGGGTGACCCACTGGGAAGTTCTCGTGTGAGTTCCCTGAAACAAAACCGTGAGGGCGTAGTCGGGGCCCAAAGCGGACAATATCGTGCTACGGTGGTGTAACGGGCCTGGGATGTGGTGGACCCCGGGTCGGGATGTGACAAATGTGGGGCGGCTAATGATTTTGGGTTTTTTAACTTCTTTATTTTTGTTGTTGTTGTTAAAGATTCATTTTTTAAAAAACAAAATTAAATAAAAAAAGTAAAAAAATTGCCGCTTGGCACACATGTGGCGGCCACATGGCATAAATGTGGCAGCCACGTCAGCACTTAACAGATCAATGGATGGAAAATGTAACGGAGTTATCATTTTGAAATAAAATAGTACGTGAGGTAAGAATGTGAAATGTTTGAAAGATGTTGTATGGAGTTGTAATAGACCTCAAACCTGAAGGGTTTCTATGTAATTTACACTTAAATAAGTGTGTAAGAAACTAAATAAGATGTATGTTAATCATTTTTCTATATCTTTATCCTATTACAAATAGATTAAAATTTAGAATTTTACAATTTATCATAGATAGTATTATTAGTCATAATAAATCAGTATGGAATAATTTTATTTGATTTTTGACTATACAAAATTGATATCGAAAAGGATTGATGTGTAAATTTTTGTATGTGAATACATTTTTCTTTATAAAAGTGAAAGCTAAGTTCAAGTAAATTGCGGAGAATCGAGCTTTAGTGCAAAAATGGATAGTCAATTCATAATTTTCAACTTCTTATTAAGAATAACCCATTTTATTGAAATATGTCTGATCCATGGGTTTATGATTATTATTTCTTTTTGTCATTATTTCCTCTTCTACATGCTTTAAACCCAATTCATACTTTTTCTTATAATCGACACATATCACATACTAATTGTATTATGTTTTTGTACATTTTACCCTATATTATGCATGTGAGTTTATGTTAATTTTAGTATTTTGTTGGAAGTTATTAGAAAGATTGATAAAATAAAATAATAATAAAAAAGAATAGATGGAAATAATGGTATTGTGCAAATTGACTAATTATGAGAGTTGAGGGAGGAAATTGACCAAATTAAAGTTGAGGGGGGAAATTGACTAATTATGAAAGTTGAGGAGGGAAATTGGCCAATAATCATAAGTTCAGAGGAGAAAATTGATGAATACCTCTTTTTTAAAATTATTCTGCTTAAGTTCTTGTTGTATAATGAACTCCCCAACTGTTGGTCTTGGTCGTTCGTCACATTTGGAATTGATGTACAGTTTTAACTAATCATATGCATGATAATAATTTCTTGCTTTTGGCAAAATGAGCTGAGCTTCTTGAAAAGCTACGTTTGAGTTTTTATTTAACAAAAAAATGATTTTCACATATTCAAATTCTCATTTTACACACACTTTGTTTATTTCTTTCAATCGATGTTCTTTTATCCATACATATCGATAACAAAAGATAAACATAGGTGTATGAAAAGGAAGATGATTTTCACGCAATTTTTTTGGCTTGTTACATGTCTCTATATTTCTAGCAATCGAATTGTATAAGTCAAACGAAATATAACTGCCAAAATTAATTAAACAAAAACGTGTAAAAAAAAAGAAGAAGAAGTTTTTAACATGTTTTGTACGAATCACTTATCAACTACTCTAATCACCTTCTTTTAGGAATTTGGATTACGTCTTCATCTTTTTGCATTTCTCGGATTTCTTTGGCTCCAGGTCTGATGTCCCCTAAATTATGTCTCATTTGTGTTTAATATGTTGTCATATGTCTTTTAACTTAACTTAAAACTTAAATTCTGTTAACTTTATTTATTTAACATTTAAATTTAAAAAAAATCCAAAATAATAAAAAACGGTTGGGTTAACGAGGTGAGCAAACCCAAATAGGATTCTTCACCTTTTTTTTTTTTTTTGGTCAAAGGGGATAATTCATTACAAAGAGAACAGTACAAACAAAGGGATCCCAATACACAGCAAACACAAAACAAAAGTGGAATCCCAAACAGTAAACAGAAACCCAACCCAAGAGGAGGGCCTAAAAACAGAAAACCAGACAACTAAAAACCCTAAGAACCTATCTTGCTCCGCCACCTTTGAAGAACCCGCCGTCGACCACCAACCAGCACCACAGGCCAGAGATCGCACCAAACACAGCCCCAAGAAAGAAGGCTCCAGCTTCCTCCACCAAGCACCACACAAAACGAAACCGCAGCCACCAAGGAAAGAAGCCAGCGGGAAAGAACTTTCCCCCAGCAACAAAGCCGACACCGGCATACAATTGGAAGGTGGTGGTGTGGACACCATAAGAGCCGAAGCTTTGCACACCTTCCGAGAAAACCGCAAAAGGCGGGTGATAGAGATGGTTGCATAATCGGACATGTGGTTGATAAATGGAGGAGTGAGCCAATTGGAAAAGGAAAAGAGGGTAGCGTTGGAGATGAAAGAGGTGGAGGGAAAAAGAAATGAAGAAGGGGGAAGGGGTGCAGTGAAAACAGAGGCAGGGAGAAGAGGAGATGAGAGGACCAACAAAAAGGGAAAGGGAAAAACAGGCAGGAGCAAAAGGAAAGAAAAAGAAAACAAGAAAAGAAAGAGGCTACCACCAACCCTAGCCATAGCTAGGATCGATGGCAGCAAGAAAAAGAAACAGAGAAGAAACCCTCAGCAAGAAGGAAGAAACTCTCACAGGAAAGGAGAGAGTCTCTCACGGAAGGAGAGAAAAAGTTAAGAGCTGTAATGAAGTGAGTTTGTGTTTGTTGATTCTTCACCTTTTTTTACTTGGCTGTTGAGTGAACAAACTTCTCTATAGACGATAAATGCTTCGGTGGAGGTTTCGGTGAGGGAATGGACGGTGGGGATGATGATTCTGGCGATTTGGGAGGTGGGTAATTTGCTGGTGAGGAGGTCGACGATGAGGTTGTGGGGAGTGATGAAGAAGACATTGGAGGAGGTGTATAGGGAGTGGCGGTGGTGGGAGGGGAAGTCGGCTGAGATTTCAGGGATGGGGTTGGGGTGGAAGTGGTGGAGGAGTTGGGATTTGAAGAAAGGTTGGTGGGGGGGAGAGGATGAGGAGGGAGCCATGAGAAGGAGCGTGGAGGAGGAGGAAGAGGGCGGCGATGAGTCTGGGGAGAGAACGACGAGGCCGCTGCCGTTTTGAGGATCGTCGAGGAGTTCAGTTATGATGTGCTCGTGGAATTGGACCATTTTGGGAGAGAGAGGAGTCGGAGAGTGGAGGGAGACCAAAACCAAGTTTTTGAGAGGGTTTTTCAGGGTCACAAACTCACGGGGGAGTTCCGAACTCGGAGTTCGTATGCAACTGTTTGGAGGCTCACCTCGTTAACCCAACCGTTTTTTATTATTTTGGTTTTTTTTTAATTTAAATGTTAAATAAATAAAGTTAACAAGTTAAATTTTAAGTTAAGTTAAAAGACATGTGTCAACATATTAACAATGAGACACAATTTAGGGGACAGCAGACGGAGCCGATTTCTTTTTGGATCTTCTCATTAGTATTTTGTTTTAATTTTTTTTTTTCCAATTACAATTTTTCAGGTTTGTTCCGTCGAAATTTGAAGAAATCTTTGAGAAGCATGCTCATACGCATCCAAATTCGTTGACATCAGATGAACTGATGGGCATGCTAAAGGCTAATAGGGATACCAAGGATTATGCAGGATGGTAAGTTTCTCATACATATTCATGTCCTGCTGAAATATAAATTAGAAAACAGAACTATATTAATGAGAGAATATAAAATGCAGGATTGCTGCCTATACAGAATGGAAGATCTTATATGTGCTGTGCAAGGACAAAAATGGTTTGTTGCACAAAGATACAGTTAGAGCTGTTTACGACGGAAGCTTGTTCGAACGCATGGAGAAGGAACACTCCGGCGGAGACAAAAAGAAAGAGTAATTCGTTATAATTATTCAACCATGCTGGATTTATTAATAAGTTCCTAAGCTTTTTAACAAGTTAATTAATAATTACTGGCTTTGTTTTCAACTGTATTTCCTACGTGTGGATGAACCGTGTGAAACAAGCAAGACGAGTTATATATTGGGAGATTTTTATTTTTCAATTTTTTCTTGATGCAGTGTTGTCTGAAAAAATTTGGCAGATTGTATAGTCTGGTGTTGTCCATTTGGCCGTGTTCGGTGGATAATCGGAAGTATACCGGTGTTTATATTGAGCAGTGTATGTTGATATTGTTTAGAGATTATGGATGTTGTTTGTTAGTTCGTCCGTCCATGTGTGTAAATAAATTATTGGTTGATTTGTTTATTAAACTATCTGAATCGAAACAAGAATGATATTGATTCCGTATAAACCTTTCACGAATTTACTTGAAAATAAACTGAACCTAGGTTGATTGCTAAAATGTCAATGCTTTGTACTAAGCGAATGATCATTTTGGGTTAAACATAGAAGCTGTAAAATATTACAATCTGCAGATATGTTTGCGTTTCCGTACATCAAGAGTCAAAATCACATTAACGGTCAAACTTAGCACATGAGTGCTGTTTGTGTTTCAGTTCTTTAATTTACTCAAACAAAGGCTGCTCTTTGGCTGCTGCAAATTCAGCAGCAACTGCTGCTTACATCCAATCTTGGTTGGACACGTGTCCATCAAGTTTTTAATTTTTTAATCAGAACTCGGACACGTGTTCAGTCGGGATTGGGTGTAAGCAGCAGCAGCGAAATTAAATCCTGCTCAAAATCACACGAGGGTCAAAATTAGCACACTGTTCGTGTTTCACTCCCTTAATTTACTCAAACAAATGCTGCTCAACCAAGGTCCATAAGAGAATTTTCTGCGTTACTGACCCATATCTTAATACAGAAAGCCTTATCCATGGCACTTCTGTTCGTACAGGCTGCTCATGGATGACAGAAAATATGGGTTGTGATACGGAGGTCAATCTGGTCTTTTGGGCCTTATAAAATATGGGTTGAGGCTTTTGCCCTAATATGTTGGTGTGCAATGCTCCAATGAATAATGCAGTTTTATTTTGGACACTGAATAATACCATTTAGACTCTGTTTAGTGACAACACACCTTCTTGACCATCTCCCCAATAGAGAGTGACCCATACGAATAAGTTTTGGACAAATACGTACTTATTGTATAATGAATGCAAGGGCGGAGCCAAGTACAAGGCTCTCCTTGGCTATAGTATAGGGAGAGTTTGGTTCTTCAAGCTTAAAAATATTAATTTTTGAGTTAGTTTATGATTTTTAATTGTCATATTCCACTTAACAAATGAATTTTTTTTTACTAGTAAGACTGTTTTTAAGAATAATAAGAGCTAATAGATGTTAAATAAACTCATCACTTTAACTAATAGTAATAAATTAAAACTTTCATACCACAAATGGTTACTTATTTTATTCACTTGAAAGCTTTGAAGGCTAGAAACCTAGAAAACATAGCATAAAATTCTTGCTTCAAATTATTACATTCAAGTTTTCACTACTATATAACTTTATGTAGGCAACATAAGATTAAAAATTTGATTTCGTAGTAATAATTTTAGCTTAGCCCACCCACCGAATAATTTCTGGCTATGAATGGTCTCTGTTTAGTGACCACACACCTTCTTGACCATCTCCTCAATAGAGAGTGACCCGTACGAATAAGATTTGCGTTCTAAATCAAACGGGGGAACAAACATGTGCAACCTTTTCAATAATACGTTTACACCCATAACCATTGCACATGATCAAACGGCAGGGTTGGCCGTGGCCAGCTGAACTGAGTCCGGACAGAAAGAAATTGAAGCTAACACATAGAAGCAAGCAGTGGTGCTGGGAAATCTTATCTGGAGGGGCAAAGTCACAATTAGTCGGTCGGATGGTTGACGCGAAAAGCCTTATTATATCTTATGTATTGTGTTTGTGGCCACATCAAAATTCAAAAGCGATCGATGGAAGACAAAACCCATCACTTTATTATTTTATAACCAATAAACTTGACCATATTATTACTATATTATTGAAGGGGACCTTCCTTTCCTTTTCCTCTCTTTTTTGCATGTTGTGTGTTGCATCTCCATCTCCATGTTCGCTTTCTTTTCCCACACGCCACTTGCGAGTTTCTTTTAACAAGGACTTGGATTAGTCGATCAATTTACGTGACAAAAAGGATGGAATAATAATAGTAAGGATTGTTCTTGTCCAAAACACGTACATTGAAATCATTCCATTTCATTTGTCTTTTATATTGTGCATTGCTTTCGCATGGCGTGGGGAGCGTGGTCGATTTACTTTATATCTATATTTTAAAAATAAAATGACTCCAAGGTTACAAATAGATACAGTTTTATATGCACAAGAATCACCAGTATTTTGAACGTACGGTATAATTCATGTTACAAAACTTTTATATAGTTCGACTTGCCTAATTTTTCATATTCACAAACTTTTTTTTTTTTTTTTGGAGAAAAGTACGATATTCATTAAACGAAATAGAATACGTACATATTGAGGATAGTGTGCAAAGAAGGTTGTTACAATTCATAAAACTTTTATACATAAAAATATTGTTACAATTCTGTCACATCCCGACCAGGGGTCCACCACATCCCGGGCCCGCTCCACCACCGTAGCACGATATTGTCCTCTTTGGGCCCCGACTACGCCCTCACGGTTTTGTTTCTGGGAACTCACACGAGAACTTCCCAATGGGTCACCCATCCTGGGATTGCTCTCGCGCGAACTCGCTTAACTTCGGAGTTTCTACAGAACCCGAAGCCAGTGAGCTCCCAAAAGGCCTCACACTAGGTAGGGATGAGAATATACATATAAGGATCACTCCCCTGGGCGATGTGGGATCTCACAATCCACCCCCCTTAGGGGCCCGATGTCCTCGTCGGCACACCACGGCCAAGGTTAGGCTCTGATACCAAATTGTCACATCCCGACCAGGGGTCCACCACATCCCGGGCCCGCTCCACCACCGTAGCACGATATTGTCCGCTTTGGGCCCCGACTACGCCCTCACGGTTTTGTTTTTCTGGGAACTCACACGAGAACTTCCCAATGGGTCACCCATCATGGGATTGCTCTCGCGCGAACTCGCTTAACTTTGGAGTTCCTACAGAACCCGAAGCCAGTGAGCTCCCAAAAGGCCTCGCGCTAGGTAGGGATGAGAATATACATATAAGGATCACTCTCCTGGGCGATGTGGGATCTCACAATTCCTTCTTCAAAAAATATTGAGACAATATTGTTACAATTCCTTCTTCAAAAAATTTGACCAAAGAAAATATATTTATGTATAAAAATTGGTTATCATGGAACATAAAAATATTAATTGTTACTCTGATATAAAATATTTTGAAAAAGGGTAACGATGGGAATCTTAATTATGGTACCTCACGTTCTCAATAAAGAAAGGTTTTGGTTTCGTGTCGTGGAACTCAATCATTAAGTAGATAGTTGAATTTAAATTTAGAAATGTGTAGGTTTTGTGTTTGGCCACTATCATTAATTTACTATCAAAATATAAAAAGATGTACGTAAATTTCATTTCTTCCTTAAAGTTTTTTTTTTTTTTTTTTTTTTTTTAAAAAGAAGGCCAACTGATGCATTCGACATAGAAATTCACTATTCGAAGGTCGGAAAGACTCACAAAAGCTTTTCAACCTTCTTTGACCAGCATCGTGTACTTCACCAAAAATTGAACCCAAAATATATTGTGTGAAATACAACGCCTATAATTCGTCTCTAACCATTGGGTTACCATGCGATCCGAATTGGAGTATCGTATTCGTTTTTGACTTGGTCAGAGAGAGACGTTCATGTCTCAATACATAGCAAACAATTTAAAATTATCAACTTAATAGGCAGAATCATGTCCTTTTTTCTTTTTGGTCGAAAGAATCATGTCATTCATTGTACCTTTCTAATTATATTTTTGTGTAATAGAGACGTTTAAGAGCTTGGATATTCATATGGAAAGATCATATCGTATAAATTAATAAGGTATATACGCTAGCTAGGGTTCGTTTAATACTTGTTTCTTTATCCATATCTTTCTTTTTGCACCTTAGTGACTAAACAACTGGATTCCTCGATGACGATAGCTAATCTAATTCTTGTGACGGATCACCTCTTAATTAATTATGTGATTCCTACATTTATTTTGTTTATTTGTATCATCCTTTCTTTTCTTTTTTTTTTCTTTTTTTTTCCTGATCAAATCATTCTTTCAATCATTAATAAATGGATAAATTACATTTTACCCATTCAGGTTTGTGATCGATTTCAATTCCTTACAACATCTTTAAAACATTTCACTTTCATACCACACCTACTATTTTATTTCAATATAGTACCTCCGTTAAATCTTTCATCCATTGATCCGTTAAGAGCTGACGTGGCTGCTAAATTTGTGCCACGCGACGCCCCCGCAACCCCCCCATGCAATCGCGAACTCGTCGGCAACCCATCTTCCCCGACCTTCGTCCCCTCCCTCTACCATGCTCTTGGAAAACTCTGGCCTTTTCGCGATATCGATTCCTTCCGCTTCTACACGATGAACTTCACCAAACCCTGGGAGTCCATTTTCCTGCAAAACGATTTCAGGGTATTCAACAAATCCAAATCACCGGAAACATTCTTCTCCACCTCGGCCAAGGCCACAACTTTCTGCTCTTCGATTCGAGCGGCAGTGGAGGACTCGCGCTCCAGGATGGAGGCCTCGCGGTGGTCGAGGGATTGTAAGGTTTCGCGGGAATGGGATTCCAGGGATTGGATTTTCGATTCGAGGGAATGGGATTTCTCGGAAATGGATTTCTGGAGGAAGGTGAAGATGGTGGAGGAGAGGGAGGTGGGTCGGGGGAAGATGGGTTCTGGGTTGGGTTGGTTTTATTTATTTTTTATTTATATATATATATATATATATATATATATATTAAATAAATAAGGTAATTTATTATAATATTTTAAATGAATAAAAAATTATTTTTTTGCCATGTGACACAAATTTGACAGCCACGTCAACACAAATGTGACAGTCACGTCAGCTCTTAACGGATCAATGCATGAAAAATGTAACGGAGGTATTATATTAAAATAAAATAGTATGTGAGGTATGAAAGTGAAATGTTTTAAAGATGTTGTAAGGAATTGAAATCGACCCAAAACCTGAGGGGGTAAAATTTAATTTACCCTTAATAAATTTAGTACGTTAGACGTTGAACAAGGCAGCGAAAATCACCGCACCTGATTAGCTACAAATACTTTTCTTCCCCTCCTAATAAGATTCATTTTATCGTAATTAGCTTGTTGATTTTCACTTAGTTCAATTGGACGGGGAATCGTGGCTGCCCCTTATGTATGTGTAGACGTAAATCAAAAGCCACACCTATGCTTGGAGGTTATGGAAGTCCAAATAATTAAGCCGTCGTTAGCTTACACGTAAACTTGGAGGCCGTGGAAGTCAAATTAATTAAGCCCTAGCTAAAAAGAAGCAGTTGAATGATTGTGGAGTATGGATGGACCAACTTCAACTAGCTACTTTTCAAACCACAAAATTATTAGTTACATTAGGTAAATGTTTCTAGGAGCTTCCATTTTTTTATTCAACAGACTCATAATTTAATAAAAACTATACTGTAAAATACCCTTCCTTGAAATTACTAAAAAAAAAAAATTATGCTGCCGTGGTCAACCGTAACCTCAACTATAATTGACTTTCAAACTAACTAATTTCAAGCCAACTAAGCTTTTAACTTTAATTGGCATAAATAATGCAAAATTAACACCACATGCATCATGACCGTCAACTTTTTCTTCATATGGCCATCTATTTTCTAACGCATATAAATCAAAAGAAAATAAAAGAATAAACAAATGGATAAGTACATAAGATCATCTTCAACCCTTGGGTTAAAATTTAAAATTTGTAATCCATAAATTTTATGTTCGAACCCCAAAATAGTTTTTTCTGCTCCAACCCTTTTGGGTTAAATTTTTAGCCCGAGATTACTAAAGAATGAATTTAGGATAATTTTTTTTCTTAAAGTAACTTTAAAAAAAAAAAATTATGTAAACCATCATAATCTAGTTTTATGAACATTTTAACCTAGAAATATTTAGACTTCTATAAATTATGAAAAATCACTAAATGGACATTATGAAACTCGTGAAACACTATGAAAAAATATGAAACACATGAAAGTATTTTTTTTAATTACTTTAGCTGTTAGATTTAAATTTGAAGTGTCAGGTTTTTTTTTTTTTTTTTTTTTACCTTTTGGTTTGATCATATTAGATTTTACTCGTTGGATTTAATGAATTTATAAATATAAAACTAAAAAAAAATACAAGTATATGGTGAGTCAGCCCACTGACCCGGGGGGACATCCTGGCCTAAATTTCCCAAGAAATGAGTTTTGCGTTGAAACCCATATTTGTCCCAAGGGTTGAGCAAGTTTGAGTGGATTTAGAACCTTAAATATGAGTTTTACTCCAAGGGTTGAAGTAGGTCTAAAGAGAACAAATGTACGTAATTTTTTTTAATTTTATTTTTCATTTAGTTATTAAGGAGAGGCAGTAGAGTTCAAAATAAATATGAGTGGGAGGATATATATGAATTAACATCACCACGTAAAGTTAACGCTGGATTGTTACATGGGAAGAGATTACTCGTTAATGAGTCACACTCATCAAGTTTTTAACTCCCTCACGTAAATTCCCCACAAAGCAACCTGACCTCCCTCTCTCTCTCACTCCCTCTCACACACACACATGCACTAAAAGAGTGCTGCAGTCAATATGCCTTTCCAAATATTCATATTTCATTTGTTACCTGAAAGCACTCCATTAACAACCTCTTGAATCTTCACACTTCATAATTCAAAAGCCTTACTTCTTCCAACTTCTCTCTCTCTCTCTCTCTCTTCTAACTTGCTACAGCCACCACCTCACAAATCAAAACATGATGTCTTCTGTATTTGTTTTCCTCCTCACTATTTCCTTCCTCACAACCCTATCATCCCCCGCAACCACTTCCTTCGTCTTCGGCGGCTGTTCCCAGCAAAAATACCTCCCGGGTTCGCCCTACGAGTCGAAAGTCAACTCGCTCCTCACCTCCCTGGTCAACTCAGCCATGTTCTCCACCTACAACAATTTCACCTTCCCCGGCAGCAGCTCCGCCGGCTCCCAGGACACCCTATATGGCCTCTTCCAATGCCGCGGCGACCTCAGCAACATTGACTGCTCCCAGTGCGTCGCTCGCTCGGTGAGTCAACTCGGAACCCTCTGCCTCGACTCCTGCGGTGGCGCGTTGCAGCTCGAGGGCTGCTTTGTGAAGTACGACAACGCGACGTTCTTAGGGCTAGAGGACAAGACCGTGGTTGTTAAGAAATGTGGGCCGTCGACTGGGTTTGACTCGGATTCGTTGACCAAGCGGGATGCCGTGCTGGCGTATCTTGGGACCAGCGATGGGACTTACAGGCCGTACAGAGTCAGCGGCTCCGGGAGCGTTCAGGGCGTGGCGCAGTGTGTCGGGGATTTGAGTGCGAGCGAGTGCCAGGATTGTCTGTCGGAAGCCGTCGGACAGCTCAGGTCCGGGTGCGGGACCAGTGCGTGGGGCGACATGTTCTTGGCTAAGTGCTTCGTCCGCTACTCGGAAGGTGGATATCACTCGCACGGCGGTCATGGTAAGATGTTTCGCCACCCCGGATGGTGGTTTCCACTTTCTGGTTTTTGGTTATTTACCCTCTGGTTAAAATGAACAATTTGAGTTTACCAATAACCCCATGTAATTACGGGTGAAATATGCGCCCCGAATGGTTGTTTTGGTAAATTCACTTTTCTTCTGATTATTCTCCCCTTTTGCCCTTTTTGTGTATTAGTGTATTTAATTAGTGATTAGGTTTGCTTGATGTACTAATTAATTATGCTTGTGTTCTGTCTTGTGTGTGCGTGTTGCTAAGGGAGTGTTTGGTGGTTATTAGGAATATTCAAGTATTTTGTTTTTCAGAGTGGTTGATACATTCAGTTTGATGTATGATAGATTTGCGGTTTATGAGACCAATTTTGATGAATGTTAATCGGACTGAAAAATTGCTGTTGACGACGTTTCAAAATAGTCGTTATGCACTTTTTTTTAACAAAGGTGAGTCCACGATAATTATTTAGTGCCAATAGCAGCTCTCGTTAGCTGAACCTCATAAAAAATGAAAAGAAATGCAAAGATACCCCAAGACTGTTATATTGTAAATAATAAAAGACTTTCTTGTGTAACAAAAAGCTCATAGTTCCCTTTTTAATTTACATGTCAATGGGATAATGCGATCCAGTTTGAATTTCTGTCTCGTCAGAAATTTGAGATAAAGAATCCAACAGTATGGCAGTAGTGATATCCAAATTACTTGAACTACTTCACTAATACTGCAAATTAAAGAAATATTGCTCCTCCTGCCAGAAGTAATCAAGGCTGCCTAATCTGATTAGACTTTGGTTAATTAAAAGACAACTCAGTTAATGAAATAAAGCATACACACACAATCAGATCAAGCTTAATTTTGATCAAATCACCATATTAATCATTGATCGATGCATGATTATTACTTTATTCTGTTTGCTGTACGTGCATAAAGCTAAAGTGTTTGATGTTCTTTTTTCCTTTTTCTTTTTGTTCTGCTTTAGATGATCATGATGAAGATGACGATGACGACGATGATCTTGAGAAGACACTTGCAATACTCATTGGAATTATAGCAGCAGTTGCACTACTCGTCTTATTTCTTTCCTACTTCCGAAAAAAATTATATGACGATGAAAAAGGTACAAACCAGATCTCTCTCTTGTTCTAATCCTTTTTTCCCAAGTCCAAATACACGAGAAAGACTTACATGCACTCTAATGTTCTGAACCAAGAATACAATGTCATGTGTTTTAACTTTGCACGTGACATTGCATACTAAGTTTGGAACATCATTGTAACGTCCGGAGAAATGTATGTAAACTCTTTCCCCGAGAATACAATACAAGATCGTAATTCTTAATTAAACTCTTTTACAAACTATGCAGGTGGTAAATAAATAAAATGCAGATTGTGGATAGTTCTGGATGAAAGTAGAGCAAGTGTTCCTAGCTAAGCCTGGTACTTATTTGGCTTTCGGTGTCTCCTTTTTATTTTTTGCTTCAAAATTCTATCTCTCCCTCCATTGCTCTCTCTCTCTCTCTCTCTCTCTTTGATGTAGTAGTTTCTGGCATATTTCCTTTCGCAAAAGAAGAGCAGTGAGGGTAGATAGAAAGACAGATGTATAAAGGGCAACCTTGAAACGAGTGAAATGCAAACTTTGATCGATAAGATAAAGAGAAGCACAAAGATTCCTTTACTCTTAATCCCACTTAACTACTTTTAACAATGTTAATTACCTAGATTGTTTATTAATTATGTGTTTAAGTAGCATAAACTTCTGGTAAAAGTCTTCTTTGTGATGCTTTTGCTTTTGTTGGTTGTTATGGATTGGGACTTTTGGTGCTTTTTAGATTTTACACAGAGGGCAAAAGTTTAAAGATTTCATGCCAAGTTCAAATTTTATTTATTCTGCAATTCCAATCTTCAATCTCATATAAGCAAAGTAGCTTTCTGCAATCTACCAACTCATATTTGACTATGCATTCTCTGCCTAACATTCAAGAACAAATAACCCGTCAAGAGTGTGATGGATCGTCACACTATGTTACAATTCACATATTATAACATAAGTACAGAGCAAGATTGATATGTTTTGGACCTAAATGTGTAATATTAATAATATAGACACGCATTATAATATGAGTGGATTGATGATTCTAACGAAATGACAGTCACGCTGAAAAACTTACTTAAGGAAAGATAGTAGCGTATATAAGATTTGTTTAATGACGGCCCTAGGCAACAATGATTAAGGCAAAGTTCTCTGATATAAAATGCTCCGGCTAATATTTTAAAAGGACAATTGGGCGTGGATTCAATTGGCTAATAATTAAGAAATAAGAGTAGGACTAGGATGCTACTAAAGTAGAATCATCTCCCCTCCTCTTCTCTCTTTGCATAATTTTCATTTGTCCTATTCTAATTGAACATAATTTTATGAAGCTTCCTACGATCCTATCTCAACACATTGAAAAATCTCGTGTATCCCGTAAAGAATTTAAGGTTAAATCACCAGCTACGATTGGTAGGTTTAGACTAATATGTACAAAATTTTCTTTTTCTTTTTTGTTGTGGGGGGCTTGTTCAGAGTGATGCGTCATGGACGGGACAAAAGTGTACTACACAACTGCTCATTGTGCAAGTAATGAAAATGACAAAGAAGCTGCCGGACCCCCCCCCCCCCCCCCCCCCATCTCAACGCACTGATTTCAATTTAAAATTATATGCTTCGGTGTATGACGTGTATTGAATGAATAGAGAGCTGAATGTGGAATTAAAGTTCAATATATAACAATTCTTGATACATGCGAAAAAAAAGACGTCGTATAGAGATACTACATAATAACATGCTCGACTTTTGTCATTCGCTGCGGAAAACTCTTAACAAAAGACCGTACATGTAGGATCTTTTGTACTTAACAAGCGGAGTAGTGGACATACAGTTCTTATTCGGAGACACGTGAGATCAAGTGAGGATTTTGGATAAATAGTATGTTATGAAATACTACACAATAACATGCTCGACTTTTGTCATTCGATGTGGAAAACTCTTTAACATAAGACCATAGGTGTAGGATCTTTTGTACTCAACAAGAGGAGCAGTGGGCAGTTCTTATTCGGAGACACGTGAGATCAAGTGAGGATTTTGAACGAATAGTATGTTATGAAACGTGAGCATCCAACTCAAAACTAATTAACAGATAAAGAACCCAACCGAAAACTAATTGAAAATGACTAGCAAGTAAAAACTGAAAGCCCACAACAAGAAGTATCCAACTCACCAAAAATTTGGGTTGGGCCGAACTAACCATATAAACTTGGATTGGGGTCAAAAAGACTCAAATGTACAAAAAACCAAAAACTTGGGGCCTAATTGCAAATCGCTTCCACCTGTATCACGATCGTCCACCTGTCCAATCAACGAGCCACCATGTGTCGAATTTTCCCCAACCTTTACTAACTCACTGGGTCCTCCAACAATTTAAGGCGCTGAGAGAAATCGAGAGAAGTCGTTCCTCACGAAGCAAAGCATATTTCTGAAATTTCCCAAAAAACCAGAACCGGAAAAGCGAGCAGCACAGAGATCCGATGGCGTTGGAGTGGGTTGTCCTCGGGTACGCCGCCGCCGCGGAGGCGATCATGGTGCTCCTCCTCACGATCCCCGGCCTCGACGGCCTCCGCAAGGGCCTCGTCACCGTCACCCGCAACCTCCTCAAACCGTTTCTCTCGGTGGTGCCGTTCTGCCTCTTCTTGCTCATGGACATCTACTGGAAGTACGAGACTCGCCCGAGCTGCGAAGGCGACTCCTGCACTCCCTCGGAGCACCTCCGCCACCAGAAGTCGATCATGAAGAGCCAGCGCAACGCGCTCTTGATCGCCGCCGCCTTGATCTTCTACTGGCTCCTCTACACCGTCACCCACCTCGTTGTCCGCATCGAGCAGTTGAACGAGCGCGTCGAGCGCTTGAAGAATCGCGACTGATTCCGCTCGGTTTGCATTTCGATTTCCAATCTTTTAGCTTTATTTTGTGTTTCGATGGAGAGATTGGGTTAATTGCACTTCGTTTATATCGGATTTTCGAACTTAGTTTGTATCGGATTTTGGAATTTCTGTGTTAGGCGATGTTATAGCGTTTTGGCATTAGCCGTTAGGGTTTTGATTTTAATCTGGCACTTGGAAATTACTAATCTGTCTCTGAATTTCTGCGAATGTTGTTAGTATAATTATGTATTATCAATATTTGAGTCTTCATCTCTATATGTTTTATAATTTTGTTTGTTGGAGACTGAATACTTGGAGATAACTTGTGATTAGGGTATTTATTAGTTTAAATTAATATGCATTTGGGTTTGTGAGGTTTAATGAGTGATTATGGCTGATAAATGCCCCATTCAGGCGTTGGTCGTAACAGATGGACTGGCATTTTCTGGTCAATTGTTTATGTAGATGGACTAGAGAATCGAGATTAAGGTGCCATAGACTAACGATAAGCACGATCCGTTTAGCCTTTTACAACTTATCCAGTAGGCTCATGTAATGACTTACTATGCCTTTGAATTATCAGGGGGTGGCTGTGTTGCTCGCGCTTTGTGTCTCTTCCTTTAGTTCTTAGCCTCAACTTAGTTTCCATTCACTCGTTAAGCTTGTGCTGATGGACGGAAGACATAGTATGTTCTATTAGAATTGTAGAAGGCATAGCAGTATGTCTAGAAGGCAGCCACAAAACCAGAACTTGGCCCACCTGCTAAGCAAAGGGCCAAGCATCTAATCTAGCTGGCTGCTTAAGGAAAATAGGGTTGTTTGCAGTCTAGGACAGTGGTGGTTTGTGTTGATCACACATTGCCGTTGTCTGCAATGAAGTGTTCTAGTAAACCTAGCTTAGTGGTAAGCTCCCGAACTGGGTCATCCTTGCATTCATGATGTTTCAGTTACGACCCTCTCCATTTGTAGGGAGCTGGCTGCTGCTTGTTTGAAAAGTGGAAAGCCATTTTCTTTCATCAGGACATTGGAATTCGGTTGCTTTCTTACTCTGTAGGTCTCTGGATGGAGCTTGTTGGTTGGGGGATCTGTTCTTAGAAAAACCAGGCGCTGAGTTGGCCATGGCTTCATTAGGAGTCTAGGCATGATTGTGAAATTGTAATTACGGCAAAGATGTGCAATATTTCTTCCGTGTAGGCTTTGCAAATTGGCTGCTAGGCAGGGATGTGGTGGCTAAATACGAGGAGTTTTTCGAAGATGCTTACTGCATCTGCGCATTCTATCTTCAATGTTCTTGATTCTACACCAGATTTGCTCTCATCAGATATTTCAACAGGGATGATGCGTTCGATCCTGGTATGGTTTTCTGATGTTCCTTTCAAGGCTCATTTGACAAGTATAATACATAGGTCGATAGCGTTGTGTGAATTCATATTGAAAGCTAGAACATGATTAATGGATGGAATTTTGATGACAACCTTTGCATTGCATGTTGCGTTGTTAGATGTTTCATCAAATGTCAACTGTTGAACCACAAACTATACTCTCGTGAGAGATTATAGTTTCGGGTTCAACAGCGTTTTCTGTGATTCACGCGTTGTTCTATGTTCTTCTAGTCCTAAACCCTTAAAACTGTTTACATCCTCGTCTTGAAGGCCTTGCCCATCTCCACGATCCTAATCATCTTGACTGGTATGGGCACTCCAGGTGCTATCGCTTCCCTTCCACGCCTCCATTTCTCGGACCAGGCATCGTACAATTCCCCATCTAGCCGAGGAAGATGTTCCTTTTTTCCAATTTACATCAGGCTGATCGTCATGCTTATCTGAACTATCACTCGTGCTAATCAGTAGGAAGATACATGGATAAACGATGGCCGAAATAGCATGTTCCTTAGCCCTTGATTTGGGCCGTCGTCGTCATTTTTGGTGATGTAGGGAAAGCAATTGTTTTGAGTTGACATGATCAGAAAATCATACTTCATGTTTTAATGGCGTGTTTACGTGCCCGTAATCGGAATCAAAATAAGGAGTTGAATTCCGATTACGGAGTATTGAACCGTTTACTAATTTTGAAAGAATCAAAAGTGTGGTGGGGCACACACGAAAGAGGGAATCCAACTCCCCAAATTGAAGGAATTGAAATCCCTATATAGATATGGTATTTGAGTTCCGGGAGATTGAGGTAATGAGAATGCATTTGTCCTGCCTATTATGCCCTCTGATTATTTTTATAATTTCAAGTCTACCACTCAACTTACCGCTCCCCACCGCTCCTTGTGCACTCTGCTTCATGCGGCACACCTCACCTTCCAGTTCCACCTCCCCATGCGACCTTCACTACCCAACCCACCAGCTCAAGAACCCCATCCACGTATCCCGAAATCGGATTTAGAAATCAATCACCCAAACCGTGAAAATAAACAATTCAAACCAGACCGAAACCCACGAATGCGGGGAAGCAACCATTCAAAAACCCAAAAAAATATGAAATACTTTGCAGGGAGAAGAGATGGTGGCTATGGGGTAGGGTGAGTGGGAAAGATGGAGGTGAGGGCAGGTATAAAAGATATGAAAAATTGCAGGGAGAGAGGAGTGTTCTATGCAAATGGGTTTGAATAAGGGCATTATTGATACCACGGTTCTCCTCGAGGAAGAAAAGAGAATCGTGGCTCTGGTGAAGAGCACGGGTACTTCCAAGGGAAGCAAGGAAGGATGAGATTTGCATTATAGTAATCACATTGATTTTCATTCCGATTCAGGTGAATTAGTAAACAACTTATATGAATTCAGTACTATTTTTATTCCGATTCCAAAATATTTAAGTAAACAGTCTCAACATGAATCTGATTTTGATTCCTATTCCTCCTCAATTTAATTCATCTTGTTTTGATTCCGGTTATGTAAACGGGCCATAAGTTTGATTCGCCAAAAACGAAAATAGTTATAAACGAACAATATGAGTCAGGTTTGGATTTCAGATTCATTTTACCAATCAGCTTTAACATGTTGGGACGACACGTACTTTTTTTTTTTTTTTTTTTTTTCAAGTACATCGATATTTTTTACGGTAAGAAAAAGGAGAGTTCGGTTAAGTCACACCATGAGCAACCTAATTTGGTATCATATTCACCATCCACGAGATTTAAACCTAAGATCTCTCGCTTCCAAGTGAAGAGGAATACCACCAGACCATAGTACTGAATGACGACACGTATTGTTAATACGATGAACAAACAAGATCCGTTTTCGCTCAATATTACAGATAAAAAGATCCTGGCACAGTATCGAGAAAGTAAAACAGAAATTGGGCTTAGTAGCCCATTTACTAATTCACCAGCGGAAAATAGTCCCACTCTAAAAATGCAATCTCGGGTTGGTGTATTTGTAAAAGGACTAGTAAAGCCCATTTCCCAAAATAAAAAAGTATTAAAATATTAAATTGACAGGAATAAAAAAACCCGCCTGTGAATGTCGTAAGGCCGTTTGGCGGGGAAAATTATCCAACGAACACCGGGCTAATCGAGCGAAGGTCAACCAGGAAAGGAGAAGCAACCAAGGCACTTCCTCTCTTAATCCGGTTCAGTGCAATCCAAATTCCAATCCGCCACGCTTTTCCCCATTCCCTTGACCCAGAATCCCCATCTCTAACCCTAACTTCATCTCCCCATTCCGCTACGTATCAATCTTTGATTTGATTCAGCTCCTCTTCTTCTTCTTCTTCTTCTTTCAATACATCGACATGGGCGACATGAAAGACAAGTTCAAGGGCTTCATGAAGAACACCTTCTCGTCTTCGTCCTCCGGGAAATTCAAGGGCCAAGGCCGAGTCTTGGGATCGTCTTCGTCCTCTGGCCCCGCCGATTCGGTCCTCATTCGCCCTAAGCAGACTCCCCATTCCAATCCCAAACCCGTTCCGAATTCGAATTCAAATTCTTCGGTTGCCTCCCCAAATCCCAAGCCTTCGCCTCAGAAAACGCAGATTATTGATCAGGAGAAAACGCAAATTCCTGATCAGAGCACGGCTGAGCCGCCGTTCAATTCGAAGCCTGATCGGAAAACGGAAACTGGGTTTGATCCGTTTGACACTCTGATCACGCCGGGGAAGAGATCCCAGAACGGGTTTACGCTAAATGTCTTCGAATGTCCGATTTGCGGGCAATCGTTTAGGTCGGAAGACGAGGTCTCCGTACATGTAGATAGCTGTGCTAATACTTCGGTGGAGAACATAAGTGTGGAGGGTGTTGGCGTTTCGGGGTCGCCGGATAACGGGTCTGGGTCGTCGAGGAGCAAATTGGAAGCTCGTATTGGTACATTTTCTTCAGGAAATCCGGCTGCCGGGTCAGTTGAGGTTGTCCTGAGGCTGTTGAGGAATATAGTTAAGGAACCGGAGAACGTGAAGTTTAGAAGGATTCGGATGAGTAATCCGAAGATAAGGGACGCCATTGGTGAGGTTGTGGGAGGCATTGAGTTGCTGGAGTTTGTGGGGTTTGAATTGAAAGAGGAGGATGGGGAGATGTGGGCGGTAATGGAGGTTCCAAAGGAAGAACAAATTAATTTGATGAAATGGGGAATAGCATTACTGGAACCGCCGAAGGTACAAGAAGTAGATATTTCGGCATCCATTGCTTCATTGAAGGTGGATGAACCAGTTGAACCAAAGAAAGTCGACCGGCAGGTATGTTAACTCTTTTATGCTGTTTACTGTATTAACTATCAGTCTATCCTTGGTTTCTTGTTCATTTTTGTTTCGTCTTTTATGGCAGTGTTAGCATGCTAATAATCATTGATCATTTACTTTATGTCTTGGGAATATCCTTCCCAAAAGTTATAAATGTATGTTACGATATGATTATAGAATTTCAGCGTTGGTTGGATTAGGGACTTGAAAAGATTGGAAAGCAATACTTAAAATCATAAGTGATCAACCTATGGCGGCTACTTCTAAATTTGTATAGGATTCATGAGTCAATTGATTGTCTTGAGACTGTTGCATTGATTTTCTACAACGCTTAGCTGCGCGTTCGTTGGAATTGGTCAACTAGTCTGGTTTTGAAGTAGGCAGTTAGGCAGCATGTAAAGAAGTGACTTCTTATCGTAATAGCATATAGCTTGTCCAATTCCATTTAGTCAATCACCAGGGATGAAGATGGCTTTTGATGAAAGAAAAATCAAGGCACACTCTTGAAAAATTCTAAATTTTAAACCAAAAATTTCATCAGAAGACTCCAGTTAAATAATGATAAAAGCACTGCAGCCCAAAACTAAAGTTTAAATGATGATATTATACAGAAAATTTCCAATGTTAAGGTTCATCTTGATGTTTAAGTGGTTGGAAATCAGAAAAAAAAAAAAACGTTCTGGTCCAATGTCCTTGTTATTAAGTTTTCTAAATTTCTGGTAATCATTGAAATGATCAAACTGGTTATAGATCAGTGCTCATATTACGTTTATTCTCTGTTTAATAACGTCAAATGATTCCGTTGTTTGGTATTGCCACTTACTTTTAAAGTTAAATACACCCTGTATTTGATATTGTGGGATTCCCTTCGTTTTGTGATTTGTAGTGCTTCCTGTTTCAGATTTATGTCATTCATTTTCTTTCAATTAACTATTTCTGGTTCACCAAACTTTTTTCTTGTGCAGACGAGGGTCTTCTTTTCGGTCTCTGAAAGTGTGGCAGCAAGAATTGAGGTACCAGCATCTTTCTACAACCTCTCAGCTACGGAGCTTAAAAGAGAAGCTGAAATGAGAAAGAAGAAGATTGAAGATTCACAGATGTTGATCCCAAAGTCATTCAAGGAAAAGCAGGCAAAAGCTGCTAAAAGGAGATACAGAAAAACTGTTATCCGGATCCAGTTTCCCGATGGAGTGGTGCTCCAGGGTGTTTTTTCTCCTTTGGAGCCAACTAGCTCTTTGTACGAGGTTAGTCTTTTACCATCCTCCTAATCTCTTAATCAATCATCATTCTAGAGTATAGCAAGTTTTATATAGTACAACGGGGTGAAATAAATATTCTGTAGGAGTGTGCATCACATGTATATGTATAGATATGTTGGAACAAGTTTCTGCTTCTTTTTCAGCTCTCATACTAATTTTCCAAGCAAACTTGTCAACAACTATCGGAATCTGCATTTTCTCCAGCTTTTTGAGATTTCATGTATTGTCGCATAATATGTTTAGTTTCTGATGTTCGAATATAGATGTAGTCTTCGATGTCTAGAACAAGTTTGCTTGGAAAATTATTACGTAGCCAGCCCAAATTGAGGGAAATGAAAACAAATCCTACACGTGATACATATAGACTATTCGTGTTTGAGTGTTCTGGCGGGCTGCAAATTGTTCCTTACTGGTGCATTTATTTCAAGTCAAGAGTTCAACAATTTTTTATTTTTTTTATGCTTGTTCTCGATGAACCAGTATGTGAGCTCAGCACTGAAAGAGCCTAGTTTGGAATTCGAGCTGTTAAATCCTGTAGCCCTCAAACGGCGGGTGATCCCTCATTTTCCAGCAGCAGGAAAGAAAGCAGCAACACTAGCTGATGAGGATCTGATGCCCTCGGCTCTTGTCAAGTTCAAACCCATCGAAACAGATTCGGTTGTTTTCACAGGGCTGTGTAATGAACTCCTTGAGATCAGTGAACCACTTACGAGCGGTTCAGCTGCTGCTCCTGTGTAAGGTTTGAGCCGTCAGTATCTTCGTGCATTTGCTTCTCCTTTTCACGTTGTAATTCTTCAGCCAAACTACATTTTGGATACCCATTTTTTCACCTTGTATGCACAGTAGACCACACATAAGATGAAGCATGTATTTTTCTGTGATTTTGATTTACCAATGCAGAAATCTCAATGAATTTTGATGCAGATATTGTTTTGCTGTTAATTACTTTTTAGTCACTGTTTTAGGCCCCGCTAATGTTAATAATTTTACTTTGTTTAGGCCCAGCTTTAAAATTCAACTGATAAATACTTATGGGACTCAGAATTCAAAAATATAACAAAATCAAAATTTAATGATTAAAACACTCGAAATACTGAATATTATGTTTTGCACGTGGAGTTCCTAATTCAAATTGAAATGTACAAAATAGATTTTGTGAATGGTAAAATTCATAATAAGAAATCTTTTACTTGTACAGTGTTGGATAATTTAGTATCTACTTCACTATATTATATATATGTGTGTCGTCCCTACATCGTGAGTCGAACTTGAAATTTCTTTTAACCATGCAGATATTTGAGTATTAGCATGAATTTCAACATTGGAGAAATAATAAACCGTATCAATAATTAATTTTATGATAAAATCTTAACTTTTGAATCGAGTTTTGCTATAACAAGAGCGATGTGCAGAGTTTGGCAAGGTCTAAAGAAAGAAAAGAATGTTGCATTTATTACATGAGGAGCACCACATGCAAATCCAATTGTATGGATGAACAAAAACTAATCGCACCCACCCTATGTACCTAACAAGTGCATACAAATGTTATAGATATACCTTACCTACCTCAGCCCTTCCCCTAGGTAGGTAGTGGTGGATCCAAAAAATAATATTAGGGAGGTGCACGTGTAATTTTTTTTTTTATATATCAGAAATAGCATGTATATCGCCTTTTATCAAGTCTTGGTAGGCCTAAAGTTATTTGGAAAGACATATTGCACACTTGTTAATGTATGCAGGGGCGACACCCAAGGTATCCATGGACATTCACCGAATCTTGGAATGCCTGAAGTTAGTTGGAGGACATGTATGAAGCCAACTCTAATCTTCAAAAAGGTAGCACCCAAGGTATTCATGGACATTCACTGATGTTCGGGGGATCAGTACCCAAGATATCCATGGACGTTGACCAAAGTTTGGGGGGCCAGCTGACTCCCCTGCCCCTCTATGCTCCTGTAAGTAGGCTCTGTCACATTAAGAAAAATAAAAAAAGCGTTTTAAAATCAAATTAGGAGTCTTCAATGTTGAATAAAACAAAAAGTTTGATATTTGATATTTTACAAAACAAATTACAACTTATGTTAGATGGTTTCACTTTTAACTGCATTGAGGCATTTTGCATAAAATACTGTACTTATTGATTGCACGGATAATTAAGTTCGAACAATATCAATGCTATTAATAGTAAACTGCGAAAACTTTAACATCGAATTCATATACGAGATTTTTTTCATTCCAAACTATATAGGTTAAATGAGTTGTTTGTTGCATTAAAATATTGATTGCACTTGAAAACAAAGAATGGTAAGATATTATATGTACTCTATCATGTGCATATACGTTCAGATTACAGATATAGAATGTCGACCTCAAAATATTATGGGAACAAAAAGGACAATAAAAGAGCCATGCTTTATACAAAAATAAAAATAAATCAAAACAATAAAAACGTTTTTCTTGTGCTGCAACTCACAAATTAAACGAGCGGGGGACACGTGTCACCTCACAGTCACGCTTGAGAATTGAGAGAGCCTCAAAATTTCCTTGTAGGAAAAATTGAAGGTATAGCATGAATGACGTGCTCGGATAATTCCAAAAACATCGTGACAAGTAAAATTGGGAATGAATATAGTCCGTAGGATAGCATACGCACTATTCACGATTGGAAAGATCATTTATCGTTAACCTTTAATTAGTTATTGTCGTGTTATTTCTTGAATAATACTTGCATATTTATTAGAGAGTACCATATATACTCACTTTTTGGACTTGTCCCAAAAATAAATCAACACGAGAAAATGAATCGTATTCACAATTAGATAGGCTCTTATGCTTAGAGAAAATTTTCAGTGCACGGTATACCAAGTGTTGTAATTCAAATGAATGAAATTTTATTTTTAAATTTTTAACTAATTGTATTATTATATTTAATGTACGGCACAAATATCTGTCTATTTGTTCAAGAGGTTATCCAATCAATTATTAATCTAATCACGTGATGCACTGTTGCGCTACCACTCATTTCTCCACTCGCAGGTGGGACTGGGAACCAATCCATGTCGCTCGAACATTTCCCGCACGTGGTTCCATTACCTGCCTAGCCGGTCACCTTAGGCCATCTTCAACTGAAAGGTCCAGAAAGTCGAAAATAGTCCGAAATCGATCTCTAACCGAGGACCAGGTCAGAGGGCTCGTGACCCCACTAGATAAAAAAAGGCCAAAGGGCCAACCGGTCGGCCTTGGGCCGGGCTTCAATTCAAGTTTGCAATGGCTAGCAGATAACGTCAGCTAGTCGTTATTTTTATTTTTTTTTAAATTTGTTTTAAAAATTGTAAAAAAAAATTCCCCTGTAACTTCTTAAACCTTTAAACATTACATAACATTAAGTAACATGAAACAACATTAAACAATATTAAATAACATTAAACAACATAAAAAAAATTAACAACATGCTGACGTCACTTAGCCGTTGGATTTGAATTTAAGTTGTAGTTTTTAAATAATAAATTATGTTTGGCCCTATGACCCTTTGACTCTCGGTTGTAGACAATTTTTTGTGACAGGATTAAAACAAGCCCCATGACCCTTTGACCCTCAGTTGAAGATGATAAAAAATATGATCATTTGTTATTCATTAAAATATTAATTTATTGAAGAACCACATGCTAAAACGATCCTTCTGGTTGTGATCTTTTATAAATCTCCCTTCCTTGTCAAAGCGAATCTCCTCTCTCTCTCTCTCTCTCTCTTCCTTCTCTCTTTAGACTCGGGACCCTTTAATTTCTTTATATTTTGTTTGCTGAAGGCGGAAGCTTTTTCCTTATAACTCCAGCTAGCCCGGGAATTTGGTTAAAGGATTTATTGTGTTAGATTTTTTTCAGGTCGACTTTTTTTTGTATGCTTTTATTCTTTTTGAGTGATTGTGGTGGGCTGAGATGGAGAGAGGTTTCTTGGGTTTGAACTCAAAGGAGCCGGTGGTTGTGGTGAAGGAGGAGACCAACAACGATGGCGGCAAAAACCCAGGTCTGTGATTTTCCCATTCGTCTTTTACTCACAGAAAGTTTTCAGCTTTTCAAATTTTTGAATTTGGAATTTTTGAGCTTTTGGTATATGAATTATGTGTTATTTTCTAGTTCAATTGGAGTTGAGCAATTTTAAATTTGCATAGTTGGTAAGTTATTAGAAAAGGTTAATCTCTATTTATTATCCTCATATTTCGTGGTTTTCAACATTTAGTACATCAATTTTTTTTCGTCTCAGAGTCATACCTAAAGTGTAAACTTTGAGACAGTCTCATACATCTGTTAGTCAAACTGTTAAGTCTTCCGTTAACTGATGACGTGGCGCCCATGTGAACAATAACTGGGCGCCACATGTCATTAAAAATATTAAAATATTAATTTGAAAAAAACAAAAAAAAAAAAAAAAACTTTTCCTTCCTCCTTCTTCTTCTTCTTGAGGGTTGCAGAAAAGAAGGTTTTTTTTTTTTTTTTTTTTTTTCTTATTGTTCCTCCTTCTTCCTTCTTCTTCCTCATTCTTCTTCCTCTTCCTTCTTCTTCTGCGTTTGCAGATTTGCTTTTTTTTTTTTAATTAATTATTTTAATATTTTAAATGACACGTGGCGTCCAGTCATTGTCCACCTGGACGCTACGTCATCACTTAACGAGAGAATTAACAGTTTGACTAACGGATGTATGAGACTATCCCAAAATTAACACTTTAGGTATGACTCTGGAACGAAAAAAAATTGATGTACTAAATGTTGAAAACCACGAAACATGAGGGTAGTAAACAGAGATTAACCCTATTAGAAATGATTAAGGAGAGTTTTAACGAAAAGCCCACGGTACTGTTCACTTTAACAAAAAATCACATTTTAACACTAAAAAGTCAAAAGAACTATTTACTTTACCCTTTATTTTGTCCTTATTGTTAAAACTCAAAGTTTTCAAGCATTTTTCGTTAGTTTTCCTCTAGAGTAAATGGTTTGAATTTTAGTAGAAAGTACATAATGCTTGTTATTTTTATGGTTTGTCTATATTTGAATCTGGTTTACTTAACATGTATGTGTAAACACTGTTTTAAAAATTCTCGCCTAGCACCGTTTAGACCCCCGCCTAGTGTCGTCTAGACCTCGTCTAGACACTAGGCAGCTGGTCACCGTCTCGATTAATGTCTAAACGTTTGAAAATTAAGAAATGACGCATAGACCTGTTGAGGTGCCCGACTAGACCGCTTAGGCACCCGTCTATCCCGTCTAGACCCGTCTAGGTTGCGACTCACTTAGGCAGAAAGTAGATAACTTTCATTTTGTATTTTATTTTTTTAATAAATTATAAGAGACTTGTTGAATATTTAAATGAGTACACATTATATGCTTGTTCCCATGTTTTCATTATATTCAAATACTTCATAATACATGTGTCATTCTATTTTGTAGTTTATGATGAAATTATATATATTTTAAGTATAAACATACACTTATTTACATGAAATATAATGAATTTAGTTAAATCCGCCTAGGCGCTAGGCCCCAGCTTACCATCCGACAAGCGTCTAACGTATTTTAGAACCTTATCCATCCCTTGTAGTTTAGAGTAGATTAATTAGAATTGGGGTTTTTGAACTTTAATCTTTGAAGAAGATTAAAATTCAATAAAAACCTGGTGTTAGATTGAATATTAATTTAGAATTGGGGTTTTTGAACTTTAATCCTTGAAGAAGATTAAAATTCAATAAAAACCTCGTGTTAGATTGAATATTGAATTTAGTCATCTAATGTGTACTTAATTCAAATTCATATTATATTTTGTTTTAATATTTAATAGATATCTTATTTAATGTTATTACATTAAAATTAAAATTTATTATTATACACATTTTAATTCATTAATTTTATTTTCTTCCTCTAATTAGGGTGCCTAAACGTCTGTATTATAATATATTTTACTAAATTAGGGTACCGAAATGTCCATACCTAAATATATTGTAGTGAATTAGTGGCACCTAAGAAAATATGCAAAAACATAAGTGTACCGAAAAATTCCATACCTAAATATATGATATTAAACTAGTGTACTGAAATGTCAGTACCTAAATATATTATACTAAACTAGTGTACTAAAATGTCCATACCTAAACATATTATACTAACCTAGTGTATTGAAATGTTCGTACTTAAACATATTATACTAACCTAGTGTATTGAAACGTTTGTACCTAAATATATTGTAATGAATTAGTGGTACATAAGAAAATATGCAAAAACATAAGTGTACCGAAAAATCTCTAGGAAAATGTTTTCTTATATAAGACACTTATCATAATGAGAATTAAAATTTATAATATTTTCATAAAATTCAATTTATGAACACCATAAAATTATAAAATAAAAAAAAAATAAAAAAAAGAGACATTGAATACATAGGCTGACATTAAATACAATCTAGAGACTAAATTCAATTTTTAAATTTGTATAAGACATTTTTCTAAACTTCATCTTATTAAAATCTAGTTTTCTAATTAGAATATCACTCGGTTAAAAAACAAACAGTGAACAATTTATCTTTAAGATGTGATTGTTTATGGTATTCAAAAATTTCCCAGCTGAGTTGCACTAATAATTTATTTATTTGTTTGTAATGTTTAGGATATGGAAGAGGTGGAAGGGCACATTGGCCCTTTCCAAACAAGGTCTCTGCAGTTCCTCAGTTTATATTCTTCAAAGCTGCTCAAGATGATAGGACTAAAAAAATGGTACCTGATTCATTCTCGTCTTCCGTCTCTGCGGATGCATTTGACCCTTGTCAAAAACAAACTACATACGAATCTCAGGTATATGTTGTCGCCGTTGTTGGTTAATTATCATGTCTTTCTGATATTGTTGCTGCCCTTGGCCTCATTGGTTTGTGTTTTTTATTATCTGGAAGAACTTCAATCACGATAGGCAAGGTGGGATTCATTTTTCTCTGACAGCTTATCCTAGGCAACATGATATGGATTCTGTGCACCGCCTCATGATACGAAGATGATTTCAGTTACCAGTCGAGGGATTTCTGTTCCAATGAGCAGCCCTTACTTGAAGAACCACTTTACTACTACTGGTCAGAATTTTTCCACCACTACCATGAATCATACGGCTCCACTTTCAGCGCTTCCCGTTACAGGTGGTTCCATTGCTGGGATCACTGAGCCGCCGTGGTAATTTTTAATATTATGCTCGAGTCCTTGGCCGACCATTTCATAAAAAACGATTGAATTCTGAGGTTTGTTAAAACATTCTTTGTAGGAACAATGCCAAGACCTCTGGGTCTCCTTCACAATTGACAATCTTTTACGCTGGTACTGTGAATGTCTATGATGATATCTCCCCTGAGAAGGTACCGTCCCTCACTCTATAGGTCAAACACACAGAGACACGCGTGCCCAGCACACGCATGAAAACACAGGCTTTTCTTGTTGACAACCTTCTATTGGGTCTTAAGTGAGCTCTAAAGTTGTTTAGGGATGTCTTTTCAGGCTCAGGCAATGATGCTTTTGGCTGGAAACGGTTGTTCTAACTCCTCTAGTGCTGCACAACCCAAAGCTCAAGCACCGAGTGCAAAGTTGCCAGTGGAAGACGGTGTTCCTGTGAATCGGCCTACAAATATACCCCCACCTGCTGTTTCTAGCCCCTTATCTGTTTCTTCACATACTGGTGCCCAGTCAGTGAGTGGGTCCACCAGCACTGATGAACTAATGGCAGCTAGAACGCCCGGACATCCAACCAGTCCTGTTAACAAAATGGAGGCTCCAAAAACAGCAAATGCAGTTCGATCTGTTGCTGCGACTTCTGTGATTCCTTCTGGTATGATACTTTGTTATTGAAAGTTGGTTCTTAAAAGAGTATTTTTTTTGTGCAATGTCATATATGTGATCACAACCTTTTGCCTTCCCCCCCCCCCCCCCCCCCCCCCCCCCCGATTGGACAATGTTTTCCATCTAAACTGGCATATGCTTTTCTGTTCAGCTGTTCCACAGGCTCGCAAAGCATCCTTGGCTCGATTTTTGGAGAAGCGCAGGGAAAGGTAATTTTCGTTCATTCCAACTATATTATTTTCGAAAGTATTATGAATTGCTCACGGTCCATCAGAGTAAGAATGAGGGCCTTTTTTGTACATAAGAACCTATGGTCTGTAGAGTTGGCTATTTTTTCCGAGGTTATCTCGTGAATGGCACATAAGGTATGAGGACCGGAGAACCTCATGCCTTCGAAAATTTTAGTAGTGCGAGGGCTCGGTGTTTCCATCTGGCCGCTGTCCTGCTTGAGTTGAGTTGCCTTTGATTGGATTTTTTGTATACTTTTCGAGGAAAATCTAAACAGCTGACCTAACTCATTACCTCAAATAAAAACGCGGGCAGATTAGTAACTAACGCAACTGAGGAAGTGAACATTATTGATTGGAATTGGACAGCTAATAATGTATCGAGTTCTGTTTTCGTCTGTGCAGGGTGATGAGTGCAGCACCATACAATTTCGACAAGAAATCACCGGAATATGGCACTCCGGAATCCAACGGAGTGAATTTTGGTCAACAAGGAGAACAACGATGATGTTCGATGCTAAAGCAGAAGGGATAATTATTTCAAAATTTGCGTAGTACAAGTTAAATATGTAAATCACATTGTCATTGTTTGTGAAAAATAACAGTTATCCTTACTGTTTTAGAATTTAAGTTTAGTCCCGAAGTGTTGTTGTAGGGTTTTGGCCCCTTTTTTTTTCTCTTTTTTTTTATGCTAGTCGGATCCTTTTCCCCGTATCTGACGCTGTAATGTTGAACGAACAACTTTATATAAACTTCTATTGTTATTATTATTAGGCTTTTTAATTTCTGAGATTTGCATAACACATCACTTTGATTTCTGAGATTGAAAATCAATAGAAATGGTCCCTGAGATTGTCCACCATCTATTATTTTGGTCATTCCGTTAAAAACTCCGTTAAGTGGTCCCAGAGTTCATACCAGAAGCTGAGATTTTTGGCCGGAAGTTTGGGCAATTTTCAAAATATCGTAATTCAATCGTTTCTTAACCAAATTCGACCCATAATATATCAAAATGAAGATAGGAAAGTTTTGAACAAGATTGTACCATTTGGAAGCCCAATGGTTGACAGAGATGGCCAAAAATAGTCTGAAAGGTGATTGATCTGCAGGAAAACTGGAAAACTCGTCGGAAACTAGGTAAATTTTAAACATTCATAACTTCTTCAATACTCAACGAAATCGAGTGATTCAAAAACAAAAATCATACTTCTCAACGAGACGAAGAGAATGTATCTTTCTTGACGGCTAACTTGCAGTGGTTTGGCCAGAAAATGGCTCAAAAGTTGCTTACTCGATGAGACCAAGACAGCCATTTTGAACCGTTTTCCGCCCAAACCATGGCAAATTAGTTGTCGAGAAAGGTACAATTCTCTTCGTCTCATTGAGAAGTATGATTTTTGGTTTGAATCACTCAATTTCGTCGAGTAATGAAGAAGTTATGAACGTTTAAAGTTTACCCAGTTTCCGGCGAGTTTTCCAGTTTTCCCGTGGACTAGTCAATTTTCAGGCTATTTTTTGGAAAAAAAAATACGAATTAGTCATCAAGAAAGGTACCATTCTCTTCGTCTCGTCGAGAAGTATGATTTTCATTTTTGAATCACTCGATTTCGTTGAGTATTGAAGAAGTTATGAACGTTTAAAGTTTACCCAGTTTCCGACGAGTTTTCCAATTTTCCCGCAGACTAGTCAACCTTCAGGCTATTTTCCGACCATCTTCGACAACCATTAGGTTTCCAAATAGGTATAATCTTGTTCAACACTTTCCTATCTTCATTTTGATATATTATGGGTCAAATTTGGTTAATAAACGATTAAGTTACGAAGCTTTGAAAATTGCCCAAACTTCCAGCCAAAAATCTCAGTTTCCGGTATGAAGTCTGAGACCACTTAACGGAGGTTTAAAGGGAAGACCAAAATAATGGATGGTGAACAATCTCAGGGACAATTTCTATTGATTTTCAATTTCATGGACCAAAGTGATGTGTTATGCAAATTTCAAGGACCATTTTAGCTAAAAAGTCTTATTATTATGGGTAAATTACATAGTAACCCCTCAGGTTTGAGGTCTATTACAACCCCATACAACGTCTTTAAAAAGTTTCACTTTCATACATCAACTATCATTTTATTTCAATTTCATACAACCGTTACATTTTCCATCCATTAATCTGTTAAGTGCTGACGTGGCTGCCACGTGTCTACCACATGGCTGCCAAATGTGTGCCACGTGGCAATTTTTTTTTTTTTTTTAATTTTTCTTTTTTAAAAACCTAAATCTTCTAAAAAAAAAATTTGAATTAAATCACCCCCGTAACACCCCCCCACCCCACCCGCGTCCCCCCCCAAACCAGAAAGCCCAGAAACCCCCCTCACCCATCTTCATCTTCTTCCCTGCAACCCAGAAAGAAGAAAAAAAAAAACCCTTCAATTCGTCCCCTTCCCCTCCTTCCCGGCGGAAGACCCACCCCAGAAACCCACATCGACCCTTCCCCTCCCCCCCCGCCGCGACGACCCGCTTCCCCCCTTCCCGGCGCACGACCCACATCCTTCCACACCCACCCTCTGTGAGGTTTTTTTTTTTTTTTTTTTTTTTTTTTCTGGGGTTACAGGTGGAAGAACATGGAGGAAGGAGAAGGGGGATGAGAAGGGGGAGGGAGGGTCACGGGTTGGGGGGGTGTGTTCTGGGTTTCTGGTTTTGGGGTGCGGGTGGGGTGGGGTGGGGTGGGGTGGGGTGGGGTGGGGGGGGGGGGTACGGGGTGATGTAATTGAGTTTTTTATTTTATTTTAATAATATATATATTTATTTATTTATTTAGAAGATTTAGGTTTTTTTCTAAAAAAAAAAAAAAAAATTGCCACGTGGCACACATTTGGCAGCCATGTGGCAGCCACGTCAGCACTTAACAGATTAATGGATGGAAAATGTAACGGTTGTATGAAATTGAAATAAAATGATAGTTGATGTATGAAAGTGAAACTTTTTAAAGACGTTGTATGAGGTTGTAATAGACCTCAAACCTGAGGGGTTACTATGTAATTTACCCTATTATTATTGTTCAGTTGTGAAAATAATTGTGTAATATGTAAACATATGTTTTAAATTAATAAAAATGTTCAACCTTTCAAATTAAGTGTGTCGGCTTCTTGCATCGTCAACAGAGAGACACGAAAGATAAAAGGGCGACTCTAAGCCAACAGGCTATGCGCCTGTGACGGTTGAGAAGAGTGTCTGTTGTACTCAACTTTATTCTTATTTTGCAAAGAAGCTATTTTCACGACTTGAACTATGTGTCTTTTTTTTGTCACAAAGAAACAATATTTTTGTTGCGCCAAGATTTGCCCTCAACAAAAAAGACGACTCTCAGTCAACAAAACTTCTCGTATTTTACAACTCAAACTTATGACGTTTCGACCATAAATTATTCAGCAAGACTCGCCCAAAAAAGACAAGAGTGGCAAAACTTGAGGATGTTGGATTTGGTTTACTAATCAGTAATCACAAGGTGTTATTTGACGCGATGTTACAATGGCAGTGTAGGCGTGTGTCGTGGGAGACTGGACTGGACTGGACTGATAGAAACATATATTCACGTTTAGGAAAGATTTTTCTGTGTGATCATCACACGAGATGATACATCACGTATCCTTATATAAATTGTAGGATATATGTGTTAAAATGTTAATAACTTAAAATTTTAAATTTTTCACCATTTACATAAAAACATGTAGTATATCATCTGTGTTCCATTCACAATTAAAAATTTCTCCACGTTTAGAACAACATTGATTTTTGTAGAGACTGAGTTTGACCGGTGGGACCATAATTGCTGGACATTAGTCAGTCGGTCCGCACAATAACGTGCAATATCGTCAAAGCAGGATTTGGATCCTCTCCTGGGCAGGGGTCCGAATCCTTTTGATTTAATAACACGGGCCGTTGAATTTTAATCCAACAATTACAAATAGGGAATCCTTTTAAAAGTTATAATAATTGTAACCGTTGGATCAAAATTCAACGTTCCGTATTATTGAATCAGGAGGATTCGAACTCTTGTCCAGGAGAGGATCCAAATCCGTCAAAGCATTCACTTTTGTGGAAACTTTTGGGTTTGTAGTGACGTGACGAGTAGGGTATGTCTAGTTGTCGCCACCTACGCTGTGGACGCCCCCTCGTATACTGAAGGGGCAATGTTAGAGAGCAATCCTGCTAAGTTTGTTCTCCGGATGTCTGGGGATCATCTCATATCCTTCTTTACATTTTATTCGTTCACTGTACATCGTGTGGGTAACTTTCGTTAAGTAGTATTCGTGTTTAATTGAAAAATACTAGAAGCTAAACATGCGACACTGCAATTACTGGGTAATATGGAGAAATAAATAGATACAGTTAAAATGTAACATTTTTCTCCACTTATGTAAAGGTGAGTTACAAGTTTAATGTCAATGTATAGAGACTTCTGTGCATTGTGACATCTCGATGTAATAATGCAATGTCATGTGAAAAATTAAAACACGTCATCACACTATTTATTTCAAACACCATGGTGGCATATCGAGGAGCACATATGAATACAATTATACAATTGTAAAAGAACAGAATTTTTTTGGTGGTCACAAAATTCTTCATTCTATAAAATATTTGCCCAAATAGTATCGTCCACTTCTTATAGAACCTAGGACACAAGAACGTTTCTGAAATGCAAACACCATCCCGCACTCCCGTGTGATCGTGATACAACAACAAATTAGATTATAATATCGCTCGGATACAAAAAGAATTCTTCGGGTGAATAAACAATATTGACATTGTTTCTTTATGAAAATGTACAAGAAATCCACTTAAAAGAGCCTGCATTTCTGTCGCTGGTTACATACACGAATTTACATAATCTAAAGAGGAAAGTCCTCTCTAGTGTTCTATAATTATCATAAAAAAATGGTGCTATCAGCTTATGAGAAATGCTAAAGAACCCGAAAACTTACGATGAATTCTGGTTCAACTTGGGATGCGTAGCAGCATAGATGGAAGAATTCGTGTCGGGTTTTAAGTGGGAAAGAAGGTGTTGTATGTCCGGCCGCAGACTTTCCGCAGCTCTTCCGCAGAGAGCTAAAACCTCTGGTCTGGGCTTGCTGTTAGCCTGCACCGGACCTCCCTGCCCTTCGTAATGGACCACGTGATGGCTGAGAAACACAACGGGTTATGCGTGGTTAGCTATCGTCAGGCACTACTAAACAACAGCTATATCAAACCACAAACAGAAAATTTGTTAGTTTCAATGACAGAGAAGCACTTACAAGAAGTCAATAAGATCTGCTATTTCTAATGGCTCGACTGGAGTCGGTGGCTGTACGTTCTTACCAAAGACATCCACCATCATACTTAAAATCAATGACAGGGTCTGAAACAGGTGATGGAAATGATTAAGCACAAAGGATAAAGAATTTATTCATACATATCACCTTTACTTTGATGACAATCTAATACGCATTGGAAATGATTGAACGCTTTAACGAAATTGTAATAAAAGTTCCGAATAAGTGATTTTTTGTACCTTACTGAAGAGAGCGTGCGCATTGGCTAGTTTAGGGAGCAACGGACCCATTATCCGGAATGCTATTCTCAACATTGCAACTGAAGTCACTGGCCTGAGATGTTTGATGATAAGATGGGTCCCTTCTAGCCATTCCTGTGGGAGGTTACTGAAAAACGAATGAAGCAGCGCGACAATATTACCTGGAATTGTGACAGAGTTAGCCATATAAACTCTCGCACAGGGAAGTTAACAAGGTTTATCAGTAAATAACCATTGCATATATCGTAGCATACCAATGGCGGTTGAGGTATTGTCTTGAGCAGCCCATGTTGGATCCAACAAAGCATAACCGACAGCAGAGTCCAGTTCCCCCATTGACCTTTTGCCATCAGTGAGCCACCATGTTTCTTTTATTATACGCGACGCCTCAAGATAGAGTTGCACATGAAAATCAGGAGGCAGCTGAGCCAGTAGTAGACCACAGGCTTGGATCAACAAGCAAGACAATTGTTGGCATGTATAACCACTTCGGGAAACAAAGTTAGATGCATTTATTCCTGATACTGAAGCAGGTGACCTGCTCGTGCCCAAGGAATCTGTGCTTCCGCCCGAAGGGGAAGTTGGTAAAACAGAGCCTTGCCCAACACCACTTGGAGCTCCGTGCAGGCCATTGCTGGATTGAATTAATGTTGGTTGTATATTGACGACAATCTGAACAAGTGATGATACAATCTGGGATGCAGATACAGGAAGAGAGAGCAATTCAATTACTGCTGTTTCAAGAACCAGCTGAGTATATGTGCCTGGATCCTGAATTTGGTAGAATGCTTTTTGGCTGTCGGAAACATTTGCTTGCCCAGACTGAGACGGTGGTGGAGTCTTATTAGGTGGGGCACGCATTGAATTATTTAAAGCATCACTCGTTCCAGATTTTGAGTTGTTATGCAATGGGGGAATGACATTATTCACTAGTCCCAGTAAGAGAGTTGCAAAGTAATCGGCAGGTGGGCACATGGTGGAATTTGATAAATTCATATGCACCGGGAATGTCTCAGAAAATGGGATCTGAAACAAAGTTGGAGTTAATAAAGTAACTGGAGGAAAATAGTACTAAAAAGTTAATGCTGATTACCAAAAGAATAAAAAGGAGAGCAAAGTCTTTACCTTGTTGACTTCGAGTACATTCAATATTCGGACAATAAGCTTTCCGGGAAGATGGCCATAAAAATATGCAAGTATGTCACGAACAAAAGTAAATCTTAAAGGGTGGTATTTAAGAAATGGAGAATACATGAGCAGAATTCTTTCAGCTGAATCTATGGCATCATTTTCAATTAGTCTATAAATTATCAATGGAATGACTGGGATCAAACGCCCTGCAATATCATCGAAGAAGGTGGGATACCTGCATAACATAAAAGACCATGTCAGTGAATATATGCTTTAGCGATTTGCATAAAAACCATACCAACTTCAAAACCCCCCAAAAAAATAAAAATAGAAAAATATTTAACAAATGCAACCTGTCCTTCCAAGATAGATGATTCCCGAGGGCCTTTTGCAATTCAACTCGCTTAAAGGGTGCAGAGACAAGCCAGTGTTCAGGGGGACCTCGATTCGAACAATGTTGTTTCACCCTTTGTTGAAGTTCTTGCCTATCAAGTAGACTAATCTGCATCACATATTAGTACATAATTGCACCAAGAACGTATCTTGCATCGTAGTACATTTCCAGATCAGTTTGTTTAATAAATAAAAGTGGAATTCTCACATTAACCGTTGTTCTTTTTAATAAGTTGAAAGCACGTACCACGATATGAAGAGCATGGGAGTCATCGTCACGATCAATAAGTGCCAGGAGCAAAATATCCAAAGGGAGCAACTCATGGGTCCAAATATAAAATGCTAGGTTTGCACATGCTTTCAATAAAAGGTCCTGAAAAAGAAATGAATAAAATGTCAGTAAAAACAACTCCACAGTATGCAATAAACAGGATTGTGAATGAAAAACCTAAGAACAATTGAGGGACCTGCAAAGAATGGCCGTGCTGCAGTTCCAACTGAATATGATGAAGCAGAACATCCACCATTGTATAAATATTAGATGTTACTTCCTCAGGAGAAAACTCTCTCAAGACACGTGCCTGAAACCATGTAAGGAAGAGACTAAGCAACAGTGTCCTAAGCAATATCAAAAGAACCCTGCCAAGACTTCGAGGTTCTGATAGCAAGGGATAAATACCAATCATGGTGTTATTCATAATGCATTAAACTTACTAAGTTTAGGCTGTTGATGTTTTCTGGGTGCCCTTGCATCAGAATCCATGCACCAGCACATAGATATTGTCGGTGTTGAGGAAAACTATGACTGATATAGGTCATTACATATGTAGGATCAGCGGAAGGTGACAAAAGCTGGGTGCATTGGTTAATTACAGTGGTTTCTGCCTGCAAAAAGGATCTTTCATCATTATGTATATCTAAGAAATATTCATGATAGACTGTGATTAAGTAGAAGTTAATAGTTTAAGTACAGAAGATTCTATACAGTCCTGTAGGATAATAAAATCATCTTTACGAAAGGGGGAAAAAGTCAATGGAATCTGAAGTTTGACATCAGGAAGGAAA
This sequence comes from Cotoneaster glaucophyllus, assembly GCA_036320875.1. Taxonomy (NCBI): domain Eukaryota; kingdom Viridiplantae; phylum Streptophyta; class Magnoliopsida; order Rosales; family Rosaceae; genus Cotoneaster; species Cotoneaster glaucophyllus. The sequence goes on along the minus strand of CM070069.1, from coordinate 33,130,284 downwards.
AAAAAGATTTTATAGCTGAACAACACAAACACTACGAAATCGAAAAACTAAGGGAGCAACAATAAACCTGCTGCCATTCTTGAATTGCCAGGCCCCTTTTATCAATCCGTTGGATCAAAAAATCACGAAGAAGAGAAGGGAAATAGCGTAGTGTTTTCTCCGACCATGTGTGATTACTAGTGGCTAATATCTGCTCTAACATGGTTTGAAGATAAAGCAGATGCTCAGCATCAGCAATTCCTCGTGTCTTAATGATGATTGCAAGAGTGACAACAGTTACTCGATTCAAAGTTTCTGTGAATTCAGTTGGACCCTGCCAAAGATTAACAATGCACACAATTACATTTCAGCTCGTCTATGAAATTTAAACAAAAAAAGGGTTGTGTTTTGGAAAATGCAGTATATACCTTCCCTTCCCTTTTCACAAAGAAAAAGTCTCTCAAAGACAGAATAAGATTCATACACAAGTTCTCAGCCAACCTAAATACACGATGGTCTCCACGTTTTGACTTTAGAGCAGAAACTATTTTTGTAACATCATACATCAAGGCTTTGCTTTTTCCTTGGTACCTATATGGAAGATGTGAGAACTTATAAATTTTAACTTGCAATGGCATCATATTGCAGATGAGAGAAATATATAGTCAACATTTACAGCATCTGAAGCCAAGAGAGTTGCACCATATCTTTGAAAATTATACTTAACTTGAAAGACGTGTAATTTCAGCATATGGATAATACAAATAAACACCTGTAAAGTGGAAGCAAACGGTAATTCAAAATTTCAAGCACTACAAGAGTTACGCCTGGCTTGCTCAATACCGAGGGATTCCTTTGCGCCAAATGCTGAGATACAGAATAAATAAATATCACAATACAAGATGAAACACAAAAGGTTACAACAGTACTGTTTCAAAAATGGTCAAGGATATTAGATTTTAAACATACGACAAATGGTGCTTAAAGTGACAAGGATAATAAAAAAAAGGGAGAGGGAGGGTAGGGGGTATAAACTACAAGTTAAGGCTGCAAAGACTTATCCAGAGTAACCAAATCAACAAATAGTTACACAAACGTAGGTGAAGGTGAACGTCAAAGATATATCTGGAAGACCGACCATACATACATCACCTTTACTTACCCCCACAAGAGAAGGAAAAAAGTCAACATGGAGCTTTAATACGTTCCATTTGATTTAGCTTATTCAGTAAAGTGATGATTTTCTAAGGTGTCAACAAACCTGACAGTAACATTTCAAGGAGTTATGCTAGAGACTTGAGGCCAAGTTCTGCCTGCTTAGGAAAAGGGCTAACCTCATAGCTTTTGATCCTTAAGAATTCAAGTTAAGTGCCCTAGTGGGGAGTATATTATTAAAATGCATGTTCATTTGTGAAAAACACAAGAAACATTCAATCAGAGAAGCAACAAAAACCTTAGAATTAAAAGAAAATTACATTGAAATGAGAACGAAATAATGAGTGAGGTGCAATGAGTAGCAGCCTACAATATGTTTCAGCCATTGCAATACTAGATACAACCTGCATTTAAAATATAAGAAAATAAGTCAAAAGACAATTCAAAAAGAGTAAATAATAGGTTGGTTGCTATATACAAAAAAATATTTTCCACTAATAAGCCACTCTCGGATCCTTTATTTTTCTTTTTCCCCTTCCCCGTCATTATGCTATGTACATGTACTCCATGTTCTTACAGCCTGCAGCCTCTGGCTATCCTATGGCAGGCATACATCAATAAATGAACAAAAGTTTCAATTACCAACAAGTATATGTAACCAATTTAGGCCTATTTCCAAGCTCAAAATGGCAAGTTAAGCAAGAAAAAATAAGAGATTACCTGCCCAGAAAATAAAGATTCTTCCATTTGATACGCCAGCTTTAAACATAGGTTCATTGAAAAGCCCGATAACAAGGACATCGGCAGTGGAGATACTTCCTGCATAACCATTAACCTATCATTGGACTGTAGGTTTGTTCCTGGTAATGACTCTGCAACTCCAGCAGAGGATAACCAGTTGATCACAGTTTCACAAGCTGGCTGCGCCATAGTGTAAGACACAACCCAAAACATCCCAATTGACCTTTCATCCATATTCATATAATCCATTATTCGATCCCCTGAAATAGAAACCATCAGATACAAGTTCACAAGATTTCCAGGAAAATGTCCTATTATAGAATTTACTAAGTTTTATAATATTGTCGCATACAGGCAATTTTATAACAATCATTCATGATTTTGTTGCCAGAAAATGTCAATTTGTAATACTTCTGGAGTGGAATATACCTTTGCTTGCTGTCCTCCACCATTCATCTATTTGCTTTCCTTTCTGAAGCTGCTCGTTATTCAGATATTCTCTAGTTGTTGTGTTCAACGACCAAATACGTAAATTCTGGCAACTGCTTATGAAGTCCAGCAGGATACTTTGAGGACTATTTGGATCTGAGCTCCTATCTTCTTTATGAAATGATAGGATCTTTCGTGTTGTCTCCACCTGCAATCAGTAAAGCTACAGGCTATAAATATGACACGATCAAGTAGTCTCAAACTACAAAGGAAACACAAATGAAAATGACAGATGTCATTCTTCAGGGAAAAAGTGGAATAATGCCCACACTTAGTAAGTGCGGCGAAAATAGACAAAAGAAATTGCAAGAAGTAAGACAAATTATGTGACTTCAGTAGAAAGACAATGGACTCCAATTTTCAAGGACAACCTTTCTAGCATCTTGATTTAGAGCATTCATCACAAGTTCAACCCGTATAATTTGAGCAAGAAGCCAAGTGACGTGATTTGTCCTAAGAATTTGTTGGTCACCCTCGGTAAGGCGTGAAACTAGCTTGTCCACAAAATCAACAAAATCAATACAGCCACTTTTAATAAGAAAAAAAAATATATCCGAAAAGACAAGCCACTCTTGCCAGCAATTAATATCTGCAAGGAACAAGATATAACCATTAGCTTACTAAAAATCAATCATTACACAAGCAGGCAGAAGCACAAAATAAAGAAGTAGGATAAAATTTAAAAAAAATTAGGATAAAATAATTTATAGAATAGTACTAAAAAAACTTGGTAAGAAGAAAAAGGAAGGTCTACATTATCTGTAAAAGAGCAATACAGATAAGAAATGGCTAATCTTATTAATTTACAATGAAGATAATATTACCTGAATTGGTCAACTTTAATAGCTCAACAATTCTATCAATTGTTGCCTCGCAAATCATTTCAGAGATGAAAACAGCACCAGGAGTAGGCCCTTGAGAAGGAGACCTGTAGCAAGGGGCAACAAGCAGCACCCGTTTCCACCAGTCAGGTGACGGAGTAGTACAAAGACCATGCCTTATGCAACGCAGAGCTCTCTCCCAATCCAAACTTCCTTTTGGAATTGAAGTTGCAAGTTCCTACACCAGCAAAAGCAAAGGAATTCCAGATTATAGCCCCAAAAATAGATCCCTAAAGAAGTAGCATAGATACAGAAATCATGCTTGGCGGAGAACATAATTTCTTTTACAGATTTTACTGTTACATATCATCTTCTTATCATCATCTAAGGATACTAATTATTGCATAAACATGATATATGATGAAACTTCCATTACCAAATAATGAATTCTTAGATAAATTCATCACCTCTCCATGCAATGGTTCTCCCAGAACACTTGGATATGTGATTGGTGAATACCGCAAGCTCGCTACTGCTTCTCCTGAAACACTAGGAGTTGTCTGTGTGAAAATCCGATGAGTCCCAAATGTAGGGCAATGTAGGTGTTGATCTAACATTTTCATGTGCATGGCCATCATATCTCGCCTCCTATGGATCTCCAAGATTAGAGTAAATAAGGCTTCATCATCTGGTATATTATCCATAAATTGCAACCCACTCCGCAGTAATTCATAGAAGGGCACTCGGCATTTATCATCGTCAACCAGAAGCCAAATCACATCCAAACAGCTATGTAGCCATTCAATTAGCGCCTTTCCAGGTCTCCAGGATCTTACACCATCAGGTTCATCAACTCCAAGTTGTTTTTGGTCCCAATTAACCAGCCAATTAAGCATATGGGAAAAGATGTTAGCATGAGTAACTGGTTTTAAATTAAATGCAAGTCCAGTTAAAATGATCTTGCAGCACAGCTGACGAAGACTGCTTATGGCATTATCTCTTATAGATGAATTGAACCTTGCCATAGCCTGTTGTCCATTGGAGGCTACGTCAGATGATTTAACTGGTGACATAGATGATGGTTCAATAGCAGACTGGCTGGGGGAACCAATGCCATGCACTGAAGGTAATGGAGAGGCGGGAGTCGGAGATTGAAAATTAGAAGAATTGGGGATTGCATTCGAAGATGGAAGCATACCAGACTGCGGTGAAACAGCAGGTATTGCTTGACTCCCTTGACCAACTGACATTTCTGCTGTGGAAACTGAAGAAAGAAGGGACGGCAAAAAAGTATCCCAGTTAATGTGACCTATAGTACACAAGCTCCTTAGAGCAAAGAGAAGAAACTCCGCCCGCGGCGCATGATTACTACATTGCACAACTAGAGATATAAGTACAGATTCTGTCACAATGCGCAGTTGATCTTGGTCCTGAAACACACAGAATAACAACATCAGAACTACTACCTTAAATTAATAAACTCCTAACAACAATGATGACAAGAACTGCAAGTTTCGAATTGAGCAACTTACAGGAAACTGGCTCTGCAGTTGTTCAAAATCTAGTAGGAACTGCTCGTTTCGAGGTGGAAGCTCTCGATTAAGAGCAAGTACACGCTTCTGTGACTTGTTCCTGAAGAATCCACAACACTAACTTCTTCAAAAAATTGACATTTCGGTTTTTTCCAACTCAAAATTTTTTTCTTTTATCACTACTATCAAATCAACTGTAAAGTTTGAGAAATCGGAACCAAAAATTATAATCTCTAACCAGAAAAGGACATTAACTTAAATTAAATTCATCTAATTTGAACTAATTACGCAACCAAAAAACAAATCTTTCGCTAAAATTACGCACTTACGGAGGCTCTCGAACTGAATCATCAGGTTTTTGGCGGCTACTTCTCTGCGAAAAAGCATGCAAATTTCCTAATTTCAGATTAAATTGAATTACAAATTTTAACAAAAATACAGAGGGAGTGCAAATTGAACTCACTCCTAAGTAGAGGTCGAAGAGATTGACAATTGCGGCACGTGCGGGGTGGAACTGGTAAGCTCGCGAGGCAGCTGACGCCGAGGACGATGGTCGCTGGTTTTGATCCATTGTTTTCAGCTCATGCCAATCGGAGCTCCGGCGAAGAGAAGGGAGGACTGAAGAGAGTGAGACGGTGGCGGAGGAGGTCGCAGAATTTCAGTTTATTCAGGTACGCGGAGGCGCTTCGGTTTTGTATTGGACGAATACATATAGTTGGGTATTTGAGGGCCCCGAATGACATATGACGGCTCGGTCAGCGTTACTAATGATAAATTAGTATGGAAATTTTATTTGAACCCAAATAACTTCTTTTTACGTCTAGTTTATTCTTTACATTCATATTATTTTTTATTAAACTAAAAATATCTCTTTAAATCCAAATTTATTACCTAAATTATCCTCACAAACCCAATTCAATATATAAATTTATATTTACACCCATTCAAAAATAAAAAACCACATAAATTCATTAAACTTTTAAACTTTTCAGGCTAAAATATTTTCTTATGCGGATCTTTGAGTTCCAAGAACATGTTTTGCTCGCCCCCAACTTGGACTTGGCCTGCAAACAAGCCATACTCTCGCAAACACGATCACGGGGAAGATTCCGGATCAACTTCAGAACCGGCGACGAAGAGGAGGAAGATGGTGTGAGAGAAGCAATGAGCACGGGTAGTACCCATGTGTAACTATGAGCGGTGAGATATTTGTATTAAGAAATTAACTTAAAAAATAAAACTTTCCTCTATTTATATAATGACACGTGAGCACAATAAAAAATTAATTTTTCTCTGTTTATATAATGACACGTGAGCGCAAATGGTGTTTTGGGGATACAGACAGACACCGGCAGAGAAAAACAATAAAAGGGATGGTAGGATAAACAAAAAAGTGATGGTAGAGTTTAATGAGTTTATTGATAAATTTGAGTTTTATTATTAATTCATTTAGTACTTAATAGTAATTATACAATAGGGTAAAATAGACAATTAATAATTTAAATTGAGAGTTGTTATTCACACCTCCAATGTCTTATCTTCCCACCCACTTTTTTTATGAATTTTTTAATTACAAATTTGTCAATTTGTAAAATGACTAATAAGGACCTTAGTTAATCCCTTTTGCATTACTTTTTTTTAATAAAAAATAATAAAGAAAAGTTTGGGCGTGATAACTCTCACGTTATGTTTAAACGATTTGTCTCCCTTAAACCTTAACTCATACTTTCCATCTCCTTTCATTCAAATAAAGCAAAAAGAATGAACTTAGAAGATGATGTTTATATGGAATAAGTAGATGATTATGTTTCCGTCAAAGAGGTAAAAGATAATTTTATGTGGGTCATCTTGATTTGTCGATATCGTATAATTGAAGTATAGTTCTGTGACTTTTTATCTCTAATTATATATATATATATATATTAAGGGTTATTTTAGGAATAATAGTGGGTGGGAAAATAACATTTTAATTTTTTAACTTTTTATAGTGGGTGTAGATATAACGTGAGTGGGAAAATAAGACAACGGGGTGGGTTTAGCAACTCTCTTTAAATTTAAGTTGGATGTAGAAAGAGATTATATGGGTTCAGATAAAATTTCTCTTAGTAATTCCCTCTATTTTATGTTTTTATAAAAAAGTTTAATTTATTATCTGTTGAAATTTTTATTATTGTTATTTTTTACTTGGACCAAAATACCTTTTATATCCAATTCAAAGTCAATGACATGCTTACGTATCTATAATCAGAATCAAATAAGGAATTAGATTCAATTTACGGAGCATCGTTGTTCTAATTACACAAAAGTCTGCCAACCCTATAGCCTAGCCCTCCACCGCTAGGATATCAAGCTTGATATTTTGCCAACCCTCCAGTGCCAGAATGTCAAGCTTGACATGGACTAGGATTCTCTCTCCTCCTCTTTCCACCCACTCCTCTCACATTCTATTATTTTGTCTTTCTCTTGCTATAAAAAAATTAATATAAGATGTTGACGTGGCTTAACCGTGACCGTTCAAATAGAAGGGGAGAGAAAAAAAAAAAAGGGAGAGAATCCTACTCCGACATTTTGCCAGCCCTCCAGTTCAGCCCATTTGAATGTTAACGGTTACCTGACGTCAGCATGGCACTAGCTAGCAACGGTTAGCTAACGTCATGCTGTCATTAGATTACCGTTAGAATTTGATTTTTTGATTTTTTTTTTATGAATTAAAAAAAAAATTCCACACTTTGAGTTCGTCTACTCCTAAATACATTTTATATTTGACATATATCGTCTCGACTTGACTCTTAGGCTCTGTTTGGCACACCGTATAAGGCACCCGATAGTACTAATAATACGGTGTACGGTGTTTGGTGCCGATTGGATTAAATAAGCACCAGATTAAATAATTCGGGCCCACGTTTTTTATACGGCGTTTACCCGACTGCTTATACCGTCCAAATTCACGGTATAATTTAGTCGGCCTCGCTCGAACTCGACCCCATCTCTCTCGCCCTCTCTCTCGCCTTCTCGAACTCGACCAACTCTGCCATTTTCAGCTCTGCCGTATCGAAGTGGCAGATTTTGGCGCCGAGCACGAGGTGGTCCTACTCGGAGATGATGATGTTGGAGCTCTTGATGTGGTTATGGACGAAGGTAGAGTCGAGGCCGGAGCAGTGGTGGATGTAATCGAGGCCGTGGGCGAGGTCGGTAGCGATCTGCATCCGGGAGAGCCACGACGACAGGACGGTGTAGCTCGGGTTCTTCGGGTTGCGGGACTTGCGCTGGAAGACGACGGCGTCTTCGGAGCGGATAGAGCAGCGCCAGGAGGAGGAGGAGGAGGAGAGGCGGTGGTGGGGGAGGAAGTTGGAGGTCGCGGAGCGAATCTCGGAGAGGTCGTAGATTTGGGGGTTTTGAGGGAGGGAGGATTTAAAGGATTTGAGGGAGGCGACGGAGGAGGAGGTGGAGGATTTGGAGAAGTTGTAGCTGGAGTTGTCGATGGTGGTGCTGAAAATGGCGGAGCAGACGAAGAAGAAGAATGGAGATAGGGAGGGATTTGGGGGTTACGGCGGAGAGATCTGGGAAAATAGATGATTTCTGTTTTTTTTTTTAATTTTTAATTTTATTTTAAGTTTGATTCTCCTATCTGGTATAATACCAAGCACAGTATAAATAATATGGTCAATAGTCCGATATTGCACCAAACGCCCGACTAATTTAGTCAGTACTATTCGGTGACTATTTATCTTATCCGACAGAAATAGTCAGTACAGTCTGACCTGCCAAACGAGGCATTAGGACATTCAGATGTTTTGACACCTCCAAAATACGTATTATGTTTTTATGTTGCATTATGTTCTATTTACTTTTTAGTCAAGTGTTACATGTACCTTAATGCGAATGTAAAAAAAGACACAAAAAAAAAAAGACAAAAACATAAAATAAAAACTGGACACCGTCCGGAATATGACCGTTGAATCCAGCTGTACCAATCCACGTCAGCACAAGTGGTCTACTCGTGGACCCTGAACTCAGACCAAGCTTAACCTAATCCCTCTGATTCGGGAGGCCCAATATCCGGTGGTAGCCTAGGCTTCTCTGCTTACTAGTTACTATGCACCTGCATGTAAATAACAGCCGTCCGATCTCTGACACACCCACACACTCTGCGATCATCTCGCTTCTGCATTTACAACTTCACCCCTCTCTCTCTGTCCTCTTTCTGTCTCATCAGCTGCTTCCACAAACCTCAAAAGGAGCTCCCTTTTCCCTTTTGTTCTCTATTCCCCTCTTTTATTCTTGCCCTTTTGGCCTTTTGGTTTCTTGGGGTTTTATTCAAATTAGATTTTCTTTCTGGGGTTTTTCTTCTGTGGGGGGTTTCATTTGTATGGTTTTGGAGGGCAGAGAGGAAGGATTCCATGGCTGCTCTGCTATTCTTCTTCCTATTGGCGGTGTCTGCAGTTTCTGCTGAAGAAGGTAAGCTTTTATGCTTTTCTGTACATATGTTTTAGCAACTCTTTAAAAAACTTAAGCTTTCATTTGTCAATAATCTTTATTTTTGGATGTCTGCATTGTGTTCTATGAGTTCCTATGTGCCAAAGGCCCTTCCTTTCTGGTTAAAGTTCCATTTTTTGGGTGTTTTGATGCGTTTCCTGTGTGGGTTTTTGCCTCCTTTTTTCTGGGTCTTTTTTAAATTTGTTCAAATGATTAGTAGTTTTTTTTGCTAATTAATCTGCAAAGTCATTGAGTTTATTGTGACTGATTTGATTTGATTTGAAGTTTCAATCTCTGCTGCACTTAAACCATGTTCTTCAAGAAAAATGCAGACCTGGAGAAAAAGGGTGTGTGAGAGAGAGAGAGAGGGGGAGAGTGGGAGAGTGGGAGAGTGGGTGCATTCAGCTGATTGGGGGGTTTCTGAGAGAAAATCTTTCCCTTGTTGAAAGTTTCCGATCTGTCGTCGGCTTTTCAATTTGCGTCCCAGCTGGTCCAGCTCATTTGGCAGTCTTTTGAGCTCTAAAACCCCATTCTAATACAAATGTGAAATACTTCGTGGGACCAAAATAGCCTTGTTGGAGATGGAAAGGATAGTGTTAGACTTCAATGAACTGGGGTCCTGCAAAATCTGCTTCGGAGGGTATTGTTGTCATATTAGTTTGAGGGGGATAGCATGTGCTGTAGTTGGTCTTATATTCTATGCATAAGCCCCTCACTTCTCTCAGCTGCTTCACACTTAATTTATATAAGAGGCATTTTGGAATGATAAAACTAGATTAAGCAGGCAGTGTTCTACTTGCACTGTTTAATTCTATGGGGTTTTCATTTCTATACGAGATTCCGATAGCATTAATTAAGATGGTTTCGTATTCCATGTATTTATCGATATAAGATATATTTGTATCTGTGAATCTATAAAACAACCTAGATTCTTAATGTTTCGAGTGAATTCTTATTTTAATCAAACGATGTTTGTCCACCACATGGAATCCGTAATCGTTATAATAGGATTAGTTTTGGTTATGCCCATTGTATCAATGATTACAAGCTTGTCAAGGTTGCTTATGGATACATGCTACATGTGTTTTCATTGAATAACAATTCACGGCAAAACATTCAAGATTTTCCTTGCAAACATCTTCTGAATGATAATGGAACATATCTCAATGGTGCTATGCACTGGTTATGCGGGCCCATCCGAGTTGGAGCTACCCGTGTCATTGCTGCTTTTGATTTGGCAGAGGAGAAAGTTCTTAGAGTTGGCACCACTGGTTTCTGTCACAGATTATCAGAGATTTACAACTGGCGTTTTGGGAGGGTGCATTTGTTTACTATTCCACAGCATCGGCACTATCAAGCAATACTGGTTTTGGATTATGAAAGATTATAGTGTGAAGGAGTCTTGGACTAGGATTTTGATAACCGACTCATACGTTTCTCTACAGCCATTGGGTTACTGGAAGAATGGCAAGATATTACTGGTAAGAGATCGCAAGGAATTACTTCCGTGCAACACGAAGGATAGTAATGAAGGCCTGACTAGAGTTGGTCCTAACAAAGTGACGAGGGTCAATTAAGCTAACAATCTCAAGATGATTGTACATGTCAGATTTATGAGTGATACTGTCTGTTCTATATGCATGATGAAGTTAATCTGAAGATGGAAGAGATTTTAATCGCTGGCTTTTTTCTTTTCTAATCTAGCACTCTTTGTTAATGTTTTGCAGATGCTGTAATTGGTGTAAACCTCGGTACAGACGTCTCTGATATGCCGAGCCCAACTCAAGTGGCGGCACTTCTTAAAGCTCAAAATATTCGACATATCAGACTCTATGATGCAGACAGAGCCATGCTCCTTGCTCTTGCAAACACAGGCATCCAAGTGACTATTTCGGTTCCTAATGAACAGCTCCTTGGGATTGGCCAATCCAATGCCACTGCTGCCAACTGGGTTGCTCGCAATGTGATAGCCCATGTCCCTGCCACCAACATCACTGCTATAGCTGTTGGATCTGAAGTCCTTAGTGCCCTCCCAAATGCTGCTCCAGTCCTAGTTTCTGCCCTGAAATTCATTCACTCTGCACTTGTTGCGTCTAACCTTGACCGCCAAATTAAAGTCTCTACTCCGCACTCTTCCTCCATTATTCTCGACTCCTTTCCACCATCCCAAGCCTTTTTCAATCGCTCATGGGATCCAGTCATGGTTCCCTTGCTTAAGTTCTTGCAGTCTACTGATTCATATCTCATGCTCAACGTCTACCCATATTTTGATTACATGCGCTCCAACAGTGTAATCCCCTTGGACTATGCACTTTTCCGCCCTCTTCCTCCGAACAAGGAAGCTGTGGATGCTAATACACTGCTACATTATACTAATGTATTCGATGCTATTGTTGACGCAGCGTATTTTGCAATGTCCTATCTAAACATCACTAATATCCCCATTGTAGTGACCGAGTCAGGTTGGCCCTCCAAGGGTGACTCATCAGAGCCAGATGCCACACTTGACAATGCCAACACTTACAACAGTAACTTAATTAGGCATGTGCTTAACAACACGGGGACTCCTAAGCATCCTGGGATTGCTGTTAGCACTTATATTTATGAGCTCTACAATGAGGATTTGAGACCTGGGTCTGTCTCTGAAAAGAATTGGGGACTCTTTAATGCAGATGGAGTGCCGGTTTATACCTTGCACTTAACAGGTGCTGGAACCGTGTTGGCAAATGACACAACGAACCAAACCTTTTGTGTTGCGAAGGAGGGTTCCGACAAAAAGATGCTACAGGCAGGCTTGGATTGGGCTTGTGGGCCAGGGAAAGTTGATTGCTCGCCTTTGCTGCAGGGTCAACCATGTTATGAACCAGATAATGTGCTCACACACGCAACATATGCCTTCAATGCATATTTTCAGCGGATGGCCAAGGCTTCTGGAACTTGTGATTTCAAAGGGGTGGCTACTGTTACTACCACAGACCCAAGTATGGAATCATGACATGTTTATTTGCATCATGGTTTTGTGTATTACAGACTAGCTTGTGAGCATTGATAAAACTTAAGTAGTGAAGACTGCATCGAGTAGAAAAGTAATAAGTCATATCAAAAGCGAAAAATTTTGTTTTACGGCACTACCAATGTGTTATAATATGCTTTTTTGTTGGTGCAAATCTTGCTTTGTTACTGATAATATTTCATTGCCAATTCTTGCAGGTCACGGATCTTGTATATTTCCAGGAAGGTACGAGTTACAACTCTCTCATCTTATTACGATCATAATTTTAACTTCCAAGAGACTGTTTGGAATAACCTAATGAACCTTTTGTTTCCTTTTTTAACTTGAATGCAGTGCCAGAAGAAATAGCACTTTCACCAACGGAACATCACTGGCACCATCTTCGAATTCCACAACTTCTGGGTGCCCTTCACTATTTTTCTACAGTGGTGGTTCCTTCACAAGCTCTGTGATCATCGGTTTCTTAGTTCTGAGTGCAGTTCTGTTGTAGAACACGATGAATTTGAATTTCCTGCGAAACTCTTCTGTTGGGAAACTTGCAGCAATACCCAATTTTGTACCCTCCCAGGAGGACTTAGGGGGTGGCAAGCTTTGATTTGAACATATAGGAAGCGGCAAATAGGAGTTGAAAGGTGAGTACCTGTCCATTGGAATTTGTTGAAACAAATCGGAAGGGGGAGAGCATTTAGGATTGTTTTCTGCACCTATCTTGTTTGCGTAAATCTGGTTTTCGCTGACGGTTGTATTCTTTTGATCTTGAGACGAATTCAAGATGTATGATCTTCGTGTAAATCTGCCTGGTTTCTTTCAATCCGACCACTTTTCTTTCGTAAGTTTTTGCCAGTATTAATATCAACGACTGAACAGAAAGCATCCAACGCACAATCAAATTATTCAACCACGCAGTGCAAATCTACGATGAGCTTTGCATAACAACCATACAAACGAACCCGGTGGATCGAGAAGGACAGTATTTGCTGCCGGTGTGTTACGAATTGAGCAGGTTTTTGCAATACATCAGATAACATGACGTGAATTTACAACGTTTTCACTGCAACAGATGAAACGAATATTTCACGTAAACGGAACACACAGTGTTTGCAACTCCTCGTGAGAAAATACAACTCATTCGTGCTTTGTATACAATGGAAAATCATAATATCGTCACACGTACGAGCAACGATAGATCAAAAATTGGCGGACATTGTCAATGGTCCAAAGGCTCGACGGCTGTTTTGAAGAGAAGAACGTAAACCTTGTCGATTGAAAAATACAAGAAGCCGCCGGTGGAATGTGTCACGTACGAACCGAAGCTAGTTCCAACAATGCAGTGCCAAGCCGGACCATACGATGAATCGAAATCCTGTCAAGAAATACAAAAACAACATTGTGAATCTCTCTATACAAACCAAAGCTGGTTCCCACAATTTCAATGTTGTACGTTTCACGCCACATCGTTATAATCTTAGTGCATCAAAAGTTACAGCATAAAAACAGAAAATCTGGTGTCACAGTATACTAGTCTTGTGATTTCTCAGTTTCCCAATCGGGCGACGAACAAGGTGGCTAAAGTTGCATTCCCGTGCGACCCGCCTCTTCAAATTGACGCATAAATGCAATGGTGTTTTTTGAACAGCACATTCAGGTAGAGGTGGGCACGGTTTGGTTCGGTGTGGTTTTGAAGCCAAAATCGAAATGAAATCAAACCGATTGGTTCAATTCGGTGCGGTATCAAACGATTTTGGTTCGGATTTTAAGAAAGAAATGTATATTTTAAAATATACACCTATCTGCACATGAGCAAATCTCATTTTCTACACAATACATTAATTAATGAACGCATGTTAACAATGAGTACATTGAGTGAAGATGTTTTAATAATCTATTTCCTTCTAAAATTAGGACAATATATGCACAAACAAACCTGCAGCAACTGTATATGCAGCAAGCAAACTTGCAAACATGCAGCAAATGACGAATGATGATATTCGTTGAGTAGATACTAAATGTATGGAACTTTAATAAACAACAAATTAAAACATGACATCTCATATGGACATCTAATTAAACGTTTTTTAGTAATTGCGGTACGGTTCAATTTTAGTACGGTTTTCAAAAACCAAAACCGAAATCAAACAATGTGGTTCGGTTTCAAAACCGCAAAATCAAATCGTTCGGTATGGGCCGATTTGATTCGTATTTCGGTTTCGGTTTTCGGTTCAAGTGCCCACCAATACATTCAAGGTGAAAAAATGATTGTGAAGTTCGAATTTATCGAGAATATAAGTTTGTCATAAACTGTGTGCCTCAGAGAATGAAAAATTTCTGAGAAGCACTTCCGAATGCTGCTTCAGGAAGCACTTGAATAACAAAAATTTCAATGTTTATAATGGAAGCACTTTTAGTAGAAGCGCTCATGAGCAGGAGCGGTTCCTACAGAAGCAATCCCAAAGGAGAAGATTTTTGGTCCCCATATGATCAATACCCATTACTCAAAACACTTGTACAATACAACAATCAGCATTGCAAGCATGCCATTGCCATTTGCCACTACAAACCCACAGCATCGAATTCGAAACCCAGTAAGAAAAAGCAAAGCATAATCTGATAAAGGCAAAAGATTTGACCTTTTTAAGTGCGAGAGCGAGGCGTTTGCTGTCGAGCTTCCCGGGCATGGCGTCGAGGTGATCCCGCGCAGACCGAAAGGCGCGGTTTTGCAGAGTGATGGGCATGTCAGAGGCCCTGACTCGGACATTGAGGCTATCACGGCGATCTTGTTCCTCCACAGATTTCTTCTTCTGTATCAAACTGCTGAGGAACTTGCTCCGCCTCTCCAGCTCCAGCTCTGCTCCCTCCATTTCTCTCTTCGCCGATGATAATTTCACTCTCTCGTATCAGTCAAAAAGTGCATTCCATGTGTTTGCGAGCAGTCCCGAAAGAAGAAAACGATTAAAAAATAAATAAACAAAAAATAATAAAAATAGTTTGAAAATTTTAATTTTAACGAGACAAAATAAAAGATAAAATGAATAGTATCAGGATTAATTTTTTAGTGTAAAAATATGATTTTTCTTTAAAATGAACAGTATCAGAAATTTTTCGTTAAAGTTTCTTGAAAAAATTTTAACAATACCGGAAACTTTTCGTTAAAATTTCTTGAGGAAAAAAAAAAAAAAAAAAAAAAAAAAGAAGAAGAGAAGAGAGAAGGAAGAGGGAACAGAGGTCTCGATTGCAATGTAATTTGGGTTATATATTTGCTGTTGTTTGTCTTTTGATGCATTGTTTGCGTATGGGGCGGGGCGTTGGGGTAGCGGGAGTGGTGGACTGAGGAGTCAGCTTTTCCATACTTGGATTAGTAGAAATCTGCCGACCAAAACAAACGGCATTGCCTAGTGACAAATGAGAAATGTTAAGTAAGACTCTCTACAGATCTTCTGATACATTATAATTTAACGTTAATATTTATGCTAATATTATAAAATATCGTGTCAAAGATATAAGGTAACAGAGAGTTCATGAATAATCCACTTTGAAAAAGTCTCATTATCATTTCTTATGCCAAATAATCGTTTGTTTGAGGTCTTTGAAGTAAAATTGTTGACAATGATAGATTTTTTAGGATGTTGTGAACACGGTACGGTCAATTGGTTGGTGTTGGAGTGAAATTTCTCACAAGAAGAAATACCTCCACAGATTTGTTGACCGCGACCCTCACGTTGCCGAATCCTACGTCGTAAGTGTCTCCGAACAACCTTCCTGCGTAGCTTCCCGGGTGAGCACCTGCAAGAGATACTCCGACGCTCAAGTTAGAATTGATTTTTTCTCTGGATTCTTTTCCATTCTTTCTCCTTTTCTTTCTCCCTGGCTGTTCGGCCTCTTTCCCCTTTATAGGATTGCATGCTTGGGGATCAAGTATCACGATCAGTCATTCTTCCCACTTCCTTAGTGGTCGTCCCACACGCGACTGCATGCTTTGGGAACAAATATCACGTCCTCCTCTCCCACTTTCCCTCCGTAGTGGCCTCCGTAGTGGGGTAGGTTTCTAGACACACGTTCCCCTTGCATCTGTAGGAGAAGTTATCTGGACCCCATTTCCCTTACGTCCGTATATTTCTTGTGGGCCTTTTGTTTTACATAACATTTTCTCTTTGGATCATCGGCGTTGGCCCATGAGTCGGAACTGGATTTTATCCTCCCACAATGCCCCCTTTTTCCCTTTTTTACGTATGTAAAATAGGGGAAAACTGAATTCTTCAATCTCGTGAGGCCTCGACAGCTCAAACTTTAAGTACTTCACGCTAAGGCCAAATTTGTGCCTTATTTTATTTTCGCATAATTTATGGAAGAAGATTTGCGAAAGAGGATTTAGAGCTTACTTGCGAATGAGGACTGACGAAAAAGGAATTACTTACGAAAGAAGACTGACTAGCGAGGAGGAATTACTTACGAAAGAAGACTGACACGAAAGATATAGGGATGAAAATTTACGAAAGAGAGATTACGAAGGAGGACTTACGAAAGAGGAACTACTTGCGGAAGAGGACCGACGAACGAGGACTTACTTACGAAAGAGGACTGACTGAGGAACTACTTGCGGAAGAGGACTGACGAACGAGGACCTTCTTACGAAAGAGGACTGACGGAGGAACTACTTGCGGAAGAGGACTGACGAACGAGGACTTACTTACGAAAGGGGACTGACAGAGGAACTACTTGCGGAAGAGGACTGACGAACGAGGACCTACTTACGAAAGAGGACTGAAGTTACGAAAGTTGACTGACATTACGAAAGTTGACTGACAAAATTTGGCTGGGTAAACTGTCATACACATATGAGCCATTGTCTCATCTTTCTGAACTGACGAAAGCAATTGCTGCAGCACAGTAGCCCAAAAGCATGTCCCAGCACACCTAGTCTGCACCTTCTGTTTTTATGCGGGCACACATGCGTACCCATATTCTAACTGTGACATTCACCGACACTTCCTTTTCTATATCTATATATATATATGTCTTCCATCCTTGACTAACTATTATTTATATAGATTTGTTTCTGTCGCATCCCATCAATCCCATTCTTGACAATTATATATATATATATATATATATATATATACCTTTTCCTGACGGTTTCCACCAAACCTGACTTGACAATGAAATATATATATATATATATATATATATATATATATATATTTATATATATACGTGGTCACCTTTGCAGACATCACGTACTTGCTAGACCTGCACTTCGGGCTATCTATCTAACTGTACATGCACACACGCAACATCTACATGCATATCTCTGCGTACTGACATGCAAATCTCCGCACTTGCTTTTCATATATTTGCATACATTCCTACGCATATACGTGTATATATTTACATGTCATTACCTTGAGTTTCTTCGTCTTCATTTTCCTTCACTTCCTTTGCTTAGTTTCCTTTACCAAGCCTGTGATCTCTTGTTTCAGAGTAGCTTCTTCGCTTACAGGTAATTTTCCACTTCAAACCCTTCCAGCGAGAATATTTCAAACGTTTACAGGCACAAGTTCCTCCTTTTGTCTTCTCTAATCAATTTCGGCCAGTAAGTCTCCCACCGTGTTTCTCATGTCGGGACGTACTCCTTGGTCCAAATATGGTGGTACTCCACCACCCTTTGAAGTTGTCAAGGCTCGTGACCAAGGTCATGTTCCGGATGACGTACACCTCTGCCCACTTCCTGTCGGAGCCGACATGTATTCGGGCTCCGGTATTCCAACCGGGTCTACCGTTTTGTCTCCGGACCACCTAGGGGCGCTTAGTTTCCCGCTCCACCCCATGATTCATCTCATCTTATTCTTTACAAATACCCACCCTATGCAATTGAACCCGAACTCTTATTTGATGATGTCGAACTTTTTGGCTTTGGGTTTGAAGCTTGGTGTCTCTTTAGGTTTTAGAGATTTCCTCTATCTTTTCGATTTGACTACCATCAAGAACGAAACCAGGTTCTTTAGCTTTACACCTAGATATCGTAAGAAATTCTTGTCATTGGGCCCTTCGAGAGCTAGAGACTGGAAAAACCGCCCTCTTTTAGTTTCGGGGAACTGGATGGCTCCCGAGCTGTCTCAACTATCTATTCCCTCAACTTTTGGTCCTAAAGCTGGTATATAAATTTGCTCCTGCTATTAATTTTCCACAAATACGCGAGCGTTACTTACCTTGAGCTTTTTTTTGCAGCTTTGTCGGACGGTCCCGAACGAATAATTTCTAAAGACCGAAAATGTTGGTTGAAGAGGTTCGTGACGGCAAAGATATGGGACTCTAGAGACGTTGCCGACACCCTTACCCAAATAACTTCTCCCCGCAACTCCGTCATTTACTTCCCTTTTTGTTTGGTCGACCAGTCGTTGCCCCCAGACCCTTTGCTTAAATCTATCTTTGCTTTCGATCTTGACCTTCAGTTTAGTGCAGGGTCTTCCGTACTTGTGACCGACTCCCGAACAGAGGACTCGGAAGGAGAAAGTGAAGGAGAAGAAAGCGAGGGGTCAGGGCGTTCTGACACGGATTCCGACTTGAACTACTCTCCTACGATGGCCTCTCCTTCTTCCGACATTCCACCGCCCCGTTGCATTACATCACCTCCTCGTGATCTCCCTATTCCCAGGATTGCAAGCAGGTCGGGTAAACAACCTCTGGGGGATAGGCCCAAAAAACCTAAGCGTGATTCGTCGTCTACCTTCGGCATCACCCCTAGACCCATGCAATGGCAATCGGCTCCTCCCACCTTCAGCTCAGTTGGTAGCAAGGATTCTGGTAACTCGTCTCAAGCTTGGAGACCTGAGTTCAAAAAAAGAGACGGGAGCTTCGTCGCCCTTGGGGATGATCTGTGGGGCAATGCTAACGCCGCCGCTGCTGTTGCGAGAGGCTTAATTCACCCTAATGATGCCGGCCGCTTTGAGACAATGCCTGATGACGATGTCGACTCCTATGAGTCGCATTGTCTTATGAAGGTATTCTCTTACTCTCTCGTGTTTCGTCATTTCTGTAAGCTTTAACCCTACCGTTGTTTCCAGATGGCTTTGCTTCAAAAGGAAAAGTCGAATAGACTAGCTGCCAGGATGGAATCTCTCAGCCTTAATCAACAGCAGGTCATGGAGTGTCAGGCTAAGCTTCTCGGATATGAGGGAGAAATCTCAAGTTTGAAAGAGGCTCGCGACGCTGCGACGTCCGAAGTGCGCCGCACGCAGAAGGAGCTGACCGAGGCCAAGCAAGCGAGGGTCACTGAGCGGGAGATGAACACGCGGCAGATACGAAAGGAGATGGCCTCCAGCTTCAGATTTGGTTGGGTGCAAAGCCAGCAACGTCCGGAACATCGCTTCGTAGCTGACCCTGACGTGTATGATCGTCATATGGGGATTGAGCCCGGCGGGTATGAGTGGTATGAGGGGATGGATCCTAAAGATCAGAGGCCTTCAGACCGACCTACCTCTTCTGACCCTATCCCAGGCAGCGGGTTCATCACTACTTCCGGACCCATCTCGGGTTTGGGCTTTGGAGGCTTCCCATCCGGCTCTCATTTCGACGACGTTTAGTAGGTCATTGTGATTTGTTCTTATGGGTTACGAACCTCATTTGTGTTTGTATTTTCTGCATCTTACTTATTGTCTTTGTTGTGTCTTCATGTAATTGTCGCTAGCGAGTTGGGCCTTCGCCCTTCCCTTGCCTGACCCTACTTAACCGCTCTTTTAATTTTTAGTTTTAACTGTGTGCGTTCAAAATATTTTATCCTTAACTTTGAATTTTCAAACCAAAGTTTTATCTCAATAAGACGCGATCACCTCAGATTTTGAATTTTTGTTTCCATCAACCTCGAACTGATTCTATATAAAGGGGCGTTTGAGGGTAAGCAAGCAATACCTGGATCTCATGGCTAACCACCGAAGACTGAAGCTTAACTTGCGACTTTATGCCGATGTTCCCAAGAAAGGAATCTCCCGGAGGGCGTCCAGGGGTTCCGGGAATGTTATCGAGCTACGTTCCGACTCCTCCTCACGCTTGCGTTCGCCGATGGGGGCTTCTCGATCTTCTGAAGTCCCTAACACTTTTCGTGAATCCACCTACCGGTCTCGAACAAGGTCGGGTGGAAGACGAGCTTTAGACTCCATCGTCGGTGAAGGGGTCTCTCCAAGGCTAGATTATGCCACTCGAGCTCCCAACTCTGTTGCTGATAGAATGGTCTCTCCAGGAGGGAGTTACGCAACTCGGGCACCTAACTCCATCGCTCATTCTCTTAACCCTTCTGCGAGAGACGATGCGGGTCCTTCTCGCGCACCTTCCCGTCGCCACCCACGTTGTCCCCAATGCTTCGACTACTCCCTGTTATTGAACGAACGTGAAACTTTGAAGGAATACTTACAACGTGCTGAGCATCAGGTGGATCGTCTCAGGGGGGAATTAAGGGCTGCCGATCGTGCTGTGTCCGCTGCTCACTCAGATGGCATACACGATGGTTTTAAACAAGGCATCCACTATTTCCGCTCCAAGGCGAAAGCGGCTTTTCCTTCCGTAGACTGGGATAGTATCCCCACCCCGTTAGACTAGATGTCATTTTGCTTATAATAAGTTGGGCCTTTAGGTTCCACCACTATTAGGGTGTCTAGCAATGGTGTCGTCCTTGTTTTCCCTTTCTACTAGTAGGTTTAGTTTTCCATTCACTCTTGTCTTTTATCGCACTATGTATCGGATATCCAAGAGGTTTTCTCTTTTTAACTTAAAAGATAACGAGAACAGTGTTCTATTGCCCGAGCTTTTACTTTTGCACACGTAAGGCCTCATTTTTGTTTGGGACCATTCGACGTGTTTCGAGGAGGACGGTTAAACTTATTAAATTGGCCCTTTCGTTATCGATCTTAGGGGCCGTTCAACCTTGAATCAATTTTTCTACCTATTCAGTATTAGGTTTTCGATCTTGGATGGGTCTTCGCCCGTTCGATCTGGGGTGTTCGATCTAGGTTGGGTCTTTGCCCATTCGATCTTGGGTTTTTATTCTCACTCGATCTTAGTTTTTCGATCCTGGTTGGGTCTTTGCCCATTCGATCTTGGGTTTCTATTCCCACTCGATCTTAGTTTTTCGATCCTGGTTGGGTCTTTGCCCATTCGATCTTGGGTTTCTATTCCCACTCGATCTTAGTTTTTCGATCCTGGTTCGATCCTTATTCCTTGGTTCATACTCTTCCGCTTTAGACTTTAGTCTGAGACTCGAATAAAACGCAACTTTATTTATCAAACCATACGGAGATGTCAACAGACATCTAGGGATTCACCCTTTGACATGCAAGGAAGACAAAAAGGGATTTACCCTTCGACATTGCTTGAAACGGAAATTTAAATACGGAAAACATGAACATGAAAAGCTAAATGTGGTACTTTCTCAAATGAATTGCGTTCCATGGGCGCGGCACATACTGACCTGTTTCAACGTGCCTGAGTTTATAAGCTCCCTTTCCGAAGGCTTCGGTCACCTCATACGGTCCTTCCCATATACGTCCAAGCTTCCCTGCATTCAAATCTTTTGTGTTTTCCATGACCTTTCTCAATACCCACTCTCCTACCTTGAACCTTTTCGATTTAACCCGCCTGTTGAAGTAGGCAGCGACTTGATTCTGGTAGTTCGCTAGTCGCAGTGCAGCAATTTCTCTTTGTTCTTCGACTAAGTCGAGGTTATGAGCTAGTTGTTGATCATTCCTGCCCTTTTCCGCAACCAATGTTCTGATAGTAGGTAGACTGACTTCCGTAGGGATAACCGCTTCAGTGCCATAGGCGAGAGAGAATGGGCTTTCACCCGTGGGTTTTCGCTTTGTGGTACGATAGGCCCACAGTACATTGGGGAGTTCCTCATGCCACTTTCCTTTGCGTTGTTCCAACTTCTTCTTTAAGCAATCAAAAATCGTTCGGTTTGTCTTCTCCGCTTGGCCATTGCCCTGGGGATAACTTCGGGAGGAGAACTGCAAAGTGATCCCTTTACCCGTGCAATAACCTCTGAATCTTCGATTATCGAACTGAGTCCCATTATCGGTCACAATCGCCTTTGGTATGCCAAATCGACATATAATGTTTCGCCACACGAATCTTACAACGTCTTCTTGGGTGATGGAAACGTACGCTTCTGCTTCTACCCACTTAGTGAAGTAGTCTGTGGCGAGAAGGACGAACTTATTGTTCCCGGGAGCCCTCGGCAGCGGGCCCACAATATCCATGCCCCATTTTGCGAATGGCCAGGGTCCTACGACTGGATTGAGCTCTTCTGCGGGTTGCCTAACAACCGGGGCATATTTCTGGCATTTGTCACACCTCCTCGCATATCGCTCTGCATCCCGAGACATGTAAGGCCAGAAGTAGCCTTGAGTTAATGCTCGATGCGCTAGGCTTCTTCCTCCAGAATGATTCCCACACGTTCCTTCATGTAATTCTCTTAGGACCCATTCAGATTGCCTTGGATTTAAGCACCTGAGGTAAGGTCCTGAGAATGACCTTCTATAGAGTGTGTCGTTAAAGATCGCATATCTTACTGCCTTCATTCGGAGCTTCCTCGCTTCTACATGATCTTTCGGTTGGATTCCTTTGGTTAAGTAGTCCACGATTGGCTTCATCCAACAATCATCGTCTTCAACCTGAGCCTGCTCTAGTAACGGGTTATCAAGCCTCATCCCGTCTATCTGCATCACATCTGATTTTACTGCTTCGATACTCGGAGAGTACAAATGTTCTACCCTGGTCACCCGTAGGTTCTCTTGCGCAGCTGACGCTGCGCATGCTAATTGGTCCGCTCTTTCGTTCATCTCTCTAGGTATTTGCTTTAGCTCGAAATATTTGAATTCATTCGCCAGCCCTATAACCAGTTGTTGGTACGCCTCCATCCTCGCATCCTTAGCTGTGTATTCTTTAGTCGCCTGGCCGACGATGAGTTGTGAATCACTATGTACGATAAGATAGCTTATCTTCAATTGTTTCGCAAGTTCGAGGCCCAGTATCAGGGCTTCGTATTCTGCCACATTG
The DNA here is from genome assembly GCA_036320875.1 of Cotoneaster glaucophyllus. Lineage (NCBI taxonomy): Eukaryota > Viridiplantae > Streptophyta > Magnoliopsida > Rosales > Rosaceae > Cotoneaster > Cotoneaster glaucophyllus. Next base: position 33,107,038 of record CM070069.1, on the reverse strand, counting down.
TTTGATGCGGGAAACTCCAACCGGATTGAACACTCTAAGTCTACACCTTCAGGGGAAATTAGAATGACCCCTGCCCCCGCTCCTGCTTGATTGGAAGACCCATCCACATACAGCTCCCACCTAGCTTCATTAGGGTCTGCTTCCACGATCCCTTCACATTCGTCCTGCAAATTGTTACGGGGATAACATTCTACAAGAAAATCCGCAATTACCTGACCTTTAGCTGCACTCCGAGGCCGGTACTTTATGTCAAAGGAGCTAAGTTCGATGGCCCACTTCGTAATTCTTCCCGATAAGTCTGGTTTAGATAAGATAGTCCTGATCGGTCGATTAGTTAACACCACGATGGTGTGTGCCTCGAAGTATTGACGGAGCTTCTTCTTTGCTGTTACTAAGGCTAACACCAACTTCTCAGTGGGCGAATATCTTTTCTCTGCATCAATGAAACTTTTGCTCACGTAAAATATGGGTTGCTGAACCGTACCTTCCTCTCTGAACAACGCAGCACTCACTGCCCCCTCGCTTACGGCCAGGTACATGTACAACGGCTCTCCTGGCTTGGGAATGGTTAACAACAATGGGCTTGTTAGATACTTCTTCAGTTGTTCGAAAGCTTCCCTTTGCTCATGCCCCCACACATTTCCTTTCTTGTTTCGTATGACTTGAAAGAAAGGTTTGCATCGATCGGACGATCGTGAAATGAAACGACTAAGGGCAGCAATTCGTCCGGTCAACACTTGAATGTCTCTAGGTGTTACTGGATCCGGCATGTTACACAAGGCTTCAACTTTCGCTGGGTTTGGTTCAATACCTCGTTTGTTCACTATGTGCCCTAAGAACTGCCCAGATGACACGCCGAATGCACATTTTGCTGGATTTAGGCGCATGTGATACCTTCTCAATATGTCAAAAGTGTCGTGCAGATGATCGATGTGTCGGGACCTTTCTCGGCTTTTGACAACCATATCGTCGATGTAGACTTCCATCGTACTTCCGATTTGATTCTTAAACATCTTGTTCACTAATCTTTGATAAGTCGAGCCGGCATTCTTGAGTCCGAAAGGCATAACGGTGTAACAATACAACCCACGCTCGGTAATAAAAGCCGTTTTCTCTTGATCTTCAATAGCCATGGGAATTTGATTATAACCGGAATAAGCATCTAAGAAAGATAACAGTGCGTACCCGGCCGTAGCATCCACCGTTTGGTCAATTTTTGGAATTGGAAAACAGTCTTTCTGACACGCTCTGTTCAGGTTGGTATAATCCACACACACGCGCCACTTTCCTTTTTCTTTCTTGCCTACCACCACGACGTTCGAAACCCAAGTCGGGCACCAAACATCCCGAATGAATCCAACTTCGAGGAGTCTATCGACTTCTGCACTAATAATCTGATTCCGCTCTGGCGCAAATCTCCTCTGCTTTTGTCGGTGTGGAGGACAACTCGGATCAACGTTCAGTTGATGACATGCCACTTCCGGATCAATTCCTGGCATGTCTCTATGAGACCATGCAAAAACGTCAGCGTTGCTCCTCAGAAATTTCAACAACTCTGCAACTTCCACCTCAGATAGGAGGGAGCCCACCCATATTCGTTTCTCAGGATCGGCTGGATCCAAAACCTCTTCCCTCAATGGTTCTATAGTCGGGGGTTCTTGATCGTCATTTTCCTGATCCTGCTGTGGTGGGGCCTCCGTTAATTGCTATAATGGTTTATTCTCATGCAAGTCCAAGCCCTGTTGCTCTTCCCTTGCTGTCTTGATATCTGTCGCCATGTTGTAGCACTTCCTAGCCTCCACTTGATCCCCTTTAATGTCGATTGTTGTTTGGCCATCCGTCGACAAACACCTCATTACCTGACACCTGGTTGACGCTTCCCCCTCCATCCGATGGATCCAATCCCTTCCCATGATGGCATTGTACGCGCTCGGTGCGTCGATGATAACAAAGGTGACGAAAAGAGTCTTACCTGCTGCAGTGACAGGAAGAGTAACATCTCCAATGGGCCGGGCCCTAGTTCCTTCAAATGCGTAGAGGGGAGCTGGATTTGGCCTTATCTCTTTCTCGTCCAGTTTCATTCTTTTGAACGTGCTCCAAAACAGAACGTCTGTGCTGCTTCCCCCATCAATCATTATCCTTTTCACTCTCGAATTGGCAACACGTAGCGTCACGATCAGTGCGTCGTTGTGAGGGAATTGGATTCCTTCGAGATCTTTTTGGCTAAAGGAAATGACTCCAAGGTTTCCTAATGCTCTGGACGCTTCCGGGGCTGACGTTATGTTGTGCACGCGTCTGGACTTCTCAACTTCCCGTCTTTGCGACCGAAAGCGTGCTTCGCGTCCCTCAGGGGGTTGGGGTCCACCATGTATGGCATTGATATCCAACAATCTCTCATCCGCTCCAATGTTTCCCGTTACTGCTTTAAGTCCTCCATCATTCTTGCGTTCGCCTCTTGATTCTACGCGGTATTGCGACAACATCCCTTTCTTAAGCATAGCTTCCACTTGGTTCCTCAGGCTCCGACAGTCATTAGTGGTATGGCCAAAGTCGTTATGATGAGCACACATCTTATTCCTGTCTCGCTTCTCCAGCGGCGTTCGAATCGGTGCTGGTGCTCGAAAAACTCCCTTTTCCTTGTTCTCATGGAAGATTTTGCCCAGACTCACTGTCAGCTTGGTGTGTGGGCGATCAGGTCTAGCTCTTTCATTAAACCCATCCTTTGGATCACGTGAGAACCCTCCTCCTTGCCTCGGTTGAGTTGTGGGTTTCAAGGTAGGTGCGGTAGCGTCCGTTGAAGATACAGCAATAGCCGCGGTGGTTCGTTTTGATTGGATAAGTTCCTCCTCCTCTAATCTGATGATTCCATCAGCTCGGGCCATCACCTCCCTCATGTCCAGTGGCGGAGTTTCGATCAATGACCTACGCATCTTCGTTCCGGGCAACACCCCCTCTCGGAATGCCAAAGATGCAGTGTGAGAATCGCATTCTTCTAGGGTGGACATCTCTTCCGTGAACCTAGTCATGTAGCTTTTGAGGCTTTCGCCTATATTTTGCTTGGTGCTGAACAGAATCGTAACATCTTTTCTTGGCCTCCTGTTGCAGACATATTGTGATATGAATGCTTCGCAAAGCTCTGTGAAACTTCCGATAGACTTCGGTTTCAGTTGTCTGAACCAGGTTAAAGATGATCCTGAAAGGCTTGAGGGGAACAACTTGCACAAGAAGGCCTCATCATCTCCTTCAAGCGCCATCTGCTGTTGAAAGTGGTAAATGTGTTCGACCGGGTCCGTCATGCCTTCAAACAGCCTAAACTTCGGTTGGGTGAACTTGGCCGGTTTCTTAGCTTTCAGGATGTCCTCTGTGAACGGCGATTTGCGGATCCCTCTGGCCGCTTCCAGGGCGAGTTCGGCCGGGGTCTGTGGCTTGTACCCTTTCACAATCTTCTCAATCTGCTCTCGCAAATCGATATCCTTTGCTTTTTTCGATTCCTTTCCCCTATGATCTCCTTCCCCCTGGTTTTTCGTCACTTCAACACAGTTGCTGGACGGCGCGCTACTAGAGCTACCCTCCTTATCTTCTTCTTCTGCACGTTGTCTCTTGGTGCCGGTCACATCCTCTTCTGGATTTCTTGCCTCAGCCTTCTTCAACGCCCGTTCTGCTGTCTTTCTTGTTTCACGTAATTCCCTCGTTAGCCTTCTAAATTGTTCTATGGCAAGACTGGGTTCACTATTTTGGGATTGAGGCCTCGCTTGCATCGATCGAGTCCCTGCGTCGGAGGGATTCGGTACTTCCTGTGCGGATCCAGTCATGTTGGTAGTTTGATTTTGTATGTGTTCCCACAGACGGCGCCAACTGTTGGAGTGAAATTTCTCACAAGAAGAAATACCTCCACAGATTTGTTGACCGCGACCCTCACGTTGCCGAATCCTACGTCGTAAGTGTCTCCGAACAACCTTCCTGCGTAGCTTCCCGGGTGAGCACCTGCAAGAGATACTCCGACGCTCAAGTTAGAATTGATTTTTTCTCTGGATTCTTTTCCATTCTTTCTCCTTTTCTTTCTCCCTGGCTGTTCGGCCTCTTTCCCCTTTATAGGATTGCATGCTTGGGGATCAAGTATCACGATCAGTCATTCTTCCCACTTCCTTAGTGGTCGTCCCACACGCGACTGCATGCTTTGGGAACAAATATCACGTCCTCCTCTCCCACTTTCCCTCCGTAGTGGCCTCCGTAGTGGGGTAGGTTTCTAGACACACGTTCCCCTTGCATCTGTAGGAGAAGTTATCTGGACCCCATTTCCCTTACGTCCGTATATTTCTTGTGGGCCTTTTGTTTTACATAACATTTTCTCTTTGGATCATCGGCGTTGGCCCATGAGTCGGAACTGGATTTTATCCTCCCACAGTTGGAAACTTGACAATAAAAAAATTCCAACCAATTGTATTATTACAGTTGATGTACCAGACTGTATTCCGGCACACTAAAAAAAATTTCATCGGCTTATATTTCAATTAATTAAGTACGTTTACCATGTGCGTCTATTTAGTATTTACAATGTGAACGTAATTACGTTGACAAAAAGCCAAGAAGGAATGTATTCTGCATCCAAAATTGAATTTTCCAATTACAAAGCCATATGCTTCAATGATTAGAATGATCTAGTATTTCTAAAGCAGAAGTATTTTTCACTCCAAACGTTCACGAAGGGCCTCAATTTTTTCAGCAAAACCACGATAATTGCGGGGAAAAGGAGGAAACCACGATTGGGTCAATCAGTGTCAGTGGATCCACCTAATGAATTTCTTTAGCTTTTTCTAATGTTGACGTGACTGATATTGCAAAGGATTTTTTATCACAAATGGTTCCGATATTGATCAAGCTTCTCATTTTAGTCCATGAGTTTCAAAAATCAATAAATTTGGTATCTGACTTTCACTACTGCACATCAATTTAGTCATTCCATTAAAATTTCGTCAATATTTTTTGTTAGTGTGATAATATGATCTCACTGGTCCAATCATATAGCGTCACGTGAATTAATTATAAAAAGGAAAAACTAAAAGTACCATAAGAAATTAAAAACTAAAACTAAAAGAAAAAAAAAAAACGTCATCGTCTTCATCGAGGTATACTCAAAAAGAAAAGAATGCTCCATGACACCACTAAAGCTTTTGTCCTCCGTGAACTCAGTTATCATTCTCTCTTGTTGGAGATAATCCTATCAAATTTGAATTGAATTTGGATTCGATTTTATCGAATTTAGATTGAAACTTATTTTCCAATCGGGATTGTGGGATGCGAGAGAAATGTCAGCGCAGAATATTCATCAATTGGTTCATAATAAAAAAAAATTAGTTTCTTATAATTAATTCATTTGGCGCCGTATGATTAGACTAGTGGGACCACATCAACACACTAACAAAAAAATATTGACGAAATTTTAATTGAAAAACTCTATTGATATGAGATAGTAAATGTCACATCCCGACCCGGGGTCCACCATATCCCGGGCCCGCTCCACCACCGTAGCACGATATTGTCCGCTTTGGGCCCCGACTACGCCCTCACGGTTTTGTTTCTAGGAACTCACACGAGAACTTCCCAGTGGGTCACCCATCATGAGAGTGCTCTCGTGCGCTACTCGCTTAACTTCGGAGTTCCCATGGAACCCGAAGCCAGTGAGCTCCCAAAAGGCCTCGTGCTAGGTAGGGATGGGAATTATACATATAAGGATCACTCCCCTGGGCGATGTGGGATCTCACAATCCACCCCCCTTAGGGGCCCGACGTCCTCGTCGGCACACCACGACCAGGGTTAGGCTCTGATACCAAATTGTCACATCCCGACCCGGGGTCCACCATATCCCGGGCCCGCTCCACCACCGTAGCACGATATTGTCCGCTTTGGGCCCCGACTACGCCCTCACGGTTTTGTTTCTAGGAACTCACACGAGAACTTCCCAGTGGGTCACCCATCATGAGAGTGCTCTCGTGCGCTACTCGCTTAACTTCGGAGTTCCCATGGAACCCGAAGCCAGTGAGCTCCCAAAAGGCCTCGTGCTAGGTAGGGATGGGAATTATACATATAAGGATCACTCCCCTGGGCGATGTGGGATCTTACAGTAAAAGTCAGGGACCAAATTTATTGATTTTTGAAACTCAAGGACCAGAATGAGGAGTTTGATCAATTCAGGGACCATTTGCGATAAAAACTCTTCTTTTGTATAATCCACGTGTCACAATTTTATTGGATTTGCGAATCCCACATACAAACTAACAGAATAATTGACGGAATGACCAAATTGATGTGTAGTAGTGAATGTCAGGGACGACACTGATTGATTTTGAAAGTGAGGGACCAAAATGATGAGTTTGGTCAATCTCAAGAACCATTTGTGATAAAAACTCTATTGCAAAACATAAGAATGTATTTCTATTCTTTTGTTGGTCACGCGGCACCTAGAGTTGGAACTAGAAATAAAAAAAAAGAAAACTAAAGAAAATGATTTGAAAATTTTGAGTTTTAATAAAAAAGACAAAAATGTGTTGTAAGTGAATAGTATAAAGAGTGACTTTTTAGAAGAAAAAAATGTCATTTTTCGTTAAAATGAACAATACTGAGAGTGTTTCGTTAAAACTCCCAAAAAAAAATTTGCAATCCCCCGTCTTATAACTTGGCCATGCCACCAAAATCAAACATATTCCTTTATTTTCAACAAATCGAACATATTCCTTTATTTTCAACAAATTGAACATATTCCTTCTTTATTTTCTGTTTTTATTTTTTCTTCAATTTTGAATGTATTATTATTTAGGGTTTTTATCACAAATGATCCTTGAAATTGAATCATCGCATCACGATAGTCCTTGAAATTGAAATCAATCAATGTAGTCCCTGAAAATGAATGTTGCAAATCAATGTGGTCCTTTCGTTATAATTCCGTTAAAATTTGTGTTATGTGCTTATGTGTCACATAAATGAGTCTTACAAATCTAATTAAATATTAGCATTTATATTAAATATTAAATATTAAATATTTAACTAATAAAAAATAATATTTTTTATGTCAAAATAAAAATAAAAAATAAAAAATAAATATTTTTTTTTTCTTCCGTTGTCTTTCTCGCTTAGGCTTGCCTGCCATGACAGCCCTGCCCATTACCAGTCGAAGCAAAAAATCCCATGGGTGTGGAGAGTTTTTGTCCAAATCTTCTGCCACTCGTCGGAAAGATTGGTGTGGGGCCGTCAACTTAGGCCTCAGGTGCGGCGGTAGATCGGAGGATATGGTTGAGAGAAGGTGGGTATCAGCGACGCTGGAATCAAAAACGAAGAAGATAGTTTGGTTCGACTGGGTTTCTATTGTGGTATATTATGTTTAAATGGATCGAGTGCCAAAAATGGAGCCATGGTGGGCAGGGCCACGATGGCAGCCAAGCCTGCTCGAAGAAGATGACGAGAGATTTTTTTTTTTTTTTTTTAACATAATTTTTTATTATTATTTAAATATTTTAATTTCATAATAATATTTGATTAGACTTATGGGACCTACTTATATGACACATAAGCACATAGCAGAAATTTTAAAGGAATTGTAACAGAATGACCACATTGATTTGCGGCATCAATTGTTAGGAACTACATTTATTGATTTTCAATTTTAAGGACCAGCTTGATGGGGTTGGTCAATTTCAATAACTATTTTTGATAAAAACCATATTATTTATTTGTATCATTATACATGACGCTCATATTACAACAGTTATTCAATATTTCATACATTGTACATACCCATGTATAAAATCATGACAACAAATTTAGAGTAAACATTAAATACAATACATAAGTTATAATGTCGAAAACTCTATTATGTTCCAAAAATGCACTGATGTCTTCGTAGTGAACGATAGTCTACGTGGTGTTTCATTTATCTCGACTCATGCCTTCCTCCACCACCGGAGCCACCGGAGTCATTCCAACTTCACGGTTCCTTTCCTCGATGTTTCCATGCCATCCTAATTTTTTTATTATTCAACATTAATCCAACCAAGCCAACGCAAAGAGAACAAAAAAAATTAACCTAAAATATAGAACTCCATCTAACATTTATGATTTATTTAATTAGGAAGGTCAGTCAGTTTGTGGCCAACACAAAATATTATCAAATTTGCTTCTAGAGGGTCTAAGCCGCCCGATTTGAAAAGACCTTTCTTCTTTGTAATATCGATTCCTTTAAAATATATATACATCTTAAACAAACATAAACAGATGTACTAATTAATTATGATTAGTAAAACTTAACCTAACTCAGGAGGTAAGGAAGACATAGGTACTAATTTGCGATTAAAAGAAATAAGGAGATCCAGTTTTATATATTAGTATTAATCATACCAGACAGTAAGACCTATATTAGGGTCAGAAATTCTTGGGCATACAAAGTCAACAGATCTTATTGAATATAAAATATATTATGGGTACACAAATTGTTGAAGGTAGCTCTAGATCTGACCGTCCAAGACGAACTAATGCGGAGAGTTTATTGAAACCATTGAATTTAGAATATAATAAAGTAGCTCCTAGATGGGAACTCCTCTTTTGATAGGTCTCGCAATGGCTCTATTCGCGATATTCCTATCTATTATTTTAGAGATTTATAATTCATTCATTTTACTGGTGTTACTAATTGTATATCCTCATATGAATTAGTATTAATCATGTCACGCCGCACACCGCATGATTGCATCTTTGAATTTAAAAGAAGAACTAGAAGTGAAGAAGTAATTACCAAGTATCATGTCGAAACCGCGATACTTGAGCTCGCGGTACTCTTGGCACAAGGCGCAGCCCTCACAGCAGCAATGAACCAAGCAGTCACCACAAGGGCCCTCTTCCAGGCTGTATTGCTGTCTCATTTTGGAGCGGTAGAAGCATGAATAGATGCATGGAAAAGCCGTCACACAAGCAATCAGTGTGTAAAGCGCTCCACTTGCACCACAAGCTGCATATAGTTTAGTTAATTAATTACTTAACCCTCATTAACCGGTTACTAATACACCCTAATCCCATTTAAAAAGAAGGAAAAGGAAAGGAAGAAGCTTAATTAGTTAATTACATGTAGAACCCTTATCGACAATCTCTGCAATTTGGCCAAAAGTGATGCATGGACACCAAAATGTTACGCAACCTGCATGTAGACAGACACAATAACACGATTCATTAATTAGAGTAAATGATCAATACATGATCCAAATTAATCCCCAATATAAACAACTTTAACAAATTAATTACAAATCATTTACGCTATAAGACAATCTGACAATAGTGAGAATAATATTTATGCCATATTTTTATATATACGTACAGTTTTTTGGATCGGAGAAGCAATCGAAGAGGCCGGTGGACCAAGGAATGAGGGCGCGAGGGCGGAGATGGGTAGGCGGGTGGTTCATGTGGCTCTGGCCACTTTGGAAGCTCATGTCTTCGTGAGAAGTAGTAAAATAAGGTTCACTACCGGAGCTGACTGGGATGCCGGTGGCCGGTGCATCGACATGTTGGTGGAGGTGGTCGGAGGAGGAGTACTTCTCGTATCCATTTGCGTTTGACGAGTACATGATGGTTGAAGATTGGTGGGGAACGATCAGCGATGAGGAGGTTGAGAGAGAATATGATCTCACATTGACAGAGAAGACTTATAAAACTTCGGTTTGTTGACTTCAACTCTCCTCTGTTTGCGGCCGCGTCATGCGTGTCTTCCTGCTTGATTCCTTGCTTACAAAGCTGGGCCGGAGTTTTTGAAGGCCCAGGGAAAAAGCCTGTGAAAAATGGCCCTTTTATATTAGAACGATTTTTTTTTAATTTCGAATAAAAATCGCGGAGTGATTTTTGAACGTCTATTTCACGTTTTAATCTTTTTTTTTTTTAAATTTATTCAATCGAATGACTAAAAAGGATATGTATACAAGTATCACGATGTACGGAGTAACCGCGAGAAAGAAACGATTCGTGTAAGGCAAGACTCGAAAAGATTCGGATACATGAGTTAGAGAAGTCGTCGTGGTTACATTGCAACTTCATATCACATTCAAAAGTAATGAAAAAACCGTTTGCTTGCATTACCAGTCGTTTCTTCAACAATTTGGGATTTGGGTACAACTGGAATATTCCAGAATAATTGGGGTAGGGTACGTGCGTGGGTGACCTTGGCTTAGCGCACCACTACACTTTTCTCAATTTACAATTTGGGTACGGAAATCAATAGTGGGCTGAAAAATATGAAAGTAGGCCCACTAGCGGCGCATTGATGTAAGTGGTGGGCTCGGATTCTTGGAAGAAGGGCCTCGAGTCCGGGAACGCGTCTGAGCTGTTGGGCCCACCAACGAGGGCTCCCACCAGCAAATTGGGGTTGGGATTTGGACTCAAGAAGTATCTAGACCCGGCTTTGCACCCGATACGGGCCGGGTGGGCCTGCACCGATGGTAGCGAGCTGCCCCGGTGGTGTATCCTCTGTGGGTAGCGTGCACCGTATCCGACCATGTACGACATCCTCAATGGATTATCACCTAGAATGTAGTCCACCTGCAGAAAAATCAATTCCAAAATTACAATGTTGTCCTCACATATTCTTGTTATTCCAGAAGCACCCTTGTTCACGTGGGTGCCCTCCTGATGAAGGTCAGAAAATTAAGGTTAAAGTCGGACAGGACAAGATCAAAATCTAGCCGTTAATTTGTCTTCGTTATCTAAAGATGGTCCATGACTGAATGTACGGTCATAAACTCGTAAGAACGTGAGAACTAGCAAAACTCTCGCGGAATTGAAATACTGTCATAATAACATTCCACCGTTGTAATAACATTCCATGTCGGAGAGAGATACATTAGTTTTGATGAATTACCTGGCGTTTGGCCAATTGTTTGAGGAAAGCAGGGGAGGCAGAGGTCTCGCCACATGGCACGTTCTTATTGGCATGGCTTAGATAGTTGGAGTAGGACAGAAGTAGGAATGAAAGTGAGGTTACATGCTGCATGTTACTACCTCCTGGCTTGAATATCAAGCCACCTTCAAAAGAGAAAAACTTAATCAATTACTAAACTTAATTAGTGAGTTCCACAAAACAAAAAATTAATTACTAAGTAATTAATTTTATTCTTTGTGATCATAAAAATATTATATACCAGGAGAATATTGGACTTGAGGATGGGAAAGTCCAGGCAGTATGGAACATATAAACCCATCAGCATTCTGTGTGAAAGATTCGAAATAATCTGCTTTTCCCATAAGCACTTCCTGCAGCCAAATCCAAAAACACATTTAATTTTTTTTTTCCTCCTGTAGATGATGAGAAACACTGAGACTGACACATGCATTGTGTATAATAGCTAGGTTTCAATTGCAAAACCAATGAATCGAAATCATTCACGAATCAAGATAATCCTATTTTATTTTCCAATATTCTTATACTTATTATTATCCATATGCACTGCACATATGATATAGCAGATCGATACTTCTTTGGTGCTTCAGAGCTCCAATTGACAACAGTTGTAATGTATTCGTGCCTATGGAAGAGATGCATGAAAATCATCTCAACGTAATACAAGAAATGTGCGAAAATCATTTTCCCGTAAAAAGATAACAAGATATAATAGAGTGGGAAAAGGATTACGTTTTGGAATCTGGGACTGGGAACTGAAGGGCCCTTAACAAGGGGTCGCAATCAGTTCCAAGAAAAGTTAGGGCTGTGAGGCAAATAATACGTCTGAAGGGAAGAGTATGGGGAGAAAGAAGGAAAGAAACCCGTCGTCTCGCTCTCAGCGGCCTTTAAGCACATGCATGCAGCAGAGACTCAACTCATTTCGTCCGCCCATGGGACCCACCCGTCCACATGGAAATGGATGACCACTTCGCTGCTTTTTCTCTGATTGAAGAGACAACACAATGCCCGAAATCCATTCCACCCTAAAGTCACTTCTACCCCTCCTGCATCATCTCGCTTCCCCCTTATTATCTATAATCCATCGGGGCAATTTCGACTATGTACTGTCCAATCTATTAATTAGCAATTGAAAGCCTAATTGTAAGCTAAAAATGGATCTTGTCTTAGATTCTTGCACCTTTTTCCTAAATTTTCCCGACCATTAATTTGGTACATGTTTTTTAACTTTACATAACAAATGCTTAGCATGTTGAGTTATTAAATCCAATTTGCACTGAGATGTACGGATCGCACCACCGCTTAAAATACAAAGATCTTTGTTTGCTTAACATATTCGAGTTGCTCAAAACAATATGCCAAAAGGATCCACAACCACAAGACAACCAAAAACCACGGTGCACACACATTGGATAATGTTAATTATTTGCACAAACTCTATGTGACATAAAAGTTAATGGTATATTTTTATCAGGAGTAAAGTGCTGATTTAATCCCTGAACTGTCACTTTGGTGAAAATTAGGTTCCTGAATTATTTTTTCGGTAAAATAAATCCTTAAATTCATTAAAAATTGCTAATTTCATCCCTACTATTATATTCAAATCTATTTTATCCAATTTTTCATCAACTTAAGTCACTTAACACACTTTAGAGTGTAATACCGTTACTTTCTTGCATATAAGCCTTTAACATTTCATATAGGTTGCGAATCTAACGTCTAATTTACCATCCGAAGCTTAACTTACACTATTTCTTATGAAAAACTACCAATTTACCCACCAAAGTTAACTCCATACATTATTTCTTTATGAAAAACTATCAATCTACTCTCAAATGTGTATCACATGCAAGTAACCTGATTTAAATTGACGAAAAATTGAATATAGTAGCTTCGAATATAATATTTGGGGTGTAATTGACAGATTTTTATAATTCAATGACTGATTTTTCTGAAAAAATAGTTTAGTGACCTAATTTTCACTGAGGTGATAATTCAGGGACTAAATTAGCAATCCACCTTTTTTATCAGCGATGAGAAATGAGGGGAGACAACGGAGTCGAGTGAAAAGACAAAAAAGAAAGTTAAGTCATTCATGTCCGTTCGATTATTGATTAAACGGACATGGTTGAGAATTCGGAGGATCCAAATGGAAGGGATGCGGAGAGATCCTATTCGAGTTCCTACATTTAGACATAATTCCAAAGCACGTGATACAGAGACCATACCACCTATTTTACACTAACGCAACAATAAAGAAATGGTTGCTACATTCCATACAAGAACATAAGGCCAAACAGAATAAAAACACAGATTGAGACAAACAATAAATTAGATTTAAATAATCAATAAAGTTGGTAGCACAATGATTAAGGAGTAATAAAGAAATAATTAAGAATTTAAAGCTTGTTTGGCTTAAGTACCTTGGAAATGAGGACGTTAATCCCAGCATGCTTGTTGTCCCAACCAAACTCGTTAATGGTATCACCTGCTCGTAAGACGACCTCGTTCTTCACTATATATTCTCTGTAGACGCGCCTCCTCGATGCCTTGTGCAGCCACACTGCTCCCCACAGCAACTCATCCTAAAATATATTAATCCAATTACATTAAGCTAAGAAGTTCGATTTCTAAAAATGTTACATAGACGGGCCAACATTCCACTACATAATTATATCGATATCGCGTTTAACAAGTTATTTACTAATACAGTCGTGTAAGTTTTATCGTAAAATGTTTCGGTGTAAGAGTCAGTTTTGTTGACCTGGAAGCCGTCCACGTCGCAGTAAAAAGGGCACACCGCATGGTGCAGGCTGGCGCTGTACGCACCCCGGTGCCTGTCAGCAAACTCGAACACCTGCGTTGCGGATTTTACTTTTTAACTTTTTACCCAAAGTTAATAAAATAAAACAAACGAAGTGAAACAGTTAAGTGAGTGAGTGACAGCGACGTACCCTAACGGCTCGATTGAGGAGCAATCTAGAGTAAGCCGGGTCACGTGATCTGAACACGATAGAAGCAGCGGCGAGAGCAGCGGCGGTTTCGCCTGCCACGTCAGACCCCGGGTGGTTCTTATCGATCTTGTACACAGCGCGTGACGTGTCCATGTCCTCCGGCCGCTCCCAGCAGTTGTGGTCCGAGTACGGGTCGCCGACCTGGACAAAAACGACGTCGGGCACCGCCGTCGCCTTGAGGAGGTAGTCGGAGCCCCATTTCACGGCCCGAACTGCGTTCTTCAGCTCCGGACCCATGGTTCTCCCGAAGTCGATGACGCTCCACGCCAGCAATGTCGTCGTGAATGCCATTGGAAATCCGAACTTGACGTTGTCGCCGGCGTCGTAGTAGCCGCCCGATAAGTCCACCTGAAGTTAGTATCAATAAATGCAATGTCAGAAGAAAAAAAATCAACTTAAACTCGGCGTTTGAGAAATGTGGGAGTGTGAAGGGAATGGGAGCTTACTCCGGCGGTGGACCCGTCGTGCAATGCGGAGTCGCGGCGCCATTTTAGGCGTTGATCCTGGGGGAGCTTGCCGGAGCGTTGGCCTTCGAAGAAGAGGATGCTCTTGCGGAGAGCGTCGTGGTAGTCGTGGGTGGCGGCGCTGGTTGAGTGGAAAAGGAGAGAAAGGAGGAAGAGGGCGGCGAGAGGGGCGCGAAATGCGGAAACATTCCCCGGGAGGCAGAGGAGGTTTCGCGCCATTTTTGTTGGTGGTGGAGGGGAGCAGAGCACACTTAACAGCAGCCGTCTTGGGTTCTTTTATAACGAAAAGGCGTCATTGGATTCCAGAGGCTAGGCCAATGGGGTTGAAACACGTGGAGGGAGGTTACAGGATCATACTCGGATTCCAATGCAGGACATGCGTGACTGGGTCGCTTCGAGTCTCTTTGACTCGTTGGACCGGGTTTGGAGAGAAGCGGTGCCTAAATTTGTTTGCAAGGTAATAACCCCAAAAGATTGTAAGAATCGACGGTGGATCAGATTTGTGAATTTAATGGACGAGATGATGAGTTAAATTATGGGGGAGGTGGATGGTCCATGGTGCGATGGATGGGACACACGTGGAAGGCGTGAGGAGTGTCGGCCCCACAATGTACAGCAAGATAATACCTCTCCTCTCCAACACCGAATTTCATAAGATTAGAATACGTTTTTGTATCTTTTCGTGTCGATTATGTATTCATGATCCATTGTACTTCTACGATTGATTAGCGGTGAGGTAGTCATTTTATGAAAATTGCTCACCTAGTGCATCTCTCAAGTTGTTAATATTAGGGGTGGGCACGGGCCGGGCCGGGCCCAAATTTGAAAGAACCGGACTGGACCCGTTTTAAAATGCAACGGGGCAGGCCGGGCCGAGTAATGCCATTTCTAAATTTGGAACCGGACCTAACTCGGCCCGTTTGAAACGGGTCCGATTACAATTTTTTTCGCCGTTCATCTTCCTCTGTCGATAACCTAGATGCTAAATCGAAGTAGTAGCATTAGGACAATCTGCAACAAGAATTTGAACGAGTCATGGTTCTCAAAGCAGTAGTATTTTGGGATTTCCAGTATCTCCTACTACACCCACTAAATCTGAAAACCTTTTTCAATGTTGACATGCATACAAATGAACCTTTTTCAATTTTGATTGTTTTGGTTTTCAGCCTAAAAAACGTTGACATGCATACAAATTAACCAAATGAATCATATAAATTCAAATCCCAAAATCTCCAGTATCTCCTACTAAATCCGAAAACCTTTTTCAAAGCAAAACAATCAAATAAATCGTTTGAACCCACCATCTTCTCTGATCTTGAGCCTCGCGCCCACCGTCTTCTCTGATCTGCAACAAGCCATCTTCGTCTCCGATCTGCAACAAGCCATTTTCGTCTTCACCAATCTGCAACAAGCCATCTTCGTCTCCAATCTGCAACAAGCCATTTTCGTCTTCACCGATCTGCAACAAGCCATCTTCGCCTGAGATTTAGGAGACGATGGTGAGGCGTGATGCCGTGGTGGCTGGTTGTTGTGTGATGTCGACGCAGTCGAATTCGAATCAACTAAGTCACTCTCATAAAGGTTTCTGGGTTTAAGAACGATGGTGAGGTGATGCCGTGACTCGTGCGGTGGCTGCTGTGATGTCGCGGCGGTCGATTCAAGGGTTGAGAAATGGAGAAACAAAGTTTGTGGGGGGGGGGGGGGGGGGAATCTGGGAGTTTGAGATGAGGGGATTAATTTGAGACCTTGAGGATGGTCTGAGATGATGGTTCTAGAGTAGAGACCTTGAGGGCCTCCTAAATCTGGTTTAAGTCGAGGCCCACGGTATCATTTTAATCAAATCCATTATCCTATATGCTACAAACGGGCCGGGCCGGGGGCCCGTTCCTTCTTATTTTTGGACTCGCCCCGCCCCGCTAATTTCATAGACCCGCCCCGCCCCGCCCCGTTTTGTGTTTCAAATTTTTGGACCCGTCCGGTACCCGCCCCGAACCGCATGTACCCGCCCCTACCCGCGGGTCCAGGACCCGTTTGCCCACCCCTAGTTAATATATACTAGCATATGGGCGCACACTTTGTGTGTATGAAGACATTTTTTTAGAAAATGAGAAGAAGAGAGGGAGAGGGGGAGAGAGAGAGAGAGAAGTGGGAGGTTTTTGGTTTTTTTTTTTTTTTAAATATTGGAGGTATTTTAACCTCACATGTAGGTGAGGCTTCAATAAAAAACTGTAAAATTTGGACCTGTGAAATTACATTATTGCCCATCTTTTTTTTGTGTGATAGAAGACTAATTTGTCTTTTCATCCTCTTTTGATTGACAAAAAGGTTTTATTAATTAATAGAAATTAAATATATTTCTTTACGTGTTTTAACTGATTCACATAATACTCGCATCATTTATTTACAATATGTTACTTTAGTTTTCTTGTTTCTATTCAGTCATTTAACGTTTTAGTTTTCAATGGATATATGTAGAGATATTGAGGCGTGGGAGAGAGGAGGGAAAGAGACCAATGGGAATACGTGATTGATTGAGGCGCACATGTGATCTTCGATTCGGTGCTATGGTAATTGTACAAGAGTATTTCAAATCGGGAAGAAATTTTCTAAAAGGCAAGAACGTACGAAGATTGTATGTGTACAGTAATTGTACAAACGGATTTCAACGGAAGATATAGATAGACGAGAAATGCTATGGGACCCCTCGATTTCTCTCAAAGTAAGACTTTTTATAAAAAATTTGTCATCTCATAGTTTAACGTTAATTTTCTCGTGCCAACATTATAAAATATTATATTAAAAATATGAGGTAGCAGAGAGTTCGTTGAGAGTCCCACTCTTGAAATAACTTATTTAATATTTCTCATAAATTATAGATAGACAAAGTGATAGAACTTGCACGTCAACTCTCAGCTCCAAATCCAATTGCAAAAAAATATGAACAAATCAAACATAACTACAGACTTGCAGTTCAAGTAGCTGGCTGCTAATTAATCTCTTGTTAGTGTTTATAATTTTGTCGGTTGATAAATTGGCTATGTTGAGTTTATTGTGTTTTCTAGCGGCTGACGCTGTTAGGTTCTATACACCTCATGATGTCTTCTTGTAGTTTTGTTTTTTTTTGTTGACCGTTTAGTGCCGTTGTTAATGAAAATCGACGTAAGTACCCATGTAAGATCCCACATCATCCAGAGGTATGGATCATGTAAGCCTTATATGTATATTCTCATATCTACCTAGCATGAGGCATTTTGGGAGCTCACTGGTTTCGGGTTCCGTAGGAACTCCGAAATTAAGATAGAATGGGTCAGAGCATTCCCAGGATGGGTGACTCAATAAGAAGTTCTGCTCGCGTGAGTTCCCAGAAACAAAACCGTGAGGGTGTGGCCGGGGCCCAAAGTGGACAATATCGTGCTACGGCGAAGTCTAGCCCGGAATGTGATGGAGGTCCGGGCCGGAATGTGACAATTCATGTAGTAATTTTGATAACAAACAATTGATGCAAAACCTTATTCAATATGTGATATTTATATACCCTGGAGTTTGAAGGTAGAGACAAATGTGTACGTTCCCCAATCCCCTAAGGTAGAGAATGTATATGTATGTGGCACCGCTGAGAATTTTAATTTTTTTTTTTAACCAATGATAATATTTACACTGAGGAGAGGAGGTGAGCTTAGCCTCACAATAGACTAGTAATAACGTGGTTCAAGTTCGCATTTAGCAAGAATTAAACCTAAGACTTCTCATTTACAAGTGAAGATGAATACCACTATATCGTAGTACTAAATGGCACACCGCTGAAAATTCTGGATCACCTTTTTAATCATCAATTTGATTATGCATGTGACTTGTGACTTATTGCAGCTGAATGAATGGAAGAAAATCTCAATTCTATGTTGAAAACAATGAAACATATATATATGTTAGTACGAATCAATCAATTATTCAACAAGTGAAACTTCATACTACTTGTCTTTTTAGCCATTTTCAAATCTGAATTGTTGTCCGGTTTAAATCATCTCTAATGCGGTTAAAAGTTAAACCCCCATATACAACGAAAATGTCCTCGTTATCTAAGCGACCCTAC
Source organism: Cotoneaster glaucophyllus (assembly GCA_036320875.1). Taxonomy (NCBI): domain Eukaryota; kingdom Viridiplantae; phylum Streptophyta; class Magnoliopsida; order Rosales; family Rosaceae; genus Cotoneaster; species Cotoneaster glaucophyllus. The sequence goes on along the minus strand of CM070069.1, from coordinate 33,088,540 downwards.
CTAAAAGAGCTCTAATAATAACATATAGAATTGAGTGCCTGACTGCCTTTATTGGATTTCAAGAATGCGATTATGCGAAGAACTTTTTTCCCACTAAACCCGAAATTTATACAAGTACAAACCCGAAACTTACGATTTTTGGATTGATGGTGCTAACCACACGTCTCTTTTTAACTCCATATATTCTTTTTTAATTTATGTGATTTGATTCTCTTTGATTCATTATATTTATGGGAGCTTTAACGAAAAGCTCCCTGTACTGTTCACTTTTAACGAAAAAACATTTTTTTTACCTTTACCTGACACTATTCACTATACCTTTAAAAATGGCTTTTCGTTAAAAGAGAAATTTTTTTAATCTTTTCATTAGTTTTCCTTATATTTAACGATTGAAAATTAAAAGATGTATTAAAGGTAAAAACAGGTGTATGGATAACGCTATTTTTTCAAATCAGATGCTTCTTGGGCCAATAAAATGGATACGGCCCGTTATGTATTTTCAATGGGTTTTGAGTTAATGAATTTTCTCCGGTGCATGGGCCTTTAAATGGGCTTCTAAAGAGAAGCCGTGAGATGGGTTGGTGGTCGTATGAACAAAAAGAATGCTTTTGAAGACTTTCAGTCCAGCTTTTGTTTATTGTTGCAAATTATTAGTCACATCTAAAATGATCGAGACTTTTAACTGTAATAAGGAAATTTGACGGACATGGGCATCTAAGAACAACAAATTTCTCTGGCATATAAAGAAATAACAAAATTTCATGATCAGAACCAAATAGATAAAATTAGACGATTTTGATGATTGTAGACATGGCAAGTCCGTGACCCAAAGGTAATTAATTTTGTTGTCTGACAGCCATACCATGTGTTCACAAGGCCATACAAAAAAAAATCAAGACCCCACGTATTTTTGTACCACTTGAATTTTTACTTGAAAGAAGTGTGCTGTATGGTACCGTTTGGTACGTGGGACGGGACGGTACGGAACGGGACGAGCCGTTCCGTCCCACGTTTGGTGCGCTTAAAAACTGTGGAACGGGTTGTCCCATGGGACGAAATTTGGCTGATTTTTCGTTCCACCTCTCTCCCCTGGAACGACCCGTTCCACATTTGTGGAATACAAATTTATAACATTTTAAGACAAAATTTCTCCTTATCTTTTTCAATATTTACATCATCCGTTCCGTCTTGTCCCTTCCCGTCTGCGTACCAAACGGTACCTATATGAACTGCAGTACCCAAGAATTCTTCAAACGATAGGATGATAGGCTTGTAAAAAGAAAAATAGATAAAGGAAAATGGATAAAGAAAAGAAGAAGAAGATAGGCTTTTCTTTCGGCCTAGCTAGGCAAAGGTTAATCAAATGTTCGTTCACATTGCTCATTACCTCAACTGTACTCGATTGAGCCCGTGATATAGAATATTGATTCAAATGCTCTTCATTTACGGGTGACATTTTCCCATGTCTAACGCAGTTGAATTAGGTTAAATGTTGTTTTATCTTTGACAATGATGCGTGGCCATAGGGGGTGGGCCATTTGGGATTGAGACTCATTTTTGGATCTCTATGTTCGGAGCTCGTGGTTCGAGAAATTTGGATCACACAATTTCAATTATGCGATCTCTATAAGTCCATCACACTGACCCACTTCACAAAAATCCAAAAACTTGAATAATCTGAATCTTTTTTTTTCTCTTGAACAGTCTGAATCTCTCAGTCAGTAGGCTTCGAACATAAAGATTCGGAATAGATCTCATTCCCACCATTTGTACATGATTTACCCACTGGAAGCAGGTTTATATAGATGAAATCATGATTATTCATTTTCAATTGCTTATCTATACAATTTCATCAAAAACATAAGCTTACTTAATACAACTCAACATTAAACTCGTTGTAAATACACATTGTTATATGCGTTAATGTGAGTTAAAATGGAGGGACCCGAATTATTTGCTTGATTTTTATGTGCTTGACTCCTCATATGGGTTCATAGTTGACACATCACTCTTAAAATTTGAATGAGATGTCATGTGGATATAAAATCGAATAGAGAATCCAAATCTAAAACTTTGATATCTTTTAATCGAGGCTGAGTACCACCAAACCGAATGATCACATGCAACACAACCTTGCTATGTGATGTGATCCCTCGATCATGATTATGCATGTTTCTCTTTTGAAAAAGCTCAACTTTGAACCAAGAAAACCTGCCCCGGCCCCGCAGGCAAACACAAATTCATTTCAAGCTTTTTCATGTCTCCCTCATCATTAAGATTCGTTTGTATTGAGTCAATTGCGGCGAGGAGCTCGTGAATCAATCATATATATCTTCTCCCAAAAGCTTCAAGATTAAGTTGAGATTAGGATCACATTAGCTTAATTGAAAGAGTCGAAGGAAATACACATCTGTTTGAGAATGTTTTGCTTTCGCTAGTGGTGAAACAAAGAGTCGAAGGAAATACACATCTGTTTAAGAATGTTTTTTTTTATACAAAATACTTCTACTTATAGACGTTTTGTTGACGCTATCATTGACGCTATCATAAAGAAGATTAACATTTGTATAGTAATTTTGCATGCTTCTGGCTATAAGTAACCCGAAAATACTTGCTTTTTCTGCCAGTGCTTGGTGTTTAAAACCATTCTAAGCAATACCTTATTTCCAAAAACTCAAATGCTTTTATTCATACGATGTGTGGTGCAACAGTGGAACTAATAATCGAGTATTTGGAATTTGGACCCTACACTATAATGCTACAAAGTTGGCACGCTTAGCAATAGTAGCATTAGTGGGGCACCTTCCTCAGACCTAGCGTCCCAAGCCCAACTAACGCACCCAACCGCCCTACCCGCCCACGGGACTAAAATGGCACGCCACCAGCCGTCCAATTATCCAGATCATTATCCCTTGTGGATGTTTCCATTGCATCTTGGCCGTTGATGGTGCAACCACTCTGCTACGTACATAAACCCCCCCAACCCACGCATCATGGAGCTCAAGAAGCGGAGTCTTCTGTTTTCATTCAATAATACTCTCTATTCCCACACACCATGAACACCAACCGCATGTACACCCACTCCCTCCTCGCCCAACTCTCCTTCACCTTCCTCTTCTTCCTCCTCTCCCACCCCATTCCCACCGTCGGACTCCCATCCAAAGACACGGAATTCATCCGTACAAGCTGCGGCACAACTCTGTACCCTGACCTCTGCTACACCTCCCTGTCCCGCTTCGCCAGCGCCGTCCAGGACAACCCGACTCGGCTCGCGAAGGTCGCCATCGGCGTCAGCCTCGCCAGGGCCCGCCGCATGGCTGCCTACGTCTCCAACATATCCCGTCAAGCCGACTACGGAGCCGACCCGCGCGCCGCCTCAGCCCTCCACGACTGCTTCTCCAACTTCGGCGACGCAGTCGACGAGATTCGAGGCTCCCTCAAACAGATGCGCCAGCTCAGTTCCTTTGCAAACTCAAGAGGCGGATCCTCGTCGTTCCGGTTCCAGATGAGCAACGTCCAGACGTGGATGAGCGCCGCGCTTACCGATGAGGAGACCTGTACGGACGGGTTTGATGACGTGGAGGATGGGCCCCTCAAGACCGACGTGTCGAACCGGGCTGAGAATGTGAAGAAGGTAACAAGCAATGCCCTTGCGCTCGTTAATAGCGTTGCTGAGAAGGGCGCGCCCTGATAAAAGTCGAGCCTCCATCTCTGGTTTTGGTAGCCTTTGGCTGTTGGAGTAGTTGATTAGTAAGTTAATCAATGAAGATTAGTAGAGATTTATTTCAAACTTTACCGTCTGTTTTCGTTGTGTGTTAATGTTGTTGTAACTTGTAATATATTTTGGTCTAATTGGTGATATGTTTTCCAATTGCTATGGTTGTAGACTTGTAGTTTATTAGGGTCCATAAAAAAAAAATTAGAAGTTAACCGGGGAGGAACTTTATGAGGGTAAATTACCTATTAGAGACTTTACTATTAAATCTTCTTATTCCAATTAGAATTCGTTAGGCCCTTTTTGAAGAGCTTCTAAGATTGGAGAAATTTTTAGTTGTGACGGGAATACGGATGGTACACTACGTGTTTTTATGTAAGTGGTGAAATTTTTTAATTTTTAAGTTATTAACCTTTTAACACACATAACTCATCATTTATATAGGGGCACGTGGTGTACCACCTCGTGTGACGGTGAAAAATCTCTCTCCTAAGATTGATAATTTTTTTATATCGAGAGTACGACTCGCTACTCCAGTTGTCATTATATAAGTTGTTAAATATTTTTTGAAACAAAATTTTTAAACACTTATATAACAACATTTGTTGTATCAGGCCGTATACTCGGCGAAACATTGCTCCCTTTTTAGTATTAAAATGATTTTTTTCTTGTTAAACTAATACTACGTGAAAATTTATTAGAGAAAATCATTTATCTAAGGAGGAGGATTGTCTGCCCTCCCATTTCTCGTGCCCTCCTGTTTGTGTGGTCATGGTTAAGCCACGTCAATATTCAATATTACTATTCATTTTTGTCTTATTATCTTTATAAAAAAAAATAATATAAAATGTTGACGTAACTTAACCGTGACCACACAAAACAAAAGGGCACGGGAAGTGGGAGGGCAAACAATCCTCCTCCTTTTTCTAATTTCTTTGTTGAAGATGATATAATATGTGATTGATTTGAGACTCATTAAGATGGATCTTTTCCCATATAATGACGTTTCTTTCTCGTACTGCATAAACCCTCCCACTTAAAATGTGATTTTTTTTCTTGTAAAATTAATATTGTTTGAAAATTATTGGAGAAAATCATTCATCTATTTTCTTTTTTGAAGATGATTTGATTTGATTTGAGGCTCATTAAAATGGAATGAGGATCCGGATCATTTTTGTGAGAATTTAGGGAATTTTTTAATCGTGTTCATTCATTGTAAATCATGAAGTTTATTTTTAGTTACTATTTGTGTTTAATTTTAAATAAAAAATTTGAAATTATTTCTGATTGCATGATGTACGATGAATAAACACAATTAAAGGATCTGCGGGATCCGTGTGAGGATCCAAAGAGGATTCTTATTCATTAAAATTGATATTTTCCCCATATAAGAGGATTCTCATTCATTAAAATGGATCTTTTTCCCATATAATGACGTTTCTTTCTCGTACTACATGAAAAAAATTTAGTTGTGAGGGGAACATAAATGATACACCACGTGTTTTTATGTAAGTGGTGGAAAATTTTAATTTTTAAGTTATTAATCTTTTAACACACATATTCAACCATTTACATAAAGATATATGATGTACCGCCTCGTGTGACGGTAATACTGAAAAATCTCTTATACTACACAAACCCTCCCACTCCTACCGCAGTACATTTGTACACCCACACATGAAGCAGTCATGAAGAACACTGAACGCATGACGACCCAGTTTCTCCTCTCTCTCGTCTTCCTCTTTTCATTCCTCTCACACCCAATCCCAACATTCGGATCCCCATCCAATGAAACGGATCAGCTCGCCAAGGAAGCTCTTGACGTCGGCCTAACCAGTGCCCAGAGTATGGTCAACTACTTATCCAGCATTCCCCGACAAGCCGACCCGCGCGCCGTGGTCGCCCTTAACGACTGCGTCGAGGCCTTTGGCACCGCCGCTGGCCGCATTCGCAACTCTCTTAAGCAGATCCTCCTGCTCAGCTCCCCCAGCTCCCCGTCCTTCAGGCTCGAGATAAATAACGTGCTGACGTGGATAACCGGTGCGATTGACGACGGGGATACCTGCACGGAGGGATTTAAGGAGGTGGCGGACGGTCCGTTGAAGACCGACATATCCAATAGGGCGGAGGATTGTAAAAAGGCTATTGAAAATGCGCTTGCACTGGTTCGTACAGTTGCCGAGAAGCAGGCGCCGTGATCAACCCTCATCGGGTTCTAGTAGTTTTTTTTGTCTCTGTTAGAACTGTCAATTAGTGACTTGATTAATGAAGATAAGTAAAGGTTTAACTCTCATTTGACAATCTGTTATGGAATATAATTTACAGTTCAATTAGTTTCTAGCGCTTATTCACCCAAAAGTTTACAACTAGATTTTGGGTACCCTTATGGGGACAGGGTTACTACTGTTGTACAAGACCGGCTATAGTAGTTAAGTAAAAAAACGAACTATACTATAGCCAGTTTTGTCCGACAGTAGCCGAAACCTTATGCTCAAAGAAAATCCCTCCTCCTTGGATACTCATGCAGCTCTGATATCGCTTATTAGTTTTCGAGAAAATCTTTCCTCTTTGTGCAATGAAAGGGTGCCAATCTATTTGTTTGGGAGAGATAATCGGTGAACATTAAAATTAAATGATAAAATTAGTAATCCTAAACCCCTCATCTGAATTTATGTCCATATTATCGACTGGCTAAATATTGCACTATGGGGTAGAGGATATGCATAAGGTTACCAGCACTGCGCTTGAGCTCCTTGATAAAGTTATAGATGGGTAGGCGTTCGGATCACAATGAGGTTGCCCTCGCTGCGATTTTTTTTTAACTAACAAATTATCTACATTAAGAGAGGTGTGGTCTAATTAATGAAAGGGTAAATTTTGTGAAAAATCAATAAGAAGTTACAATATTAACAATAGATGAACAATATTTATGTTAATTATAAATAGGTCAATAATGTATTGTGATCCTTAAATGCATTTAAAATAAACAAAATTACAAAATCTGCCACTACAGTTGGCACCCACTTCAAGTAACACTCCCTTTCTCATAGTTTTATATTAGAAATAAGTCAATACTCCGTATGTTTCCTGATTCTGTTTTTTACATTTGGATTAGTGTTCATTGACTGGTTTCGTTTTTTCCATCAGTCTCATGCCTCTTACATGCTCCTTTGTACAGTGTTCGTTTCTTGGTTCTGTTTTTTTACATTTGGATTCGGACACTGCAATGCAATGTTCGTTTCCTGGTTCCCTTTGTTATTAGTTGAGCAGACTCTTCCATCTAAACGAAGGGGGGAGAGAAAGTGATAGAATATACATGTTCTAACTATTTATAGGATTTAGATCATCTAAAGATCAGTTCCATAGGAAGACAATCCAATGGCCAAAGTCTCTTCCTCCGCCTCTCTTCCCTTTCAAATCCTCTTTCTCCCTCGCACCCCACATCTTACCGTTGGTAACAAACCCTTGCAGGTCATTTGTGCTCTAAGTCTGATTTATTTTTTACTATCCCTTATTGTTTTAGCTTTTTACTTGTCATCTCTTTCTTCTTCATCTTCATCTTTGAGATTTTTCTCTCTATAATTCTTCCTTAGTTATGAAAAAAAATCTTTGCAACCAAAAGACATTGGTTTGCAGGACCATCTCTTTGTTGTTTCATTAACATCGGCTGAGATTTTAAGGTCGAGGGAGTTGCAATTGAGGGATCTGGCGATGTTGGGGCTGATTTTAGAGATGGTAAGGTGAAGGACCTACAATTGGTGGTTGTGGGTTGTGGCGTTGTTGGGGCTAATTTTGAGGTGGGGTTGAATTTAATTTGGAATTTGGGGAGTTAATGGTTCAAGGTTGAGAGCTTCGACGTGAGGGAGAAAGAGAAGAGTCGAGGGGAAAAGAGGAAGGATAAAAGATTTTGGCTAGAGCATGATACTAACAAAATTTTACATCAAAAAAATCAGCTAGAGCATGACAAGCGGAAATGAGAAGTACTCTCCAATTGAGCTTTTGATGTATTGTTATATAAAACGTAATGTTGTCACTGTGTTTCTTTTAATTTATTAATTTTTTTCTTTTTGCGTGTGACCATTTTTATTCAGAAAGTAAACACATAAAAGGTTCACTCTTACAAACATTTACACACATAATTCATATGTACACAATGGTGGAACCAAGATTTTACTGAATCTGCATGCGCATGATAAAAAAGTTGTCATATTACACATTCATTTTCATATACTTGACCAAAACCCATGTACATGACCTTGACCCACACTTTGTATTGTCTTCATTAATCAAATTATCTATTTGGTCCTAGTACACATATATTTGGGAAACCTTATTACTTGCAAGCAACATCAACCAAATTTTTTTATTTTTCGTGAATATCATTTTAGAGTCATCAGCCAAAAATTTCTATTTTTTTTTTTGGTATCATTGAGAGTCATCAGTTATAATTAGTAGGGTAAAATGACATCGTTGGGGTCACATCAAATCCACCTATTTTCCCCGCGTTGGTTTCACTAGTGTACCTGCACCAGCAAATTCAACTTGGAGATAAAGTCCAGAAACCCGCACCAACAAATTCAATTTGGAGATTAAGTTCAGAAATTCGATGGACCACGATGGTCTTTATGGAATCAATAGTTCAGAAATTTGATGGATAACTATGTCATGTTCCTTATATTATTTGAAGAGTTATGTGACCCATTTGCACTCTCATAATTTGATACTCTTAACACATTTATACACAGTTATACGTTGAATATATATATATATATATATATATATATATATATATATATATATATATATATAGAGAGAGAGAGAGAGAGAGAGAGAGAGAGAGAGAGAGAGAGAGAGAGGCCACCTTTGGCTTGGTCAAACAAATGCTAAGTTTGTACGTCTAGCTACAAGCCATGCATGCATGCTGGCTTAGGTAGTACCAAAAGTGCTTGCGCTCTACATCAGTCTATAACGTGCATTGCATTCACATTCAAATATAGTATGGCATAAATAATAAACCTAATCAATTACCAAATGAGAAACCTATCGATATTAGAGGTAAAGATTGAAAATATTGGGTTCTTGCTTATTTGTTAATAGTTTGGGGTTTACCCATTTTTGTTATTAACACGTATGCATCCCTTCTTTTTTTTTTCTCTCTCTATAGAGTTTTCAGCCTTTTCTTCCTAGTGTAGCTCATCTGTGAGAAAGGAATATAACTAACGGAAAATTTTATTTTAATTTTTGTCTAAGATTACTTTTTGAATAAAACCTTGTCTAAGATTAAAAATTAATTTTAATTCTTGGCATTTAATTGTAATTTTTGAATATTAAATAGGTTGTAATAATTATTGAATTTTTTGTTTGTAGGTTATACATTGATTTCCCATAAATAATAAAAATGTTATTTATCATATATTATCATTTTTTTTATTGTGTAAATTTCTCCATACTTATGTATATGCATATTACATACATATGTATGTTTAGATACTATAATTGCTTATCGATACATTTATACCAACACATTTGTATTGATACATTCATACCGAAAGGTATGTAGTGATACATTTGTACCGAAACTTACGTACTGATATTTCTACACCTATGAGTAAATTAAGGTACCTAAAGTTATGTACTGATACATTCGTACCGAGACTTATGTACCTATGAATAAAATAAGGTACCGAAAGTTATGTATAAATTATTTTTGTTTCGTTGTTGAATTTTTTAATAATAAGAATTTGTTTTTTATTAATTTTTTATCTATTAATATGATTCGAGCACAAAAAAATACATTTATTATGGATAGATAAAGAATTTCAAATGGTAACAGAAATAACAAATGTGTTATAATTACTTATATGGTAAGTTTTAAAAATAAGGACTTATATTAGATTTTGAAAACCATTCAGATTAAAATCTAAAAACAATCTTATTGAAACTCTAAAATCTATAATCCCCTAATAAAAATATTATTTATCATATATTATAATATATTTTTTTATTGTGTGTAAATTTCTCCATACTTCTATATATGCATATTACATACATATGTATGTTTAGATATTATAGTTACTTATCGATACATTTGTACCAACACATTTGTATGGATACATTCGTACTGAAAGTTATGTACTTATACATTTGTACCAAAACTTATGTACCGATACTTCTATACCTATGAGTAAAATAAGGTATCTAAAGTTATGTACTGATACATTCGTACCGAAACATATGTACCGATACTTTCATACCTATGAATAAAATAAGTTACCAAAAGTTATGTATAAATTATTTTTGTTTTGTTGTTGAATTTTTTAATAATAAGAAAAAAAATTTATTAATTTTTTATCTATTAATATGATTGGAGCACAAAAAATACATTTATTATGGATGAGTAAAGAATTTCGAATGGTAACAGAAATAACAATGCGAGACATCGGGGATGGTATTGACAGAACAGTAATTACGGGAATAGAAATGCGGAGGATGGTTGGGGCACTTTTGAATCGGCAACCTTTGGTAAGTTTTGAACTCAGTAACAATCAAGGTATTAAATATCGGTAATATCGGAAATATCGGTAGTCCGAAAACACGGAAATATCGATGGAAATATCGGGATAATATCGATATCGATAAAATTTCCATGGAAACCACGGAAATTGTAAGAAAAACTTGGAAATTTTTATTGAAACTTTGCAGGATGTTTATTTAGTCAATTATCTATTAGTTTATCACAAAAAATTGGAAGGAAATGCATTGCATGATAGATTTAACATTATCAAGTTGATTATATAGCGAGAAAAGTTAAACACACACACACACACGCCTTCTTCAAGAAACACCTCTCGGATAAGATTCTTATCTCAGAAAAGTTAAACACACACACACACGCAAGGTTTGTAAAATACACAGTGACACACACGCACGCGGACCACATACACGCACGCAGACCACCACACACACCCAGAGACCCTCTCTGGAATGCTCTGGAATCTGGATCCTCCTTTCTCTCCATCCATCCTCGTTCTCTCCGTCCATCCTCGTTCTCTCCATCCTTCTCCATGTCCATCTCCATCCTTCTCCATCCTTCTCCATGTCCATCTCTGTCCTCCATCCTCAACACGCAAACTGGATCGTTCTTGTCTCCGTCCATCTCCATCTCCATCTCCATCCTTCTCCGTCCATCGGTTGAGTGACATGCAAACCCTCCGTCCATCTCCATCCTTCTCCCTCAACACGCAAACCCTCGCCTTTAGATTTGGAATCTGGAATCTGGATGGATCGACCCTTCTCCGGCTCTCCGCCCCCTCATCTCCGCCGAGCACCATCGATTCACCACCTGTGGATCCTTCTCCCCGTCCCCACAGCCACAGTCTACTCTCCCCATCGATTCAGCACCATCGATTGCACTCGCGGCTCGCTACCCCTTGCTCAGCCTAGGTGGGCCACCATCGATTCAGCACCATCGAGCCGGAGAACCATCACCATTCTCACCTCCCGGCGGCGGCTCTGCACCATCAGATCCGTTTCTCACCTCCCCGGCGGCGGCTCTGCACCATCAGATCTGTTTCTTTCTCACATCCCGGCGATAATATCGCTAATATCGCGATATTATCGATATTAGCGATATTTCGCCGATATTTATACGAAACTATGGTGTATGTGGTAAAAATATCGGTGCTTCAAAAAAACGATATTATCGGCGAAATATCGCCGATAATATCGATTTTGCAGACTATGGTAACAATGCAATTGCCATAATTTGTTTGTTTTCTTTTTTTGTTTATTTTAATTTTGGTACATATAACTTTGTTTGAGTTATTTTTATTTATGTGAAATCCCCCAATTTCTCAGATACTCAAGGCAGATATGCAGTTGATATGGGGTGACTTCTTGAGTTGTAAAAGTTTTCTAACATGAAATTGCATGTTATAAATTAGTGATCACTATATATGCGACTTGTACATCCGTCTAATTAATCCTGAGTTTTCGGCATAGTTTGATGAATAATTAGTAATTGTTTTAATATTTCTAGCAATTCTGTTTGTATGGCATTGTTGATGGTAAATGAAACTTTTGCGATTTTCATAAGAGTTGACCATTAGGTAGTTTATTTTTGTAAAATTAACTAATGAGGAAATTATTTTCGTAGAATTTTGAGTTGATTTTGTCAAAAGTTAAACATTTGGTAAAATCTACTGTTTAATTATACGTAAAATTGTTTGTTTCCATATTAATGTGCATACTGCAACTAGCACATTGGATCCTAATAATCTATGAGTTTTATTTGGCTAAAATGATATGATGGGTTATATAGGTTAGCGGGGATACAAGTTTTCATTCATCTAAACCCTAAACTTCAACACATGACATATTTAATAATCTGCAATCTCATACAAGTTTTTTCTTATTAATATGTCTGAGTCACTCGGAAAATAATTACTTTTACATTGACTTAAACACACAGGGGTTAAAGCGGACGGGTTTATGGCTCAGGACATGACATTTGAAAACACAGCCGGACCCGAAAAACACCAAGCTGTCGCATTGCGATGTGGCGCCAATGAATCGATTTTTTACCGATGTAGTTTCAGAGGTTACCAGGATACATTATACGTGATTGACCAATCACAGTTCTATCGTGACTGTGATATATACGGCACGATCGATTTTATTTTTGGCAACGCTGCTGTTGTGTTCCAAAACTGCAACATATACGTGAGAAGACCTATGAAAAAGCAAGGGAATGTGGTGACAGCGCAATCTAGGGACCGCCCTGATGATCACACTGGCATTGTCATCCACAATTGCCGTGTCACGGCCGCTGAAGATTTAAGACTCATGCCACACTTATTCCAAACATATTTGGGTCGGCAGTGGCGGGTGTACTCGAGGACGGTGATCCTGAAGAGTGCACTAGACGAATTGGTGGATCCTGCCGGTTGGATGTGTTGGCTTGTCCACACTTTACTACAGGGAGTACATGAACTCCGGAGGCGGTGCCAATACTAGCGGGAGGGTCAAGTGGCCTGGTTATCATGTAATAACGAGTGCATCGGATGCCGAAAACTTCACCGTTAGGAACTTTATAAGTGGGGATTCATGGATTTCAAGAGTAGAAGTACCATTTAATAGTGGTTTATAGTTACCAAAATTAATATTGTAGTCCAGGAACTGTGTACATATACAAATTGAATAATAAATAGAAGTACTTTTTACTCCACTGTCTCTCGTTACCCGTTATGAAACTATGCAACACTGAAACAATTTGGATTTGATATGTAATAGTGAGATATTATTATTGAAACAATTTGTATCGATACATTCGTACCGAAAATGATGTACTGATACATTTGTACCGAAACTTACGTACCGATACTTCTACACCTATGAGTAAATTAAGGTACCTAAAGTTATGTACTGATACATTCGTACCGAGACTTATGTACCGATACTTCTGTACCTATGAATAAAATAAGGTACCGAAAGTTATGTATAAATTATTTTTGTTTTGTTGTTGAATTTTTTTAATAATAAGAATTTGTTTTTTATTAATTTTTTATCTATTAATATGATTGGAGCACAAAAAAATACATTTATTATGGATGGGTAAAGAATTTCAAATGGTAACAGAAATAAAAAATGTGTTATACTTACTTATATGGTAAGTTTTAAAAATAAGGACTTACATTAGATTTTGAAAACCATTCAGATTAAAATCTAAAAACAATCTTATTGAAACTCTAAAATCTATAATCCCCTAATAAAAATATTATTTATCATATATTATAATATATATATTTTATTGTGTGTAAATTTCTCCATACTTCTATGTATGCATATTACATACATATGTATGTTTAGATATTATAATTACTTATCGATACATTTGTACCAACACATTTGTATCGATACATTCGTACTGAAAGTTATGTACTTATACATTTGTACCGAAACTTACGTACCGATACTTCTATACCTATGAGTAAAATAAGGTATCTAAAGTTATGTACTAATACATTCATACCGAAACATATGTACCGATACTTTCATACCTATGAATAAAATAAGTTAACAAAAGTTATGTATATATTATTTTTGTTTTGTTGTTGATTTTTTTTAATAATAAGAAATTTTTTATCTATTAATATGATTCGAGCACAAAAAATACATTTATTATGGATGGGTAAAGAATTTCGAATGGTAACAAAATAACAATGCGAGACATAACATTTGAAAACACAGCCGGACCCGAGAAACACCAAGTTGTCGCATTGCAATGTGGCGCCAATGAATCGATTTTTTACCGATGTAGTTTCAAAGGTTACCAGGATACATTATACGTAATTAACCGATCACAGTTTATCGTGACTGTGATATATACGACACGATAGATTTTATTTTTGGCAACGCTGCTGTTGTGTTCCAAAACTGCAACATATACGTGAGAAGACCTATGAAAAAGCAAGGGAATGTGGTGACGGCGGAATCTAGGGACTGCCCTGATGATCACACTGGCATTGTTATCCACAATTGTCGTGTCACGGCCGCTGAAGATTTAAGACCCGTGCAACACTTATTCCAAACATATTTGGGTCGGCCGTGGCGGGTGTACTCGAGGACTGTGATCCTGAAGAGTGCACTAGACGAATTGGTGGATCCTGCCGGTTGGATGCCCTGGAATGGAAATGTTGGCTTGTCCACACTTTACTACGGGGAGTACATGAACTCCGGAGGCGGTGCCGATACTAGCGGGAGGGTCAAGTGGCTTGGTTATCATGTAATGACGAGTGCAGCGGATGCCGAAAACTTTACAGTTAGGAACTTTATAAGTGGGGATTCATGTATATCGAGAGTAGAAGTACCCTTTAATAGTGGTTTATAGTTACCAAAATTAATATTGTAGTCCAGGAACTGTGTACATATACAGATTGAATAATAAATAGAAATACTTTTTGCTTCACTGTCTCTCGTTACCCGTTATGAAACTAAGCAACACTGAAACAATTGGATTTGATATGTATTAGTGAGATATTATTATTGAATTGGGCCAACAGATACATAATGCCTCTTTTAAGCAACACGGAATATTCTACCCATCCCAAATGAGCGGTCCACCTCGACAAGAATGAGGAATCTTGCCCCCACCATAATGGGCTTTCGAAGAGGTCCACAAGAATCCAAAGAATAAATGGGCCTTATCAAAATAATGAACAACCTTGAACGATCTCTTGCTTGAATGTATTGTGTCCAAATATCATGCATATAATATTAGGGTTAGTTGACGATAACCCTAATCAGTGGCAGGTGGCCGCATTTCAGTGACTAAATTATGATGGACGCAACCAAACCACGGGTGGTCAAATTACAATTCGTATAGCCAAAGTGGCACTGAACATTCATATACCATCCCTCTATTTATATATAGCTGATGGTGCAAGAACAAACTACAAAGATTCGTGAACACCGAGCCAATTGTCTGCACATATATGTTAGTCTTCCACCATCTTATATTCCCGTTATCAATTTTTACATTCAGAAACAACGACCATGCAACAACTTAAGAGACTCATCATAGCCGCTCCAGCTCCTTTTCTCTCTCGCACGAAACTCCCTCAAAATCCCATCTTTCACCGCCGACTCCTTCCTCTGGTCGGGGTCGGCAAGCAACCCCCTTGCTACTCCTCTTTCTTTTTCTCCTCTGTAGCCCGCTACCCCTCCCTCAATTCCTCCTCCTTTCCTCCCATCTGGTGATCTGGTCTTCCCTGCTCCCTTCCCTCCCATTTTTTAGGTCCCTTTCACTTTTCTTGTTTTCTTTCTCTTCTTTGTTTCCAATAACCTGCTTAATTTCTAGTTTCCTTGAGCTTGTCTTAACCTTCCTAAGCTTATCTCGTATATGGGTTTTTACGCCCCTTTCTTCCCCCGTTGCTTTTCCCCGTCGTCAGTCCTCCACTGCTGACCTTTGCTACTTTGTACATCGCGTGTCTCACCTTAGCGCCGCACTTTGGTGTTGGATGGTTGTTAAATTGCTTTTTGTACTATTTGGTAGGATTATTAGACCCTTTTTTGCATGGGTAGCTCGTTCACCCCTATTTTCCATTCATCCATCTTGTTCGTGGTTCTTCCGTTTCGTGGTACTGGCGGATAACAAAAAAAAACAACAACAACGACGATTCATCAAGTCGGCCCATTAGAAATAGCTTAAGAGATGTACCGATACCACCATCCTAATATGTTTATTAAGGGATTAAGAGATGAGAATCATAAAGTAAAAGAGCATCTTCTTCTACTAAAGATACAAATAGACCTGACATTTTAAACCTGATCCGTTAATCCGACCCGACTATTTAAAATGAGTATTTGGGTAAGTGTTTAACGGGTCGGGTGGTTAACGGGTCATTTTGGATGAACCCGCGAAACTCGTTAACCATCATTTAACACCCGTTATTGAGGGCTTTTATGTAATTTCAATAGTCAATAATAGAAGACCCTCACTGTCTCGCACTGCACCCCCTCGAATTTCAGCTCTCCTTCCCCTCTCTCTCCACCGCCGATTCTGACATCAACCGGTTCGGGAAGGTGGTCCAGCTCGCAGCTTTCAACCCATTTGTGTCGGCCCTGGACACCCTTAACCAATGTAACTCAGTCTCTGAAGGTAGAGAATGAAAGCTTGTTTCTTTTAGGGCTTTTGATTATTTAAGTTTGAACATTTTTATGTTTTTGATTGCTTTTGTTTCTGGTTGACGGGTTGCATTGTGCCGATGGGCTATGTTTTGTTGTTCTTCTGTTACTTGCAACTACAGAGAGAGAGAGAAGCATAGTGTCCTTCAGTTTAATATCTGCAGATTTCTACACTCGTGTGCAACAGGAAGCAACTTATGGTTGTTGAGGGGTTTTCATGGTCGATCGACCGGCAACTGTACGCTGGTTGAGGGGTTGCATTGTGCCATTTGCTTTATAGGAAATTGAAGGGAAATAATTTATGCATGTATTGGGGTTTTGATTAACTGTTGCTGCATTCGATTATCTACTATACAAAATGGGGCTATATTTGATTTGGATGAAATGTAAAAAATCAAAAAAACAAAAAACAAAAATAAAATTGTTAACGGATGAAACGGGTGACTTATTAAATTAACGGGTTGGTTTGGGTGACCCATTAGCTTAACGGGTTGGGTTCAACCCGATCCGTTTACAAGTCTAGATACAAATGAGGGAAAGGAGGTTAACTCACATTTATAAAGATGAAAAATGCTAAGGAGACTCCAATAAATGAGACTCTCTATAGATTCTCTGCCATGTCATATTTTTTGCACTATGTGTGATAGTGTTGGGACGAGAATTAACGTTACTATCAAACAACAGAAAATTCATAAAGAGTCTCATTTTAAGATAGTCTCCTTAGCATTTCTCTATAAAGGTACATGGAACAGGATACAAAAAACCATACAAATAAAGGGTAAAATGAATAGTAACAAGTTTGACTTTTTAATGTTAAAATGTGATTTTTCGTTAAAGTGAACAGTACCGCGGGCTTTTCGTTAAAACTCCCTTGATTAATATACGAAACCTCATAACCAAAACAAATTGAGCGAAAAAAAAGCACAAGGTGCGTTGCGATTGCTAAATTGCCACCTTGGCGGATTCCCTAGTGCCTTTCTGGCAGGAGTTCAAAACTAGCTAAGAGCACTTTGTGGTAAAAAGCAAGCCGAATATCGAACGGAGATTGGTCCCACCCCTTAGGTGTGGGGACACTTACGGTCTTCAGTGGCGAAGCTAGGATTTGCCGTGGGAAGGGGCGAAATTCAAAAGAGTGCAAGGATCAATCGAAGCGGTTACTTTCACATTGTAGAGTGCAAAGTTTTGAGTCAATATTCATAGTTGAAAATAATTACCAAAACGGTTGTAAGCAATAATATCAATAAGCAGAAAGTACAACAAATTTAGTTTCCAAAAAAGTAACAAAAAAAAAGTGAAAAAAAAATAGTTGTCAAACAAGTTTTTGTTTTTAATATAATAATAGCTACGTTTATAATTAGTACGAGTTTCTTTGGTTTTAGGATAAAATAAAGTTATTAGGGCACTAGTTTTATATATAATAGACATGTGGGTGGGATCAGTGGTGGATCCAGAATTTTAACATAGGATGGTCCTAATATAAAAGCTTCAAAAAAAAAAACGAAAATAACAGTGAAAAATAAATGGCAAACTACAACTTCAACAAAAAATATGTATGAACTAACATTGTAACACAATCTTCGACAAAAAAAAAAAAAAAAAACATTGTAACACAATCCAAGTAATATCAGAAAATCCTAACGAATGAACAATAAATATGTATAAACTAACACTAAAATAGATATGAAAAAATCCTATGAAATTAACAATGAATAAGGTTGAACTTAGTGTAAACCCCGTTGGTGTGTGATTGTTTGACTTTTTATCAAAAACCCTTACCAAAAACCATTATCAAAGACCCTTACATATATGTATTCACTATTCAGCCTTTTGTTTTTAATTAGTGTTCTTAAAAAAAATAAAAAAATAAAAAAACTAAAACTAAAAATCCTAACAAATTAACACTAAATATGTATGAACTAACACTAAAAATAAGTATGAACTGACACAAAACTAAAAAACTTACAGAAATTCTGAAATTGCTGTTGATGGCCTTCGCTGGCTTGGGTGGCGTGAGGATACATTATGTAATAATTCAATTAATTAATCAATAATCAAGAATTTTAATTTTAATTTTCACCCTAAAAATTAATTTCATAATATCATATCAATAATCAACAACCAATAAAACTTAGTGCATTACCATATTAATATGATTATATTTCTATACCAAATTACCAATTAAATAAAATTCAATCAATTTTTTAGGGTTAGGAAGGGGTGGAACCGTGGAAGCCAGCGGCTCAGTGGCTGGCTGGAGAGCTTGAAGTGAGACTGCTGTGAGAGTGAGGGAAGGGAACCGGCTAGGCTGGAGAGGAAACGGCTCAGGCTTGGCTGTTGGCTCTGTTCTGTTCTTTCACACAGTCCACCAGTGCTGGGATTTGGGGAGCAGCTGCTGTGCTGCTCTCTGTATGTAATTGGATATTGACAAAAGTTAAGAGAGATTTGAGAGGTCCAATGGGGGACACACGGTCCCCCACACAACCATACATTTTTTTTTTAAACAGACGAAACGAAACGAAACGACGTCGTTTCATGTAGCTTTTAAAAAAAAAAATTAGAATTCAATCTGCTGCTGTGCAGCAGAAGTCCCCGTAGAAGAAGTTCAGAACAGCCAACAGAGGGAGCGAAGCCTGGGTTTTCTGGTAGGGGGAGGGGCTGAATCGGCGCTGGGGCTATGTTTTCCGGCGAGGGGAGTGGCGACCGCCACTCCTCGCCCTCACGTGGCTTCGCCACTGGTGGTAGTCTTTACCCAAAAAAAAAAAATGAGCGAAAAACAATAACGTGATGTCTATACATTCTAGTGGAAGTTTGATTTTCACCAATTTTTCTCCCATAATAATTAACATAATCACGTTATCATTTGAAAAGAAAAAAAAATTAAGCCAAAACCTTGAACTAAAGTACAAGCTCCATTATGGAATCTCTTTTAATTGGCTGGTCCAGATTCGGTGTAAAAAAACTAATGAATTTATTTTTCTCCAACGATATTTGAGGAGTGCTCCATTAAAACGGAATAATTAATAGTAAACTCTCTAATTGGTAAAATTAACCCTAATAAGTAATAACGTTCTCCCCCTATTAATTTCTTTCCATTCTCAGGATTAAAATGGATTGTTTTCCTATTAAAGAGTATTTGAAAATCAAACTATTGGAGGAAAACAATTTTTTATTTATTTTTGGTTATTTCTTCACTAAATCTCATTTTACATGCAATTTATTGTGTTCTACTTTACTTTATGGGCTCTTGTTTTGCGTCCCCATTTAGTTTATTCTGTTAATTTTGTCAACAAAGTCGTTAAGTAGCTGACATGACATAGATATCATTGCAATATATATGAGTACATATATATATTGATATGTATGTACCGATATAAATATATATATATATATGCATGGACCATTGGACCTATATTTAGGTACATAAAAATTATATATTGGAATGAAATATGTTTTATTGTACTTGTGATCTTATTCGAATTGGACTCGTCTTTTATATTGCTTAATAATTACTATGAATCAATTAATAATAGCATTTTAAATTTTAATGCTTGATTTGATGAGGCGTGGCATTGACTATTAAAATTTGGACCAAAAATAGATTTCTAAACCTTTTCAGGTTTTAATCTAAAGAGTATCTTTTTAGGCTCTCAAATCTAAATGTCCCTTAATATCATCACAGGAACGGGATCCTAATTTTTATCAAGGAAGAGAACATCTTCTAAAGTCAAAGGCAATCTATACTGTTTCATAAACATAAACTCAACTTCGTTCGATGATTTAGTGGTTGTGGACGAATTTCAAGCCCGCATTCCATACGTTATGTCCTGGATTCTATTCATGGTGCTGGTGAATCGCAAGAGGATGACTGAAATGTTTTTATGAGTTTTCTCGGTCACAAGAAAGGTGGACTGCCGGTCCTTCCATTCTTTTTTTTTTTTTTTTTTAAGTACTTCATTCGATAAAAAATGAGGGAAAGGTGGTTAACTCACATTTATAAAGACTAGCATATAGGCACACATAAAGTGTTTGTGAAAATTTTTTATTTTTGTTTTTGAAGTAGAAGGAGAGAAGAAGAGAGTGATAGAGAATGTGGGAGTAGGAAGGTTTTTTTAATTTTTTAATTTTTTTTTTGTTTTGTAAATTAGAGATATATTAGGATTACATGTAGGTGAAGCTTTAAAAAAAAATGTAGTTTTAACGATACACTCCGGTACTATTCACTTTTAACGAAAAAGAACATTTCACTTTGCTTGCAATATTCACTTACACCTTTATTTGTCATTTTTCATTAAAACTAAAAGTTTTTGAGAACTTTTCGTTAGTTTTCCTAAAAAAGAAAACATCAAAATTTGGTTGTGTGAAATAACATTTCTGCACATATTTCTTATTCATGTTCAGTTTTAATGTGAGATCCCACACCGACCAACGGAGAGGGGGTGATGTACCTTATATGTACATGCTCCCCTCCATATAGCACGAGGCATTTTGGAAATTCACTGACTACGGATTTCATCGGAACTCCTAAGTTAAGCGAGTTCGGACGTGAGCATTCCTAGGATGGGTGACCCACTAGGAAGTTTTCGTCTGAGTTCCCAAAAACAAAACAGTGAGAGAATGGTAAGCCCAGAGCGGATAATTTCGTGCTACGGCCGAGCTGAGTCTGGAATGTGACATTTAATTAGAAGATTAAATTGGTAATTTCATAAGGTTTTAATTGACAATAAGTCTTTTATTAATATGTAGAGAGACATGGAATCAATACAGAGTTAACCATGCATGAAATCAATTAGTTAATTATTACTACATATATACGAAAATAACCAAAAACATTGTACTAAAACTAGAATTAAATAAACGGAAATCCACCATGCGCTCATCTAAATCAATTATATATGGAAACAACTTTAATCGGCTAGTCCACATTCAGTGTAGGAAAAAAAAAAAGCCCTAATGAAGTTCTTTCTTGCTATATGGTTTCCCCACACCCAGCACCAGCACAACTCCACTACATGTACAACCAGGTACGCATCGATCTCTAGCAATTATGAACACCACCCAACAAATGACGACCCGGTTTCTCCTCTCCCTCATCTTCCTCTTTTTCCTCTCCTGCCCAATCCCCATTTTCGGATCCCAATTCACTGAAAAGGTACAGAGCACTAAGGACGCTATCCACGTCTGTTTAACCCATGCCCACGCCGATCTTGACTTCGTCTCCAGCATCCCCCCTCAACCCGACCGGCGCAATACTAGCGCCCGTAAGGCTTGTGTCGAATTGTTCGAGGGTTCCGTTGAAGATTTTGGCACTGCTCTCGCATTTATGGACCAGCTCGGCACCCCCGGGACCCCGTCCTTTCATCAAAAGATTTGGGAGGCGAGCATCCAGTTGAGCGCTGGGCATACCGAGGCCCGAGCTTGTCAAGAAAGCTTTGAGTTCGTGAACGATGGGCCTATCAAGACCGAAGTGTCTAATCGAGTGGAAGATTTGATTAAACTTGCGGGCATTGCGCTTGAGCTCCTTGATAAAGTTGAAAAGGGGACGGTGCTCTGATCATAATGGCTTACGGTCGTTGAAAAAGTTGGAATTGTTAATTAGTTAGATAACTAATAAAATTAAATTGAGGTTTAAATACTTTAAATTTTAACGTCGGTTTGTATTTTCTTCCTTGATTGTGTCATCTTATAAAAAGATTATATAGTAGTAAGGAAGACAATTTAATCATATATAATCCTATATACAAGTTATAGTTCAACATCTTTACATCACTGTGGTAAGTGTCACTTGCTAAGTTTTTTTTTTTAATTTTTTATTATTTATGATTAGCACATTATTTTTGTAGCTAGATTATTTTGCATATATTATAATTTTACCTGCAAATGATTGGCCTATATTTTTATGAAAAATAAGGTAAATTAATTTTGAATCAAATGGCATTTCTTATTTTGTACGTAAATTATTTTGCATGAATTTTACATACATTAGGCTTTTCTTTTGTTATTATATATATGTGTGCGTAAAAGAATTAACTTACATTTATTTGAAAAATATATTTTTATGTGACATTAATTAATCATGTATTATTACATATATTAGGCAAGTTTTTGTTATAAACTTCCTATTAAAGTGTGATTGTGTAAATCCTAGATTATATTTGATTATATTTATCATTTCCTATTATGACTTGTATTCCTTGGGGATGAATGATTTCTTCTCTCCCTTATTACTATAAATAAAGGCACTACGTACGAGTGATAACATACATTCCTACAAACATATATCTCTCTACAATCTATCTCTCTCTCCCGCCGGCCCTCTCTCTCCCTGTCAATTAAAATAGATCACAACAGTTTTATTGTTATTATATATTATGCCATAAATTAAAACATTAATATTTTTTCTTTTTATAAAATTATTAATTCCTTCTTATAATACCACATAATTAATTGTATACATTAAACATTCAAATAATAATATTTCAGGCATCTCAAAAAAAAATGAGGGAAAGGAGGTTAACTCACATTTACAAATATACATGAACCAATATTGAGTAAATCATGCGTGAAATCAATTAATTAATTAATACTACACGAAAGTAAACAAAAAAACCTTGACTAAACTAGAATTAAGTAAACGGAAATGCACCATGTGCTCATTCTAAATTAACTATATATGGAAACAACTTTAATTGGCTATTCCATATTCGGTGTACAGAAAATCCTATTGTTTGTCCAAAATATCCTAATGAAGTTATTTCTTACTATATAAACCCCTTCCCCACGGAATTGGATCCTCTCCGAGCTTAATCCTCGGGATCCTCCTGACCCACTAACACAGGTCGTTGGATTTTGATCAAACGGCTACAATAATTATAACTTTTAGAAGGATATCCAACGATCCGTGTTATTGAGTCAGGAGGATCCCAAGGATTTGTCTCGGAGAGGATCCAATTCCCTTCCCCACACCACTACCAGCACAACTCCAGTAGATGTACAATCAGACATCAATCCCTGGCAATCATGAACACTCCCCAACGAATGACGACCCAGTTTCTCCTTTCCCTCCTCTTCCTTTTATTCCTCTCCCGCCCAATCCCCATTGTCGGATCCCCATTCACTGAAAAGGTACACCGCCCCAAGGACGCTATCAATGTCTGCCTAATCCATGCATGCGCAAACTTGTCAAGAAAGCTTTGATATTGTGAAGGACGGGCCTCTTAAGACCGAAGTGCCCAATCGGGTGGAGGATTTGAGTAAGCTTGCGGGCAATGCACTTTCGCTCCTTGTTAAAGTTGGATAGAGGGATGCGCCCCGCCCTGATCACGATGCCTGAGCTTGTCAAGAAAGCTTTGAGTTCGTGAACGATGGGCTTATCAATACCGAAGTGTCTAATCGAGTGGAAGATTTGATTAAGCTTGAAGGCATTGCGCTTGAGCTCCTTGATAAAGTTGAAAAAGGGACGGTGCTCTGATCATAATGCGCTTACGGTCCTCGGAAAAGTTGAAATTGTCTATTAGTGAGATAATTAATAAAAATAAATTGAGGTCTAAATACTCCAAATTTTAATGTCGGTTTGTATTTTCTTCCTTGATTGTGTCGTCTTATAAAAGGATTATATAGTAGTAAGGAAGACAATTTAATCCTAGTTTATCGTCAGTCTGTATTTTCTTCCTTGACCGTGTTATCTTACGTCAACAAAATAAGCATAGGTATATTCTTACAATGAAAAATAAGATTACATGTAATTAATACATTAAAATGAAACTAAAGCATACGTATATTCTTAGACTGAAAAATAAGCATATGCCTATCCTTCGATTTTAGAGCAGTTTCATAAACTATTTTTTCTCTCATTCTGATTACGAATTAGTAAACTGAGTCATTATAGTGGCTTGAAGTAGGGAGTTAAACTCTCAATTAAATGCTAATTGGATTTGACATGTATTAGTGAGTTATTATTATTGAATTGGGCCAACAGATGCACAAAGCAACACGGCACGTTAGATATTCTCTTGCTTCCCAACCCAGATGAATCCTGCCCCAACATAATGGGCTTTCTAAGAGGTTAAGAATCCAAAGAATAAATGGGCCCTATTAAAGTTATGAAGAATTTGCCACCTCCAGAATGGCTTTCTAAGAGGTCCACACGACTCTAAAGAATAAATGGGCTCTAAAGGTCCACAATACTCCAAAGAACAAATGGGCTTACCCTACCAGAATGGGCTTTCTAAGAGGTTTACAGGAGTCCAGAGATAAGTGGGCCCTAATATAGGTGAACTACTCTTGGATCAAATAACATGTGGCGTTACAACTGTGTAAGGAGAGGGGATGGTCAAAGGTCGAGATTGATGCCCCTTTCTTTGGTGCAGATGCTCAACGGGATGGAATCTGAAGATGCTAGAGTGCTATCTTCATGATATGAGGTTGTTAGCTGATCAAATTGGCGTAGTTAGGTTTCTTTTTGTTCGTCGTTCAAGGAATATGGCAGCTCACAAGGTTGCAGCATTTACTGCTCTTCATGGCAGCTCTTTTTTTTTTTGGGATGCTTAATTTTGGTCCAGAATTCTTGTTTAATACCCTTGCAGAAACGTCACGCGTTAAAAAGGTTGACGTTGTGAGCGAGAAATTTTTAGCTTTCTCCTACGCGCGCTCAAGTGAAGTTTGTTTGAAATTTCAAGACCTTCATTTACTTATTCCCTCTACCTCTCCTTTTATTTTCCCAAGTCTGCCCTCTGTTCTCACCATGAAACTCAAACAACCATCCATCTAAAGCTCCTCTCCTCTCAGATCGTCCCTTTCTCAGCAGCCCTCAGTCTCCTTCGATCTGCTGCTCTCTCAGTTCAAGCCCTTAGGATGGGATGGCTGGCCATAGAGTTTGCCTTCAAACCCTTCCTCAACAAGGCCCGCGCAGCTGCGTCACCAAGGACAACTCGACCCGGTTCGCGATCCTGACGAAGACCCAAGAACAGGAAGATCGATGGTGGTCTCGCAACCAGGAAAGATGGTAGACATATAGAACAAGTTATTGGGTGCCTGGGGAATTTTAGAAAGGGTGGATCGGCAGCAGATAAAGATGGGGAGAGAGGGAGAGAGATAGAAAAGGATGTAACT
Organism: Cotoneaster glaucophyllus; assembly: GCA_036320875.1. Lineage (NCBI taxonomy): Eukaryota > Viridiplantae > Streptophyta > Magnoliopsida > Rosales > Rosaceae > Cotoneaster > Cotoneaster glaucophyllus. The sequence goes on along the minus strand of CM070069.1, from coordinate 33,063,033 downwards.
TTGTTTTTGGTTTACTTTATGTTGGTACTTCTATATTTTTTTTAGAATTATGGAGTTCACATGCATTATGTCATCAAACTAACAAAAATTGTTGATGAAATTTGGATGGAAGGACCAATGAAAGAATAGAAGTTTTACTAAAAAAATATTATTTACTAAGAATATATAGCATATAAAATAGAAAATTTAAATAAGGATATTTTTAATAATCACATTAGTTTTCAAATCGATTCATGTGAAATCGTAAAAAGTTTATATGATCAATGTTATTTCTACTAAACAGTTTTAGTAAACAACTTCAACATGAATCTGATTCTTATTCCACCTCATTCAAACTCTTCCTCAAATCTATTCCTCTTAATCTAATTACAGGTAAGTAAACTAGTCATAAATTTTTTGCTTCCACTACTCGTTAGAAAGCTTGAATTAATTTTATTTACTTTTACAATTTTAAATATTTGCCATTTCTACAATGAAAGAATAGAAGTTTATATGATCAATGTCATTTCTACTCAACAATGTTAAATATTGCTTTTGTTTTTGTCATGCTGAGATTGAGTGCCAATTAGAAATTTAGATATGCTCACATATTTGCAATAATGTCTCTTACAAATGCTTTAGGAATCTCTCAACATAAGTGATTGAGAAATATGAAAATAAGTAGAGGTTTAAATCACATGTTATTGCATGCGTTTTAATATTTTAATGGATAAAATGTTGGATTTTTATCTATAGTTTCTTTTATCAATAATTAATCATATTCCTATAAAGGTTAATAAAAAATTTATCAGCAAAATGTAAAAAAAAAAAAAAATGTTGACTTTACTTAAAACCATACTCAAGTTTTTCCCCTAGTACATGAACTCTAACCCATATATATATATATATATGCCACAAGAAGCAGAATTCTCATTCATTTTTCTCTTTTTCTTTCTCTTCCACCCAATCCCAACCGTGGGATCCCCATCCCAACGCAATCGACTTCATCCGTACAAGTTGTGGCACCATGCAGTACCAGGACCTTTGCTATGCCTCCCTGTCCTGCTGATGAAAACTCCTTTAATTGGCTAGTCCAGATTCGCGTACAGAAAAAAAAAACCTTAATACTTCACAATAAAAACCTAATGAAATTCTTTTCTTCTATATAAACCCCCTCTCCCAAGAAAAAGAAAAAAACCTTGATCTCCTTGATATGGTGAAAAACATGATTAATATGCCAGTTGTTGAGAGTATATTAATAAAATCAAATACACACACACAGATATATATATATATATATATATATATATATATATATATATATATATCTAATTTGAATAGAATAGTAAATCACTAAGTTACAAGCACACCTAAAAACCTTTGTAGTGTACACCAAGCCTTTTGAGTTGAGGCCAATAACAAGCAGCGTGTACCAAAGCTTTAGCTAAGGGTTTTACAAAGTAGAATATCAAAAGGTGGTCTAGAGTCTACTTCACGAGAATTTTTTCAGTGTTGGAAACACGGCTCGATACACCAAGTGTCATAATACAAGTGGTTGGATTTTTTTTTTTTTAAGTATCCAACCATTTATATTATAATATTTGTTGTATCGAACCGTGTTCTTGGTATACTGAAAAATCTCCCATACTTCACCTATGGTGTACACCTAATAAACTTCTAAAAGATGAGAAACCCTCCAATCGAAATCAAAGGCCAAAGCTTCAGAGTCTCTTGGTGCATTTGCGTGTGGTTCTCTTTGAAAATTGGAAAAGGGTTTTGACGGATTAGGATCTTCTCTGGAGCTAAGGGTGATGATCCTCCTGAACAAGCCTATTGGGCCGTTGAAATTTTATCCAACGGCTATAAACAGAGGACCCTTCTAAATTTATTATACTTGTAACCGTTAGATAAAATTTCAACGACCCAATAGACTTGCTCAGGAGGATCCTCACCCTTAGCTCAGGAGAGAATCCTGATCCGGTTTTGACAAACTCTTCCTAACTAAATATCCGACACAATGATTACATCTCCATTAATTATTTGGCCCTCCTTTGTACGTGTTCAACTTTCGAATATACTGACACAAATTACTAAAGTTGCTAGAAGTACGTACGAGTGAGGGAATGTCCAAAAGATCAATCTGATACTTTTTTTTGAAAGAAATCGAGGAATTTGCCAAAAATTTTGCCAAAAAATCCCAACAGTAATTTGCCAAATTTTTTTGATTTAAGCGATATTATTACTTTAAGCTCACTAAAAACTCATGAAAGAGTTTGAACACGAAACACTGTTAGTTGTAGAAAACAGCCTTATCCACCAAATCAACTCAGTATTACAATTTCTATGGCCAAAGTGGTAAAACATTCGTCTTCCATCCCTGTCTTTATATACAGCTGATCATACAAAAACAAACTACAAAAAATCATGACTCCGAGTCAATTGTCTGCATCTATGCTTTAGTCTTCCACCATCTTATGTTGTGGCCTAAAAAGGACGCTCCCAACTGGCATATAGAGACTACCACCATGCATAAAGTCTACATAACCCCATTATCCCCGAAAGAAAAACCTTAACCGCACGTACATCAATCACGTAAGCCCTACAAAGGCAAGTTTTGGTCTATAAAAAAGTCCCCATTGGCCCTCTGAAGATCACAGATGAAAGTTCAAACCATGGAGTTCAATGCATATTTTCCAGTGTTCTTTTCTCTTCTATTCATGCTGCAGTATAGTTCTTGTACAATCACTGCACCATGCAGTCAAACCCCATACCCTCAAGTGTGTAGCCATTACATTAACACTAACCTCTTATCAACCCTAGATCGTCACCAAAGGTTTGCATTTCGTGACTTGGTACTTAAAGTGTCCATGGACCAAGCCATTGAAGCTCATCAACTTGTCTTGTCCTTGAACTTGAACTCATTGGACGGTGACCATACTCGAGCCAAGGGGGCCTGGAATGACTGCTTGGAGCTCTACGAGGACACCGTTGACAAACTCAACCGTTCGATCGGCTCCACCAATGCCCTTGATGTCAATACATGGTTGAGTGCATCGCTTACTAATCAACAGACATGCCAAAATGGTTTCAAAAACCTCAACATTCCTAGTTCTCATTTTCAATCTTTCCCAAACTACGTCACGCTCTCAACCAACTTGTCCAAGCTGCTTAGCAACTCACTATCAATACACAAGGTCGCAACTTCTTCATCATCTCTACATTTTAGCAAACAAGTTCGTGGAAGACGACGGCGTTTGCTTTCGGATGATGGGTTCCCAGAATGGGTTTCAGCCGCTGATCGAAAGCTGCTCCAATCGATAAGTAGCGGACCAAACGCTGATTTGGTAGTAGCACAAGACGGGTCCGGGAATTACAAGTCAATTTCTGAAGCTGTGGGTGCTGCGTACAAGCTACAGGGTGGGGCGACTAAAAGGTTTGTCATACACGTGAAGGCAGGAGTTTACAGAGAAAATATCGAGATTAAGAAGACGATGAAGAACATCATGTTCATTGGAGATGGTATCGACGCAACGATTGTCACAGGGAATAAAAATCTCCAAGATGGTTCAACGACATATCGCTCTGCCACATTTGGTATGTTTGAGTTGAAACAATAATAAACCTTGAATAAATATTTGGACTCAACAAACCCCATCATCTTAAGTTAATTTTGAAACTTTAGGTGGCGTCACACTTAGATACTAATTGATTGAAGACCAATTTAATTAATTAAGTGCATGATCGATTTGAAAGTGCTAGAGAGACCAACTATTTAGATTAAATTTTGTAAACTATATGACGCGGTTGTAGATGATGAAATTATTACTTAAATGTTAATTAACATGCTTATTTCTTACTAGTACCACATCACATGATTTGTAAATTAGTCTATCATATTATTCTTCACTTAAACCATATTTTGTAAAGCATATAACATGATTATTGATAAATGAAATATTAAATGTTGATTAATGTGATTAATTTTCATCATTACTATTACTCAAATTATAAAGCTATTTACCAGATCCTGCTTTTCCTTTTACTTTTTTTCCCTTTTCTCGACAAGCCTAGCTAATTACATGCCACGTGAATAGTTACAAGTTTTTCTCCTAGTATACATCTAATAGTTCACAAAATTAATAAACTGTTGACTTAAAATTCAGGGGCTACCGGCGAAGGCTTTATTGCTCGAGACATGACATTCGAAAACACAGCCGGACCACAGAAACATCAAGCCGTGGCACTCCGCTCCGGCTCCGATCATTCAGTCTTCTACCGTTGCAGCTTCAAGGGTTACCAAGACACCTTATACGTGTATTCCCAACGCCAATTCTACCGCGACTGCGACATATACGGCACGATCGACTTCATCTGCGGAGACGCCACGGTTGTGCTCCAAAATTGCAACATCTACGTGAGGAGGCCAATGAGCAACCAAGTAAACACCGTGACAGCGCAGTCTAGGACCGACCCGAACGAAAACACAGGCATTGTTATTCATAATTCGCGAATCACGGCTGCACAAGATTTGAGACCTGTACAAGGTTCGTTTAAGACGTACTTGGGTAGGCCGTGGAAAAAGTACTCTAGGACGGTAATTATGAAGAGTAATCTTGATGGGTTGATCAATCCTGCTGGTTGGTTTCCGTGGAGTGGAAGCTTTGCCCTCTCCACACTTTATTACGGGGAGTACATGAACTCCGGCGCTGGAGCTGGTACTGGAGGGAGGGTCAACTGGCCCGGTTATCGTGTTATAAGTACCGCGGGGGAGGCCGGGAAGTTTACGGTTGGGAACTTTTTGGCCGGAGATTCGTGGATTCTGGGGACCGGAGTTCCATTTACAGCTGGTCTATGATAATGCATGCATGTGGTTGTGGGGAGAAGTTGTTTGACTTGTTAGGGAGGGGCTTGTCATACTTGTGTATTGTTGTGTGCGGATAGTGACCTAAATTAAAAATCGTCACATAGCTTGTTTTTAGCCTCCTTTTGGTAATTATTTCCCATTTATCCCTCCTGTAATGCAGTCAATATTTTCAAACTATTACTTAATGTTATTATGTGGTGTTATTAATGGAGATCTCGTTTGAAAGTGCTTATAAAATAAATAAAAGTGTTTTGGTGAAAATATTTTTTGAACTAATCCTTGATAAATATGTAAGTGAATCCTGAAAAGACCATTCAAGTGCTTTTGGAACTCAAAAATATTTTTTTTCTAAAAACGTTTTCAGTTATTTTGGACGAACAAAAATTGTTGACATCAGAGTCTGACAGACCCATCAAAGTTACAAAAAAGGTTCTCGTATTACCAATACCTTTGATGATAACAAGCCGATCCTTGTTCATGGGATTTTAGAGATGTGGATCTATGTGATGACGGTCGGGGCAGATCGTCCGGTGAACTCTTGCATCTTCGAAAGCTTAAGAGCAACCTCCACCTATATACACAGTCAGCGAATCAGAGCCAGCCCTAAAAACTTGGCCACAAAAGTTTTAATAATAAGACTGAGATTAATGATTAAACTCACAAGAGGACTAAGTGCTTCTGAGGATTCTCTGCCAATTTTCGATGGATCCTTCTCATACTACTCAATGTAGAGTCGGATTGTGGCACCTTCTGAGCTGGTTCCTGAGAGGCGGAAAACCTGCAATCGTGTTCATGGATGGGGAAGATTGACCAGCTCAAGTTAGCTCCATAGAGTATCCTTCAGAAATATATTTCAAGGAAAAGAAGAGGGACCTCAACACCATGCACAACTTGGCATTTTACATTCCATCCTAGAAATAATTTAGTGTAATCTCACATTCCACCCATCCATCTTTCATCATTTGATTATTCGTTCAAAATCTTGTCCCCAACAAAAAAAAAAAGAAAAGAGCCTGGGTCGAGAACAAGTTCCTTGCTCACTCTCACATCGTTTGTTTAAAATCAAATACAAGAGCACAACACAATAGTTTTCACAATATTTCTACGTCGGCTAATGTAGGCCACATGATGGCATTCCAGCGCTCTTAACTAAAGAAGAATCAAAAGTCCTCAACGACTTCTTGAGATGAAAAAAAGAGAGTCCACCGAAAATACTAGTCACATCATGAATCATTTACATATTATAATATGGTGAAAAACATGATTAATATCCCATTGTTGAGAGTATATTAATAAAACCAAATATATTATAATTTGAATAGATTAATAAATCACTAAGTTACAGGCACACAAAAAATCTTTTATTGTGTATACCAAGCCTTTTGAGTTTAGGGGCCCATGACAAGCCGCGTGTACCAAAATGTTTGCTAAGGGTTTTATAAAGTAGAAATTACGTGGTATATCAAAAGGTGGTCTAGAGTCTACTTCCTGAGAAATTTTTCTTTGCCGGAAACACAGCTTAATACACCAAGTGTCACAATACAAGTGGTTGAAATTTTTTCTTTTCAAATATTTAACCACATATATTATGACACTTGATGTACCTGACCATATTTTCGGCAAACTGAAAAATGTTTCGTACTTCACATATGGTGTACACCTAATAAACTCTAAAAGATGAGAATCCATCCAATCGAAATCAAAGGCCCAAGCTTCACAGAGTCTCTTGGTGCATTTGCGTGTGGTCCTCCTTGAAAATTGGACTAGGGTTGTAAAATCCCATATTGTCTAGCGGTGTGGATCCTCTAAGACTTATATGTATATTCCCATCTCTACCTAGCACAATGCCATTTGGGAGCTCACTGGCTTCGTTTTCCATCGAAACTCCGAAGTTAAGTGAGTTCGCGCGAGAGCAATTTCATGATGGGTGACCCATTGGGAAGTTCTAGTGTGAGTTCACAAAAACAAAACCGTGAGGGCGTGGTGAAGGCCCAAATCGGACAATATCGTGCTACGATGGAGTCGAGTCTGGAATGTGGTAGGGGCCCAGACAGGGATGTGACAAGGGTTTGACAAAGTCTTCCTAACTAAATATCCGACAGAACGTTTACATCTCCATTATTTGGCCCTCCGTGATACGTGTTCAACTTTCGAATAATGACACAAATTACTAAAGTTGCTTTGGATTGATTAGTTATTTAACGGCACAAGAGTACTATAAAGTACAAAGTATGTACAAGTGAGGAAATGTCCAAAAGATAAATCTGATACTTTTTTTTGAAAGAAATCAAGAAAATTAAGGTCATCTCCAACCGATGGTTGGCCAGAGGGCTCGTTTTAGCCCTCTGGCCCTCTAAGATACTCCAAGATATAATATTTTAATGAACAGTACATGACCATATTTGCCTCCGTCTCCAACCGAGGGCCAAAGGGCTATAGGGCCAAACATAATTTATTATTTAAAAACTACAACTTAAATGTTGTTTAAGTTTCATGTTGTTAAATGTTTTTTTTTATGTTGGTTAATGTTATTAATGTTGTTTCATATTGTTTCATGTTACTTAATTTAATTTAATGTTGTAAAATGGCTTAGGAAGTTATAGGAAAAAAATAGAATTAAAAAAAAATATGAAACAAATTTTGTGAAGTAGAAGTTATAGGAAAAAAGGGAATTTAAAAAAAATATATGAAACAAATTTTGTAAAATAAAAGTTATAGGAAAAAAATAGAATTTTAAAAAAATATATATGAAAAATATAAGTTATAGGAAAAATTTTGTAAATAAAAAAAAATAATAATAAAACAGCGAAAAAAAAATTCAAAGCAGTCCTGTCGGTTATCGGTTCCCAGTTTTTCTGGCCAGCCCTTTAAGATTCCGTGGGGCCCTCTCAGATTCACGAGCCCTCTGGCCTGGCCCTCGGTTAGAGACGATTTTCGGGCTATTTTCGACCCTCTGGACTCTTCTGTTGGAGATGGCCTAAACTGCTTTATGTCAAACTTTTAAGGAATGATACTGATTGGTCTTAATTCATAACAAAATTCCAACAGTAATTTGCCAAAATATTTTGATTTAAGCGATATTATTGCTTTAAGCTCACTAAAAACTCATGAGAGAGTTTGAACACGAAACACTGTTAGTTGTAGAAAACAGCCTTTATCCACCAAATCAATTCAGTATTACAATTTCTACGGCCAAAGTGGTAAAACATTCGTCTTCCATCCCTGTCTTTATGGTCATACAAGGACAAACTACAAAGAATCAGGACTCCGAGTCAATTGTCCGCATTTATGTTTTAGTCTTCCACCGTCTTATGTTGTGGCCTAAAAAGGTCGCTCCCAACTGGCATATAGAGACTGATGAAAGCTGCTCCAATCGATAAGTAGCGGACCAAACGCTGATTTGGTAGTAGCACAAGACGGGTCCGGGAATTACAAGTCAATTTCTGAAGCTGTGGATGCTGCGTACAAGCTACAGGGTGGGGCGACTAAAAGGTTTATCATACACGTGAAGGCAGGAGTTTACAGAGAAAATATCGAGATTAAGAAGACAATGAAGAACATCATGTTCATTGGAGATGGTATCGACGCAACGATTGTCACAGGGAATAAAAATCGCCAAGATGGTTCAACTACATATAGCTCTGCCACATTTGGTATGTTTGAGTTGAAACAATAATAAACCTTAAATAAATATTTGGACTCAACAAAGCCCATCATCTGAAGTTAATTTTGAAACTTTAGGTGGCGTCACACTTAGATACTAATTGATTGAAGACCAATTTAATTAATGAAGTGCATGATCGATTTGAAAGTGCTAGAGACAGAGAGACCAACTATTCAGACTAAATTTTGTAAACTATATGACGCGGTTGTTGATGATGAAATTATTATTTAAATGTTAATTAATATGATCATTTCTTACTAGTAACACATCACATGATTTGTAAATTAGTCTATTATATTATTCTTCACTTAAACCATATTTTGTAATGCATATAACATGATTATTGATAAATGAATTATTAAATGTAGAATAACTTGATTAATTCGTATCATTACTATTATTCAAATTATAAAGCTATTTACCATATCCGGCTTTTCCTTTTACTGTTTTTTTTCCTTTTCTCGACAAGATTTAAATACTGATAACCTAGCTAATTACATGCCACGTGAATAGTTACAAGTTTTTCTCCTAGCATACATCTAATAGTTCACAAAATTAATAAACTGTTCACTTAAAATTCAGAGTAATGATATTCTTACCACAATTTTATACCACATTTATTTACCATCTTAGGTGGCAGATGAGTTGGACAAGGTACATCATTTAATTTCAATCTTTTCATTAATTAAAACACTTAAATAATCTTAGGTGTAAGAATGAGATTCCTCGTATACCACAATCATCATTTAAAAAGATTGAAATTAAATGATATACCTTGTCCAACTCATCTGCCACCTAAGATGGTAAATGAATGTGGTATAAAATTGTGGTAAGAATAGCATTACTCTAAAATTCAGGGGCTACCGGCGAAGGCTTTATTGCTCAAGACATGACATTCGAAAACACAGCCGGACCACAGAAACATCAAGCCGTGGCACTCCGCTCCGGCTCCGATCATTCAGTCTTCTACCGTTGCAGCTTCAAGGGTTACCAAGACACCTTATACGTGTATTCCCAACGCCAATTCTACCGCGACTGCGACATATACGGCACGATCGACTTCATCTGCGGAGACGCCACGGTTGTGCTCCAAAATTGCAACATCTACGTGAGGAGGCCAATGAGCAACCAAGAAAACACCGTGACAGTCTAGGACCGACCCGAACGAAAAGACAGGCATTGTTATTCATAATTCGCGAATCACGGCTGCACAAGATTTGAGACCTGTACAAGGTTCGTTTAAGACGTACTTGGGTAGGCCGTGGCAAAAGTACTCTAGGACGGTAATTATGAAGAGTAATCTTGATGGGTTGATCAATCCTGCTGGTTGGTTTCCGTGGAGTGGAAGCTTTGCCCTCTCCACACTTTATTACGGGGAGTACATGAACTCCGGCGCTGGAGCTGGTACTGGAGGGAGGGTCAACTGGCCCGGTTATCGTGTTATAAGTAGTGCGGGGGAGGCCGGGAAGTTTACGGTTGGGAACTTTTTGGCCGGAGGTTCGTGGATTCCGGGGACCGGAGTTCCATTTACCGCTGGTCTATGATAATGCATGCATGTGGTTGTGGAGAGAAGTTGTTTGACTTGTTAGGGAGGGCCTTGTCACACTTGTGTATTGTTGTGTGCGGATAGCGACCTAAAGTAAAAAATCGTCACATAGCTTGTTTTTAGCTTCCTTTTGGTAATTATATCCCATTTATCCCTCCTGTAATGCCGTAAATATTTTCAAACTATTACTTTAATGCTATTATGTGGTGTTATTAATTGAGATCTCGTTTGAAAGTGCTTATGAAATAAGTAAAAGTGTTTTGGTGAAAATAGTTTTTGAACTAATCCTTGATAAATATGTAAATGAATCCTGAAAATACTATTCAAATGCTTTTGGAACTTAAAAATATTTTTTTCTAAAAACGTTTTCAGTTATTTAAAAAACAGTTAAAAACACGTCATGATACGTTGTCACATAACGTAATTAACAATATTGGGTCAACGATGCCGTGCCATAAATAAACGTATTAAAATGAATCTTCGGCACACATTATTTGATGTGTAATGAAATATCATAAAAAGTGATCACGTACATCTTAGACGGATACGTTATCACATGGACCAATTTGATGACATTGGTTACAAATCTAGCTGCTCACGAGTTACATTAGCCGTTGATTGTGGCTACTACTGTGCCATGTGTCGCAAAAAGGAAGCCAATTTCTCACCCATGTCAGCATCTTGAACAGAAAATTTAATGGATTTTGACCGAGGGATAAAGTAAGACACGAAGAGATTTAGATGAAAAGTTATGTCGAAATGAAAATGATTTTCGAGGGGCAAAGCGACATTCACAAAAGCTTTCGGGGACTAGAGACGCACTTTAAAAATGCAAATTATACATTGGTTGAAAGCACACCAGATTTGGACAAGAGATTGCAAAACATAGTTCGCATTATTTTGGAGGAACAAAAATTGTTGACATCAGAGTCCGACAGACCCATCAAAGTTACAAAAAAAGGTTCTCGTATTACCAATACCTTTGATGATAACAAGCCGATCCTTGTTCACGTGAAGGCAGGAGTTTACAGAGAAAATATCGAGATTAAGAAGACGATGAAGAACATCATGTTCATTGGAGATGGTATCGACGCAACGATTGTCACAGGGAATAAAAATCGCCAAGATGGTTCAACTACATATAGCTCTGCCACATTTGGTATGTTTGAGTTGAAACAATAATAAACCTTAAATAAATATTTGGACTCAACAAAGCCCATCATCTGAAGTTAATTTTGAAACTTTAGGTGGCGTCACACTTAGATACTAATTGATTGAAGACCAATTTAATTAATTAAGTGCATGATCGATTTGAAAGTGCTAGAGAGACCAACTATTCAGACTAAATTTTGTAAACTATATGACGCGGTTGTTGATGATGAAATTATTATTTAAATGTTAATTAATATGCTAATTTCTTACTAGTAACACATCACATGATTTGTAAATTAGTCTATTATATTATTCTTCACTTAAACCATATTTTGTAATGCATATAACATGATTATTGATAAATAAATTATTAAATGTAGAATAACTTGATTAATTCGTATCATTACTATTATTCAAAGGGTTTATATCAGAAATGGTCCCTGAAATTGACCTCATCAATCATGATGGTCCCTGAAATTGAAAATCGATCAATGTAGTCCCTGAATTTTAACTCGCGAATCAATGTGGTCCTTCTGTTAGTGTTCCGTCCAAATTAACTTTAAAAAAATGTTAGAGAACCAATTTTTCATGGTAAAATGATAAAAAATAACCCTGTTATTATAATTTTACTTACTACCTCTCTTTTATTTTTCCATCTTCACTTTTCTCTCCATTTTTTCATGGATTTGGTGCTAAAACTAAAATAAAAACAAAAAAAAGTGGTTCTCTAACCTTTTTTTTGGTCATTTTACCATGAAAAATTGGTTCTCTAACCTTTTTTTAGTGTTAATTTGGACGGAACACTAACAGAAGGACCACATTGATTCGCGAGTTAAAATTCAGGGACTACATTGATCGATTTTCAATTTCAGGAACCATCATGATTGATGGGGTCAATTTTAGGGACCTTTTGTGATATAAACCCTTATTCAAATTATAAAGCTATTTACCATATACGGCTTTTCCTTTTTTTTTTTTTTTTTCCTTTTCTCGACAAGATTTAAATACTGATAACCTAGCTAATAAATAACATGCCACGTGAATAGTTACAAGTTTTTCTCCTAGCATACATCTAATAGTTCACAAAATTAATAAACTGTTCACTTAAAATTCAGGGGCTACTGGCGAAGGCTTTATTGCTCAAGACATGACATTCGAAAACACAGCCGGACCACAGAAACATCAAGCCGTGGCACTCCGCTCCGGTTCGATCATTCAGTCTTCTACCGTTGCAGCTTCAAGGGTTACCAAGACACCTTATACGTGTATTCCCAACGCCAATTCTACCGCAACTGCGACATATACGGCACGATCGACTTCATCTGCGGAGACGCCACGGTTGTGCTCCAAAATTGCAACATCTACGTGAGGAGGCCAATGAGCAACCAAGTAAACACCGTGACAGCGCAGTCTAGGACCGACCCGAATGAAAACACAGGCATTGTTATTCATAATTCGCGAATCACGGCTGCTCAAGATTTGAGACCTGTACAAGGTTCGTTAAAGACGTACTTGGGTAGGCCGTGGCAAAAGTACTCTAGGACGGTAATTATGAAGAGTAATCTTGATGGGTTGATCAATCCTGCTGGTTGGTTTCCGTGGAGTGGAAGCTTTGCCCTCTCCACACTTTATTACGGGGAGTACATGAACTCCGGCGCTGGAGCTGGTACTGGAGGGAGGGTCAACTGGCCCGGTTATCGTGTTATAAGTACCGCGGGGGAGGCCGGGAAGTTTACGGTTGGGAACTTTTTGGCCGGAGATTCGTGGATTCCGGGGACCGGAGTTCCATTTACAGCTGATCTATGATAATGCATGCATGTGGTTGTGGGGAGAAGTTGTTTGACTTGTTAGGGAGGGACTTGTCATACTTGTGTATTGTTGTGTGCGGATAGTGACCTAAATTAAAAATCGTCACATAGCTTGTTTTTAGCCTCCTTTTGGTAATTATATCCCATTTATCCCTCCTGTAATGCAGTCAATATTTTCAAACTATTACTTAATGTTATTATGTGGTGTTATTAATGGAGATCTCGTTTGAAAGTGCTTATAAAATAAGTAAAAGTGTTTTGGTGAAAATATTTTTTGAACTAATCCTTGATAAATATGTAAGTGAATCCTGAAAAGACCATTCAAGTGCTTTTGGAACTCAAAAATATTTTTTTCTAAAAACGTTTTCAGTTATTTAAAAATAGTTAGAAACACGTCATAATACGTTGTCACATAACGTTATTAACAATATTGGGTTAATGATGTTGTGCCATAAATAAACGTATTAAAATGAATCTTCGGCACACATTATTTGATGCGTAATGAAATATCATAAAAAGTGATCACGTACATCTTAGACGGATACGTTATCACATGGACCAATTTGATGACATTGGTTACAAATCTAGCTGCTCACGAGTTACATTCGCCGTTGATTGTGCCTACTACTGTGCCATGTGTCGCAAAAAGGAAGCCAATTTCTCACCCATGTCAGCATCTCGAACAGAAAATTTAACGGATTTTGACCGAGGGATAAAGTAAGACACGAAGAGATTTAGATGAAAAGTTATGGCGAAATGAAAATGATTTTCGAGGGGCAAAGCGACATTCACAAACGCTTTCGGGGACTAGAGACGCACTTTAAAAATGCAAATTATACATTGGTTGAAAGCACACCAGATTTGGACAAGAGATTGCAAAACATAGTTCGCATTATTTTGGAGGAACAAAAATTGTTGACATCAGAGTCCGACAGACCCATCAAAGTTACAAAAAAGGTTCTCGTATTACCAATACCTTTGATGATAACAAGCAGATCCTTGTTCATGGGATTTTAGAGATGTGGATCTATGTGATGACGGTCGGGGCAGATCGTCCGGTGAACTCTTGCATCTTCAAAAGCTTAAGAGCAACCTCCACCTTTATACACAGTCAGCGAATCAGAGCCAGCCCGAAAAACTTGGCCACAAAAGTTTTAATAATAAGACTGAGATTATTGATTAAACTCACAAGAGGACTAAGTGCTTCTGAGGATTCTCTGCCAATTTTCGATGGATCCTTCTCATACTACTCAATGTAGAGTCGGATTGTGGCACCTTCTGAACCGGTTACTGAGAGGCGGAAAACCTGCAATCGTGTTCAAGGATGGGGAAGATTGACCAGCTCAAGTTAGCTCCATAGAGTATCCTTCAGAAATATATTTCAAGGAAAAGAAGAGGGACCTCAACACCATGCACAACTTGGCATTTTACATTCCATCCTAGAAATAATTTAGTGTAATCTCACATTCCACCCATCCATCTTTCATCATTTGGTTATTCGTTCAAAATCTTGTCCCCAACAAAAAAAAAAAAAAAAAAAAAAAAAAGAAAAGAAAAGAGCCTAGGTCGAGAACAAGTTCCTTGCTCACTCGCACATCATTTGATTAAAATCAAATACAAGAGCACAACACAATAGCTTTCACAATATTTCTACGTCGGCTAATGTAGGCCACATGATGGCACTCCCGCGCTCTTAATTAAAGAAGAATCAAAAGTCCTTAACGACTTCTTGAGATGAAAAAAAAGGAGTCCACATCATGAATCATTTACATATTATAATATGATGAAAAACATGATTAATATCCCGTTGTTGAGGGTATATTAATAAAACCAAATATATTATAATTTGAATATATTAATAAATCACTAAGTTACAAGCACAACAAAAAATCTTTTATTGTGTATACCAAGCCTTTTGAGTTTAAGGGCCAATGACAAGCCGTATGAACCATGCTAAGGGTTAGTAGAAATTACGTGGTATATCAAAAGGTGGTCTAGAGTCTACTTCATGAGAAATTTTTCTGTGCCAGAAACACAACTCAATACACCAAATGTCACAATACAAGTGGTTGAAATTTTTTCTTTTCAAATATTTAACCACATATATTATTATGATACTTGATGTACCTGACCATATTTTCGGCAAACTGAAAAATGTTTCATACTTCACATATGGTGTACACCTAATAAACTCTAAAATATGAGAATCCATCCAATCGAAATCAAAGGCCAAAGCTTCACAGAATCTCTTGGTGCATTTGCGTGTGGTCCTCCTTGAAAATTGGACTAGGGTTTTGACAAAGTCTTCCTAACTAAATATCCAACACAACGTTTTCATCTCCATTATTTGGCCCTCCTCGGTACGTGTTCAAGTTTCGAATAATGACACAACGTTTTCATCTCCATTATTTGGTATGTTTGAGTTGAAACAATAATAAACTTTGAATAAGTTTAAGGGATATTTGGACTCAACAAACCCCATCATCTTAAGTTAATTTTGAAACTTTAGGTGGGCGTCACACTTAGATACTAATTGATTGAAGACCAATTTAATTAAGGGTCATTTTGGTTCCGGTCCCTAATCAACCTAGTTGTTAGAATGAAACCTTATTTGTTTAAATTGTTTGATCAAGGTCCCTAGCATCATTTAAGGGAATTGACTCATGCATTTATGCATTCAATATACCACAAATTATAAATAGATATATATGAAAAAAATACTAAAAATATTATATTTGAAAATTATTAATACTTTTTTTAAATTGAGATATAAAGACTTGTAAATAATTTAATATTCAAATAATGGCATGAAGAAAAGTCAAGGGACCTTGATCAAAAACAGAAAAAAGAATAAGGTTTCAATTAATAAGAAGGGGAAATGAGGGATGAGAACCTAATTTATCCTTTAATAAATTAAGTCATGATCGATTTGAAAGTGCTAGAGAGACCAAATATTTGGACTAAATTTTGTAAACTATATGACGCGGTTGTTGATGATTAAATTATTACTTAAGTGTTAATTAACGTGTTTATTTATTACTAGTGAGTCAGTGACACATCACATGATTTGTAAATTAGTCTATCATATTATTCTTCACTTAAACCATATTTTGTAAATCATATACCATAATTATTTGCTTAAAAAAACATAATTATTAATAAATAAATTATTAAATGTTGATTAACGTGCTTAATTTCAATCATTACTCTTACTTAAATTATAAAGCTATTTACCAGATCCTGCTTTTCCTTTTAACTTTTTTTTTTTTCCTTTTCTCGACAAGATTTAAATACTTATAACCTAACTAATTACATGCCACGTGAATAGTTACAAGTTTTTCTCCTAGTATACATCTAATAGTTCACAAAATTAATAAGCTGTTCACTTAAAATTCAGGGGTTACAGTGGAAGGCTTTATTGCTCGAGATATGACATTCGAAAACACAGCCGGACCACAGAAATACCAAGCCGTGGCACTCCGACCGTTCAGTCTTCTACCGTTGCAGCTTCAAGGGTTACCAAGACACGTTATACGTGTATTCCCAACTCCAATTCTACCGCGACTGCGACATATACGCACAATCGACTTCATCTGCGGCGACGCCACGGTTGTGCTCCAAAATTGCAACATCTACGCGAGGAAACCAATGAGCAACCAAGTAAACACCGTGACAGCGCAGTCTAGGACCGACCCGAATGAAAACACAGGCATTGTTATTCATAATTCGCGAATCACGGCTGCTCAAGATTTGAGACCTGTACAAGGTTCGTTTAAGACGCACTTGGGTAGGCCGTGGCAAAAGTACTCTAGGACAGTAATTATGACGAGTAATCTTGATGGGTTGATCAATCCTGCTGGTTTTTCCTTGGAGTGGAAGCTTTGCCCTCTCCACACTTTATTACGGGGAGTACATGAACTCCGGCGCTGGAGCTGGTACTGGAGGGAGGGTCAGCTGGCCCGGTTATCGTGTTATAAGGAGTGAGATGGAGGCCGGGAAGTTTACGGTTGGGAACTTTTTGGCCGGAGATTCGTGGATTCCGGGTACCGGAGTTCCATTTACAGCTGGTGTATGATAATGCATGCATGTGGTTATGGAGAGAAGTTGTTTGACTTGTTAGGGAGGGACTTGTCACACTTGTGTATTGTTGTGTGCCGATTGTGACCTGTAGTGAAAATCGTCTCATAGCTTGTTTTTAGCTTCCTTTTGGTAATTATATCCCATTTATCCCTCCTGTAATGCAGTAAATATTTTCAAACTCTTACTTAATGTTATTACGTGATGTTATTAATTGGAAACTCGTTTGAAAGTGCTTATAAAATAAGTAAAAGTGTTTTTGGTGAAAATATTTTTAGATCTAATCCTTGATAAATATGTAGGTGAATCTTGAAAAAGCAATTCAAATGCTTTTGGAACTCAAAAATATTTAGTCAATTTAAAAACAGTTACAAACATATCATAATAAGTTATCACATAATGGTATTAACTATATTGGGTCAACAATGCCGTGCCATAAATAAACGTATTGAAATGAATCTTTGGCACACATTATTTGATGCCTAATGAAATATCATAATATCATTAAAAAAAATAAGTGATCACATACATCTTAGACGGATATGTGGGGCACTCCATGTTGTTTTGAAGTTTAATTGCTTCCTAAATATTCCGAAACGGTGAGCCCATAAACGTTTTAAACAATAAAAATAAATAAAAACTCCGTAATTTGCTTTCGCTTTCGCTGCTGGCTATAGCTTTTGAATTCTGTCTTCTTCTTTATGGTCTGAAAGAGGGAAAAAATGGGATTGCAAAATTGCTCAGCGATGGTTCCTCTCCATCTTTAAATATTCAATTCTCTATAGCTTATTTTTGTGTAATTTTTTATTCTCGTAAGGGTATCCCTGGTTTTTTATCTTTATTTTTTGGGGGGGATTTTCAAAAATTTCCCAATTTATGAAGGCTGTGGATTGAGGAGGTAGACACATGGCGGTCTGGTAGTGATTGTTCAAGAATATGAATTTTCTCTTTAATTTCACCGATTTTCTTTCATCTCCCTTTCTTGTCTATGTTGTTTTCTTGTACCTTGTGATTATATAAAATCTTCATTTAGATCCACACAAAAAATCTTGATTTGAATTCGGAATGTTCTTGGCTAAAACTTGATGGATTTAAGAATTAATTAATTTTCAATCTTAAACTAAATCGGTAACAATTGTTCCTAAATCGCAGTACTTCATTGATGTCTCTTTAGGATTTTGGATGGTATGGAACGCCATTGAGCGAAAGACAAGAACCAAAGACGGCAACGGAAGCTAACATTTGATGGAGAAATTTTTTTTGTCGCCCACCGCTTCAGAATTTTGAATAATAAAGTTTAATTACACAACAGAGTAGTCACGTGTTTTATTTTTATTGGCTGGTACATATATAACTTGGAGTTCCGGGACCTTGAAAAAATTTCTCTCACGCCTGCTTACGAGTTACATTAGCCGTCGATTGTGGCTTCTACTGTGCCACATGTAGAAAAAAGGAAGCCAATTTCGAACAGAGAATTTAACGGATTTTAAAGTAAGACAGGAAGAAATGATTAGATGAAAATGATTTTCGAGGGGCAAAGCGACATTCACAAATGCTTTCGGGGGATACGCACTTTAAAAACGCAAATTATACATTGGTTAAAAAGCACGCCAGATTTGGACAAGAGATTGCAGAACATAGTTCGCATTATTTTGGACGAACAAAATTTGTTGACATCAGAGTCCGACAAACCCATCAAAATTACAAAAAAGGTTCTCTTATTACCAATACCTTTGATGAAAACAAGCCGGTCCTTGTTCATGGGATTTTAGAGGTGTGGATCTATGTGATGACGGTCGGGGCAGATCGTCCGGTGAACTCTTGCATCTTCGAAAGCTTAAGAGCAACCTCCACCTATATATACAGTCAGCGAATCAGAGCCAGCCCGAAAAACTTGGCCAGAGAGTTTTAATAATAAGACACAGATTAATGATTAAACTCACAAGAGGACTAAGTGCTTCTGAGGATTCTCTGCCAATTTTCGATGGATCCTTCTCATACTGCTCAATGTAGAGTCGGATTGTGGCACCTTCTGAGCCGGTTCCTGAGAGGCGGAAAACCTGCAATCGTGTTCAAGGATGGTGAAGATTGACCAGCTCAAGTTAGCTCCATAAAGAGCATCCTTCAGAAATATATTTCAAAATAGATAAAACAAAAAGCGTGTCAACTAACCAATCGTGATCCGTCCTCAAACAAGTACCGGATCCCCTGGTGTTTTGAGATGGAACCGTCAACAGGATCCTTGTACTCAAATTCATCGGCGTTGACAACATTGGAAACATCAGAGCGTATGCCCTTCACAATCCTGTATAAATGAGCAGCACCAGTATGTCAATAAAAATAAAAGATCTCTTAAAGAGTTAAATTAAGATTGCTTTCAGCTTTCACATTGTTTAAAGGAAGACAGGCTCTACTAAACTAAAGCATGTCAACTTTCAAACCATAATTGGACCTATCGGGGTGTTGTTTCTTCGAAACCTAAAACGGAAAATACCAAGAAGGTTCTCTCCAGACAGAGAACATGTACATTACAACCCCAAATAGGCAAATATCCAACAACTAAACAAGGTGTCGCACAACAACGCAATTGAGAAAATTATCAAGAGAGACCGCCTTCACATAGACCAATTCTAATCTCAAATGAAGTATCCACATAGACAAGTATTGAATTCACAAAATTAACTAAACCGGGAACCCATGGACAAGAATTTCAACTCAGAACAAGTTTATGACTGTCGAACTTCCTTTTCACCCATTTTATATTCTTCAAGAAAGGGACCAAAAGCATGAATTTCCTGTTATGTGTAAGTTTCCAACAAGTTTCAGTTAATAGTCAGAGAAACGACAAGAGTAAACATACTTATTGACTTCAGAAAGGTCAGATTGCAATTTCACCAAAGAAGCCATCAGTTCCTTTGCTTTACCTGCATCCACATTCTTCAAGAAAAAATATACAATAATTAATAGCAATACAAGATTATCAAGTTGAACACTGGGCAGAACACCTAAAAATGTTACCAAACCTCATAGTCGTATCGTGTATAATAATGGCGACCAAAGGTAGCCCAATGCTTACGAACTATGTCCTCAACACTGACAAGCTTTTCCCCACCAAGATTTTCCTTATTTTTATAAGCAAGTATGGATAACCAAGCTAGAACTGCCCAGATACCATCTTTCTCACGGATATGATCAGAACCTGTCCAAGGACACAACAAATGACAATGCACCGAGATTGTATAACTTTCTAATAATTCCCATGTTGATTTTAACTACTTTAGAGGGTACTTCCTGAACACTGACCTGTTCCAAAACTTTCTTCCCCACAAACTGAGCATAAACCAGCATCCATTAAATTACCGAAAAATTTCCAGCCAGTGGGTACCTGAGGTTTATAGTAAATACAACCAAAGTTAAAATTTTACTGTGCCAGCAGCATAGGGACTTGAGAGAGAAAGGGAGAGTACCTCAAAAAATTTCAAATTCAAATGTTTGGCTACAACATCAAGGGCAGCAGAGGTAGGCATGCTCCTACAAGTGACAAAGGTCAAAGGATTATAATCAAGAACATCTAGGCATGAAACGGTATATCCAAAAGACAGACACTTTGTAAAAAAATTATTCAAACCCACGATAATAGATTCCCAAGTTCTGAAATCTACAAATACTACAGGACATAAAAGAAAAACTTTTAACAAATTTACGTTGCTCTAAAATAAAATAGACTGCAAGCTAAGCAGCACAATAAAGTACCTGGCAACTCCCTTCAGACCAGTTTTGAAGTAAGGTATGGCGTCAACTGCATTTGCAGCAATGATGGCTACAGAATCCGATGGGGTAACAAAAAACCTAATAAGACAAAACAAGTTATGAATGCAACTTAAAGACAAGATTAGAACTAATTCACAAGTCTGATGCTACCTTTTACCGAGGACCATGTTACGATCAGCATCACCATCAGCAGCAGCACCAAACTCTGGGGGCTCATCTGCAGTATTTGATTTACCCAGTCCCATACGTGCAACCAACTCCTTTGCATAGGTCAGATTAGGATCTGGATGCCCTCCTCCAAAGTCTTCCTGTTTGCAGTCAATCACAGGAAAAAAGGGGTGAATCATATGGATAAAACGAATTTAGACTGTATATTATTAGTGACCATAAAACTAAACTTTTTTCAGAACATAGAAACACCTTGGGTACACAGTTCAGTAGTGAGCTTTCTTTTGCACCAAGCTCTTCCACAAAAATACGTTTTGCATAAGCTCCAGCAACTCCATGAAGCGCGTCATAACTTTGACATGACAACAGAGATAAGTCACACCACCTTTGATACTATGTGTGTACCCAAAAAGCACCATTGCACTAAAGAAAATGAAAAACAGGAGCTATGTACATACCAGAATGAGAATTTTGGAGACGACAGCAGCTTCCGGATAGACTCAAAATCAAAGATAGACCTGGAAAGTGAGAAGTAATTAAGTCAAATGAACACAGTCCTGATATTAAGCTAAGAAAATCATACGCAAAAATAATACCAAATTCATAGAGAGGAGGAGTTCCTCTAAGAGATGTGCTTACTTCATCAATTTCACATAATCACTCGCTGAATCAAAAACATCAACATCAAAAGTTCCACCGTCCACCGAAAAGGTGGTGACACCTACTTTAGTGATATCCACCTGTCATATACGGTGGAAGTTCTGTCATTACAATAAATGGAACTCAACACTGCAGCAGTCTTGTAATAAAATTTAAAGTAAATAAAAAATATGGAGATTAGATTTGATGGATTACATCAGGTAGGTCGACTGTAAAATACTCCTTTATTTTTGTTGTGTTCTCATATATCTTGTCAGTGATTGACTCTGGCGCAGGTCCACCATTTCCCATGTTGTATTTAATCCCAAAATCCTGCAATACGGACACGAAAAAGAGAGGAATTAACTTCCCAATCAGTACTAAGTAACAAATTGTTGGCTCTGCCAATTGTTTGAACAGACTATTATATTTACTTTCTTCTCCTAATTCCAAACAAACTTATTTTTCATATTGTTCCTCTTCCAAGAAATATGTTACCATCCATCTCTTTGGAACTTCATCTTATCTGGTACTTAGATACCAGATGATTTGCAGGAATCATCCGATAATTATATAAGTTTCTAATTTGTTATAATTTATAACACAAGTATATTTAGGCAGGTATCACTAACCTCATTTGGGCCACCTGGATTGTGACTGGCAGTCAGTATAAATGCTCCTGATGCCTTTGATCCCTGGATTCAAAGCACAGACATATGAAGCAGTTCACAACCAATAATATTAATGGTGATGATGATTACAATAAGGGCTAGATCTTAACTCAATATAACTTACATCTGCACCAACTCTTTCACGTACGACGGCTGATACAGCAGGAGTTGAAAGCAACCCATTCTGACCGACCCAAACACTTCTTACTCCATTGCCTGCTGCCATCTTAATAATGATCTGTCAATGAAAAAACATTGTAGAAACAGAAGATGTTACATTTCTAGTTACAAGTTATATAAGAAGAATCAATAAACCCTTGACTCCCCCACCCAAAAAAGAAGAGGGGGGAAATGAGCTCTATCTGGTTCAAGGGGCAAGCCTTCCCAAGCCCAACCTTGTCAATTGCAGCAAAAAGGTATGCAGATCCAAACAACATTTCCAGTTTCATTGCTTACCAAGTACAAATCATACGCACCATCACAAGAAAATATCAACTTGCATTCAGAATTATTATGGAATGCAAAATTACCTGAATGGCATCCTTTGAGAAATAGCGACCATCACCAGATACAACAAGTCTGGCACCTAGAAGAAACAATAAACAATAAGCTTCAGAGACATTATGAAACAAAAAAAAAACTAAAAAACACTTGAAACTAAATCAACAAAATATTCAAACACAGGGAGGGGAGTACAGCGTGAGGGGTAATGTATCTTTTTTGGTGAAGTGAGGAACAATATCTTAAGTATTGAGAGGAAAAAAAATTTACTATTTGATCATATTCTTATATTTCCCTCCATTTACAAAAGCGGCCATCTACATTGTTGCTACTTTGCCAACATCCCCTCTAGTGTTGGGCGTCCATTAAATCTAACTAAAATTTCTCCGTTCAATCTTGGACATACATAATGCCTCAGTTTAATTCTTACACGTAACAAAATTTTGAGTCTAAATAGCATCTACAAATAGACGATAAACTGAAACTCGGTAGGATCGAAGACAACAAAATGAGTATTATTTAGCATCAACTGACTTGCAAGTTCAAATGCAAGAATGCAAATTAATACATTTCACTCATTGTGTTCATCAAGGAATAAGGAGTGACGAATATAGTATGGTTTAGTGATCCCTACCTTTAACTTGATCCGATGGAAGGGCATTGAATGTTGACTGAACAAAATTTTGCAAGTAATGAGGTTGCGTAAAAACTTTCACCTGAAAAGTTAAAGCCACCATTATACTAAGATAATCACAGCAATCTGAGAAGTCTATTTTAGCTTAGAGAACAGGCATGCATTTTCTAACAGCCAATCTCTACTCTACTGAAAATCATATCGAATTTCGACCGAATCAATCATCAACATAAATTTTATATTAGAATTAAACCAGTTTAACTAAGATGTGATCAGTTCATAAACTTCTGGAATCATATTCTGCACTATAAACAAGATCTAATTAGCTTAGAAAGATCTAAAGATCGGATGCACGGATCAACCGGATCGATTTGATCTAACAGAGATCAGATTCGAACAATTTCGATTTCATACACTGATCAGTAATCTGGAAACAGCAAAACATCGGAAAACAATGCAAATTCACCAAATCAAACGACGAAGAATTGATCGCAGCAAACAGAGTGCAGGATTTGCCCGAACGCAACAGATCCAGCATTCATGCAAAGGAAATTCGATTACGAATTGAAAAAAAAAAGGTAAGAGAGAGAGAGAGAGATGAACCTTCTTGCGGAGGCCAGAGGTTCCGGGCTTCTGGCCATCGAACGGCGTCGTCTCCACCTTCCTAACCTGCCCCGACGACATTCTGATCGCTGAGAACGAACCGCGATTCAAATCACAAAGAACGGTAGAGAGAGAAAGAGAGATTGGAGATTGGAGTTTAGAGAGAGAATGAGAGAGAACGAGAGAGAGATTTATAACGGAACCGCAAGGTGGCGAAGTGTGTACGACTTACGCCAAATTTAATTTAGGTGAGTGAGTGATAGACGTAAAAGATGGACGTGGAAGACTGGAGAGTGAAGAGGAAGATGGGATCGGATGACGTTTGTGCGAATACAGTAAAAATATTCTCCACGTGGCACGTTTGGTACCAATTCCTGTTACTTTTAGCCGTTGATCTTTGTTTTACTTTTATAGTCTGCCGTTGATCCTTATCGGCGTGTTTCCTGATACGAAGAGAGAGCGATTCCCACGGATTGTGTTTTTACTTCACTACCCCGCCGATTGCGTGCTAAGTCCCCCTACGGCCGGTATTGTCGTTATTCTACGCCTATTTTTTTAATTAGTTGAAACAAACAATATTATCTACATTAACAGAATGAAAGAGTGGCTAATCTCATAATTAAACTCAGCAATTTTTTACAGCACTTGTTAACATGACACTTAAGTGACATGAAAGTAAGCGGTTTTAGGTCAACACAATAACTAATCTAGTCACACGATAAGAACCTGTTAATAACGGGGCCTTAATAGGTTCACACAAGGGTAATACGCAGATAACCCGTTTCGACACGTTAAAAAAAAGTTATTTTGATAATTTTAATTTTTTAAACTACTAAAAAACATATTATAAAATATAATAGTATAATGTATATGAAATATGTATTATTGTATTATTATTTTATATAAATTTAAAATTTAAGTTTTATTTATATATTTATTTTTACAGTATACTGACACACCCCGACCCGGAAAGTCCACTAGGACTCCGAATCGAGCTTTGTTGGCCGACACCTGAAAGGTGACGAAGCCATGAAGTGTGATGATGTATAAAAAGTGAGTAAATTTGAACCTAGTTGTGTCTAAATATCAGAGTGCGCTGTGAGCGGGTATGAACCCAATTCACACGCTTTGGCAGAGCATAAGATTAGTGCAGTAAGATAGGGTGAGAATTATACCAACAAAGTATCATCTACACCCAGATTTGCCACAACTCCTCGTCGATCTGAAGCTCAGCTACTAATACCTGGAGGGGCGCAAAACAAAAGCGTGAGTTGGCAAAAACAAAGGTTTTCAAAAACATTTGCTTCTCAAAAGTTCTAACCCCTCGCTGTAAAACCTGTATACTTTCCCAGAAAATAGTATATACATATACTAAATCTCAACTGAAATCATCATCATCAAAATACGAAATCAAAACATGAATATGCCATGCCATATAAATCAAATCATCACGTAAGTAATGCAATTGCAATAATAACTGCAACAGCTTGTCAGCTGAATTCTAGCTCATAAATCATGCCTGCACACGAGTCGAACCCACCTATAGTGGTCTATACGACAGGACTGGGTGTAAATAATACGCTCTAATGCTACAATCACGTGAAGACTGTGCGAATGATCGCGGATCACCTACGAGTCGAACCCACTAAAAGTGGTCTATACGACAGACATGTGCACCTAACTTGGATCCAAGATGAGCGTGTGGTGCGGGAGGTGAATATCACGTGAAAGACTGTGCCCCTAACCATGGGCGGGAGCACTAACACCGGGGTGCAGGTTAATGAGCTCTCGATGCATCTCATCATGATCAACATAACACAACTCTTCATTAATCATATGTAAACTTACCTAAGCTTACCTGAGCGCCCGCAACACCAACAATCATGCGCATACAATTCATAATGCATATTCAATAGTATGAAATATATTGGCATGACAATTCTTTGCTAAAAGCATTTTAAGTGCATATTCTGGGAAAAATACTTAGTATATAGGTATATACGGAAAACCAAAAGCCCAGTCACCTGGAGTTCGCGCTACGGCTCCCTAACGTAAACATTGAGGCGTCCCAAAACGTTCGGCGCCTAAAACAATTATCAAACTACAACTTAGAACTCTTAACCATAGAATACGTAAATCGTATAAAACATATCCTGACGGGTATTCTAGAATCATTTGTGACCCTTAAATCAAAAGTCAACCGTCGATCAAAGATCGACGGTAGGGTCCACATTCCTACATACACAATCCGGAAGATCCGTAACTCCGATCTCCGATCCGTAACTTCCCAAGATGCAAATTATGCTCCTAGAGAAACATACTAAAATTTCGTTACAACCCAACAGTCGGATCTCCGCCAATTGCCAAAAACCAAATGGCGGTTAATATTTTATTTTATGAACTTCCAAATCCAATTCGGGAAGATCCGTACGTCGGATTCTCGATCCGTAAGTTCCTACATTCTTCAAATATTACGTACTACCACGTACCAAAGTTTGGTGACGATCCAATGGTCAGATCGTCGATTCATACTTCCACCTATTCATGTATCGTAATGAACTTAGGTTCAATTACTCAATCAACGCCAATCAACTATCAAAACTGAACCTATGACGTTAAGCACATCCAAAAAAAGATATTGGCGGCCCACTGGCCACGGGCCGCCGTGGGTGGCGGTCGGCAAAACTCAACTATTTTTAAAAATTCTCAAAAAAATTGCAGAATTGAAGGTCTCAAAGAGAGGAACAACTTTCATACCTTCGGCCAAGGCCAATTTGGCCTAGAAAGGCTCCAATTCCACCAAAACCGTGCGGCACCCTAAAAATGAGTGTTCAATTCGACCTCCATAGCAACTCCGATGCTCCAACCAATGCTTGGGCTTTGTTCTAGGTCCTAAGAGGATGCTATGGGTGGTGGTAATTGGAAGAAATCGTTTCAAAAATAGGAGGATTTCAAGCAAAAAGCCACGACACCCGAGGGTTGTTCTTCATGGAATTCGTGAAGAAACTTCCATGATTAAGACCACAATTTGATGCTAGGACACCATGGTGATGTTTAGGAGTGATGGAAGGTTGAAGATAACCGAAAATTTGGACGGAAAAAGAGGGTAAGAATATCGGAAATCATGGATGCCGCGGATCGGGTCGCGGGTCAAGGGGAGACCCGACCGTTCTCCCGTGTCTCTCCCTCTCTCCTTTCCTCCTTTTTTTTATTAATTAGTAGTGCAAGTGTTTGATCTAACTCTCTAATTTATATAATTACACTAATATGTAATTTGGTTCATATTTTTTGAGATTCATTTATACGTGTGTGTGTGTATATATATATATATATGAAATAAAAAATAAAAAAAATACAATATTTTGTTATTAATTTATTGATTTATATATTTTTTGTTTTTTCTTCTCCTGGCAACAACTCCAATAAGGAGTTCTTATCTCCTAAAGTTTGGACAAATATTATATATACTTCTAACAAAAGAAAAAGGACAACTACAATATTTTATTATTGATTTTAGTTCTTTGTTTCCTTCTCCTGGACGACAAGGAGTTCTTATCTCCTTAGTCTGGAAAGGGGAAAAAGGAGCCCTAGCGCTTTCCTTCCTCTTCGAATTTCAGCAGTAAGAAATAAATTTTTGTCTTTAAAACTTCAATTCCATTCTTATCTAGAGTCAAATTAGAGTAGCCAACAAGTAATTCATGAGGTAAGTTTGTTTTTGTTTCTTTATGACTGTACATTGAGCTTGTGTTTTCCATTCTTCTTTCTCTCTTACCACCACGTAGGAATTTGAAAACAGGAGGTGTGTTATTTTTATTGGTTAGGATTTTCATCTCAATCTAGTTACCATGTGGGTAGTCAGGTAAATCCTCCTCTTACTGCTAGCAAGTAGAAGGTGTTCAATTTCTGTATCTTGGTGGCTTGTGTCACCTGAGTGTTAGTTCCAGGAGAACTTGTGGAGTCTATGGAAGCAGGAGGTGGAGGTCTAAGAAGCAGGTGGTGAAGAGTCTAGAGTTAGGCATCATGATTGTTAGGATAAGCAAGAATTTTTAGCCAATTAAAAAGAAACAAAAACCTGTATAAATAGGGAGTCAGTAGTTCTTTTAAGAATCAACAATAATAGAAATGTCAGACAAAAAGCTTTATAGTTTCAGAAGGCTAGTGAAGGAGAAAGGGTGCTAAGAGTTGAAGTAATTTTCTTTTGGTTAGACTTCTCATTCCCTTTATTTAATTCATCTTTTTGACGATTTTAGTGGGCTCTGAAAAGGTTGGTTAATCAATAGTCAATCTCTTTCAGCTAAAAACCCCATATTATAAAATGTTCAGTTCCTCTTTGATTTCAAAATATACTTATTTTCTTTTATTGTTTAGCTTAAAACAGAGAACTTTCATAAACTCAAAAAGAAATAGTCTTTTAAGTGAAGTTTTACACTATATAAAAACTTTTAGTTTTAAAGCTATTTTACTAGAAAACTGAAGTATGATTTGTTTGGGTTATCATTATGCATACTTATGTGTTCTACAAAGTCTAACTATGATACGAGTTATATTTTGAATTGTATACTTAAATAGTGATAGTTTATACTTTGAATAGGAACTCACGAGTTGGACCAAGATACTTGATTAGTTTGGCAGTTACGTGGACTTACGTTGTAGCTTTGGAACCAGGTAGGGGGTGCTTGGGAAACCTCATAAATAATTATTCTTTTATTATATGATGAATACATATTGACTGGTAATTATCTATGTGGTTGGATTCATAAACTCATTGCGATATGATTTACTTGGATGGCTTGATATACATGCTTTTCATTCATTTGTTAAATAATGAACTAATTACCTTCAGTTGAGATTCTTGTGAAGGAGATAGGGAAATGGGAAATGAGGAAGGCTTTTGTGTAGTTGAGTCTAATTCTTGGCAGGTACCAGATCTCAGGGCAGCCCCAAAGTGCACAATAATTTAAGGGTGATACGAGACTGGCGAAAAGGAATTAGGCAAGAGTACTAACAAAAGGGAAATATGGTGTTCGGGTTCAATTTAATGGGTTTGAAGAGAGAAATTTTGTGCATCCATACATATCATTTGTCTAATGTGTTTTAGCAACATATTTTGTTTATACTCATGGTTATATATATAAATTGAGGTATAATGTCCATACTGAGCTTTATGCTCACCCTAATTAAATTTTGTGCAGGTTCGGACTCAGAGAATTAAGTCATGTGCTAGAAATGTTACTTGTTGTATGATATGTGTAAATAGAAATAAAATAAAGAGCTTGGTGGTGTTTGCTCTTTTGTTTGAATAAGGAACAAGAAGCTTTATGTAAATTTATGTAAAGTGTGCTTTGTAAAACTTGAGAATTATCTCTTGGTGAATAAATGTGAATTATGTTTGAACAGATTATATCTTCTAAATGAATTTTTCTTTTCTTTTCTTTCTTCACTATTTAACTATGGATTAATCTGTTCTCAAAGATTTTATTCCATATTAAATTGTGAATCATGCTTTAATTAGAGTTTTAAGTTAATACTCTGATTAGGGTATGACGCAGCCACTCCTCTCTCCTCTCCCCATTCGCCCAGTATCTCACTCTCCCGGAGCTTCTTTCCTCTTCTCTGGTTGGGCAGTTCCACTCTCTCTCTTCTTCCAACTGGGCAGTGACCATTCCTATATTTTTTGTCCTTTACTCATCAGCCGTTCGATTCCTCTTCATTAAATCTGGGTCATCCAAAATCCAGATTTTCTAAAATAATAATTTCTAAAATACCCAAACTTCAAACGTTAATATATTCTTCGTTATAGCTCCAAATCACGAACCGTCTGCGTCCATGCGTCTGTAGCGACGAGTACTAAGAGGATATGCTAAGAAAATAAATCTTAGGTGACACGACACCGCGATTAACCTCAGTCAATACCCGTGCCTCGAAGGGCATTTTTTTGCAAAATCACTTACTAAAAATTTATAAAAGTGTAAAATCAGGGACGGGCTGTCATAATACTATAAGCAAAGAGTGAGATTAAAAAATTATAAGACACATTAAAAATAGATATATCAAGTAATTAAAAATAACAAACACATTAAAAATAAAAATATCGAGTAATTTAAACATATCAAACACGTTTGAATGGTTTACAATATTTGGTTTTTTATGCTTCGTTTATGTATACATCGTTATTAATGAAACATCGTCAAGATAACTCTTGAAGACAATATATCTAGCCAGAGTTTCAATACCATTTCCTTTGGTGATTGATGAAAATTGAAGGTTTTTATTGTAATTGTACTTTGAACATTTGGTATTTTGTAGTAATGTACTAATATATTTTTTTCATTAACCTCTTATTTTGAGATATATAATACTTGAAAGACAAATTTTTTTTTTTTAATGTTTTGAAGTAATATTCAAGTGACAACGTGGTATGCTATACTAATTTAGTATTATGTTTTCCTTTTTTCTTTGAGGTCAAATCATGTTTGTCATTTTCATTATTTATTGATTTAAAATATATTTTCTTTAACGGACGGGTCGGGTCATATTACTTGATAATATTAACAGGTTGCTTTCGGGTATGATCATATTACCCGTTTATTTTAACAGGTGTTACACAACACAACTCGTTAAGATATCAAGTATGTGACCAAAACGACACGAACATGAAAAACACAGCACAAATGCCATGTCTACTCTCAATTGGCTATTAATAATGTAGTTCAAATTCGTCATTAGCGAGAATTAAACCGAAGACCTCTCACTTACAAATTTTATGTTCTATTCTACGTAATAATTATGTTGTTATTCTTCCTCCTTAATTTGGACAAATATTTTAGGACAAGTTGATAACAAATTTTGTTTATGGTCCGTTTGGTAACTAATTATATCTATAATCCCTTGATAACAATTTATTTATTTTTAGTTGTTTAATTTTTATGTTTTGTTATCAAAGACCGAAGAAAAGTATGTGGGATGAGAGTGAAGGCAAAAAATGAAAATAATTCTAGATTGTTCTTTGTATATATATGACTAGCATATGGGCACACTCAAAGTGTGTGAGAAATTTTTTTATTTTTGTTTTTGAAATAGAAGGAGAGAAGGGATGGCAACAGAGCGGATTGGGTTCGGATGTGCTATCCCCAAACCCGAACCCGTAGAATCCCCGAATGGGTTTTCCCCATAACCGAACCCGTCGGGTGATGGATTTTTTATCAGGGAACAGTTTTCCCCTTTATGATATTTATATATTTATTTATATTATTAACTAAATGAAGAATATTAAAAAAAAATTTAAATAAATTGCTATTAGTAATACAATTGATACAATGCATCTAATAAGTAATATTACAAATTTATATTACTAAGAAAACATTTACACTCTTAAAAATTATAAGCATATAATTCCTATTATTAATGATATAAAAGTAAATAATTAATTTCATATTTAATAATGCATGATTATTAACAACCCATTTTCATATAAGAAATATTTATATTTTTTTTATTTATAGATGAAACGGTTCGGTTTCGGGTATGGATTTGGGGCGGATACCCCAATAACCATAACCGAACCCGAAACCGAAAAATTTACCCGACGGTTACCCATACCCGTAAAATACCCGAAATTTTGTACCCGAAACCGAACCATTCGGATCGGTTACTTGCGGGGATCGGATTTGACGGGTTAAATTGTGAGATCCCACATCGCCCAGGGGAGTGATCCTTATATGTATATTCCCATCCCTATCTAGCACGAGGCCTTTTGGGAGCTCACTGGCTTCGGGTTCCATGGGAACTCCGAAGTTAAGCGAGTAGCGCGCGAGAGCAATCCCATGATGGGTGACCTACTGGGAAGTTCTCGTGTGGTTCCCAAAAACAAAACAGTGAGGGCGTAGTCGGGACCCAAAGCGGACAATATCGTGCTACGGTGGTGGAGCGGGCCCGGGATGTGGTCGACCCCGGGTCGGGATGTGACATAAATTGCCATCCCTAGGAGAGAGAAAGAAAGTGATAGAGAATGTGGGAGTGGAATTTTTTTTTTTTTTTTTAATTAGAGATATGTTAGTATTACACGTAGGTGAGGTTTTGAAAAAAAAAACAAAATTTGGTTGTGTGAAATTACATTTTTGCCCCATATTTGTTATTCATGTTCTTTTTTAATTATAGGGTTAAACTGGTAATTTCATAGGATTTTAGTTGACAATGAGTGTTTTATTAATTAGTAGAGATTAACACAAATATCAATGTTCCAACTAATATTATACAAAACGAGTTAGTGGTTATTGTTAGTTGTTATGGGAGTTAGTGGGTTAATTGTTAGTTGTTAGAATGGAGGAATTGATGAGAATCGAACCTGCACCAAGATGCAAAGACATTGTTGTTGTCCGTCATTGCGGTAAAATGTCATATGCCTCATTTTTTAATTGAATAGTATGAATTATTGACACTTAGTATTACGATTATTCCTCTCTCAGACCATCTCCAACTAAAATTTTTAAACTTAGAAAATGTCTTTTTGCTTCAATAGTTATGGATTAAAATTTTAATCTGAAATTAATAAAGAATACATTTAGGCCATTTTTTTTTTCAGTAACTTTTTTCAAAATCAATTTTATGTAAATTATCATATAAAATCACAAATTTAAAACCAACATGTCCTAATCTTAATAATGATGAGTTTTCACTAATCCAACTATATACGTGTATTTGCTCGTCCAAACTTTAGTGATCTAGTCCACACAAAGTCAAGAATTTTAGATGAAAAAATGGACGGAAATCTCAGGCGTGCAATCCAAAAGGCGAAGATGCTGGTATTTTACTCCACAACATTACCAGTAAAGATTCCATACTTTTTTAAAACTGGAAAAAGCATCGTCTGTTTCCACAAACAGATGATAACCTATCATTTATTTTTTTATTTTTTCTTTTAAAGAAAAAAAAGAAGAAGAAATCAACTAAAGATTTCGCTAAAGCAGTCCATCACTTTAAAAACCAGAAAAACTTATAAAAGTATTTGAATCTCTGTTTCTTCTGATCATCATCGTATAATTTAGTAATACAAAAAATCCAATTCATAAAATACCGTGTAAAATACGAAACTATATCTCATACATTTCATTTATTTTTTCACCATTAATGTTTTACGTAATCAAATAAACAAACCAACCACATCGCAGCACGTTGATAAAAAGCGAAAAAGTAAATCGGAATCAGTCTGGTTTTAATTTTAATCCCTTTTCTTTTACCTAGAGAGAGGCAAAAGGCAGAAAAGCCTAAGAAGCCGCTGAACAAATTTACATGGTGAATTACACGTTACAACCTCACAACACCGACACATCACCCACATACGCCCACTTGAAAAGAGAAATTAATTAAAAATGGTATTTAAACCATCAATTAGCAGAAAGCTAGATTCTAACCACACTAATTAAAAATTAATTTTAAAAAAAAAAAAAACTAGCACTCTCTCTCTCTCTCTCGCTGTCTGAGCTAAGCTCAACAACCGACTGGCGCCACGGCGGACTGCTTGACCTTAGGCGGCCTGCCTCTGCCTCTCGGCGCACCGGTAGCCGGAGCGGGAGCCGAAGCTGGAGCAGAAGACGGTGTCGTTTTGGGCTTCTTGGGAGGGCGGCCACGTGGCCTTCCAGTTCCGGAATGGCTCTTGGGCTGCGGTGGGGGAGCAAAAGGGTCCCTGGGCTTCGGGGGCCTGCCGCGTGGCCTGGGCGGCGAGGAGACAGCGCCGGGAGGGAGAGAGGTCTTGGCCTTGGGCGGACGGCCTCGGCCCCTCTTGGGCGGCGCGTTGGGGTCGGGCTTCATGTAGTTGTTCTTGACCAGAACGAGCTCGCCGGTGTCCTTCAGCATGTTGAGGTGGTGCGCGAGGAGCGCAGCGTGAGTTTCCGGCAGATCGCCGTACTTTGACTCGATGTGCTTCGCGATTGCCGACTTGCTCGACCCGTTGCTGTCGTTCAGGGCCTCGATGGCCGCCATGATCAGCTGAAGGACAGAAAAATCAGTAAAATTAGCAAAACCCAGCTGAAATTAAGCGAAGATTAAAAAGGAAAACCTGTTTGGATGCCAAGAAAAGAAAATGAAGGAAAATTGTGGGTACCTCTGGGTACTGGGGGAGGGAGGGAGCTGGCGGCGGTACTAGTGGGTTGTTGGAGCTCTCCATCGCCATGAGAACTTCCTCTAAAGAATCTGACTGAGAGATGGGGACCGTAGCTGTTTTCTAGAGAGAGAAACTAAAACCGTTTTCTAGAGAGAGAGAGAGAGAGACTGTTGGTGTTGGTGTTGGTTTGGTGGGAAGTTCAGTCAGGCAGAGAGGATGAGGAAAGAAGTGAGGATTTAAAAGGTTGGTTTTCCTTTGATGATCGGACCGAGGGAAAAGGACGGGGGATGAAGAAGAGAGATCCGACGGTTAGGGCTTGCGAGTTTGTGTTACGATCCAACGGTACAAAACCCTATAGCACTGGTCACATGGCTCGATGACGTGGACGAAGGACTCGACTGGGCGAAATGACGTAAGAGTCCCTCAATTTTAAATCGTACCTTGTCCCAAGCGCTTCGAATAATTTGAGTTAGGATTAGATAGGGCTCTGTGTCCTTACCCTCGCTAGGCTCAGAGGCTGATTGGCGAAAACGGTGGAGGGCAAAATGGTAAAAAGGCTTGGCCAGTAGGATGTTGACATCACATCAAAAGCTATACGGAGCGGCAACCTTTGATTCTTCCGGGATTCAAAAAATGGGTCTTCTCTCAGATCCAGCATCCAAGTGTGGAGTGGCCCGATTTAGGACTCCGGGGTGTGGTCCCTACACCAGATATACTTATTTTTAAGAGAATTTTAACGAAAAGTTTCTGGTATTGTTCGCTTTAACGAAAAATCACATAAAGTCAATCCTGTTACTATTCATTTTACCTTTTTTTTTTTTGTTTTGATTGTTAAAACTCAAAGTTTTCAAGCTCTTTTCATTAGTTTTCTTTATTTCCTATACCATATTTGCATCACCATTCTCATAGAGATAAAGTCTATAACAAATATCATATAAAATTGTTTGGATTTTTTTTAAAGTATCCAACCAATTGTTTATTACATTTAATATAAGGGGCTGTGTTTCTGACACAATGAAAAATTCTTCATTAGCGTTGACTGGTGGGATCAGATGGTAGCACTAGCGTATAATTATCAGGGTAATATACTAACATTAATCACAACATTTTTATTTTAATATAACGATATATTTATATTAAAAGCAAGCGAATAAGTTGGTTACAAACTAACTATTTATGAAATTTGAACTTAAAACTTTATACTCATAAATGAAAAAAATATATTTCTAAATTGCAGTACTAAATACAATAGACATGTTAATATGATTAAAATTGTATACACATATATGACCCAATGTTTTTCAAAAACTATCATTTTACTGCATACAACATTGTATGTTGAGGAGTGCTAGAATAATATGCCTCATTTAAGACTTAGTGGACAAATTGTCCATAAGATTGACATAACTCCTCACTTTAGTCATTTAGATTTGAAATTAATAGAAGTGGTTCATGAGTTTGTCCACCATTAATCATTTTGGTTATTGCATGAATAATCTCAGTTAAGTAACCAAAATAATTTGACAAAAATATGGTTATTTTTGTCATTTAATTATTTTCTAACGAATATTTTCCACAGAATAATCAAATTGATTGAAGATTGACAAACTGAAGGACAATTCTATTGATTTTAAATTTCAAATACTAAAATGATAAATTATACTAATCTCAAAAATTATTTTAACTAAAAAGCGCTTGTTTAATGACCATGATTACACTAAAATGCTTGCTAGAGTCGGTGCATGCATGCTAGAGAAAATATGAATGATAATTTTTAAATTTATTTCTTACGTATGTAATCCCTCTTACACCAATTTACAAAAATTGAGAATTAACGTTTTTCTTTTTTCTTTTTTCTTTTTTTAACTTCAACACACGTGAAAGTAACGAGTAATGCTATTCATACTATGTTTTTATACCACATTTTTATATCACCTTGGCATCTGATGTGAACAACCACATCATTTGAAAAATTTGCAAAACCCAAGAAAAGGAAGGAAAAAGACTCCTCGTATATCACAATTATAATGAACTAAATTTAAAAATTTGATTAATTCAAATGATGTGGCTGTCCACATCAAATGCCACTTAAAGTGGTATGAAAATGTGATACAAAAACATGGTATGAATAGCATTAAAATTACGACCTTTCACTTGTTGGGTCCCACCATCCTCTATTGCCGTGCTTGAGTAAAATTACGAATGGATACATTCTTCATTTTTGTCTGTCCAAAAATGCATATGCGTTATATACTGGGAAATGATCATTCTCGGATCCTTTTCTTAAGGATCCCGTGATCTAACCGTTCATCGTATATCGTGTGGTCAGTTTTTGAAATTTTAAATTTTAAATTTTGAAATGATTTCTGACCGCACAATATACGATGAACGGATGAGATCACGAAATCTCTAGGATCTCTAGGAAAAGGATCCGGACACATGTCGAATGTCAAAGTGCCTCTCCTGTACATAGCTGATACGTCACCATTTCACTCGTTATTGCCAACTAGCATTGTTATCGGAGACGAAAATTTGAGCTCGAAAGCATAAAAAGAAACACATCCGTTCTAGCTAATGCGGTTAATAGATGGATTGGATGGTGAGCCGAGCCCTTCTTTTGAATAGTTGTTAATTTGAAAGAATTGGAGTCCAATCAGAATTGCAACGGTTTGTAGCATCACTACCTAATTCATTTCCCTCTCTCAACTTTTTACATGATATTCGAAAAAAATTTACATTTCTATCATACAAAAAAGAGAGTAATCAGAACCCTCTTATAAAGAATACATACACATACATGTATATACCTATCTTTCCGCAGGACGTTTCCCACGGGTATCTTGTTCTGGGGCTGCTGCTGAACTGGTTCCGGCTGCTGAACTGGTTCCGGCTGCTGAACTGAATCCGGCTGCTGAACTGAATCCAGCTGCTGAACTGGTTCCGGTTGCAGAAAAGCTCGAATCTGAATAACGGGAATTTGATTCACCAGAAGTTCCGGCAGTGGATGAAATCCCTGCTGGCCTGCGAGATCTTCTATATCTTGATCCAGGTACTCCCGGTCTCATTGGCTCTTCCAATTGGCTTGGTTTCTTGGATAGGATCACAACCACACGATGCATTGTGGGGCGGATTGTGGGATCACCTTGTATGCAGAGCAACCCCATCTGAATGCACATCGTTACTTGCTCGGGGACTGCTGATGATGCTAATGTTGGGTCCATAAACTCCATGCTTCTCTCCTTCTTGTAAAGCTTGTACGCCTGCAGCAACAGTGGACAACGTTTAGGCTTTAGCATTCCCAAAAATCAATCAATTTATCAACCATTCCTTTGATCACGTCACCTACTACATTGACCAAGAACAAAATATTTGGTGACATAAAATTTGACCCAAAGGGTGGGCCAAAATCATTGTGATTTATACGGAAGTATCTTCCTGATGTTTGCCACTCAAGAAATGTTCATAGCTCGCCACAGAATTTTCACACCTGGCTCATCAAATGATAGTTTAATCTACAATCTTACCCAATCAAGCAGATTCTGCGCATCAACATTTCCGTCGAACGATGAATTTCTTTGGCCACTAATCAGCTCCAAAACCACAACTCCGAAGCTAAACACGTCCGCCTTCGCTGATAAATGCCCATGCATAACATACTCCGGAGCCATATAACCACTGTTTCAAGCAAATTATAAAGGTCTATGTTAAAATCAAGTAAACAAGGAAGGTCCTGCGTACTTCGACCCCACACACTTGAAATAAAATTCAGGGCACAAGACACCATACTTGGTACCAGCAACGCGGGTATTGACGTGCGTTTCGTCTTCGGGAAAGAGGCGGGCCATGCCAAAATCAGCAATCTTGGGGATCCATTTATCATCAAGTAGAATATTGCTGGCCTTGATATCGCGATGTATGATACAATTATGCGAATCTTCATGAAGGTAAAGCAAGCCCCTTGCAATGCC
Organism: Cotoneaster glaucophyllus; assembly: GCA_036320875.1. Lineage (NCBI taxonomy): Eukaryota > Viridiplantae > Streptophyta > Magnoliopsida > Rosales > Rosaceae > Cotoneaster > Cotoneaster glaucophyllus. Next base: position 33,024,889 of record CM070069.1, on the reverse strand, counting down.
ACATATTATATCAAACCTCCGCTTCCAGTCAAGCTCGTTCCTTTTATTCGATTCTGTACAGAGACCGTAAAAATCACTGTCAGTACGTTATTTAAAAGTCTGTTGACAATCATTTAACCAGATGAAATTAAAACGAGGACGATACGCATCACATAATATATCTATTTTTGCCAATTAGGTGTTAAAGTCGTGGGGGTTAACCAAATGGTGTAGATTGTTCTCCATCATGAGCTGGCAACGGTTGTGTCAACAACTCAGAAACTTCTGTTCGTTGCTTGGCTGAAAGAATGCCGATAAGGTCAAGGGCTTACGATCCATCACCTTCACAAGGTTTAAATCAAAACTTGAAAACTAGGCTTATGATGTCATAATTAACAGGTGTCAAAATACCTATCAAAGATGTTGCTGTTTTGCCTTCAGCTAATACAGAAAGAAATTGTGGTCAATAAGTACTTCTAAGAATCAACGAATAAATTAGGATTCAAAGAACCTTCAAACTAGGCCTTCTGATTTTCCTCGATATATCTCAAATTTGACTAAATTTCGGATACAATTATCAGGAAATATGATGGAGTTGGGGGTTCTAGTATGTATGATCTTCAGAACTAAAGCGAATTGATCCAAAATCAAGAAATCTGTACAACTTAAGTTTCTGCTAAATTCACCTAACCAGCGTTTAAGATCAAAATATGGAGCAAGGAAAATGAGGAAAATCTTAGTAGATATGATACCGCAAAAGACTCGTATAGAATCAAATATCAAATTATTTGTGCTGATCTATAAACAAAACACTAAATATGGTTGCATTATCTATTGTGCTTGATGCAGTTGCCAAATAATAATCTGATCGTAAAGTGTAGAAGGATTAACGAGTGCTTACTGAAGAGTAGCTTGTCAAGGCTCTCATTTGAGACATACTCATAAACAAGTAGTTTCTCTATCCCGTGTGCACAATAGCCCAACAAATTCACAACATTACGGTGCTGCACACGAGCTAGCAACTTGGCCTCGTTCAAGAACTCTCTCTTTCCTTGATTTGAACTATGTGACAACTTCTTCACTGCAATTTCTCTCCCATCCTCCAACCTCCCCTGAGAAAGAAGCACCACACAAGTTTTAAGACACATTAACTGCCCCGTTTACTTTGTCTCTTGGGAATTTAAGGATCTAGTCAACAAGGCAAAAACTCGGTGGTATGTCTGGTCGCAAGATACATATGTAATCAGGGAGACAAATGTGCTTAAAGTTAGCAAGATACCTAGTTTAGAACATTACATAACACTAGATTGGCAGCGAAACCATTTGCAACTTCACCTTTGGTGTAACTTCCTAATGAAACGAAAGACTTACACGTTCAATACACATGAGAATCAGGATAACATTCTTCCATCATATTGTCAACATAATCCTTCAATTTCCGTAGAAATGCACTAAATCCTTAACACCCAAGAAAGCTGCGGATTAGAAGAAAGTAGCAGGTGGTGGTGGTGCATACAAGTGCACGATTAAGTCGATAACTAATCTAAGTTTGTGTTTCTTATTAACTAATAACCATCATCATTATCTAATAAAGCTAAGGAACAATCTTCCACACACTACTTGCAACAATTCTGACATTTTACAGAACAATTTGTTTCACTAAATGCCAACAAAAATATAAACAAAACAAAAAGATAATAATTTACTTCACTAAATAATTCGTATCATTAACCATGAAATTATAAAATAACTAGAGAGACGAATTTGAGAAACAAGTTCAGCAGAAAGAAAAAAAATGTGAGCTTGAAAAAACTTTCTTTCCCAAAATTTTCTCAGCAACCAAACAGATTCGTCAAACGAAAAAAAATAGCAGATCTACCTTAAAAACGGGTCCGAAACCGCCTTGTCCGAGCTTATGAGTGGGGTGGAAATTCCTCGTGGCAGCGACCAAAGTTTCGAAAGGAAAAACCTTCTGTTCCTGCTGAGCAATCCTCTCCAAGTCCTCTTCGTTCCGTCCGTCTGATCAAATAAAAACAGAGCAAAAAACACACAAAAACATAAATCATCTGATACAAGCACAAAACGAATGAATTTCACGAAATTGAAAACTGGGTTTCTGAAATTCACGAAATTGCGAACTGGGTATCGATCTTCACCTGTGCTGGAGGCGAACCCACAAGTTTTCATAAGATTGTTGAAGAAATTCTTGGACTTGGTCATGGTTTTCTGAGACTTTTAGAACAGCCCAAGCCCCATAAATGAACACAGAAGAAGAAGAGCAGGTGAGGCTTGTGGAATTTCGTTTTCTGCGAATTAGAAATCACCAACCGTGGGATTTGGAGGTGTTGGAGAAAATGATTAATTGTGTGGATTTTTATGAATCCTGTGGGAATGAAACAGAGAAAGTTTTGGGAGAACGGCGTGTTGACTTAGATGACCCCATGTGTTGACTTGTCGTAGATTAAATATATATATATATATATATATATATATATATTTATTTTTTTTGACGACTGGGATGAAGTCAAGAACGCATGATTTCAAGAATTAAATAAACGACTCCTTCATCCATGTGACGGAAGCAGTGAACTGGGAAGTGACCTATTTTACCTTGAGGGTAAGGGCACCTCCAACCCACCACACCTTGAAGGGCCTATTTACAGACTTGAGAGAAAACACATGTCCTAATAGAATATTAGCCCTAATTTGAGTGTCCTTATAGTATAATTTTTAAATTTAGAAAATAAAAGATTAAAAAATTATTGTTAATTTCGCCGCCGTTGATCTAACAGTTAAAAAACAAAAAAAACCCAAAATACTATCAAAACCGTTGATTTTCCATATTTTGAGAGTCCCATCATGTGCTCGGACTCCACGAACTCAAAATGAACATGGCCCTCACCCCATTTGAGAGTCCCGACGTAGTCCTCAATCGTGAGGACTTTTGGGGTCTTTGGGCAGTCTTCTACTATAGGGATTAGAATTCCAACCCATTGGAAGCCACCGAGTCCTTAGACTTAAAGATGTGCGGTGGTGAGGACAGGTATAGGAACAAATATAAGAGATGCTCTAAGTAACTACAAAATTGGCAATTAAAAAGTAGCCTCATAATTTCGGTCTTTGGAATGTCCGATTACGTATATTTTGATGTCATTTTGATGTTAACTCTTAACCTAATTTCTGTGGGGTAACCTCTCATGAATGAAACCAAAGTATCTCTTCATTGGTTTGAAAACAAAGTGGGTCGGTCCAAATGGCATTTTCCTCTCCTTGAAAATTCCCTGTTTTGTTATAAGGATTTGAGAGATTTTAATAGGTTTATATATCCATTTATTTTTATGGAGTTTAATTGATTTGTAGAGATTTCATGTCAAATTTTGATTCAATTCCCTCGAAATCTCAGGAGGTGATGTGAGATTTGTGGATGTCTAAAATATACTACAAATTCTCTCAAATTTCTCAATTTTTTCAAATTCTTTAAAATCAATTTCTAATTGAATACATCTGAAATGTTATAAATTTTTTAAAATCCTAATTGAATACACCCAAACTTTTAAGGATTTTAATAAACTATCTTTAAATCCTAATTAAATACATTTTAAATTTCAGAGAATCACTTAAAATCTTAATTGAATACCCCTAGATTCATTAAGAAAATTAAAATCCGTTAAATCTCAATTGAATACACCCTTCTAGTTTCTCTACAGATTTGGTTATTGCCGCCTTCCCTCTTACTTCTTTCAATTTCAGCTGCGTTTTACTTCGAGTTTGTTGTTGCTCACCCATAACTCAAAGCAATCGTTACATTAAATTAGGAGTGAGAAAACTAAACTAACTTTGCTTTTGCTTGCGTCAAATTAATATTTTAAACATTTCAAAGTCCCTTGTTTGGTATGTGTTAGCGGTGCTTAAGAGATTGTGAGTTTTGACTAGAAATCCTTAATAAATCAAATCAACTTTCCTAGAAACATCCATGTACATGTACTTAAAAGGAGGGCAGAGTACATGTACTTAAAAGGAGGCAGATTCTCTGCCCTCCTGTTACCGTGCTCTTTCTATCTCCTCCCTATTTATGCGGTCACGGTTAAGCCACGTCAACATTTTATATTGATTTTTTTTATAGAGATACAAAATTATTGACGTGTCTTAACCGTGATCGCACAAATAAGAGAGGATGGAAAAGACAGGGTAACATGATGGCAGACAATCTACCTATGTACTTAAAATTGCACACAGTTCAACTATGATATCATGTATAAAATACCTTGAATCATACTAGGAATCTCTAGATTGCGAAAAATGGCTTAATGTTTGATCGTGAATGCGCTTGGTTTCATGATCCACCATAATTTTACGAATTTATTGATAGAATATATTTTAGTTTCGCAAGTATGTATTATTTTTTCTCTGATCAGGTGGAAAATTTCAGTAAGGTTTTAATAAGGCCACATTGCATACTTATCGTCCTGTATGATTTCAACCAACTTAAGAAAAATAGTACTGCTATCCATACAAACATTTTTACTTCTTACATACCCTTTTAAAAATTTTATCGTCGAATTGATGAATTGAAGAAGATCAATGACAAAAATTAACAAGAATATGTAAGAGGTAAATATTAATGTGTGAATAGCACTACTCACAAAAAATGAGTTGCTCTTGTATACGTATCAAATTGTTATTTACAAATTGTAAGTAAGCAAGAAAAATGACTTCTTACACGTATTAATGCCTTTGTTTTTTTTTTATTTTTTGGGGCCTCATGGTCCCATGACCAAGAGTAAGTAATGGGCTAGGGTGTGGACAGGAGCGTGTGTTAATTGACATTGTGATTTCATAAGTCCGTCACGTCTCATGTGGCAGTAATTTTTTTTGGGTTTTTTTGTTTTTTGTTTTGTTTTTGTTTTTGTGATCAAACGATAATTTTTTTTAATTGAATATTAGATTAGGAAGCTGATGGGGTGCAAGGACAACATTCTTTTTCACCACTGTAGTAGAGGATCACTTGCCAAGTGGTGGTAATACTTACTACCCTATTTATTACCGTTGGATGAGTTTAAACTTATCTAATGTTGATAAATAGGATAATAAGTATCACTTACTTGAAGGTGGTGAATACAGATATTCCCATATTAATTACTTTCAAAGTACAAGATTAAACTAGTTTAATACTAAATTAATCGTTGAATATTGGTAGCTATGGATGTGATGATATGCCACTGTCGGGTGGCTGAGATATCCCCTTTCTCCTGAAACGGATGGATGATGCTTTTCGGTCATAGATGTGAAATCATGATTACAACATGCCCTGACCTAGAAAGCACCGCCGAAAGTCAAGACTCAAAACCACATGTCCGTACAATTACGGCAAACTGAGACAAGCACTTCCACACCAGAAAAAAGTGAGCACAATTTTATAAGGAAAAGAAAGGCTCTGCAAATATTCAAAATTTATAAGGATTGTCACTGTGCTGTAGTGATATTCTAAACTAATCGCGCGTTGTTATGAGTTTTAGCTTTTTTACATGTCATTACATGATTGATTGAGATATTGTCACAATGACACACTGGTGACATGAAAGTTTTTTTTTTTTGTGGGTAAACTAAAGGAGAGGGGCTGAACACCGCAAAAACATTAAACTATCTGAAAAGTACAAACTAGACGGTTTTTAGCAACCTTAAAATATCATCCTACAAAAGATCACCAATCAAACAGGAGGTTCTTCAAGAAAACAAAACCCCAGATCAAGGTTGTAACTCCGATGAAACTGGCATGGAAGTCGGTCTTTTGTAATGCAGAACATGTTCATTTGGATCTATATGCTCTCTTCTTCTAGCCAACCCTAACAAATCTGACAAAAACTCGGCAGTAGAGCAGCAAACTACACACAATGTTATTCCTCACCGAGTATGAATGCAGCTTAATTGGGAACCAAATCACATATATTTAGTTTATGATTTAGTTAAACACCCCTTAATTATGCCTCTGTCCAAAAATAGTATTAGCTGTGATTAGACGACCGACTTTTGTCTTTAGCAATTATCTTGTTGTATTGGTTTCTATAATCTATATGCCAACCAACCAGTTGTTTCATACTCAAAGAAACATCCATGTGATATTGAAAGCGATGTTTCTTCACATTTTCAAATTACAAACGATATTTTATCTTAAACTAATTTAAACAGCAAGGAAGGAACAAATTAAGCGCCCATAGCACATCCGGTCTAGTTAGTATAAACAAACACTCACTTTTATATACATACAGATGGATACATATAGTATACAAGTAGTAACTCAACTTTGACCCTCAAATAACAATAAACAAATCCCATATGATCAAATGATGCAAACTAAAGATGGTGACAGAGAGAAAAAGGGGGATTAGAAATCCCCCCCTACATTTTCCTTCACTTTCTTTCCTTTTACTCCAAACAAAACTTAAGAAAAAGTGTCCTAGTTCTGACTGTCTAATAAACTAATGACGCTATGTACCTGGCACTGGAATATCTTTGTTGGGTCTCGATCGCCAGCTTTGCAAGCCAGGCCTTTTCTCCTCACAACATACATTTTGACAGGGTGGCTTCTCCACCTCACTATCCTACCCTACACACTCCAGAAAAAAACTTGGTAGGGATGCCTGATGACGTCATTTGTAGGGCATTTCTCACGTAAGAACGAGACCCCTGTATGTCTCGTCCCATGTGAGGGTTGCTCTAATAAGCATTTCTAACCGAAGTTTCTCTCCTACACACATACGCTTCTCATCCCCTTTTTCCTTCAAAGGTGTTTGATATAAGCGCAGCCCACAAAAATTTGGACTTTCACCAAAAAACAGAAGAAAAAAAATGGTAAACTAGAATTTGTAGTCCACCATGATGACCAGGAAGAGCCTCCCTCTCCATCCAGGGACTCCCCCCACTTGACATTGTTCAAACTGCATAATTGTGTTTAATGTTCCGCTTATATTCGCAGCTGTTTTACCTGAATGCAGCAAAATCTGCAGTAACAAAAGCCCGCAAAATTAACAAAAAAAAGAAAGAAAAAAAAAAGCACAATTCCAATGCAGTTGAAAGTATCACAGTTTGGAGTTGAAAGGCTTATGATTTTACCTATGAAGTCTTTATAGATCGCTGTCCCCCGTGGTCCTCAGACGGAGTTCTACACTTCGCAGGTCGCGAAGATGTTCCAAAATTTCTTGGAGGAGAAGTAATCCCTTATCTCCTTTCCTCAAGGAGGAAATGCAGTGCTTTAGAAACTCCCTATCTGCTTCAAGTGCTTGTAGTCTCTCATACACATGATCAACCTCCTCTTCAATAGCAAGTCTCTTGCTCTCCGAGTCTTGCGATGTAAAAGAATCATACCCTTCTGTGTTTCCATTCAATTCCCCGTCTTCTGTTTTTGTTCCGATGGCATCAAATAACGGAAGAAGCCTCTTTGCCTTCAAGCCCTTGACAATTTTTCTATCATGCTGATTATTTCCATTCATTTCTTTGGAATGGCCATTTGCAATACCATTGCCATTTATTTCACTACTAACATCCGAAATTTCATGGTAACCATTTCCATTCTCCAAAAATAAATGCTCACTTGGTTTTATATCCCCGTCATGTTCTTCTTCCTCTTCGTCGTTCAAGGTCAAAAGCTTCTCTTCCAACTCCTTGAGCTGGTCTAGAATGGACAACTTCTCTTCCTCAAAGCTAGCCAAAGATTCCTCCAGATATAGCACTGCATCCACCGGGGTGTTTTGGTTGCTACTTTCCTCATGGCCATATAAGCAATCTTCTTCCTTAGATTCGTTATTCAAATCAGTAGAGAGTCCATCGCTATCCTCACCATTGCTACAAGCACCGGATGAAGTCCTACTTTTCGTGCTTCCATCTTTCATTCTCCTCAGAATCATCATTTTCTCTTTGACCTCATAATCCTGCAGTTTCTTTCGACATATTTCCAGCTCCTTTTCGAGCTCTTGCTTTTCCTTTTCCCGCTTCACCATAAGCTCATTCAAGAGTTGCATCGCTTCCTGGTCGTACTCGGACTGCTCTTCCATCATTCTCTGGTACTGCAAAGCTTCCATCTGCATCGCTGCTTTTTCTTCTTGTAGCCTATTTATCATTGCCATTGTCTGGCTGGCTGCCACCGCAGAAGCGCTCCTCTCTTCCTCGAGTTCTGCATATAATTCGTTCAAGGCCTTCCGTTCAGCTCTCAGCGCTGTCTTCAATTTCTCAACTGTCACGACTCCATCACCGCCTTCAGTGTCACTCATGACACTTCCATCCAATGAGTCTTCTGTTACCAGTTCTCGTCTCTCGAATAGTAGCATTCCCTTACGAAACTGATGGAGACTGTCTATTGAAGTAGGTGTGTCAAGAACATTATCTACCTCAAGTGAGAAATGATTATCTTTTTCTTTCTCACTCGTTTCAACCGACAAGGTTTTGAATTCAAGTAATTCTTCCTCTGCTTGCTCAGAACCTAACAATGTAACAAATTAAAGTACTTTCAGACATAGTTAAGATTGCGAAACTGCGAACGTGGTTAGGACAGAAGTTGAGGCTCACCATGAAGATCACAATCATGTAGATTGGCAGAACTTGTAGAAGGGTCTTCCTGCTCACACGCATACGAATACAAAAGTTCTTGAGCTGATTGAACTTCGTCATTCACTTCCTGATCAGGAATCTCTGTCCCTATTGAGACCTCTGCATCAATCTCATCGTTGTGCGAAAGATCCGAATGCAGTCCTTGAGCTGATTGAACTTCGTCAGTCGGTTCCTGATCAGGAATCTCTGTCCCAATTGAGACCTCTGCATCAATCTCGTCGTCGCCCGAAAGTACATCGTCCTCAAATTCTGCACACATTGAATGATAACACTGAGAATTTGAATTTCTCATCCAAAGAAAACAAAACAAACACTGTCTATAAGTTACAAGGGAGTCAAATTAAACATGGGTACCTTGATGAACATCTGAAACAATGTCACCATTTGCTATAGCTCCAACTTGTTCATTTTCCTCCTTTGCGCTCTCAGTTTCGTCCGAACCCTTCGAATCAAGACCCGAAGCCCTACTTTCTTCCTCCTTACTCTCATCGAAAGAAAGCAATGCCTCAGACTTTTCTGGACCGCGCCAACTCTCCACAACCGGTTTCGCTTCTTGTCTCTCGAAACCAATGTCGAAATCCAGTATAACATCTTCACAACCACTACTATTTCCTTGGTCTTCTTCCACCTTATTATACTTCTGGTTACTCTGGTTTCCAGTGGTGGTTGGAGAATCAATCAAATCAACCAGAACCAACCCAGAATCGTCCTGATCAATGTAGAACTCCAAATCCTGAGGTCGAGTTTTCGGAGATGCATTATCTTTCGTGGGTTCTTGTTCTTCTTCTGTGACTCTCTCCACTTCTTCATCTCCATTGGCTACAATCTCCATCTCCTTGCAGCCATAGTCACATACAGAACAAGCAGCAGAATGATCTTCTGCTTCAAAACCCCTATTTTCTCCTTTCCTTTCTTCAACTTCCTCTTCGTTTCCGATCTCGAAATCCGATCCGCTTCGATCCGACCGATCACCTTCTTCCGTATGATGATCATCCCCTGTTTCCAAACTCAAATTCTGTTTCTGGGCATAATCCAGAACCTCCCAAGAGGGTTTAATCACAATACAAGAAGGGTAAAACTTGTTCAAGCTCAATCCGCAGCAAGAACAGTTCAACTTCTCGTCTCCATTTTCAGTGACTTTTTCGTCGCCGTCTCGAATCATCCCAATTTGCTTCATCCATGGAAAAAAAGCAAACTTCTTTGACCATTCTTCGCAATCAGGCTTCGACGAGCAGTCCTCGCACATATCTTGCGATTCTGCTAGTTTCTGGTGATTTGAGCAATAACCCAGTTGGGATATTTCATTGGCATGAGATTCGCAGACAAGATCTCTGTAAGAATTGTTGGTGTTTCTGGGACCGAAGATATGATCGAGCCTAGAACACCAGAGGCAGGGTTTTTTGAGGCCAAAGTAATCGGAAAACTTTACGATCAGATAAGAAAATAGGGAATTGAGAAGGAGGAGGATGATCAGAATCCATTCGAGGAGTGCATAGATTAGAACGAGAGTGATCTTGTTGGTGTTTCTGTGCAGCATGGTTGCGAACTTGTTGGCAGCCATTGATGGTGCTCTGTTTTTGGTATATACAGAGAGAGAGTTGCAGATTATCAGAGAGAAATAGAAGTAAGGAATGGCGGTGTGAAATGGAATTTGGACAACAGGAGAAGACTCGGAGCTGAGAAAGAAGGGAATTATGTGATTGAGTCAAAGAAAATTAAAGAATGTTTTTCAATATCGTCTCTGATATTTTTTATTTTTTTTGGAAAGAATTAAAGTAACCATTGATGGACAAAAAAGAATGATCGATGTCACTAGATTGCTGTAGAAATGGAACATGGTTTCTACTTTGTATTAAAATATACTAAGTATTATTTACTCATCATTTTCTTTGTAGGTGCGAATTAGGTTAGTTAGTTAAGACAACACATGCTAGCCACTCAACTTTAAGTTCAAATTCTCATTTGGCGAGAGACAAATAAATAGGAATATCACCAGGTCATAGTGAAATTAGATATGACAAATCAACTCATTTAATTGTTAATGAGTACCAATTAAGACCCATTTAATTTGATAACACCTTACACAATCATCACCGCTATTAATCTCAATATTATCATGATGTTAAATTAAACATGTCCTTAAAAAATACCAATTAACAACTCAATAAATTAACTTATAACCTCGTGAAACTATGGTAGGGAATAGGGGATAAAATTATGTATGAATACAACATTGCAATCTAGGCGGCCTTTACAGCTCCCACACCATTTTTTTAAATTCGGGCAACAAAATGGGGGTGGCCCATCAAGCACACCATTGAGTAGGTGGACCACTCTCAAAGTAAAGTGTGGGTCACATTATATGGATCCAGATGCTCCAATTCATAATGCAACTGTCATCCCTCGTGAAAGCATTCCTCATTAAACTCTTATTCATTTTTTGCCACTTAATATTACGAATTAATGGTATTTCTCTTTAATTATAAGTAAGAGGTTTTAGGTTTGATGTTCGCTGAAAGCGAATTCGAACCACATTATTGTTAGTCCATTGTGAGGTTAACCCACTTCCTTCTCTTTTAGCGTAGATAATATCGTTTGTTCAACAAACAAAAAAAACTCTTCTTCAATCTTATGTACGCATCTTTTAATTATTTCTTTTACTGAACTCGCCTTTTATTTATTTGATTCAAGTGCTAAAATTATATAAAAAGAGGAGAGTAAAGAGAAAAAATAAGTGTAAAATCACTTTTATGTAATATTTTTAATTAACTACATGCCTTGGAAGTTGTCACTGCTTTTCAATTCTGCCCCCACCCTTTTCATTTTTTCCTAAGCTAGCTGATATTCTTATTTGAGGGTGTTATTTTCAATACTCTGCTCTAGATGTTTCTTTTGAACATTTGTTTAGAGTTTTAGAGGTAGGTTTATCATTCGAATTTTGGGATTCCTAGTATTAAAGCATAAGTTTTTTTTAGATAGAAACAGAGCGTGAAGCGTGCAATAGTTTCAATTTATTTATCAAGGTATTTCATCAAACATTTGATGATCTTGTTGTTGTCAGTTAGACCATGTCGCTCATATATCAACAAATATTGACATATGTCGAAGCAATCTGATGAGTGATATCGAGAGAATTTGTCGAGTATTGTCACACAACTTGTCGAGGTAAGCCTAACAAATATTACATCAAACCCTAGGTATAGGCACAAAAAAAAAAACCCAAACCAAACATTTCAAGGGTCCTCTTTAAACCACCTTAGTCCCAGTAAACATCTGCCTTTGTGTATAAAAGGAACCAGGCTTGTGACTGTAAACCCTTTCATATTGCTTTTGCTTGTCAAGTTTATATCATGACTTGTTATTTCTTAATGTACGGTTAGCTTGCTTGTCAAGTTTTATATCATGACTTGTTATTTCTTAATGTACGGTTAGCACTAGTAGGATTTAGCCCACTATCTACGAAACCCAGCTTTCAAGCTAGATTAGGGTTTCTTTCTTTCTGAGGAGCCTTTATACATTTCCAATGACTATATAAGAGTCGAATAGAGTACATGCAACTGAGTAGAATCTGCTTCTTTGGTTTCATATATTAGGGTTTGTGACATGTTCGAAGCCTACCTTTTTTTTTTTCCCGAGTTTGCAGCTGAGTTATGGGGGTTGTTTTTGGGATTGCGACTTGCTTGGAGACTACGGGTAGATAAGTTACCGGTAGAATCTGATTCTTTTTTTCTCATAGTGTCGTCGGTGTTACAAGTGGTTGTTGAAAATCATCCTTTGGGTTCTATTACTTTTGCTTGTTGAGAGTTTGCTTTCTAGATCTTTGGCAATGCAAGCTATGATATGTCTACAGAGAGAATTTTTGTGGCTGGTTGGTTTAGCTAACTGTAGTCTTGCTCGACCTAGGAAATCATTATTTTGATAATCCTCCTCCTTATTCGAACAATTTTGTTCATGATGATTGGCTTGAGATGTCCAGGTCTAGACTTATTTTTGCTTAGTTTGTTTGGGCTAAAACAGTAAGCCTCATTTTCAAAAAAAGAAAAAAAAAGAAAGAAAAGAAAATAATTAAAATTAAAGTAAAGTTAATTTTGGTTTCTTGGTAGAAATATGTTTCAAAAGTTGATTACAAGTGTCACTTTTCCTTTGTTACAATCTTTAAACTTTAAATTTTTTGACCAAAAAGACGATTGATTCTAATTAATCCCGAAACTAGTAAACTAAAACGTATACATTGTTAGCAGAAAAAAAATATAGAAAATTTGATATACACCACTTTGGATGCGGTCACTAATCCTTAACATTCTGTGATTAAAATCTTAATAGTATTCAAAGTTTGATCAAGGTCCCTTGACTTTGTACACCTCATTATATTACTATTAATATTTATATTTTTATAGTTTTGACATTAATTGTTTAATATTTTATGATATTTATAATCCTATAAATTTAAAATCCCTCATTATAATACTATAAGAAACGGTTACAATAAAAAAATTCAAATATTTTGATTGAATAAATGGATAAAAACTATGTAAAAATAAGAAATAATAAATGGCAAAAGAATGTATCCATAGTGTTAAAAAAATTTGGTACATTTTACAAAAAAATTGGTACATTTCACATATAACAAAGTGGTACATTAATAATTATAAATAAATTAGGGTACATATAAAAGATTAAAAATTATGAGTACAAATGAATTTTTAAAAATATAGGCGCTAAAATAAATTAATACATGGGTACAAAATAAAACTAAAAAGAAAATACTACAAATTTTTTTAAAAAAATGTTGCAAATTAAAAGTGGGTACAAACTAAAAATATAAATATATGATACAAAGTTTAGGCATAAAACATAATATACCATATGTAATTTTTCTATCATTGATTAAATATACAATGTCACGTGACGGTATACATATGGGTACAAACACAAATAAAACTTTAAAAAATATGGGCACAAAAAGAATATAATATATGGGTACAAATTAAAAATGAAAAGAAAATTGGTATGAATTAAAAAATATTTTCAAATTAAAAATAGGTACAAACTAAAAATAAAAATATATGATAAAAAAATTTAACATAAATATAAATATACTAATTGTAACATTTTTAACACTAAAGGAATATATTTAAAAATAAAAATATTTTGTTATTCAAATAATTAATGATGTTATTATTACCCAAGGACCTTGATCAAAAATTGAAAATGAATAAGATTTTAATCAATAGAGTAACAAAAAGAAGGATGTGAATCTAATTTTTCCAAAAAAAATATTGTCATACTTAAGACAAAACCCAACTCTCAAACATTAGTTGAAATTAGTACGCAGGTAACTTAAATGGCTTGTTTTCCATGATCATTAGCTATTAATTAAGAATCTAAGATGTCTATGAGTAATGTAATACAATTGACTACGTCTGCAATCATGCATGTGTTCTTCATTTTCTTTTTGTTTCAATAGGTAAAACTCCATTGATCTCTGCATGGGAAAATTACATCTTTTATTTTTTGTTTTTATAAGTAATTTCCATTGATTTTTTAATAAATGCATATTCAAACTGATACTATAGGGGATTTAAATTTGAATTTTTTTTTTGGAACAAGGTTGATGCGTAGAAATCGAACATTTAATTAAGGGTTTTTATCACAAATGGTCTCTGACATTGATCAAACGGATCATTTTGGTCTCTGACATTGAAAATCAATAGAAATGGTCTCTGAGATTGATCAAACACATCACAAATGGTCCTTCTGTTAAAAAATCTTTGGGCAATTTTCAAAGCTTCGTAACTCAATCGTTTCTTAACGAAATTCGACCCATAATATATCAAAATGAAGATAGGAAAGTGTAGAACAAGATCATACCTATTTTGAAGCCCAATGATTGTCGGAGATGGCCGGAAAATTGCTCAAATGTGACTGGTCCACAGAAAAACTGGAAAACTCGCCGGAAATTGGGTAAACTTTAAACGTTCATAACTTCTTCAATACTCAACGAAATTGAGTGATTCAAAAATGAAAATCATACTTCTTGATGAGACAAAGAGAATGGTACCTTTATTGACTGCTAATTCACTGTGGTTTGGCCGGAAAATGGCTCAAAATTGGATAACCATTTTCGAGCCATTTTCCTACCAAACTACGGCGAGTTAGCCATCAAGAAAGATACAATTCTCTTCGTCTCATCGAGAAGTATGATTTTTATTTTTGAATCACTTGATTTCGTTGATTATTGAAGAAGTTATGAACGTTTAAAATTTACCCAATTTTCGACGAGTTTTCCAGTTTTTCTGCGGACCAGTCACATTTGAGGCTATTTTCCGGCTATCTTCGGCAACCATTGGGCTTCAAAATAGGTATAATCTTGTTCTACACTTTCCTATCTTCATTTTGATATATTATGAGTCAAATTTGGTTAAGAAACGATTGAGTTACGAAGCTTTGAAAATTGCCCAAAGAGTTTTTAACGGAAGGACCATTTGTGATGTGTTTGATCAATCTCAGGGACGATTTCTATTGATTTTCAATGTCAGAGACCAAAATGATGTGTTTGATCAATGTCAGAGACCATTTGTGATAAAAACCCTTTAATTAATCTGTATCCCGTCTTTGACAAAAAAAAAAAAAATGGTATCCCTCATTTGCGTAAGGGGCAAATCCCACCTAATCATAAAGTCAATGGACGTTGATTAACAACAAAATTGAATGAGGTTTATTTCAAGGATTATAGTAAGAAGATTAAATTTTTAAACCACAATCAGATAATATGTTACCAATAAGAAATAAACACATTAATCAACACTTAAGTAATAATCTAATCATCAATTGGTTTATAAAATTTAATTTAAAAATGTGCCTTTAAATACAACGTATAAAGAAAACTAATAACCTCGGTCAAGATTTACATGTAAATTCATTCTTAATTTCTCAAACAAAAAAAAGATGTTAAATTCAAATTCCAAAGCTACATCCAGCTAGAACATTGTTTTGAAAGTAAACGAAATACTAGTATGTAATATATATATACATATACATATACATATACATATACATATACATATACATATACATATACACACACATGTGTGTGTATGTGTGCACGCCTAATAGCTAATTTTGAAATCGAACATTTCAAATTTGACGACTTAGCATCGATCCACATCGCTGTATATATATTGAAATATAGATTGTGAGGGGACCCGTGGGCATCTTGTACATAATTTGCGTGACTATAAAGATATCATTAATTATACATAAATTAAATAAGGTATTTAGCTTAATTTTTTAAAGAAAAATTAGTATCTGCTCGCTAGTTACTAATGTTCATTGATTCAAACCCTATTAGTTTTCAAATTTTGATCAAAGTCTCTAGCATTAATGGAATAATGATTTTACATGTCAGTTACATAATTTTTTAAAACAAAAATTAATAATTGATTTAGAATTTTAATACTCTCACCTTTATTAAACTCCTAACTAATTTTCAATTCAAAACATTTCCAAAATAAATAATAAAAAATTAGATAAGTTTGTACCCATTAGCTTTTTTTTTTAAAATGTTTTCAATTTTTTAATCTTATATGTACCCATTCATGTAATTTTTTCAAATTTTAAATCTTAAAATGTACTCATTCTTAAATATACCAATTTGTTATATGTAAAATCTACCCTTTTTTTTATATAAAATCTATTCAATTTTTTTCTAATCCATTTTTAATCTTATATGGGTACATTATTTTTCTTTGATTTGAAAATGTATCCATGTCAAGTTTAATCGAAGAAATTTACTAATGTTATTAAGCATAATATCCTTTTTTTTGTGATTTTGAAGAATGTACCCATGTTTTGGTACAATTTTTGGTTAATTTTGATGAATGTACCCATGTTTATATACACACACACATAATAGTATATTTATATTTTAATATTTTTAATCCCACAAATTATGGTTTTTATTTAAAATCTCATTTAATATAAACAACTATAAATTTCAAATTTTAATTTAAAAAATAACATACATAGAAATAAATTATCACATTAAGGGACTTCGATCAAAAATTGAAAACCAACAAGGTTTCAGTCAAAGAATATTTATAGCTAGGAACCGCAACTAAAGTTTCCAATTTTTAAACTAATCATTTATAGAAAGGACCCTAGATATTCATATGACAATGGCAGACTCCACAAAATTTGCATATAAAAACTGCTACTTTGTTTCTGCGTTTTTATTGTGGAATGATCAACAACTAAAATCTGTAAGTGGTGATGATGGAGATGGACCCTCAGCTGCTAGATCTACACTCGAAAGTGATCAACTTTGCATTTAGTGAAGAAAAAAATTATCATCAAATGTGGACTGTGGACAAAGATGTATACATGATCATCATATCGCCTCAAAACTACGAGAGATTTTTAAAGTATTTGGAACATGACTGGTACGTCATATGTTATTAAACAATTGGAAGGACACTTATCGTCCCATGTTATAGACTCCATATATACCGCACCGTATTCTGAACACACTAAAAAATCTCTCCAAAACCATATTGTCCTACAGTATGAAGGGGGTATGTATGCATATGCTTTTATTTACAACACGGGTGGTAAAATATCATGCATGTCTAATTAGTAATTATATGTTACAATTTCTTCTAGCAAATTAAAAAGGAAAATAAAGAATTTCCAAATCATAGTTAAGTTCTCTTGTAATTACTGTACGTGCATGTTTGTCAATCCTAGGGTTTCAGATCATAGTTAGGTATCGATCCCTAACTTCAGCCAACATTCCAGACATCTTTGATATTCTTTTGGTTCTTTCGACAACCAAATTAAGGTTAATTAGTACGATAAAAGGAGCAGTTTTAGGATTTTTGCTTATAAAGCTAAGGATCCTATGATTAACACAACTTAAAGATAGTAATTCATTTACGGAAAACAGCTGTACAAAAAGAGTAATGTTTAGTATACTAATTTTTTACACCAAGTTTGAGAATCATGTAATGTATTACTAATAAGAAATAAGCACGTTAATCAATACTTAAATAATAATCTAATCATCAACGACCACGCCATATAATTTACGAAATTTGATCTAAATAATTAATCTCCCTAGCATTACCCATACGTAAATTATGGGATACCACTTCCTAGTCCTAATACTAAAAGGAATTCAAGAGAGAAAGGGAAAGAGAATCGCCACGAATTTGTAGTATTTTTGTGTGTGTTAGGGTTTCCGATGGTAATGATGGTGATTTGAGAGTGTTTGAAAATGTGGGACAGACTCGGCATGTATATGCAAATGCTGCATGGCCCCTTCTTCTTCTTTTGCTTTTGTTGCCTGCCTGCCTGCTATGCCGATCTGTGCTCTCACCCTCTCCCTTCCCTTCCCTCCTCCTTTACCTTTGTCCTCCTTCCATTTCTTTGGCTTTTAATAAAACTCCACACAAGCTCCCACGCACAACCGACGACCAAATAATAATAATAACAACAATAACAATAAAATATTAATATGAAAACCCTTTTAGTTATAGGCTCCTGTCTGCTACTACTTAATTTACAACATCAATATTTAGTAAAACACGTGGATGTACTTATACGATACGCATATTATATGTTTAAAGTGTTGACCAGTTAGTAAAGTAATATGACGTTATCTGTTATCTACTTCAAACTGTGATAAAAAAGATTATCGTTACAAAATTTATCGAATTGAAAGTCGTTTGGGAGTTTAAGCGTTATCGTGAACTATGAGAAATGTGAATGCACTTCGTCATGTTTCAAATTTCATCCGCAGTGCAGCACTACTTATTGGTGGACGGTGAGAGCCTGCCCGCCCAAAAATTAGATATCTTTGACTGCGTGAACCCAAAAGCAAAGATGAAGCCTTTTTGGTTATATTTACATTTCTTTCACGCATGCATATTGCATGATATGTAACGTAAGACAAAAAAAAAAAAAAAAAGTAACATTATTAATTTTCAGAATCATCGACTGGCAAAAAAAAAAAGGAAGATCAAAGTACTGGGGCGCCTAACAAAATTAAGCAGAAATCAATTTGAGTATTGAGATTTTTTTTTTTGGAACAAAAGTACGATATTCATTAAGTAAATCAGAATTTGTACAAACTGATGATAATGTGCAAAATGGGCCTCGATATTCATTAAGCAAATCAATTTGAGTATTGAGATTTAAACTCATCTAATTTACTTGAAGGTGGTGAGCAAAAATATTCAATAATTCTACAATTGAACAAGCTTACCAGCATCATGTGCTCTACTCTTATTTCCTTTTTTCTTTATCTCTTATAAATGGATAAATTGTAGCAATGGTCCCGTCCCTTAACTTTAACTCAATTGGAACAATGGTCCCTCAGCTAAAAATCTATTACCATTGATCCATCAACTCATCAAAACGTGCAGCTATGGTCCCTCAACTAGAAATTCATTACCATTGGTCCCTCAACTTTAATCCAACTAGAGAAATAGTTCCTCAACTTTAACCCAATTTGAGCAGTGGTCTCTCAACTTTAATCCAATTGTGGCAATGGTTCTTCCAACATAACTCATTTTGACAAAATTCTAACAAAGTTAACGAAAAGGACCATAGCTATAGTTTTTGAAGAGTTGAGGAACCCCAATTGTAGCAATGGTCCTTCCAACATAACTTATTTTGACAAAATTCTGATTAAGTTGACGAAAATGACCATAGGCATAGCTACACATTTTGATGAGTTGAGAGACCAATACTAATAGATTTTTAGTTGAGAGACTATTGCTCTAATTTGATTAAAGTTGATGGATCATTGCTACAATTTACTCCTTATAAATCTGTTGTTACTCACTATATGATTTACAAATTCCGAGCAGGAGACAATATTCAGTAA
This sequence comes from Cotoneaster glaucophyllus, assembly GCA_036320875.1. Classification (NCBI taxonomy): domain Eukaryota; kingdom Viridiplantae; phylum Streptophyta; class Magnoliopsida; order Rosales; family Rosaceae; genus Cotoneaster; species Cotoneaster glaucophyllus. Next base: position 33,005,421 of record CM070069.1, on the reverse strand, counting down.
GGCAATATGACTAGAGAATACTCAGTAGCAGCTTGACCAACTGACTCTTGTAAAAGGGAGAAAATTTATGCAAACCAATATATTGTCCCAATAACTCTCTACTGCAAGAGATGGTCTCTCACGGTAAAGGACGAGGGTTCATGCATTGTGGGTTGTATCTACTTAATTGTAGAGAGTCTCAAATACAATGGAACCCATTCCTTTGCGAGAATGTCTAACCGTCAGACTACCCTGCTCCAGTGTTCTTCCATGCAGGCACCATTTCCCATGGGCCATGGCTGCTCTTTCTTGTTTCCACGTTTTTAAAGCTCTGTTCTTATTTTCGCCGCTTTACCCAACATTTTTCTCGTTTCTTGCTAAAGAAAAGAGAAACCCCACAAAGAATAACTTGTTAGTAAAACTCAATTGACAAAAATTCAACACATTTACCATGAAAAGAACTTTGTTGTTGTCATGCAATTTAGGTCCAATCTTTTATGAGCAAGCTCCTCATTGTCATCGATTGCTAGTTACAGATATAGCTCGTGGCCTCGTGATATTCTTTTTTCTTTTCTTTTCTTTCGGGCTAATGCCCTGTTATCAACCAAAAGAGAAATTAAGGCCTTCAATAAACACTTTTTTTTTTCCTTTTCCATTGAGCATGAATTTCTAGAAATCAAACAACACACCATACTCGAGTACTAAAGATTAAAAGAACTAAACCGACTAACGATGTTGTTTGTCAAAATGAATAAAAGAGTCGCCACATGAGAGAGAACTCCAAAAATACATAACTTTTTTCTTTTGATTAAACAAAATTACAATAATTTCTAAAATGTATCAACTAATTATTACATACTTCACTATTCACTCGCCTGACTTTTACCCCACTTCTTATGTTCATGCTGTCAAACACCATCCATCTCACAAACCAAATCCAAACCCCGTATGTGCTACACTCGCCAAATACACCAAAACCAACGTCACTGCGCTGCGTGGATTACACTATTTCAGATGATCAAAGCATGTGTCCTCACAGAAGGCCAGTGCTTCCAAATGGATTGCTAGTTTGCGGGTGAGGAGCAGGATTTGCAGGAAATGCCCCAAACCCAGTAGTATCACCGAAAGGATTTGTTGCGCCCATCATCACATTCGGCTGTGGCTGCTGGTAGGTTGGTTGGAAATGGCCAAAGGGGTTGGACTGCTGTTGAGACACTGCCGCCATTTGAACTCCAGGAGGGGGAGCAACATTGTTTGAAAAAGCAAATGGGTCTTGGACCTCAAACGGATTTGGAGCTGGAGATCCATAAACAGGTTGCTGAGATGCCCTATATGCTCCTTCATCGTACAAGCTGTTCAGAGTGAGTGAGTCTAACCCACCAGCCTGACATGAACCAGAAACATGTATCAATCAAATTGCAAGCCACTATCAGAATGGCATAAATTCTACAAGGCGAGGTATAACCGAAGCCCGGTGAGGAATAGTAAATGATAAAAACTATAAATTTTAAAAAGCATGGTATGGGCCTACCAATTGTCTCTCATTCGGTGCTGAAATGTCGGTACTTGGAGTGGTGACCAAGGCAAGTTCCCATCCAGTAGGATCAAAACCATTTGTTTGGGCTGCACTAGAATTGAACGTTGGAGCTGCATCTGCAAATAAAAGCGGGAGAGATTAAGAGTCATGGAAGTCAGAAAATGCCAACTTATATAAATAAATAAAACACATACCAGCTTCAGATGTAATTATAGCTAGAGCTAAAGCATTTCTGTCCTCAATCGCAGATACATCAGCTGCACTATAATCCAATCCCTGAACCCACAAAAGAAGATTGGTTGGGGTGAAAAAAAATATGGAAATGATTGACACAATGAGAATTTGTAGAATAAAAGAAACAAAAACAGAGTGAAACTTTAACGAAGTCAGAACTGATAATCTACCAGTAAATCTCCAGTGGCCATGCTACTTTGAGGAGGTGGAGGTGGTGGCGACAGAGGAGCGTCTGTCTCAACATTAGACACAGGCACGATGTCTAAAGCTGGTGGCTCGGATTCATCACCAGACAATTTTGTGTCTTCCGAAGGTTCTTCTGGTCTATATGTCAAAAGCTGTTCATAATGAGCAGATATAAATTATCTATACATGTATTTCCAAAATAAAATTCCATTGGTAAGGAACTGAACTGATAAAACTCAAAACACTTGGAAATTTCCATAACAAAAAAGAAAAAGAAAAAGAATAAATACCAACCAATGTCTCATTTGGAACAGTCACAGCCCGCGGTGCCTCTCTTATATACTCTTCCATTGTTACGAGGAAGGATTGCGGAGGCTGAAAAGGTTAAAATACAGTACTTAGCATTAGCTGAGAAAACTGCAAGAAAGGAACTTAAACAAATACATTGGAAACTTATAAGACCTCTCTCAAGACTGGAAACTGGAAGTTCCTAGCAAGTTCCAATCCTTTGCAAACGTCATAAAAATCAGAGAGACCTGCAGCCTGCAGTAAATACCAAGATATCTTTAACAGAGCAGCAAACATTAACCATTTGACCTTAGATCATCTGTAACTGATGCTGTAGTAACCGATGTTGCAGATGTTTACCTGCTGACCAGCTCGTTTATAAACATCAAGGGCTGTAACAGCTTCATGTCTTGGCATCTCAAAAAACTGCAACAAACTCAAATTTGAGAAACAAATAGCCATTGGTAACATAGTATTTGCTTATTATATATTATATTCACCTTATCAACAAGATTTATGATCCCATCATTGATGGAACAATAAATTTTAAAGCTCTCTTTCAATACCTGAAAATACAAACTCAAAAAGGTCAGATATGAAATCAAAGATAGCTTTTGTCCATTGTTAAACTGGCTTTAATAGTTTTAAGGATTAAAGCTTGCTTTCAGCACTTGAGACTCCGTTTATAATTTAAATACATTGTCATGTCTGAGAGAAACAAAACAAAAATGGAGATGCGGGACATACAAGGGCCAGAGCATACTGTATAACGTAATTGATGGAAGCCGCTCCTTCTGGCTGCAAAGTCAGAAAGCAAAATCAATCATTTTGCACAAATGTATAAAAATGGTTGTACAGTAAATTTACAGAGATATAATAATGTATCACGAAATGAATATTCAAACACGTTTGAGGGAAACAGATCAACCACAAGTTCCAAATATGTTACCCGGCAACCAATAAGACGATACAGAAGCTGCTGTAAGGCAGGCAACTGCTCCAACAGCTCTTCACTATCCAGTTCTCGGGTTCTACTATATCCCTGTTAGTAGTTAAACACAGGAAAGAAAAGATTGTGAACACTCATAGAATAATAACTTATTTTGTATGTAAAAAGAAAGCATCTTATCACCAAATCCTAACTAGTAAATTAGTAATGAACCATTAAGATTTGATACCTTCTCCTCCCCCTGGGCAGGCCTTGGAAGACGTTCAGCTTCAATGTCATACCTCAGAACCTTAAAGCATTCGAGTCGTTCCTCCAAAAACAATGCATAAGTACGCACCCATGCAGAGCAATCCCAAGCTGCAGAAGAGGAAAAGGAAAACAAAAGGAAACATCAGTTATCCTCAAGTTACAGATGTGTTTGTGTTTCTTCAATTATGAGTTCAAAATCAACGTCATAATTTCAATTACTTCAACAAATAGCTAATAATGAAAATTGACATGCCAAAGACGAGAAAGAATTCAAGAGATTAAGGCATTTGAAATTCACCAATGGGGCTGGAATCATCTTTGAAATTAGAAAGCTGGAGAATTCGTCCTCTCTGAGAGAAATTTAGAAGTTCTTCTCTGAAAGTAGGATCACCCTCCCTCAAGGTCCTATGGATAACTATCAATGTTTTCAAAGCTACCTGCCAATGAAAAACACAAATATAATACAGACCAAGTTTAACAGGAATCAAAACATATGTATACATATACATAAGCATATTAATCCATAAGACAATGATGATCCATATACAGCAAAAAATAAAACTAGCATATGTGTTACATCGTCCCTTGTAAATTGGGACAACATTGAACCAGACCAGTAGAAGACCAATTATTTCACTTCAAAATAGTTAAAAATACATAAACTTACTTTGTTTGAGCATAAAAATAATCCTTTGCACAAAAAGATAAAAAAGCGGCATCTAGTGGAACAAATGGGAAAATGAAGAACCGGTAAAAGTGTAGGAGCCTAATGTCGCTATTTAACTGTACTGTCATCGAGTAACACAACAATACTATGTAGTGATTAACATAGGCACATCTACGCGGTTTATTAAAGCAACCAAGTATATTTCCAAGCAAACTCGAATAATATAGTATGGCATGGTAAACAACAATATTAAGCAAACCCCGCTTGAAATTCAAGGGAAATAAATACATTATTAAGTCCAATATTGAACTGTATGGCATTGCAAATTTGCAATTGAAGGGGGAAGCACGGCATACCGTCCAATTATGGGTCTTGCTTAATCTTCTCGAAAGAGCATGAATGCAATAAGCAACATCTGCCCGTGGCCGAATTGACGATGTGGCAATCAGAATCTCTGCATCCAACAAAACACCCCCAAATGTAAAAATCACATCTTTGGATCAAAATCCAACCACCCATTTGATAAAACAACGATCTGAAAAATTAGAAACTGACTTCTGAGGTGTCTCTCTTTGGGCGGGCACTCGACGTGGTTGGTGGCTTTCACTATCGCAACATCCAAATCCTATTCTTAGAAAACAAACCCAAATCAAAAAACCAAAATCCAATTCCTTCGGATTACCAAAATCTAATCTTTATGTTTGTGCTTCTAATTAATTAAATCAACGGAGATAAAAGAAAAGGGAAAGGAATGGGTACCGCGTAATCGCTGTTGACATGGGCAAGGCCGACTTTGGTGGAGTCTTTGAGAGCGCCGTAGGCTTTCCTCCACGTCTGAAGCGTCCCCATTTCTCTCTGCTGCTTCTTCTACTGTAACACCCCAATTCCTCCACCGCTCAGATCGCTCTCTCTCTCTCTCTCTCTCTCTCTCTCTCTCTCTCTCTACCACTTTCTCTCTCTAGAAGAATACACGGTGACCTGGCTTGCAGACCTTGCCTCTCTCTTCTCTCTCTGGCTCCCGATGGATTGGGGAAAGAGTGAGGAAAGCCAAGGACTATGAAGAAATTATGCGAAAGAAAAAGAAAGAGAAGAATTCAAGAGCGACAGGCTGCAAAGCAGAAACACTGGAACGGTGTCGTAGTGGATTCGATTTTCCGTTTTAATTCTTTCCTTTTATTTTTTTTTTGTTCTGAGGAGACGAGGGTATTGTTGGCTTTTAATTTATTTTTATTTTTTGCTCGAAATTTCATTATTATTTTTTGGTTGAAATTTATTTATGATAGGGGAAAGAGGGGAGGGAGAAACTTTTTAACTTTTTAATGCATCAAAAACACAATTTAATATATTATTTTATAGTATTTTATGTATCAAACTGTGTTTTCAACATACTGAAAAATCGATTATAAAGAGGGCAGTTGGGTTTTGGCGTCCCCTGCATTTGGTGTGCGTCATATCACACATAAAATATAATATGACTAGTGTCCCACATTCACCACCATTACAAGCAAGGAACGTACTCCTTTGAATGATTTAATATATTGTATTGACGAAAAAAAAAAAAAAAATTAGCGAAAAACTTATGCTACTGTTTACTTTAACGAAAAATCATATTTTTACATTAAAAAGTCAATCATGTTATTATTTATTTTACCCTTTATTTTGTTTTTATCGTTAAAACTCAAAATTTTCAAACATTTTTCATTAATTTTCTTCAAAAAAAATTGTTCTACCATTTTACATAATTTAACAAGAAGGATGAGTTGTGGACTGAGTTTGCGTGTGAGCCAACTCACTAATTCCACCATATACTGGAAAGAAATTTGTTGAAAATGTATATATTCATGTACTGCACGTGCATCTTGTTCCCCTGTCACGTGCCAGCTTGGTTTTACAGATTTTTGGCTTGGGCTTTTGTTTCCAAAGATTCTGCATCCAGAAGTTTAGAACTGTTGAACAAAATTGTCCGGTAAACAAAACATTTGACCAAGAAAGTCGTCCGCCCACCAACAAATTGATTTTCATATCAATCAACCAATCCTTGCAGGAACCAAGGTCAAAGATGAAGAATTGTTAATAAATGTATTAGGTATACGTGTGTCATCCGCTCTTACACTCAGGTCCGAATCTTTCCTTTACATTAAAACTGTTTAGAATATTGCATTGATGCAGAGCCGAGCTCGAGTCTTGAAGATAATCTCTTTGCAAAGCAAGAGTAAGACTATGTGTAATAGATGTTTCCTTCAACCATCGCAAAACGGGAAACCTTGTTGACTTAGGGTCGCTGTTTTTAAGTATAGAGCGGAGCTCCTACCAATCTACAAAGAGCAATTGTAATGGAAGTAGAATTTTACGTGACAAGTTTACATCATGAGGTCATCAAGAAGTGGAGAGTTTAGATTCAACGGTAGACTTCATGGTATAAAGTTTGGCAAAAATGGAAAAATTATCTCGTAACTATTAAGGTTTGGCACTGTCTTCTTATGTTGGTAAAGTCCTCAGCAAATGAAGTGCCCGGTTCCACTGTGGTCCATGTGATAGCACAATTCTCCTCAAAACGGGAACTGCTCCAGCAGCTACAATTGCCGAATGGTTCTCACTGTCCATGCTCAGATTATACAGTATCGCCAAGCATGCTTCAACGGCCCTCTCACTCCCTTCTTCAATCAGTTCGACCAACGGAAATATACCTCCTTGGGAAGCAATGGCTCGAGTGGAATCAACCACCCCTTCAGAGATTATTCTGTTGAGTTCTACAACTGCAGCTTCCTTGTCTTCTAGAAAGAATGAGGTTTTTAACTGCTCCATGAGTCTCGGAATGGTCTCGTGGAGAGTTACTTCCATGTTGATTGGGTCCTCGAAATCTCGTCTGGGACCAGAAAGAGAACCAAGTTTCACCAAACAAGCAGCAACCCAATCTTTGTTGTGAAGGGGGATATTAGACTTCAGGATATCACTGAGCAATTTGGTGAAATGCGCGGAATCTATTTTTTGGCAGAACTTCTTAGAGTTGAGCAGTTTTGTAAATAACCGGGATGCTGCTGATATAGCATGACCAGCTTCTTCAACTTCAAGGGCATATTTTTCTGGCTGTTGATTATATACTTCTGATTCCGTGTCTGCTAAATACCACATACCAAAAGTTAAATAAGTATCAAATCTGTGAACAAACACTATTATTACTTACCTTCCAAGCAGTTTTACTATAAAGGAAAAGAATTTCCAGTACCTTCAAGAATCTTTTGCTGGAAAAGAACGTCTAAACCAGATTCAATATCCGCTGAAATGATGGTGTCCATGCTTGGGTCAATAACTGCGTAGAACTCGAGGATAGAAGCAGCTTTTGTTTGCAAACTCGGGGTTGGGGTCTTTAATGTCTCAACAAGGCGAGCAATAACCCCAGAGTCGAGCACATTTTCGCTATACAGAGAGAAGTCAAAACTTTACTAGGTCTTTTTTGAGAAGAACCAGGAAATCATGCACTTAAAACAGTGAAGCTTAAACATTTGCATTTTGCTCTTCTTTGTTTTTTCCTTGGTTCAACATGGAAGATCACGTGAAGCTATAGTAATACAAATTTTGCCTTTAATATATCATAAAATGGAGAAAAAACAATTCCAAGAATTATAAGGCAGTTATGCACCATAATCGAGCACAGAAAAATAAGATGGGGGGACATCAAACCTTGTATTAGTTTTTGACATGGACATATTAGCTATATCTCCAGTTATTCCCGTGGAACCATAAGGACTCGTAGCTGCATCCGATCCCTTTTTTGATCCATTTCGTGGTCCATCATAAAACTGGAATGAAACAACATGCTTGGTGAGTCAATTGATAACCATAAGGTTTCAAATACATTATCAATAAACAATTGACCAACCTTTGACTTCATTTCTTTATTAGGATCTGAGATACGGGCAAGAATATCCAACGCCTGCATTACATCAATTATTCGCGTGAAAAACTTAAACTAGAATCACTTCAAAGATTTAGGGATTGACTAAAAATAATATGATGAATGACCTTTTCCATCAACATGTCAGTGATCTGTGGCTGCTTTAAAAGATTAACCAAAGGATCTCTAACACCTTCAGCTTCAATTAGCTGGCAAACAACATTGCTGCATCATGCAAAACAATAACTTTATCAGCTTGCAGAGGCCAATTTATTGGTCGCCTCATGCATTTCCCCTGTTAATTTTGTTTTCAAAAGGATTTTCATTTCATTCAAAATATACAGAACAAGAGACTTGAAAATAGTGAATGCTTAATTACCTGACAGACAACCTCTCTAGTGCTCGAACTGCCGCCAATACGACAGCATTATTCTTACTTTCTAGAAGCTGTACTAAAAGCTTAACTGCCCCAGCTTCTCTGAATGCTATCCGTATATGTTCATTGATAGATGCATCAGCAATTGCCTCTGCAGCTCTTGCTATTGCAGACTCATCTTCAAGTCCAAGAATCAAAACCAATCTAGCCACACCATCTGTCCACGGCAAAAGTGTGAGTTGTTTACCGGTGGTTAGTTCAGACTGTTTTTTATCATCTTCCAGTTCAATGGCCCCAATACGAGCAAGAAACTGTTGCTGTGTCCGTCCAACAATCGCATTCATCTTGGCTTCCTCTATATTTGCGTTTTTTTCATCAACATGTAACCCAAGGAGTAATTCAGAAGCACCAAACCTGGACGGAGTTTTATAAGTCTGTTCAATCTCCATACCATCTGGTAAACTAGGCCATGAATACAAACCCGGCCTGAAGGACTTATAAGCAGCTGAACCAATGATGGGGACGGGAACCAGACCTTTTTCCACAACAAGAATTCTATAGTACTCATCCTTACATAGTTCTAACAACGCATTTCTTGCCTCCTTTCTAATTACTTTAGATCCTTCAACGTCAGTTCTTAAGAGCTTTGCCTGCATCATTACAAAGCGAATTAATCCATAAGTATCATATAATCAAAAACATTAGAAAAGGGGGATTCGTAACTATGATATAGTGATTGAACTGTTTAATACTTTGTTTCACATGTGATGGATACAAGATAATCCCAAATCAACTACTACGTATCAAAAACCATTGAAAATGAAAACCAGTACACTTAACTAAAGCCATTTGATCCAACTTGAAACTAAATCTAGTACAACAAAAAATGGAAGGGGAAGTCTCACCAATTTTGGTATAACACCTGCTTCAACCATAATGCTGTGACTAAAGTGACTTAATGACAAATTTGCCAACACCCCTCCGGCTGCTTCCTTCACCTTTACGTCCTCATCATCCACGGACTTAACAAGTAACGGCAAGACATCACTGTTTGCAATTTTCACTCTGAACTTCTCATCCACAGACAAGTTCCACAAAGTACATATAGCTTGTTCCTTCACCTGCAGAAATGTTACAACAACCTACCTCACTTTTCTACATCAAGAAAAATGCGGAAAGCAATTCCACGAGCAAGATACCCATCCTATACCTCAGGATTCAAAGACGGTCGACTTAGCAACCCGGTTATCTCTTCAATTGCACCACTCTGTGCTACCACATTTCTATACAAATTAACAAGGGATATCGACCTTAAAAGGCCGGCAGCAGCTTCACACGCAGAACTGGACTCCGACCTCAGCAAGTTTACAATGAGGTTTATGCAGCCAGGAAACTGCATAATGGCATCGACATACTTCTTTCCTCCAAGTGAGTATTTCCAGAGTGCCACTATTGCCTGCTCTCTATCAAGGGAATCATTGTCCAGCCCGAGCATCCGAATAAACAAGCCGACATACCCATCACCCAGAGAAGTACTCTTTATCTCTTTAGTGTCCTACAAATCAAGAGTGGCAAGAATCAGATTATCAAATTTCACATTACATCCTCATGAAATATAAATTTTTGGGTTCTCATCCTCATGAAATATAATCTTCTGGGTTGAATTGAATCCTCATGAAACATATTAACCACTAAAAAGATTAATTCTTGATAATAATGGAAGTATGGAGATGAAATCATGAAAACTTACCGTGGATGGTTTAAACTGTTGTGGGGTGGCATCCGCCGCACCGCCACCGTCGCTACCACTGACCCTTGTGAGGAATTGGCGGGAAGATCGTGATTTGAGGTTGAGGCATTGGAAACGGGTTGAAAGGAAGAAGTGTGTTGGTCTTCTGTTTCTGGGTCTGGTGGGTTTAGCTGCAATGACTTCCATGTGGGTATGGGTGTTTGAGATGGAGAGTGAGGAATGGAGGAGATGAGGCTGCTTCACCGTTAACGGCGGTTGGGCTGCCGAGGCCAACATCTTGGTCCGATTGAGGCAGAAATGGGAAAGTTGCAGACTTGCAGTTAGCTTTTGGGGTTTTAGAAGAAGCTTTTCCAGTTGTGGGTTCTATTCAAGACTAATCTTTTAGATCATTGGATTGAGTTTTGGGGTTTTATTTGCCTTTTTTTTTTTCTTTTTTTTTTTGTAGTTTTGGTATTCATTTATATTGGTAAATATCAAATGCTGCTATCTACCCATCTCGTTTTTACCTTCATACAATTCTTGTTAAATTCTGTCATTTGATTATTTTTAATTTATTTGATTTGACGGTTAGAAATTAAGATTTGACAGGCAAAATTAAGCGTCTGGAAGCACCACCCTTTTTAGTAACAATAAAATTTATTCCTTTGCATAAATGCTATTTAAACTGTAGTTAACAAAATTGAAAGATTTTAATTATGTTATGTAAGGTGAAGATTCGTTAATCACGTGTCCGAACAAACTAAATACACTAGGCACACATTGAGTTCACCCAAGTACACTAGGCACGTGGCGATATTTGTTAATTATTTTAACTTTATTCGTCAAGAAACTCCAAGCATTTTCTGCCATGAAACTCAAACCATAGGGATAAGAAAACACAGAGAGAAACAGAGCTCTAAAATGAGCTGCTCATTCAGCTTCCAAATCCCCCAGGCGCTGCCTTCTCTCGGCCGTTCCCGGCGTTCTTCTTCTCTCCCAATCGCCTCTCAACACAGACAGCCCAACAATGTCGATCCTCAAAAGGTACAAGCTTTCTTCCTTGGTTTACAGTTTCCGTTCAAATTTTATTCAGATCATTAATAAAGATCCAAACTTTTGCTTTTTCAGACAGTCGGAAGCATCAGTCAAAAGCCAATTGACTGTTTCCACCTGAAGAAACCGAACTTGGCAATTCAAGTTGGAGCAGTTTTGGCCACCGTAAGCCATTCAACATCTCTACTTCTAATCATGCTTACCCTTTAAACTTAAAAGGTTTTCAATCATAGAAGCGCTTTTTGAAGCACTTGATAAGTAGATGCTTCTTCAAGAAGCATTCTCAAACTCCTCCGTGAAGCATTTGAATTTTTAATACAGATTTCAATATACTTATAGTAAAAACACTTTTAGCATAAGCGCGTATGAGCAGAAGTTTTTTCTATATAAGCATTCCCAAACGGGTCTAATTAGTGATAATTTGGTGTCGAACTCATTCGGAACTATCTCAGCAGATTGAGCAGCCTGCATTTGCCGTGACCGGAATCAACTACGAGGAAGATTTGACATGGGTTTTAATACAGTCCGGAGTTGTTGCCTTCTGGTACTTCCTCATCATGCCAGTAAGTAATTCCTCCTCTCTTTGTACTTTTATTTTGTAACATGGAGCTTTTGAGAGAAGCACTTTTTGCGTGATTGCAGCCAATCATCATGAACTGGCTTCGGATTAGGTGGTACAAGAGAAATCTCCTAGAGATGTACTTTCAGTTCATGTTTGTCTTCTTGTTCTTTCCTGGGTAAGTGACTTTTCTATCATTTGGGTTTCTTCTTGATTCTCCTAAACTGCCACTCTAATTTCGAGTTACTGATTTCCGCACACCCCTTTTTATTTCCGACCTTTCGATTAAATAAATCAAATGTGAACAAAGAGATAAACATGAGCGTCCGAGTTCAAATCTTCTCTCCTGCGTCGAGACTTCAAGTACAAAATGTTGTGATTCAATTATTTTCTCGCATTGTGCAGAGTACTACTTTGGGCACCATTTCTGAACTTCCGGAAGTTCCCACGAGATCCATCCATGAAGTACCCTTGGTCGAAGCCAGACGATCCTGACCAAATAAAACCTGGGTTTCTCAAGTACCCATATGCAGAACCTGAAGACTACTCGTAGAAAATACAGACGTATTTCCGTACGCTGTACAATGTTATATCTCAATGACACATATTTGATACATATGAACTTAAATCCACAACTTCAATGAATGTAACGAAGAATCAAACCTTGAATTCAAATACCTTTCCGAACAAAACACTAATCCGAGAATACATATTTGTATCCGTCTCACAGTTCTCATGAACATATCGCTGGTATTTGTAGATGTTAGCGGTGAATAACTTAAAAAGGATGGTAAATAAACATGAAAAGTTGCACCGAAAACAAAAAAACTCAAACCAAATTAAACCTTGGAGCAAGTATTGACCTTCAACTACGTCTAGTTCTGTATCCCGTCGGGATAAAGGTATAAATAGAGCTTCCTGTCTGTCGCCACCTTATTCTGGAGTGTAAATCAGCAGAACTTTTCTTCATCGTGCTCAGTTTTGTAAGAGAAAATTTTAAGTCGGTACTTTGCACCGTCAGCTTCTAAACCTGCTTCGCTCATCCTGCTAAGATAGGATTATCGGAACTGGAAATCACAGTTCATTCAAAGAAAGAGCTGATAGTCGCAGTTAGTTTCTTCAACTCCAACTCCCAAGATTCCATGTTCGGGGACATGACAGCAGCACCAACAGCCAAGGCTACAACAGCAAGGGCCAGAGTCTTCTTGCACCCGCTTCCCCGTGATAGCTTTCCCAATAATGTCTTACAATACTTGTCTGCTTCCTTGCTAAGCTTTTCTCGGTGTACATCCTCTGCCTCACCGGCCAATGCCTTCTTATTCTACAAGTAATAGTAGCATTCAAATAGCATAAAACAAGTTAATAAATATTTCGCGTATGACTAAATCATATAAGAAATTGTACACAAATATATACAATTAAAAGTTTAGAAAATAAAAAGTAAAAAGTTACCTTGCGCATAAAACTTTTGAGAGCTTCCCTCATAGGATCAAGAGGAGAGAGGTTCGCAGAATGTTCCTTCCATTGGTTAGAAAGTTTCTTCAGAATAGCGACACTCACTTCTAAGTTTTCCTCGTAGACCTTGTCCTGTTACCATTTGACGCACAACACAGAAATCAGATTGTTAAATTCACTAACGGTGCTGTTTCAAACCCAAAGACGAATGCAATGATGCTGATGAGAAGCAGAATGTCTCACCCACTGCTTGAAGCAATCAGCATGTTGGGTCAAACACCAAATGAAAATTCCAGTTGCTTCATTGGATAGCTCAGGTATACCTGTGTGAAACAGAATTATCTCAATCCCATTTTAAGAACATATGATTTTTCCCTACTTAGGAAACAAAAACTACAATACAAAGGAAGTCAAGAAATTTACATACTTTCTCCTGCAGCTTTGACAGCAACACTCATTATCTGCTGTGAAACTTGTTTCATTGCTTTGCTTCCAGGGGTGCCAGCTAGAGCGACCGCTTTTAGGGTTGGATATATAGCCTCGAACCTTTCGGTGGCCTGTAAAAAATATAACGTGTAAGTACAGTACAATGAAAATAATTTATATTAAGTGAATCTACCCTTAATAGTAATTACCTTTACTCTAGCTGAATGTGCGGGAAAGGTAACTCCCATAAGTATCTCTAATGCAGAAGGTGGCACCAAACGCTCCCCCTTCCTAACAGCACTATTTACTAAAATAGTACAAGCCTTGGGCATAGACAGAATTCTGCAACCAAAGTAACAAATTTTAGAGTTGAAGAATGTAAAGGCAAGCAAAAATGTTTGAAGCAATAACCATCATTTAATACCTCTCCACTAGCTGCAAAACAAGATCCCGGGACTGTGGATTACTACTTTTTCCACAGACTAGAGGCAACACATTGCGGGCCCATGCATGCAACCCAACGGCGAGGTCCCCTTGACTAGCCTACACGACATTTTTGACATCGATTAACATTACTATAAGAGCTAATGTTTTTTTCCATGAAGAAAGATCACTAAAACCGGTATTATATTGTTAACCACTTACCTGAACTATCATCCATATAATTACTGGAAGCTTATCTTGTCCTTGATATTTTGAATTTTCTTTCAGTGTTGGCAATATACTAATCAAGACATCGGGTTTTCTTCGCAATATCATTGCTACAACCACAAATATCGCAACCTGCGATTTCAACAAAATTCAAGTTTGCATCAGCAGTCGACGAGTACATATTTGTGAAGGTACAATTGCAAATTATACCTTAACATTAACAATGAATATCAGACATTTCCTGGACAAGTAAAACACGAAAGCAAGGAGAGGGGAATTACCTGAGATTTTGAAGACACATTCTGCACAGCCTTCTTGCCCTTTGTGCCAGAAACTTGGCTCGCTAGGTCTGCAAGAATGCTGTCTAAGGACCATAATATAAAATACCCAAGGGCCTCGACGGAACGCTGGTTGATCCAGTCAACTGATGTCTTATAAACAGCTTCAGAAATATGAGAAAGGGGGATCTGTTAAAAAAACACCACCAAGTGATTAGGTTGTCCAGAGCATGCACACTCAAATTAGCTTCCAACAATAAGTTATTAAGCCCCATAAAATGAAGGCCACAAGCAAGAGAATCCGTCGAACAAGATATGTTACTTGCCCTAATTATCCATCTCGCAAATATCATCCTTATCATCACAGTATGTATATTAGATTAGTGCATTCTTTCAACAAATTATAAATTATCCACCAACCTATTCGCCTTTGAGGCCATAAATACCACCTCTACCATTACCCGAAATAATACGCACAATAGTTTTCGGGAAGGAGCGGAGTTATATTCAGAAGGAAGTATGCTGAAAATCGTAGGAACCATACCATATGGAGAAGCCCCAAAAACAACAGACAAACAGCTAATCTCAACCAAACATCCAACAAGATCAACGAGGATCAAATTTGTTCAAATATATAACTAAGGAGAGAGACGCTTTCCACGGATTTGTTCGAAAATATATCTAAAGAAAAAAGCTTTCCGCAGATTTATTCGAATATATATCCAAAGAGGAAAGCTTTCGACGAAATTTTTGATAGCATTAATATAAATGCCACTTGAAATATTGAACAGAAAAGAGCATAATGCACAATGGCAATGGTTCACATGCAATTCAACCCCGAAAACAGATATTCGACCTATTAATCAATGCATCAGGCATTTAAATGAATAAATTTCAAAACTTACATCGGCAAGCTTGGCCACCGATGACTCCTTGAACATCTTCACCCATGGAAACTGAGAGGCAGACACTGCAGAGAATGCACGGCCGAAATAGTCCGCGAAACGCATCATTTGTATGTCCTCCTTCGACTCGTACGACGCCTATTCCAATTCAAAATCCCCAAATCAATTAAAACATTTGGAATTTTAAATCGAATTCAATTGAAAACGAATAGATCGAGATAGATCAGAGCATAAAACTCACCGAAATGTCAATGAGGAAAGCAGCGAGATCGTTCGCCTCGTCGATCTTAGCCGCCGCCTCGGCCAGCGTGACCTTAGGCTTCTTCGGCTTCTTAGGCTTGGATTTCTTCGCCTCCTCGGCCTTCACGTTCTGCGCCGCAGCTTCATCATCGCTATTATCCCCATCCTCGTCGTCGGACCTGAGCTTCGATCTCGCCGGAGCAACATCTTCGAGGTCTACATTGGCCCTCTGAGCTTCGAGAATCCGCCGGCGCCGGTCCTCCGATTGTTTCTCCAGTGACCGGAAAACGCCGTTTCCGTTGGCGCTCGCGATGCCAGGGACGAGCTTGTTCTGATTGTTGATTGCTTCGGCGTTCGATTCCTT
This sequence comes from Cotoneaster glaucophyllus, assembly GCA_036320875.1. NCBI lineage: Eukaryota > Viridiplantae > Streptophyta > Magnoliopsida > Rosales > Rosaceae > Cotoneaster > Cotoneaster glaucophyllus. The sequence goes on along the minus strand of CM070069.1, from coordinate 32,989,401 downwards.
CTTCTTCCTCGGGCGCTTCGCGGTGACCTTCTGCCAGCCGTGGTCGTTGTTGGCGTGGGTGTGATGGGTATTGTTGTAGTCGTTTGCGGCGGTGGATGCGGCGTCGTGGTGGTCGCCGTTGGCGATTGATTCGAAAGCTGCAGCGTGATTTTCTTCCATGATTTGGTTGTTGGTGTTGAATTTTCTCGGGAAAATTGAAAGAGAGAGACGGAGAAAGGAAACGGAACGGAGAAAATTGAGAGAGAGAGAGAGAGAGAGAGACGGAGAAAGGAATTGCAGCTTGGCTGGTGGGAGTGAATTTAATGGAGTTGCCTGGATGAATCTGACCCTTGATTTATAATAAAATTACATCAAATACCAACCGTTTGGATTTGTAATCCGAATCTGAAAAAAATATCAATTAGTCCTAATCTTTTTTGTTGTCGGGTAATTAGTCCTAATGCTTGTGGTGTAATTAATTATATACGAGTGACGGGCTGTCACGTGGCTAATTTGGAAATACACAATTATCCAATTAACTGGAAATATGGGTTGGCCATATTTGGTATTACCTACCATTCCAAAATTGAATCCAATTGACTACGGAAATATATTTGGTATTACCCACTATTCCAAAATTTACCAATTTCTTAAATTGATTTAACTCATTTATTAATATCATAACACACCTCAAATTGATTTAACTCATTTATGTCCTTTCTTCCTTTTCCCTTTTCTTTGCATCTTCTTTCCATCTTTTTCTCATTTTTCTTCCATTTTCCTCGGCACTTCACTCCATCTTCCACCAAATCAGCCCCATCCTTCTTCGACTTCACATCCTGGTTTGGCTTCTCCATCTTTGTTCAGCGTTTTTTTTTTCGCATTTTACCCAGAAGGTGCGTAGAGTTTTCACTCGGGTGTTCACACCACCATCTTCCTTGGGATTGTCTTTGATGGCATTGTTGTTAGTGGGTTGCACTTTCCCACTGGTTTCCTTCGTTTTGGGTTTCAATTTGTTGGCCTTATTGCTAACGGGTTGCTTATTCTGATGTGTGGCAGTTACGGGTGCGATGCCCGGCGGTGTTTGGGGATTTATTTTGGGGTTCTATTTTCACTCCATTTTCTTCTAGTTTTGGGGCTCTGTTCAGATTAGTTTCAGGTGTGTGCAGGGAGCGTTTGTTTTTGTTGGTTGGTAAGCGACTTTCCAATGACAGCGGGTTGAAGCTGCTAGGGTTTGTTTCGGTGTTTACTTTTGTTTTGGGCTCTTTAATTACTTCTGAGGTCCTTCCTTTTGTTTATATGTATGTATTTGGGTCTTTTCTTGTGCAATTATTATGTTAGAATAAATCAACTTTTCACCCAAAAAAAAAAAAAAAAAAAACACACCGCAAACACTCCATAATTTCTAAAAATTGACAAAGATTATCAATTTGTTACATACTCCCTTAAATGAGTGAAATGATTACCATTGTTAATGCTCAAGATTTGTAGGTTAACAAATACAAAACAATTAACCTTTGGTGAGTTGGAATCGAAACTGAAAATAAACTCATAATTTGAATGGTCTATCTCTCAAAACTAGGAATCCATTGCGTTGCTCGGATTATATTGATATCAAATGTTACAAATAGTGCTAAGCTAAAAACTACTAATTCTCTCTCATCAGCTGTGTGACCCTCTTGCAAAATGTTCACACCCCTTTTATAGGCCATTCGTGAGTACATAAAGCATTGGGCTCACCTAATCTTCCTTTTTCTAACATTTAATGTTATACTGATAACTTTTTTAACTGCTAGTCGACATTCAGCGGTGAAGTGACATTTACTTAGTCGGGATGACATGTCCTTCTACTAAATAGATATGTGTTGAGCGACTTGTTCAGCCCTGATTAGTCAACAATATCAGTCAACAATATCACTCTGAGTAGCGGCCTGACCACTTTTACGTCCCGTCCTAGACTTTTGCTTTTGATTGGTGATTGACTTGTGGCCTAATTGGTGTTTGAGTAGGCCTGCTACTAAAACATTTTGCCATAAAGTTGTCGGTCTTTCCACATGTCTTTGGTTGTCAGAAAAGTACTTTCTATTGCTAAATCGAACCAGGCTGGTGGTGGTTGGCTCTAGCGCTTGGATGTGCCTTCTTTACAAACACACAAGCAACAAGATGGAGGTCCTCACTCGAGTTCAAACTCTCAAGAAATCATTATTTACAGTCGATCATTCTGTTTTATTGTACCGTTTGATTCCGGAGAAGAAAAGTACATTACCGCTTGTCGCCTGATGTGACACCTCAGCAGCATAGAAAGAAGGATTAGTGAACTGTGCCGGAGAGTGAGACGATTGTAAGCTTCACTTGGAGACTTTGAGTTGCTATGCGACTTTGTCGTGTGCTATGTCGAAATTGGGTTTGATGTCGTTTCATTCTCCTTTGTTGTCGTTTGTTTTATAGGCTGCTTGGATTGGGCCTCGTACGGTCGTACCTAGCTGTCGGCCCGAAAACAAAAGTAAAGAAAAATGAACTTCCACATTTACCCATTTGGCTTATCGACAATTGCAATCGTGTCATAACCTAGTGCAACTGCAAGTCGCCGATCAGTCTTTCTGCAAACTCTCGCCGCCCCAACAGCCTTGCTCTGCCACCGACGCCCCTCCGTCCTCTCCCTGTCGGACTCCCGCCGCAGAAGCGCCGCCGCTGAATTTGGGTCCTCCTCCTGAATCGTGTTAGCTCCTTTCCTTTACGGGGTAAGTTTCTCACTCGCATTAAAATCCTTCTATTCCCTGGCCTCGTCGATCTCGCGTTTCCTCCTCTCCTCAGCCAATCCCATCTGCAACGGAATCTAGCAGAGAGGCTGTCAAAAGACAGCCGTCGGATTGCTGTGCTTCGCGCCACTCCTTCTCTGCGGGTTTGGTTGCTCTGCTTCGTGGGGTGGAGCTCGTCGTGGCTTTCCACCGTTCATGTTAGAGAGGTCGTCAAACGAGCAAGCCTCCGAAACCCTTCACCATCACCACCACCAAATCCCATTTTAACCAAACAATAAACTCCAAAACCCCATCATCTTCAATCCCTTCACTCCCTAATCCCATCATTGGCTAATCCCCTGGAGCCACCAAATTCCTCATCCAAACGAATCCTTGGGGATTAGGGTTTGAATCCTTGGGAATTAGGGTTTAGGGTTTAGGGAAAAGCTTAGCTGAACTAAGCCAAATTGTTGCATTAGTTATTCCATTTGAGCTAGAATTTGTTTGCTTTTTCGCCCCAGCGGTGTGAATACGAAACTATAGCTGCGTATTAGTAAGTGATAGAATTGTATCAAGAGAGTTCCAAATGTGAATTTTATGAATTTAATTACTGTATGTTGACCTGTTGCGTTTTTATGCCTTCCAAAGTGAATTCAGTTCATGATTGGTGTTGTACTTCTTTATAAACGTATAAATTTTGTGTGCGTTTATTTTTTATTGGTGATGGTATGTAGGGGATGTGTTATACTTTCTCAGCTGTTTGGAGTTGGGAATTTTGTTTTTTATTGTATGCTGAGCTGACCTTCAATCTCAATGACCTGAAACTTACACAACAGGTTATCGAGATGCCTCGTAAGCCGGCAAGGCATTGCAGGTATCAGCCTCTGACATTTTCCCCATTTGCTCGTCACATTGCTCACGTTGCCTCCAGCTTCATGGATAACCGCCGAAGGCACGGCACAGACCTCCCTGAAAATACACCACCTAATTCCACAGGTATTACTAGGTATCACTTTATAATTAACTAAATGCTTCGGAATGGACATACCTATCTCTCCTGTCATGCTTTTCAGGTAATGGTTGGATAAAGAAACCTTCGGAAATCAAGAAAGAACAGTCCACGTCTTCTGATGAAGAAGAGTTTGATGTGAGCAAATTCTTCTTGTACTAGTTTTCCGTGTTAATGGATGGGGAATTCTCATAGCGCCCATTATTACTGTATATGAATACCAGAATAACTGAGATACAAAAGTGATTACTCATTCATATCGTATCTATTAGTATTTTTATGAGAATTTGGTTCTTATCTTTGAAGGGAACTGTCCAAGCAGATTTTGCCTTCTTTGATCCAAAACCTGACGACTTTCATGGAGTGAAGACGTTGCTTCAGACATACCTTGATGATAAAGAATGGGATTTGAGTGGTTTTGCAGACTTAATATTGGAACAGACCACTGTAGGAACTGTTGTTAAAGTAGAGGATGATGAAGATAATGGAATTTTTGCTCTTGCTAGTGCCCTTAACTTGGATAGATACAAGGCAAGTGATCTGTACTCTTATTTAAGTAATTCAAATGGCTACATCATTCTGCCGTTTATCCCTAGATCGGCATGTTCTTAGCTTTACATAGGTTTTTTCCTACTTTTTTTATCTTTTACAAGTGACAGTTTATATTTTTGCTCTTCCTTTTCCTACTATTTGGAAACTTGAGTGTGTTTATTTGATTCTTATTAGGGCCATAAATGTATTACGGAGGTTAAGGAGTTTCTCCTTAAAGTATGTCAAGAGAAGGATGTGAAAGATGACCTGAGATCACTTTTGGGAAAGGAAGCAAAGAGTGTGGGTCTTTTGGTCTCTCAACGGGTGACAAATTTACCTCCGCAGCTCTTGCCACCTCTTTATGATGCGCTCTTTGATGAAGTCTCTTGGGCTACAGAAGATGAGGTTAGATTCAATGATATGGGACTGATGAGCTTATGTCTATTTTCATACATGCTTGGAACAAATTCTTCTACTTAACTAACATTTTTTTGTTTCACCTTTTGTAGCCAACACAGGAGCTCCAGAATTTCTTTTGTTTTAAGGTTTACATAATAGTCAGTAAAGTCTACAAGGTATGCCATTTAAGCTGAGCTCTCTCTCTCTCTCTCTCTCTCTCTCTCTCTCTCTCTATTTATTTCGTTTCTGGATGCAAAAATACAGCTAAGAAATGCACACCAGAAAAAGGGCGTGAGTGTCAGTGAAGAGGCAATAATATATATAAAGCCAGAAGATGAAATTTTTCACGAGGTACTGATCACTTGACATGAGCAATGTTCCATGTTCCTTGCGTTTCATTCACTAATTGTTTTCTTAAATGCATTTCAGCTGAGCACCTGGTCCTTCGAGTTTCCTTTGCACAATGAGCAGCCAACTCTTGAGGCAAGTAGTAGTATTGGCAACCTGTTCTAATTTTTTAATATATCCTGAAGTTACTATATGATATGTCAACAAGGATTGAGAAAAAAAAAGAAGAAGCTTGGAGTATTACCTGGACCATTGCTATTAAGTCCACATCCCACACTTCTCTCAAATAGGTCCTAGCATTTTCACGACACCTAAACCAAAGTACCTTGCCGAAGACATTCAAACTATCACAGATATGTCTAACTTTTGGTGATGCAATTAAGCTTGACTGCGTGGTTGCATGTACGGCTTAATCGTTGTGATTTTGTCGTCTTAATGACAATCTAACCATTTCTGTATTTTTTTTTTCCTTTTTAACCATGCAGCTAAGAAACTATCAGCAAATGGGGCTAGTCATGGCTGTTAAAGCAGACCAGATCCCAACGTTCCGACAACAGATAAAATCTCTAGTAGATGAATCATGATTCTAATTGAAAGGTTTAGCGAATTCTTAAATTAAGTGCCTTATTTATCATCTCTAAACTCGTTTTTAATGGATGCCATCGTTCCTGAGATCATCCTAACTGCATTATCTCGTTACAGGTGTCGCAGGTGCCAAATTTTGATGTCTTTCTGCCGGTGCCTGAGACGGTCCCTCACTAGGTTCATCTAAAAAAAGGTGAAACAATGAAAAGCTGACATGCATCAAGGAACTTGTCATCTCATGTTATTATCTTCGAGTTCTATCTGAATCGAAAGGAAATGGCAAAACAACGAAACCTGCATTTTCTTAGAAGTGGAACTTAGGGTATAAGACCAAAGAAGAACACCATTTTTGTAGAAGTATTTTGTTAGTTTAAGATATTTTTTGGGTGATAATAACAACATACATGGATTGTTTTGTTTGAAGTTCCATGCACGCAGATAGCGCATAATTACATACACAATGTAAGACGTGTTTGGATATGCTTTTAAAATGGCTAAAACTTTTTTAGAGAAAATGTTTTTGGCTAAAAGCACATCCAAAGACTTTTAAGTGTTTTTTCAGGATTTAGTCGATGTCTTCTGTCCAAACCTGGCTTGCTCAATTATTTTTTAGGAAAACTAATGAAAATGGCTTGAAAACTTTGAGTTTTAACGTTAAAGACAAAATAAAGGGTAAAATGAATAGTACCAGGTTTGACTTTTTAGTGTAAAAATGTGGTTTTTCATTAAAGTGAACAGTACCGTGGACTTTTCGTTAAAACTTCCTTATTTTTTTTCAAGTTTTAATTTAATTGTTTAAGTATTACCCTTTTTTTAGTATATTTTTAATATTTTTATTAAAATTGATATTACTATTTTAAGCTAGAATAAGAAGATGGGGCGGTTTGAACTCGGAATATAGTGCTTCACATGGATGATCAATTGATTTTTCTTGTCTTTTTTCTAGACCTCTAAATTTAACTTACACAAAATGCATAATAACTTCAATTTAATGCACACTATTTTAACAAATTTGATTACATCTAAATCTTCACATGTCGCGAGCTTTCAGTTTCTGTATTTCTTATTTATAATTTTAAGAGCCAAAATCAACCATGTTTGATAAACATGTCACATTGACAAAAACTTGCAAGTTGGATTGGATAGGTTCACAAAAATTTTACCTAAATTTGTGCACCAAGCATCCGATTGATAAAGCATAAATGTGGATGTCTACATACATGCCACTAACCATAAACAATTTGTTAGGTTTTTGTTTCGTAACTTTGCCTATAAAACAATGAGCAAACAGAAGGAACAAGCGCATAAGGAGAGAACATACGGAAAGTAGTACTGCTGCCCCGAAGACATTGGCACACTTAACGAATCTTGTCAATATTGTGTTTTATTTACTTTACATATCACGCCCACGTCAGTATCCGCCGCCACAGCATCCAGACCCGTCCATGGCTTCCTCCACAGCCGATGGCGACTGCGGCAAGGTCACGATGTGGGAAGACGAATCCCAGCGAGTCAATGGCGGGATGGACGAGCTTCTGGCGGCGTTGGGGGTACAAGGTTCGGTCTTCGGATGTGGCGGATAATTCTCAGAAGCCTGAGCAGCTTGAAGAATTCACTGGTTGTGTTCACTATAACCCGTCGAATCTGTCGACGTGGGTCGAGAGCATGATCTCCGAGATAAACGTCCGGCCTTCTAATTTCGATCCTTTAATGGGCGGCGTTGTCGCCGGTATACAGCCTAATCAGCAGCAAGTCCAGCTCGTCGACGGCGCGTTTTTAGCTTCGGAGAAGTCGTCCATCTCCACCGTCGATTTCCAGGGTCAGCAGAAGAGCAACCCATTAGCACATCACCTCTCCAAACTGTAATCGAAGACTGCAACTCTTCTTCCAGATACTACGTACGACTTCAAAGCATGTTTTTTTCTTTCTTTCTTCCGTCTTGTTTTTGGTCGTAAACCTAAAAAATGTGCTTAAAATAATTATTTTTGGTTGTAAACCTAGAAGATGTGCTTAAAGAATCGATCTTTTATTTTTTACATTTACTCGTAAAGTTAACTCAAATAGTCGATGGCTCAGTGTGTGTGGCAATCTATGTCAATGAGTAAGTCGAGTTGAGACTTCAATTTTAAATAGTGACAACTATCACTCCATCAAACCGTCAAATGCTCGGTACTATTACATAAACATAATTTATTTAAATTTATGAATTTAGTATAAATTATCTTATAATCTAAATAAATTTATAATTACGCAACTTCATAAATAATAGTGTTTTATTTACTCAAGAAAAGAGAAAATGCGATTTTCAGTGGGAGATGCATTATTTGGGAACATGAAATTCAATCCATGTGGTTCTTGCCCAAACAATTGACTACCGGAGATTAAAGAGTCCATAGTTTGGCAAAATTTTCTTTTATGGGCCTCTAAATTTAATTTAAACAAAATGAAAAAGGACTCCAATTTAATGCATATTGTTCTAATAAACATGAATGCGTCTAGATGTTCACATATCGCAAGGTTGAAGTTTCCGTCTTTCTTAATCATTAAGAACAGAATCAACCATATATGATCAAACATGTCACTTTACACAAAAACTTGCACGTTGGATTAGTTTCCACATTTGTGAAACTTTGTCATCGATAAAAAGCAAAGCAAAGGAAAAAGAAAGATTGGATAAGTCCAGGACCGGTCTTGAGAATTTGGGAACAATAGGCGAGTTGAGTTCTATGATTCCCGTCTTTTTGTATATTGATATGTATAAAAAAGAATTCTCTAAATACATGAAAAAATCTGTTTCTACATCAAATCTTATCAATAAAATTAAGATCCAAAGCATAAAGATATATAAATATTACACGTTTCGCGTTTTTAGACTTGAATGTCTAGTTAAGTTTACGTAATCTAATTTTTCAACCAATTCTTTTTCAATTGACAAAATAGCTAACTCATTAAATATTTCTTGTGACATAGTTGATCGAAGATAAGATTTGATCAACTTTAATTTTGAAAAAACTTCTTTCCGCATAAACTACTGTAACTGGTATGGTTAACAAAAATCTATAAGGAAATATTCAAAAACTCAAAGTCTGTAAGCTTCTTATTTGAACAAACACAAAGTTTGTAATATTAACTCATATATATATATAATAAATAAAAAAATGGGGGCCCTAGGCAGGCCGCTTACTCCGACTATCCTCAGAGCTGGCCCTGGATAATCCCCATTAATTTTACCTAAATTTATGTACCATGCATCTGATTGTAGAAATATTTTTCAATATGTCGGAAATATGGTCCCGTAGACTAAGTGTCATACAATCGGTTAAATACTTGCAAAAAAATTCCAACTATTTATATTATAACTTTTGGTGCACCGAATCGTGTTTATAGCACGTTGAAAAATTTCTCAATTATATCCAATTGGGGCCGATTAACGATGAATTAAAATGGTTAATTAATAGCAAACCACGACCAGAATGAAGAGATGCATTAACTTTCCGACGCGGCAATCACTTATGGTAATCCTTATATGCCCCTGAATCTCATCATGTCAACATCTTAATTCACTTAATTAAGTGCACATCAAGGATCAAGCCACCTAATCAATAATCAACATCGCTAATAATAATACTTAATGGACGCGTCCTTGTTAAAGGAACAGTGTTCTCTTTCTTCTCTTCCCTTGACCTTTAACTAAGTAAAAGTAAAAGTAAACCCAGTAATCAACTAAACTTTTCGCTCAAATGAAATCACGTGACTCCTCTTTTAGATGTAACATTGTTGTATTGATAAATGTAGTTGCTACTACTAGAGGTAATATCCTAAGCGATATAAGAGATTAGGCGAACCGGGCTACATATCATAATTTAATCATCAAAATGATGAAGTAATTTATCGTGTTTCTATACAAAGTGACTAGAAAAACCAACCTAACAAAAAACTAAAACAACTTAGAAATTTAAAGAAGAGAAATGATAAAAAGATTATCTCAAAATGAGACTCTTCATGAACTCTTTAACATTTGACAGTTTATCGTCAATTCCCACGTCAACATATTACTTCTCTACGGGGCACGTGATTTGATTGTAATTTGGGGCAGTTTCAAATTTTTCTTGGTTCAAGGATCTTCTCAGATGTTAGATTGGACGTAATTTTTAAATTGTCGGAACGCAGTTTTATACACCAAGTGTAATATTGTAATTGGTTGAAAAAACAGGAAAGCTGCATAAGGGAGAAACATAGAAATCGCTCTCCATTCTTTAAAGAGATATGCTAAAGAGATTATCTCAAACGCGAGACTTTTCATGGACTATCAGCTACTTCATGCTTTTCGCATTTTATATGTTGACGTGGGAATTGACGATAAACTGTCAAATGTTAAAGAGTTCATGAAGAGTCTCATTTTGAGATAATCTTTTTATCATTTCTCTTCTTTAAATTTATAAGTTGTTTTAGTTTTTTGTTAGGTTGGTTTTTCTAGTCACTTTGTATAGAAACACGATAAATTACTTCATCATTTTGACGATTAAATTATGATATGTAGCCCGGTTCGCCTAATCTCTTATATCGCTTAGGATATTACCTCTAGTAGTAGCAACTACATTTATCAATACAACAATGTTACATCTAAAAGAGAAGTCAAGTGATTTCATTTGAGCGAAAAGTTTAGTTGATTACTGGGTTTACTTTTACTTTTACTTAGTTAAAGGTCAAGGGAAGAGAAGAATCAAAAGGTTTGTTTCAAAAAAAAAAAAAAAATTGTTTCAAAAAAAAAGAATCAAAGGGAGCAGGGGATCACTAGAATATATGAGGCTGCAGAGCCTGTGATTTATTTTTTTATTCTCCCCCAATAAATAAAAGAGGTAAAAATAATTTTGTTCATGCTTATCTGTTTTTTCTCGAGGAAGCTCGAGGAAGCTTGAGGAGTAGTAGTAGTAGTTCATTGGAGGTCGCGCCCCCATCACAGAGAGCGACTTTTTTGATATTTATTTTCTAATTTTTATATTTATTTTAATATTCCAAAAATAAAGAAAAACCTATAACTGGCAAAGAGGCATCATTATTATTCTGATCTCCCTCTGAGAGCTGGTGGAAGTGAAAAACCAAGCAAACGCCCCTCCTTCTTCCCCAATCCCCAATGCTCACAGTCTTCACCCATTCCTAGCTCTCTTTGATTTCCGAGCCCTACCCATTTGTCGACTCTCGATTTATCGCAAACCCAATTCAACAAAATTGGAAATTGATTCAGAAAAATGAAAAGGGAGCACCAGACTCATCAGCTGAATCAGTACCCGCCGCCGCAGCATCCAGACCCGTCCATGGCTTCCACCTCCGCCGGCGGCGGCTTCGGCAAGGCCAAGATGTGGGAAGACGAATACCAGCGAATCGACGGCGGGATGGACGAGCTTCTGGCGGTGTTGGGGTACAAGGTTCGGTCTTCGGACATGGCGGAGGTTGCTCAGAAGCTTGAGCAGCTTGAAGAATTCATGGGTTGTGCTCAGGAAGATGGACTCTCTCAGCTCGCTTCTGACACCGTTCACTATAACCCGGCGGATCTGTCGACGTGGCTTGAGAGCATGATCTCCGAGATAAACCTCCCGCCTCCTAGTTTCGATCCTTTAATGGGCGGTGCCGTCGCTGGGATGCAGCCTAATCAGCAGCAAGTGCAGCTCGTCGACGACCCGTTTTTAGCTCAGGGGGAGTCGTCCATCACCACCGTCGATTTCCCAGATCAGCGGAAGAGCAAATCCATTAGCACATCACCTCCCCAAACTGTATTCGAAGACTGCAACTCTTCTTCCAGCTACTACGACTTCAAATCTATCCCCGGAAACGCCGTGTTCACCCAAACCCGCCTCGATTCTCCGTCGCGGGAGCCCAAGCGTCTAAAATCCTCATCCGGGTCTTCTCCCTCCGAACTCGTCTTCAACCGCCCAGCCGCCTCCTCCCTTCCACAACCACAACAACCCATCTCCTTCCCCGCCACTGCCGAGTCATCACCAACCCGCCCTGCCCTCATTGTCGATTCGCAGGAAAACGGAGTCCGACTCGTCCACGGCCTCATGGCCTGCGCGGAAGCCGTCCAGCAGAACAACTTCAACCTCGCCAAAGCTCTGGTAACCCAGATCGGCTACCTGGCAGGCTCACAAACAGGTGCCATGCGTAAAGTCGCCACCTTCTTCGCCGAAGCTCTGGCCCAACGAATCTTCCGAGTCTACCCTCAGTCGCCGATCGACCACTCCTTCTCAGACATGCTGCAGATGCACTTCTACGAGACCTGCCCCTACCTGAAATTCGCCCACTTCACCGCCAATCAAGCCATCCTCGAATCCCTCCAGGGAAAAACCAGAGTCCACGTCATCGACTTCTCGATGAACCAGGGGATGCAGTGGCCCGCTCTGATGCAGGCGTTGGCACTCAGACCCGGCGGCCCGCCCGCTTTTCGGCTCACGGGTATCGGGCCGCCAGCTTCGGATAACTCCGACCATCTGCAGGAGGTGGGTTGGAAGCTCGCCCAATTGGCTGAAACCATCCACGTCGAGTTTGAATACAGAGGATTTGTGGCAAACAGCTTGGCCGATCTTGACGCGTCGATGCTTGAACTCAAACCGAGTGAGGTTGAGTCGGTGGCGGTCAACTCGGTCTTCGAGTTGCACAAGCTGCTGGCCCGGCCCGGTGCGATTGAGAAGGTGTTATCAGTGGTGAAGCAAATGAAGCCGGAGATTGTGACCGTGGTGGAGCAGGAGGCGAACCACAACGGTCCAGTGTTCATGGACCGGTTCAACGAGTCGCTCCATTATTACTCGACCCTGTTTGACTCGCTGGAGGGATCGGCGAACAGTCGGGATAAGGTGATGTCGGAAGTGTACTTGGGGAAGCAAATCTGCAACGTGGTGGCGTGCGAAGGGGTGGACCGGGTCGAGAGGCACGAGACGTTGACCCAGTGGCGAGCCCGGTTCGACTCGGCAGATTTCGTCCCGGTTCATCTCGGGTCGAACGCGTTCAAGCAAGCGAGTATGCTGCTGGCGTTGTTCGCCGGCGGAGGTGGGTACCGGGTGGAGGAGAACGACGGGTGTCTGATGTTGGCCTGGCACACTCGCCCGCTCATCGCCACATCGGCTTGGAAACCTTGCTTATAACTCGGTCATGGCTCACTGAGTCGAGTAGCGAGTTTAGTCAACTTTTAAAAAACTCGGTTCCATTTTTTTGGGTGCAGCCAAACACACCCTAGGTGGTGGTGGGGTTATCGAATGTGTCGTATGTTTGTGATATTCTGAGCTGGGTGCCATAATGAGATTGAGATTGGGACACCCAAAGAGGCCCACCGTTTAGGTCCATTAGCAAATTGTGTGTCTGAGAACACCTTCCGTCTCTTTCCTTTTACCTTTTTTTTTTTACTTCATTTTGTTGGGGGTTATTTTTGTGAAGCGAGAGGTGGTCGGATGTACGAATGTTTATATTTAATATATGGGTTGGTGGGAATAATAAAATAAATAACCCTTTTTCGACAACTATTGCCCATTGTTGTGTGTGGAAAATTATCATTTCCTGATCCATTCGATAATTTTCAATTCACCTAATCAATTAATTCAGATTTTTTAAATTTGATCCAACGATTATAAATAGGGGATCCTTTTAAAAGTTATAATAATTTTAGCCGTTGAATCAAATTTCTAGAGTCCGGATTATGTGATTGGGTAGATTTGGTGGAAGGGATCTCTGTTGTGTGTGACTTTTGGAAAAAGGATCCTCACCGGATCCTCTTCCTGGAGATCCTGTGATTATGTCCGTTCATCGTACATCGGACAGTCATAAATAATTTAAATTTTAAAATTAAATATAGATAGTACCTAACAAAAACTAACCGCACGATGAACATGATCCGGCGAGGATCCTTTTCAATGACTTTTTTTGTTGGGTTGACAAATAGTTGCTGTCTAATGTGGCCACGTCAAGTGATTAAGAGTGTTTATTCTGTAATTGAAATTACTGTGTTTGAATTCTGTTATGTTAACATTACATGTACTGACTTGGCCATTTCAAGAGACTTATAATTCAATAAGTTAAGAGTGTTTAGTTTGCATATCTTTAGAGTCATGTGTTTGAATCAAACTCGAATAAGTGATAACAAATGACTTGTAACTCAAGCGACTAAGAGTGCTTTCGAAATCTTGTTTTGACCAGGGTAAGTTGCTTGTGGCATGATGATGGAAGGTTGAAGAGCAGAACATTATTTGAACCATGAGATTATGATCTATCTAGGTTGGATTCCACTATCCACTGCCTATTGTTGTAGGATGGGATAAGAGTATACCAAAAATGGTACTAGGCTACCGTCACACTTCATGTTATAAACATGGTAAATGTCTGGTGACAAATTTTAATGAAATTATATTTATGTGAGTCTTGTTGTGACAAAAATAGTCAGACAAGTTTTAATAAAAATATATTTAAGTGAATCTTATCGTAACAGAAATAATCAGGCAAAATTTTAATGAAATTATATTTATGTGTCTTGTCGTAACAGAAACATTATTTTTTTATAATCGAAAGGTCACAAATTCAAATTGTAAAAATAGCATCTTTGCAAAATAAAGCAATAATAAAACCGTATACGATAGGCATTCACGCCGACTCTAACGAGAGATTTTTCAGTATGACCGGCATACGAAGTGGTACACCACGTGTCACTATATAAATAGTGGAATATGTGTATTAAAAAGTTAATAACTTAAAAATAAAATTTCTCATCACTTACATAAAAACACATAATATACCATCCGTTTTTTCGTCATAATAAAAAATTTCTCCACCCTATCAAAGCATGAAGTATTGTTGGCTTTAATGAAGTGTCGCAATAGCTTAGTGCATTTGTGGAAAATTAGCGTTGCAGAATCCTCTTTTTTTAGGTCATGCAAAAAGTGGAAAGAAAGCACAATCATAATTCATGAGAAAGTGAAAAGGCAGGCCAACTTCAATGTCAAACCTTCCCTCTCTTTTTTACGACCACTTTTCTCAAAAAAAGTCGGCTTTTATTATGTTCTTTGCTGCGATCTATCTCACTTCTCTTCAACTTTACCTGAATTAATATTCTCTCTCTTTCGGTTTTCCTGAAGTAACAAGTGCAATAATTCTCCTCTCTTTTGTTAGGTTACTGCCATTAGGGGCATATAGATTTTATTTCAAAAAAAGGCACAGCTGCTGGCAGTAGTCCACCATTCTAAATATCGAGAAGACTCACAAAATCATTTTAATTATTTTTTAGAAGATTTTTCAATGTGCCAAGAATACAGCTCGGTACGGTACATCTATAATTTATAACTAGGCTACGACTATCAATTACAATAGATGGGATGAATCATAATGTTATAGAACTCAACTTTTTGATTCCCAAAATGAGTTAGGCTCTTAAGTGTAGATAATATCTTTGGTAAGAAAAGACTGCGTGAGTTTTTGTGAAATTAAAATTTATATATGTCATATATTTTTCTAAGAAGTATCGTATGGATTACACAGTCGAACATCCTTGCACAAATTTCTCTCATGGATTACTTATAGCGAGAAGGTACGAGGGCTTTTGAGCCGATTGATGAAGTTTGGGTAGTATTTAACTTTATTATCCCTTTCTCTTTCTAATGATTAATGTACTACTTAGCAAAAGTTACCATATGAGTTAGTAAACCCCTTGCAAAGACAATAAATATACATATATAGGAATCATTTCACAAGAGGGATTCCAATTTTTCTAAAAAAATGAGGACACTCTCTTGATCATTGGATTTGACTTTAATGAAATTGTGTGGTTGAGATTGTGTGGCATGTGTTTTAATCTTAACCACACAATTTCATTAAAGCTAATCCAACGGTCAAGAGGATGTCCCTATTTTTTTAGAAAAATAAGGATCCCTCTTGGTAAGGGGCCTGCACACATATATATATATTTGTTTTATACTTTGATAATTACTAGCTACAAAACATATAGACTGCACAATAATTTACAATTTAATTAGTTTGTTTTAATTATTCACAGTCTAGCAAGTTGAAGACTTGAAGTTGGAGGAGTTTATACGACTACCCTTTCAACTTGAGATTCTAAATTTTGTAACTTATTATTATTAGCAGTCTAATTGTTGTCTGTAATGGCCAGGCCAACTAATATTATATGAGTCATTACCCTACGGTTAATAAATTATTATTATTAGTAGTATAAAATAAATTGTTGTCTGTAATGGCCAGGCCAACTAATATTATATGAGTCATTGAGTATGACTAATGAAAATTGCCTTGGAATATCAGATGAAATGACATAATTCATATTTAATTTGCATCTCTTTCTCAATTAATGGTATGATACAAATAATGGGTGCCGGATCCGGGAAGTATTACTGGGGGTCAATAAGAAAGGCATGCGCAGTGTAAAAACTTGTTCGACAGAACAGCATGCAAGACATTTCACTGAATCTTGATAGGCCTGAGGTCATTTGTCAAGTTATATTGCATGCATGTCGACAGATCAACAATTTTCGAGTGAGTATGTTGACTGATGTTTTTTTTTTTTTTGTTTGTAAAACGATAGATTTTGTTAGATTAGACACTGACGAGATTTGAACCCATACCGTCATGTAATGGCTAAACTCCTTTCCACCACTGTGGTGAATGACCACTTGCATGATGTCAATACCTTTTGAGCGAGCATGCCGACATATACCAATATATGACAAGAGCCCATAAATGCCCATAACAACACATACAAAGGCGTGAGTCTATCAGCTACCTTGCCCAATGCCCATAGAGGCAATTCGTGGAGCAACTGGAGGACAACTTTCAAGGGCATCTTATAATTTCAAAGGGCAACACCCAACTCTTCCACCGAGCAATTGGAAGATAACTTGGGGGGATCAACTGAGCCACCTTGCCCCAAAATGGATCCACTCCTGTAGATAATGCATACAAGATTTCATGTAGTATATTGGTAATATTTTGTGTGCCAAAAGGAACCCACCACTAATTACGGGCTCTCTTTAATTTGAATAACTTCGATAATGTCATTTGTAGGATACCAATCATATCAGCACGTTACCATATTTGCGTTTTGATCTGATCTGACATGCGAGAGTTGTCCTAATCATGCTATTTGTCAAAACTTCTCTCCAAAGTAGTGTTAGCTGGACTAAGCTTGCACACATCGAAATTTAAAAAGAAACATATCAGAAATTATGAATGGGGAATTGGCATAGCACCTAAATTTCCTTTCATTTGTGCATACATATCGTATTATATTTTAGCCACCTAGATAGGACTTAAAAGTTATGTAATTATACATGCATGTCACGTAATGCTGCATGAAATATCATTTAAGGTTCAATCACAACATATAAAAATCCAGATTCCCGTGCGGCCCTGCCCCATCTTTTGGGAAGATATAATTTTAAAAGGATTTATTTTTTGTTAATTAACATATAAATCATAGTTTAATTAAGGGAAAGGGTCAAGAACTTTTGGATTTAGGGTGTAAAAAGGAGTAGATTAGTGAGAGAATGAGAGGGAAGCACTGATGGCCGCCCGAGCCATCTTAGTCTTAGGGCATTGGACCATATAATAATTACGTACATTATGTGACAAACCCACGTACATATTTAATAACCTATGATGTTTAAATTAAAGGGATCTTTTGATATAGGCCCCTCATTTTTGAATTTTTTAGATTAAACATTCATGTCTTTTAGTGATTTGATTAAACTTTTTTTTTGTCATAATTTTGGTGGTATATGCACATTATATTGTAACAAATTTCCTATAATCTAGCCTTTTAATTACATTCTCATCCGTTAGAGATAATTGTAAAAAAAAAAAGTTGGTTAGATTCAATTTATGTTCATAATAATGCTACAATTTAGCAATAATTATCTACGATTTAAGATATTTTATTTCCAAAATAGTTTAAATTTTTTTTAAATCCCACAAAATCAAATGTACCGAAATAAGTTTTTCTTTTAGTACGTTAAGAGAAAAAATGATTGAGAATAATGTAAACGTACCAATACACAATGTGTACAAAATAAAACGTACCAAAATAAAAATAATGTACCAATATTAACAATATGTATCAAATCAAACGTACCAATTAATGATTTTTGTAAATTCAAACGTACCCGTAGATAATATATACGTAATGTATTGTACCTAATAATAATTCGTCAACAACTAGACTTAAAAAAACAGCAAAAAAATATATAATTTCACAAAAAATTGAAAAATTACACGGAGTTTTTATGTTGATCACCAACTATTTGATAAAAAAAACCATTTGAAAAAAGAAATAATATTAAATGTTTGCATAAAAAAAAATTGTGATCGAAAAAAACATATCTGGAAGAAGAGAAAATATAGTTTAATTACTAATATCTTCACTAAAGAAGGAAAAGTGCATCATGCTGATAAAATGATAAATTCAAAAATTATTTTAATTTTAAAAGATATAATAATGACATGTAATTTAGTTTGAGGTGATTATTGGTCAAAGCACTTTAATCAAATTTTAAAATGACACAGATGTTTAATCTAAATGATATAGAAAAACTGTAGGGGATTCTAATTTTCCCTAAATTAAATGCAATAATACTATAAGGGTATGCTTATAATTTTATTAATATCAACTTGTTAACTTGTTCGAATATAACTAACGATTTGTTTTTTTTTAATTATCATTTTATTGTTCTACAGCTTTACTTTTTATTTGGGGCGATGCTATCCGCATACAATTTTTTAACTTCCACACACATTATTTTTAATTTCTTGACTGTCGGATAAAATGTATTGAAGAATATCAAATGACAAAAATTAACAAGAATATACGAAAAATAACAATAAATGTGTAGATAACACCGCTCTTTATTTGAAGATCACATCATCCATTTGAATCTCCATCCCCCCCCCCCCCCCCCCCCCCCCCCCCCCCCCCCCCCACCCAATCCCGCAAAGAATCGCCAATATTATGGGGGGACTTAAAATATTTATAGTAGCAAAATACAGACGTGTTCTTCTTCTACTTATTTTTTTACTTAAGAAAAAGTATTATGGGCTGGAAGTTGGTATTGTTGTTCAAAGAATGTAAAGTTTCATATTGGATTTTTAATAAATAAAATATAAATATATAATGAATTATTCGTCCGTCCTATTGAAATTGCAGTGAGATTTTTTATTTATTTATTTTTTTTATAATAATTATTGGCCCTCTAAATATTGTGCATTCTTTACAATTATATATATATTTTTAAATATAAAAAGTTTGAAGTACTAATAACGATTCTCAAAAAATATTTATATACATTAATTCGTTTTCTATCTTGTGCACACTTGTTGGATTGAACAAATTAAAGAAGAATCAACAACTAAAAAAAATTAAGGAGCGAGTGCAAAAGGTGAAATAGGTTACTTTCTTTTGCGATTGAACCCAGCGCTCGTAAGTTAGTAGTGAGCCGTTGATCTAGTAATAGTTAATTATTTTACTTAAGGAAGCCAAGTCAGACTAAAATAGCTAGCAGTTTTGTGCCATGAAGCCAGGTGATAGTAATGATGAAAGCTTCGAGGAGACTGACTGGTCAGCTTCAAATTCTTCAGGGCTAGCCGCATTTTTCAACAGTCAGCAGCAAACTTGCTTCACAAACATTCTAATTAATTCCATGGATAATGAATTAATCCCATGGATAATTTATTTGTGGGAGTCGGAATCTCTCGTACGTTTTTGGAACAGTTCTTTGCATGTAGGGAGATCCTGAATGCGACGTGAGGTCTTACTTCTTGCCTTTTTAAGGATGGCTTTGAGAGATCTTTGACCATTTTGCACCACTCTCCTTCCTTCTCCCTTCCAAGTTGGCAATTTCTTCACGTTTTTACTTCTTCCAGTTGTCACAGAAAATCTCTCCTTCTTGGAAATGCACCACTTGGATGTTCTAAATTGATTGAGACCTAGTGAAATTACTAATCTAAGAGTAATTTCACTCCATATTCTTTCTTAAAAATTGACCCAAAGAGAAAAGAAGAATCTTTCTCAAAAGGACTTGGCTTTGGCCTAAAGACTAAACCCTAGTGGAAATTGAAGTGCCTAAAGTTTGAAAACTAGGGAACTCCTTTAACTTCTATCCATGTTCGAGACTTTGGTATTCGAGCGATATCTTATGCTATATTTATCTTAACTAAAAAAAGGGTGTTCAAACTTGAGTGGACTCTCAACAAATTGACTAAGCTCAAGTCTGTTTTATTCACGTTCAAGATTTCAAGAAACATACAATATAGAAGTTCGGTTTATGAAGTTTTATTAAAAAAATAAAATTGCGTTTCAAAGAATCCGTCTTTGGACACTACCTTAAATCTTCAGTAAAACTGCTTTAATAGGACAACTCTCACATGATCGACAATCCTACAAAATTTTCACAAGGATAAACTTTGGGCTACAACTACAAGTATTTTAGACTTCTGTTTTGTTATTGATGTGTGCTCTTTTTGGGTCACTACCTACCTTGTGAGCAGAATTATATATGCTTGTAATCTGTGCCCCAAAATCGAATTTAAGCTCATCATAACACTTAATTGTACGGTAAGAATTTGGTGGGCATGAATGAAAGTGAAACAGAGAAAGGAGCACAGCCAAAACCTGCAATCTTAAAATCAATTTACATTGAACTAGTTTACTGTCAGGTAGATTTCAAATCTAACGATATTAGATCAAAATGTTAAAAAAATAGCAAACTAGCTACGTGTAAATCGGTCTTCCAATATAATGAGATGCGTCCACTTTCTTGTTGATTAAGACTTGATGATCGAAGACAGAAAGTATATCCCTAAATTGCAAATCATCTGAGTCTGGAAGAGTTAAAGCAAACAGAAAATTCTGGACCTAGATGCCCAAGAAAAGGAAGAGAGGTTCGTGGCTTTTCTTTTGAGAGGGAGAGAGATGGAAAAGGATGGGATAAAAGAAAAGAAAATTGTACGATAAACATGTACCGACGTACCGTCATGGTCCTCATAGAGACAAGACGCACGGCGCCTGCGAGTGGTACTCAGTTTGACAGATGTACCACCGATTTAGGATAGGGGACTGAGATGATTGTTGCTGTCAGATATCAGAATAGTGTGAGGCTGTGAGCTTCTTTTTTTTGTGGCCGTTGAAATACATCGTGACAGGTATAGCCGAGGCTTCTGGTATGGTGGGGGAATTCTTTTCTGCAACCGATCACGTGTTGGTGAGAACATACATGATAATGAGTTGAGATCCTATCCAGATCTTAGTGTTCGGACAATGATGAAGAATGTGGACCGTTCAAGAGAAAGGTAGATACAAATTTTTGTGTCGTGGGAGGTGAGTTAGCAAAATAAGTTAACGAATGCTGCATCTTTCGATTTGAATGATCTGAATTTTTTGGTTCTTGAGCGCTGAATAGTGAGACTCAAGAGAGAATCTCAAATCAAAATGATAGAGAACTTGTATGAATTTTTTGTTTCGTTCTAATAATGTATTATGCATTGTGGATCGGGTTGTCATGTTACCAATGAACAAATTCCGAAGTAAGTTATCCTCATAAAAAGGAGATGAATAGCTGGTTGCACTCAACATTTAGTCGTGTGTTTTTTATAGCTAAAAAAGAAATAATGAGACACAAACCTACAATGAAAATGTTACTACCCGTTTAGTATAAGCTAATCAAATACTCACATTTATTTGAACTTTTTCAAGTCTCCGCGTATGTCAATTTGTAATACTCGCATGATAACATTTTCGTTACGTGAAAGTCCTCAACAAGGAGGGAAAGTGAAAGGGGTAATTCAATAAACACCGGACTCTAATTCGCAAAACAACAAATATGATTATGGTGAAAGTGAGAGTGAAACTCTATTCAGTAATTAACTAGTTGTGGTGCTTGGTGAGAAAGGAAAGCATAAATGTTGGTTACATCATTATTTCTCCCACCCCACCCAATGTAAACATGTAATTGATGGGAAGTGGACGGGTCTCCCACTGGATAATTGTCCGATTAGGTTCGGATGATCAAGATGAGTTTTGGGTGAAAGGTAGTGGAAAACATCAGTATTGGAAGCATGATCTCTTGATTAGCTGGACAATTTCACAGAGTATCTAATTTGTGCGCGAAAAATTTGTATTTATATGAAGTCGTATGATATAGGCTTCTCTAAGACCATTTTCAACCTTTGGCTTAAAACCTAAAATTTTTAGCCCAGAAAATTTAGGTTTTAACCCAGAAATAACTTTTCTAGTCCAATTCTTCTGGCCTAAAATTTTAACCACAAATTATTAAAAAATGAATTTAAGCTATTTTTTTAAATTAACTTTAAAAAAATAAAATAAAATTATGTAGACTATCCTAAATTAATTTTATGAATATTTTAACCTAAACATATTTAAATTCCGATAGACATTGAAAAATTACTAAACCGACACATTAAACTCATGAAACACTGTAGAAGAATATGAAACACATGATAGAGATGTATAAACACAAGACACATGAGCAAACACATGGTTTTGGAAGATGGTAGAAAGAAAAATTGAATGAATTGTAGGAGAAAAGTGAGCTTTGTGTGGATGTTTCAACAAATATATAGGTATTTATATAATTTTTGGGTGAATTTTGAGTTAAATAATTTTTATAATTGGATAATTGGGTGAAAGGTAGTAGAAAACATCAGTATTGGAAGCATGATCGCGTGACTAGTTGGACAATTTCAGAGTACCTAATTTGTGCACGAAAAATTTGTATTTATATGGAGTCGTATGATATAGGCTTCTCTACTGTAGATTTTCTTGAAAGATAGAATAGAGATGGGGATAACACTTTCATAATAATTAAGCTTGTTTTCATATATATAGCACATCGACATTTGACACTAAGGAGAGAAGGAGTTCGGCAAAGCCATCCGAGTGACTTTTTTTTTTGTTTGAACATAACATAATGTAGGGCAGGTTTAATTGATTAAGCTAATTATTTGAAGGCATAATTCACATATGCCTGGAATCTGGAGTAGATAATGAGAAAGCGGCTTAACTACAAACTTGGCGGAAGAGCAGTTTCAATCGTGAAACGCTCTGCTCTCACTAAATCGTCCCACATGCCCCGAAACTCAGCAGTTTCCACATGCAGCAATTATTGTATGATGACAGCTTATTTCCAAGGAAAAAATAAGGCAACTTTATTTGTTTTAAAATGCTTAGAAAATTGTAACCCAAAAAAAATGCTTAGAAATCTATGCTCTGTACATCAAACCCTCGTATTTTTATCTCAACCGGCCCCACACTAGCGTCACCTTAATCAGGCTGTATGGTGTAGGTGTCACCCTAATCAGGCAACTATACCCGGCCACACACTCCTAGTCTATGTGTGTGTGACCCTAATCAGGCCGTATAAGACTCGCACGCTAATCAGACAATCCTACCCGAGTTTCACCCTAATCAGGCTACTCTACTCGGCCGCACGCTCCTAGACTTTGTGTGTGCGTCACCCCGATCAGACCGTAGTGTGAGTGTCACCCTAATCAGGCAATCCTACCCGAGTGTCACACGCTCCTAGTCAATGTGTGTTGAGTGTCACCCTAATCAGGCTGGGTAGAATGCGTGTCACCTTAATCAGGCAACCCTAACCGGTCTCACATGAACACTAGGTGTGAGAGCCGTCCTAGTCTGTCACCCCTACCGATTATCATCACATGAAGGTGATAAGTTTGTGAACTTATCTTCTTGGAAGATTGTTTGATGAACTTGCAAGAAGAACATCGTAGTCCCCCATACAACGAAGAGACGACAGTCGCCAGTTTACCCGCGACATTATGTCAGAAAATAGAGACTGCCAACAGCATAATTAGGTAGCACAATATGAAAACAAAGAACAAATCCATTGATTAATGCAACTGAACCGAATCAAAGTTACAGCGCAAGTTCCTCCAATGCACACTCAAGGAAGTGGAAGAAATTAAACATTACAACCAATCTGTAATTTATTCGAAAAACAAAAACTTGAAGGGACAAGAAAGAGTGCAGCCGGAAAGGATATGAGCGACTGACTCTGCAACTAATGAAGAAAGACACCAGCAGAAACTCAAACAAAAACTAGATAAAGCAAAAACTGATCTCCTTTTATTCCCATTAATTGAGAAATTAAACTAATGGGAAGAGACCTTGAGATTGAGGGACTTGTTGATCCATGCCTTCCAGCTCCCACTACCCTTGCGAGTAATTGCAGCTGCTGGTATCTCATCCTTCTCCATCTTCACTGTCTGAGGCTTCTTGCACAGCATAAAGTTACGAGCTCCTTGCGCTCCGATTGTGTCCCACGGGCTCAGAGCTGCAAACGAATTTGCAAACACCATCAGAAACCAATCTCAGAGAACCACATTGAAAAATAATGCATAAAAGCAGAACCAATTTTGACTAAGAACATCCAAATACAATTCAACTTACGTCAAAACTAAGACGTGGGTTTTGAAATTGGACAGATAAGAAAGAAAGGGTAAGATTCAAGTTTTAAAATTGGATTGACATGAATCGAGAACAGGGTTAATAAAATCTTGAACAGTTCATAAGTGATTAGATTGGTAAATTCAAAAGTGATTAAGGATTGGTTAGGGTTAGTTACCTTCAGGTCCTACGGCGGGGCAGTAGAGCAGGAAGTCATTGAGATCGGAGCCAAGAACCGGGAGGCGCCCCTCACGCGCATAGGATTTCAAGGCGGTGTCCATGACGGCGGCGACGAGCTCCTGCTCGTTGACAACGAAGCGGATCGGGCCGGCACTGCCGAGCACAGTGATGCTGATCAAGAGCCTGTTGCCCTTGGCCGTGCTCTGGTTCTTCTTCTGCTTGTACAGCAACATCTTCTCGTCGTTTTGTAATTGAAATCAAATAAATCGAACAGCAAAAAGCCAGACAACACAAAATCTAAATTTCTTCTTTTTTTCTTCCGAGTTCCCTCTTTCCCAACAAGTTATTGATTCAATTCAACAAAATAATCAAAAAAATCGACGGACGGCGGCGGCGATCAGTGAAAATCCGGGTGCGATAACCAAAAACGGACGATGAGAAAGAGGAAGATGGAGGGAGAGAGCTCTGGTTGCAGATTTACGGGTCGACGCCGAGGCAGCGGTAGTACCAGCCTTCCTTGCAGGAGCCGAAAGCGAATGCGGATGCGGCGGAGATCGGGAGGATAGCGCTCGCCCTTGATTGTTTCAGGGAGCGCATGAAATTACTGCCGCTTAAGATTTCCACCATTCACAACTTGCTTGCTTCGAATCGTGATGTAATTTTGAGAAAGGGTAGAATACCGTGAGTTTCTGGAGAGGACCAATTGGAACGGAAAACAGGAAATCCGATCGAAAGAGGAAGAAAGTTGGGAATTTAGGGTTAGGGTTTCGTTGAGCACGGAGGCGCCTCTCTCTCTCTCTCTCTCTCTCTCTCTCTCTCTCTCCTCAAATCCTCTGTTTTGCTTTGAGTTTTTTGTTGCGATGAAATTTTGGGAGCGGAGCCCCTGCTTTTATATTTACATTTCGGTTTATTCCTGACTTCCTTCTGTGGAATGATTGGGTTTGTTGGGTGTAAATTTTACTGCCACCGACTTCCCCAAATTTACCGCTTCCTCCTTCTGTCTTGCTGGCGCGTCCTCCTACCGTCATACCGTGTCAGTTTTCAACCGTTGCAATTTTCTTATATTTTTCTGTCAAAAGATAAACTTTATATACAATCTAATGAAATATCTACGTCCATACCAAGAATATTAAATAAAAACTCAAGGTCTATCTCGTCCCAAATAAATGGATCACCATATTTAGCATTGGCTGATTTTTTTTTTCCGATTTGTAAGGAGCTGCTAATTTTCCATTAATATTCTAGTCATAACTTTTCACTTTTTGACTAGGAGACTCTTTGAAGATGTAACTCTCTATAGACTCTCTCGCATCTTATTGTTTAAGTTTAATTTTTGTTTGAATGTTACAAAATATCATGCTAAAAACATGAGATGTCAGAGAGTTCATAAAGAGTATCACTTAACCTAATTACACTTTTTTGCTTGGTGAGGAAGTCCAGAATAAAACACCTTTGAAACGACCAACATATATCGTTTTGAGGTATTGGCTGATTTTTTCCGATTTGTAAGAAGCTGCCAATTTCTCTATAAACTTTAATTTTAGCCGATTATCTCTTTGAACTTTATAATTGGCTAATTTCCTTCATGAACTTTAATTTTAATCGATTACCCCGTGAACTTTTATTATTGATCAATTTTTTCTCTGAGCTTTAATTCCCCTAAACCCTAAAACTCGAACAAAAAAAGGTACGAAGTGAACTAGCAGAAGAAAAGAAGAAGAAAAAAATAATATGTTATCTGCATTAGGGATACAATTACTTTTTTGCAATTATAAAATTAAAGTTCAGAAGAAAGTTTTTTTTTTTTTTTTTTTTTTTTTTTTGGGTCAAAAAAGTTCAGAAGAAAGAAAGTTGGCTAATAGTAAAGTTTAAGGTTAATCGATCAAAATTAAAGTTTAAAAAGAAAATTTGCCAATTACAAAAGTTCGTGTAATAATTGGTTATTATAAAAGTTCACGATAAAATTAACAGTTTTTTACAAACTCAGGAGAAGGAGGGAGAACTCGACAAATACCTTAGCCCTTTTTTCACTCTACTTTATTAGGAGAAAAAAATAAGATAAAAAACGCGTTTGGTTGGTGGAATTAGAGAGAAATTCTTGGATCTGGTATTTATCACCCTGCGGATGAAAAATTAAGAATAAAAAATGGAAGTAAGAGTATTCGTAAACCCTTGAGATGAATCATATATATGAAAAGGTCAAGACAGTTTATGCAAATACTCAATTGAAAATGACATTATTATTATTATACTCCTATATAAAAATAAATAATATTGAACACTATACAAGTTTTTTCCTCGTTTTCTAATATATAAAAAGGACATCCTATGCGATGTACGGATACCCAAAACGCACGAACCGTGCCTTGGTGGGCAAATGAGAGAGAGAGAGAGAGAGAGAGAGAGAGATGTTGAATTATTTTGTTTAATACTAATTTGTCTGGGATAAGTGGCTGGCATGGGCTGTAAACCTTTGACATAAAAGAGCATAATCTCTTTGACCCCGACTAATTAGAGTGAAGAACATGATCAAGTGGCATTTGTTTAGAGTGAAATTTAGGTATACAAAAGTCTTGGTTTCTTGGTCGCTTTGTGATCAACAACTTATAGTCATTCATAGTTGAATTTGATATCGAAAGTAAAGATCAAAATATTAAAGACATGTTCATTCATTATTCAGCCTTAAATATGCAATCCAAGGTGAGTGATTATGTATTTTCTAATTACTGGATGACTATAAGTTGGCGCTGTATCGTTTTTTAGTAAATGATATATATTTCTTGTTTGTATGTTTCTCTCATGACGGTAAACACACACAAACAAATATATACAGAAGATTGGATTCAAGATTTTGCCATTTGTTAGCTTGAAAGCTGGCCAGTAAAGTTCATGTCA
Organism: Cotoneaster glaucophyllus; assembly: GCA_036320875.1. Taxonomy (NCBI): domain Eukaryota; kingdom Viridiplantae; phylum Streptophyta; class Magnoliopsida; order Rosales; family Rosaceae; genus Cotoneaster; species Cotoneaster glaucophyllus. The sequence continues at coordinate 32,962,274 of CM070069.1, read as the reverse complement.
CGAAAGTGCATATATATATATATATGAGGTAGGATAGATTTGAACAGATTTCATGGTGTTCCTAATCTGATGGAGATATGAGGTAGGATAGATTTGAACAGATATTTCTCAACGATGCTAAAACAGCGACATCACAACACAAAATAATTTAAAGGCGCCGTGGATGTGCATACAACATGGTAAATTAGTGATAGTATATGCCGTATACGTGGTCCCTCTGAAGAAGAGATTGCATGCATGGGTTAACATCTCAGCTCTTCCCCACGTCTTGAACAATTTCCATGTGACTATTGACAGTATATTGAAAGTCAACTTTTTCCGATCTAGTTTCATATCTTCTATACGTAAATTAAGTTAATTGGCCAGAGCAATGACATACTCATTTAAAATATAGTTCGAATCCTCTTTATTGTAGATTAGAGTCTCAATAGAAAATGTTTATTTAGGTAGCACTTATGCTTATCTATGTTTTTTTTCCTAAGTGTTTCTTCTTTTGAGAATGTGTTGAAATTTTAACTAATTAAAAATCTTTATAGAAACTTAGAAGTTATTCATAAAAGAGAAACTTAGCAAGTTTCTTTTAGACAAGTTGTTCAACTGGCGATCACGGGTCAACATAATGTTGAGGGAGAAATGTTAAGGGGCTCTGTTAAAAGTTAGATTCTCTATGAATTATTTGTCATTTTATGTTTTTGACATAATATTTTAGCTTGTTATAGTAACACTCCACGCATTATTGAATACACCCCACAAACTTAATACACTACACATTTGCTTTTTCAATTAAAATTTATCTTAATACATCACACATGTATTTCCATAATACCCTCACACCCCACACGCTCAACATACACCTTAAATTTTCTACATACACCCCTCATTTTCTACATACATCTCATACTCTTCACAATAGTTTATTTCTTGGTTTTTGTCTCTGCTACGTACCATTTGATAAAAAATCATTCACGTCATACAAGGATCAATTTGCTCAACTTTTTCCCTTACATTATTGTTTAGTAACAAGGATTTGCTCAACGTTTTTCTAACTAGTGAACATTGATCAGCAAGGTGGTGTACCCCAAAAATGACAATACATTTTAACCTTCAAGCACCTGTGACGGTACATTTTGAACAAGGTTTGGGCCACAAGTTCAGGCAGCCCCACGGAACTGGAATTAACTTCTCAATGTTTGAGGATACAATGTTACTGAAAGTAGCTGACTTGGATATATATGCCTATGATAGATCAGAGGGAAGCCCCGTGTCTGTAAAAACAAACTCCTAGATAACTCAATTTGTTTTAGACAGAGAAAGGTGAATTCCAAGTTAAGCTTAGGGTTGTCAAGCAGATTCTTTGGGTGAATGGGATGAGGTATGAACTACGTGAGATATATGGCATTGGTAATTCAATTGAAGGTGACGTGCATAAATAATGTGTAATTTTGCCTGTCTGAACCATAAAAATTGACGTAAACTGTGATGTATCAGGAAGTCCTTGAAAAATTCCACTTTAAGAGAGTCTCTTTAGTATTATCGTGCTAAGGTTATGAATCTGAGTGATCAAATTGTAGGTATACAGTACAATAATATGATATTACTTTATACAAAAGGTGCAACTTGAGAAGGTTCGTGTAACCCCTCTACGGCTATATATACAAATATTGGGCCAACAATATTTGTCCGTCCAATGGGTCAATACACCCATCGGACAGTTGGACTTGTTAGTCAAATTCCCAAACGAGCCGACCCAGGCTTGTGATCCAATTGAAAAGGTAGATGGGTCAATCCAAACCCAAATGTACACAAAATCATAGCCCGGTCCTACCCAAAACCAAATAGCGACTCACAAGGGGGGTGGCAAAGGTCAATTTCAGCAGTGATCGGTGGTTGTGTGGCCTGTCTGTGAATGGTTGCCCTAATGACATTTCCACCACTTTCATGCCCTTCAATTCCATGCAACGCATCCTCGTAAATATCTTCTTATCATATCATATCATATCCTCACCAATCCAGAAAAAAAAGAAAAAAAAGAATCTTGAAAAAAAAGAACCAGGAAGTTGTTATTGTTATTGTTTTTGCGAATTACGATGAACAACATCCTCGGACTTCTCCGGCTTCGGATAAAGCGAGGAATCAACCTCGCCATCCGCGACGTCAAGACGAGTGATCCGTACGTGACGGTCACCATGGGATCGCAGAAACTGAAGACGAAAGTGATAAAAAGGAACTGCAACCCTCAATGGGACCAGGATCTGAAGAACCCATCCATCTGCAAGTGTACGACAAAGACACGTTAACCGTGGACGACAAGATGGGGGATGCAGACATAGACATCAAACCCTATGTCGAGTGTCTTAAGATGGGGTTGGACACAGACATAGACATCAAGCCCTTATGAAAGTTCATCCCAACAGGACCAACTGCCTCTCCACCGAGAGCTGTTGCAGTTGGGAAAATGGAAAGATTGTTCAGGACATGATTCTAAACGTCGAGTGCGTGAAATCGTGGTGCAGATTGAGTGGATCAACCTTCCTGGTTCTAAAGGTTTAGAAGGAGTCTAGGTACAACATAAATCTGTTTGCTCTCTTATTTAAGTGTGTTTTGCTTAATGTGTGTGTATATATATATATATATATATATATATATATATATATATATATATATATATATATATATATATATATGTTTCAAGCAAGAATGCCATGCGTGTCTTGTGCTTGGGATGACTACTTTTTTGTATTTTCTTCCATGTGAAATTATAGGAATCATGCAACGCTACTTAAATACTCAATTTTTTTTGGTTTGTCTGAAATATTCGCTTTTGGAGTTTCTGCAAGATCTTTGGGCACGTTTAGTGGACCGAACAAGATAGGATTCCGTACTTCAGACTGCTTAGGCTAGGATTAGATTCGATAGGTTGTGCTTTTTGTCTATTCTTTGGTCTAGACTAACTCAACTGAATTTGGATTAAATCGAAAACCCACCTGCATTTTGATCGGCCCACGCTGCAAACTGAAAAAATAAATGAAAAATTATTGGCGGGGACCAAATTCTGGCATCTAGTATCGCAATTTTCCAATGGCTGGAACTTCTCAGAAACGTTTAGCATATGGTGAGACCAAACTCCCACAACATAAAAGGTTTTATAATGTGAGATTCTTTTGGTTCGATTTGTTTTAATTCGGTTTGGATCATATTTAATTAGTTAAGAACCGTGAACTGAGCCATGTGTAGCCAGTCTCGTTCTGCTTTTGAAGGTTTTAACTATTTTTCGTCAACAATCAATTGGTCTAGACCGGTCACTTCCAGTTCACCAGTTTCCCCCAAATCCTATGTTTTAAACGCCACGGGTGCTATGGTTAGTGGCAGATGCATATTGGGACCTTGGTGGTCCTAAGACCACTCGGAGTTTGAGAAATATACATATGAAGATCTTTTGAGGACCCTCCAAATGCTTGGCATGAGTCATTTTTGTGCTCAGTGTTTGACGAAATGCCTCTCTCATGTTGCGTCGACAACACTCTTGTTCTCTCAATAGCACTCATTAAATTGCTTGCCATATGTGAATATATGTTGACATGTGTGTAACTTGGTTCGGCTAACGATAACAGGCTCACCAAGTGTTTGACAATGCCTCAGTGTGAATAAATTGAATTTCTTTTGCTTCACGCTTTGTTTTTAGGGAATTTTAATGAAACACTCCTGGTACTGTTTATTTTTAATGAAAAACCACATTTTTACCTTTGCCTGGTACTATTCACTATACCTTTAAAAATGGCTTTTCGTCAAAATAGAAGTTTTTTTGGACTTTTCGTTAGTTTTCCTTTGTTTTTATCCAAAAAACTAGAACCTTTTTAACGGGACCCTCAAAATTCGAATCCTGGATTGGTCACCAGCAATAGCACCAGGAATATGCCATTGCTTCTCATGGACTCGGACAGAATCATCAATAGCACATCTTGTAAAAAGAAGGGGCATTGCCTTGACTACAAGAAGAAAGAAGCAAAAAATCTGGGCATTTGGAATTTTTGTTCAAAGATATTTATTTTCTTCCTAGTTTTATTTGTATGGATATTCAAATGTAGGGCTATAGTTTATTGAGGTATCTTATCTTCCAAACTTGTTTGTTTGGTCCCAAAATCCCCCTCTTCAAAACAAGCATTTGAAAAAAAGAACTAAGGGCGCCAAATTGAACACTACTCTGAATTTGTTTAATCTCATCAATGGCTTCCACTTCAACTTCTTCAACAATTTATTTGCAAACCAATGCTCAAAAACTATCCTTCCCCTCAAAGCCAGCAACCAAAACATGCCACACAAACCTTAGCTTTCCGTACTCATTGCGATTCGCTACTAAATTTGTACGTGTGAAGTCTTCTAGCACTGCCTACAATGAAGTTGTGGTGGATGAAGAGATGGACAGAATCAGGAGGCTCCAGAACGGGTCTGATGTTCGAGGGGTGGCCTTGGAGGGCGAGAAGGGGCGGATTGTGGACCTAACACCACCGGCTGTGGAGGCCATTGCGGAGAGCTTTGGTGAGTGGGTTATCGACGGCTTGGAGAAGGAGCAAGGACAACTTGTGGAGAAAGTTAGGGTGTCCCTTGGCAAGGACCCAAGGATTTCAGGACCAAACTTGAGTGTAGCTGTATTTTCGGGACTAGGTCGTGCAGGTTGTTTGGCATTCGATATGGGACTTGCAACTACACCGGCCTGCTTCATGAGTACAATTTTGCCTCCATTTTCCTATGACGCTTCAATCATGGTATAATATATTCAGCAACATCTACAAACTGGCACTGTTTGCACTAGTAAAATGTAAATTTAGACTACGACTTATGAGGCATTTCCTAATTTATTGGGAATGGACCGTAAGTCTCCCTTCCTTTGGGGTCAAGGGTGGATGCTTACTTCTTGTGACCTAAAGAGCTCATCTCGCCTAATTCTTTACTTAGAAACAAATCGAGGCATGTTAAATGTGAGGTTGAAATCACAGTTCCTTCGAGTCAATTCTCATATCACATAAGATGTAAAACAATTACTATGATCATTTGATTTCGAACGTTGTACTGCAGATGACCGCATCTCACTTACCCTACACCCGAAATGGTCTCAAATTTTTCACCAAGAAAGGAGGACTAAGCTCGCCAGAAGTGGAAGACATATGCAATAGAGCAGCCCGAAAGTATGCCAATAGGCTCGCCAAAGTGTCAACATTGCTCAATGTCCCTCCTTCAAGAGTTGATTTCATGAGCTCGTATGCAAAGCACCTCCGAGACATTATCAAGGAGAGAGTGAACCATCCGTTGCATTACGAAACTCCACTCCAAGGATTCCAGGTTTGGAATTGAATTACCTATTAGGAAATGAATTCTGCACACGTCTTTTCTCCTACTGCGCACACCAATTTATTTATATCTCTTGATTCTCCATTGATTTATTCACTCGAAATGATGACTAATTGCTTTTTAATTAATGTAGATAATAGTGAATGCAGGTAATGGATCAGGAGGCTTTTTCACATGGGATGTGTTGGATAAGCTTGGGGCAGACACCTTTGGCTCTCTATACCTTAATCCAGACGGAATGTTTCCGAACCACATTCCCAACCCTGAGGACAAAACCGCTATGGCGGTAACCAGAGCTGCAGTGCTAGAAAACTCTGCTGATCTTGGGATTGTATTTGACACTGATGTGGATCGCAGCGGCGTTGTGGATAACAAGGGCAACCCCATCAATGGCGACAAGCTCATTGCTTTGATTTCTGCTATCGTATTGAGGGAACACCCTGGAACCCCCATAGTGACCGATGCACGTACAAGTATGGCGCTTACAAGATTCATCACGAATCGGGGGGGTCACCATTGCTTATATCGTGTTGGTTATCGAAATGTGATTGATAAGGGAGTGCAGCTTAATAAAGAAGGCATTGAAACTCATCTCATGATGGAAACATCTGGACACGGTGCTCTCAAAGAGAACCATTTCCTTGATGATGGTAATTAGCATTGTTGTTTTTGCATGTTCTGTATTCTACTTCCTTAATTTTGTTCTAATTTAAATTCTTATGTAGCTTATTTATCGTGCTCAAATTAAATAATTGTTCGTAGGAGCTTACATGGTGGTAAAGATCATCATCGAGATGGTGCGAATGAAGCTTGCAGGATCAGACGAAGGGGTCGGAAACATCATAAAAGACCTTGAAGAACCGTCAGAGTCCATAGAGCTGAGGATGAATGTAATTTCTGAGCCTAGACATGCAAAAGAAAAGGCAGTGGAGGCCATTGAAATGTTCCGAGAGTACGTTGAGGTAATTGTTTTGAGCAACTCCTTAATAGCTCATGCAAAGTTCCTATGACTTTCACGTATTCAACAACTCTTCACATCCTTACATTGTTTGATACGAAACACACATCGACTTTTAGGAGGGGCGGCTTGAAGGGTGGGAGTTAGATTCGTGCGGAGATTGTTGGGTCAGCGAGGGCTGTTTGGTAGACTCAAATGATGCGTCAGCTGCTGCCGTTGACGCACACATGTACAGGTGCTGTACTAAATACATTTGAATTTGACGATTGTTTGAATTTAATCATAGCTACATTTCTTCAAATTTTAATTAAAACTTGTATGTTTCAGAACAAAAGTATCAGATGAGGAACATGGACAGCATGGTTGGGTGCACATTAGGCAGAGCATTCACAACCCGAATATTGCAGTGAACATGCAATCAACTGCGCCTGGCCGTTGCCGAACAATGACAAGAGTTCTTCTAGATAAGTAAGTCATGTTGCTCCAAATTGACGTTCGCCCTGCTACGTATGCAAATCCATAGAATGGTAAATAGTAATGACAGGTTTCTTTGCAGATTTCTCATAGCAAGCGGAATGGATAGAATCCTTGACATTAGCCAGATTGATAAGTATGCCAAGAGTGGAATTGTAGGCTGAGCTGCTATAATCTACGGTGAAGTTGCTAGCTAGGTATACAAACAGATGGATTACGTCACAAAACTTATGTATAATGTATAAATCTGCGACTTATAACATGTGCCATGTCAAGTTATTTTTCGTATTCACAAACAATATGGATGCCAAACTCATCATGCCCAAAATATCATACAACTAAACCAAGCTGTTATTTGTGAAGCTTTTGGTTTCCCCCACCACATTGCCTTGTATCCATTTAAAGATGATGGCGATTTAACTGCAGGACGCAAGTCTTGTCTATTGTAATCTGTTGAGATTCGTATTTCTTGCTGATCGTCTTCATCTTGTGTGGACAAGGAGTTTGCGTTACTGCTGCGCGATGAAGTCAAGCCAGTAAACATACTGTCATCAATCACTTCCTTTCCCTTCCATATGATCTTAATATTGCAGCTGGTGTCGGGCGCATTTCGTAGAATCTGACTGGCTATTCCACTTCCTTTCTTGGACCTCAGTTTCCTCAGACTTGATTTGGTGGTTCCAACTACTAGGTTTCTTATGTTTTGAGTAGGAATAAGGTCTAGGATTGCGTTGGCAACTGTATCACTCTCAATGAGCATAATTTCAGTCTTAACCTGTTCCGTTAACGTTTAATTCATCGACATACAGAGGTTAATCAGTACTAATAAACTTGTAATTAAATAGCTATAGATGGCCTGTATTTTGGAAATCTGGTAATACCTTGGCAGATGAGCAGGCATCAACGTATCTGTCAAGGAGCTTCCTCCTCCTGTCTCTTTCTAGGGCCATGCAATTGTTCACCATCTTTGGACTCACTGTATTTTTTGGAAGCATTCCTACTGCATATCAGAAAAACCAAGACAGAAATATCTCTTACTAATCATCAATTAAATGTTTAAAAATCAGTTAATTAATTAAATGCAGTCATAACCCTATGGTTAATTAGTCGCTTTTACAGCTAGAAAATCTGTGTAATCTGAAATTTGTGTTGAACTCCTGTAGTGTAAGACTTTGATGGATTCAACTCGAATCAATAACTTGTGCAATACACACACGCCAGATATGGCAACCCTTGTATCACTCTCAACTTTGAAATTTAGTAATCAACTAAATTATAAAAAGAATAAAATATATACGTGATAACATAGATCAAATGTATGAATCATGACATCTGAGTCATCTGACTATACAGCACGCATGTTCATTGTATTAGGCTCTTACAATTTGGGATTGCTTTAGGAAAGGTTAAAACCGCTTTATGACAACCAAAAGAAGTTTTAACCGTGATTAATAGTAAAACGTATAAGTGTTCCAAGGTCTTAGCTAGAAGCCTAGAAGGTTTTCTTAAAATTGAGGACTTGAACATTTACTAACAATAATTGACGTATTTTTAATTAAGCGTAAGTATGAGTTTACTACCCTCATGTTTTGTGGTTTTCAACATTTAGTACATCAAGTTTTTTTCGTCCCAGAGTCATACCTAAAGTGTAAATTTTGGGACAGTCTCATACATCCGTTAGTCAAACGGTTAAGTCTTCCGTTAACTGATGACGTGGCGCCCACGTGGACAATGACTGGACGCCACGTGTCAATAAAGGTCCCACGTGGATATTAAAAAAAAGGAGCTTTTAGATCCAGGTCCAAAAAGGTAGAGTGTTTTTAGGAGTGAGTCCAGTTATCTAATTATATGTTTTTATTTTTTTTATACTCATTTTATATTTTTTAAAAATATGAAAAATCAATTAAAATCTTCTAATATTATGCATTTTCCAACTCCAACAAATATAATTAATATCTTATAACAAAAAAACTAATATACTAACATAAATTTATTTGCAAAACATTCTACCCGAACTCAAGTAACAAATATATGAATGTATATTATACCTATACGTGAGATATGAAACCTAATTAAAAGGTAGAAAAAACATAACATACTTACAAGTAAGACACATTAATTTGTGACAGGTTGATTATAAAAAAAAAATGTCATATAGGTAGATAAATATAATTAACCTGTGATATAGGTTGATTAAAAAAATTAAAAATAAAATTTATAAATAGGTTTAAAGTAGAAAGAAGAACGAGAAATAACAAAAAGATAAATAAAAAGAAATAAGCAAAGAGATAATTAGGAAGAAATTTGATTTTTATAATAAATCTTATTATTAAACAGATAACTATTGATAATTAAATATAACAAATTGGACTTATTTTAATAAATTGGACTATTTCTACTATTGGCTCAAAAAATTGGACTTATATCAAGTTTCCCCTTAAAAAAAATACAAAATTAAAAAAAAATCACAAAATTACAACAAAAAAAAAAAAAAAAAAAAAAAAATTCTGGGTTCGCCCCTCTCGACCCCTTCCCTCATTCTCCCTCCCTTATCTTCCCCGCACACCCACCCATTCCCCTCCTCTGCACTCACCCCTACCGACCCCCTCCATCATTCTCCCCACCTCCTATGCACTCACCCCTACCGGTCACCACCTTTAAGGGACCACCGACACCGTCGCTGCGAAAACCACCATCGCCAGCCGACCCGATAGGATCTCGAAATCCTGGCTCTTCTTCGAGCTCTCGATGTACTCCGATAGCGTCGCAAAGAATGGCGACGTCGTTTCGTCCTTCGTCTTCATCACCATGACCTGAACCGGAGCAATCGTTCGACGCCGCGGACCGCGAGGGTCTGGAACTTCCTCAGCTCGCAGTGCAGCCGTCGCCATGGATTCACGGAAGAGAAAGGATGTAGGGTGCCCAGAAACTTTTTTTTTATTTTTTTATTTTTAAATTGAGTGGGTTGGGGGTTGAGGGAGGAAGAGGGTTGGATTTGCAGTGGAGGCTGAGAAGGGAGGGACGGTCGGGGTTTTGAGGAAGAACAACTTCTTTTTTTTTTCTTTTTTTTTTTTGTAATTTTTTTCTTTTTTTTTTAATATCCACATGGGACCTTTATTGACACGTGATGCCCAGTCATTGTCCACGTGGGCGCCACATCATCTGTTAACGGAAGACTTAACAGTTTGACTAATGGATATGAGACTGTTCCAAAATTTACACTTTAGGTATGACTTTGGGACGAAAAAAACTTGATGTACTAAATGTTGAAAACCACGAAACATGAGGGTAGTAAACTGATATTTACCCTTTAATTAAAAAACACTTTTAGCAAACACGCTAATGAACTTACAAACAAGCCTTCCTCATCTGACCTCGCTCCAACAGACCGCCAGGCGGCGACATGCACACCCAAACACACAGAGACATGGTTCATGCATTCATGGACAGAGAGATGCACGTGAATGCAATTGACGATGATGAGAAGATGATTTAGATAACTGAACTTACAAGGAGAAGGAACAAATCGCATCGGTGGGAAGACATGGACGATGACTAGTACTGGTGATTGATCATGATCATGAGTCACTGCGGCGCGACTCAGTGTCCAGAGAAGCGCATCCATGCTAGACTCGCTCTTCTGGCCCCCAACTGCTACATAGTATTGATAAGGACCTACCTCTTCCTCTCCCCTGGAATTATTCTTAAAGTTAAAATTAAAATCAATGGAAAACAGGCTTTCATCATCATCGTCCTCCTCATCATAAGCAGCTTCTAATTCTTCTTCGATGGACGTCAAGGCCAAAGGCAAAGGCAAGGGCAAGGGCATCCTCGTCTCTTCCTTTGTCATCGTCGTGCTTATAATAAAAGCGCCGTTAAACTGCTGGCGACCGACGTCGTATGCACCAGCAACCAAGCCCAATTGTTCCGACTCCGATATAATTGGATCTTTTGAAAGAGGCAGCAGAAAAAACTAGAAAGTGAAGCAGCCTAGCTAGCCATCTTGCTGTGTTTTGTTCGCATCGTCAGCAAAAAAAACTTTGATTTGTATCCTTAATTTTAAATTTCAATAATACCTTATTTTTTAATTTAATTTAATTTATAGCCACATTTTTTACTTAAGTCTGTCAATTACATCTTATTAGTACTACGGAATAGTGGTACGCTTATCACTTATTATGGCTCGTCTATTAAGAGATTTAGCCTACACCATCACCCTTAGTGCAGAAAATATCGCTTCTTCTTCTTCTTCAAAAAGAAAGCCAATTATATATTTATTTTATGTTTTAAGTTACTATGTGAAGAATAATAATAGAGTTTAAACAATATTTTTTTGTTCAATAATATTACTCTATTATTGATTTTTAAGTAATTCTTAAATTTTAAAATAGTATTTACTCTCATTTGAATTTGTTTAAATGTGTAATTTACAGCATATAGAAAGAGTTATATTAAATAATGACAAGAATTTCGATCAATATATTAAACGAATATGATGTCAATTCAACAATTAAGTTGGGCAAGGACTGAAACTAAAATCACCATTAATTCTATGTACTATTGGTTTCAATCTAAACTTTTCATGTCGTTTTGTCTTTGGCGTGTACGCCGGCCTCTAGGAATTTACCGTATAGTTTGTCTGTGGTGAGGTTTCTCACTTCATTTCTGTTTTTTATTTGCTTTGAAAGAGATTTTTTTCCTTAAAATATACAAAAGAAAAGGACTGAAATAGAATAGAAAACGGATCCAAATGGTACCTCTGAGTATATTCATATGAAATTATGAATTATAACGAACTTAGCACAATTTTTTTTTATTATTAGGGAAAACGAGGGTTCGAAACTATTATAATAAATTAAGAGAGGAAGAAGTTTCGAACTAGAAAGTAAGCCAACACTTCTATCTATTAGGATATTAAACCACATACGTAGTACAAATTGGAATCTATAAATATATTCATTATAACACAGTATAACTAATTCACATGATGCTCTCCTAAGGTTCTTATTTTGAGAACTTGTGAGGGTGAAATGCATATTAGCCACAAGATTATATTAGGTTAGATTGAAAGGATTATAATACTAAAAATAATATTGGTATAAATTAAAAAAAAAGAATACAAATTATAAGCAGAAATATATGAAAAAGAAAATACTAAAAAAATATATTTAAAAATGATTAATAAGTTTTTTATTTCTAAAATTGCCATATAATGACTTGTAAATAATCTAACATTCCAATCATGACATGGGGAAAAGTCAAGAAACTTTTATAAAAAATGAAAACAGAATTCTTCCTCAAAAAAAAAAAAAAAAATTGAAACAGAATAAGGTTTTAATTAATAAGAAAGAAAAATAAGAAATAAAAACCTAATTTATCTTATAAAAATGGTAATAAGAGAAAAATTTTTGGTATAGTAAGAGAGTAAATTATTAAACTAATATTAAGAGAAACATTTGGGATGAAACAAAGACAGGTTGGGGTAAGTAAAAGGGTGGGACAGTCCATCAACTGACATTCTCAGTTTCTTAGTTTTATATTTAAATATGAGGGTAAAAATTGGAAAGAGATCATATCCGGATTCTATCATTCTAATATATCAAGTTCCAGAATTTGGACCATTAAAATTTGATCTAACTGTTAAAATTATTATAACTTTTAAAGTGAACCTATATTTGTAACCGTTATATCAAATTCCAATAGTTCGAATTTTCGAACTTGATAAATTAGGAAAAAGGGATCCGAAAGTGAACCTATATTTGTAACCGTTAGTTCTTGGTGTACATTAGTCTTTAAGAACCTTAAACATCTAATTAAAACATATCATCATTTTTTAAGGCATGCTTTTCTTTCCTCTGGTTCTGATATATATATATATATATATATATATATATTCGGGCAAAGATTTCTCTAGAGAAGGTTTTTGGACCTCAGCACAGCTCCCCAAGGGATTGGCACTTCGATGTTGGGTAGTCGGGCTCTTGCTTGTTGGTGTACTACAAAAAGAGTATAAAGTTAATTTTGAAGGTGCCTTTGTAGGGCCTTAGGTATAAGCCTTGAGGTTCTCAATCAAAATTAACTAAGTGCTAGGCGTGCCACTACTATCACAATATAGCAGATGTAGAACAAGTGTGTTTTAAGTCAATTACTTGCGCCCCAAGTTACTCAAACTTCTTGTTATCAAAGGATTGTCGCAGATGGGTTAAGTCTGCGTTAAGTTCTTTTTATTGCCTATTAAACAAGGACTTTTAGTTCATGATCTTGTATGTTCGAATGGAGGGAGTCCAGAGCCCTTTAAGTCATTTGTCTGATTCCAAGTTGCCCTTAATGAAAACAGATCTATTAAGTTAACCAGATCCTAGATGCAAATGAAACTCTTAAAATAGAGAACATGTGGAAATGTCTTGAATACATGCTAAAGAGTACATTAAGTAATAGATCTACTAATTTAGGGGACAAGCAAAGAGACTCGGGCAAGATTTCACCTTGTCTGGCAAGGTTGAACCTCTTGTGGCTACTTCTCTTTGCGTTTACAAGGGTTGTATGCTAAAAAAGGATGGATGGTAAACAATTTTACATGAGGGAATCGACACTAGAACACTAAGGGAAGTAGCAGAGGTTTTATACTAGACAAAAGATAGCTTTTCTAAGGTAACTTTTGCTAAAATGACTGAATCTGGGTTGATTTCAGCTTTTTGGATGCAAATCTGGCTTGAGAGCAGAGTTTGTATGTTTGTTTGTTTAATTGATTGAGTGTCCTTGTCTCAAATGCTTGCCTCCTCTTTTATAGGCAATTTGGCCCGACTGCCTTTAGCTCTGCCCTTGCCCGAAAGCTCTTTGAGGGTAGTGAGTCATCATCTTTTTACTTGCAGTGCCACTGGAAAGTGCTTTTTGGCTGATAGTAGGTTGGTCTTCATCACTTGTCACTTCTGTTATAGACACGTGGCTTGTGTCTTGGCTAAAAGGCTTTAGTTTGTTTCTTGATTCGATGCTGAGCTTCGGGCAAGTCTTCATTTAATTTGGCATCTTTGGGCCTTCATTCATTCAAGCCCAATATTCAAATATTAACCCAAACAATATATATATATATATATATATATATATATATATATATATATATATATATATATATATATATATTGCTTTTCTTTCATCTGGTTCTGATACATATACATATATATATGTTGTTGGTTTAGTTACCACTGGTACGAATTTTTTAAACTGGACTTTTGGTTGGAAATTTATATTTGATCATCAATGGATATTGGACATTCAAGTCATAATTTCACATACAATAGTACTAGTTGTAGTGAAAGCTTGGAAATTTGAAATATCGATATCCATTACCGTTAATACATAGAAGAAGCAAGAAATTAAAAGGAAACGCCAAAGCTTCCCACTAGCACCCTGGCCAGCTTTTACATACCATACTATATGACTATTTTTCTTCTTACGCACACCTCCACTTGATTTTGGTCCTTGCTGTATACATATACATATATATATATATATATATATATATATATATATATATATATATATATATTTTTTATGATTATTAAAAGAGTGTGCTGGAAATAAAAAATAGTGTGCATAAATCGTCTTCTAATTAATTTATTTATTACTGAGAAGGTGGGCATCAATAGTGTTAGTCAGAAAGACCAAAAAGTCCATGTACTTATGAGGAACCGGAACACCCTCCGCCAGCTTCTCATACTCGACGGTCCATTTCACGGATGAGCTGCTGCATCCCCCACTAACCTTTGGTGTGACTTGAACCGTAGCCTTGAAACTATTGTAGTATTTCGCCAACTCTCCTCCCACTGTTCGGAAAGTCACTGATTTGTTTTTCTCATCTATGGCTTCAATTGTCTCTCTAGAAACCTCAGAAACATTGCCTATCATGCAGGTATATAATTAATTAAGAAAATATCAAATCACTGGGTCCAGGTTAGGTTATATAGTCGATCGAGTCTAGTATATATATAAAATATTTTAAGTTGGCATGCATAAATTTTTTTCCATCAATTGTTATTGTTACCTGCAGCAAAGTAAGTCCATTGCTTGACTGAGCCCACAGAACCCCAGTCACCTTGGATGACCTGAAGGTCCTTTATAACATCAGGGCACATCTTGGGCAACAGGTACCCTTTGCTACGAAAGATTTCGTAGAACTTGTCGGCACTGGCTTTAATGTCAGCCTGGACTTCCATCTTTGCTATTTGAGCCATAGCGTTCGATCTTTTTACCTTTGTAATTTGTATGAAATTATTAGCTAGCTAGAGTCTGGTGAAAAAATGACTCCCCGATTGGTCTTTATATAGAAGAAATAAAATAGCTAGATAAAGTATAATATGCATTCACTTCGAGCCAATTGCAAATGTGGATCGGAATTGGGGTGGTTTTTCTGACAAATTTAATTTAGGTTTGGAATTCTGTTTGCTGGTCCCTCGCTAGCTAGGGCAACTGGGCAAGTAGATTTCTGTTTTAGCACTGTCGTGTTAATTTGATGCTCATGGCCACTATCTTACGGTGGATCAGATGAGGATTCTATTCCATCTTTTTCGCAAAGAGATTATATACTTTCCTAAATTATACTCTTCTTTTCCTTTCAGTTGTTCCTGTGTTTCTATCAGAAAAGGAAAATACGGATAAGGCACTTAGTGCTATAGTTAAGTAATATTTCTCTTAAGTATCAATTTATTATTTTCATCCCTTAGTGTAAATATATTGTTGTATCAACAAAAAAAAAATTTATTTGAAAAGGGCAAAGCCAAAAAGCATTTTGCCTTTGTTTTTTCTCCCACTTGCCTTTCATGCCGAAAAATTGAGTTTGTTTCCAATTTTATATAAATCAAACTCTTACAGTGGGCTGTAGACTTTGTGTTCTTTGAGAGTGGATCCAATTCTTGAGTTTAATATATGAAACTCATGAGTTAGAAAATTGCTACGAAAATTCTCCACCACACCTGTTATTTTTCACGAACGGTTGAGATGATATTTAGTTAAATATCAACCGTTGGCTTTTTTCCTTTCATGAGCATGAGACCAAAGTTTTTATACAATAGGTGACCAATCATTTGGGAGTGAATAAAGAGAATAACCCACCATAAAATAGGAAAAATAAAAAATAGGTGATTCCTAAAGCAGTGAACAGATAGAACTCACACAGTTGTAGTAATGGTATTCTAGGAATCAAACTGAAGATGTTTCTTATATAAGAAATTAAACAGATACAACTACAAATCTTGTTGCATACCAAATACATATTTGCACACACTCTGTTAATGTACATGATAATGATTAAGACGAAATCATCCCTTATACAAGGAAGACACCCCACTTGACTCAAGCTTTGTGTCTTTTTTTGATGTACGTATAAATACAACGTTACTCAAATCCCACAAGTAATATATATTTAGCAGAGGCCTTCGTTATAATTCGAACCATTGATTACTAATAATAGCTGTGTCTCATGCAGTGAGAAGATGAGCTTCAAGATCTTTGGTGACCTTCACTGCAAAGTCCTGATATGATTCTGGATCTGGGATTTCCTCCTTCACCTTCTCATAGTCAATTATCCATTTCACCAAACTGCCCCCTCCAGTAGTCTTTTCTGTTACTTTTAGTGTCACCTTAAAGCTCTTGTAATGCTTCAAGATTTCCCCATCCAGAACGTTGAATTTCACTGTTTTGTTTTCCTCATCTATCGCTTCAACCGTCTCCTTTACACTTAATGAACTCCCATCTGTACATATCCATCGTCACTTTCACATTATAAAAGAGTAATTATATTTATATATGAGCAATAATTTCTTCACATTTAGATCCAGTTTTCTTTGTGCATACCCTTGTTAATTTTTCTTCTTCATATTCTTTTAATATATTACCTAAAGATCATAAATAAACATGGACATGTGGACAAAAAGTTGTATGCATAAATCACTTCCTGATTATATATATGTGCACATAAATAAATTATAAATAAGGGAATCACCCTAGCTAATTAATAGTTAGGGCTTCAACTAAGTCAGTTCTATTGCCTCCGGTGTGACTTACCCAAGGTATAATCCCAATGCTTGACAGAACCCGCAGTCTCCCAGTCACCTTCGTGCAGCTCAACCCCTTGTATTTTGTCAGAGCAGATGTTAGGAAGCAGGTGCATTTGGCCCGAGAAAATTTTGTAGAACTTATCAGCAGCTGTACTTATCTCTACCTCCGTCTCAAGCTTACCAACTAAAGCCATATCTTAATTAATTAGATGATCGATCGATTAAGGATATAAACCAAGGATAATTTATGATCAACAATTGATGAACTAATAACAAAACAGGTTAGAGGTAGAATTGGGAGAAAACACTTAATCCCAGGATTGACTTAAATAGGAGAAATTATCATTCATGAAAAGCCACAACTTGCCTATAATAAATATTAAAAGGGAACTTATTGGTGGTCCTGAACATTTAAAATTGATACCAAAATTTACTTCCATCACCTTTGCTACTTTAATAGTTTTTACCTATATTTTGTTCAAATTTTTTTTATACCATGGATCACTTTTTTATATAATTTTTTACACAAGTTTTGTGGGACCCACTCAATAATAATGTATTTCAACAATCGGACCGTTTATTATTTAGAACATTAGTAATAAATCAACATTGCAAAAAATTAGACAAATTCAAAACCATGACATTCATTTATAATGAAAAAAGTGGACAAATACGTTTTTATAAAGAAACCCTACATGATTTATGAAGGAAGGTCTAAAAATAGATTGTTTGAATTGTTAAAATGCATTAATTACAAGTGAACCCACAAAAATTTGTGTAAAAAATCGTGTCGCAGATCTCTCCTACACACACACACACACTTATGTATATATAAGTACACCGATGGTGAATATATAATAATTTTTGTGTTTGGTAGATTTGGAGTGGTAAGGAAATAATAGGCACATTTCTTTCAGGTGGGAGATGACTAGATAGTCATTCCTAATTAGGATTTACCAAATCTTAGTGACGTTCTTGTTTATTGTAAACAAGGATAAATCTTAGTGACGTTCTTGTTTATTGTAAACAAAGGATAAAAGAATTAAAATGAATCAGACAGATATGTCAATTGTTAATCACCAGTCACCACATCATATTAACGTTATTTCGAATTCTATATCTATAATTGACGAGTTTACGAATTGGGAATTCTATATCTATAATTGACGAGTTTACGAATTGGAGCGTCAAGTTTATTAAAAGAATATATATATGGTTAGTTCTTTGAGAAAAAAAAATATGGCAAAGCATTCAAGATACTTGGGAAATAAATTAGAAGTTACAGTAGTTAAACAAACACACAAACAAATGATAGATTCACTTTATTTTTCATTTTTCTCAAAATTACATCCAATGATAATCCTTTATACGATTGGGTAACGAAATTATTGGTCTTTTTGACAAGAGCTGCAAACTAAAGCTGAAGGTGTTAGTCTGGACCACCGCCACATAGCTTTTCCTGTTAAAGGACCGCATCACCACGCTGCCCTCATCATAATCTCCTAATTTTGAAGAAACTTGAAGAATAATCTTGTAGCATCTGCAGCGATCTAGAGGGTTCCTTCAAGCACCTTTAAAGTACGGACTGGTTTTCATCATCTATGGTTTCAATTAACTCCTTCCGAAATGTAGGTTTCTCATATGTTCAACATTCCACAAGCAAAAATTCAGTCATGTTTCGGTGTGTAAGATACTCTGAGCATGCTAATATTTTTGTATATTTGACCAAATTTCTTAAAAAGTATAAAATATCCAATACTTGGAAGCACCATAAAACTCTTCACTCTGCTTACTTCATCCAACATACATATTGACATGCATGGTAAAAAGACACTTGGAGCCGAACTTACGTTCATGATAATTACACAACCCAATTTACCATCTTCTACTAATTTATAACTCTGAACTTTGTTGGGGGCGATGTTGTTATCTCGTACGGTATTGTTCGTGTGACTGTTAGCAAGGAGGGGAAATTTGTTTGATTTCAGCACTCGTCCTCGCCTTATTGTTACAATCATCTCAATTAATCACCATCTTGGCTTCTGTCCACCACATGCATTAAGCGTCTATGACTAGATCTAGTCTTCCACAACAAGAAACCTTTTCAGCGACGAATTCTTCCTCTAAAAGTAGGAAAGTTGTCGCAGAAACAGTTGGCGACTATAATGTTTTCCTTTTTAGATCATCCCAGTACGTAGGGCCTTTAGTGAACTTATATGGCGAGGAATATGCTTGATCGTTGTTGATAAATTAGAATCATCAAAATATTTCCTCGCTGAAAGTTCGTCATTTTGTCGGTAAAAGTTGTCCCTCGTTGTTAGACACAGGAAAATAGAAAAAAATTCTGAAAACATTGCGAGGAAATTAGGATCTATTTATTGATTTGCAAAAACTCCCCTCCAAACTTGTACAAAGCTAGCAATTTTTTTCTTTAAAATTTAATATTAACTGATTAACTCTCTGAATTATTATAAATAGCCAATTTCTCCTCTGCGTTTAGATTTTGAATTTTTTTCATCCAAGTTTTCATCATCGTGGTCACGCGGACATACATGGCAAATGTATAAGGGCAAAAAAGTGTTTTTTGTTTTGGTAAATTGGGCACAAAGCCACTATTTTGCAGCTGCTAATTGGACTCTTGGGGCTAATTCAAACAGAAGTACGAAGTCAACTAGCAAAAAAGAAGACGAGAAAAAACAATCAGTGTACACATTAGGAATAAAATTACTTGATTGCCCTCAAACATTTTCCGTGTGACCAAAAGTGATTAGAAAATTGGATGAAAATTTTCAAAATCTAACGTTAGAGGAAAATTGGTTAATTATAAAGTTCAAGGAGGTAGTTGGCTAAAACTTAAGTTTAGAGGAAAACTAGCAATTCCTTACAAGTTCGCGGGGGCGGAGGCGCCAGGAGAGGAGGCGGAAGAGGAAGGGGAATCGACAAATACCTCTTGTCGTTATTGTGGGCCGTTTGAATAATTTATTTATTTATTTTAAAGAAGCCACTTCCTAAATTATCCCTTAAAAAGTTTGTACAACCCAAATATGTAATGTTTAAACAAAAATACTACTCTTACCACATTTTTCATATCTCAATTGTACCACCTCTAAAAGAGATGAAATCCACTTATGTGGTGGGCCCAATCTCTATTCAAGAAATGATACAAATGTGGTAAGTGTATCATTACTCTTAAATGATTGAGTTTGTGCACGATGAATTTTTTCAATTTGATCGATATAGATAGTAATTTTTTTTTTTGAACAAATATAGATCGTAAATTATTTAACTAATAATATACGAATCGACGAAGGAAACAAAAAGGTTTGGGTGGGTGGCTGAATCTCTTTTCTCACTAATTTATGGAGTGACAAGCTTTTATTGGATGACGGTTTTTCAGTTTGATGGATATAAATAGTAAATTATTTAACTAATAATACATGGATCGATCGATGAAGAAAAGAAGAAGAAGAGAGGTTTGGGTGGGTGGCTGGGTCTGTGAATCTCCTTCTCACTAATTTATGGCTTGTGACAAGCGTTTAGATGGTGGTTGGACCCATTGATAAAATGTCCTTAGAACAAGTCCACCTATGGATGGCAAGGGCGAAGGCTTGATACATGCACTCCAACCCAAAAACCCTCCTCCAGCAGGCCAAGAAGAAGAGGGCAGCCTGAGCAACTTATGCTCAGCCCTTACGCTAGCGGGCAAGGCTAACGTCAACATAATGTTAATCATGTTTGGTTTTTTGGGTTTTTTTTTTGTTTTTTGTTTTTGGTGTGTACAATGAACGCATGAACTCGGCAAGTGAGCCAACAATTTCGGTTGTCGTGGGGCCCATTGCATAATCTAACATCCACCACCAACGCCTCTATGATGTGGCAATTTGTGAGTCATTAAATTTTCAACGGCTGATGTTCTGGACTATTGGATTTCCAACAGTAAAAAATTGAAAAACTTATCATTTCGACATGTGTCACGTTCATATGATTTTAGATCTGTTTGGAAATGAATGGCCATGATTAATCCAACAGTTAAAAATTATAAAAAAGGGGATTTTTTTTATTATTCTATAAATACTGAACCATCTTCTGCATTTCTCTCATCACAACTCAATAATTATTTTTACTTCAATCTTCTAAATTTATTTTCAACTTTTCAAATCCTTTTATTACTAATAAAATGAATGAGAAGGTACTTTGGTCGGTCGAGGAAGATGTTGCTTTGCTTTATTTTTCACTTTCCAAATCCTTTTATTACTAAGAATAATATTGTTTCAATATCATAGTTGGTTATCTTAGTATGCTATGCTTTTGCCTTGTATTTGAAATAAATTATTGAAATTAGACAATCATTTTATTTATAAAAAAAAAACAAGCCTACCAAGTTCACACTTAAACATACTTAAACAAACTTACAAATGTCAACACACTTGCAGATAACACAATTAAAATTAAACACGCCAACAAACATGGATCACACTTACAAGGCCAAACAAAGCATATATATATATATATATATATATATATATATATATATATATATATATATATTATATTACAGTATTGCCCTTACTCTTGTCTTTGCCCAACGCGTAGAGTTGCACAAAGACAAGTATTGTTCATAGTAAAAAGTACGGGCAAGCCAACTGCCTTGTTCTTACACTAGCGTTCTCCAAACGGGTGAAACTGCTATTATGATCGGTCTGAAGTAGACACGCTTATTCTTGGGTGAGGAAATTATCAGTCTCCTTAACAAGAATAACAGCCAACTGGAGCTGAAGTTGTGGATCCGGAACCCCATCATGTAGCTTTTCATATTGTAGGACCAAATTCACCACGCTGCCCTCATCATGAACGCCTAATTTTGGAGTAACTTGTAAAGTGATCTTAAAGCTCTTGTATCGATCTAGAGGGTTTCCCTCAAGCACTGTGAAAGTCACCGAATGATTTACATCGTCTATGGCTTCAGTTAACTCCTTGGAAAAAGTTGGTTTCCCATCTGCTAACATTTCATCACAAAATCAATTACTTGCTTCATCCACAAAAAAACATGTCGACATATATATAGTAAGAGAACATTCTTTGAGCCACACTTACCTTCAATATAATCCCACAAGAAGACACAACCCACTTTACCCCATTCACCTTCAAGTAATTTATGACTCGGAACTTTGTCGGGGCTGATGTTGCATATTTCGTACGGTGTTCGTGCGAAGAATTCATGGAACCTGTTTGCTTCAGACTTGATTTCAACACTCGTCTCCACCTTGCTAGAATTTGACATTTTCCACTAGTACCAGAGTTGAAGGAAAAACGACTTTGGCCCTTACACTTATATAGAAGAAAAGAGGGAAACAAAAACTTAGAACCTAACAATTTGCCCAAGCCATCAGACATGAATGTATTTATTCACTTAAAAAAAATGCGTTAGTTGTATTAATTTACTAGAACCTAACAATTTGCCCAGTAGACATGGATGGTGGAATATCTTGATCAATATTATTCCTCGTTTGCCCTTGTCGTTTCTAAGAAAACAATGATCGTTTCTAAGAAAACAATGTTTTGTGGTTTTATTATATAACTGGACACAAAATGTTTTGTGGTTTTATGGTGGGCATCTTTAAAAGTAAGATACCCATTTGTTTTTAGAGAGATGTTATTGTCACCTAAAAATTTAAGTGTATTTATAATTATTTATATTTAAAAAGAAAAATATTCTTACAATGAATGCACAATTAGAATTTTTTTGTAGCGTAAATTTTCTGTCTTTAATTTCGACTACTCAAAATATATGATCCGATTGACCCCCAAACATTGAGGTTTAAATATTTATGGCTAGGGAAGACGAATTCACTCAAACCTCGAACTCCTTTTCTTTGGAAATAAATTGAAAGTTATAATCTAAGGCCAAATTCAAACCGAAACAACAACATTCTATTCTATAATTTCTCCTAGTCCTGATCGGTTAGGGATTCTAGTTAGTTCGTTTACAAACTACGTTTGCTAATATATATCAGTTACAGCTTCGTATATAAATGCATTCTTCATCGAATTAACAAATAATCAGTTTGTATAATTAATTAAGAACAAGAGGACTCGAAACAGAAGCATCAAAACATGACCATGACCAACAACGACAACGTTTTGGAGCCGCCCATCAATTTCTCGATGGTGGATGAGGGCGTATTCCGATCAGGCTTCCCGCAGCCGTCAAACTTCCCATTCCTCCAATCCCTTCAACTCCGTTCCATCATCTATCTCTGCCCCGAGCCCTACCCGGAGGAGAGTTTGGAGTTTCTTCGGTCGCAAGGCATTCGGTTCTTCCAGTTCGGAATCGAGGGCAAGCAGGAGCGCTCTACATCTTCGCTGATTCCAGCAGAGACCATCTCCGAGGCACTGAAAGTTTTGGTTAATGTTGAGAATCATCCGGTGTTGATCCACTGCAAACGCGGCAAGCATCGGACTGGTTGTCTGGTGGGTTGCCTGAGGAAATTTCAGAATTGGTGTTTGCCTTCGGCGTTAGAGGAGTACCAGCGGTTTGCCGGCGAAAAATCTAGGAGGACGGATTTGAGATTTATCGAGACGTTTGACGTATTGGGCCTCAGGGGGGATGCCTTCACGGCATTGTCCGCCATTATTATTAAGCTTATGCTTCCGGAAAGAGGCGGTTGTTAAACAAGAGTTGCAAACCCATAAACCCTAGGTGATGTTTTAGTTTTTACATGATGAAATTTTATGCCCTTTTAGTTGTACCAAAATGAAAATTCATCCATTCGCTTAGTGACGCATGTTTACCCAAAAAATTAGAATGCAAAATCATGAATCGAGGAAGTCAAAAATACAATGAAAGAAATTCGTATAAAATTAACTACCCCTGATAAATTTGATTCCTGGAATGAGAATAAAAAGTCATGAATTGAGAAGTTGGAAATAAGATAGAATAAATCCGTATGAAATCAACTACTCCCTAATAAATTTGATTCTTGGCATGAGAAGTCATGAATTGATACGAAGTCTAATTCTAATTCTTTTGACCGATTTTTTCTATTTTTATTTTATTTTTTAGTTATTGAATTATCAATGTAAAGTAGAACTCAAATACTTTTTTATTCCACGTAACCACATAAAAATCAAGAATTGAAACAGAGTAATTCTAATACTAATTCGTACTCTAACCCAGTGCAAAAAGTTAGAATTGTAAAACTTTAGAGCTGATCTTGGTGAAATATAGAACGTCATAGGACCATGATTCTGGAACTCCTTTCCCTTCTTCGACTGTGGTCGGCCTGGATCAGATTTCTACGTGATTTCTTCGTTCGGTGATTTACCTCTTCTGAATAGTCCGCCCTTGATGGGTCAACTCTAGCTAGTTAATCCAAGCATAGGAAGACGATACAAAATACACACAAAGGCGTTAGGATATCTTTCCTTTTTATGTTTGAGCGATATTCTAGTCTAATCCAAATTCAGGGAAGGGGGATTCAAACTCGGCTACACTCGGATTCATATATTAGGATTGATTTTTAAATTAAATCCAGGTTGATCAAGAAATTTCAAAATTTTTAATGGAAACTTTTTTGTGAAAGTACTGAAGTTGGGATTGAAACAGAAGATAAAGCATAATATAAAGTTACATTACAATTAACATGATGTTCTATTAAATGAAAGTGACTAAATATTGAAAAAAAATGCTACACTGCGTGATCAACTCCGGCAACGAGCATTAGCACTGCATCCACGGTTGTAGGGGTTGCTCTGACTCTGAGCACCCAGCTTGCAGTTGTTGGAGGAAGCACCTCTCTGAGAGCAAGGCACAGTGTTTCTCTGCAGAGCTTCATAGCTTATGTTTCGTGAGGTGGCCAAGATGCGCCTGCTAATCTCCGAGTCCATCCCAAACTCATCATCACGTACGATCATCCATGCACTCTGCTACAGAACCCTCCCAGCGAAGTCTCACTGGAACCCAGCTCACCCCATGATCGCCGTCTGCATCAACGGAGATGGTCAGAGCGGCCACGAAAATCAACGAAAAGATAATCGCAAAGGAATTGGCAATAGGTTTTGGTACGGTCTGTGTTTTTGGCTGCCAACTTGTATTTTGTTGTACGCCAGTTTAATTACAGAGGAAGACAGATGGGGCGGCAAGAGAAAGAAGAGAGAGTTGGTGAATTCCGATGTGTTATTTATAGTAGTAAAAAGTAGTTTTCCCAAAAAAAAAAAAAAAAAGGGAAAGTCCTCGTTCTTTAAGTAATCCATAGTACGTGCGGGGTCGTGTTGAGATTGTCCCACATTGGTGAGGGACAAGATTTGCTATGTGCTTATATGATCTTGGGCTACTTCTCATATTGCCAATTGGTTTTATGGTGGAACCTCAATTTCATCATGGTATCAGAGCAAGATTGTCCACGTGTGAAGCCCAACGGCCACACGCGCTCCACGTCACCCAGTTGTTGTCCACGTGTAGGCTTGAAAATCCGCCACACGTGCGGGGGCGTGTTGAGAGTTGTCCCACATTGGTGAGGGACAAGGTTTGCTATGTGCTTATATGGTATTGGGCTACTCCCCATATTGCCAATTGGTTTTATGGTGGAACCTCAATTTCATCAGTAAGAAGGGAAAATTCTTGTCTTTCAAGTAATCCATCTTAAATAAGACACAATCTAAAAGATATTCTGCAATCCCATAAGGATTTTTTACACAAACATTCCTAATAAGTTTGGACTGTAATAATTTAAATCTGATTAAATGGAAAATTGGATGCTGATTTCTTCAAGGAGGTGAAACTTAAATGACTTGCACTAATTAGCCTTATTCTAACTGAAACAAAGAAAGCTGAAATTGGAATAATTCGTGATTTGTTCAAACCAAGAATACGAAATCAACCACTACTAGAAAATATGCCCGTAGAGATTTACGGGTTGTTTCTGCTCATAAGTATTTTTGCTAAAAGCTCTTTTATCATAACCACGTTGAGAAATCAACATTATAATGATACTAGCCTCTCTGCACGCACTAACGTGCGTGCGAGAGGCTTTTTTGCATCACGGGCGCTACGCGCCCCAAAGATGTGTTATTTTAGATATTCAGAAACTCCTCTGAAACTATCTCTGAAACTCCTCTGCTGCAACATAGAAAACATTTCATTCAACATAAACTTCAATACCTTAGAAGTCATCCGCAAGAATTTTCTTCCAGCGCTTAGATTTCCATTTCATGCTCTTGTACATAGTCTGTAAACATAGTAGTAAAACACACAATTAAGTAAATTCCATGGCTTGAAACATAATTTAGTAAAATTTCATAGCCTTATGATAAAAATCACACATTTCGATCAAATCCCATATTCTGAAAACCTCAAAAAAAAAAAAAAAAATGAAAAGAGCGAAAAATCAAAACTGGACTTGGGGATTTTCTGGAAAAGCTTCACTTTGTACTCCCAATCCTCTTCACCAATTTGCAAGGAAAAAAAAATGAAAAGAGTGAAAAATCAAAGATGCCCAATCTCTTTTAACACACACATTCTCACCCATTGAGTAAGATAGTCACCATTCCCAAATTAACTGACAGAAGAAAAAAAAAACCCTAGTTTTTTTAATTAGGAACTTGGGTACCTGGAGAAGATGGCACTGTCGACGCCGGGGCGTAGGTGGAGGAGACAGAATTGCTAGGAAGAAAACTGATTCTTTTCCTCCGGGTGTGGTTCTTGAGATGAGAGAATAATTAAAATCACTGAAAAAATGGTAGAACTCTTCTGCCTATTAAAACTAAGAATGATACAAACCTAATCAAAGTGTGTAAAGAAAAGAAAAAATCACGCCAATTGAATACAAAAAATAAAATACATCAACCAACGAAGATACAAACGTAATCAAAGTGTGTAAATCCTCGAGATGCTTTGGTGCATTCCGTATCATATTTTGCCACTACAGTCCTTGGTGAATTGATGGTCCCTCATCATCTTTTTTCTCAACTGCCCTCTTTCTCCTTTATATCTTCCTTTAGCTAAGATTAAAGCAAAAACTGAAACCTTGATCATTCCCAAACTTGCAATTGGAATGTGAATACAAAGAAAACATGAAATTAGAGGACCATACAGAATTGGGCTGGGGATTGGACAACACTTATACTGACACCATTATATATTATAATACAGAATTGGGTAGAGAAACTCTGAAATTATTGTCACATCCCGGCCCGGGGCGGATCACTTCCCGGGCCCGCTCCACCACCGTAGCACGATATTGTCCGCTTTGGGCCCCGACTACGCCCTCACGGTTTTGTTTCTGGGAACTCACACGAGAACTCCCATTGAAGTTCCCAGAAACAAAACCGTGAGGGCGTAGTCGGGGCCCAAAGCGGACAATATCGTGCTGCGGTGGTGGAGCGGGCCCGGGAAGTGATCCGCCCCGGGCCGGGATGTGACAATTATACTATAACTTATAATACAGAATTGGGTAGAGAAACTCTGAAATTATACTATAACTATGACTTCTGGACCTTGTAATTATACCATAAGTATGTGTGTACCTTTCTGCATAGCAAGAAGATAATGATGAAGCAATCTAATTCTGCTATTTAGCATCTTGATGGCACTGTGAATTCCTGTAAGATGAGCAGCCACTGCACACAACCTAGGTTGTATTAGTTTGTATCACAAATATAAACCTTTCTTATAACTGGATGAATCCACGCTCAAACCACGTATGATATCTTCAATTGCCAAGACAGTACCAAAAACGCAATGGCTAAAATGATCGAAACTATCCTTCCCATTGAAAGTATTAGACGGTCTGCTAGCAACCTAAAATCCCAAAAACACGTCAATAAAAAATTTGAACTTTGAGGCGATTTCATAAATGGACGTGGGAGTTTGAAAACTGATCGGAACTGCTATGCAGTTTGAACAAACGTGCTGGACGTGGTGATTCTTTCCTCCACGTAATTATTTTTTGTTCTTTTTATTTTTAATTCTGTTTTGTTTCTAATTTTTGTGTGACAGAAGTATCCCTGTATTTTGATTGCATTATTTTCAGCCAGTTTTAGTTTTTTTTTTGTTTAAGGGGCTTTTCGGTCCAATTATTTTTGGTGAAGCCTTGAGACACCAAAGTGTGCTTCTGGCTTTCTAATATTAGAGATTAGAGATTAGAGATTACACCAAAATGATATAAGCATGCCAATAGACTAAAGGGGTTTTTTAAACTTTAATCTTTTAATAAGATTGAAATTTAAAATAAAACCTGGTCTTGAATTACATATTCAATATAATCTCTTGATGTGTCCTTAATTCAAAATAATTAATGTGCATTTTATTTATTGTCTCCCATTAAATATTTAAATTTATTAATATACAAATTTTAATTTATTTTTTGACCAAAAAAGAGTTTTTTAATTTATTAATTTTATGTAACATTCTTCAAACTTGAAAGACTCAATTAATGTACCTAAATGTATTATATTGAACTAATGTTTTTAAATGTTAGTACCAAAATGTATGTACCGAAATATATGCACTGAAATGTATTATATTAAATTAATGTACCTAAATGTTTGTACCGAAATGTTAGTACCAAAATGTATTATATTGAATTATAATGTACCTAAATATTTGTATCGAAATGTATGTACTGAAATGTGTGTATCTAAATGTATGCACCGAAATGTATTATAATGAATTTAATGTACCTAAATGAAGAAGACAAAGTACATTGAAATATATTGTATAACAAAAATTAATTTATCTAAATGTTTACAACAAAATATATTACGATAAATGAAAATTATAATGAAATAAAATTAATACATTAAAAATTAGGAAGAAAAAAAGAAATAATTAAAAAATCAAAATATAATTAATAAATGAGGTTATTAATGTATCAAGGGTGTGAGATCTCACATCGACCAACAGAGAGGGGGTGATGTGCCATATATGTACATGCTCCCTCCATATAGCTTGAGGCCTTTTGGGAACTCATCGGATTTCATCGAAACTCTGAAGTTAAGCGAGTTTGGACGAGAGCATTCCTAGGATGGGTGACCCACTGGGAAGTTCTTGTGTGATTTCCTAGAAACAAAACCGTGAAGGCGTGGCCCAAAGCGGACAATATCGTGCTATGACAGAGCCGGACTGGGATGTGACACATCAACCCCTCTCTGTTGGTCGGTGTGGGATCTAACAATCTACCCCCTAGGAGCCCGACGTCCACATCGACACATTCACACTGAACGGCAGAATGACTCTGATACAAAATTGCCATATCCCAGTGCGGCCTACCGTAGCATGATATTGTCTGCTTTGGGCTTACTATTCCCTCACAGTTTTGTTTATGGAAACTCACACGAGAACTTCTCAATGGGTCACCCATCCTAGGAATGCTCTCGCCTAAAGTCGCTTAACTTCGGAGTTCCGATGGAATCCGAAGCCAGTGAGTTCCCAAAAGGCCTGCCATATGGAGGGAGGCATGTACATATAAGGCACATCACCCCCTCTCTGTTGGTCGGTGTGGGATTTAACATGATGTGCCTTATATGTACATACTCCCCTCCATATAGCACGAGGTTTTTTGGGAACTCACTAGCTTCGGATTCCATCGGAACTCCGAAGTTAAGCGAGTTTGGACGAGAGCATTCCTAGGATGGGTGACCCACTGAGAAGTTCTTGTGTGAGTTCCTAGAAACAAAACCGTGATGACGTAGCCCAAAGCAGACAATATCGTGATACGGCGGAGCCGAGTCTGGGATGTGGCAAAGGGATTAAAATTAGATTTTGATTTTACTCATAGTTTTAATCTAAAAGTCATATTTGCCAAGGATTAAAATGAAGTTTTCTATAGATTAAACTAGTTTACAAATTACAACATCAATATTATAATGATATTACGTACACTCAGTTCATTCTTGCTCATAGAATTAAAAGACAGAAACCGAACTAAATAACAATGCTAACTAGCTTGGTCAACTCTCAGGCCTTTATTCTTGAAGATAGCAATATTACTCAAAGTTCCATATCATATGTATGCATAAATCTTGTGCTTGGCACTTTATTCCTTCAGAAGATGTGCATCAATATCTTTAATGACATTGACCATAAAGCTGAGGTACTTCTGTGGAGGCGGATCGCTCTCGTTGAGTTTTTCATATTCTAAAGTAATTTTCACAGAACCTCCTTCAATCTTTTGAGTGACCTGGAAAATGATCTTGTAGCTTTTGTAATTGTCCAGCACATGTGATCCTTCCAGAGCTGTAAGACTCACCCGCTTGTTTGCTTCATCTATTTCCACCTTTTCCTTGAAAGTCTCGACATTTCCATCTAGACGTCACATGGAAATTTACAATTATACATCTATTCATGTAGAGATTTTTCAATGTTCAGAACACTGGGTGGTACGACACATGTTATTATACAAGTGAAGAAAAATTATTTTTAAGTGTCTCTTCACTTATATATTGAAATATAGTTTATTTATCCATGTTCCGAATACACTGAAAATTCTCTCCTGTCCATGATCCGTTTCTTTATATATTCATCGTCAGGTAATGCAAACCTAATGGCGCATGGATGGCCTGGTCAATACATGAGGTAATGCAAACACCTAGCAAGATATCACGTTAGCATGTTTATTTTATAGCAGGTTAGTTTGTGTTATTCAAAAAATAATAATAATAATAATAATGTTACAGTATTAACTATAAACGTAACATTATTATACAATTTTTTTTAACAAACAATATTATCTATAGGGGTGGGCTTAATCTCACCATGTTTGGACGATGAAAATAAACTTGGACTTTTGACAAAAGTCAAAATTTATAAATTGACATGCACCAATTC
Source organism: Cotoneaster glaucophyllus (assembly GCA_036320875.1). Classification (NCBI taxonomy): domain Eukaryota; kingdom Viridiplantae; phylum Streptophyta; class Magnoliopsida; order Rosales; family Rosaceae; genus Cotoneaster; species Cotoneaster glaucophyllus. Next base: position 32,931,619 of record CM070069.1, on the reverse strand, counting down.
CTTTATTTGGATTCATAAACATAGAAATTTAGAATTTCCGCGTGGAAAAAAAAACTTGGAATTTAAGACCTCAAATTCTCAAGTTTAAATTTCATGCAAAATAGGCCATTCAGTACTACGGTCGGGTGATATTCCTCTTCACTTGGAAGTGAGAGGTCTTAGGTTCGAATCTCGTGGATGGCGAATTCGATACCAAATTAGGCTACTCATTGTGTGGCTTTGCCGAACTCCCTCTCCTCTTAGTGTAAAAATATCGATGTACTAAAAAAAATTCATGTAAACATATGTCATTTTCAAATTTTTATGAGTGAGAATTTAAAAATAACAAATTCTATATTTAATTTATATTGCTCTTTTAAGTTAGTCAAACAAGAAAATTTACAAATTCTAGAAATAAAATTTCATCATTTTAAATTTTCGTAGTAGTTTTAAATTTTCTTATCCAAACAGAATGTTAACGTCATGTTGTAACATCCGTTGCATTTTATCTAACAAAACTAATTATTAGTTTAAATAGGTTAGGAGGAGATAGAGGAGGGTGATTAATTTCATATTACCTAGGGTGTATTTCCAGAGCTTGACAGAGCCAGAAGTTTCCCAGTCACCTTCATGTACTGCAACATCGTGTATTTTATCAGAGGCTGCTTTGGGGACGTCGTGGTGCTGGTTGCTGATGACTTTGTACAACTTATCAGCGTTGGCTTTGATCTCTACCTCAGCCTCCACAGTCAGCTTGCAAGTACCAGCTCCACTCACTGCCATTTTCTTTTATTTGTTATTAGTAATATGTGATTAACAATAATACAGGTCTCGGGAAATTGTTGGAGACGTACTACACGTTTCAACATCGATCTTATATAGAGTCGCAAAGTTGTTAATTAACATGTTATAAACTTATAGTTATGGAGGCAGCGTGTGGATATGATTCGATCACTTAATTAAATAGTTATATAATAATGTTGTGTCTGTGGATCTTCCACGTAGAGTTTTATCGTTACAACTACCAAAATTTAATAGTACCCGCAAACATGATGAGACATATATCAACACGTAAGAACAATGATTGATCAACTTTACCTCCATACTATTATTGAAGAAATTTTTAGCTGTGATGAGAACACGGATGATACATTACGTGTTTTTATGCAAGTGGTGGAAATTTTTAACTTTTAAGTTATTAACTTTTTAACACACATAACCCACCATTTATATAGTGACAGTCACACTGAAAAATCTCTCATATTATTGGAGCCAAGAAGATCTTCACCGAATCCTCTTTGTAAGAATTTTGGAGATCCTCCAATCGCATTCGTTTATTGTAGATTGTGCGAGCATAAATTATTGTAATATTTAAAATTGAATATAAACAGTACCTGATAAAAACTGATCGCATTATATACGATGAACAAATATAATTAGAGGATATGGCGAGAGTCCTCTCTCTTATTGGAGTGAATGATTGTATGATATTAAGCGTTAAGATCTTTGGATTTGGCATGCGGAAGTGTGTGTGTGTGTGTGTTTGTATATTATATAGGGATAATACTAAGTTAGATTCATATTATCTTAACTAGTGATAAATTAAGGGTTATTTCTAGTTAATCGAAACAGTGGTTTATATTATCTTGACATACGTGCAACTTAGACAGAATAAAAAAAATTAAGAGAGGTTGTATTGGCATCCAAAATAAAACCAGACGCAAACAATAATGTTGACTTCCTGTTAATCTTTTGGAATCAACCAAAGCTGAATCATTGATGCCTAATTTCAGAAAGTTTTCCTTTTCTGCATGCAGATTCAGTTTTGGAAGGTTAACTACTTAGTCCATTAATTTTAGTCAATAAGTAATTTAATTAAGTTTGTTAACCTTATAATTTTGAGCGTTAATACCTAATTTTAAAGGAATTGCTTCATGTTTACGTAAAATTAATTGAAATAATAGAGCGGAATTAGATTCCAATTACGGAATACTCAAGTGTTTACCAAATATTAGAGAATAAAAAATTTGATAGCACTCAGTCAATTTTTTTTAATCCAATACTAATTCATACTCAAATTTTGGAATAAAAAAATCTAATACTAATTCGTACTCATCAAATGAAAGTAAAATCTAATTCTTCATTTTTTAAGTACTGAATTATTGTAATGTGAGTAAACGCATGAAAATCATGATAGCCATTGACGTGTCGATTCTGGTTAATCCAGGCATGAGAATACGAAAAAGTACATACAAAGTTATTAAGATAGCTTTCCTTTTTTATATTTTAGCGATTTGCTGCTTGGTTTTTTTGTTAGTCTGATGTTGCTTGCCTCGGTGTAGGCTTCCTTGTACTGTTATAACATCTTTGCCCTGGATATTCCTGTTTCCAAAAAAAAAAAAAAAACTAAAAAAAGGAGAATTCAAACTTGGCTACACTGATTTGCATATCAAGAAATTTCTTAATTTCTGACGGAAACTTTTTGTGAAGGCATTGAAGTTGGGAATGAAACCAGAAGATAAAGCATAATATAAAGTTACATTACAATTAACACATGTTCTATTAAATGAAAGTGACTAAATATTGAAAACATGCTACACCGCGTTGATCAACTCCGGCAACGAGCATTAGCATTGCATCCACGGTTGTAGGGGCTGCTCTGACTCTGAGCACCCAGCTTGCAGTTGTTGGAGGAAGCACCTCTCTGAGAGCAAGGCACAATGTTTCTCTGCAGAGCTTCATAGCTTATGCTTCGTGAGGTGGCCAAGTTGCGCCTGCTAATCTCCGAGTCCATGCCAAACTCATCATCACGATCATCCATGCACTCTGCTACAGAACCCTCGCAGCGATGTCTCACTGGAACCCAACTCACCCCATGATCGCCGCCTGCATCAACGGAGATGATCAGAGCGGCCACGAATGCCAAGGAAAAGATAATCGCAGAGGAATTGGCCATAGGTTTTGGTATGGTCTGTGTTTTTAACTGTCAACTTGTATTTTGTTGCACGCCTGTTTATTATAGAGGGAAGGAGATGGAGCGGCAAGAAAGAGGGGAGTTGGTAAATTCCGATGCGTGTACAATGATGTACACGACTCCGATGTTTTGATTCTTGGAAGTTGAAACTTTTGTTGAAACTTATGATGTTTTATGGTATCTTTATTGAAAATTTTAGTGCTAGTAGGTAATTGAAAACCTGTATACGTTATATGTTTGATAATATGTTCTTGGATAGATTTTTTCTCTCCCTTCCTTCTTGTTTGCATAATCGCATTTAAAATTCTCTGGCTTTTGAGTCTTCGTTGTTTATTATGTAGGTAGATCGTAATTCATTTGTTTCGGTGAATTTTATAGTGTTGAGTTACACAGTGACTAGGTTGGATAAGTTATCCTTCATTTGTTGCATAAAAAGAGAATTGAAATTATTGGCTTGTTCTTGGTTGTGCCAAGATAGTCTATAATACCACTGAATTTAAAGGAATTCGGGTTTGATGTTGCTTTGAGTTGATGTATTTTTAATCTCGATTTGTTCCGAAAGCACTAAACTATTTCGAAATTCCTGAAATTTGGGATTCCCGAAAATTTGGTTTGGGATCGGTCTTGAAATTAGGATTCTTGAAAATTTCAATTTGAGAATTGGAATATGGTTTTCGGTTCGGTATTCCATACCGAACCAACCCTACTTTATTCTATAATTTCTCCTAATCCTGATCGGTTAGGTTTGTAGTAATTTCGCTTAGAAACTACGTTGGCTAATACATTTCAGTTACGAACTTCATACAAAATGCATTCTTCGTCGAATTAACAAATAATCAATTTGTACAGTTAATTAAGAACAAAAGGACTGGAAACAGAAGCAACAAAACATGACCACGACCGAAAACGACAATGTTTTGGAGCCACCCATCAATTTCTCGATGGCGGATAAGGTTATATTCGATCAGGCTTCCCGCAGCTGTCAAACTTCCCATTCCTCCAAACTCCGTTCCATCATCTATCTCTGCCCCGAACCCTACCTGGAGGAGAGTTTGGAGCTTCTTCGGTTGCAAGGCATTCGGCTTTTCCAGTTCGGAATCGAGGGTAAGGAACCATATTCGTCTCCGCAGATTCCAGCAGAGACCATCTCGGAGGCACTGATGGCGCATTTACGTAACCATAATCAAAATTGAAGGAATTGGATTGAGGAGGAATTGAATTGAGGGGGAATTGGATTGAGGAGAATCATAATCCAAATTTCTATAAGTGCTGTTTACTAAAATGTTCTGGAATTAAATAGAAATGGTAGTAAATTCATAAAATTGTTTACCAATTCAACATAATCGGAGTATAAAACAATAAATTACTAAAATGCCTATGTCACAAATCAAATATTTTATGCTTATTTCTTTTAATACAATTTTATATAATATAATAATAAATAAAAAAAAGTGATTTATCTGTGGCGGTAGAACACTACAACCGCATTTCCTTCTTTGATTCTTTTTCCCTTGTTCATCTTCTTCCTATTTTCTGGTGGACCCCACCATGTTTTTATTCCCAAAATGTACACTGGAATCCTTTCATTAGGGAATGATTCCCTTTCATTTCATTCCAACCCCCGGTTGGTAAACACGCCATGAAAGTGTTGGTTGATGTGGAGAATCATCCAGTGTTGATCCACTCTAAACGCGGCAAGCATCGGACTGATTGCCTGGTGGGTTGCCTGAGGAAATTTCAGAATTGGTGTTTGTCTTCGGCGTTAGAGGAGTACGAGCGGTTTGCCGGCGACAAATTTAGGACGACGGATTTGAGATTTATCGAGACATTTGACGTATTGGGCCTCAGGGGATGCCTTCACGGCATTGTCCGCCATTATTAATAAGCTTAGGCTTCCGCAAAGAGGCGGTAGTTGTAAAAACAAGAGTTGCAAACCCATAAACCCTAGGTGATGTTTTAGTTTTTGCATTTGAAAATATATGCCCTTTTAGTTGTACTACAAAGAAAATTCATTCATTCTCTTAGTGATGTGTCCCATGGGAATTTTATTTTGGTTGTTATTGATTTAGCATAATCTCGAGATCTAGTTTATTTATTTATTTTTTTTAACATTCGATATTATTTATCGTACGGATAAGAAGTAAGATTAGCCTCACAATGGCTAAAAATAATGTGATTTAAATTCATCTTTGACGAGAATCAAATATAAGATTTCTCACTTACAAGTTAGAGATGCTTATAACTTTAATCCTCATTTCATGAGTAGGAAACTTAGATGAATACAAGAAATTGAACCCGCGCGATGCTGCGGGTTTGAAAACTATGTTAAATGTGTAATCCATGTCAAATTTATTTACATCCTAATGTTCAATAAAGAACCAAAACAGTCCACAATCATGCTATTTGGCCCCTCAATATGCAGACGCCATCCCCATCTTCATTCTTCAAATGAATTTATTCATTTTTCTATACCGAAATGAAAGCTTTCTTATAAAGCATTAATTTCATGAAACCCATTCTTACCTGATGATTATAGAGATATATGCACCATAACACAGTATTCAGACCTCCAGTAGTTGAAAGTGCAATGATCTGTTGCAATTGGTAAGTAATACTTAGTCAGTCACTCAACAATTACCAAATGGACCAAATAATAAAGAAAAAAACAATCTTGGTTAATTCATTTTACTAAGAAGAAAGGCTATGAAGTTCCGAAATGAAAATGCAACAATTTTTTGGAATGTCAAGACTTATTCATAATATTTAACCATGATATACAAATTCTCTGTGTTTTCATCTTCTGGATTACATGGAAAGTAGTGTTACAAAACATGTTAAAAGACAAAACTCATGATTTGGCATGAAACCACTAAAATTCTTTGCTTATATTGGAAAGGGTTTAACAAATTAAGCATGATCGAGGACACTAATTCAAAGGATGGTTAAAACTCTCCGACAACCATAAGTTTCATACAAAAACACTCAAAGAGCTCAAGTGGATTGCACAGTATCTGAACACAGATCACACGAATGGAAAACATCATTCAGACTTGCAATGCCTAACACTACACAATCCTACAATACTGTGTGAAAACCCGACCAAATTGTTCAACATTATCAAATTGAGCACAGTTCTGACTGATTTTATACATAATTCAATAAAAGAATAGCAACCTTTGGCTCAGGATAAACATAATGCATACAGAAAAATAAAACTATAACAAAAAACTTCCACACAAAACTTTTGCACTGAAGATGATGAGAATTAAAAATATCACACCAGAATTTCCACTTTCAAAAACAAATCGTGGACCTACGGATTAGGAAAAAGCCGTAAGGCATTTCATGGCATTTGTTTGGGTCTGATATCTGCGAGCCTTTCACATATACCTATCAAAGTGAACACCACCATTAAATGCTAGGGTTGACATCTATCTGTACATCCACAAAATAGAAACAAAGAAGGAAACACAGAAAGCAAACCAAAAGTACTACTGTTTTGCAGTGGAGGCTATATAAGTGATAATTTCAGCAACTTGTTGCTGAACCTGCATTTATCAAGACGTAACAAAGTAAAGCAAACAAAAAAAGGTATTGTGAAATCTTCCTAAATACAAATTCAAAACTATAAAGTACCTAAACATTTTCTCACTCCAACCAGGGACAGCAGAAAGTAAACGAACTAATATCTCAACTGATTGGTTAATGTCCTGTAAACCTTCCACTTGTTGTTTATATGAGGATATCGCTGCAACAAAATCAAATATAGTTATAATAAATTCAACCAATATGGCATGAAAACCATGGGAATTAATCATATGAATTGAGTCAACTGACTGAAAAACACAACACAAAACAGATCAAACCACCAACAAAACAGATCGATGTCCAAAGTTTGCAGTGAAAAACAGACTTAAAAATTAACAGGAAATTAAATAAACATTGTAAGCCTACAAATTCATTTAAGCAAAGAAAGCAATAATTGCAAAAGAAAAGAAAAATTGTAGACCAATGATTTATGGTAATAATTATTATGAAGAAATAAATTGTTCTTACTTTTCTACTGGTTATCAATGCTGTTACAACCATTGAATAGATTTTTTAAGAGCTTTCATAGTTGTTAAACTAATTGACTTTTGCTGTTGAGAATGGTGCCTTCTATAGGAAGAAAACAAAATATAAAGTTAGTTATAAACTTAATGCATAATATAATGACAGTGTGAAATTACATTAACTGTCAACTTACCATTGATACCATTAAAAAGGCATACGGACTATAGTTTATAAAATTGTAGGCTGCTTTCTTTCTTCTTGTGTTTTAACAATTGACCAGGAAGATTATTTGACTATATACTTATATTAACAAATTCAGTGACGAATGATGTGAAGGTGATGCTATCAAAAATGAAATTACCATCAGGAGAAGCTTCCTTTTAAAAGTCTTGAATGGAAGTAGAAAGAAATAATTCAACCTGCACATCATGCCGAAACTCATACAAATTCTCATGAACACACATCAATTTCGTTTTAAAAAATTACACATGAATTTCAAGAGAACTTAATAATCCACCAATAAACTAATCTCAAGCAAAAAGAGTTCAGCCATTACCTCCATAGTAATAGGCAGTAGGTGGATAAACGTTCGGGGGATAGCATATAAAGGATGTACGAAATCATGTAACAAAGGGGTAACAGAGTGCTCTGATGGGATCTGTCCATTTGCATTATTGATTTACTGTGTGATTCCAAGGTCTTTCTGGTTCTGCACAGAGAAGATCAAATAAAACTCATGATTACCTGCTGTTGGAAACAAATAATAAATATAAAGGGAATTTTATAGAAAATTAGGATTAGATTTTAACGGTTCTTACCCAAATTTGGCCAAATTCAAGCCTACCCTCAGTTTATATAGCCTCAACTCAGCGTCACACAAAAGAATGTTAAACATGCAATACGAAAACAAACCAATTCCCTAAACTTTCGAAATTGGGGATGATCTGAATATGGAATAAAACCTAGAATAACTTACCATGAGTACAGAAGATTTTAGAAAACGATTGAAGCCCATAATTTAACACGGCAATGGCCCCTAGTGGTCGCAGTGGTTCCGCTGCAAGAGAGAGTAATTGAAATATGCAGAACAAAAAACCATAGAAACAACAGAAAGAAAAACTCAAAATTTTTAGTAAAATTAAGAACAAAAATCACTAATCACACAACCAAAATTAATAGAAATAAAAAATTAGTATGCACGAAAGACCAAAATAATCTTTGAGGGGGAGGAAATTGATGAAACATCGAACCTTGAGAACTTGATTTTCTGGGCAGCGAGTGGAAGAGCAGAAGCAGGCTTGAAGAGAGTGAGTTCGGTTGGATTCTAGGGCTTGATAGGTGTGCATGCATGCGAAATCGGTGATGGGGAGAAAATTGATTTCGTGCAAGAGATTTCTTGTTCGAATCAAGTCGAGCAGGAAGGAAGAGAAAACTGAGTTTCTCGCTTCAGGTTACTAATCATGGTTTTTAGCAAGAGAGAGAGAGAGAGAGAGAGAGAGAGAGAGAACTGAAGATCGGAGCAATTAGAGCACGAAGAGCTTTTGTGAGGCAGAGATCGAAATCGAAATAAAAAAAGGAAGGCTCGAGAACATCTGGAACCATGCAACGCGTCGACATCTCGTAGAAGCAGAGGACGCGTGGATATCAGGGGCATACTTGAAATAAAAGAAATCAAGAAGGGTAAAAAGGGAAGAACACTGTGCTTATGAAACAGTATTTTAGTGTATTTACTCTTTTAGTTATATATAGAATTTGACACGCATGTTTACTTAAAAAATAGAAAGAAAAATCCTGAATTGAGAAAGTAAAAAATATGATGAAAGAATTTCGTATAAATTCAACTACTCCTCATCATTTTGATTCTTGGAATGAGAATGAAAAGTCATGAATAGGAAGGTTGAGAAGTCAATTCGATCTTATTGAACAATTTTTATTTTATTTTTAAGTAGAACTCAAATACTTTTTCCATCCATGTGAACACATAAATATCATGAATTGAAACAGAGTAAGTCTAGTAAACTCTAATTCTCCATTTTTCAGGTTTTGAATTATTGTAATGTGAGACTTATATATATTTTTTATTTTTATGTGTAATAAACACATGAAAATTATGAATCAGAATATTTCTAATGCATAAGTCTGAAATTGAAATACTTCTAAGAAAAATGATCCTCGCCGGATCCTTTTCCTAGGGATCCTTGAATCTCAACCGTTCATCGTATATCGTGCGGTCAGTTTTCGTTAGGTACTATTCATATTTAATTTTAAATTTTGAAATGATTTCTGACCGCACGATATACGATGACCGCACGATATACGATGAACGGTGGAGCCACCATTAGGCTAGGGTTGAACTCCAACCTAGTGCAAAAAGTAGGAATTGTAGAAATTTAGAGCTGATTTTAGTGAGGTTCATTGTTGTTAATGAAAATCAGTCCACCTTTTCCTTGAAAGTTTCGAAATTTCCATCTACACGTCAAATGGAAAGGATTTTTTTTTTCCAAGTGTTACATCTTTATATTTTACAAAAATGTAGACGGAAGCGTCCTAGGACCATGATTCTGGAACTCCTTTCCCTACTTCGACTATGGTCAGCCGAAGTCAGACTTCTTGTTTAGGGATTTACCCTTTCTGAGTAGCCCTTGACAGGTTGACTCTGGTTAATAAAGGCATGGGAAAACAAGAATAAATACACACAAAGTTACTAGGATAGCTTGCTTTTTTATATTTTAGCGATATTCTAGTTCAATCCAAATTAGGAGAAGGGGGATTCAAACTTGGCTACACTGATTCTTATATTAGGATTGATTCTGAAGTTAAAGAATATAACCAAGTTGATCAAGAAATTTCAAAATTTATAATGGAAACTTATTAGAAATTTTTTTGTGAAGGTGTTGGAGTTGGGATTTTTGTTGTTTTCGTATTGAAGTTGGGATTGAAACAGAAGATAAAGCATAATATAAAGTTACATTACAATTAACAACATGTTCTATTAAATGAAAGTGACTAAATATTGAAAAACACGCTACGCCGCGTTGATCAACTCCGGCAACGAGCATTAGCACTGCATCCACGGTTGTAGGGGTTGCTCTGATTCTGAGTACCCGGCTTGCAGTTGTTGGAGGAAGCACCTCTCTGAGAGCAAGGCACAGTGTTTCTCTGCAGCGCTTCATTGCTTATGTTTCGTGAGGTGGCCAAGATGAGCCTGCTAATCTCCGAGTCCATGCCAAACTCATCATCACGATCATCCATGCACTCTGCTACAGAACCCTCGCAGCGAGGTCTCACTGGAACCCAGCTCACCCCATGATCGCCGCCTGCATCAACGGAGATGACCAGAGCGGCCACGAAAATCAACGAAAAGATAATCGCAGAGGAATTGGCCATAGGTTTTGGTACGGTCTGTGTTTTTAGCTGCCAACTTGTATTTTGTTGTACGCCTGTTTACAGAGGGAGAGAGAGAGGGGGCAGCAAGAAAGAGAAGTGACAATCGGTAAAATTTTGATGTGTATATTATTTCACCCTATTGTTTTATTTATAGTAGTAAAAAGGGAAAATCTTTGTCCATAGTAGTTAGGGAAAATCTTTGTCTTTCAAGTAATCCATCTAAAATAGGACACTATGTAAAAGATGTTATACAGTTTCATAAGGATTTACACAATCACATTCCTAATTAAATTAGGTCTGTGACATATTTAAATTTGGTTAAATAAAAATTGGATGTAGATTTCTTCAAGGAGGTAATTACTTAATTGATATGCATTAATTCAACCTTATTCCAATTGCAACAAAGAAAGGTGAAATTGGAATAATTCGTGATTTATTCAAAACCTACCAAGAAAACAAAATCAATCACCACTAGAAAATATGCTCGTAGACATTTACGGGCTGTTTTTGCTCTTAAGTGCTTTTGCTAGAAGCTCTTTTATCAGTACGACATTGAAACTTCAATTAAAAAACTAAGTCCTTCTCGAAAAATATAAGCATGCCAATAGATTGAACTTGTTTACAACATCAGCATTATAATGATATTACACTCAATTCATTCTTGCTCATAGAATTAAAGACAAACAAAATCGGAAACCGAACTAAGCAACAGTGCTAACTAGCTTGCTCAACTCTCAGGCCTTCATTCTTGAAGATAGTAATATTACTCAATGTTCCATACCGTATGTATGCATAAATCTTGTGCTTGGAGCTTATTCCTTGAGAAGATGTGCATCTACGTCTTTAATGACATTGACCACAAAGCTGAGGTACTTCCGTGGAGGAGGATCGTTTGTTGGAATTTTTGGATCGCCGGGCCCGTTCCACTCTAACGACACCGATACTGTCCCCAACTTAACCACCTGCCCAATCCGTCAGGTGTGGGGTTTTACCACAAAAGGTCTTGGTATTAGTTAGAGTGGGGTAATACTATTTAAACCCCTTTGGTTTTCTTCACCCCACCGATGTGGGACATTTTAACACTCCCCCTCATGTGTAACCTCATTTAGTGGTTCACACGTGGATATCCACATTGGTAATTGAAACTCAGAGGTCAGCTCACGTTGGGCCCACTTGTTTTCAATTGGAACTCAGCGGTCGTCTCTATATTAAGAGCTCAGACTTGTTTCCTTCTGGGTGGTGACAAGCTCATTGGCTTGCACACACAAGCTCGTTGGCTTGCATGGGCCAGCAACCGTGGGCTCTGATACCATGTTGGAATTTTTGGATCGCCGGGCCCGTCCCGCTCTAACGTGCACGTGGTGCTGGTTGCTAATGACTTTGTACAAACAATTTATCAGCGTTGGTTTTGAACTCTACTTCAGCCCCCCGTCTTCAGCTTGTAATCACCAGCTCCTCTCGCAGCCATTTTATTAGTAATTAATATTAAAGTTCGTCTAAGATTATTTTTAAAGGAGATATTAAAAGTATCAAATAGAAAAACAAGACAACATCGTTCAAAAAAAGGGAAAAAGATCTTCAAACAATTCGAGCTCTTGAAATTTGATCAAAGGCTAAAGTTATTATAACTTTTAGAGTGGATATGTATTTTTAACCATTTGATCAAAATTCAAGGATCCGAATTATTTGATAATGATAATTAGATGAAAGGTATCCGGAAAAGAACCCTTTTCCAAAAAGGGAAAAAGAAAAACAAGACAGCAAGTTTCTTTCAACAGATGAATTTTATTAGAGGTGAAATTGACGTCCAACATCGAGGTGTACAGCATAACCCAATACCGTCAAATCCATTAATTTGATTATTTTATAAATGGCTCCCACAATGCACCAATCCCGTACCCCACCCAACCAATTTACACAATTTTAGTAATAGTAGGTCCCACAATATATAATAAAAAAGAAATTTGACTCATCATTTGAGAAATTTTTTTTTTTTAACATTTAACTTCAAATTCTCATTTTAGTCATTAAATAAAATTTGACAATTTATAAATGAGTAATGTTAGATAAACTAATTTTTTTTAAAACTAAATTTTATAAATTATATTTATTTGTTAACAATTAAATTATTATTTAAGTATTGATTAATGTTTATATAGAGCCACAACTCACAAAGTCCTACACAAATAACATGTTTTAGTTATGGAGGCAGTTGTGGATATGATCTGATCACTTGAAGAAAATGATGAGTCTGCTGATCTCTGTGGATCTTCATCTTTCACATGGGAGGTTTTATGACTACACGTACCAAATTTAATCGCAAAAGCGAACTTGATAATGAGACATCAATAATTCAACAAACTTCAATTAAATTGTGACCCATAAATAAATATGTGGAATTCCTATTACTTCTTTTGTAATCAATCAAAGTTGAATCATTGATGCCTAATTCAGAAAGTGAAGTGTTATTGGCACTTCAAAAGTTTCATTTTACACTCCTCACAAGTGTATTTTTCTTTCCTAATATAGAAAGTTTGAAGTGTAAAACGAGATTTTTGGAATGCTAATAACAATTCCCTTCAGAAAAGGTTTTTCTGTTTTGCATGCAGCATTTGGACACATGAATATTATTTGGGATTCTAATTGCGCACGCGTATTATCTTTTCAAATATAGAAAGTTTGAAGTGCAATTAATTTTTTAGAATGTAAATAAAATTACCTTCTTTTATTGGTTTTTTTTAAGGCTCACAAAAATGGTTGTCATTGTCGTTTGGCGAAGGAACTTCTTGGCTATCATCATATTGTTGTCTTCTTTTTCGCTTGAATTGCTAAAAAATAACTAATTACAAATCGATTTTCATCAAAAGGGTTGTTAAATAAGATATTAATTAATGCTATTTTTTTTCTTGATACTGTTTGGGTCTCTCAACCTCGATGTCACATCCCGGCCAGGGCAGCCACCACATCCCGGGCTCGACTCCACCGTAGCACGATATTGTCCGCTTTGGGCCCCGACCACGCCCTCACGGTTTTTGTTTCTGGGAATTCACGAGCAACTTCCCAGTGGATCACCCATCCTGGGAATGCTCTGGCCCCTTTCTCGCTTAACTTCGGATTTCCTACGGAACCGGAAGCCAGTGAGCTCCCAAAAGGCCTCGTGCTAGGTAGAGATGAGAATATACATTGAAGGCATAGAGGATCCACTCCCCTGGGCGATGTGGGATCTTACAATCCACCCCCCTTAGGGCCCAACGTCCTCGTCGGCACACTTCCGGCCAGGGATTGGATCTGATACCAAATTGTCACATCCCGGCCCGGGATGTGGTGGACCCCGGGCCAGGATGTGACATCGATATATTATTTTGCATTTTATTTCTTCCACGATCATATGTATCTCCATTGTTTAACAACAACTAAAAATACTATTATTTCTTTAAAAAAGTACTATGTAATTTTTTTTTTGTCAAAAAAAAAAAGTACTATGTATTTGATTAAGGCGATTTTATATGACGATGAGCAGTTAATTACTTGTAATCAAGCAAAAGGCACGCATTATTAACACAAAGATTATATACTAACGATGGACGTCACACCGTTTCACCATTGCATTCTTTTCCTTTCCTTAATTTAATTATCATGCCTTGATAAAGTGAGCATCAAGATCCTTGACGATGTTAACCATCAAACCGACGTATTTGTCCGGACTGCAACATCCTCAGTCAGTTTCTCATATTCAGTCGACAATTTTGCAATGTTGCCTTCATTCTTTTGAGTGAATTGATAGACTGGCTTGAAGCTCTTGTAATCCTGGAAGACATCTCCTTCCAGTCCATTCAGTGTTCTGGATTTGTTCTCGTTGTTAGACTACACTTTTTCCTTGAATACTCCAACTTCGTCCCCTATGTATTCACAAGAAAGTGGTCTCTATATTGACCAAGGAACAATAAAGGGAGCGTTTGATAAATAATTTGTTTCAAGTTTTTATTGAGAAACTGATTTTCATATATCTCAAATGATAAGTTACAAGAGTATTTATAGTCAAAAGCTAAGTGTAACAAACTAACAGACTTAACAAAATTACAATAGGAAATTACAACTGTATTAACTAGCTTTTAACTTCAGTTACTTGAGTAACTTTCTCTTCACACCCCCTCAAGCTAAACGGAGAAGGTTGAAGTGCTAGCTTGGATCGAAGAAGAAGAAACCGTTGCCGTGGAAGGGATTTGGTATGAATGTCAGCAAGCTGATCCTGACTACAGACAAATTGAACAGTCAGCAGCTTAGCAAGGACAAGTTCCCTTATGTAGTGATAATCGATCTCGACATGCTTGGTACGAGCATGGAAAACAGGGTTGGAAGCAAGAGCAATCGCAGAGACATTATCACACCACACTTTGGGAATAGAAGACAGCTTGAAACCAATGTCCACGAAAAGTTTGCAGATCCACGTTAACTCAGCAGCAGTATGAGCCAATGATCTGTGTTCAGCTTCAGTGGAGGAACGGGCAACAGTATGTTGCTTCTTGGCACTCCAACTAATGATGGAGGAACCAAGGAAAATGCAAAAGCCTCCAGTGGAGCGTCGATCCCATGAGCACCCTGCCCAATCTGCATCAGAATATGCAGTGAGACTGAGAGGAGTAGAGTTTTTAGGAAACCATAGGCCATAGCCAAGTGTGCCTTTAAGATAGCGAAGGATTCGCTTGACGGCTTGTAAGTGAGGTTATCTGGGAGAATGCAGAAATTGGCAGACCAGGTTAACAGCAAAGGAGAGATCTGGACGAGTCCAAGTAAGATACTGAAGGGCCCCAACAATAGATCGATATTTCTCCGGATTATCCACTAGTGAACCGGTGAGATCTAGCTTAGTAGAGCCAAGGGGAGTTGTGCAGGGCTTTGCTCCATCCATCTTGGACCGTTTGAGAAGATCCAAGATATACTTGGATTGGTGAATGAAGATCCCTGTTGAGTCGCGGTGAACCTCCAAACCAAGAAAAAAATGTAGATTACCCAAATCTTTAATCGGAAATTGTGCACTCAGTTGAGAAATAACACTGTTGCAGGCATGGGAAGAAGGTCCAGTAACAATAATATCGTCAACATATATCAGAATAATAACCAAGACAGGTTGGTGCAACACAAACAGACTATGATCAGATTGAGAGGCCTTGAATCCCATAGATAATAAAGCAGATTGCAGTTTTTCAAACCAAGCCCGAGGGGCTTGTTTCAAGCCATAAAGTGATTTTTGCAGGTGACAAACATAGGAAGATTTGTCCTGATCAATGAATCCTGGTGGCTGAGACATATACACATTTTCCTTTAAACAGCCATGTAAGAAGGCATTACTGACGTCCAATTGGTGCAGAAACCAATTTGATTGAGCTGCAAGTGTGAGAAGAAGACGAATGGTAACTGGTTTAGCCACGGGGCTAAACGTATCACTGTAATCGATACCCTCCTGCTGATTGTATCCTTTGGCTACTAACCGGGCCTTATAACGATCCACAGACCCATCAGGATTTCTTTTAATCCGAAACACCCATTTGCACCCAACAAGATTGTAAGAAGGATCAGGAGGAACCAGTGTCCATGTTCTTATATTTTGTAGGGCATTAAACTCATCCTGCATAGCAGCTCTCCAATGAGGATATTTAGAGGCTTGAATATATGTGGTTGGAACAAATTCAGTGTTGAAGGTGGAAGGAATTGGATGTTTAGTAGCAGTGAAGGCTTTGGGCTTGAAAATTCCAGATTTGGATCTGGTTTGCATAGGATGGGTAGAGATAGGAAGGGTGGGAGGGACAGGGTTTGCTGCAGAAATTGGTACAGGAGCAGATGGGGGTACAGGGTCAGAGGCAGGGGCAGATGGAGGAGCAGAAAGTGAATAGGATGCAGATGCAGTAGGAGTGGCAGATGATACAGGTACAGAGGTAGATGCAGGAGGAGCATTTGTAGATGGTGCAGATAATGGTGATGAAGAAGTAAGATTAGAAGAAGAATAAAGATTGGGAAAAGTAAGGGAAAATGATGAAGAGGTGACAGATGATTTAGTAGAAGGAGGTAACTGGGAAATGAGAGAAGGATTATGAAAGGGAAAAGTGGTTTCATCAAAATAAACATGCCGAGATATATAGACCCTGTTAGTGAAGGGGTCTAAGCATCTGTAACCTTTGTGAACCAAACTATAACCAAGGAAAACACACAGCTTGCTTTTAGGTTCAAGCTTGGATTGAGTGTAGGGCTTGAGCCAGGGATAACAGCTGCAACCAAAGATTCTCAGTTGAGTGTAGTCTGGTTTCTTCTTGAAAAATTGCTCCCAGGGTGAAGATTTAGCAGCTGGAGGAAGTCTATTAATGAGATAGACAACAGTGAGAAAAGCTTCTACCCAAAAGTGATGAGGAACTTGAGATGCAATAAGTAATGTCCTGGCTGTTTCCACAATGTGACGATGTTTCCGTTCTGCGCAGCCGTTCTGTTGAGGAGTATATGGACAGCTTAAGTGTTGTTGAATGCCATGGATTGATAAGTGCTGCTTGAACTGAGCACTAATAAATTCACCCCCTGAGTCACACCTCAAAGTTCCAATTTTGTTACCAGACAGATTTTCAACAAGAGCTTGAAATTGAACAAAAACTTGAAAGACTTCTGATTTATGTTTAAGGGGATACAACCAGGTGTACTTGGTAAAGTCATCAACAAAAATGACATAAAATTTGTATCCACTGACAGAAGACAAAGGAGCGGGACCCCAAACATCTGCATGAATCAATTCTAGAGATCTAGAAGTAGTACAGATGGAATTCTGAAAAGGTAGTTTAGCACATTTGCCTAAAACACAATTCGAACAGAAAGATTGTTTTACAGCAGTAGATATAGGCAATGAAGACTGTAATAGCACAGATTGCAGAGTCTTGAACGTGGGATGTCCCAAGCGTTGATGCCAAGTATGTTGAGATGCCTTGATTGCAGTAAGACCATGATGAATTGGTGAAGTCCGAGAAGATGTATAAAATGGATAGAGACCACAGCTAACAGGAGCTCTAAAAAGCATCATCCCCGTAGTAAGATCCTTGACATTAAAGTCAAAAGGATTTAAAGTTAGAGAGCACCAATTGTCTCTAAGAAACATGTTTGCAAAAAGAAGATCATACTTCAAATGTGGAACATGTAACACATTGTTCAATTTAAAAGTAGCAGAAGATGTATGAAGTAAAGAGGAACCAGTATGGAGAATCGGCAAACCTTGGCCGTCTCCAATATAGACTTTATCGGAACCATTGTAAGGCTGTGGATTTTGAAGATTGTTGATGTTGTTGGTCATATGAGAGCTGGCTCCAGAATCAAGTAGCCACGGAGGAGGAGAGGAAGCATTGGAGCTGGCATACATAGCAAGCTTAGCTGGTGGAATACGACCTTGAAAGTTAGGATTCATACGATTGAAGCAATCAATTGCTTGATGACCAGTATCGTCACAGATTTGACAAGGAGCATTTCTGGTTGTATTGGGAAAGAACCGAGAACCACTGCGATTTCCATCATTGCTACGATTTCCTCCACGATTAAAAGAATTCTTGTTGTTGGTGCGATTGTAACGATTTCGATTTTGAGAATTCCTTTGAGAATTCCTTTGAAAATTGCTTCCGTTGGAAGCAGAATGATGAGGTGGCTGAGCAGTGTATGCCTGAGGTGTAGGAAGCAGTGGCGGAGCAGTGGATGATGCCTGAACCGAATGAAAGGCTTGATAGGGCTCAGAATTTTGTCCTTGATTCTTGCGAGCAAGTGCCATTTCTTTACTTAGCAAAAAGCCATGAAGATCATCAACAGTAGTATCAGCAAGGCGAAACTGAACAAAATCCACAAATGAATCATACTCATCAGGTAAACCATTGAGAATGATGAGAAGAAGATCATGTTCATCCACTGGGGCACCAGCGGCAGCAAGAGCATCAGTAGTCTCTTTGATGCGTTGAAGGTACTCCGAGATAGAGGATGAACCTTTCTTGGCAGACTGCAAGGCTGAACGGAGTTGATGAATGTGAGAACGAGATACTCCGCCAAATCGTCGTTCAAGATTTTGCCAAAGTTCTCGCGCAGATTGAACACCAACCGTGAAAGGAATCAGATCTTCCGAGAGTGTGGAATTAATCCAAATAATGATGTTTTGATCTTTCTCATACCATAATTCATAATCTGGATTTGGAGCAGAGGTGAAACGACCAGATTCATCAACAAGAAACTGAGGCGGTGGAGATTCAGATCCGTCAACAATACCGGTAAGCTTGTAGCGGCGGAAGATCGGCTCGAAGAGAGATCGCCAAACAAGATAGTTATGACGCTTGAGTTTAGTTTGAATCATGCTTCCTATATTGTGAATCGTAATCGAGTTGATCGAGGCCTGAATTGAAGAATTAGGGTTTGTGTTCATCGGAAACGAATGATGAAGATTCGAAGAAGGAGGAGGATCAGCCATCACAGGAGGAGAAGTGTGAGGCGCGATCGGAGGAGAAGAAGAATTTGAGGAATTTGCCGCCATAGATCGTCGATTTCAGACGGAAATGGGCAGAAAGAGGATCTGTTTGGTTGGTGAGAAAAAAAAAATTATGTTTGTTTAGTGAGAAAAGAAAGTCGGTAGACTATGGGCTCTGGATACCATATTGAGAAACTGATTTTCATATATCTCAAATGATAAGTTACAAGAGTATTTATAGTCAAAAGCTAAGTGTAACAAACTAACAGACTTAACAAAATTACAATAGGAAATTACAACTGTATTAACTAGCTTTTAACTTGAGTTACTTGAGTAACTTTCTCTTCAGTTTTCACAAAAAGGAAAATTGAAGTTATTTTTGTCAGTTTTCTAAATTTATATTGGTAATTTTTATTTTTTGAAAACTGAAATAACATGAGATGATTGAATTATTGCGGCACACCTCGATTCTTTACCGACATATTTTGTTCCAATTATCCATTATATCAATATATATTTTTCATTCATGGGTTAGTTGTTCGCTTGTGAATTAGGGTTTAGTTATTGCGATCCTTCTGATATTGCTGGATTATGATTAACATATAATTGTGTTCTGGTCTTAGAGCAAAAGGTACACACCATGTTAAATACATGTAGGTATTTATATATAAATATATATTATGCACGTATACAGTAATTCCAACTTTTGATAGATCGAACCATGAGTTTCCCAGTCTCCTTCATGCACCTGAACACTGCCAGAATAAATTTTTGGGATGTGTGGCGAGTCTGGCTCTTGAAGATATTGTAGAACTTCAGCAGGTGCCTTAATTTCAATCTCTGTCTCAACTTTACCGTGCAAAGTCATGTTTATGATCAGTTGGGATGGTACTCAACAATGCATACAAGGCCTGTTCTAAAGAAACTTAAGGGCTGCCCTTTACTGCTATAGTTAAATTATGTAATATTAATTTATGCGATAACTTTGAAAAAGTAGTGCTTCGAAGGATCGCATGAAAAAAAATCGTTTATTAAAAAAAAATCAGATAAAGGAAAGGAAAAATTAGATTCTCATCCATTTTTTTCTATTGCATTGATTAAAACATTTCTTTTTAATTTTTGACCAAGGTCCTAACTTTTAATGCATGCCATTATTTCTATTATAAATTATTTATATATCAACATAATTTTATTTTTGAAATATATTCAATTAGTATTAGAAACATTACATTTGGTACATTTATATTTATGGTTAAACTTTGTATCATATATTTCTATTTTTAGTTTGTACCATTTTTAATTGGCAACCCTATTTTAATTTGTACCAATTTTCTTTTTAATTTTAATTTGTACCCACATATTAATTTCATTTTGTGCCCACAATTTTTAAATTTTTATTTATACTCATAATTCATTTATAATGTACCCATATTTCATTAAAACTCTTTTTTTTTCTTTATAAATGTACCATTTTGTTATATGTAAAATGTACCTCTTTTTTTTTAATAGATGTACCATTTTTTATGTAAAATGTACCCATTTTTTAATGTAAAATATATTTATTTTTTGTTAAGAATGTGTACATATTTATAATAAAATGTGTAGAGATAGCTGTAATGGTGAAGTCTGAGAAGAGAGGAAGAGAGAAATGTTTCTGTAAAAATGCTTTTGTTTTCTATTCATTCATTCTTCGTACATATGATTTACATTGTACACTTATATAAGTGTTTTGATACGAAACTTACAAAGCAAGTAATTCTTTTTAACCAACCTCCTTTTTTTTTTTTTTATTTTTTTTTTTTATTAAAATAAAAACTACCCCACCCCTTGACCCACCCCGTTCATCGAACCTAGGACCTATACTACCCCACCCCTTTACCCAGACCCTCACCACTAGGCTAGCCCTAGTGGCTTGAAAAAAATTAACAAAGCAAGTAATTCTTTTTAACCAACCTCCTTATATCAACTAATCCCTTCTAACCAAATTAACCAAATCCCCCAGATTCCAACTAACTCAACTATATGTATAACAGCTCATTTAATCTCTTGACAAGTGGCTTTGTTTTGACCATTGATGATCTCCTCACTTGGACCATCTTGACCTTCATCACTTGGACCATCTTGACCTTCATCCTTCTTACAAAATGTACCCCTTTTCAATTTTTTTTAACACTATGGATACATTTGTTTGATATTTATTATTTCAAAGGTATATTTTTATCTATTTATTCAATCAAAATTTTTGAGTATTTTCTTTTTTATTGTAATCATTTTTAATTTATATGTCATATAATATGAGATTTTAAATCCCATAACATGGCAAGTAATTAATATCAAACATATGAAAATACATATTAATAGCAATAATGAGGTGTACAAAGTAAAGAGACTTTGATAAAAAAAAAATTGAATATTATTAAGGGTTTAGTCAAACCATGTTATTAGTTAGGGACTGGATCCAAAGTTTATCTGAAAAAAATATATATGAGACAAACGTACGTAATCACTTTCGGTTCGATTAAGAACATGATTTGGATCAATAATTTTAGGGTGCTATTATTGATGTCATTAGATTTCAATAACTAATCACTGGTTTTTTTGCAATATTATACTTTTACATTTTCAACTACCACATTTTTTTTTCCTTCTGGATGTATGAACATTTAGGTATTGCGTTCGTTCTTTTGTTGAGAAGTCATCACCAACTCCCTTGCCCTACTATTTTTATCAAGGAAAAATAACTCCCCATGTTTAAAAGCTATATAATTAACCAGGATGAATGCTGGACAACTGTCGAAAGCAAAACTCAAAATTCATTGTATAATTAACAGTGAGACTACAGCCTGACGAAGAACATGATTGTCAAAAGTTATATTAAAAAAAATGATATCGAGGAAATTTCCAATAGATCGAAAATGGAGTCTTTACTTTGTATGGATTTATAAATAAGTTGGGCTACTCTTCATATTGTTGATTGGTTTTATGGTGTAACCTCAACTTTCTTTATGGTATCATAGCAGGTTGTTCCATGTATGAAGCCAAACGGCCACGCGCGCTCTAGTCACCCCTTTGTGTTGTCCACATGTTAGACTTGAAAATTCGCCACACGTGAGAGGGCGTGTTGAGAATGAATCTCACATTGATATAAGGAGAAATCTTAAATGAACTTATAAGTAAGATGAAAAAAAATATTGGACAAATATTGTAGAGTACAACATATTTTATTTTATAGATGTGATCGACAACCATAATCTATTACATCACAATGTCATATATGACATCCTTCGTACATCTTTTACAATACACACAGACCTAACTAAGAAAAGCATTTTATTGAAGTAGGTACGCATGATGAACATATGCATGCATGATTACATATAATTGAACCCTTTTTAACAAGACCAGCAAAAGCACTTTCCAACCGTTGCATATGCTGCAGCCTGCACATATGGTTTTTATTCATTAATTAATTTATTTATGCTCCCAGAAAGTGAGAGTCAAGATCCTGGACGAGTTTAACCATCAAACCGACATATCTATCTGGAGCTTCAACATTCTCATTCAGTTTCTCGTATTCGATCCACAGGTTGGCAATGCAGGTGCCTTCATCTTTTTTAGTGAATTTATAGACACCCTTGAAGCTCTTATAATACTTGAACACTTCTCCTTCCAATCCTTTCAGAGTTGCGGCCTTGTTCTCATCGTCTAGCTCCACCTGTTCCTTGAATATACCGACATGATCCCCTATATATATATATATATATGCATGCATGCATTCATGGTTAATTTCATAACAACAAAATATATAAACTTTCTCACCCTCTCTTATTAGGATTCTTTCCACTGTAGCAAAAATGGGGCAATATGACTTATTTAGGAAACATGTATTTACTATATAGGACTCTCATTGTCTGGAGCAAAAATTGAAGGAAGCATTGAAATTTATAAGATGTTATATATGGTGAATACATGATTTTTACGATTGTTCTATCTCGACCTTGTTTTTGCTACAATAAATAAGAATTTCTGCGAAAAAGCTGTAAACATTGAAACTCATGCTATGAACGTATGATGATCTGAGCACATCTGTTAAGGTATACATACATATAAAGTGAATAATTAAACAGAAAAATTGAATTAAGTAGCGGTACCTAGTTCATATTTCCAAATCTTAATAGAGCCGTGTGTTTCCCAGTCTCCTTCATGCACATCAACTCCTTTGATATGGGTATTAGAGATGTTTGGGATGAGGTGGGCGCTCTTGAACATGTTGTACAACTTGTCAGCTGGTGCCTTAATTTCTATTTCAGTCCCAATTTTACCATGCAAAACCATGTTTATGAGCAGTTTTGATGGGTGCTACTCAGAAATTATAAGAGAAGAATGTTAAAGGATATGTATAATTTGGGCTCCTACCCTCCTTAAATAGAAGCGACTAGAGTTAAATTGCGAGATAAAACTCAATGTGTTCGGAACACGATGCAGTACGCCATATATATGTAATATAAGTGGAGGGAAAGTTTTTTATTATTTTTTTTTCAAGTGTTCATGTACTTGTGTATGACATATGGCGTATGTACCCGTGTTCTGGATATTAAAAATTCTCTCGTAATATTTGAATAGTGGGTAATCCAATTTAAAAACCAAATCATGCAACACGTGATAAAGATTAAGTCATATATTTTTAAAATCATACTTCTCGGATAATTGGAATCCTATGAAGTAATGATTACAAGTTCACAATATGCATGGATAGATGAAGGGTTTGCTCATGAGTAATGTTAGAGCGACCAAATTTTTAAACCAAAATTTGTAAATAAAATAATATGGAGGTAGGTGATTGAATTATTACTTAAGTGTTGATTAACATGCTTATTTCTTATTAATAACATATCATTTGGTTTGCATTCACGCATGCAATAAAGATTAGATTAGTACGATCACACTAAAAATTTATCTGCAAATGTTTTAAAATAAAATGTAATTTATCTGCAAAGTGTTTTTTTTTTTGAAAAGGTACGATATTCATTAATAACAAATGAATATGTACATCAATGAGGATAGAGTGCAAACAAAGGGTCTCGATAAAAATCTTGACAGGATTTTCAACTCGGTCGAAGGGAAAAAGAGTGTCCCGCACCAACATAATTAATTAGGAATTGCTATCCTCGAAGAAAAGATCAAGAATTACATTAGGGGGTTCCTCAAACCAAACCACAATGTTACCTTAACTCAAGCTCAT
This sequence comes from Cotoneaster glaucophyllus, assembly GCA_036320875.1. Taxonomy (NCBI): domain Eukaryota; kingdom Viridiplantae; phylum Streptophyta; class Magnoliopsida; order Rosales; family Rosaceae; genus Cotoneaster; species Cotoneaster glaucophyllus. The sequence goes on along the minus strand of CM070069.1, from coordinate 32,907,514 downwards.
ACGTGCTAGCCTGTGTGCCACCTTGTTCGTCTCCCTTCCACTAAATTCAACCTTCCACTTGAACAATAAATGAATAATTACGTGTATCGTTTAGAATATTTCCAAAATGTGAGGTATCATCACTTCCTTCTGCAAAATGTTTTAGAATAGAAAGTTTTATCTCTTGAATGATCACATCTATTTATTTATTATCATTATTATATTTTTGGATAGATCGATACGTATGGGCCATGGCGTCTGTTTTTTTTTTTTGATAAAAAGCCATCAAATGGGGAGGCAGGGATGAGGTATTAGGTATCCACAAATGTCAGTTTCACAAAATCTTACTAAAGTTTATAAGTTTTATCTCTTGAATGATCACATCTATTTATTTGTTATAATTATTATATTTTTGGATAGATCGATACGTATGGGGAATGGCGTCGGGTTTTTTTGTTAAAAAAAGCCATCAAATGGGGAGGCAGTGATGAGGTATTAGGTATCCACAAATGTCAGTTTCACAAAATCTTACTAAAGTTTATAGATCTTTGAAGACTATCATTGACGATTGATCATCCAACAGGTGCATTATTTATTTTTTAACAAACGGTAATAGTTATACTAAGAAGATGGAGGAATGTGCTAAGTCTTACAATGAGCTTGACAAAATAATGTGATTCATCTTTACTTTTGGTGAGAATCGAACCTAAGACTTCTTACTTATAAGTGAAGAGGAATAGCACTAGACCGTAATACTGAGTGGCCACGTGCATTATTTATAGACAACAATAATAACAATATTATTTTTTTCTCATGTTGGGCCATTTTTTCTAAGGTGATGCTAGAGAGACCATCTTTTTAAATTATAATTGTAAATCACGTGATGTGGCGGTTGATGGTCAGATTATTTTTATAATCATTAAAAATGTAATCCAACTATCAATAGACACATAATTTGGTTTACAAAATTTGGTCTAAAAAGATGGTCTCCCTAACATTTTGCTTCTCTGTATAACTTTTAGTCATGACTTTATACCAACTTTCATTTCTAGATTTTAAATTACACCACGCTACTCGTTAGGTCCGGTTTTGAAAAATCGAAAACCGAAAAAATATTGAACCATTCACCAAACTAAAACATCAAGAAAAGAAAAAAACTAAACCGAAAAGAAAATTAAAATTGAATAAGCTGAACCAAAATTTCTGACACACCCTGACCCGGAATGTCAACTAGGACTCTGAATCGGGCTGTGCTGGGCGACACATGGCAGGTGACGCAGTCATAAAGTGTAGTGATGTGGAAAATGTGAATAAATTTAAGCCTAAAAGTGCCTAAATACAAGAGTGCGATGTGAGCGGGAATTAACCTAATTCACACGTAATGACAGAGCATAAGTACATTACAGTAAAATAGGGTGAGAATTATATCATCAATGGTAATCGTCTACATCAAGATTTGCCAATAATCCTCGTCGGTACAAAAACTCTGCTACTAGAACCTGGAAGGGCGAAAAATAAGGGTGAGTGGGTCTGAAAATAAAGTTTTAATAAAAACCTTTTGAAAACTTTATAACCCCTTGCCGTAAAACCTGTATAGTTTCCAGAAAATAATACTACGTAGGTATGAAACCTATGCACAAGAGCAGCGAAAACTGAAGTATGCCATGTCAGAACATTTCAGCACTAAAATTGGTAAACCAGATGTGAAACCAATATAAAATAGTATGCCAGTCAGAGTCACCTAACGTGACATATACGACTAAAATTATAGCTCATCAATTTAAGCTAGCACACGAGTCGGAGTCACCTAGTGTGACCAGTACGACAGGCTGGGTATAAATATGTACGCTCAAGTGCTACGATCACGAGAAGGCTGTGCGATAAATCGTGGGTCACCTACGAGTCGGAACCACCTATTGTGGTTTGTACGATAGGCTGGCACCAGACTTAGATCCAAGGTGAGCATGTGGTGTGGGAGGTGAACGATCACGTGAAGGCTGGCCCTAGCCTCGGCGGGAGCACTAATACCATAGTGCAGCCATGATGAGCTCTAAATAAATATGTGCATATCAATGCAATACAACCCATTCAATCACATAATACTCACTTGAAGCTTACCTGAGTCTCCGTAGCATCAAGCAACACAATTCACAAGTTTAACAATGCAATATTTAAAATGCAACTTATTTACGACATGGCAAGTAAAGCATAATTTCATATAAAAACGTTTCAGGAAACTCACCTAGAGTTCGCGCCACCACTCCCTAGCACGAATATCAAGGCGTCACGAACGATCGTCCCCTAGAACAATTATCAAATCACGTCTCATAATTCTTATCGATAGAACACGTAACTTACATAAAACACATCCCCAAGGACGTTCTAGAATGATAGGTAACCTATTGACCAAAAGTCAATCGTCGGTAGGGTCCACAACCCTACGCAACTCGATCGGGAAGATCCGTTGCTTGGATTTCCGATCCGTAATTTCCAGAGATACACATTATGCTTATAGAACAACATCCTAAAGTTTCGGAATGATCTGATAGTCGGATCTCCGCCAATTGCTAAAATTAAGTGGCGACCGACGTTTTTATTTTACAAACTTACAAATCCAATTTGAGAAGATCCGTAAGTCAGATTCCCAGTCCATCAGTTCCTAATTTCCTTAAATATTACGTACTATAATATATTAAGGTTTGGTGACGATCCAACGGTTGGATCGTCGATTCATATAAGGGTCAAGTGGCGGTCTCTATCAAAACTATGTTCAAACGATGAGATTTCATCAATCGGACTTCACATATGAAATTGGGGTATCAAATTTAGCCTATGAATGTCAGGTGGGGTCTCGGCCCACGCATTGCCGCACACGGCGGCCAGCCGCCTCGACTCACCGGAAAATTCAACTATTTCTAAAAATTCTCAAACTTCATAGAAATGGAGATCTCAGTGAGTAGAGAAAGTTTTATACATGTGGCCAAGTCCAATTTGGCTGGAAAAAGCCTCAAATCGCCATGAACACGCCGGAACCCTAGAATTTGAGTGTTCTTGATTCGTCCTCAAATTAACTCCGACGTTCCAACCACTAATTGGGCATTGTTCCTGACCTCTTGAGGAGTGTTTTAGTGGTGGTAATTGAAGAGAAACACTTCAGAAATGGTGGATCGCCGTCAAAGTCCCTTCGCACCCATCGGTGCGGTTCTCACAAAATCGCGACCTAAAACCCTTCGATCTTAGGCGGAAATGATACAGGAGAGGTTATGGAAAAGGTTGCAGGTGATGGATGGGTGTAGTTGGCCTGAAAAATGGTGGAGGTGGCTGGAAATTCATTCCGGGTCGAACAAATTAGCGCGGGTGTACGAGTCAAAAAGGTGACCCGATTTCTTCCCCCTTGTTCTCTCTTCCTTCATTTCCCTCATTTCTTTCTTATCCTATTGGTCAATTCCTTCCCCTTCCTCTCCTTCCTTTAATCTGGTTTCCACCCCAGCCACACACGTGGCTCCCTAAAACAAGTCACAAAAAAAATATCTATCAATTATGAAATTTATTAATTTATCTTCGGTATTCGATGTTTCATAAAATTTTAATCGTAGCTTCGATTTCGATTCTAATTGCCCTTCCGCGTTCGTATCATTGAGTACTTCAAGAATACGCTAAAAGAATATTTCACACATCTCACTATACGTTGGTCAACGAAAGTCAATACCTTCGCCTCTAAGGGCATTTTCGTAAAATCATGCTTTTAAAATTTATAAAAACGTAAAATTAGGGACAGGTCGTCACAATCAACCACCTTAAAAATTTCGTCCCCAAAATTTGAAATCATTTGCTAAACATAATGTACTCCAGAAAACATGAAGAAAAAGTGTGTGTATATATATAAGGAAGAAATCAAGTTAGAGCGGTTGCATAAAAGAGAATGTCGTGATCGAAGTGCAGTGATTCCTCTTTTATGCCTCCAAACTCAAACTTTCCTTCTTCTTCAGTTCAATGCCAAAATATAATACTTTTATTAAAATATAGGGTAAAAATAGACGAATAAAAACATAACGTCAAATTACGTATAAAGGGAAGTAAAATTAAATAGTTGTACTGAAATCAAAACCAAACATAGAAAGATTTCACCTACGCTCTCGCAGCATAACGTACTCTGAAAATAAGCGTGTATTATCTTTGGGTCGAGCCAAACACTAAATAACTAATTAAATAAGTAAATACAAAAGCTAACGTAGAATGACCTACTTGTTTACTTACTTAACGAACCCAGGGAATAAGTTATTGATATTACGGTTTACAGCACGCAATACCAACAATTCACTATTGTCTCGATAAGCAAGTAACAATTCTCGAGGGTGCAATATTACCATTGTGCCCCCTATTGGGAAATATGCATATATCGTCTGAACAAAGCCTCAATCGTGCTCACGCACTACCTTCTCAGGCAACCTTGTAAATATCATAAAATTTTCTATATCACAATCTCAATCATTCAAATACCTGTTCGCAATACTCTTCTGTAAATCACATACTGTGCATAAAATATTTATACCATATCTTAAATGATACCATGTTCATAACTAGGAATGTAATCGCAGTTACACATAACTCTAGCAAAGGTAAGTGTCTATCAATCATGTACTGCGCGTAAATCTCTATATGTCGACTCCAATGGTATCATAGCTAAACCAAGATTGTAACTGTAGTTACAAACAACTAAAATAAAGATAATGGTATGTTGCAACCATGCTAATTGTAGGACGAACAAAATGCAACATATCCACTAAGGTCTGAGTAGCTCGTTCAGACTAATCGTTAATCTAAGGGTGGAAATGTAATACTGAACAAAATCTAGTACTCATAACCTCCAAAAATACGTCCAAAGGCTTGGAAGTGAAACGCGTAGCACAATGAAATATAAATACGTCAAGATGATAATCTGATCGGTTTCTGTTTGCCTGAACTTGTATAGAAGTCTAGAAGCAGCTCTCTCATAATGCCACCATCCTCCGAAACAAACAGAGAAAAAACTGTGGTTCTCCAGGAAGTTTGGACTTTATTTCCTCAAACATCCTCTCAACTTTAACCAAAGGTGGGGTGCCCCTAGACTAAGGATTCTTTTCAAACATATCAAATGGAGCCTCGATTTTAATTCTTCACATCTCCGCATTTAATGATATATCGTACAAAGGCTTTTAAATCACAGCATGTGGAGAAGTTAACAACATCCCACTTTTCTATCTTAGTTGGCTTCACCAATGTCTTGTTGTTGAAATTCTAGCGCCCATTTCGAGGAAGAGAATCATCATCATTACCGACTTTAAGCTTAGGGGCTGGAAGAACACGACCTTCCATTTGAATAAAGCTACCACCAACTGAAGCACCACATGAGAGTAGCATTGGTTCAGCATCATAATTATTGATTTTTCATATTCTCTACATGTACAAAAATAGCTCGTGCAAAACTTATAGCGATATTTCCCCCTCTCTATTTGGATACAAAAAGTGATTATAATCACTCGAACAATTCCCCGATGATTCAGAAATAACGTCAAATCGATGCTCGTGATCTCCAACTGGGATATGATAGGACAAGCTAAAGATATTCAAAGGTAGATAGGTCTTTTGCTGCGATAAACAATAACTACGTTTGCACAACCAAGATGATACAAGATGGTACACCCGTAGATGTTAATTTAATATCTTCATTGTCGCTGTCAGAACTTTAGCTCATTCCAAAAGTAAGTGTATTTGGGGAAGTTCTAAGGTTGATAAAGATTTTGGACATATTTCTCCACAGAGAAGTACCATTCGGTTTTCGAATGAGGAGAATAACTATTAACTTCAGATCATGTATATGATGGTTCATTTCGAAAGGTTCTCACCGTTAAATTATATAAACGATACTTCGCTGTGCTGCCTCTGCACAGTTAAAATATCCATAAAGCATATCATCCTGGATTTCCAAAATGATCAACGTCATCGAAAATCATAAAATAGAGATAAGGTGAGACAACACTTTGGTTGTCAGAGGCTTTAATTATATCCAACATTCCAAACCAAACTAACTTTCCTAGATTGTAAATGAGGAAGTACACCATAGCCGAAAGATCGCTAACAAATTGTCGATAAAACTGACAAAAATCAAGATATCTTGAAATTCAAAATATGTTGTGAGAATTTCAACTTCCTATCGTTACAACCTTTTTGGGGAAAAAAAAGAACATCGTCTGCAGAGATCATGTCTCCCGAAAAAGTACCAATCTAAACAAAACTAATATTTGAGAAATTGGTATAAAGTTGATTGCCGGGATTTATAGAATTTGGTCTCACTGCCGACGTAGATGAAAAGGTCGTCGATAAGACCACTATGAATTCATCAGGCTATGGAAGAAAACTAGAGTTACAAAGGTTGGTCGGCTAGACCATCAATTCGAAGTAAGGGATAACAATTTTTAATCGTCACCCGATTAAATTGCTACAATCTAGGTACAATCCTAAGGTTCAGCCTTTCGCTTTCGCGAACAAGTTTGAAGTTTCCAAGATAACATGTTTAGTCCTTGGTTAGGTAAATTCCTATTTGGTAAACTTTTTAACTAAGTTTCTCACTGACGTCAGATACGTTCAATATGAAGCAAGAAAAATTGGTGTAATACTAGGAAGTGGATCGGTGATGTACTTCACTTCATCATTTGGTGATATTCCCGGTAAAATTTTGGGAAATGCCGCCAAAGGTATTCGTCCTTGAAATGTACCATACTTATTTTTTTTCTTTTTTACTACGACCCCTACTAATAGGTCATCATGACTTTCTCGATACTCAACTTGCTCTTACAGCAGAACATTAACTCGTGCTTCAAATCTAATGCTTGTGGATGGAAGTGACCACAAGGTTGAATGGTCGAGAATGTTCTGGTTACCTAGATAGGTAAAACAATTAACACAATTGCGAGTTTACTGTCCTTCTAACAAACTTGCCCTTAAGTTTCCGAGATTTAGTTTCTTCGACTCAAGTAGTCACTGTTAACCAATATATTAGTCGCGCCACTAATCATGCATTTTAAATATGTTGATATTGTTCGTTACCCGGAAACTGTGAACCAGCGTTCTGATATAAAGGTATCATTACTAGATACTAGTACATATGTCCGGTATCATAAGTCATACCACCTGAATACTGGTTGACAGTTCCCAGATATCGGATAATATCATCAATTAGTAGCGCCACAATAGACTGATCACAATTTAGAGCCCACTCAGGTGAATAGTTTTGGACAATTGGTAAGGAACAGGTCCGGTGAGGTGGTTCAATTGTTTCTAGAGAGAAATACTTACTACTTCAGGAATTTCTACTGACCGTAGATATAACAAATTGTACACTTGTGCCTATGCTCGTCGAAATGACGAGTACATTACCAAAAGAAATTCTGGAAACTAGCTTTGATTGAAGAGTATTTTACCTAGCACCAGAGCAGCGCCAACCCTACCAGTAGCACCCCACCTTTCCCCAAGGAGAAACCATGCAAAAGCAGCACCCCAGACAGGCTCCAAACCATAAATTATTGCTGTTTCTCTTGATGATACATCACGCATTGCGGCCATCTGGGAAAAATACTTTCCATCAAACCTTTAAGCTAAAAAGATGCGTTTCAAATAAAACGATATTGGAGAGTTTATTTTGTTTGGAAACAGCATAAGTAGTATGCTCAACCAGAGGTCCTATAATTTACAAATATTAATTTTATATACAGGCGATCAGATAAGCTTTATATCGGAGATATTTGTATCCATTGAATCACTAGTAACTTAGAATGCAAAACTAAATGACACACTCTCAGATCAGCATTTGCACATGCCTCTACCCATAAGCATAGACCAGTCGAAAATATGCCTGAGTACAGTGCAGGTATCCATGGGAACACAACCACCCATTCCCAGAACATCCCCCATGTCCATAACGATGGGTGAAAATCTTGGAGGCCACCCGACCCTACTCCAACGCAGTACCACATTGTTGACATGACAGTAACAACACATACCTGAATGGAATCTTAGAACCTTAGAACTGTCCACACCACCAATGAAGATTAACAAGTAGCATTAATCACAATGTAATTAACATGGACATAACATAAGGACAACATATACTACCCTCATAACCGAGCAGAGCAAAGAAATTTCACTTTTTGCGTTCCTCGAAATGTGCTCAGTTCTTAGCATATGGACACCAAAAAACACAGCACTTAAGAAGTTCAAAAAATCTCCAACCTGAAAAGGCTTTGTTTGGTACAATTTGACTAAGAGCAAGCGAGACAGACTGATCACCAAAATTATAAAAAATGATGATGATTCTCTATATATCTAAAAAGGGTAAAAATAACTTACACTGGGGGGAGATCCACTGGATTCCAGCATTGCAACTCCTATGATAGACGCAAAAGCTCCAAACCAGGTACGAGCAGGAACTATTGCTCCTAACATACCATCAAGCAAGGGAACTATAACTACCTGTTAAATTCAACAAGAAAATGCCAAACACTGTACCTTCAGGTACTCCCAGAAAGCAAGAAATTTGCCTTCCCATATATGCATAGAAGGTTAATTAAGGTACTTACAGTGAACATGGACAGAAACGATGCACTACCAGCATCTGAAGTATGCAATCCCAGTGTCTGCATGAGATACCCTAGACTGACCCAGAAACCCTACTCAATCCCTGCTTTACATGTCTGAGCACCACCTCGAGCTTGGAACACAAACGGGATGAACGGAATTGCTGACACAGCAAACCGCACAACAGTGAAGGCTGCCGGGTCCATGACGGCTTCCACCTCTTTTACAATTGAGAAATTACTGGCTACAGCAAGCGAACAAAATGAGTGAAACAAATTTAAAATTGTGATGCACAAACTTCCAATGCGCCTCTCGAGCCCGAATTTTATACCAAGCAACTCCAAATCAACCAGCATTTCGTTCGCATTTTCGTTATACATGTTAGACTACAGAGGTTAGATTAGGATTATGCCAAGTGTCATGCATTAGATGTGTGCCATGTGTCACATGTGTATTAGATAAGTTAGTTATGTGAGGATGAAGTTATATATAAACAAATGTTGTAATAATTCTGAGATAAGAAGTGAAATATTGAAAAGTTCAGTTTCCCTCTCTACTTTCTCTCTCTATCCTCTCTCTCTCTCTCTCTCTCTCTCTCTCTCTCTCTCTCTCTCTGTAAGTTTTGTTATCATAGTATCAGAGCTGGCGACGGGTAACTCCATCGATTGACGACGATCCTTGTGCTTCCGCTAGCATTTCTCGTTCGTGTCTCTGATGCTCGTTGATGTTGTATGCTCGTTAAAGCTTCGTCGGTGCACTAAGTCGGTGTGCTAAGTCGGCGATTGAAACCCTAATTTCTTTGGGGTTTTCTGTAAGTTGGTGATTCTTTCTTTGATTCTTGCTTTCTTTGGTGAAGATCGTGTTGTTATTTGACGGATTTGTGATGTATTAGTGTTGATTCTTGCTTGGTTCATCTTTGATTGTCACTGTGTTGATTCTTGCAAAGTTGATCATTTTGTTCGTCTCATTACTCAGAAATTCTAATTGATTTGGTGTGTTCATATAAAAATGGTTATTGTTGCTCAGTTAGCTCTTACTCAGTCAGCGATCTCTTCGTTGATTCCCAATGTTGGAAACACTGTGACTGTAAAACTTGATGATTCCAATTATGTTACATGGAATTTTCAAATGGAACTTTTGTTAGATGGAAATGGAATTCTTGGGTTTGTTACTGGTTCAATACCTTGTCCAAACAAGTATGTAGAGTCTGATTTTGCAGATGAAACTGTTGAAAATCCACCAGTGATTGCTAATGCTTTTAAGGTTTGGAAGATTCATGACAAAGCTTTAATGACTCTTATCACTGCCACATTATCAACTGCTGCTCTGTCATGTGTTATTGGTTGTCAAACTTCTAGAGAAATGTGGACTAATCTCAAAGAAAGGTTTTCTAATATGACAAGAACCAGTATTGTTCAAATAAAAATTGATTTACAGAATATCAAAAAGGGACCAGAGTCTATTGATTTGTATCTGCAAAGGATCAAAGATTGTAGAGACCAACTTGTTGTTGTGGGTGTGTTGATTTCAGATGAAGATATTGTAATTGTGGCTCTTCTAGGACTTCATTCTGAGTATAATACTATCAAAGCTGTTATTAGGGGCAGAGAAAATCTTGTCTCTCTTAAAAAACTTCGATCACAGTTAAGAGCTGAAGAGTCTACATTAGAAGAAATGGTTAAGCAAGCTCATGTGATGAGTGCCATGTTTGCTAATTCCACTAGTTCTAGTTTGGAGATTGGTAGTTCTTCTGGATCAAAGTCATATTCTCAGATGGTACTCATAATGGTCCTCCCTTTCAACAGATGTCTCAATTGCCTCAATTTCTCCATGTCCAACAATGATTCCTTTTCAACAATTAGCTGCATTTCCACAGCAGAATGGACCATTTGCACATGTGACTCAAACTGGTTCAGGGACATACAACAACTTCAGGGGTAATCAGTTTAAACCAAAAGGAAAAGGAAAAAAGTTTTATTCTGGTTCTCAACAATATTTTCAGCAACCTTCTGTCCATGGTTCTCAGTCATTACAACAACAATCATCTTTTCAATAGTTAGGCAGTTCAATGTCGACAGGACAAATGTCTCAACCTTTTCAATTCTGTCAAATTTGCAACGGGAAAGGTCATAGTGCTCTCACTTGCTTTCAACAGGGATGCCAGATATGTCATAGAGTTGGGTCATCCTACAAATTCAGTTACTAAGGTAGCTCTTAGTAAAGCAGCAATTCCTTTTTCTTTTAATGACACCCCCTCACACTTGTACTGCATGCTTGCAAGGCAAGTCTACTAGACTACCATTTCCCTTAATGGCTTCAAAATCTGTCAATCCATTTGAAGTCATTCACTCTGATGTCTGGGGACTGGCTCCTAGTGGGTTTATAGAGGGCTATAGATATTATGTGTCATATATTGATGAATGTACCAGATATACATGGATATTCCCATTACTGAATAAAGCTACTGTTTTTGGTACTTTTGTTCAGTTTCAAGCTTTTATTCAGAATTCTTTTTTCTGCAAACATTAAAGTGTTCCAAAGTGATGGTGATGGAGAGTATGTAAGTGCTTAGTTTCAAACTTTTCTTAGGGATAAGGGCATTCAACATCAAAGGTCTTGCTCTTACACTCCTGAACAGAATGGGTTAGCTGAAAGGAAAAATAGACATATTGTTGAAACGGCTATAACTTTACTTCAACAAGCATTACTACCCTCACAGTTTTGGTATCATGCTTGTGCTACAGCTATATATCTTATAAACAGGATGCCCACCTCAGTTTTGTCTATGAAGTCTCCATTTGAGGTCTTGTATCATTCTGCACCTACACTGGACCATTTGAGGGTGTTTGGTTGTGCTTGTTATCCCTCTTTGAAACCATATAGGACAACTAAACTTGAACCCAAAACCACTACTTGGTTGTGCTTGTCTATGAAGTCTCTGTTACTCTCCTTTCGTCTTGCGATCGATTTCCACTAGAATTTTTAACCAATGTGATTGGGTTCGGATTCTGATTCGGATTCGGACGATCCAATTTCACTGGCTTTCATAGTCCCTGTTTGGCATTAGGTTTAGAGCTTCTACTAGGAGAAGGAGGAGGAAGAGGAGAAGAAGAAGAAGCGGTTAAACGAGGTAGTTTCCGGGGATTTGTGTGGAAGGAAGAGAAAGTTAAGGAGTTAGTAGAAGAAGAGCATTTGACGGCGGTGGTGGCGCGAATCGATGAGTTCCACGACCACCCGAATGGTGATTGGGCAACCATGCCTGAGCACTGGAGCACTGAACCCAGAACAACTGCGCGTTGTGGCTGAGATTAATTACCACTTGTTGATATTTTGGTTCCTTTTTTTTTGTTTTTTTTGTTTTTGGAGACTATTTTGGTTCTATTTTTGGGTCAAGGAAGTTGATATTTTGGTCAAGTCTCCGACTATCAGTTAAAATATCTATAATGTTGTAGGCATAATTTACTGAAACAATTATGGAGGCCAAAAGAGAGAGAGGGTGCGGCAAGATTGAGAGAGAAGAGAGAGATGTGTAATTGTGGGTATATGTTATCTCACCCCATTGTGCCTTTATTTATAGTAGTCGGGAAGGTTAATTACTTACCCTTTAGGATTACAACATTTAATAGGTAATCTACTCCTAATAGGAATATAAGATACTTTCCCATATTCTCTAGGATTTACACAATCACATTCCTATTCCAATAGGACTGCAACACTCCCCCTTGAGTGTGTAAATACTCAAGTAAATGGCGCATCAGGTCTTCAGTGATGAAGCAGGTACAGTTGATGAAGTCATCGGCACAACGGGTGATCGCGAGTCTCAAATTTACTTTGAAGTATGCATGTGTAAAAACTCACAAAAACCTCGCTATGGTAAAACCCAAGGAATGGGGAAAACCCATAGACTAAGGGAAAAGTAAGAAAATATGCATAATGTCTTAAACAAACGTCAAACTGGACGAGTGTAGTGAACTCAACGGAGTATGATCATCCCAGGATGGGTGCCTCATTAAAACCTCGTTAGGTAGCAAAAACCCAGTGGGAAAAATGCTCCTAATCGTAGGAAAAAGAGTACATTAAGATCATGTGAGTATGCTTCTGGATACTCCCCCTGAGTTAGACATAACTTCTAAATAAGAGAACTACAAGCGATTCAATTCAGATAATTTGAGCATACCGATTCCTTGGACAAGCTTCTGGAAGGTTGACTTCGGCAGTGACGTAGTGTAGAGGTCGGCAAGGTTGTCTGGGATCGGCTTGCATGACTTCAAATCTCCTGATGCTTTGCTGATGTAGATGTAGACGCAATATGTCTTGGCGTTGGCTTCGTTGATGTATCATGGCTTGGTCGGGTTGATACATGCGGCATAGTCATCATGGATCGTCGTTGGGACTCAACGATGGATGAAAACACAGCAAGTACTTTGAATATGCTCAACAAGAACTCATAACCATGTCTCACGTGTGGCGTAGTGAAGTGAGGTGAGTCTTGGAACGATTTGAAGATTTCGCAACTAAGGTCATATCGTGGACCTCCAAGATATTGCGATATCCCTAATGGTAAAGACATAACCATTCGGGGATTTTGCCTTCTGCGGGTTTGATAAGTAACCAGCGTCAGCATAACAACAAGGCAAGCATCATTTCGAGGATCATGGGGGTTGGATCCGCTCGAGATGTGTTGGGATTTGATTTGCCCAAATTTGTAGTACCTTCAGGGAACGTCTTTAATACCAATTCAGTGGTTGCGTGTAGGCGCGGTGCTGCATCTTTACCAAGATCAACAGCGAAGGAGATGTCCTGTCTAAATGCAATGAGCTAAGTACAACGAAGCGCAAAGTTGAACTTAGATATGGAATTTCGGATCCCATAGCCTCTTCAAGAGTCTCATTTGCATATAACGTATGGACGATCAAAGGTATACTCAAAGGTAACACATTCGGGGTGTAGTTCGACTGGTAGACCAAAATACCGTCAGAACGATGCTTCAACTTCAGGTCAAGGCATAAACGAGTTTTCCTAAGATCCTTCATCTCTAATTCCATCTTCAGGTGCGAGGCAGTTTTCTCATGTTCTTCCAGAGTCTTAGTGAGATTCGTGTTAATGACATAAACTGTAACTCTAGCAATTTGGAATAAGACTTCATAGTTTAACACGCAAGGGCATAATTCATATCCCTGACTAATCAAATTATCACGTAGACGGGTATACCACATCCGTCGGATTTTTCAATCCATAAGTGAACGCCTCAAAACGAGTTAAGAGGGTGTTCCGTGGTTCTGGAACTATTTGAGTCAGTCCATGTAATTCTTACATGTCAATCTCCGTATCTTATATCCCCATGGAGAAATACTAACCACTTTTCATAATGCTGCTATCAATCACAGGACGTTTGAGAGAAACCTTGCGTCGTAAGGCATGCATCATATCGCACTATTTCATTCATCTCATAACGCTTCCTTTCCCACTCGTAACACAATAAGGTTACCTTGGGCAGTGTAGGAACTACGGGTCCAATACACACTTTGGTAAGGAATTTGACCTAGATTGTAGTTTCAGTTGTCCAATCAGTTCTACGTTGTCACTTAATCAACAGAACACGGTTCGATATCGTCGCTTTTCATTTATGTCGGTAGCTACCATATAAGTGAAAACATCATCGATGATAATCTCATTTCAATTCCATTTAGCTCACCCAAACTAGTATACTGGACCAAGAACTTCATGTCTTGGGAGTAATCCAGATTAATCTCATGAGATGGAAATGATTTGAGACAGCGATCGAGTTCAGATTCAATGTTGTGCCGTGTCTTCCTCTTCCAGGGAAGTGAATCCTACTAACCGAATGATCTGTCGTGCTCCAGGCCAAGACAGATTGATTGGCTATCCGCCGCTGTACCGGACCGTCCAACAGGGGCGTCCAAACCGTCCAACAGGGGCGGCACATCCTCCAGGGATGTTGACTCGACGTCCGTTAAGTACGTCTATCCTTGCAGGCATGTTTGCAGCTGGTATATGATCTCGTCACTTTAGCTAGATCAGAGGAATGCGTCTGGAGCAACATTCTGAAATCTAGAAATCATCGCACTTGCTTATCACACTTGTGCGGTATGGGGATCGAGATAAGACATAGTGGGCAACGTCCACGCAAATTTGCGCCGTTCTACAGGAACGTTGACGTTCTTATCTCCCCCTAACGGCGGGAAGACTGTCTCATTAAAGTGACAACCCGCAAATGAGCGGTAAAGAGATCGCGTGCAAGGGCTCGAAGAGAGCTAGTGTGAAAGAGAATCATGATCGACAAAAGATACACATCCTTCTTTGAGGACCCATGGTGGTACGTTGCGGCGGCGCAACTTGGCACATAGAATGCACACCCAAATGCGTAAATACGAAAATCGTCAGGTTCGTACCCAGTAACCAACTGTAACGTCATATAGGTTGGGTGGCAATGGGCCTCAAGGCGGACCAATCATCACTGCGTACAAGGATTGCATAGCCCTAGGCAGAAACCGAAAACTTGGTACGTTTACCAAAATTCGGGCGATCATTTAAATTGCGCTTTATGATCGCTAGGCGAGGCTATTTGGGGTAAACATGGGAATTCAATGTTCAATTATAAACCCAAAACGACATGCAATACTTTATCGAAAACTGTCGATGTAAACTCTCTGACATTATCCAGTCTCCCGGACCTTAAGGGATAAGTAGGGTGGTGAGCCCTTAATCGGCCAGAGGTTTAGCAGTAATGTGTGTGGACAAACATGTGACCAGTTTGTCGATTCATCAACCAAAACCATAAGTCTTTATATGGTCCGCATTTTGGTTGGATTAGTCCACGTATATTCCCTTGAATCCACTGTGAAAAGAGAGTCGTGTCGTATCTTTGCAAGGGATGATTTATAAAATCGAATTTCCCTAATGAGCATGCTTGGCAAAGTGTGCTTGTAGGCACAATATCCTTACTTCGGGTAAGGAGATGCATCGTAGCATCGTTGGTCGACCTAAGTGTCCCAAAAGGTCGTGCCAAAGCAAGTAAACTGCTCAATCACCTAGCCCTAGGCCGGCCACATATGGCGTGTGCCCCAGTTGGGGGACAACCCATTGGCCCCAAATCAAAGCTTCAGGCTCGTTTTTGGTGGTGGTGCAAAGATATTTCACTCTATTTTCTTCAGTGGTTTCATTTATGATCATTGTCAACTTGAATATCCTTAAAAACTCAATGTCAGGGAGAATTTAAGGTCCCTTAAATGGTGATTCAGTACCATTCATGCAACGAGGAGCGTGCCATTGCTCTTAATCAGGTTGGATAGACCTGAAGTCGTTGTTAGAGATGTGATTTAGGTGTAAAGTTAGTGTGCGTAGTACGCATTCATCCAGACAACTAACTTTCCCACATTCCAACCTAATCACGTGTTTAATTGAATCGGTCACATGTACTAAGAAACATGATTCAATTAACTCATATTCGAGGACAATATCAATAAGATTATCCATAAGTAAAACATACACCAAACTTGAATCCAAGAACATGGAAAAATGTTCACAAAGTAAGCAAAGCTACTAGGTGGATTTGGCCAAAAGGCCATCCATGTCAAAATTTTGCACTTCCAACGATGTTTGGTGGAGCAAAATTAGTTTCACATATTGACTACTAGAATGGTACTCCTTAACAATATTGGTAGGGGCACGAACAGGTGCATAACCAATAATCTATTCCATCGGGACGGAAATAGATTCTGCAGGGTTAAGGTTGGGAATACTATCCCTTATTCTTGAAGTTTTTAGGTCTTAGGTACCAAGGATCATGCTTCGGGCATGATGCCACACCTTGGCAGGCCCTGATTCTACCATATGTTTGTAAAAACAAACTCAAAATTGGATTATGAGATGGACAAACCCAAACTTGGGTTCAGTAGGCTTTGACCGAACTGGGTTGAGCTATATGGTAGACTCCAGTCGAACTGGGTCCATACCTTTCTCTCGTTTGTGGTAGTAATCAGATCCGAGAATTTGGTAAACTTCCGCTTTCTACACTGCTGCTTCAAGAGCGAGTTAGAGACATGGAAGGACGAGAAAAGTATTCTCCAGTCAAAATTCAATCGAATTTATAAACTTCAGAATTGTACTCATTCATGGATGTAATCATGGTGTGCTTCAGGCAATGTCTTTCATGATTAGACAGTCCGTAGGTGCGAGCCAAAGAGCCATGGAATCCTCGATCGGGAGGTCTTTCCATTTGTAATGCTTCGGGCATAAGTCTTCGAATGAAGATCATGGCGGAGGCTTATTCAGCTCTTCCATGCCATTAGTGGCTTCAATGGTTTCTCAGCTTCTTAATAGTCAATGGGAGATTCACGTCTTGTGCCCCACATTAAGTGGTTTCTATGGGAAACATCCAAATCAGGAAAATCGAACTTGTGACGGTTCAACAATCCACTGAATTGGAGGGAACAAGATTGTGATTGGTGCTATGGGAATGAAACATCCATAGGCATCAACATTCGATGTCTAAGACATGGTTTTCATGAAAATCGTCGGGTTTTCATGGGTGTATTGTTTTATGAAAGCTTCGGGTTTCAAAGGCACTAAATTCGAAACTACAGGTTCGATTTAGTTTATGAACATTTAGTTCATAAAAAAGAGGTTCCTGCAAGAAACACAAAATGCAATATACTAACTAAGTGTAGTGGATTTGAGTTGTCTTCGGGAACTCAAGTGTGAGAGCTTCGTTACTACGAAAGTATGTGACGGTTCAAAGTATAAAGAGAAATTATTGAATCGTTAATGTCCAAAAGTGATCTTCAGGTCAAGAATTTTGGATTCATTATCAGATTAATGGACTGCATGTCACTTTTAATTAATTCAATAAATAGTGCCATACAGGGTCGATTGTAGAAGCAAAATAATATTAGCATAATATTATTGGATCGAAAATAATGCCCCAAAATAAGTTGGGCTTGTGCCGTGGGATGTGGGAAGGCACGGGGTGCCTTAATTGGTCACGACAGGGCCTAGGAAAGGCCTGGAATCATGGCTGCAGGCCACGGGGGAAGGTGGCTTCCAGCCGAAGCTGGGTTGGGTCCATATGGACCAATGGTTTGCACGGGGGAGCCCAAAACAGTGGGCTGGCGGTTTGGATTGCGGCGCAAAGAGCCCAGCCCGAAGGCTGGCATGTGCGTGCGTGTGTGCATACGTGTGCCCAGCCGAAGGCTGGCGTTTGGGATGCGGGCCTCTGGGGCCAAGGGCTGCGGGCCCAGGAAGAATACGGTCCAGGCCGAAGCCTGGTGTTCTGTGCGCAGTTGGATGGTGCAATGCACCAAATCCGGTCCCTTTGTTTCCCCTTTTTTTTTTTTCAATTCCCTTAGGGTTTTAGAAAAACCCTAACTTGCTTCTAATTTATTTTTATACTTTGACTCACAAATTCAACATAACAATTTAATTGTGTGATGCATGAAACAAATATATATATGAATTTGTGAATATATATATCGGAAGGAAAATGTAAACATAGGGGGTTCATGCATCATGGGGAATGTTTTCATGCTTCATGGGTCGTTTCAAATATCTTACTTTATTTTAAGCGTACCTGAGTAGCAGAAAACAACAAAAGCCTTTGACTTTGTAGAAGTTCCTTCGCAGAAAGCCGGAATAGCATCTCCGATGCGTTGTATCACGTTCAACATAGAAAAATTAAATTGAATCAATAGCATGTAGATCAATTTAATAAAACAATAAATTAATCATGAAAAGAATGATTAAAACGTAATACTCCCCTGATTGAAGAATAAACTCTCTTTAGCGCAGCTTCAAGAGCGTGCTGATAACGTGTTGTAGGCATAATTTACTGAAACAATTATGGAGGCCAAAAGAGAGAGAGGGTGCGGCAAGATTGAGAGAGAAGAGAGAGATGTGTAATTGTGGGTATATGTTATCTCACCCCATTGTGCCTTTATTTATAGTAGTCGGGAAGGTTAATTACTTACCCTTTAGGATTACAACATTTAATAGGTAATCTACTCCTAATAGGAATATAAGATACTTTCCCATATTCTCTAGGATTTACACAATCAC
This sequence comes from Cotoneaster glaucophyllus, assembly GCA_036320875.1. Lineage (NCBI taxonomy): Eukaryota > Viridiplantae > Streptophyta > Magnoliopsida > Rosales > Rosaceae > Cotoneaster > Cotoneaster glaucophyllus. The sequence continues at coordinate 32,888,848 of CM070069.1, read as the reverse complement.
ATTCCTATTCCAATAGGACTGCAACATATAAAAAATTATTAGGATGGTTCAGTTCGGGTTGATTTATCTAAAATTTAATATAAATAATGTTAAGTAGATTAAATTTTCAGATTAAATTAATAAAAATAAATATGTTAATTAATATTTTAATACCAACTATTATTTTACATGATTTATAAAATATAATTTAAATAGATGTAGATTTTGGCCTTAAGTGCTTTTGCTAAAAGCTCTATTATCAGTACGCGGTTGAGACTTTAATTAAAAAACTAAGTTCTTCTCGAAAAATATAAGCATGCCAATAGATTGAACTTGTTTACAACTCAAGCATTATTATAATGATATCACACTCAATTCATTCTTACTCATAGAATTAAAGACAAACCAAATCGGAAACCGAAATAAGCAACAGTGTTAACTAGCTTGCTCAACTCTCAGGCTTTATTCTTGAAGATAGTAATATTACTCAATGTTCCACATCGTATGTATGCATAAATCTTGTGCTTGGCGCTTATTCCTTGAGAAGATGTGCATCAACATCTTTAATGACATTGACCAGAAAGCTGAGGTACTTCTGTGGAGGCGGATCGTTCTCGTTGAGTTTTTCATATTCTAAAGTAATTTTCACAGAACTTCCTTCACTATTTGGAGTGATGACCTGGTAAGTGACCTTGAAGCTTTTGTAATTGTCCAGCACATGTGATCCATCCAAAGCTGTAAGACTCACCCGCTTGTTTGCTTCATCTATTTCCACCTTTTCCTTGTAAGTCTCGACATTTCCATCTACACGTCACATGGAAAAGTACAATTATATAGCTATCCATGATCCGATCCTTTAAATATTCATCGTGTGGTAATGTAAACCCTATGGTGCATGGAGGTCTTGTCAATTTTAATTTTAAAAGTACATATATATGAGGTAATGCAGACCCCTAGCTTGCTAGGTTTCAAGTTGGCATGCCAAATTATTTTGCAGCAGGTTAGTCTGTGGTATTCAAAAAAAAAAAAAAAATGTTAGTCATAAGTATAACCTCAACAATGTTTGGTTGTAATTTGCTTCCTCCTTCAAGCAATCTCACAGTCTCACTACCACCTCCACAAGTCTCCGGAGTAAGCTGCTACTCTTTCATTGGGGCTTCATTTCACTATCTTTTACACAACGGAGGCTGTATAAAGCTACGACAGAACAAAATTCGGCATCCGGGAGAGGGACGATCTACAGAGATTCTTTTACATTTTTTGTATTTCTTTTTTTTTTTTGTTGGATCATTTCTTGTAATTTAAACATTTAGCGTCATGTTGTTACACCCATTGCTTTTTTTCTAAGGTTTACAAAATTAATTGTTAGCTTGATTAGTTAGGAGGAGCTAGAAGTTTCCCAGTCACCTTCATGTACTATAACATCTTGTAATTTAAATATTACCTATGGTGTATTTCCAGAGCTTGACAGAGCCAGAAGTTACCCAGTCACCTTCATGTACTGCAACATCGTGTATTTTATCAGAGGCTGCTTTGGGGACGTCGTGGTGCTGGTTGCTGATGAATTTGTACAGCTGATCAGCGTTGGCTTTGATCTCTACCTCAGCCTCCAGAGTCTCCAGCTTGCAAGTACTAGCTCCACTCACAGCCATTTTCTTTTATTTGTTATTTATAATATGTGAATAACGATAGTGTAAGTCTGGGGAATTGTAGGAGACGTATACAAACCTATAGGTTTCCACTTCTTATATAAAGCCATGTTATAGTTATGGAGGCAGTATGTGGATATTTTCCAATCACTTAAACGAGAGATTTTTCAGTGTGACCGGTACACGTAATGGTACACCACATGTCATTATACAAATTGTGGGATATGTGTGCTAAAAAGTTAATAAATTAAAAAATAAAATTCTCCACCATTCCTATTAAAACACGTGGTGTACCACTTGTGTTCCCGTCACAATTAAAAATTTCTCCACTTAAACAGTTAAATGATAACAATGTGACTGTGGATCTTCCACGCAGAGTTTTATCATCACTAAACTTTTTTTCTTTTTTCATTTTTTAATTAAAAGAAGAAATGTCAATTTCATTCCGTATTATTATCATGGAATAAGACATTATTGATACATTGAAAAAGAAAGAAAAAAAAGTTAGAGGGGACATGAAGTCTAACCCTAACAAGAAGTAGAAAACTATTTGAAACCACAATCAATTAAGACAAAAGTCGCAATTGCACATGGCGGATAAGAATCACACAAATAATGAACACTAACATGATCAACATCATAGTTTGCTAAACGATTTGCTACCTAATTTCCTTCGCGATAAACGTGAGAAAACTGAAAACATGCATGGAAGAGAGAATGGTACAGTAATTTGTCAAATCAACCGATAAACTATGGTGCATTGCCAAACAAGAATCACACTAATTCCAAAGAGAATACCTTCAACCCCTTTCGAAAGCCATATAAATAACATAAATAATAGCTTTAAGTTCTACTTCCAAAGCAATAACAATGCCAAAAAATCTTGTATTAAAGCATCAAAGAGACCCAAGTGGTCACAAAAAATTCCACAAAAACTAGCAAACTTGATGAGAGATATCAACACGTATAAAAGAGGATCAATGATTGATCAACTTTACCTCCATAGCATTATTGGAGTGAACGATTGTACGATATTGAGGCGTTTGTTTGGATTTGGCACGAGGAAATGTGTATATATTGTATAGTGATAAAACTAATTTAGGTTTATATTATCTTAACTAGTGATAACTTTAGAGCTAATAGAAATCAATGGTTTATATTATCTTGACATACCTGTAACCTAGAGAGAAAAAAGAGAGGTTGTATTGGCATCAAAATAAAATTATGACATAAAAACAAATAATGTGGAGTTCATGTTACTTATTTGGAATCAAACAAAGCTGAATCATTGATGCCTAATTTCAGAAAAGTTTTTCTTCTCTGGATGCAGCATCTTTTCACAGGAATTTTTTTTTTCGGTTGTTGTATTGTGAAGGAACTTCTTGGATAGTTTTTTTTCCCTTTTACACTAGCTTTAGCGTCTTTCGGCCAAAATAATGACACAGAAATTTTCATCAAAAGGGTTGGCGATGTCGGGCAGCAAATGTAGTTTCCCGTGAAATTGCAAAATTTGCTCACAATCTGATGATTTTGTCTCTAGGGTTGGCTCTCCCTTCTCCTAACTGCTGAAGACAGATGAAACAGAAATTTAATCATCAATGAATTTCCTTGACTAATCCATTATCTTTCCGTTTCCCGTTCACTTTGATTCTTTCATAATCTGATTATTGTTCATTCCAATTCCAAGTGCGTAAACATGCCCTCATAGTTGTGGACTTGTTCTCATCGTTTAATTTTCCTTGAATGCCCGACTTTGTCGCCTATGGTTTCACAAGAAAATAATCTCTTTATTAAACCAGAAAGTTTAACTGTTCATTAGTTAGCAACTATTTCAATTTTGAACAATATTTGGCTACTCAAAAGATGACCTTAATTTTAATTCAATTTTTGCAGAGATGATCTCTAAATGTGTGATTCATAATATGAACAGTTATGTTCATAAGCACAAACTTCAATGATTCGAACATGAAAAATTTTGAGTAGGAGTTATTACTCATCTTTGATTAGCAAAACATTGTTCTTTATCTTTTGTTGTATTAATGATAGTCTGGCAAAGAGCAATAATAAGGAAAGTGTGAAAAAAAAATATATTGTACAAACGGAAAAACAAACAAAATGAAAAGGAAAACAAATTAATATTTTAAGTTGTTTTCACTTTGAAAATTTTGTTTTATTCATTTCCTCTTTTGATCTAATTCTTGGCCTTCATGTATTGAATTATGCATTGTATTGTAGAATTCAAATTAAAAATAAAATAAAAATAAAATAAAATAAAATAAAATAACTTTTTTGGTTCCATATCTGTATAAGCATGAAAATTGTAACCCACCCATATGAAAATTTTGACTCCGCGGTTGCATGTAAGGATAAACATGCCAATTGATTAAACTTATTCACACCATAACATAAAAATGCTATTACACTCAATTATAGAAGTTGCTCAAAAGATTAAAGACAGTCCAAGTCGGAACTAAACAACAAGGCCATAGCTTGCTCTTCTTCCAGCCTTTATTCTTGAAGATATTAATACTACTCAAAGTTCCATGCATGTATAAACCTTGAGAAGATGGCCATCAATATCTTGAATGACATTGATATGGGGGAGTGTTCGAGAGTAGGATTCTCTCACCTCCTAATCTATCTTTCCTTCCCTCCTCTCCTATTTAAATGGTTACCGCGTCAACATCTTGTTTTAAATTTATTATATAGACAAAAAGACAAAAAGAAAAGTGTGAGACAATGAGAGGGAAGGAAATGGTAATATGAGGGTACAAAATCCTCCAAGTGTTCGCCCGCGAGGGGGGGGGGAACCCTGAACGCTTTACATCCTACACCATATGCTAATAATATCCACCAATCCTCTATTTTATTTGAAAAAAAAAAAAAAAAAAAAAAAAAAAACATATGAGGTAACGCAAACCCTAGCTAGGTTTCAAGTGTAGCATGTTTATTTTGTAGCAAGCAAGTGGAATTAATTAAGAAAAATTTCAGTTTGGGTTAGGAAGATAGAGGAGGGTGATTAATATTACCTATGGTGTATTTTCAGACTTGACAAAGCCATAAGTTTCCCAGCCATCTTCATGTACTGCAACATGGTCTACATTATCAGAGGCTGGGAACGTTCACGTGGTGCTGATTGCTAATGACTTTGTACAAACAATTTATCAGCGTTGGTTTTGAACTCTACTTCAGCCCCCCGTCTCCAGCTTGTAATCACCAGCTCCACTCGCAGCCATTTTCTTTAAGACCATCTCCAATGGTTGGGCTAAAAGCCAAACATTTTAGCCTGAAAAATTTAGCTTTTAGCCCAGAAACAGTTTTTCTACTCCAACCGTTCTATCCTAAAATTTTCGCCCGGGATTATTAAAGAATAAACTTAGGCTTACTTTTTTCTTAAATTAACTTTTTTTTTAAATAAATATGTAGACTATCGTAAATTAATTTTATGAACATTTTAATCTAAAAAAATTTAAATTCCGATAAATATTTTCACTCGGTTCGGTGGAGCCCACACCAATTTCTGGGCTAAATTCTGGGGGGAATCTGGCCTTGGTTTAGCATTTAGCATTTAGCCCAAATTTTTCCCTTGGGTTGGAGTGAGTTTGGGGGGAAATTTTGGGGGGTAATTTGGCTATTAGCCCACCATTGGAGATGGTCTAATTAGTAATTAATATTAAAGTTTGTCTAAGATTATTTTTAAAGAAGATATTAAAAGTATCAAATTGAAAAACAAGACAACATCGTTCAAAAAAGAAAAAGGGATCTTATTCGGATATCTTCTATCTAATTCTCCTCATCAAACAATTCGAACTCTTGAAATTTGATCAAACGGCTAAAGTTATTATAAATTTTAGAGTGGATCTGTATTTTTAACCATTTGATCAAATTTCAAAGATCTGAATTATTTAACAATGAAAATTAAATGAAAGAGATCCAGAAAAGATTCATTCTCCAAAAAAGGAAAAAGAAAAACAAGACGGCAAGTTTCTTTCAACAGACGAATTTTAAGGTGGAACTGACGTCCAACATCCAGGTGTTTTCTGACAGCATAACTCGATAACGTCAAATCCATTAATTTGATTATTTAACAAATGGCTCCCACAATACACCAATCACGTACCCCACCCAACCAATTTACACAATTTTAGGTCCCACAATATATAATAAAAAGGAAATTTGACTCATCATTTGAGAAGAAAAAAAAATTAACATTTAACCTCAAATTCTCATTTTAGTCATTAAATAAAATTTAACAGTTTATAAATGAGTAATGTTAGATAAATTATTTTTTTTAAATTAAATTTTATAAATTATATGTATTTGTTAACGATTAAATTATTATTTAAATGTTGATTAATGTTTATATAGAGCCACAACTCACAAAGTCCTACACAAATAACATGTTTTAGTTATGGAGGCAGTTGTGGATATGATCTGATCACTTGAAGAAAATGATGAGTCTGCGGATCTCTGTGGATCTTCATCTTTCACATGGGAGGTTTTATGACTAGACCTACCAAATTTAATCGCAACAAATGGTGCACTACACCTTTTATTTTGCATACCACAGTTCATACATTACAATCTCACATATGATATCCTTTCACGTACATTTGTTACAAGGCAACTTACAAAGCAAAGCATTTTAATTACTTGTAATCAAGCAAAAGGCACGCATTATTAACACAAAGATTATATACTAACGATGGACATCACACCGTTTCACCATTGCATTCTTTTCCTTTCCTTAATTTATCATGCCTTGATAAAGTGAGCATCAAGATCCTTGACGATGTTAAACATCAAACCGACGTATTTGTCCGAACTGCAACATCCTCAGTCAGTTTCTCATATTCAGTCGACAATTTCGCAATGTTGCCTTCATTCTTTTGAGTGAATTGATAGACTGGCTTGAAGCTCTTGTAATCCTGGAAGACATCTCCTTCCAGTCCATTCAGTGTTATGGATTTGTTCTCGTTGTTTGACTACACTTTTTCCTTGAATACTCCAACTTCGTCCCCTATGTATTCACAAGAAAGTGGTCTCTATATTGACCAAGGAACAATAAAGGGAGCGTTTGATAAACAATTTGTTTTAAGTTTTCACAAAAATGAAAATTGAAGTTATTTTTGTCAGTTTTCTAAATTTTTATTTGTAATTTTTATTTTTTGAAAACTGAAATAACATGAGATGGTTGAATTATTGCGGCACACCTCGATTCTTTACCGACATATTTTGTTCTAATTATCCATTATATCAATATATATTTTTCACTTATGGGTTAGTTGTTCGCTTGTGAATTAGGGTTTAGTTATTGTGATCCTTCTGATATTGCTGGATTATGATTAACATATAATTGTGTTCTGGTCTTAGAGAAAAAGGTACACAACATGTTAAATACATGTAGGTATTTATATATAAATATATATTATGCACGTATACAGTAATTCCAACTTTTGATAGATCGAGCCATGAGTTTCCCAGTCTCCTTCATGCACCTGAACTCCCTGGATACTGCCAGAATAAATTTTTGGGACGTGTGGCGAGCCTGGCTCTTGAAGATATTGTATAACTTCTCAGCAGGTGCCTTAATTTCAATCTCTATCTCAACCTTACCGTGCAAAGTCATGTTTATGATCAATTGGGATGGTACTCAACAATGCATACAAGGCCTGTTCTAAAGAAACTTAGGTCATCTCCAACCAATGGCTTGCCAGATGGCTCGTTTTAGCCCTCTGGTCCTCCAATATATTAATATTTTAATGAACAATACATGGCCATATTTGCTTCCATCTCCAACCGAGGGCCAAAGGATCATAGGGCCAAACATAATTTATTATTTAAATTTAAAAACTACAACAACTTAAATTTAAAAACTACAACTTATATTTAAAAACGACAAATTAAATTTAAAAACTACAAATTAAATTTAATATCGTAATCAACATCATCTTCATCATCCGCCTTTGTAGGAGTATAGTCAGAGGTAAACAACTGCCGTCGGGTTATAATTTCTTCTTGTTTTCCCTATCAAAATAGGCCTTACTCATTGGAGTGTAATTCGAAGTGTTCCTTTCCATATTCTTATCATCTATCTCTTCTTGTATTTGTTTGGCCCGTAATTCATGCCTACGGTTCCTTTCTTCCACCTCAAGGGCAGTTTGCTGCGCTATTAAGCGCAATGAGGCCGCCACTTCGTGTTGAGCGGCGTAATCATCATTTGCCTTACCCTTTTCCTTCAACCTTCGTGCCTTGTTTCGTCCCATAGCCCTAGGTATGGAACCTTCACCGGAACACCGGCGTAGGACCTACTCTATCTGCAGCTGAGGATAGGGGTGGGCACGGGCCCAAATTTGAAGGGACCGGACCGAACCGTTTAAAAAAGAAACGGGCCGGGACGGGCCGGATATTACAAATCTGATCACTAGAACTGGAAACGGGCCGGTTCGAGACGGGTCCTCTTACTTTTTTTTTTTTTTTTTTTTTTTTTTTTTTCGGTTCTGATCATTCGGATCTCGACTGGGTCTCCGACATCAAGACCCTCATCGGTTTTGTTCTCTTCTTTGAAGTTCTCGCGGTCCTTGGAGTTCTCTTCCAATGGCTGCTACTGCGAAGGAAGAGCAAAAAGACGAGCTCGCCGAGTCCATCAACTACCAAATTCGACAAAAGCAGGGCGGAAACTGGGCAGATTAGCAAATGGGGATCTTGTGATCCCTCTTTTTTCTTCAAATCAGTCACTCACAACACCAATTCAACAAAAAATTACAAAATCTATATCTACATATCTAATATCTATATCTGTATAAATGTGATTGTAATTAAAGATCAAAGGAGCTAGATTCAACTCAAAATGCAAAACCCAGAAGCCAGATTCAAAACCCCAAGGCCTCCCCTCTTCTTGTTTTTGGCCATGGCTAATCATCGGTGGCCTGAACTTCGTGGAGGAGGACGATAGAAGACATCTAATAATCGATGTCGTCCACGACGGAGGAGGACGATATGTAGTTACTGCAAAATAGAAGGATTAGAGGTGGGTTGTTGGAGAAAAGAGTAATTCATTGTGAGATCTGCACCGAAGGGAGGAAGAAGATGGTTTCGCTTGAGAAGATTGGGTTTGGGGCCACCGGAGAAGATTGGGTTGTTGTTAAAAGTCCATGGAGAAAGAAAAGGCATGTGTATGAGGAAGAAGTGGTGTTGAGGTTGAGCAATTTCAGTCTAAGAATAAGAGAGATGAGGGTAGGAAATCAACGGTCCAGGCCGGGGGCCCCTTTTTTCCATTTTTTAGAACCGGCTCGCCCCGTTATTTACAAAGATCCACCCCGGCCCGCCCCGTTTTGTATTTATAATTTTTAGACCCGGACCGTACCCGCCCCGAACCGCAAGGATCTGCCCCGACCCGCGGGTACAGGACCCGTTTGCCCACCCCTAGCTGAGGATGCAGTTCCGAACACCGGCGTAGGACCTACTCTATGTTGAGGTGGATCTTCAAATAACACACACTCTTTACAAATTTCCCAACAACTATGAAACTGAAAGGGTTTCGAGCTGCCCTCCATATACAATTCCTCCGCTTGGCGTACCTATAAAATATAATTACAAAAATTAAAGGAAATTAATTTATGAAATTAAATGTATTTACAAAAATTAAAGGAAAGTAATTCATGAAATTAAATGTAATATAATTAAATATTTAAAATAAATTGTGAAAACACTTACTTCGTCGTAGTAGTTAGCGTCGCTTTCATGTCTATTTGCTGCTGTTAACAGTGCTTGATGTCATTTGTTCAAACTCGGGTGAAGAAGTTTCTTCCATCTTGAAGAACAACTCTTGTGGTTTCGGACATTCAGTGGAGTGGTGCCTTTGTAGAACTCTAAGTATTTTTTGGACACACGAGTCCAAACACCTTCACTTGTTTGAGAACTCCCCCTCACACTATCTTCCGACACCCATCTATAAACCCTGCAAAGAGCTTCATCTTCTTTTCGGGTCCAAGCCCTACCTTTTATTGCAGACGAGGCCATTGAAAATTATTTAAATAATTGAAGGAAATATTTTTTGAAAGAGGTAAGAAAAAATGAGAATTGAAATGGTGAAAAATTTGTGAGGAATGGTGAATGAATGGTTTAGGTATTTATAGGAAAAAATTTAGAATTTAAAAAAAAAAAAATTGGCCCAAAAAACCGAAAAAAAAAAATTAATCCAACGGTAACTGGCGCCAGCTAGCCGTTGGATTCAAATTTTTGTTTTTAAATTTATGTCGGATAGAACCGACATTATTAGAAGCATTGTTGTCATTTATAACCGACAGCAAAACCGACACCAGTAAAAAAAATTCCAGCCAACCCGGGGCTGGCTGACTGCATGTGGCCAACCCTTTGGCCCTTTTCCCTTTCAGATTCTGTGGGGCCCACAAGCCCTATGACCTGGCCCTCAGTTGGATACGGTTTTCGAGCTATTTTCGGCCCTCTGGACCCTTCGGTTGGAAATGGCCTTAAGGGCTGCCCTTTACTGCTATAGTTAAATTATGTAATATTAATTTATGCGATAACTTTGAAAAAGCAGTGCTTCGAAGGATCGCATGAAAAAAATTGGTCTATTAAAAAAAATCAGATAAAGGAAATGAGAAATTAGGTTCTCATCCCTCTTTCTTCTATTTCATTGAGTAAAACTTTATTTCTTTTTAATTTTTGACCAAGGTCCTAACTTTTAATGAACGTCATTATTTCTATTAGAAATTATTTATATATCAACATAATTTCATTTTTGAAATATATTCAATTAGTATTAGAAACATTAGATTTAGTACATTTATATTTATAGTTAAACTTTGTATCATATATTTCTATTTTTAGTTTGTACCATTTTTAATTGGCAACCCTTTTTTAATTTGTACCAATTTTCTTTTTAAATTTAATTTGTACCCATATATTAATTTCATTTTGTGCCCATAATTTTTAAATTTTTATTTATACTCATAATTCATTTATAATGTACCCATATTTCATTAAAGCTCTTTTTTTTCTTTATAAATGTACCACTTTGTTATATGTAAAATGTACCAATTTTTATTTTTATTTTTTATAGATGTAGCATTTTTTAATGTAAAATCTATTTATTTTTTTTGTTAAGAATGTGTACATATTTATAATAAAAGTACCCCTTTTCAATTTTTTTTAACACTATGGGTACATTTGTTTGACATTTATTATTTCAAAGGTATATTTTTATCTATTTATTCAATCAAAATTTTTGAGTATTTTCTTTTTTATTGTAATCATTTTTAATTTATATGCCATATAATATAGGATTTTATTAATTCCCATAACATGGCAAGTAATTAATATCAAACAAATGAAAATACATATTAATAGCAATAATGAGGTGTATAAAGTAAAGAGACTTTGATAAAAAATTGAATATTATTAAGGGTTTAGTCAAACAATATTATTGGTTAGGGACTGGATCCAAACTTTCTCTAAAAAAATTATATAAGGCAAACGTACGTAATCACTTTCGGTTCGATTAAGAACATGATTTGGATCAATAATATTAGGGTGCTATTATTGATATCATTAGATTTCAATAACTAAATCACTGGTTTTTTTTGCAATATTATACTTTTACATTTTCAACTACCACATTTTTTTTCCTTCTGGATGTATGAAAATTTAAGTATTGCGTTCGTTCTTTTGTTGAGAAGTCATCACCAACTCCCTTGCCCTACTATTTTTATCAAGGAAAAATAACTCCCCATGTTTAAAAGCTGTATAATTAACCAGGATGAATGCTGGACAACTGTCGAAAGCAAAACTAAAAATATATTGTATAATTAACAGTGAGACTACAACCTGACGAAGAACATGATTGTCAAAAGTTATATATATATAAAAAATGATATCGAGGAAATTTCCAGTAGATCGAAAAGTGAGTTTTTACCTTGTATGAACTTATAAGTAAGTTGGACTACTTTTCATATTTTCAATTGATTTTATGGTGTAATCTCAACTTTCTTCATAGTATCAGAGCAGATTGTCTCATGTATAAAGCCAAACGGCCACGCTCACTCCATGTCATCCCTTTGTGTTGTCCACATGTTAGACTTGAAAATTCGTCACATGTGAGAGAGTGTTGAGAATGAAACTCATATTGATAGAAGGAGAAATCTTGTATAAACTTATAAGTAAGTTGAAAAAAAATATTAGACAAATATTGTACAGTACACCACATTTTATTTTATAGATGTGATCGACAACCATAATCTATTACATCACAATGTCATATATGACATCCTTTGTACATCTTTTACAATACACACGGACCTAATTAAGAAATGCATTTTATTTAAGTAGGTACGCATTGATGAACATATGCATGCATGATTACATATAATTGAACCCTTTTTAACAAGACCAGCAAAAGCTCTTTCCAACCGTTGCATATGCTGCAGCCTGCACATATGGTTTTTATTCATTAATTAATTAATTTATGCTCCCAGAAAGTGAGCGTCAAGATCCTGGACGAGTTTAACCATCAAACCGACATATCTATCTGGAGCTTCAACATTCTCATTCAGTTTCTCGTATTCGATCTACAGGTTGGCAATGCAGGTGCCTTCATCTTTTTGAGTGAATTTATAGACACCCTTGAAGCTCTTATAATACTTGAACACTTCTCCTTCCAATCCTTTCAGAGTTGCTGCCTTGTTCTCATCGTCTAGCTCCACCTGTTCCTTGAATATACCGACATGATCCCCTATATATATATATGCATGCATGCATTCATGGTTAATTTCATAACAACAAAATATATAAACTTTCTCACCCTTTCTTATTAGGATCTTGTTTCCACTGTAGCAAAAAGGGGGCAATATGACTTATTTAGGAAACATGTATTTACTGTATAGGACTCTCATTGTCTAGAGCAAAAATTGAAGGAAGCATTGAAATTTATAAGAGGTTATATACGGTGAATACATGATTTCTACGATTGTTCTATCTTGACCTTGTTTTTGCTACAATAAATCCGAATTTCTGCAAAAAAAGCTGTAAACATTGAAACTCATGCTATGAACGTATGATGATCTGTGCACATCTGTACATACATATAAAGTGAATAATTAAACAGGAAAATTGAATTAAGTAGCGGTACCTAGTTCATATTTCCAAATCTTAATAGAGCCGTGTGTTTCCCAGTCTCCTTCATGCACATCAACTCCTTTGATATGGGTATTAGAGATGTTTGGGATGAGGTGGGCGCTCTTGAACATGTTGTACAACTTGTCAGCTGGTGCCTTAATTTCTATTTCAGTCCCAATTTTACCATGCAAAACCATGTTTACGAGCAGTTTTGATGGGTGCTACTCAGAAATTATAAGAGAAGAATGTTAAAGGATATGTATAATTTGGGCTCCTACCCTCCTTAAATAGAAGCGACTAGAGTTAAATTGCGAGATAAAACTCAATGTGTTCGGAACACGATGCAGTACGCCATATATATGTAATATAAGTGGAGGGAATTTTTTTTTTCTTTTCAAGTGTTCTTGTACTTGTGTATGACATATGACGTATGTACCCGTGTTCTATATATTAAAAATTCTCTCGTAATATTTTAATAGTGGGTAATCCAATTTAAAAACCAAATCATGCAACACGTGGTAAAGATTAAGTCATATATTTTTAAAATCATACTTCTCGGATAATTGGAATCCTATGAAGTAATGATCACAAGTTCACAATATGCATGGATAGATGAAGGGTTTGCTCATGAGTAATGTTAGGGAGACCAAATTTCTAAATCAAAATTTGTAAATAAAATAATATGGAGGTAGATGATTGAATTATTACTTAAGTATTGATTAACATGCTTATTTCTTATTAATAACATATCATTTGGTTTGCATTCACGCATGCAATAAAGATTAGATTAGTACAATCGCACTAAAAATTTATTTGCAAATGTTTTAAAATAAAATGTAATTTATCTGCAAAATGTTTTTTTTTTTTAAAAGGTACGATATTCATTAATAACAAATGAATATGTACATCAATGAGGATAGAGTGCAAACAAAGGGCCTCGATAAAAATCTTGACGGGATTTTCAACTCGGTTGAAGGGAAAAAGAGTGTCCAGCACAGGGATGGCAATGGTTCGGTTTGGGGACGGAAATGCTATATCCATCCCCATAACCACGAAAATTAACCATATCCATAACCGCCAATTAACCATCGGGTATTATCCATAACCATACCCATCGGGTAACGGATTCCCCATCGGTTAACAGTTATACCCATTTTCATCAATACAAAAAATATATTCGTTCAATTAACTCATGATAATTTAGTAGATATTATATTCGTTACTAAATATTTGATGTATAAAATGATTTAATGAATGGACCTTATGGAGCATAAAAACTAAAGCTAAACATTGATAATGTTAGCTGATCTTTGATATCTCCCATAAGTACTATTGGTCTGGATTCTCATAGATTTTGATTCATATCAAAACTTTTTAAGTTGCCCACAAAATGCAACTCACACAATACAACTTTTGAATTTTCAAGGTAATGGATTCAGTGAATAATAAATAAATATATATATATAATACAATTATATATAAATACTATTATATTATATATAATTCGGTTCGGATTCGGTGACGGATATGGATTGGGGACCCCTATAACCATATCCAAAACCATAACCAAATATTATTCATGGTTTTTCCCCATATCCAAAATATACCCAAATTTTCATACCCAAATCCAATCTATTCGGGTGGTTATCTACTGTTATCGGTTTTAACGGTTAGAATTGCCATCCCACCAACATAATTAATTAGGAATTGCTAAACTCGAAGAGAAGATCAAGAATTATATTAGGGGGTTCCTCAAACCAAGCCACAATGTTACCATAACTCAAGCTCATACGTGCTAGCCTGTGTGCCACCTTGTTCGTCTCCCTTCCACTAAATTCAACCTTTCACTTGAACAATAAATGAATAATTGTGTGTATCGTTTAGAATGTTTCCAAAATGTGAGGTGTCATCACTTCCTTCTGCAAAATGTTTTAGAATAGAAAGTTTTATCTCTTGAATGATCACATCTATTTATTTATTATCGTTATTATATTTTTGGATAGATCGATACGTATGGACCATGGCGTATGGTTTTTTTGTTAAAAAGCCATCAAATGGGGAGGCAGGGATGAGGTATCAGGTATCCACAAATGTCAGTTTCACAAAATCTTACTAAAGTTTATAAGTTTTATCTCTTGAATGATCACATCTATTTATTTATTATCATTATTATATTTTTGGATAGATCGATACGTATGGGCAATGGCGTCTGGTTTTTTTTGTTAAAAAGCCATCAAATGTGGAGGCAGTGATGAGGTATTAGGCATCCACAAATGTCAGTTTCACAAAATCTTACTGAAGTTTATAGATCTTTGAAGACTATCATTGACGATTGATCATCCAACAGGTGCATTATTTATTTTTTAACAAACGGTAATAGTTACACTTAGGGGATGGAGGAATGTACTAAGTCTTACAATGGGCTTGGCAAAATAATGTGATTCATCTTCGCTTTTGGTGATAATCGAACCTAAGGACTCTTACTTATAAGTGAAGAAGAATAGCACTAAACCGTAATACTGAGCGGCCACGTGCATTATTTATTGATAACAATAAGAACAGGAAATTTTTATTTTTATTTTTCATGCTGGGCCATTTTTTATAAGGTGATGCTAGAGAGAGATACCATCTTTTTAAACCATAATTGTAAATCACGTGATGTGGCGGTAGATGGTCAAATTATTTTTTTTAATCATTAAAAATGTAATCCAACTATCAACAGCCACATCATTTGGTTTACAAAATTTGGTCTAAAAAGATGGTCTCTCTAACATTTTGCTTCTCTGTATAACTTTTAGTCATGACTCTATACCAACTTTCATTTCTAGATTTTAAATTACACCACGCTACTTGTTAGGTCCGGTTTCGAAAAATCGAAAATCGAAAACCGAAAAAAAAAAATTTTGAACCATTCACCAAACCAAAACCACAAGGATAAAAAAAAAAAAAAAAAAAAAAAAAAAACTAACTAACTAAACCGAAAAGAAAATTAAATTTGAATAAGCCGAATCGAACCAAAATTTCTATTCGATTTTAGTAGTTCAAAAATCGAACCGCATCGAAATACCTTTCAACAGATGTCTCAATTGCCTCAATTTTCACCATGTCCAACAATGTTTCCTTTTCAACAATTGGCTGCATTCCCACATATGTCATTTCCACAGCAGAATGGACCATTTGCATATGTGACTCAAACTGGTTCAGGGACATACAACAACTTCAGGGGTAATCAATTTAAACCAAAAGGAAAAGGAAAGAAGTTTTATTCTGGTTCTCAACAATATTTCCAGCAACCTTTTGTCCATGGTTCTCAGTCATTACAACAACCTATACAACAACAATCATCTTTTCAACTGTTAGGCAGTTCAATGTCGACAGGACAAATGTCTCAACCTTTTCAATTTTGTTAAATTTGCAACAGGAAAGGTCATAGTGCTCTCACTTGCTTTCAACATGGATGCCAGATATGTCATAGAGTTGGGTCATCCTACAAATTCAGTTACTAAGGTAGCTCTTAGTAAAGCAACAATTCCTTTTTCTTATAATGACACCCCTCACACTTGTACTGCATGCTTGCAAGGCAAGTTTACTAGACTACCATTTCCCTTAATGGCTTCAAAATGTGTCATTCCATTTGAAGTCATTCACTCTGATGTCTGGGGATCGGCTCCTAGTGTGTCTATAGAGGGCTATAGATATTATGTGTCATATATTGATGAATGTACCAGATATACATGGATATTCCCATTAATGAATAAAGCTGTTGTTTTTTGTACTTTTGTTCAGTTTCAAGCTTTTATTCAGAATTCTTTTTCTACAAACATTAAAGTGTTCCAAAGTGATGTGGTGGAGAGTATGTAAGTGCTCAATTTCAAACTTTTCTTAGGGATAAGGGCATTCAACATCAAAGGTCTTGCCCTTACACTCCTAAAAAGAATGGGTTAGCATAAAGGAAAAATAGACATATTGTTGAAACGGCTATAACTTTACTTCAACAAGCATCACTACCCTCACAGTTTTGGTATCATGCTTGTGCTACAGCTATATATCTTATAAACAGGATGCCCACCTCAGTTTTGTCTATGAAGTCTCCATTTGAGGTCTTGTATCATTCTGCACCTACACTGGACCATTTGAGGGTGTTTGGTTGTGCTTGTTATCCCTCTTTGAAACCATATAGGAAAACTAAACTTGAACCCAAAACCACTACTTGTATTTTTTTGGGGTATGCAACTCAGTATAAGGGATTCATTTGTTATTCTCTTCAGGATCATAAACTCATTGTCTCTAGGCACGATGTGTTTGATGAACATGTGTTTCCTCGATTGCCTAATCTCTCTGCTTTTGAGACATCTAGACCTCGGCCATATATACCCTTAGTGGTGCATCCCACTACATTTCATCATCCACCACTGATTCCTATTCCTTTTCCCCAAGTATTTTCACAACATGATTCTCCAACAACACAAGATCCTCAGTCATGTTCTCAATCAACAAGTGCTTCTGTCTCTACTGGTGGATCTCCACAATTGGATTCTGAGTCTATTTCTCCACAAGTGACTCATTATGAGTTAAATTCTGATGTTGCCATGTCTCAAGCCACAGACTTACAACCAGATTCTTTGAATATAGTTAATAATCATCCGATGCAGACTCGATCCAAGTCTGGTATTGTGCAGAAAAAGCAAGTTTATAGTGCTTATGTTCAAGAATATTCTTCTATTAAGGAACCTCAGTCCTATTCTGCAGCATCTAAAATTGCTCACTGGAAAACAGCTATGCAAGAGGAGATGGATGCTTTGGTTCAACAAGGCACTTGGTGTTTAGTTCCACTTCCTCCAAATAAAAATGTGGTAGGGTGTAAATGGATATATAAAGTTAAAAAGCATCATGATGGTTCTGTTGCACGCTATAAAGCCTGATTAGTGGCTAAGGGATTCTCTCAAGATGCTGGGCTCGATTACTATGAAACATTTAGCCCTGTAGTTATACCAACTACAGTGAGGCTTATGTTATCTGTAGCTACTTCAAAAGGGTGGAAACTAAAGCAATTGGATTTGTGGATGTTCATCACCCTGAGTACGTTTGCAAACTTCAAAGGTCTCTCTACAGCTTGAAACAAGCTCCGAGAGCTTAGAATGAGAGGTTTACCAGGTTTCTTTTATCTTTGGGGTTTAAATCTTCTCATGTTGATCCCTCCTTGTTTGTGAAGTCTACTGGCCAGTCTATTGTTGTTCTCCTTTTGTATGTTGATGATATAATTCTGACTGGGAATAATGAGAGCCATGTTCAAGTTGTGATCAGTCAATTAATTAAAGAATTTGATATGAAAGATCTTAGATTGTTGCACTATTTCCTTGGCCTCCAAATTGAATATCAATCTCACGGTATCTTTGGTCACTAGTCCAAGTATATTACAGATCTTTTGCATAAAACTGATATGCTTCACTGCAAGCCATGCATCACTCCATCTCATCCAAATCACAAGTTATTAAATCATGGCAATCATTCTGTTTCGGACCCTAGTATCTACAGAAGCATAGTTGGGGCCTTACAGTATCTTACCTTCACAAGACCCGATATTACATATTATGTTAATCAAGTGTGTTAGTTCATGCATTCACCCCTTGAAGATCATTTTGTTGCTGTGAAATGGATTTTGAGGTATCTTCGAGGTACTATTGGTCTTGGCTTATGTTTACGACCTAGTTATATGGAGATCAAAGCATACACAGATGTTGATTGGGCTGGTGACCCCAATGATAGGCATTCAACAACTGGCTTTGTTGTGTTTTTAGGCTCTAATCTTGGAGCTCTAAGAAACAACATACTGTAAGTAGATCCTCTACTGAAGCTGAATATCGAGCAATGGCTACTACCACTACTGAAGTTGTGTGGATTCAGCAATTGCTTAAAGATCTGCATGTTTCTAGTTCATCTATTCACCTCCTACACTGTGAGAATATTTCTGCCATGGCATTGCCTACTAATCCTGTTTTACACTCTAAGGCAAAGCATATTGAAATTGACTTGTGAGAGAACGGGTTCAACAAGGGACAATTCTGTTGCAGTTTGTATCTTCTGCAGAACAGTGCGCATATGTTCTTACTAAAGGATTGTGTTCTTCTCAGTTCAATGTTGGCTCTCACCTCAATAAGCTTGAGGGGGAATGTTAGACTACAGATGTTAGATTAGGATTATGCCAAGTGTCATGCATTAGATGTGTGTCATGTGTCACATGTGTATTAGATAAGTTAGTTATGTGAGGATGAAGTTATATATAAACAAATGTTGTAATAATTCTGAGATAAGAAGTTAAATATTGAAAAGTTCAGTTTCCCTCTCTATCTTCTCTCTCTCAGTCTCTATAAGCTTTGTTATCAATACATTAGTAATTGAATTTCTGTTAGAAAGTAATTTCTGCGCCCTCAATACAAAACCGCGGTAAGCTCTTAGTTCGATCTTCACCTAAAGCTCTACATGATCTCTCTGTTGAAGGCCTAAACCCTATATTTCATTTCCCTTTATACACATCCTTCTAAAGTTTTCTACTTTTGCTCAAAAATTAGTTGCGTATGATCAAATGAAATATTTTTCCACATTTTCATGGTTTTTATGAACAATCAAACACTAAGCAGAAAATAATTTATGAAAATATTAAAAAGGTTTAAAAAGGAAGAAGCTTTTTACCATAAACGACGGTGATGACGTTGAGCAAGATGATGCTCCTTTCTTGGAAGCGAAAAAAGATCCTTCGCCACAGATATCGTTTGCCGAACAAGGACTTAAGCTCAGGGCCGTTACTCTCCTTTCGTCTTGCGATCGATTTCCACTAGAATTTTTAACCAATGTGGTTGGGTTCGGATTCCAATTCGGATTCGGACGATCCAATTTCACTGGCTTTCAAAATCCCTGTTTGGCATTAGGTTTAGAGCTTCTACTAGAAGAAGGAGAGGAGGAGAAGAAGAAGCGGTTAAACGAGGTCGTTTCCGGGGATTTGTGTGGAAGGAAGAGAAAGTTGAGGAGTTAGTAGAAGAAGAGCATTTGACGGCGGTGGTGGCACGAATCGATGAGTTCCACGACCACCCGAATGGTGATTGGGCAGCCATGCCTGAGCACTCGAGCACTGAACCCAGAACAACTGCGCGTCGTGGCTGAGATTAATTACCAGTTACTCATTAAATTACTGAAACACCTTCGTTCATATTTTGGTTCCTTTTTTTTTTTTTTTTTTTTTTTTTTTTTGAAACTATTTTGGGTCTATTTTTGGGTCAAGGAAGTTGATATTTTGGTCAAGTCTCCGACTATCAGTTAAAATATCTATAAAAAATTATTAGGATGGTTCAGTTCGGGTCGATTTATCTAAAATTTAATAAATAATGTTAAGTAGATAAAATTTTCAGATCAAATTAATAAAAATAAATATGTTAATTAATATTTTAATAATAATTTAGTCACCAACTATTATTTTACATGATTTATAAAATATAATTTAAATAGATGGTAGATTTTGCCCTTAAGTGCTTTTGCTAAAAGCTCTTTTATCAGTACGCGGTTGAGACTTTAATTAAAAAACTAAGTTCTTCTCGAAAATATAAGCAGGCCAATAGATTGAACTTGTTTACAACATCAGCATTATTATAATGATATCACACTCAATTCATTCTTGCTCATAGAATTAAAGACAAACCAAATCGGAAACCGAAATAAGCAACAGTGTTAACTAGCTTGCTCAACTCTCAGGCCTTTATTCTTGAAGATAGTAATATTTCTCAATGTTCCACATCGTATGTATGCATAAATCTTGTGCTTGGCGCTTATTCCTTGAGAAGATGTGCATCAACATCTTTAATGACATTGACCAGAAAGCTGAGGTACTTTTGTGGAGGCGGATCGTTCTCGTTGAGTTTTTCATATTCTAAAGTAATTTTCACAGAACTTCCTTCACTATTTGGAGTGATGACCTGGCAAGTGCCTTTGAAGCTTTTGTAATTGTCCAGCACATGTGATCCTTCCAAAGCTGTAAGACTCACCCGCTTGTTTGCTTCATCCATTTCCACCTTTTCCTTGTAAGTCTCGACATTTCCATCTACACGTCACATGGAAAAGTACAATTATAAGCTATCCATGATCCGATCCTTTAAATATTCATCGTGCGGTAATGTAAACCCTATGGTGCATGGAGGTCTTGTCAATTTTAATTCTAAAAGTAAGTGCATATATATGAGGTAATGCAAACCCCTAGCTTGCTAGGTTTCAAGTTAGCATGCCTAATTATTTTGCAGCAGGTTAGTCTCTGGTATTCACCTAAAAAAAAAAAAGAAAAAAAAAGAAGAAAAAAAAAAAGAAAAATGTTAGTCATAAGTATAACCTTAACAATGTTTGGTTGTAATTTGCTTGCTCCTTCATGCAATCTAACAGTCTCACTACCACCTCCACAAGTCTGCGGAGTAAGCTGCTACTCTTTCATTCGCCCCAAAAGGGGTTCATTTCACTATCTTTTACACAACGAAGGTTGTATAAAGCTACTACAGAACAAACTTCGACACCCGGGAGAGGGACGATCTCCAGAGATTCTTTTACATTTTTTGTATTTCTTTTTTTTGTTGAATCATTTCTTGTAATTTAAACATTTAGCGTCATGTTGTTACACCCATTGCTTTTTTCTAAGGTTTACAAAATTAATTGTTAGTTTGATTAGTTAGGAGGAGCCAGAAGTTTCCCAGCAGTCACCTTCATGTACTGTAACATCTTGTAATTTAAATATTACCTACGGTGTATTTCCAGAGCTTGACAGGGCCAGAAGTTTCCCAATCACCTTCATGTACTGTAACATCGTGTATCTTATCAGAGGCTGCTTTGGGGAAGTCATGGTGCTGGTTGCTGATGAATTTGTACAGCTGATCAGCGTTTGTTTTGATCTCTACCTCAGCCTCCAGAGTCTCCAGCTTGCAAGTACTAGCTCCACTCACAGCCATTTCTTTTATTTGCTATTTATAATATGTGAATAACGATAGTGTAAGTCTGGGGAATTGTAGGAGACGTATACAAACCTATAGGTTTCCACTTCTTATATAAGGCCATGTTATAGTTATGGAGGCAGTATGTGGATATTTTCCAATCACTTAAACAGTTAAATGATAACAATGTGACTGGATCTTCCACGTAGAGTTTTATCACCACTAAACTTTTTTCTTTTTTCATTTTTTTTTTAATTAAAAGAAGAAATGTCAATTTCACTCCGCATTATTATCATGGAACAAGACATTATATTGTGAATACATTGAAGAAGAAAAAATATATATAATAATTTAGAGGGACATGCCTAAACCCTAACAAGAAGTAGAAAACTATTTGAAACAACAATCAATTAAGACAACTTCTAAGATACGAAAATTTGGAAACCCCGAAAGCTAATAAGAATCACGCAAATAATGAACACTAACATGATCAACATCATAGTTTGCTAAGCGATTTGCTACCTGATTTCCTTCGCGATAAACGTGAGAAAACTGAACATGCATGAAAGAGAGAATGGTACAGTAATTTGTCAAATCAACCGATAAACTATGATGCATTACCAAACAAGAATCACTCATTCCAAAGAGAATGCCACCAACCCCTTTCGAAAGCCATATAAATAACATGAATAATAGCTTTAATTCTACTTCCAAAGCAGTAGCAATTAATGTCAAAAAAATCTTTTATTAAAGCATCAAAGAGACCCAAGTGGTCACGAAAAATACCACAAGAACCAGCAAACTTGATGAGAGATATCAACACGTATAAAAGAGGATCAATGATTGATCGACTTTACCTCCATAGCATTATTGGAGTGAATGATTGTACGATATTGAGGCGTTTGTTTGGATTTGGAACGAGGAAATGTGTGTATATATTGTATAGTGATAAAACTAATTTAGGTTTATATTATCTTAACTAGTGATAAAATTAAGGGTCCTTTAGAGCTAACAGAAATCAATGGTTTATATTATCTTGACATACCTGTAACCTAGAGAGAAAAAAAGAAAAAAGAAAAAGAAAAAGAGAGAGAGGTTGTATTGGCATCAAAATAAAATTATGACACAAAAACAAATAATGTGGAGTTCATGTTACTTATTTGGAATCAAACAAAGCTGAATCATTGATGCCTAATTTCAGAAAAGTTTTTCTTTTCTGGATGCAGCATCTTTTCACAGGATTTTTTTTTTCGGTTGTTGTATTGTGAAGGAACTTCTTGGATAGTTTTTTTCCCTTTTACACTAGCTTAGTGTCTTTCTGCCAAAATAATGACACAGAAATTTTCATCAAAAGGGTTGGCGATGTCGGGCAGCAAATGTAGTTTCCCGTGAAATTGCACGGTTCATTAATTAGCAACTATTTCATTTTTGAACAATACTCAGCCATTCAAAAGATGAGTAGGAGTCCTACTTAAACCTATTTGTTGCCGATTCATAGAACTTCATGTTTATAATAGAGCAGATCATATTATAAATCACTCTATAAAAGATCGTCTCTACAAAAATCAATTAAGACTAAGGTCGTTTAGTAGTCGAACTGTGTATTTGCATCTCCTCAGTGTGATTCATAATATGAATAGTTTTGTTCATAAGTACAAACTTTAGTGATTCAAACATAAAAAATTTTGAGTAGGAGTTCTTACTCATCTTTGAGTAGCCAAACATTGTTCTTCATCTTTTGTGTGTTAGTGATAGTCTAACAAAGATCAATAATAAGTAAACTGTGAAAAGAAAAATATCGTACAAACGGAAGAACAAACAAAATGAAAAGGAAAACAAACTAATATTTTAAGTTGTTTTCACTTTGAAGATTTTGTTTTATTCATTCCCTCTTTTGATCTAATTCTTGGCCTTCATGTATTGAATCTATTGGCCTTCATGTATTGAATTATGCATTGTATTGTAGAATTCAAAAAAAAAAAAAAAAAAAAAAAAACTTTTTTTATTCCATATGTGTATAAGCATGAAAATTATAGCCCACCCATATGAAAATTTTGACTCCACGGTTGCATGTAAGGATAAACATGCAAATAGATTAAACTTATTCACACCATATATAACATAAAAATGCTATTACACTCAATTATAGAAGTTGCTCAAAAGACTGTCCAAGTCGGAAGTAAACAACAAGGCTATAGTTGCTCTTCTTCCAGCCTTTATTCTTGAAGATATTAATACTACTCAAAGTTCCATGCATGTATAAACCTTGTGCTTGGCGCTTATTCCTTGAGAAGATGGGCATCAATATCTTGAATGACATTGACCAGAAAGCTGAGGTACTTAAGGGGAGGCGAATCGGTCACGTTAAGTTTTCCATACTCTATAGCAATTCTCGTGATATGGGGGAGTGTTCGAAGTAAGATTCTCTTCCCTCCTAATCTCTCTCTCCTTCCCTTCCCTCCTATTTAAATGGTTACCGCGTCAACATCTTATTTTAAATTTATTATATAGAGAAAAAGACAACAACAAAAAAAGTGTGAGATGAGGAGAGGGAAGGAAATGGTAATAGGAGGGTAGAGAATCATACTCCAAGTGTTTGCTGAGGGGAGGGGGGAACCCTGAGAGCAGAAGACTCGTCTTCAGGTTTGAGAGTGAACGCTTTACATCCTACACCATGCTAATAATATCCACCAATACTCTATTTTATTTTTAAAACAAACATATGAGGTAACGCAAACCCTAGCTAGGTTTCCAGTTTAGCATGTTTATTTTGTAGCAAGCAAGTGGGAATTAATTAAGAAAATTTCAGTTTGGGTTAGGAGGATAGAGGAGGGTGATTAATATTAGCTATGGTGTATTTCCAGACTTGACAGAGCCAGAAGTTTCCCAGTCCCCTTCATGTACTGCAACATGGTCTACATTATCAGAGGCTTGGGAACGTACGGTGGTGCTGGTCGCTAATGACTTTAACAATTTATCAGCGTTGGCTTTGAACTCTACTTCAGCCCATCGTCTCCACTCTCCAGCCTGTAGAATAACAAGACAAGTAGTTTCTTTCAACAGATGAATTTTATTAGGGAATGAGATCCTCTTCGGATCTCTTCCACTAAGGTCATTGGATCAAGAGATTCAGACCTTTGAAATTTGATCCAACGGCTAAAATTATCATAATTTTTAAAAAAGGGATTTGTTTTTAGCCGTTGGATCAAATTTCAAGGACCTGGATCACTTGATTCGGTGACATTGGTGAAAGAGATCCGGAATCTTTTATTAGAGGTGGAATTGACATCAAACATCGCAGGGGTTTTTTGACAGCATAACCCAATAACGTCAAATCCATTAATCCCAAATAAAAGAAAAACTAACGAAAAGTCTATAAAAACTTTAGTTTTAATGAAAAATGACAAATAAAGGTGTAGTGAATAGTACCAAGGAAAGATAAAAATGTGGCTTTTGGTTAAAAGTGAACGATACCGGGAGTGTTTTGTTAAAACTCCCTTTAATAAATGGCTCTCACAATACACCAATCACGTAACCCACCCAACCAATTTACACAAAGGAAAATGATCTTTTTTTGGGGATCCTAGGATACCGTGATCGTGACCGTTTATCGTACATCGTGCGGTCAGAAATCATTTCAAAATTTAAAATTTAAAATTAAATATTAAATAGTACATAACGAAAACTGACCGCACAATGTACGATAAACGATCACGATCACAGGATCCCTAGGATCCCAGGAAAAAAATCCGGCGAGGATCCTTTTCCTAACACAATTTTTGTAACAGTAGGTCCCACAATATATAATAAAAAAAGAAGAATACTACTAGACCGTAATACTAAATGGCGAGAATCGAACTTAAGACCTCTAACTTATAAGTGAAGAAAAATATCACTAGACCGTAAAACTAAATGACCACGTGCATTATTTCTAGATAACAATAATAACAAGAAAATTATTTTGTTTTTTCATGTTGGGCCATTTTTTCTAAGATTATGCTAGAGATATCATCTTTTTAAAGTATAATTGTAAATCATGTGTTATGGCAGTTGATGGTCAGATTTCTTTAAATCATTAAAAATGTAATCTAACCATCAACCGCCACATCATTTGATTTACAAAATTTGGTCTAAAAATATGGTCTCCCTAGTATTTTCCTTCTCTGTATAACTTTTAGTCATGACTCTATACCAACTTTCATTTCTAGATTTTAAAATTATACCACGCTACTCATTAGGTTTGGTTTCTAAAACTGAAAAAAATTGAATCATTCACCAAATCAAAACCGCAAGAAAAGAAAAGAAAAAAAAAACTGAACCAAAAAAAAAAAGTTAAAATTGAATAATTCGGTTCGATTCGATTCAGTTTTAGTAGTTCAAAAACCGAACCACACCTAAATACCTTGTAACCATAACAACGTCGTTACACACTTATGGTAACCCTAAGTGTATTCTTCCTCTCCTCCTCGTCCTCATCGCTTCAGTTCAATCCTCTCCTAAGTCATGTTCCTCTGTGCCTCTGACGCTCCACGTCCCCAATCTTCAATCCCTTCTCGACGTCCTCATGTTTCAGATAATCAGAATCACCTCGATACACAAAGAAAAAGAAAGACGTCGAGATCCCTCCATCGCAACTCCTTTGTGCATGCAAATTTTCTCCTCTTCGATCTTGGACGATTTTGCACCTACAAAACAACTAGCACCTTAGGTTAAGGCCAAAAGCCTCACGTGCCCACGATGAATGAGGGGGGGCTTTGGCCGAAGAACCTCCGATGTCAAAGTTAGAATTTTAGAGAGAAAGAGTGTTTGGAGTATTTAGGATTTTTTGCAAGAGGAATGGAATGAGTATTTGGTGAAAATAGGAGCCTATTTATAGGGTTAGGCTTGTCCATTTTTTTAGAAGAAATGGCCGGCCTTAATGGGATTTTTAGGTTGAAATTTTGGTTTAATTAGCCAATTTATTGGCTAATTAAACCTAAAGGAATAAATTGGTGGTTACAAAATTGATTAATTTGTATAAATGGGGTAATAAAATGGAGAAAATAAGAAAGGTGTGGAGCAAGGAAAGGTGGCCGGCCTTTGTATAATTTTGAGGTTAATTTGGATTTATTTTGTGGTTAATGGGATAACTTAATTGATACTTAATGGATTAATTGGATAATTAATCTATTAATTAACCAATTAACATAATATTTTGGAGGTTACTTTGAAAAAAGGAATTTGATGAGATGGTCTTTGAATTGTTTACCTCTTTTGGAGCATTTTTTATTTTGTTGAAGGATGATTGTCTGCTGCTCGCGCGTAGAAATTCTGGTGTACCTCAGGGGTAGTTTGGTCCTTTTTTGCCAAAATATCCACGTGTCACCTTGTGATTATTTTTGGCTCCACAAATGCCCCCACACCTGTTGGTCTGCTCGCAGGAAAGGGCAGCAGGTGTAGAGATTTCCTTGCTTTTAGGAAACTTAGGACTGCTTCCTATTTTGATGTAGATTCCCTCTTCAATAGGAAATTAGATCATTCTAGGAAAGGGAAATAAATTTCTCTCAAAGCCTATTTAAGTCCACCTTAAGTGGGTTATTAAATCAACTTTGGAGATCGATTTATTTTACCCTACAAGAGAGAGAGAGAGCTTAGAGGATATTTGTTCCCCCTCCTCTAGCAATCTTCTACATCTTGCCCGTGCAATGGACCGTATTTTGTTGATTTCTTCGTCTTCTCTGTGCCGCACCGATGTAAGAAAATTTTAATTTTTCTTGTCTTCTTCCTGGGAGGTACTGATGCCCCCACACCTGCTGGGTTGCTCGCAGGAAAGGGCAGCAAGTGTAGAGATCTCCAACTTTGATGCTGATTCTCTCTTGGACTTGGAATTAGATTCTTCTAGGAAAGGGAAATAACACCTCCAAAGCCTATTTAAGCCTACCTTAAGTAAGGGATTAAATCAACTTTGGAGGGCAATTATTTATCCCTACAAGAAAGAGAGAAAGCTAGAGGATATTTGTTCCCCCTTCCCTAGCATTCTTCTTTGCTTGCCCATGCAAAGAACTGTCTTCCGTTGATTTCTTTGTCTTCTTCGCGCCACACCGATGTAGAAAAAACTTAATTCTCCTTGTCTTCTTCTTGGGAGATGCTGCCACGAGGCAGCCGTTGGGGTGGTGCGGCATGTCGGCTGGCAGGGGCCAGAAATCGGCTTGGCATGGGCCAATGAGGTGGTGTGGCAGGAGTCATTGCTTGTGCTACTCGGCTTTATTGAAGCCAAGGATTGGCTCGGCATGGGCCGAGGAAATGGCATGGCATGGGTAACGGTTTGGGCTGCCACGTTTGGGTTGCTTGCCAAAAATGAGGAAACTGCTTGAGTTTGATTTCTCAACTGCCGTAGATGAAGCAGTCAAGGATGGAGCTGTCGAGATCGAAGCTGCTAAGATGAAGTGTCGGATGAGCGAACTGTTGAGTGCAAAGTGGCTGCTACTCCCTGACTATTCGCTGCCTAATTGGTCTTCAAGCATTCGATCTTTTGAGCTATATGGCCTTCTCGCACTAGAGAGCAATTAGTTTACCCTCTCACATTGGAGAGCAATTAGTTTATCCTCTCGCACTGGACAGCTTACCCGAATGGGTGTCGGGGAATTAGTTTACCCTCTCACACTAGAGAGCAATTAGTTTATCCTCTCGCACTGGAGAGCAGGCCCATATGGGTGTCGGGGAATTGGTTTACCCTCTCGCACTGGAGAGCAATTAGTTTATCCTCTCGCACTGGAGAGCAGACCCATACGGGTGTCGGGGAATTGGTTTACCCTCTCACACTGGAGAGCAATTAGTTTATCCTCTATCATTGGAGAGCAGACCCATATGGGTGTCGGGGAATTGGTTTACCCTCTCGCATTGGAGAGTAATTAGTTTATCCTCTCGCACTAGAGAACGGACCCATATGGGTGTCGGGGAATTGGTTTACCCTCTCCCATTGGAGAGCAATTAGTTTATCCTCTCGCATTGGAGAGCAGACCCATATGGGTGTCAGGGAATTGGTTTACCCTCTTGCACTGGAGAGCAATTAGTTTATCCTCTGGCATTGGAGAGCAAACCCATATGGGTGTCGGGGAATTGGTTTACCCTCTCGCACTGGAGAGCATGGATGTTGTTGTGAGTGCAGCTGAGGAAAGCTAGTCTGCTGGACAACCGAAATAATCTTTAGCCTGCGAGGTTCTGTTTGGCGATCTGCTTGAGACTTCGAACTGCTTGCGGAACCCGCGTAAGGGTGTAAACACAGTGAGTTGCTCCCAGAATTATTGTGCCATCATTAGGTGTTTCGTCGTGTGCCATTTTGAGGTTTGGTTGACGCGAGGCACAGGGCAAGATCAGCATGGCTGGGAGCCTTGGTGCAAGATTGGCACAGTTATGAGCCATGGTGATAGATCAAAGGCTGACGGGAGTCGTGGAGCAGGTAGGCACGGCTGTGAAAGCAGAGATGGGACTAGCTTAGGCCAGGTTATTCGCAGCATGAGGAATTGTCTGGAGTGTTGAGAACAATGCCTGCCCCCCGGTTCTTAGTAGTTGGGCTGGTGTGTCCTTCTGGTACTCGTCTGCCCCTGGCGTGCTATTAGGTTGAGCTGCTACATATGCCGGAATCTATGTGGGGTAGTCCCGTCTGCTCGATCTTGTCATTGAAAGATGACTCGCTTATGTTGGTCATGTCTCATCGGAGTGCCTTGTCAATAGCTTCATTGTGCGGGAAATCGCGCAATTGCTCGATCATGAGCCTTTCTACTTCTTCCTGAATTTGCCTTTGTTAAGGGTGGCAGAGCTCTCAGCTGCCCCCGGTCGTGACCTGCTGGTCTAGGCTGCTCTTCCATGTGTTCGACTCGTCTATGTCACGGCTACGGTGGGTGTGGTATATTCCTAGCAGGCAAGCGGGTAACTTGCAGGCTGCTGGTTGAACTTGAGCCGGATTGAGTGATTGCTTCTCTCCGTCCACTATGCTGCCTACTTTGATGTGAGGTGGAGGATGTTTCTTGCGGGCCTTGCCGCAACTGAACATTTCGCTTGGAAGGTTGCTCATGTTGATTATTGGAGTCTGGCCCCAACCATGAGTGTATATTTGTTCGTGGGCCTAACTGAAAGTGCACGCTCCTCCATGCGCTAAGATGGAAGTATACGCTATCTCGGGGGCCTAGTCGGGAGTGTACTCCTTTAGAACACTCGGTTCATGACTGGTCAAGTGACTGCTTGTTGGGACGTTGCTGGAGAGGTTTGTCTGCCCTTGTCCTACTTCGGGACACCTCGTCCGGGGCTTGTTGGATCTCAATGCGCTGCAAGAGTTGATTCACCAAGGTTGTCTGTTGTGCAAGGGCGCTCGTCAACTCTATGACTTGTCAAGACAAGTGTTGTTCGTCATTTCGATTGGAAGAGCTTGGAAGAAATATGCCTCATCAAGCAATGGAAGGGTGGTTGACTCCGGGCGCGAAACTTGAGTTGGGAAATGTCAAATCCGCGAAGAAATGTGGTGAAAATGCCCCCGACTCGATGGTTGGCCCGAATGGTTGAGATAGCCTTGGGCCGACTTGAGCTGCTTAAAAGGCCACGGGAGCAGGATAGGCCGCAGGAGCAGGCTGCTCGACAGCAGCAGGCTGGGCCACGCGAGTGGGCTGCTTGGTGGGAGCAGGCTAGGCCACGAGGGTGGGTTGCTCGGAGGGAGCAGGCTGGGCCACGAGGGTGGGCTGCTCGGCGGGAGCAGGCTGGCGGGAGTAGGATGGGCCACGAGAATGGGCTGCTTGGTGGGAGCAGGCTGGGCCACGAGGGTTGGCTGCTCGACGACAGTGGGCTCCTCGGCGTGTGGCGCAAGTGGGTGCGAGGCTTGGGATCGGCTCGGCAACGCATTGGGCTCGCGTTGGGCTTGAAGTGACATGCCTTGGGTCGTGGCCTTGGTGTCGTGGGCCTTGGATGGCACGGCTCGGGCCGTGGTGATGGCGCCATGAGCCTCGCCGTGGGTAGCTACCGTGGTAGCCACTGTGGTGGTTGCCATGGTGGAGCCTTGTAGTGGTGGTGCCGCTCCACTTATTGTCATGTTTAGCCTCGTGGATCGTCGCGGTCCCATCTCTTGAATATTGGAATTTTCACTTGTTGAATTTTCTAAATTTCCATTATATTTTTCTTTTTCATTTTATCAAAGAACCTTTGCAAATAAAAATTCTAATAATAAGAACGTACGAAAAAATACAAGTGGACTAGAAAATAGAGAAAAACCTTTTTTTTAATGCGAGAGTCTTCTACGAGTATGGATTTCAACTCTCAATGTAAGCACCAATTTGTGGATGCAAATTTCCGCCTCCTTCTTCTTGGACAAAATTGCACCTACAAAACAATTAACACCTTAGGGTCAAGGCCAAAAGCCTCACGAGCCCACGATGAATGGGGGGGAACTTTGGCTGAAGAACCTCCGATGCCAAAGTTAGAATTTAGAGAGAAATAGTGTTTAGAAAATTTTTGGGATTTTTGTAAGAGAGTTGGAATGAGTGCTTGGTGAAAATAGGAGCCTATTTATAGGGCTAGGCCGGTCCACTTTGGAGAGAAAGTGGCCGGCCAATAAATGGGTTTTTGGTTGAATTAGCCAATTTATTGGCTAATTAAACATGAAGGAAATAAATGGGGGGTTATAGAATTGATTAGCTAGCTTAATTGGGGTAATAAAGAGGGAAAAGATAGAAAATGTAAAGAGCAAAGGGGATGGCCGGCCTTTGACTAGTTTTGGGGTTAAATTGGATATATTTTGTGTTTAATTGGATGATTTAATTGGTATTTAATGGATTAATTGGGTAATTAATCCATTAATTAACATAATTTTGGAATGAATGTTTTGGAGGTTACCTTGTAAAAGGGGTTTGATGAGATGAATCTTGAATTGTTACCTTTTTTAGAGCATTTTTTATTTGGTTGAGAGATGATTGCCCGCTGCTCGCGCGTATGAATCCTGATATGCCTCAAGGGTATTTTTGTCCTCTTTTATCCAAAGATCCATGTGTCGCCTTGTGATTATTTTTGGCTCCACATCCTTCACCGCTGCTCTTTCATTACAGCTCCACCGGAACCTGCCACCCCTTAACCTAACAGTGTTTGCTGTTGAATAATTTTTTTTTTTTTTTTGGACAAGCCATAGGATAATCCAAATTTATCTAAACTACGAAGAGGGAAATAGTTTGAACACAAGACATAGTGAGTTAAAATAAAAAGATAACACATTTCTACAGTTGGATCATCATGAAATGAATTAAGAACAAGGGAAATTGGTCGTTATATGACAATTACAAATTTTTGTTGCTGAAATAGTAAAATCAACACGACCGACATAAGGCTTGACACGTGAAATGTCTCAAATGGCCATGTATGTATAGTACCTAGAACAACACGATCGATCATATTGATTTTCCTATTACTTTCAGCAAAAAGGATTTGTAATGTCCTACAACCACCAATTTTGCCTGGTCCATTGAAAATGAAAAGAGAAGCAAAAACACAATCCAATATGGCAATATCTAGATAGTATATCATACTTTTGAGATTCGAAATCCTAATTGTATGATGTAATCAGTAACTGTGCACATCAGCCATGCATAATTGAATCCAGTTAAGATTTACATATTAAATTATATACAGAATCATCTTTGTAAACATGAGGTATTGATCACTTATTTAGCAGATCTATCTTTTCTGGAACTAACTGTAACCGGAGAGGCAGAAAGGCGATTATGTGTATCTGAAACCACCGGGTAATCGAGTTTCTTACTATTGTTTTCATCTTTGTAAGACTTTGAAGGAGATGCTGATCCAAATATCTGCACTGTTAGGCTTCCACCTGAAGAGAAACAAGAAGTAAACATAAATAATGCATATCAAAAACAAACAAGTATACATCCACCTATAAGATGCTTGGGGAAATGCTGAAGTGCAGGGGAAAGGATAATGCATTGGTCCTTCATGATATAACCAAATGAGCTGGCTTAGTCGCGCATACATTGTACCTCGGATTGGATTAAAATTACTGTAAGAAGTAAGAAGCTCAAAGTGTTGTCCAAACGGTTGAAAACTTAAAGTCCAAGACACAAGGGAATAATCAGGTTCCGCAAGGATATGATCCCCATGGGAATTTATAAAGAACTAAGAAGTATGTCAAAGTTTGAGTTTGAATATTGGTACTGAAGTTTGGTAAACTTCTAACCAATATAACGTCAGTATGTTCAATCCTATATAACCACTGTCTTTTCTACGGTAAAAGGTGGTTCGAACATCTAGCATGAAACTGGATAAATCTTTGCTGCTGACAGTTCGTCAAATTCAAAGCATTGCGCTTATTGATGGTATACTTGGTAGTTTACTAATACTAGGCAATGATAAATAAAAATTGTGAGGTAAAAGGTTTTTTTTATTCCCTCTAACCAGAGGTAAAGAGTATTTTACCTAGCACCAGAGCAGCGCCAACCCAACCAGTAGCACCCCACCTTTCCCCAAGGAGAAACCATGCAAAAGCAGCACCCCAGACCGGCTCCAAACTATAAATTATTGCTGTTTCTGTTGCTGATACATCACGCATTGCGGCCATCTGGAAAAAATACTTTCCATCAAAACTTTAAGCTAAAAAGATGCGTTTCAACTAAAACAATATTCGAGGGTTTATTTTGTTTGGAAACAGCATAAGTAGTATACTCAACCAGAGGTCCTATAATTTACAAAAATTAATCTTGTATACCGGCGATAAGATAAGCTTTATATAGGAGATATTTGTATCCATTGAATCACTAGTAACTTAGAATGCAAAACTAAATGACACACTCTCAGATCAGCATTTGCACATACCTCTACCCATAAGCATAGACCTGTCGAAAATATGCCCGAGTACAGTGCAGGTATCCATGGGAACACAACCATCCATTCCCAGAACATCCCCCACGTCCATAACGATGGGTTAAAATCTTGGAGACCACCCGACCCTACTCCAACGCAGTACCATATTGTTGACATGACAGTAACAACACATACCTGAATGGAATCTTAGAACCTTAGAACTGTCCACACCACCAATGAAGGTTAACAAGTAGCATTAATCACGATGCAATTAACATGGACATAACATAAGGACAACATACACTAACCTCATAACCGAGCAGAGCTAAGAAATTTTCACTTTTCGTGTTTCTCGAAATGTGCTCAGTTCTTAGCATATGGACACCAAAAAACACAGCACTTAAGAAGTTCAACAAATCTCCAACCTGAAAAGGCTTTGTTTGTAATTATAAAAAATGATGATGATTCTCTATATATCTAAAGAGGGTAAAAATAACTTACACTGGGGGGAGATCCACTGGATTCCAGCATTGCAACTCCTATGATAGACACAAAAGCTCCAAACCAGGTACGAGCAGGAACTATCGCTCCTAACATACCATCAAGCAAGGGAACTATAACTACCTGTTAAATTCAACAAGAAAAAGCCAAACATTGTACCTTCAGGTAGTCCCAGAAAGCAAGAAATTTGCCTTCGCATCTATGCATAGAAGGTTAATTAAGGTACTTACAGTGAACATGGACAGAAACGATGCACGACCAGCATCTGAAGTTTGCAATCCCAGTGCCTGCATGAGATACCCTAGACTGACCCAGAAACCCAACTCAATCCCTGCTTTACATGTCTGAGCATCACCTCGAGCTTGGAACACAAACGGGATGAACGGAATGGCTGACACAGCAAACCGCACAACAGTGAAGGCTGCCGGGTCCATGACGGCTTCCACCTCTTTTACAATCGAGAAATTACTGGCTACAACAAGGGAACAAAATGAGTGAAACAAATTTAAAATTGTGATCCACACACTTCCAATGAGCCTCTCGAGCCCGAATTTTATACCAAGAACCTCCAAATCAACCAGTTTAAAAGCTGCATTTCGTTTGCATTTTTCGTTATACATTACTGATAAGTAAGTTCTGCCCCCTCAATACCAAACCGCAGTAAGCTCTTAGTTCGATCTTCACCTAAAGCTCTACATGATCTCTCTGTTCAAGGCCTAAACCCTTTATTTCATTTTCCTTCATACACATCCTTCTAAAGTTTTCTACTTTCGCTCAAAAATTCGAAATTTTACAGAATCGGGTCGTTTCAACTTAACTCGAGCTACCATTGCGTATTATCAA
Organism: Cotoneaster glaucophyllus; assembly: GCA_036320875.1. NCBI lineage: Eukaryota > Viridiplantae > Streptophyta > Magnoliopsida > Rosales > Rosaceae > Cotoneaster > Cotoneaster glaucophyllus. The sequence continues at coordinate 32,853,951 of CM070069.1, read as the reverse complement.
ATGAAATATTTATCCACATTTTCATGGTTGTATGAACAATGAAACATCAAGCAGAAAACAATTTACGAAAATATTAAAAAGGTTTAAAAAGGAAGAAGCTTTTTACCATAAACCACGGTGATGACGTTGAGCAAGATGATGCTCCTAACTTTCTTGGAAGCGAAAAAGATCCTTCGCCACAGAGATCGTTTGCCGAACAAGGACTTGAAGCTCAGGGTCGTTACTCTCCTTTCGTCTTGCGATCGATTTCCACTAGAATTTTTAACCAATGTGGTTGGGTTCGGATTCCGATTCCGATTCCGATTCGGACCATCCAATTTCACTGGCTTTCTAAGTCCCTGTTTGGCATTAGGTTTAGAGCTACTACTAGGAGAAGGAGGAGGAGGAGGAGGAGAAGAAGAAGCGGTTAAACGAGGTCGTTTCTGGGGATTTGTGTGGAAGGAAGAGAAAGTTGAGGAGTTAGTAGACGAAGAGCATTTGACGGCGGTGGTGGCGCGAATCGATGAGTTCCACGACCACCCGAATGGTGATTGGGCAGCCATGCCTGAGCACTCGAGCACTCGAGCACTGAACCCAGAACAACTGCGCGATGTGGCTGAGGTTGATTACCAGTTACACCTGAAATTACTGAAACACCCTCGTTGATATTTTGGTTCAATTTTTGGGTCAAGAAAGTTGATATTTTGGTCAAGTCTCCGACTGTATCCCCGTTAAAATATCTAAAAATGTTGCTAGGGCGGTCCAGTTCGGTCGCTTTATCTAAAATCTAATATGAGTAATGTTAAGCGGATTAATTTTTAGATTAAATTAATAAAAATAAGTATATTAATTAATAATTTAATTATTAATAATGATGCTATATGATTTACAAAATATAATTAAATAGATGGTAGCCTGACTTGATTTTAGTTTGGTGTACGAATTTATTTGATTTGGAATTGAGTTGATTTTTTTAGATCGGAAAGAGCGACGCTCGCATTGAAAAAAAGGATTCGTCGCAGGTTAAAGAACCACATCCAGACCCAGCTACAAATCCCGAACTTTTTGGTTGAAGTCCACCCGCCACAGACGCCTCCGCTGGACTCAGCTGACACTGCGATTAAAGGCGGAGTCTTGAGCTCAAGTTTAGAATTCGACTCCCTCACAAGTGAAGACAAGTTTTGCACCCAGCTCAGTTGAATGAAATGGAAACTTCCATATGTTCTAAGGTGCAGAAAAGTTGCACCCAGAGTCGGCATATCACATTGGTTGATAATGTTTTCAGTTAAGTTCGTTTACAGCACCAAGGACTTTCTGCTCAGAATATGAAACATTCTTAAAAAACGTTACCAGTTGTTCTAATTTGTTCCTGACTCCTTAGCATGCCTAATGGAAGCCTTGAAAAATGGCTTCACTCTCACAACTGATAGATTGCAGAAGCTAAACGCGGCAATGGGTGTTGACATCTCTATCATGGTTATACGTCATCTGCAGTTCACTGTGATATAAAGGCAAGCATTGTCCTTCTTGATCAAGATATCGTTCCACATTCATCTGACTTTGGCTTTCCGATCTAGGGAAAAGCGGCATCTACTGACCACGACCCTTGCTACGGTTGGACATACCGCATCATGTAACGTTTCCAGCTACTTGATTAATTTACTTTTTCTATTTTCGTTGAAATTTTGTTCATAATATTATCGCGAAGGAGATCAAATTTAGTTGATAAAAAATCAACGTTGTGATTTTTCTTGCTAGCGGTGAAGAGAAATGTGACATGGTGTGCGTCGCAGGTTGCAGTTACAAAAGTCGAGAAAATAAGAAAGATTTCTAGCAAATATAGCAAGGCCTTGAGGTAAAGAGCCAGACTTTTTTTTTTTTGGGTATTTTCTTGTTTGTTCTTCCTCTACATATATGAGAGAACTTTCATTTCTGTGAAATAAAAAACCATGAATACAACTGTAGCTTGAGCAATTAAATATACAATAAAAGACCAACAAAATGCTCTGCCAACATTAACAGTTTTCATCTGATATGAGAACCTCACTTTTTGGGCAATTCCTTGCGGAGAAAGACTTACATGCAACCTCGGGATGTCTCTCTCCTCCTTTATGCTCTGTGAGTACCCCAAGTCCCTTCTCAATATCAACCACACTATAAGTTTCTTAAAATTCCCTTTGGACATTCGGGGATGTTTTGTATTGGCAATGTTATGGTACCTGCTAGTGTTTTTTATTAATTTTTATGTTTTCCTGCATCAACAAGAAAATTACTTTTATCCAACTTTTAAATGACTTATAACATAATCCAGCACAAACAAAAGATCTTGCGAAAACTCAAAAAAATGATATTTTTACAAAATGGGCTATAACTCGTGGTAAATAAATTATGAGTAGGGAAAACCCGTAGATATAATAATGCAAAATCTCAAATTCGAAGCTGTCACAGAGCCCAACTTGGGAAGTTCCCCAAATTACTACTTGAAGAAGTGTAAATCAAAGGGACCAAATGCCCTCACTCGGTCGTATCATTATTCCAAGAAACATGTCTTTGTCGTTAAACGAAAGGAAATGCCAAAGAAAGCCTCGCATGCACTCTTTTGGTCAATCACCAAGTACTACGTACTTTTCACCTCCCTGCTGAGAGTGGAGTTTTTGCGTTTGTGACTCCTCTGTTTTACTCCTTGCTATTAATGAAATCCAGCTTTACCAAAAAAAAGTACTATGACTTCCCCAAGGTCTTAATCTACTTGTTTGTTAGTGCATATTATCTTATATTATTATGCTGCCATTGCCCTTGTTGCGTCAGTGATATAACAATCGATAAAGAAAAACTTATACATGATATATTATTAACACGAAACGTCGCGATAATAATGTATTTTGTAGCATTCACATCTTTCTCAGGTGTTTCTTATTCTTACCCAAAACTTCTTTTAGAGACTCGCAAAGATCACAAATTCATTGTAGATTATATTGTATCTTTAATAAATTTACTGGGAATTGAAGAAGATAATTTTGTAGGATATCAATCCTTGAAACCGATTATCTATAACGATATCATCCACAACTTCAATGACCATCACCGAGTTTAATGATGGTGAATGAGACCTCCATTGATAGGATATATGATGAAGTAAAAAATTTTGGTTGTTGATTTTGTGATAAACTGGTGAATGCGACCTCCATTGATAGCATATATGATGAAGTAAAAAAATTTGGTTGTTGATTTTGTGATAAACTTGGCCTTTCAACCAACTTGTCCGCCAGTGCGGTTTGATAAACTTATCATGAAGAATGAAGTAGAAATTCTTGTGTCCTGCACTTAATTTAGATCACATCAGTTGTGCGGTACCTCTAATAAAAGAGTAGACCCTTGTATTTAGTCTCATTTATCTTCACGCTAGTCCCACGTAGCTAATTGTGTTGCCCTTTACGGACGTCGACTCACAAAGACTATATCTTATCGCTCAACATCTTTTATCAAGTGATTGTCACGTGTCGTTGAGATGTAGAATGAACGGTGATAAAGGATGATTCAATGAAGATGTTGATTGAAGGACCCAAAAATATAAATATAAATGTCTTCCAAAAAACAAAAACAAAAAAAAACCTAGCAAGCGATAACGTGTAAAATGTGAGTTCAAATCTTTTGCATTTATTTTGCGTCTGACCTCTATGCAATGTCTCGGATCTCTATTTTTGATTGACACATGTTCATAAAATTAACTTTTCTTATCTTTGTTGTCATAAACTTAACACGTATCAATCAACGATAGAGACTACATACAAAATGAGTGTCGAAGATTTGAGCTCGAAAATATTTGGGGTGGGTGGAAGCAATAAACGGGTTTTATGGGAGTTAACTGAGAGAGAGATGAGGTGGTTGCATTTCGATCAGACCCTCTTTAACATCTCATAACACATTTATGAACGATTCCAAGCAAACATTCATTTCATGGGGAAATGCCCACTCTAATTAACTAATTTTCCCAAACAAATTATTAACCTCTAATTAATCGACATCTTTATTATTAGGTGACGACCAGACCCGAATCTTTTGATTTTTGAACTCTAATTAATTAAGTAATCAAAAACTACTTGATTAGATATACTTGCTGAAATAAATAGCCTTTTCTGTTCTCTGGCCAATTTTGGGTTTGCGGGCTCTTAGTTTTCTACACAAACTCAATTCCAAGGAAGTTTCCATGGTTTTATTTAATTGTGGATCTAACCTTGAGAGCTTGAACTTTGTTTTGTCCACAGGTGACATTGAAAACATTGAGGGAACAACTAATACTCTATTATGTAAAGCTTAAGTTAAAAGATGCATCTAAAGTACCACCAGTGTGGCTGCCCTTAATTCAAATCTAACAAGTGCCCCTACTAAACAAGGCAACAAGAGTTGTCCTAAAACCCTAGGTCTGATCTCATCGAGTTCTTGAGATCGGGTAGGGGCACCCTTCCACTTGCTATTTAGGTCCACTTCTAGGTGACGTGGCTCTTTCTTGACATCATCACGCCCCAGATCCGCTTAGAAAAAAAGAAAAGAAATAGAAGCTGCTTTACTCTCATCTTTTTGTCGAAATCTCTATCAGCTGCGAAAGCCTAAGATCAACTCCATCCACCGGAGCAAGGATTTTAGCTATGCCCCTCCCAATTGCAGTAGTAGGAGTAGCTACTTGTTTTGTGGCTTTAGTTTGAGCTCTTCAGATCTTGAATCTCCATATTGACCCAATGTGGGGAGAATTGGCTTACCATGCCTCCATTGCTGTAGTTACCGTCGCAGGCGGCTACGGTGTTGTTTAAGCACAACAAAATAAAAATCATATTAAAAGTAAAAGTCAAAAAAGAGAGAGGTGGCAAAAGCTCTATTTCCCTTTTTTTTTATGTAAAGAAAAAGTGTCAACACTAATAACGAGGGTTAAGTTTAAATACAAATACATAGTTGAAACATTTATTAGTGTATGGACTATAGTTCTAGGATAATTCTCGCATCAGATAGAACAAATGTGAAGTCAAATGCGATCAAAATGTAGAGAGTTTTATGTCGATAGAAGCTATTCTCACCTCAAAATCAATTAGCATGTAATGCTTTTTAGGGAAAAAAAAAAAAGAAAAAAAAAAGTGACCTTAGTTATGTTGCCCATATATGTATGCTTTTTAGCTTTCCAGTGATATACAACTTTAACTTCATAACTTCACACAAATGACGTGGTCGGAGTTCCTCTTTGCAAGTTTCTTTCCAAGGAATGGGTGGTGGCTTTTGGAAGTGTGAAAAATGGGGGAGTGCCCCGATGACTGTTCCAGGCAAAAAAACCTTTAGCACCATTAATACATGTTGGGGGAATAGGACCCTAAATCCTGAGGAAGCGTGTTGGCCCATAGAGACAGGCATCCTCTTTGAGGGCAAAAATAAAAAAAATGATGCATTTAAGTCAAATGCAGATCTAGGAACAATCAATCAAAAATTGTCCAATTCCCAGCCAATATTTATTTCGAAGGACTTACAACCACATGAGCCATGCCCCTACTTACCCACGTGGCTCATTATCAGACGTTCATGTTTTGCCCTAGTAGGTTGAATGCTAGATGTACTTTAGACCAGTGGTCATGGTCGTGCTTTGAATCAGTGCTGCGTATTGGGTCTAAATATATTGCAAACCCTGTGTAACATGCATAATCATGGAGAAGAAGCACTAAGATAAATAGAGAAGCTCTTGCCCTTGTTGTTTGGTAATGGGTGAAATTCCTCTAATTGGACCTTCTGATCTGGCTAAAGATAGAACTATACACGATATATATTGTTTTCATCTTATTTCTCTCTACGCACACTCCAATTCATTTCTATCTTAAACTTGAATACGTCAAAGAAGAATTAAAAAACAGAAATACACAAAGATGTGTGACAATCATTTCCCCATTTAGTTTACAGTTTAGAAGTTTATGGGCTTAGTATTTTTTGCATAAAAAACAAGAAACCCTAAATCCAACACTATTGATTTCATCCAAAAGGCATTCACATTCTAGCTAAGATTTGACTCTATAGCTATACATTCTGTGCTGCAACATTGTAAATTATGTCTAGGGTTATGGGGAGCTCTGAACCATGACACGAACAAAATTAAAGAGGACAAAAATATAATAACTAGGGACAGCAATGAATTGAAGCTCTCTCACAAATTAAAAGAATTTCTAAACATACAGAAGGTAGAGAGAGAAAGGGTAAGTAAGAACAATTTTATGAGTCACTGCAAAAAGAAAACAAGAGCATTATTAACACTAGCCTTTCCAATTTTTGTTTTCCTTCCTCTTACTATTCTCAGCATTTGCTTCTCTTCCCATAACCCTAATCATCAAACCCTACCGGAAAAGGCTAAAGCCATGCTCTCATTCTTTCTACCTCAGAAACAACAAAAATTAAAGGAAAAAAAAAACTGATGACATAAAGATGTTACACAGTTTCAGTTGATGAAAAATCTAGCTAGCTACCTATAGCTAAGGTAGCAGTAGTACGTACTGGACCACACAGGAGGAGGAGCAGCAACGGCAGCGGCAGCGGCCGCCCAGCGACAAAGTAAACCCTAACCACACAACCACTGATATCGAAATAAAAAAGGTAATTGATTTCGATATTAATTAGTTGTGAAGAGGGTTTGGACCTGTATGAACTATTCTCTTGTCTTCTCCGTATAGCTTGTCCGGGTCACCGTTGGTCGCCGGAAGATGATGAACATGGTGAGATGGACCGTTCGAAGGTGCATGAAACGATACCTTGCCCAGAAATCGTGCTTTCCGCGGCGGCGAACTCATTATCCGGCCGGTCCACCCATCGTCGTGAATAGTACTAGTAGTAGTAGTAGTACTGGCAAAAACCACCAAATTACTCGTTTGAGCAAAAATTAAAACGAGCCAGAAGACGAAAGTCGCAATGCTTCTAGCTTCTCCACGACCATTTCTGCTTCCTCTTCTTGTTCCACCTTCTCTGGCAGCTCTCATTGCACCAACTAAAAATGTTGTAAAAAATGCCAAAGACTAACAAAACTTATAAAACAAAAAATGCAGTGCAAGTAGAAGTACTACTTCTGGGAAAAATGCCTTTTTTTGGCAGTGATTTTCAGTGAAGGAGAAGAGGGAAACAGAAAAAAGCTTAAAACCTTTTGGTGCTTGTTGGATTTTCCTTGTCTTGTGGGTCTAAGGGCACATGAGCTTGACCCTTGATTCCTGGAACCTTCTTATATTTTCTTATTTCATCATCTCTTCTGAGACTGAAAGACTTTGGAGTTTGCACCTTTTACTCACCCCCACCACCGCTCACCACCGCTTTGATTTGATTTTTTTTTCTTTGCTTTGCTTTTCGGTATCTGTTTGGTTTTTTGTGTGTTTTAATGTTTTGTTTATATATAATATACATATTTATAATGTTTCTTATATATGCTGCTGGCTTGGACTTGGAGACGGTGTAGGACTGTCCAGTATTAATAGCCGTTGTCCCCGGAACATTTTCAAACCTAATCTAGCAATGTGGAAAAAAAATTGGAGCCTTGTAATAAACCAACTAGCTCATCTTATGCTATGTTTACTAATGAGGAAATAAAATGTTGGACCTCGATTACCAATCTTTGTGTTTATGAATTATACAGGAATGAAAGTAAAAATGGAGCTTATACAATATCAGAAATCGGATTCAATTTCTATCGATTCTTGATCGGCTAGGAAGTGGCATTTTAATTTTTGAATAAACAACACATTATAAATTCATTTTTTATCCACTTTATCCTTGTATTATTCCTAAACTTCCAAGCTTGCCTTAAAAAAAAAAAAAGGAACATTTTAGTAAGGTTTTTTAGTCTAAATGGTATCTAAGATTTGCATAACTCCTCAGTTTGGTCCTTGAGATTTAAAATAAATAGAAGTGGTCCCTGAGATTGTTCACCATCAATCATTTTGGTTATTCCAATGCAAAATTATGTTAAATAAGAATCAAAATAACAAATATACCCTCAATTTAATAAACAATAGCGCATAATGATTTGACAAAAATTAAGGGTATTTTGGTCATTTTATTCTTATTTGATGAAGATTTTACAAGGAAGAACCAAAATGATTGATGGTGGACAAACTTAGGAACTAATTCTATTGATTTCAAATTTCAGGGACCTAAGAGAGGAGTTGTGCAAATCTCATGGACCATTTTGACTAAAAAGCATTTTAGTAATCAAAGTAGTTTCAAAATTGATTGAGAGAAATCAATAAACAACTTATACACAATCAATATTATTCTTACTCCGAGTTGAGATAGATTAGTAAACAACTTTAATGTGAATTCCAATTCTGATTCCTCATTAATTCAATTATTATCACGGATTACGAACAAGAAAACATGTCATTAGTATAATAGTACTTATCTCTGTAACGTTAAACAATGTCTCAAGTTCAAATCTCACATTACGATTATTAAGAAAATAGTAAAACTCGATTGTTGTACCGTCTCATGATTTATCAATTGATTGTGACACAAATATTTTTTTCTTTTCTTTTTAGTATGTAGCTAGGGATGTACTAATTTCTTTGAATATCTATCTCTAATTACATGATTTTACAATTCTCTTATTATGCTTCAACTATTTGCCCTTCATGACAAGTTGTATGCGTACGTCTTTATCATAGCCATCATTTGCTTACGTCTTTATCATAGCCATCATTTGAGAATTGCGTACGTCTTTATTATAACCACTGACCCACCTCAAACAAATTAAGAATTTGAATCACTATTTTCTCTCTTCAACAACCCAAATTTTCTTATCTTTAGACTCCAAACACAGAGATCCAAAAAGGATGTCGACTCTTTATTTGAAACCGACTTAAATGTAAATATAAATTTGAGTAGGCAGAGAAATGCTGACCAGCACAGCTAACCAGAAAATCACCAATTTAAGAATGACAGCTAAACTTAGCTGCGAAAGACAAGTCCACCTCCATGAATCCATGATCAGATCTTACAGATAATATGATATTAATTTCAAAGAAATGGAGTCAACAAAAATAAAAAGTAAAACGTCTTGAATCTTGATCTGATTTTTAATTGGTACTTAATTTATTAATAGTGATTATTTAGTTAATTAATACACCCCAAATTATACAGATGTAAGAGGAACACAGTCATGAAACCGTGGGCTGACCGTGAACATGGCTAAGCCCAATATCAGAACGAGCCGATGCTTAGCGGGCCCAGGGCCTGGAGCCTTAATCTGGGCTGTCGAATGCAGCCTAACGTAACGTTGCATTGAGGAGATATTTTTTTCCCGAGTCAGGTTGTGGGGCTCACAATCTCTCTCTCTCTCTCTCTGCTATGATCCGTCTGAGGAGTGAGGCCCACTATTTGGACGTGGGGGTAAACTCTGTATCTATATAAGATTTATTAGTTATAAATTGAAAATTAAAAACAGATTGTTTGAGAAGGACAATACTTGGGTCCTCACCGGAGAGGACCCAATGTACTGATTTTTGCTTTTAAACCAATCAAATCAAGTCATTTGTCATTAAAGGGACCCACCGATATTTGAAATAAAATAAAAAATATCTGAAAAAGACAAGTGTCACTTTTTCATTGGGGGTCAGTGTATATTGGGTCCTCCCCGGTGAGGACCCAAGTATTGTCCGTTTGAGAATTACAAATTTTTTATTTTCTGAAAACAGATATTTGTTTGAGAATTCCAGAGGTTAAGAGGAATGTTACCCTTGCACCACGGTGGGATTGAAATCTGTCAACTCCTAACCTAACATCTAATATAAAAAATCTATCGTTTAGCCAGAAAAAATTTGTGACAATTTTAAAACTGAGAAGCGAAACAAATTATCAAATAAAGTTTTAATTTGAAAAGGAAAATGGAATAAGAAATTGCTCGTACAAGTTTTGAATGCGATTCTCGTCAAACACAAAATTAGTACAGATTATTATGGCTAGTTTATTTTGAGGTCTAGCTCATTTTCTCATTTTGTAATGTAGATAATATCAATGTATCAAAAAACTTAAATTTAAATATTATGAATAACGACATCGAACTAATTTATTCCTACACTCTTGACTTGGTATATATTTTTGTATTAAGAAAAAACAATAACAAAGTTGAGAGAAGAGACAAGAAAAAATGATTTGCCACCCTTGGCTTTCTTATTGCTTAAAAGAAATTAGAATTTTGGTACATTTTAATGGTTTTTTTAACAAAAATGATTCATGAGATTGATATCACTTCTTTGGTATATGAGATTTAAAATCGATAGAAGTTATCTTTGAGATTGTCCACCTCAATCATTTTGGTGATAATGAACAATTAATGACAACATCTATCGATTTTAAATCTCAAATATCAAAGTTATTAGGTATGACAATCTCAAAAATTATCTCTGAAATTGTCTACCTCAATTATTTTGGTTATTCCGTGAAAAATCTCCGCTAAGTTGAGGGAATTTTGTTCAAATAATGACCAAAATGATTGATAATGAACAATTCAAGACCACTCGTATCAATTTTAAATCTCAAATATCAAAATTATGAGTTATGACAATCTCAAAAATTATCTTGACTAAAACACCATTTTTAATCAAAGAAACTAGAATTTTAGTTTGGAAGTAAAGAACCTTTTGATACGAATTGGGGAATATGCGCAGCTAAATTAGAATTTAGAATTTAGAGAGGGAAGATGCGCATCTTCTTCCCCTTTCTCCTTCCTCCAAGTTCCAACTCAACTGAAATAACTCCCCTCCCTCTTTTCCCTTTTATATTTAAATCCCTTCATTTCGCTTTATTTACACCCAACCCCCTCATCTTCTGTCTCAGCTCCACCAATCCGACCCAGGTTCTCTCTCTCTCTCTCTCGTTCTCTGTTTTGGTAGTACAATTTTCTGTGATGTTTTTAATGTGACCGTTGGTGGCTTGCTTGCTTTGTAATTAATGACTTAAACACTATACTCTGAATTTCTTTCTGCTTCCGGGCTGTCCAGTTATGTTGGATTTGTGATGACATCATTGCACCTCTAACCACATTTGCTCAAATCAATTCCTGGTTGATTAAAGTGATTGGTTGTATGAGTATTTAAGTCGAGCGGGTGAGAGACTCATTATCACCTCGTGCTGAGGTCACATTAAGCATGCGCCGAGTTCTCGGTTTAGTAGGGCATACCCACCTCTGACCGGTGCGTAGCAAACCACAATTGCTGCTTTGAATGAGCCCTCTAAGAACAACATAGGGATCAAAACCAGATAAAAATCTTTTGCCTTTAGAATCAAAAGATTCGTGATTTTCTTTTTAATGCACGTTTGGTTTGTAGCGTCAGTGATTGCTCAACATTATGATTTGTTCTGCTCTTAATTTGTGGAAATACTGCTGCTGTTTTGTAGTGGTGCTGTTTTAAGCAATATATTGGCCCGCAGTCGGCCCGCTTCTTCCAACTTTTGCCAGCAAGTGATTGCTGGCAAAAGGTATTCCAGAAAAATTATGAGTCCCCAAAGTACATTGAACTCGAGTGGAGCCCTACAGGGCATGCATGGGGTGCATGTGGTGCCCTGTTCGCGGTTTGAATCCGAAGAGACTACTGAAACTGGGGACCTTTCTCACTCAACTTGTGGAAGCTCAGCTGTTGGAGGAAATCAGCAGCTTTTTATGCAGTGAGTGAGAAATCTAATCAATGGGACTTGTTTATCAACTTAAGCTAAACGATACAAGACTAAGCGATGAGTAATATTTGTTTAAGATAATTGTGATGAACTTCCGCAGTCAAATTCCACCGCAACTAACTTTGTCTACTTGTTCTCCAGGCGAGTGTGGCAGCAAAGACCGCCTTGTTTGAAGCCCATCCAGGGCTGCTGCATTCAAGGTATTTTAGATATAAAAGCATTTGTTTTAATCTTCATCTGATTTGCAATCCGATTTCTTGCACGACAAACGCATATCTGCTTACATATTTTCCCATTTTATCAGGTGATCAGAGTGTTGCAGAAACAGTCGTGAATGTTCTCACTTCACTTCCCTTTATAGTTCTTGGAATCCATTCCCCAAGGTAATACTTTTTTGTAAGTCAGTTGATAGACACAGACATATTCTTACTGATACATCAGGTCTAATTGAAATTATCCTCCTCCGGGAAACAGGAAGAATCTAAGTACCAAGCTATATGCTAATTCATTAATTGGAGTTGGAGTCGCCTCAAGTTTATATCATTCTTCGAGAGGAAAACTAAGGAAGTATTTAAGATGGGCCGACTATACAATGATAGCCACAACAACAGTAGTAAGTCAGATAAAAACTCCCCAAAATAAGCGTTAGTTGTTCATCCGAAGAAGCACTACGCATCTTTGGCATGTTTACATGGATTATGCCTTGCAAGTATGTCATTTATCGTACGAATTATTGGTTGTATCTCTGAAGTTGCGAAGTTGCTCACTTAGGCATGTAATCGAAATGGATCAACTCATATTTTTGCAGTGTCTATCAAGAGCCCTCAGAAATGAAAACCCAAAATTGCTGATGGCAGCTTCTGCATTATGTTTACCCTTCCAGCCTCTGATGGTTTCAGCTGTTCATACTGGAATAATGGAGGTAACTTTTAAGATTTAACCACCGTTCGTTATCAATTTCACGACTCTCGTCTAGTGTCACGCTTGTCGGAAAATGCTGCGTGCTCTGCGAGTAACATGTAAAACCAGCCGATCACGACATTTAGGATTTGAAAAAACTGCTGTTTTAATGCATTTATAGGTAACGTGAAAAGTTTAGGTAAGCTCCTCGCTCTTTCTGCTAAAATTGTTTCCCGTTATTTGTTATTTTCCAGGTAGCATTCGCCAAGAGAGCATTGAAAGATCCTGAGCTAAGAATGGCACACACTGTACATAAGATGTCGTCGCTACTGGGAGGCGTGCTGTTCTTTGCCGACGACGTGTTTCCTCAGACTCCGTTCCTTCATGCTGCGTGGCACCTTGCTGCAGCCATCGGTGTTGGCACCTGCAATAAGCTTCTGGAGTAGCTATCATTCAAACCGATAGAAGACCTGGCTAGTAGGCTAGCTACAAATTTGTCGATCCAACCTTATCATTTTTCGGAATGCGGCCGGAATTATTATTTAGTTGATATCTAGGTAATATCATATGGGTACGATGGTTGTCTGAGAAAGTTCGAACAACTTGATGAAAGGGTTCAGCCCACATAATTATGTAATTGTATTAAATAATAATTTTCCAATTGCCATGCAAATAGGATTCATTGGTCACTTCCAACTGTTAAAACTGGACCGGACCAAGTAAAAATAAAGGAAATTTAATGAAAAGTTTATGGTACTGTTCACTTTAACAAAAAAAAAAAAACACAATTTTACACTAAAAAGTCAATCCTGATACTATTCACTTTACCCTTTATTTTGTCGTTATCGTTAAAACTCAAAGTTTTCAAACCCTTTTCATTAGTTTGAACCGGTTCTGTGATTTGCCATTTACAAGTCGAACCGAAAACGTGGGAAGTGAGGCTAGAACAAAGAAACATGATCAAACACTTCCATGGAACATTGAACATGGAGAAATAGGAAGAAAGTGGAACTTGGAACCCAAGACATGAGTGGCCATAAAAAAACCAATTAGCCAACCAAACCGACGGGTCGGAAAAGGAATCATAGAACGTGAGACTTGCAGGTAACCCCTCCTCCCCCATTGATGGCAAGGGGATATGGGATACGGTGCGTCATGCTTCTCAACAAGACTACAAGATTATTGTCGGATGATTCGAATTTTTCCGCTCCAATAAATAAGTGTGCAGAAATCATTTTCCGAAAGAAAAGAGAGACCAATGGACGGTTGTCATACAAAGCAAGCAATATACGGCTAAGCTGTTCATATTCGGAGGTACTGTTTCATACTAATTTTCATACAATGTACTATTAAATAAACAGTCCACACCTAAAAAAGCAAGAGAAGATTATTGATTACAATGATAAATGGCACGGCGTTTATCGAATTTCTTCTCGACAACCCCCTTATAGATGTAGATGTTCACAGGAAATTCGAATACGGAATACCTCAAAGTAGATGGCTCTGCTTGAGGATCATTGCGGCATTGTGTAACGGATCCACAGAGCAAGTTTTAGGTCAAAGAAGATACATAGAGAGGCTCTGGCTCCACTTTTCTCCTGATCCTGGTTAAACATAAAACCATGCACATTCTTTAGAATAATTCAGTTCAGACTTCAGCGGTAGGCGATGCTCATGGAAACGATAAGTTTGAATCCTAGACACCACACGAGCCCTATGGTGTTTCTATAATTAACAAACAAAATAAAGGCTTGCATGAAACAAAGTTTGGCTTCATATTTCTAGGCTCCAGCAACCAGAAAATATGTAGAGTTTACAAGTAATTCCTACGACGAAGGGTAAAGCTCAGTGATTCTACAACGCAAGATGTAATTACCAATTATCTTTAGACCATTTGCAGCCATCGGTATCCACCACATGCAAGCTGTACGCATGCCTTGATTTCGAGGACTGATTCTCGAAACTGCAGTTCAAACATTTGACAGCAAAAAAGGCAAAAATAGGCTCTTTAGACCACCCAACTATGGATAAAAATTTAAAGGATCAACAGAAAGAATTTATTTGAACTGACCTTTGATGAATAAGATCACCGTGAATAACAACTAAAGACCCAGCTTTCACTTCGATGGGAATAAAATCTTTTTGATCATACACAGGGGAAGGCCGATCAAAGGTCACACCGTCTTCTCCTCTAATGAACCGTCTTACAAGCCCATCTGTAAACCAACATAAAGACCAATTACAAGAAAGTATTACTAGACCGAACCAAACAATTTCAAAGCCTTTCCAGCTCGCATGCAGAAAATTAAAATAGGCAAAGATGTCTTTTAGGGAAGAAATAGTAAAGAAGAGGTGGAGGAGGAGAATATTACTATTTTGAGATCCTGGAATAGCCCAGAGGCAGCCATTCGTTATTGTTGCATCTTCTAAAGCCAGCCACAACCCTGTGCAAGTTGGTGGATCGGTATAAAGAAATGAATTATCCTGATGTGGCACTACCTCACCTCCGATTCCTGGTTGCTGCCAACAATATTCTTGCGGATTAGTTTGTGCATACTTAAAGAAAAACATACCAGTATAGACATAATATTAACATAACCATTCTCTCGAACACAATTATATTCGAAAATATGACGACCAATCTCTCGAACACAATTATATTTGATACTATGACAACTTAAAATCATGCGATCAAGGTTTAGCAGGGACTTATTTGCCTTCAAATGATAATATTGCTAATTTCACCGTTTCGCAGACACAAGTGATATCGCATTGTAGACCTAGTCCCAACAAAATAAAAATAAAAAACTTGTTCAAAGAGGGGTGAGGCAGGAATGCCGATAAAGTCTTACCCCTTTCCTTTCCCTGATTATGTTTGTGCATATCTGTGTAAAAACTTTTGAACGCATATTTTTAAATGCAGATGTTTTCATATAAGTGTATAGAAATGTCGATCAACTGTCCCCCATCTGCAACCACGAATACCAGTATGCATATACAAGCCTCCATACCAATCTAAATTGTACATAGTCATTCTAAATGCATTGTGCCTAATGTTTTTAGGGTTCTTTCGACCAATTAGCCTCATTGTCAGAAAACAATCCTTTCATCCAAATGGACTTAAGTCTTCATCAATATAAAAATTATAAAAGCCGCAGAACAAAGCGTTAAACACGAGAGAATATGTAATACCTTGAAAATGTACATAGACTGAATGACAATGGGCCTTTTGTAACCCAAGGAGGAGAACAAGCCTGAAATTTTCTCAGAATACGTGAACCTTCTAAATACTGGATCGAGCTCATGTAACGCTGCACCAACAGACCACACGCTATACAATCTTAGTTCGAGTTAAAAACGCAGAGGCAAAAACTACAATCCATTTCTACAACTTTTACAATAAAGAGAAAACTAAAGGGGTTTGTGAAAGTGGTTTAGAGCTTACCATGGCCAACTTTGTTAATCGAAAGTTCCTTCGGCTGTTGCAGTTCTCCATCACTCCCAAAGGCTTTCTCTGCCAAAATTAACAAGTCCCAACATTTTATGCTGTGCTAACTAAGTGTTCGATTTCGCTATTTGGAACCAAGTTACTTTAAAAATTCAATCCTTTTTTTTTAACAAAGAAAGGAAAAACAACATACAAACAGGAATCAAAGTAAATGGTTTCGAGGTTATCGAACACTGAAACATAAATGATACCTTCGAAGAAAAACGAAATGTTGTCGACGCTATCATAGAAGTAATTATCAGTAGTCTGTTGCTGTAAAATATAATTAAAAAGGAAGATATAATTACAGAGAAACATGTACAAATAACTAAAAATTATGATAAAAACATTAAATTAACTAATTAATTACAATTAAAATTAAAAAAAGAAGAAGAGAAACCTGGTTCTTGGTGGAGAAAATAGAGGCGGTGGAAGAGCAGTCAAAGACTTGGAGCAATTGGTCCATTCTGCTCCTCATGGCCTCGATGTCCTCCGCGCTCGCAAACGATTCCATGACAAGATAACCTGCGTAACCATAAAACATTAGCACCAATTCCCCAAGTCAAAACCCAAAACTAACTAGTGTTTGCGTTTTCTAAGGATAATACGAGGTAATTAGGAGCTTAATTAATTAAGGTTTTGGTTTGGTTTGGTTACCTTGGGAGCGGAAGGTCTGGAGCTGGTCAGGACAGAGATTTCCGACGATTCCCATGGCGTCTCAGACTGAGAGGGGCAAACAAACAGGTCGTCAAACGTTGGAAGCTTTCGGAGGCGTTTCGGAGCTGACCGACCTTAATGTCCACCGTTCCTCTGTGCTGTTATCTTTTATACCTATAAAAACGTGCAATCTTTTATTCTATACAGGCAAGAGGGATTCCTATGAAGACATCCTTGACCGTTGGGTTGGTTTTAATGAAATTGTGTGGTTGAAATTAAAATACAGGCCACACAATCTCAACCATACAATTTTATTAAAGTCAAATCCAACGGTCAAGAAGATATCCTTATTTTTTTAGAAAAATAGAATCCCTATCGTGAAATGATTCTTATTCTATATATATTTTCGCGGGGTTGTCGAATTTACCGATAAGATCAAAGGAAAAAGGAAATACCTATTTTTGGCGAGCTCGATATTTAATTGTGACTTGTCTTCTTGTGGTATTAAGAGTGTTTTTAATTTTTTTTATATTTTTCTGTAAAAATCTCATCGTTCGTTGAAAAAATCTGACAAACATGAATTTGTTTGACACAAAAAACTCGAAAGATGGAATCTTCAAGCCAATCATGCAATATAATATAGAAAGAAAAAATCAACTCAATAATTTTATTGTGGAATATGATAATATTGTGTTCACTGTTTCTTATCTCCTAATTTTACCAGCAAAGAATACAAATTTAATTTATAGTTAGAGTATCTTCAATGCTGAGATACAAAAAACTGACGAATTATATCTCCAGTGGGGTTTTACCATTTTTTTTTATTTTGTTTTTTATGAACGTTAGTATTAGTTAGTTAAATTATTAATTATTAAAAGAACGATCGGTTATTTTCTGTCACTGTAATAACGCGTTATATACCAAATACCAAATTGGGTTTACCGTTGACCCTCACCAATTTTGGGTCAGGCAAGCAAAATAAATCCCTTCCGAGGGAAAAACTGGATCATATCACGTTCTGCCTATTGTAAGTGGTGTGATGGACAAAATCTCCACATTTCCATGATCCGCGTCCCATTCCCATAAAACGCTTCGTGAAACAACACCGACGGATAAGTCAATTACGCATTGTTACATATTTTAACTTTTCTACGTGGCCCGTTGCAGATTGGTCATGACCGGAAGCGCAAGTCCAAAGAATACACAAGTAAAGAAAGAAAACAGAGCACTAGATCTGGCCAGAAGAACCACAGAAGAAAAGAAAACGAAGCACACTACAATTTCAAAAAATTTGAAGCCAACTAAATACATTGAAGCTCCCTATATCACAAAAATTAATGTATATACTGATGAAGTACGTATCCTGGGAGCGTCAGCAACGACAGTAAAACTTCTACGAAGGGGGATAGAGATCAGGCAAAGATACATGTATGAAACCCCGAAAGAACACAGTAAAAAAAGAATCAAAATCAAATCGAATACCCTGATCTTGGATAAATGTACAAAAATTATCCAACCTGACCCTGTTTGCACTTGCAGATCAAACTCTAACTAATCTACACGCATGGCCAAACCAGGGTGTGAAAGGAATGTGATCTGTCAGTGCACAGCTTGCCAAATACAGCAGCTGCAGATATGAAACAATGCTCCGTCAAACACCCGGGAAACTCTTGTGATGGAAGGATTGGTGTCTCGCTATCTTGTCTTCTGACAACATATACAAATTATGCAACTTCCTCACCGTACGATCCCAGGTAAGTAATTAGGCGAATGTGACCTCCAACAAATTCCTTGTATCTCCCAAAATTGGTGTATGCCTCTACACGTCAGGACAGGGGGGGAAAAATGAAAGAATAGCAACACAAAAGGAGGGGTCAGCGGTAAGGTGTGCTCACGTGATCACAAGCATCTTCAAGCAAAATCACGTAGCTGATGCTGCTCTTGAATCTTCTGTCTTGTTTGTGCGGCACATACAATCAGGGCATGGGAAGGAATATATCGAGTCATTTGGCCTCTTGAGCTCAAAGCCCTTTGAATCACTATGGGACCTCATGCCCAGCAGGTGACGCTTGAAAGTCTTCCATCTGAGGAATGAACAACAAAACCAAGAAACGTTACTTCTGTGTATGCTGAAGAATGTTAATGGTGAGAAACGATTTTTCAATATTCATGTCACCATTGTTGATGACGACTCATTTCATTCTATTTAGTCACTAAATATTTCACACAAACAGCTAACTAAGAACACTTTGGTAACCCTACTGAAGTCCAACATCATAGGTACATATAGAAATTAAAGAAAAATGAAGTTAAACATTCATCACAAAGTTTACTTTGGTGTCCGAGACATTTTTGTTCATATAACTCAAATGCATAAGTCCATAATGTATTTTCATCTATTCTTAATTGACTGCTACAGCCAGAACCATAACAACACTTCTCGTTTCCTGCCTACTGCCGCAACACCCATAAAAGAAAGGCCCTGACACAAATATCAGCAAATGTAGCCAAACTTCTAGCTATTTCAATACATACAAAGATGCATTTTTAATGAAACTAAACTAGAGTGGCCCGAAAAGAAACTAAATTAGCAGCAAAAGTCATGTATACATACCCAATTTTTGGATTATCAAAGAGTAATGCTAGCTTCCGCTTGTCGGGCCTGATAGTCTTTGAGTGTCCACCATATAAGTATCTTCTGTGTCCGATCAAGAAATGGGGAAAGTTCCCCCCTTGAGTTGTCACAAATACCTCACTATGAAGACAAACAGTGTAATCTATTGCAGCCATCCTGGAAGAATAATTCTAGCAGCAGTAACTAAAAGTCAGAACAATGGTATTATACCACACTGCAGAGAGGGTAGAACAAAACAGAATGAAACTATTTGGACCTTGAATGGAGCAAGCTCTTCATCTGACGCTAGCATCTCTTTTGTCTGCAAATTAGGAAACATTTCCAGTAATGGGGCCATATACTTCTCAGCATTATATATCTTTCCGGATGCCAAATATATAAATGTGTTCTTATCAAAACCCATTCCCCTAAGCATCAAGCCAACCTGATTAGGTGACAGAGAAAAAGAAATAATAAACTATTCATATCAAGAAATATAAAAGAAACTTAAAAAGTCATAAAATCTTTCTGAGGTAAATAATAAACTCAACAAAACGAAATAAAAAAAACAGTTGCTAGGGGACCCCAGCAGGCAGATGGCATCATGGCACAATGGCATAGGCTGCCTTGCAATGCAATGCAGGTGCCTCCTATTCTGGGTACCAATAGAGGAATGACACAATTGATAAGGGAGGGGGTAACCATCTCCTATGTTGCTCAACTCGAATATGAAATTTACATGCTCAATTGGGATTCATGCAGAACTTTTTCACCTTTTGTCAATAAGAAGTTCAGTTTGTAATTAAACACGCAATCAAGAACACCCAAAAGCAAAAGTTATACCTCTAAGGGAGTGAGGGGGCATTTGCCATTAATCCTGATTGCTCCAGGACGTATAACCCTGCCAGGTTTGGTAAATTTCCCTCTCCAACCTCTTTCCCTTGCTGCTTTCATATCTTCATTTTCTTGCTCTCCACCATCGAAAACACAGCACGAGAATGCAACCATGTCCTGCAAATAGGATAGCAGTAGTTCCACTTGAGAAAGAAAGATAATATCTTCTTCATGAGGTGATAAAAAAGTCAATTACAATGCCACACTTCTAGTTGATCAAGACAAACCTCCTCAAACCGAAGATGAACAGAAATATATTTTCCGCCATAATTTGTGCTGCGTTCTTTCATCCTTGCAACCAAAGCTTCTCCCAAAGTTAGTATAGGACTTGAAAACTTTAAAGCTTCATAATTTGCCAAGCATCTTAGCCGTTGGACAGCAGGAGGAGAATCAAATGATAATCGATTTGCAAAAGGAGAAATCCGTATAACCCTGTTTCATCCACAAATATAACCATCATTAAGCATCATTTTATATATGCACTGCTTGAATCTTGCCACACCCATTGACAAAATTGATGATGGATGAATATGTCCGATCATAAAAAAGATGTGGAAATATAAGCATCCCTAGAATATGCAATGGATATAACAAAGTGCATAACAATCCATATTAGTTCAATGCCGAGAACAAAAACTTTTTTAAGTAAAGTTACTGGATCTCATTAAAAATAGTTATTAAACAACATATAAATAATGAATCAATGATTGATGGCCACTAATAAAGTTAAGATCAAGAACACAAGTTTATTGCGCCTCAACCCCAGAAACCTCATCTGCCAAGCAGAATTTTAATTGATAGAAAACACATAGCCAAAAATGTCCAACCCAAGAACATCAGATTCAGAGGGGCTGGTAGGTCGAGGTTGAAATTTAAAACCTCTACCTGCACACAAACTATCTAATTTGATGCAAAGTTTCCATTTTAGCACAATATTTAGCAGGACGACATAATGAGAAAATAACTTAAAATAACTAAAAGCAAATAAAGATTTAAGAATTTCCGACTCACTTTTCTTCAAGTAGCTTTGGGAGAACAGCTTCCTTATAATACACAATGGGTGACCATGCTTTTATTCTGAAGTTGTAAACATTGGTCATATTGTGGTCAAAGCGTTCCATTAAATATTCAGGAATCTTGTTAACCACGCGGACATCATTTTCCAACATACTGATGAAATAATCTTCGTCATAAATTTCCCCGAATTTACTGGACAATAGTAAGAAGAAAAAAAAAAGGAAGAAAATCAGAGTCTAGTTATATGAGAATGAAGTACCAAATACTATATTCGTACCCATTCAACAGAAACCTCCTAATAAAAACTATGAGGTGATAAGCAAGGTGCAACACTACAAACAGAATATCTGTAACGCAGTGTTCCTGCCAACCCGAAGGTAAAAAAAAAAGAAAAAGTTGTATTGCACCTTATGTCAGTTTATTCCTTCTATCTTATCATGTATCTTTACACTTTTATCCCTCCTCCACTTTTATTTTGAGGTGAAGTGTTAACCTGAGTCGAGTTGTATAGGCGACATACTGAAAACACACACTGTTTCTTGTGAACCTCATATTCTTTTTCCTTTTTTTAATAGGATTATGTACCTCATAATTTGGTTGAAAATTTCAATATACTGAGAAAGTTAATAAACATGGATATTCATGGTAAAGCATCCTGATCCTACAAACACAACCAAAAAAGAGATAAGTGCTGACAAACCTTGGATCTCTCCAGATGCTATGAAAGTGAAAATTGGGAATCACAAGTGTTGCATTAAGATAGCCTGCAACAGCAACTGCATTGCATATCTAGAAAGCATCAACAACAACCATGCAGCATGAAGTCAAGAAAGTTGTTACAAGAATGATCTTCCGTATGCAATAGGCAAAGCACAAGCTTAAATGAGAAAAGAAACGCTCAACAAGACGAGGAGTCAAACTTACTGAAGTCCTCTGCTGATTTAGACCACCATTTGCCTCAATGTATATATAACCATTTGACTCAGCCAAACCTACAAGCATAAACACATTACAAGTTCAGAACTTATAGGAAGATGGAAAGAAAAATATAATGCCAAATTAGAACGTAAAGACAACAAATTTTAATGCTACAGTAGAGAAAAATATCAGAAAGGAAGGCTGTGAACGCATGGAAATTCAAAAAGTGTACTAGCAGCTATCAATGTATAAAATTGCAAGAACTAGTTGAAGTAACTCGTACCTCCAGAGGACTTGTTTACACACGGTCTCCACTCGCCACTTCTATAGGAATGTTTCCATACAGTTGAAATCTACACAGAATCTGATTGGGTCAGTAAGTAACATTGCATATGAGGAACCTACTCCCTAGAATTCTAAGTCATAAGCGCATCGAGAGAATCCAAGATCTCTAAGAATATTAAAAAAGATCGATAAGAAACACTTCTTCGTAGCCCACTTCTACACAGTGTTTCCCATGTAATAGGGGGAGTGTCTCGAAGTTTTTCTATTCCCAGCATTTTCTCTTGATGGTGATTTACTTATTTGTTGTATGACCCAAGGTTAAGATGACTAAATAGCACGAAATGCAACCGTAATAAGTTCGATTTCAGCATAGTTCACCGGAGGATTGCAGTAACTAGCTTGATTATCAATGGCAACTTAGAAGATTGACTGTTCAAATCCATAGTCCATTTACACAGGATTTCAAATCCCTAGGCTAAATAAATAATAAGCAGTGTGGCGGATTACGTACTAATCTCTAAGCAATTTGGAACGCCCAGCAATCCTATATCCAATGTAATCAATGATTAAAACTTCCTCATTAAATAATTATGTAGAATAATAAACAAAACAGCAGATTCAATGAAATTCGAATTCATGTATTCTGAATAAGATCTCAAACTGTAAATCAGGAAGGAAGGAAGAGATGAACGCACCGCATCGGCGGAGGAGTTATCGGCATCCATTTCGGGGCGGAGCTTGGCGTAGAGTTGGGGGCTGCGGTAGACGGAGCCGGGGGCGAGACGACGTGAGATGACGGGAACGACCTCGAAGGAGACGGAGCCCATGTAGAGGAGCATGCCGGAGATGTAGAGGAGAGGGGCGAATAGGAAGAAGCCCTGGCGGCGGATTAGAACGGAGAGGAGGTTCCAGACGATGCGCTGGATTAGGGTCCGACCCGGCTGGTTGAACCGACCACCCGCTTTGGAGCGGCCGTGTCGGAACCGGGGCGAGCGGAGCGGCGAAGTCGGCGGCGATGGGCTGTTGTGTCCGCTACTCGGTAGCCGGTTGTATGGGTGCATTGGGATTTCTGTGCTGCTCTCTCTCTCTCTCTCTGCTACGTCATGTGGCCTTCTCTCTCTCTCTGGCTCTGTGTTTTCTCGTGAATTGGGTTTTTCTGAGAAAATGTTGAGAAAAAGTGCACGGAAAAAAAAATTAGAGAGAGAGGGGTTTGTATTGAACTGATTCCAACAAAGAAAGAGTTCGGCGTGCACGTGCTTCTCCTCTCAGGGATTTTTATTTCTTCAAAATATTTTTAATTTTCCTGATTTGAGTGAGTTCATTCCCAAAAATGGAAACAATATTTGGCTACTCAAAATATCTCAAAATTATTCATTGTTAATTTATAGAAGTTCATGTGTATCATAATCGTTCATATTATAAATCATCCTATATAGATCGTCTCTGCAAAAAATCAATTAAAACTAAGGTCGTTTAGTCATCAATTTAAAAACAAATGAACGGTATTGGTAAAAACATTACGAACCGTCTATGTATTTGCTACAATAGATTGACTAAACGACCTTAGTTTTTTTTTTTTTGTAAGATTCATAGTAAGAGCGGTTATGATCATAAGCACAAAGCTCTGTGATTAAAACACTAAGAGTTTTGAGTAGAAGTTCCTACTCATCTTTGAGTAGCCAAGTATTGTTCCAAAAATGGTGACATTGTCACATTTTATTAATTTTTTTTCTTTTTTTAAAAAAAAATCTAGTGGTTTTTCCATAGCAGTTCATCTTTTCGAGAACAAGAAGACCCACATGAGCATTTTAACCTTCATTTAGCTACCATCGTGCGATTCACCAGCGCCAGAAACCAAACCCAAGACGTGAGTGTGACATATCTATAATTCTTCATCGACCACTGGACGACCCCATAGTGGATAGTGACATTGCTTTATTGAATCAGAACTCTACAATAACGGTACACATGATTTGTCAAAGTTGCTGTTTATTTGGAATATTTTCTTATTTTATTTGGATATTACCATTCTCAGTGACAACTAACAACGACGGGCACGCTTCCTTTTGTTTTGAAACAAATTGGCTGTATTTGTATCACTTTTCGTCCATGATTCATTCATGTTTGGCAACCATGTGAACACTGCAATTAAATTTTTATTTATTAGTGTGAAGATCAGCGGTGGTTTTTAATTTAAATCGCGACATGTAGTTAAGTTCAAAACATGTTCATCATGCGGCCGCGCGAAGCGCACCCGTGTGAAGCAGCTTAGCATCGCGTTAGGTAGAAGAAGCAGGAGCAGAATGGCGGATGATTCCCTAGTCTCTCCCTTTTCGGGGAATGGCTGCAATCACAAGCAAGTGATTGAATGGGTGGGGGGCTCCGAAAGCACGTCGGGATAAAGTGTTTCAGGAGACGGTCTAAAAATGGGTCCAATGTAGAGAAAAAAAAAGAGAATTCTTAACAAGTCGGATCGAAAAGAGTGACTCTATAACCGCATAATTGTACTAGTTCTTTATTTTATTTATAATATTTTGTAATTGAAATTGTAGCATTTTAGCTCGACAAGAACTTGGGTCATTTTCCTTCGTAATTGGTTTGTATTGTTGAGAATGAATGTCGTAAACCAAGTATTTAAGTTATCTTTTGTCGATGTATCTCATACGCTAAAACATGATAAAACTTTGCTTGCATCAGGATCCACCTCATAAAGTTGGGGAATACAAAATCAACATGGACCCCACTAAATCATCTTCATCGCCAGCTTTCGATTTCCAACACGGAAGTTACGGTCCGGAATGTATGTACGTTGTTCAACCGCAACACATGGCAACTGGAAAGTGACCTCCACGTACGCTTGCACGTCAATGTTACAATCTAATAAGAGTGCATAACAATTTTTCGTTAATTTTAATACATGACCAGGGGAAATCGAGTTTGGTGCAAAAGGTGGGCGCATTACTCTGATAAACTGGTCTAGCCTATAAGCACGACATTAGAAGTGTTTTAGTATATTTGCTACTATTTGGTACAATGTTATGGAGTCAAAAATAATCACAAGACGACACGTGGATTTTCGGATTAAGGAGACAAAAATGTCCTTGAGGTGCATCAGAAATCCTACGCGCGAGCAGCCGGTAATTATCATCGGTCAAGTCAAAAGCACCCATAAAAGGTAAACAAATCCAAATTATTTTATCTATCCACATTTAAGCCAATTATCTCATAAATCCACCAATTATCCCCCACAAATGGAGATAATTGGCAAATTAATGGGATTATTCCTCATTAATTTGCCAATTAACTTAGCCTGTAAACCCTAAATCTACCATAAAGGGCCGGCCATCCCTCCTCCAAAGGGGGCCGGCCACTTCCTTCTTTTTTTTCCATATTTCCTTCCTCTTTTCCTCCTTTTTTAAGCCAATCATTCAATTACTCATTATAACCCTTTTTCATAAATACAAATACATTCCCTTTTGATTTAATTAGCCAATAAATGGGCTAATAAAACCTAGATCACACCCAAAAATCCCTCTAAGGGCCGGCCACCTTTTCTCCAAAGGGGACCGGCCATCTCCTATAAATACTCTCCTATTCTCACCAAAAAATCTAATTCCAATCATTTGGCAAAAATACTCTAAACACTTTTTCTCTCTAAAATTCTAACTTTGGCATCGGAGGTTCTTCGGCCGAAGCCCCCCCATTCATCGTGGGCGCGTGAGGCTTTTGGCCTTAACCTAAGGTGTTAATTGTTTTGTAGGTGCAAAATCGTCCAAGACCGAAGAGGAGAAAATTTGCATCCACAAATGTCACATTAAACTTGCCCTAAAGATTTGTATTTTAGCTTCGGAAACAAAACAATAGTAGGCTCGTTTGAAAAATACTTTTAAACGACTTAAAACGCTTTTAGAGAAAATGTCTTTGGATTTCAAAACCAATTTAAATGTTTCCTGCAAAAAGCACCAATTAATGCTTAGAAGCACTTCAAATGCTCTTCCAAGATTGACTGTATTTTTACTAAGAATTGGCTTCACAAATATTTTCTTTAAACGCATTTTCCAAACAAGCTCATAAAATCTATCACAAAGACTAGAAGCTTAAAAACCGCACTAATGTCCCACTTATTACACAAAGAACATAGGTTCCACGTTTCAATCAACACTACTCATAGAGAAATTCCACAAGACAAATCATCTTTCATCGGCATAAAGTTTGCTACTAAAAATTTGAAGGCCACTGCTCTCACTTGCGACTGTCAACAAACAGGCCGCGGACACGAGAGATTTTTCAGAGTAACCGTCACACGAGGTGGTACACCACGTGTCCTCATATAAATGATGAGATATGTGTGTCAAAAGGTTAATAACTTAAAAATTAAAATTTCTCACCACTTACATAAAAACACGTGGTCTACCATCCGTGTTCCAGTCACAACTAAAAATTTCTCCGCGGACACCGCGGATTCGGCACTACTGTCTAAGCTGGACCAGTGTGGGAAGATTTGGCCGCATGGTTATTGCCAAAATAACCCCACAAATTGCGAGATAAGACATGATGTTTGCATCAAAGATCTGTTTCATGATACCTTATTGGAAAATACTGTTCTACATTCCAACTCACACAACCACATGATTTGAGGATTTCGATTGTGACTGAAAACACCACAAGTGACCACAAACGCAAACAAGTTTAAAATGAAACTCAAGAACCCATCAACTTCAAACTCGGATTCTTTCAGTCATTCGTTTCACATGCAACGAAGATTGACATAACTAAATCATACCGTTTCTAGGTAATAAAACCATACATAGCAAATACACATCCATTGTTTAGTGTATGGGATGGATTGATAACACACTGCATTCAACGTATGTTTTGAAACGAAAAATCAGTCACTTCTACCCTAAGAATTGTCCAATACAACCCAATCCTAGGCACCAATCAAACCCATAATGTACACCATACGAAATGCATTATAAACTGGAAATGCTTCCTTAATGAACAGATGCTGACACATTTGACTAAGAAACTGAACGAATTCGAGCAAAGAAAGCAAGGAAAAGGCTAACTACTATGAAATCCATATCCAATCGCTACTTTTGGTTATGTTTGGCAACACACAACCAACTTTTGCAACAAAGACAATGTGAAACGATTCGTGTTTGGAAGCAATGGCAAGTTCACTAAGTCTAATATCCAACAAAGATGATACAAATTGTCTCTACCATTTCAAAACGAAATTTAGCTCATAATTTCCAGTGCCGAAAACCCAATCCAAACAGAAGATGGAAAAATAAATAGATAAAGATGCTTCCAAATTAGTTCATTAAAAAGAAAACTAACATCCCATTAGAACTTCCCAATCCACTGTTTCATCAGCTACATCTGACCCTCAAGTTTTCCGACGACTCAATCGTGGAGAGTGCCCAAGATGTCTTCGTCCCTGTATAAATGGAACCTGCAAAACAACCAACCAACCAAAAACCCAAACAAAAAAGTAATAAATCTCAGAAACCCTAATGCACTAAATTACACAAACAGGGCAGAAATTAGCACAAAAGACGTACTCTTTGTCACCAAGCTTCACTTGGGTGCCGCCATACTCGGGCAAAAGAACTGTATCGCCTTCCTTCACGGCCACCGGAATCAGATTCCCGGCCTTGTCCTTGGCTCCTGGTCCCACAGCAACCACCTTCCCTGAGTTTAGCTGCGCCGATTGGACCAATCAAAACCGTTAAAATTCAAATCAAGATAAAACCCTAAACCCTAAATACATTTATACCAAGCAAGAAGATGATATCATGGAATTTACCTTGGTGGAGGACTCGGGGAGGAGAATGCCGGCGGTGGTTTTGGAGGGCGGGATGATTTTCTCGATCAGGACGCGGTTGAGAGTTGGAATCAAACGCCTCGCCATTTGGGTGTCTGTTTCTGAAAACAGTGGAGCTACTGGCTTAGGGTTGTGGGGGAAGATGACGACTGCTGATGCCTTAAAATGTGAGGGTTTGGAGAGGAGGGGACTACTTGTTGATCAAGTTCGAGGGGAAAGTGGAAGGTTCTAGGTCGTAGGGTTTTTGGGGTTTTAGGCGTTCGGTTCTGTGGGTCTGGGTCTGGTATTGGAGCTCAGGCCTTTGTTTAGTAATGTAAATAGCCCAATGCTTAGGCCTTGTTTGGTAATGAAAATAGCCCAATACTTTTAGGCCTTGTTCGTACTTTGGAGTTTTGTTGAATAAAATCTTGAGAGTTTTAACGAAACACTCTCGTTACTGTTCATTTTTAACAAAAAATCACATTTTTACCTTTACCTGACACTATTTACTATACCTTTAAAAAGGGCTTTTCGTTAAAAATGAAGTTTTTTTGGACTTTTCATTAGTTTTCCTTAAAATCTTAGATGGAGATCTGAGCCTTGTTTCAGTGTTTGACCAAAAGATAATGTTAAGAAAACCAAATTTTTAAACAAAGCTCAGGTTCATGAGTTCGAGTTACTTTGGAATGTAGGGTTTAGTCCGAGTCATACGTAAGCCCACAAACAAAAGTTAAGACCCATGTTCATTTTAATTGGATAAGTAGGGTCCAGTCTGACTCACCAAACAAGCCCATGTATGTTACGGAAACGGAACCCATAAAATTTGATACATATCTCTTATATTTTGGTTGTATCCAACCAAAGTATCGGATTTGTATATATTTATTACAATCATCATCTCAGCAGTCAGACAGTGATTGTATTGATACATAATATTCACATAAATTATAATTAATCGTTAGATGATTATTGTGTTAAATACATGTAAGTATTGTGGCCAATTCTCATTGTCTCATTCTTAAACTAAACGTTTAAGTTATGGGAGCTTTAATGAAAAAGGCTTGGGCCAACAAATATTTAACCAAAAACCATCCCAAAATATTATTTAACCAAAAGAGCTCAAAGTTTAATAAAAAATCATCCTATTCTCACCCTTCTCTGGCTTAAGCGGTGCAAGTTCCGCACAACACTTGGGTTTTTTCAACTTCTCCAACAATGGCGACCCCAACAACATCTTCGGTGTCGAGTTTGATGTCTTCGAAAACCAAGAGTTCCAGGATCCTGATGACAACCATGTTGGTTTGGACATCAACTCCCTTACGTCTAATGCTTCGAGCACCACTGGTATTGGAGTGGCGGACTTGATCAAGATTTCAACAAGTTGAAGCTCAACAATGGAATTAACTATCAATTGTAGATTGATTTTATGGGCTCGAGAATTAACGTGACCATGGCTTGTGCCGGCGTGGCAAAAACAACCAAATGAAAGTTGAAAAAGGAAGCATTCATAGGAACAAAGCCGCCGAACACAAGTTCAAAGAAGTTTAATGGCAGAAACTGGTGAAAAAGTGTCTGAAAAAAAAAAAACATAAAACTGTTTCTAGAGAACCCAAAACATAGCACTGTTTCTGGTAAAAAAAAAATCAGATACAATGTTTGTTTTGTCTGGCACAAATAAACACTGTATCTGGAAAGAAAATAACCAAAATCCAGAAACAGTGACTTAAATTCTAGAAACAGTGACTTAAATTTCAGAAACAGTGTTATTTAAAATCCAGAGACAGTTTATTTTTACAGTCCAGAAACAGTGTTATTATTGAATAGCATGTAGATCTCAAATTTATTTTATGGAGAAACAAACGATGAACTCCACTGATGAAGAAAATTTGAAAAATAGTATCTTGAATACACTATGAATAATAACGACGATCACATTTCAACGAAATATTACAAAATATAGCATGAGGATCTATATTTTTGTTTCAAAGAAAAAGAAGAAGGTCTGCAAAACAATGATGAACTCCATTAACAACGAAAATCTGTGGAACTCAACCTAAAAATGTTAGGGGTAAAATCGAAAAATCATAATTTATTATAGTTGGGCCATTTTTAGTTGGACTACTTTAATATGAGCCTTGTATTAATCATTAAACAAAACTTATAACATGAATTTTATTAAAACTAAAACTTTTCAAACTTTTTTCATTAGTTTTCCTTTACACTATGTTTGGATGAGAGAAATAAACTTAGAATTTGGATAAAAGTCAGAATTTATAAATTAACATGCACCAATTCCCTTGTTTGGATTCATAAACATAGAAATTTAGAATTTCCGCGTGGAAAAAAAACTTGGAATTTGAGACCTCCAATTCCCAAGTTTAAATTTCTTGTAAATAGGTGTCATTTCCCAATTTCTATGATTGAGAGTTTAAAAATAACAAATTTGGTATTCAATTCCATTGTTCTTTTAGGGTTAACCAAACAAGAAAATTCACAAATTCTAGAAAATAAAATCCCGTCATTTCAATTTCCGTCATTTTAAAATTCCTAGTAATCTTAAATTTCTTCATCCAAGCATAAGTTATAGGTATGTGATCGGGTTTGCCCTCCCCTTCCTTATCCTCACATAATCTCATTCCCATTCTCCGTTCCATTCACCATCGGAAATTCCCCATTAAAAACCCGTTTGGGAATCGAAGAACAGCAGTAAGTGGAAGAGTCGATCATGGTGCCTTTATTAGAAAACAATGTGAGGAACTTTTGAGTCTATTCCTTGGAAAAGATACCTCATTTAGGCTTGACAAGCAACTAAAGTTGATCAACATTATCATGCACTGCAGCACAAGTCATGACAACCTCACGACCTAACCGACAGAAGAATTCCAGGCCACACCTAATGCTCATGGCCACTTTGATCAATCTGCAGCAAAAGGTACTTCATGCATGTAAACTTTTCCACCACTTATTTGTTTTGTGCCAAAACAAAAAAATATATAAAAGGACCATAAACTTTATGACTATATAATGATTGACATACATTAGGTCCCCATAAGCATTCTGCAATCCCATTGGTCATCGGCCATGCCACCTCCATGCATACGTGATAGGGTTCGGCGGTTCCCACTGAAGGGAAGGAGCACATATATTTGCTTTTTAGGACCATCCCATCTTTCCAGAAAATTTGATCGATGCTTTGTTACCTTTCAAAGACATGCAACCTTTTTTTTTCTTTTTTTTCAGTGTGTGGACTGTGGTGCTTATGATTTTCATGCAGATGCTTAGCTTTATTTATTGTTCTCCTCCCCGATCAGAATGTTTGGGATGAGTTGCGTGTACAGTTTGTATTTATATTGTTCAAAGGGATATGGATGAACATGAACCATTCAACATTGCTTTAATGAAATAAAAAGCCGAACCCATCATTGCCACAGAGAGCTGGACATGATATGCTACCTAAAATTTAGGGTTTTAAACAGTCAAAGCACTCTAGCAAAGATAAGACCCAACTTAACACGACTTCATCACAAGCAATGTCATTCGTGACCTTTCAAAAGCAAATTTAAGTGGAACTTGTTAGATATCCGTATTTGCCATCTTATATTTGAGTTGCACTTATGGTCCATTATAAAACAACTACAACAACTACATAACAAAATCTTATCTCACTAAGTAGGGTCTGTTGTATGAATCCTAGAACGCTATTGTGCTCGATTTTCCGTCAAGTCTTCTGTTAGTTCCAAGTACCATATCTTTTCTTAGAATCTCTTTCCAAGTTTCCTAGGTCTTCCCTATCCATTTTGCCCTAAGCCTCTGTCTCATAATCACATCTTCTAACATGAGCATTTATAAGTCTTTGGTTCATATGTCCAAATCACCTTAACTGATTTCCTCTTATCTTATCTTCAATTGTGGTCACTCCACTTTACCTTGGATATCCTCGTTCTTAATCATGTCCTTTCTCATGTGCCCATACATCTAACAAAGCATTATCTCTACTATCTCATTTTTTGCACATGTAGATGCTTGACTGCCCAACATTCTGTCTGGCCTTATTGACGTCCTATTAAATTTTCTCTTGAGATTTAGTGACGTATTGAGCTTTAGTGGCATAAGTCGGTCACAACACCTGATGCACTCTTTCACTTCATTCATCCAGCTTGTATTCTATAGCTGAGATCTCCAACCAATTCTCCCTTCTTTTACAAGATATATCCAAGATAGCAAAAGTGCTCACTCTTTGGTACTTCCTGATCTCCAATTAATCCTCACCCCTACCATTTGGACCCACATCCCTACGTACTGAACTTACACTCCATATACTTTGTATTTGACATACTTAGGTAAAGGCCTTTAGATTTAAACACTTCCATGCCAAAGGTTAAGCTTCGCATTTACTCTCTCATGCGTTTCATCTATCAACACTATGCCATCTATAAAAAGCATACATAAAGAAATATCATCTTGAATATATCTTGTTATAAAACGATAAAGAATAAACTTTATAGGTATCAACGAGTTTAGGTTTTATGCGCTTGTTATCCGCGTTTAGGGTTTTGGATTCCCCAGCTGGAATTGGATTAAACTGTGTCTTTATGACAAATACGTAATCAAACTAATTAATCATCATCCATTGTAATGACTTGTGAGGTCATTCACTTTCAACTGTACGTGTTCCAATAACTTTGGTGACTCGTGGTTTCTGAAGCTTCTTCATGGCTAATAATGCTAGGGTTGGCTAAGAATCTTAATCGAGGGCTGGCTTAGCACAAGATCACCGAAGGGCATTGAATAATATGGTAGGAGAACCATATATATGGTGTTTTTGATGAACTGAAGCATGATCATGATTTCATGATTGAAATTTTTTATACGTGGAATCCACTCGGTTTCCATGTTGATCCATCTCCCTCAATGGTTTGAGTGATGATGTGAGAATCCTGCAATACATCAATTCATGACATCAACGGCTTAACTTTAACAGTTGAATGTGTGTTGAAGAATAAAAGAAATTAACGAATGAATATAGGACACTTAAACGATAATATATCTAATGCAAGACTCCAAACTTAGATACAAGATGACAAACATATTGTAATGATAAACTAGTTTAACATGCAAATAAATTTTTCCTCGTTTAAGAAAGGGAAAATTAGAATTTTATCCCAACGCCAATATATAGGTATGTCACCTTCACATTATTGTGTGCTGCCTTATTAGAAGAGAGATTTTTCAATGTGTCAAGAATACGGCCGCTGCATAAAGTGTCATAATATAAATGGGTGGATACTTAAAAAAAAATTATAACCATTTGTATTATGACACTTAGTATATCGGGCTGTGTTTCTGACTCAATGAAAATTTTCTCTTATTAGAAGATCCTGCACTTTCTTTTGAGATGTATGTGGGTCCTCTCTCATATACAGGAATCAACCTTTTGCACCACTGAAAGTGATGTCAAATATGAAAAGTAAAACAATCTGAACAGAAGTGGACGTGCCGGAGTGGTTATCGGGCATGACTAGAAATCATGTGGGCTCTGCCCGCGCAGGTTCGAATCCTGCCGTCCACGTTTTTATTTTCTTTATTGTCGTTTTTCATTTATTTATTTATTTATATTTTTGTCAAATAATAGATTTTGTTAGATTAGTTGTTATATTAGTCATCAACGGGGTTCAAACCCACGGCGTTATGCAATGGCTCGACTTATTTGCACCACTATGGTAAAGGGTCACTTGCTTCATTTATTTCTTTTAGTTGGTGTCTTTAGTAAGAATTCCCTCATTCTCTCTCAAATTATTTTTCTCAACAACAGCGGTAAAATTGTTGTTTTAATTAAATGTTCTCCAAAACTTGATGTTAAGGATTTATTCCATACCCATTTTTTTCAAATGGAGGGTATTTGGGTGTTGCCGCTGATTTTTTAACTATATATCTATTTTGTGTTGTTGATTTTCTTATGTTGTTTTACCTTTCACACTTTTCTCTCCATTTTTGGCCGTTAGATCAATGAATTGAAGATAATCAAATAACATAAATTAACAGGAGGTGTGTGAGAAGTAAAAATATATCTTACTTACATATTATACATTATCGTTATTCATATAAGTCAAATCTACCTTATCGTCTATGAGCATCTTTCAATAACGTAAAACGAACAATCCAACTTTGGGGTTTGTACTCGATACTGATTAAGAAAAATAGAGGGGATACCCGTGGAAAAGCTAGGTTTGCTAGTTCAGAATTCATCTCTTATGTCGTATATTCACTTACCATTTTTTTGCCTAGTCTTCTTTAGATATAATGATTCAAAGTTTTTGGCTATGATGAAAAAGTAGTAGGGTTTCAATGTTTGAGGAAAAATCCAACATTATTCTCTGAGTTTAGTGCCACTTGAATCTCCCATAAATATTCGAAAGGTCCTACTTTTCTCGTTCAACTAAACCCTAATTTGCAAAGGTGTCTTTGGTATTCGGAATATTTCAGTGGTCGGGCTGCCTTTGTTCATTGGCATTTTCGTAGCCCCATAACTTGTAAAAACGGAACTTAATTAATTAAAAATTATGCGGTCAATGTTGAGCTAATTTTTCAAGCCATACATATGACTACGGGTTCTGAGCCGAAGCTTGCTTCAACCCTAAATTTTGGAATTTTCTATTTTTGGTTCAGAAATTTATTTGATTGGATATTTTTGATATTTCTAAAACCTTGCCCTTTTTTTTGTTTCTTCATATATTCTAATTGTTTTAGATTTTTGGGTTTTGTTAGATTTCGTATTTTTAATGGTAGTACTTCCTGGTTTTCTTTGGAAGCAACAATGTTTTGATGATTCTTTATTTCTATGGGGTTTGATTATCTGGACGTTTCCCTGCATCTAGTTTCAGAGTAGGAAAACTAATTAATCTGCCTCTGTATCGACAAGATATAGAGGATGATTCCTGAGTTGGAATTAGTTCCTTGTATTTTAATGGAGAATTCAACAACTGCTAAAGCAGATTGTAGATTACTAGAATTGGAAGGCGAATTGCATCCAACCCGAGGAGGATGAATTTTGGTATGTGTTTCTAGAACCCTACTTTTTTCTTCTATAATTGTCCCGTGTTTTAATTAATTAATATTTTTTTAATTTAGATTTTAGATTGGTGTTGTTGTTGGGAATTCTTTTATACTTTTCGGGAGGGAGAGTCTTTTGAGATTCGTAAATATTGAAAGAAATGAAGAAAGTATTTTCTTTTAGGGTTGTTGGAAAATCTGAATAAACCAGATTAAGTCTGGATAATAGCTGGGGAATTATTAGTTAGTGCTCCTGTCAATGTTTCTTCTTGGTTAAATGAACTAAACTTTCGGGTAAGGTCCTCAATTTTGAATAAAACATTTCTTACAGATGTGCTAAAAAGAAGAAAAAAAATGCTACACCAACTATACATGCACATTATAATAGACTCGAAAAGTTTTCACATTATAATTTGAATGAATTAGTAATACTATTTCACATCGTGCCAATGTAGCAAACAATAATTTTCCGTAATAGATGCAAAGAACAAGGCACGGTCTCAAAACATTCAGGTAGATTCAACCACATATATTATTTGATAATTATATTTTGGCTCATCCTCCATAAATATTCCTTCTGGCAAATCCATGCAAACTTTTATAAAATGGCAAATAAATTTTTATTTTTCTTTTGGAAGGGGCAAATAAAATTATGTGCCTTATATTCCAATCTCCATAGGTCTGAAATCCTCTCTGCCATAGATGATATTTGATTAATATATATGCAATGAACCTTTTGAAAAAAAAAACTTAAGAGTAGGAATTAGTTATAGGTTTTAACTTTTAAATTGCAAGAGCACCATTAAAAAATAATTACAGGGAATATGACTCGTTCATCAAAATCCTAATCCCAAAGTCATGACAAACAAGATTCCAACACCTTTATCATGCGCTACTTTGTTTCTATTCATACAAAATTTTGAAGCACACAAAAGAATATCAAGCTTCGATCTCGTGAATCTTTTGTTAAGTAAACAATATTAAACCCTAAATCCTAAGTCTTCAACTTAGCTATTATCTTTGGGTGATGAATTTGGTTATGGTAAAACTTTGATATCTTAAATTTACTTACTTCTTAAGTTGTAATTATCACTTTTTATTTCTTTGGTCCAATTGTCATGAAGACTTAAACTCAAATTTGGTTGTTCTGGGCAATCACGAAAGCAAGGTCTTCCTCCCTCCTCACGGTTTGCAGATTTTATTTACTTACGATTATTTACAATCTATGTCATCATTCATATCAGCTATTGATTGAACTCCACATCACTTTTAATTAGTACCATAGGATGTTATATGTATATACACATACATTTTGCTAGTCTCGACCAAAAAGCTCGTGGTATTGTCCTCATCTCCAATGGTTTCTTTCGAGCACAAATTAAGTTGGCTCTTGCAGGTCTGTGTTTTTAGTGGAAATCTCATAGCTGTCGACTGTAGTTTACAGTTAAACTATTCACTTATCGAAACAAATATTTAAACTGCTCACTTACCTAAATATCCTTAATTACATTTCAAAGTTCTAGCAAATATCTGTCTTAAAGTTAGTAGGAATGAAACTAAACGTGATTGATGTTTTTACTTAAAGATAGACCTTACTTTTGGGTAAAAGAAAATGGAATAAATCTGACAGAAAGTATTGAATTCTTTTTTTTGGCAGAAGAGACGAATAAGGAATTTTTGGCATCATATTGTGGCACGTCATAACTGGAACTATGTTCTTAATCGCGCTTATTTACCCGAAATTAAGTAAAAACAAAATAACGTAATTGGGTTTAGTAAAGTCAGATCATTATTCTTTCTGCATTCGATTTGAAATCCCATTCTACATAAGTTAGGTTGCAGTCGGATTTAGAACAAGCAACCGACCTAAACCGAACAATAGATGAAGGGCAACACCGACTCTCTTCTTCTCCTCTCTCTCTCTTTGGGAGATTTGAAAGTTTGTAACCTGTGTGTCTGCATTTAACATGGCCAGCAGCTGCTGCAACCGTCCACATAAAATTCATAAACAGTTTTGGACAAATGTGCACAATTGTTAACACACTTTCGTCTTCCACCCCATAATTATTTCTACAAACTGATGATATTCAAGAACACAGAGAATATCCCTATGAATATTACCTGTCGATCATCTTCCTCGGCCAATCAGTCCCAACCATAAATTTGCATGGCACACTCCTTTATGTAAAGTTCTTCAATGTCCATCAATCTTTTTCCCTTCAAAATTAAAGCACTGGTGCATATATACATATATACAGATAGATAGATACACATATAGATATGTGTAATGGGCAGTGAGAGGTATTTGTCTTCCCATCATCAGGTCTAGTACCTTTCAGCAATATTTTCTACTTGTAAGCTTTCCTTTTTTCATCTCCTTCCTCCTCCATTTCTTTTGCAGATTCCCCCCTTTTTTTTTTCTTTTTTGACCATCCACTAGCCTAGCTTAAATGTACATATATGTGCAGGTAGTGAGAGATAGAGTCTAAGAGATAGGTGAGTGATTAATTAGAGATAATTAAACTTCATGACTGTCTTGTCATCAGCAGTAATTACAAAGAGTTGTGGGGGCTGGTAGTAGTAATTTGTTTTATAGCGGTCCTTTGGAGACAGTTGATTGATGGGAGAAGTCTCCCATGATAAAAGAGAGGATTGCTGCTCTCCCACAAGGATTAACATCCAGGAGCAGCAGCCCGCCACGGACATGCAGCAGCAGCAGCAGCACCATCACTGCATGGAAATCCCAATGGGGATGGAGTTGCACAAAGTAGTTGCCCCGCCTTACAGAAGCACTTTTCGTAAGCTGCTGGCCAAACTCAAAGAAACCTTCTTTCCAGATGACCCTCTTTACCAATTCAAAGGTCAGCCACCGAAGAAAAAATGGATTCTTGGAGCTCAGTACGTCTTTCCAATCCTTGAGTGGGGCCCCAATTACAGCTTCAAGCTCCTCAAATCAGACATCATTTCTGGTGTCACCATTGCCAGTTTAGCCATCCCTCAGGTACTTCAATTATTAGAACTTAATCTTTACTTTTACTTTTGATTTCAACGTACATGTGTTAGGCTAGTTGACCAGAACACATTAAGCTGGTTCGGGTCCTGTATTTTAGGCTCGTTGGTCAAGACAATGTTTAAGCCGGTTGGCGAGGTCAGTGTCTTAAGTCGGTTTAACAGGTCAGTCTGTTAGCCTAGTTGTCCAAGACAATGTCTCAGGCCGATTGGCCTGAATGGTGTCTTAGTCCATTTAGCTAAGACAGTGCATTAGCTCCTTGTATCCGAGTTTGAATTGCTTTCCCGAAAATTAAATTAATTCAAAAAACATAATATCGCCTCATCAACAACCCTTTTTTTTCCTTTTTCTTCAGGGAATCAGTTATGCTAAGCTTGCGAATCTACCTCCGATTGTGGGTCTCTGTGAGTAATTTATTTCCGGTATTTGTTTACATATTCATACGTATCGACTGAAGTTTCTTTACCCCTTCTCACAATTTTTATTTCTGTTGCATTTGTAAATTGTTGTAATGGAATTTGTAGATTCCAGCTTCGTTCCTCCTTTGCTGTATGCTGTCCTTGGAAGCTCAAAGGATCTTGCGGTAGGACCTGTTTCCATTGCTTCCCTAATCATGGGATCAATGCTCATGCAAGAAGTATCTCCCACCAAAGAACCCGACTTGTTCCTCCAACTTGCCTTCACTTCAACCTTCTTTAGTGGCATCCTCCAAGCTTCCCTAGGTTTATTAAGGTAATTAATCCCCCTCCTAATTTTTGAGACAATCGATACTGGGGAGGGGGAATCAAACCCGAAAGTTTAGAGTCAGCGGTTGAATGCTCTTAACCAACTGAGCTGCTATGGTTTTGCATTTTTTGTATTCGAGAACCCGAAAAATGATTCAAGATTGATGCGTGCAGGCTTGGATTTATAATCGATTTTCTTTCAAAGGCTACTCTAGTTGGTTTCATGGCCGGAGCTGCTGTGATAGTCTCTCTGCAACAGCTTAAGAGTCTCCTTGGAATCACACATTTCACCAAGAAAATGGCAATCATCCCTGTTCTGAGCTCTGTTTTCACCGAAAGAAAGGAGGTAATTAATTACAGTTAAACAGTGATTACTCTGTGAATAAAGTGTTTATCTTTTCTCAGCAATAACTATCAACCATATATTATTTAAAGGGTGATGTTATAGAGCGACCAATTTTTTTTTTGATCATTTTTATAGACCACATGATGTGACGGTTGATGGTTAAACTCCTTTTTCAAATACGATTCCAACCATTAACCATTACATCATGTGTTATACAAAAAAATGTTCTAAAAATTTGATCTTTCTATATACCCTTTATATTAATCATATTTTATGTCCTTTTCTTGTTGTTCTGTTCATGAACTAATAATTTGGGTGCTTTTTTGCGCAGTGGTCATGGCAAACCATTTTAATGGGCGTTTGCTTCCTTGTGTTGCTCCTAATCGCAAGACACGTTGTATGTTCTCCTTTCCACTTTTGTCTTAAAACTTGTCTTCTTCTCGGATTTTTGGTTAGTAGTATCACAATTCAATCACATATTGTTATGTAGGAAAATTTGTGACAACATGTTCTTTCCTTGCGCATCGCTACCATGACACCTCGTGTTCTAACCATGCGTCCCAGCTTTATTAACTTGATTAATTAAATCATTAACATCAATTCGTGACTATTATAACAATATTTTTTCTTTAATCATACGTAACATTGAGTGATACAGAAAATAAATGACTGAAATTAAAAATAAAAAATTTAATAATTATAAAAAAAAAATCAAATCTAACGACTAAAACACTATCATCGAAGCCACATCCATTATAACAGTTCAAACTTCAAAGTATAGTGTATTGGTGGGCGTTATTTTACCCACCCCCACTATGATTTCATTTTTTCAAATGGTCACGTACCTCTGCAATTTGCAAACATATAGTTTATTCAAATTATGGTATTCGAATGTCACGGTGACGGTGTTTCTATTACACATAAATCCGTCTCGAGTAGAAAAACTGACAAATTTAATTAACCTTCACATTGGGTTGCGTGCCATGGAATGCAGAGCATAAAGAAGCCAAAGCTGTTCTGGGTCTCAGCTGGAGCCCCTCTGGTGTCTGTGATCATCTCCACTGTGATTGTCTTTGCATTCAAAGCCGATCGCCATGGCATCAGTGTGGTAAGTTGTTTGCTTGCTCGGACCCACACCAAATTCTAGGATGTTGATTTTCTTGGATTTTTATGTATTGGCAGATTGGAGAATTACAGAAAGGACTGAACCCACCATCATGGAGCATGTTGGTCTTCCATGGATCCCACCTTGCACTTGCAATCAAGACTGGGATTGTCACTGGCATTATTGCCCTCACTGTAAGTTAAAACCTCTGTATCATTGGTACTGTGTCGATATCATTGTGACCAACAAAATGTACCAATACATTTTTTACGGTTTTGATTGGTTTGACTGATTGATTTTTGCATCAAATTTGTAGGAAGGTATTGCAGTAGGAAGAACTTTTGCTAATATAAGAGAATACAGAGTGGATGGAAACAAGGAGATGATAGCAATTGGGATCATGAACGTTGTTGGCTCCACCACTTCCTGCTATATTACAACAGGTTCACATTCATTGATTATAGATCACAAATTAATGATATCCAACTGAAAAACGCTATTCAGACTCTCTCGAAAACAAGTGAACTTGGACTTGTTGATACACGTAATATTTTATCTTCGTTGTGTTATACCAAGTCGAAAACTACAATGTGAGTTTTATGGCAAAAATTACAAGTGTCAGCAAGCTCAAGCGAGACTTGCTTTCGAGAGAGTGAATAGCAATCTTCTTTCCATTTACAAAAATTCTAGAATAAACCGACTCACAGCATAGATTATTAAGTGAATAAACG
Organism: Cotoneaster glaucophyllus; assembly: GCA_036320875.1. NCBI lineage: Eukaryota > Viridiplantae > Streptophyta > Magnoliopsida > Rosales > Rosaceae > Cotoneaster > Cotoneaster glaucophyllus. The sequence continues at coordinate 32,812,748 of CM070069.1, read as the reverse complement.
GCTGGATGTGCGGTCAAATATCAAAAACCTAGGGATCCAACGACCAAAAATCTCGGTGCATACTATTCTTCGGTCCATAGTAGAAAACCCTAGAGTTTGATAACAAAGTTTTGATTTTGGTGATGGATTTCAGGATCATTCTCAAGGTCAGCGGTGAATCACAATGCTGGAGCAAAGACAGCAATGTCGAACATAATAATGTCGCTGACAGTTATGGTGACACTGCTGTTTCTGATGCCTCTGTTCCATTACACTCCCAATGTAATTCTGGGTGCAATTATCGTGACTGCTGTGGTCGGCCTCATTGATGTCCCAGCTGCTTACCACATATGGAAGATCGACAAATATGACTTCCTTGTCTTGATCTGTGCCTTCTTGGGAGTCATCTTTCTCTCTGTCCAACAAGGCCTCGCCATAGCGGTAACTAAACAAACAATAAACCGTATTTTTTTTTTTAAGAACTGGTTATAAGAAAAGACGCAAAATAGACTATAAGCCGCATGTAAACCGCAGTTTAGTGCGCAGCTATTGTTTGTTTAGCGTCCCTCCGAATATATTTCTTTTAAGGAAAACTAATGAAAAGAGCTTGAAAACTTTGAGTTTTAACGATAAGGACAAAATAAAGGGTAAAGTAGTACCAGGATTGACATTTTAGTGTAAAAATGTGATCTTTCGTTAAAGTGAACAGTACTGGACGCTTTTCGTTAAAGTTCCATTTCTTTTGTATAAAGTTTGTTGCCGGTTTGGTTTGTGCATATTTTCCGATGTAACCCTAATGATAGGTAACTTGACGATATGAACAGGTTGGGATATCGGTTTTCAAGGTTTTGCTGCAAGTGACTAGGCCGAGGACGGTGGTGTTGGGAAACATACCGGGAACGGACGTATTCAGAGACCTGCACCAGTACAAGGAATCGGCAGTGAGTGTGCCTGGTTTCCTAATCATACTCATCGAAGCTGCCATCAACTTTGCCAACACCACTTATCTCAATGAAAGGATTTTGAGATGGATAGAAGAAGAAGGTGACGGGAACAAGGTTTCAAACATTAGATTTGTTGTTATAGATATGTCGGGTAAAGTTTGCTAATCTTGAGCATCAATTCCCTCCTCTTTCAAAGACAAGCTTACATCGCCGGGATGTCACGACATTCCAAACCAATCACGCACTCTAGTGCGCTTTTAACTTTTCAACTTGGCAGCGCGTTATTGGCTTGAAATGTCGATACAGTGACATACCTGTTGCATGAAAGGTCTTACCGCCAATTGGGTATCTCACATTTTACTAAGCCGACAGTTAAAACGGCTCCTCTGTGTCTTTTTTTTTCAGCTGTGAGCACAATCGACACAACTGGGATCACACTTTTCGCAGATATAAGGAAATCAATCCGAAAGAAGGGGATTAAGGTAAGTTGGTTGATTTGATGTCTACATATGCGTTGTTCTTGATTTGGATCTTAGGTACCGTAAAATTGACAGTAAATAATGAAATAATTATAGCTGGTGCTGGTAAATCCACTGGCGGAGGTGATGGACAAAATGCAGAAGGTGAATAACGAAGACGAAGAATTCATGCTTTACTTGTCCGTCGGAGAGGCAGTGGCTTCTCTGTCGATGGGAATGAAGAATTCAAACATGTACAATGACGAAATGCAGGCCCATGATGTTCCCTAATTAATCTTTTAATTAAACCTAATTAATCCTAAATTCAGACAGCAAGATCCAAAATAACTGAGAAGTTTTCAGATATATAAAATGAAGCAGCATTACTAGTTCCACGTTTTTGGGGAGAGATTTTTCAGTATGATCGGTACACAGGGTGGTACACCATGTGTCACTACACAAATGATGGAATATGTGTGCTAAAAAGTTAATAACTTAAAAAACAAAATTTCTCACCTCTTCTATTAAAACACGTGGTGTACCACTTGTGTTCCTATCACAATTAAAAATTTCTCGTTTTTGGGTGTTTTTGGTAACATGTTCCTGGTTCTTGACCAATAATATTGTCAAGTTACCTGTAATTTTGTGTGTAAGTTTATTTTACCCTCCCTCCCAATCTTAAACTCGAAAAAAAGAGGAGAGATAGGTCATCAAGTAGTTGACAGTCAGTACTCTGTTTCCACGTCGAATCCCATAGTTTGTATCTTTAACATTTTGCATCACCATGTAGTTTTTGTGGATCGTTCATTCCCTTAGTGTAACTAAAGTTTTCTCCACAACTCAATACTATATAGCATGTGTTTTTGTACGCTAAACATGGAGCATTACTTGCTGGACAAGTGATTTCCGCACTCCCTCTTTTTCGTGAGCAAAAAGGAGTGCGAACACCATTTCCGTATTTGCAAATGTTGTTGGTAATTTCTTTTCCAAGTTTCCATAACACAACCTCAGACAATGTAGCACATCGTGGCTTCCTCCTCTGAACCCAAATTTATACATAATCCGTAACTTATAGTTAAATTGAAATATCGCTCGAATAAAAAACATATGGAAGTACAACAGATTAGTGTGAGATATGCATCAAACTAAATAATAAAGGCAGGAGCAGTTGAGTTGGGCTTGAATGGGCCCAAGCCCAACTAGTCAGTGTCGTATTTATCCAATATTTATCGTATAAGAGGCTCGCAAAGACGAAAAATTCTCTATCATATTTATCACAAGCACCACGCTGTTTTCTGCAAACTTAAAATCCTTTCAACGCCGAAGGCAACTTGTCAGGATTCTTCTGGAAATATGCAGCAATGGCTATTAGAATGATGAGTATGATGACCCATAAGCTCAACATTCCTCCTGCAACCAAACCAAAGAGAATTATGTCTCATACTTAATGAACTCAACGTGCAACGACGTGAATGAACTCGATACTCGTCCCCCCATACAAAAGGTGTTTTCGGGTGGATATAATGGACTCAAAATTTCCCATTTCAACTGTGCATTGATGCATCAAGTATCGAGAACTCAAGGAAGTCACCAAAACCGTGATGGTGTTTTAATTTCTAAAGTTCCGTGATAGCATAAACGATGAAGTGTGTTGGAATTTGGTTGCTTATATCACTAGAGCCCTGAAGAACCGGATCGGCCTCCAAACATAGGTTTAGGTTAGTTTTTTTTTTACCATGATGACTTTACTAGGTTGTAAGAGAAGTTCAACAATTTCCAAGAATAGCGTTGAGGATATGTTATTGAATTATCCCACAAAAAATGATGGTAGGCACTTACCATTTTTCTTCTCCTCCTCCTCAAGTGTGGACACCCTTGCACTTGAATCCAGGGATGCCGAAGCCAAAGCTCTGTATTTAAAACCACACACTTCACTAACAGTTCAAGGGAAAGAAGAAACATAAAGTTGAGACGACGTTTACCTTGAATCATGAGAGAAACTCAATGCAGTTACGAAGCCCATGTGTGCTTTCTTAACCACTTTATGAATCCGCATTCTGGTTGGATTTAATATCACAAGATCTCCACCGGTTGTCCCACTGCATTTTCATCAATCAAACGTGTTACTTTTCTCCTTTATCCAGAAAATCAATGCAATTACTGTTAAAATGATGATCTCAAACGACACCATATAAAGTCTCATTCAACACATTGCACTATATGAAAAGCATCTCGAAAAATGTTAAACAGTAAGCTTGTAATATAAATTTTACCATGCAAGGAGTTTTCCGTCAGCTGAAACATCAAAGGCGGAAATAATGTCTTTGCTAACAGTCTTTGATCCAATCCTCTTCCAAGTGGTCGTGTTCCATGTTACAATGCTTCCCGATTTATCTATATTATACAATAGACAGATAAAAATAATTAATTCATGCAGAGGTAGAGCGAGAGCAGTTATCCAGAGAACAGATGAATTGTTTTTTAATTACCTGCAAAATATAAAATATGACCCCCATCATCAGTTACAGAAAATCTGCAACCGCAAAAGACCTCATCCTGCATGTATTATACTCATTGGTTCCATTAAATGAAAAGCGCGAGGAACCTCTAATTCATATTTAATGACCAAGTGGTCACACCAGAAAGGTAGGTTAAATGATTCACAACAATGCAGGGATATAGGTGTCACTGTCAATGGCTCGATATACATTTTTCAGTTGGCATCCAATAAGCATACAACTAAATAGTAAATACGATGCATGCACCCAGGTCAATCTACAAAGTTAAAGATAATTTCAATCCACATAAAGTTGAAAATCAAATATTTTTATCAGGAACGAATTTCAGATATTGCTAACCTTTTCCGGTGGTAGAGAAGCTACAACGGTAGATGAAGTTACATCCCACACCCTACCAGGGCCTCTATCTCCTAAGGAGACAAGAAATTTCCCATCAGGGCTGCAAGAAAACCAAGCCAGATCATCAGCATCGACAATTTACAAACAAAAGACGTACAAAGTAAGTTTTTCAATGCCACCATTAGTGCAAACCTGAAATCTAATTGCTTCATTGTGGTATGAGCTTTAGCTTCGTCGAGAATAATCTCCATGCTAGGCCACTTGAAAACCCTTAACTTGCCATCCTGTACTGCACCAAATGAGAGCATCATTATACGGTATGCTATGCAACATCACATCTAAAAACAATCCAGAAAATGCAAACGCTGATACTAATACATTTCGAAAAATACAATTGAAAGTTGAAACCAAACTAAAAAGGTGGAGGAGGATCCATACCTCGCCTCCAGCAGCAAGCAAGGAACCATCTTTGTCGAACGCCAAGGCTAACTGTTGTCCAACATCTTGCAATTGCTCCAGCACTCTCTCAGACTGCCTCAAAGCCAGTTTAGGAACTTCGTTGCTTTCTTCCTCCAATTCAAACCACCTGCACAAGAAAATGTATTTGCATATATCCTACTGCTCATGAACCTAAATTGGCAATGTGCAGAATTTCATTTTAAAAAACATAGTAAATCTGTGCTAGATAAAGACCTGCAACTATCAGGGAAGGAGCAAACGAGACCGCTACCGGCGGGGTGAACCGCCATTCTATACGGCAAAGCAGAGCCAGTGTTGAGCTTAGCCACCTGAAAAATCAAACACCAAACACTCCAATTACAACAGGCGGCACTCCACTTACATATATGCAAAAATTGGAAGGGACCGGATTGGGGATTGAAGTATTACCGGCTGACTGGAGAGAGAAACGGAGGCGGGATCGAATTGGGCGACGACGATGGCGTTTGGGACGCCGCTGCGGCCCTCTCCGCCACCGCCGGAGAAAACGACGTGGTTTTGGTTGGAATCGAATTGGGCTAATTCAGTCTGGGTCTCAGTCTTCTGCGTCTGAGTCTCGGTTTCCTTTTGGTCGTCGCCGGCGTCGTCTTGATCCTGGTCGGGTCGTTTGGATTTGCCGAGGCCGGGGACCCAAGCGGCGGCGTAGAAAGGGACTCCGTACTTGTGGTAATTGTTGGGAAGGTCCATTGGCAATTAGGGATTTTTTTTTTCAGATCAGATCTCTCTCCCTTTCAGTGTAAAGCGTAGGTGGTGAAGAATCAGATCACACTTCAGCACTCGTTCACCGATCCATATTCCTGTTTTGTCTGAAAAATCAGAGCCAAACCGAATAATATAATGTTTTTTTTTAATAATTGATTTAGATCTGTTTTGGCGTTATTGTTGATGATGTATTCACACCTTGTGTTCAATTTCTGATGTCACGTCCCGGTCCGGACCGTCATTACATTCCGAGCTTGACTCTACCGTATCACGATATTGTCCGTTTTGGGCCCCGACCACTCCCTCATGGTTTTGTTTCTGGAAACTCACGAGCAACTTCCCAGTGGGTCACCCATCCTAGGAATGCTCTGGCCCCTTTCTCTCTTAACTTCGGAATTCCTACGAAACCCAAAGCCAGTGAGCTCCCAAACGGCCTCGTGCTAGGTAGAGATGGGAATATATAAGGCTTACAGGATCCACACTCCTGGACGATGTGGGATCTTACATCTGATGCTAGTGAATCACACAATAGTATCTCTATGAATCTTCTCATCCTCCTAAAAATTGAACTATCGTGACGAAACCACCAAAAGATCACTTCTTTTCATAAAAGAAAAATGTTCATCCATTATAGCCATGTGGCTACACTCATGTATGTACTTGATAATCAACTAGTTACTTTTTTTTTGTTTGGAGTACATGTTACTTTATATTTTAACTCAAGTTAAAATTCAACACAACCCGTCTTGAGTTCGATTCCTGACATAATGAATTACGAGTTGATGGAGAGATGCTAAAATGCTTTTGTAAATCTTTCCGAACCTAAAAGAATGAACTATGGTAGAAAAGCCATCAACGGGTCCCCTTTTAAAATAAAACAAAAAACATCAACAACTATCTTTATGAGATTTCAACTCATCTTCGGTAGTTAATTTCACATTTAGTAAATCAAATTTGATTGTGGGTTTCTGATTTGGATTCCATCCGGATTCAAATGGTGAGGATTCTAGGAATTCTTACATCTTAATCATTCATCATGCATCATGCGGTCAGAAATTATTTGACTTTTTTTATTTAAAATTAAACACAAATAGTACTTGACGAAAACTGACAGCACGATATACAAAGTGAATCCGGAAAGCATCCTCTTCCGTGTGTTTCATGACAAAACGTAAAACCACTTTGCAAGCACAACTTTCCGAGTTAATGGGCCACTCATCAATAATCTGCTCGTAAAAAAGATATGGATGTGTATTTCTGTGCCTGTAATTTTCATTTTCCCCAGAGTATTACAAGGATAACGATCAGTGAATACAATTGGTTCTCAATGGCGTATCATCGTGCCTTAAATCGACCCTAGTTCCGAAAACCAGGCAAGCTATGAACTGTAGCCAGAAATTACTGTTCAGACTCGTATATTCTGCTGTTGATTTGAACCCGCAAAAGGAGACGAAGGTCGATCTCTGAAGCTGCCGCAGTAAAAATGATATGATCAGTGCAACAAGGAAATCTCTTCCTTGCAACGCAAGACAGAAAACAAAACGATATCACTGACGCTGCCTTTGGTAGAGCGAATAACCAACGAGCGCAGACATTAAAAATGTCCAGAGAACCTGTAACAGAAGCACACAAAGGGATGAGCACTGAGTATATATTTATTTACCCAATAGATGGACTAATAGCAGTTCCAGCAGAACTATTTTGTGAGGAAAAAGGTATTGGCAGCACCGTATTGATTGTATGCCACCGCTCAAGTCTTCTAATCCTTGACTGCATGTCTTCGATAACTCCTTCAACCGGAGAAACTTCCCTGATTGGCGACGATTCAGAAGCTGAACTGCTGCCCTGTTCATTACACCATAATATTTCCACTCAACATTTTTTCTTTTGACAAGTTTCCACCAAACATTAGAAATGCAGGCATTCAATTAAACTTTCGAAGAAATGCTGGTTTGGATTGCAACAATGTTATTTCTTGTGACAATTATTTCAACTAAAATCCAAAAATAAATGGAAATACCTGAGATTGAATAAATTCAACAAGTTCCTGTAACCTTGTGGCTTGCTGAGTGTGAATTCCACCCGAGCCTCTTCCTAATGCTGGCAATCTTTCCAGAACTATTTGAAGATAGCTCTAACAACAAACAAAACAACTACCAAGTTACCAACGAGAATGAAATCGAATAAAAAGAACAAACAAAAAGAAGAAAAGTATCGTTAAGAATTGGAAACCCATGCAAGGACAGAAACTTTGCAGTATAAGTAAGGCAAAACACCTTTGTAGTATATGAACCATCCAGTTTAAGCATTGATCCTGCAGCTGCTACAGCATCTTTATCAACCCCCTTGATTTGCAAGTAAGGGTTTGGGGAATCTTGTAGATGATCGATCTCAACTAAAATCTAAAGAGGCAATCAAAATCAATTCTAAATTAAAATCTAATTAAAAAGGTATAAATGTACCTCCCACAACTGAAGTACTTTCAAAAAAGCATACATGTTCAAGAAAACCAAATCTCAGAGATTTTGATATGACCTTTGTGTCTTGGTAGATGAACGCAGATGCTTCAATATAAGCTACAGCTTGATACCTGATGTCACAAAAAGATAGAAAAGTAAGTAAATAATATTTTTACTAATAGATCAGCAACAAACATGTAGCTTACCCAAGGTTAAGAAGCCCAGCAACTGTACTAATGCTAATATCGAAATCCACTTTCGGTTGGATGATGAAGTTTCCTTCTCTGATAGGCTAAGCAAACAAAATTCAAGAAAAAGAAAAAAAGAATTAAGTGCACACCATGGGTAGAAGGAAAGAGCACTGTATGTATTTACAAAGCCAGAAAATCATTCTATAGCACACATTACAAACCTCCCGTATCAGCAATGCAAATCTGCCCTCACATATTCTGACCCTAATGCAGTCACCCTCTGTTAACTGACCATTAGTAGGAAGTCCAGGAAGCTTCAAGTATATATCAATGAAATTCTGCACAGAGCTGCAGAACTTTGCAGGATCCAGTATTTTTAAAATATCTTGATATGCCACCTGTGACCAGATGGAAATAGTGAAAGTATGTTAGGTGCAAATCAAATTTTATGAGTTCAAGACAGAAGCAAGATGCTGCCCGTACTTGCTTGTTACTCTTCAATACAAATAATGAGCTCTCAGGGGAAAGCACTGGATCAAAGTCATTTCGAATTTTGAGCTGTTTTAAGATAAGGAGAAACAAACACCAAGTTTAGCCCTTGAAAGTTGCAACCAAATATCAGCAGTAAACTGTAAAAGTTCTTTCACATGGCAACTAAGGTTAAAGTCCTAACGTGTGCATGAACAAGATGGGGTTCAATGAACTGCTGGAACATTGGAAACACCGTCATCATGATCTCATTCTGGGACATAAAACACCCCACTCTACTTTTATCCCTTTGAACTCTAGAAATGAGGTGTGAATGAACACCTCCAACCTGATAGCCAAAAAACAATAATGGATAGTTCCTGGTCAGTCTCTCTCATAAACAGCTGAAAATAACTTAGAAACACAGAGAATACATAGATATCAAAGCTGTAAAGGTGCCGTAGGGGTTATACTTACAACAGCAATCCACATGTCAAGTGATTTTCGGATATTTGGATGCAAAGCATAAACTCCTTCAAAAATAATCTGTTACATAAAATACAAAGTATAAACTAATATTTTGTTTAATAGAAAACAGAACAATATGATATAATTCCAAAGGAGACAGCCAAAATTCTGGGAAGTAGCCTATCTGATAACTGACCACTCCACAGTCTTCAGAAACTTCAAGTTCCTTAATGCCACTCCGAGCACCAGTTTCCAAATCAAATACAGGTACTTTTGTCCTTTGACCATTCCTTATGTCATCAATGTTCTGCAAATGGTAACGTAAGACTACGACAAGAAATCCAGGCACTAAAAGCAAACAGTATTAACTTAATTTGGCTTACGAATTTTGAAGTCAATGAAATCATTGTTGCCATCATAAATTGTAAGTTAACATGTGATTCAGCAAAGGTCAAAAGGATAAGCCATCAAATTGGAAGTTTGGCAACTGGAAAAACAAATTAGGGAAACATGATTTTAAATAGACCGTCAAGGCTTCAACAACCTGAAGGGCTTATTAAGGAATGAATTTTACATGGTAGCAAGAAAAACATAAACATAATGGGCATATGAAAAAAGGTATGCTTTCTGTTTCTTTTCTTTGTGGGGTAACATTTTATTGTCTAGCACAATTATACCAATCATCTGACTGGCCATCCCATATGGCCCAGAGTTGTACTAGAAAATAGAATACAAAAACTAGTAAAACAAAAATCCAGTCATCAAACCTTACTTTTGAAAGCAAAGACAGATCAAGTGAGCTGAAGTCATCATACTTGAAATCCTTAACTTGTTCAGATTTATAATAGCTTTCAAGCGAAACAACTTCACATCCTACTATGTTTGCCATTTTATGAGCCAAACTAGTTTTCCCAGAACCACTTGGACCTCCTAGAATAACAACACCAGTGACAACATAAGAACGTACTTCAAGCTCAATTAAGTTGGAATGCTGAAAGGTACCAAAAATAACTGTTTTTGAAAATGAATTAGGACTGTATTATTCTGTTTCCAGAATGGAATAGCATAACAAGAACAAATGACCACCAGTGACAACAAAAACACAAACAGGAGAGAGGGAGAGAGAGTAGATAAAGCTTGTATTACCAATTCCAACTATAACTGGAAACCCTTTATTCTCCAACAATGCCTGAAAAGATGAATAATGTAAGAAGGTACAATCCAACAAAAAATACTAATAAGATTTTTCTTTTGTATACACTTTTTAAGTTTTCAAAATGGAAATCTCTCAGACAATTCCTTATTAACTTCACTCCTTACCTGTATTGCTTGCACAGCAAGAAGCAATCCTCGATCCAAGTCATACGAATCAGGCATTGGAGCAAGTTGCATGGTATCCCTGAAAGAGGAAGGATCTGTGGTTGCTTCATGAGAGAAGCCGAAACACAGAGAGACATATCCAAGAAAGATATACATCTCTAAGTCAAGGTAACTTACCTATGGTTGAGCTTTCAGCTTTGGAAGGATCAGATGAGATGAAATGCCATGTCGCTAATATAGGTTCCATCTTAGATTTTGTTGGAGATCTAGTCCATGGCTGAGATAGATCTTCAAGCCGAGTAACAAGGTTTGGAGGAACACGAATTGGTCTTGGTGCAACAATCGTTTTGTCCTGATTACTGGTCATAGATGTATTTGACAAAAGGGGTGGTGTATTAAGGCGAGGTACACCTGCATCGTGAACAAACATGATCTACATTACACACACAGCAGAAAGAGAGAGAGAGAGAGAGATAACAAGACAGACCTTCTTTCCTCCATAAAATGATTAGTTAAAAACACCAATAGTGCAGGCCTAATGGTTCAAAACCACAAAATACAAAAAATAACTTGGAAACAAAAAGATGTAAAGAACAAGAGTTATTTCTAGCTTCCGACCTTTGCTCTCAAGAATCATTTCAAGATATGATTTAGTGATCCAAGGCTCAGTGATACCCATCTTCAATGCTTCAGTTCCAACTGTCTGCACAAGAGTAAGGGGGAAAAAAGAAGGTTTATTTGTTAACGAATGACAAGCCAATATCTCAGGTTCCAGAATCTATATTTCCTACATTTCAAAACCAAAAAATGTAGTAAAAATACAAAGTTCATACTTTTCTATCTGTGCCCCTCAGCACCATGAATGTCTCACCAAGAGTATCAATGGTTTCAAGTGACAAGGAAACATTGCCATTATCGACTGATTTTGATGCTCGTTTGTAACTAACAACCACAGCATATCCCAAAGCCAGTAACCCGCCCAGAGTCATCCTTCCAACCTGCTTTCAATGATAAACAGAGCAAACAGATAAGAGTTACTTAACATCTAGAAACTCTACAGTACTATTACACAAGGAGCAGGCCTTTACAAAAATTTCACACATAAATAGACATCTAAAATCCTCAAAGAATAACCCTATTATTTGCTCGTCACTGACCAGAAGGCTTCCATAAGAACAATAAACCCTAAAACAGAATGTAGATAGATGAGGAACCAACCTAAACTATATCCCGATGATCAGTGGCTTTGTGTATTCTCTAGTGTCGATACTATAATTGAAACCTACGAAAATGCTTCTTACCTCAAACTCAGCTTTTGGTCTGATAATGAAATTTTTGTCAACAATCCTCTGGTCCCCCAGTGACAGATAATATCTTATACCCGATTGACGCACCTTGATCCAATCATTTATCCGTGCTTCTTCACTTGCCGAAGGAGGCCTAAGATACATCTCAATAAAACTGAAAGAAAATAAAATACGTGAAAGTTTCAGTTGCAGTAGAATTAAAAAATTTAGGTATAAAACCAATTTACTTTTCTTTAATTCTATAATATAAAAAAAAATAGACAAGAGATAGATATAACAATCATCCACCAGACTCACTTGTCTATTTGAGCTTCACTTCCTTGAAAAGCATAAGCAAGATGCCCCTCTGCTGCCTGTAACGAAAATGTGAAATGTACGTCATATTGGTGAAAACATGAGGGTGATGAATAATACCCTATCTCAAACTAAAGTTTCAAGAAATAAGATGGAGCACCAGTAAAAGCTAAAGGAAAAACAACACTGAAATTGACAACAATATTGCCCACACGCATGCACATTAAAGTTAAATGATTTGATAGGCTGTATCATACTGAAAACTCACTTGATTCCATTATATGCACTTATGTTAAAAAGATTGGGCCAGTTTATTTCTCAGCCAAAAGAGAACGTGGGCTAGGCTAGTATGTCATCAAGGATTAAAGATAATACAAATAATGTTAGACACTGAAAGCGGGTCTTTTCAGGCCTTAATCAGATCACCCAATCATATAGCCAAAGAGAAACTTAAAGCCTCATTTCCATTGAAAATAAATTATATAAGGCAAATACAGACCTCACTCCGGCATTTCAGCTTGTAGATTGCCTCCCTAAATGATGAGACAAAGCTGTTGTTAATCCTAATCTGCAAAATGAATGCTTTATATTGAGAATTAACGGTAAAATTTCAAAGCTAAGATCAGTCAAACACCAACCTGTGCATGATGAAGGTCTGGTTCAATGTGCTTCCTGAACAATGGGAAAATGCTGTCAATAAGGTAATCCAGTGAACAAGAATCTCCAATATCATATCGAACTTTGGACAGAAGGCTAAAATGAACACCACCAACCTGATATATCAAAAACACACAATCAAATGTCATGTCAATTTTCTTTTAACTGATATTCTAGAAGCACCGACCAACCAAATAGAATTAAGAAGATTTTACCACTGCAACTCGAATATCTAGCAAAGAGCGAAGCTTTGCATGCAAAGCATAGGTACCATCAACTATTACCTGCAGACAAGGGGAGGATAAGAACCTAGCGAACAAGGCAAATCATACAGGCTGGGGGCCAAACAAACTTACCACCCCAGATGAAGCACTCTTTATTGTTTTTGAACCAACACATTTCTTTTGTTGATAGTCAAATACTGGAATCAATGTATCCTCACCCTTTGTCAAATCCTGTTTTCAGCATACACTCGCGTTACTAAGTTCACAGACATAATCAAGTAATGTGAAACATGACAATAAAGAAGTGGATGCAAACCTCGAGATTTCTGACAAGCATATCAAAATCTATTGAACCCAGATCATTCCCTTCATCAAATCCATCACGATAGTTCTCCATTGACACAACAGTGCAACCAATAACAGATGCCACCTTTTCTGCTAAGCTTCAGGAGACATTAAAATTGCAATAAAAATTAACAACGCAACAAACACGAGCAGGAATGCTTTTTGCCTACAGAAAATAATATACAGACCTTGTTTTACCAGAACCACTTGGACCACCAATGCCAACCGTTACAAGACCCTCTTTTTTCTCTCTAAGTTCTTGGATAGACTTTACTAGCAAATAATATCCGTGATCGAAAGACTGCACCATCTCAACACCAGCAGTAAGTAGGGCATCTCATATAATATCAGCAATGAATAGGTTCAAGTAATGTAATGGACTCCATGTTTAATCTTAACCCGATTTCGAGATTAAGGTCATTTCCAGAATTCTCATTTCCAACAACATAAAGGATCGAATCCAAAAGCATCAAATGAGAACCTAAACATGCCAAAAATCCCACCTAACCAGTAACCAGTACAAGTAGAAACACAAATTACAGCTCCAAAACACAAATCCCAATTCCACGAAAACCCAAAACTCTCAAGACAAAAAATCACTCCAACAATTCACAACTATTAGCAAAAAATTGGGAAAATCTTGAACTGCAAAGCAAAATACAAAAAACCGAATAAACCAAAAAAGTGTATGCACATAAGTGTTAGGTGAAAGTGTGGACTTCCATACCACATGGAGAGGAAGCGATTGGAGAATTGAGGAGGAGGAAGTGGAGGGTTGCTGCTGGAAATAGTCGCGGCCTCCTTCTTGGAAGACTCGCTTGACGACGTCGTCGTCCATTTCTGGGGTCTCGACGAAGAAGGCGAAATCCTGGAAGCGGAGGATTTGCTGGAGAAATCGCAAATCCCCCAACCAATTCGAGCTCTGCACCTAATCTTTTCTTTTCTCTTTTTCCCTTGGATTGTTTGATAGAGAGAGGGGAATCTTTTGCTCCAATTAAAGAAGAGAGAGAGAATCTTTATTATTTATTTTCCTCGTCCCGCTTGTTTTTGTTTCAGTTTTCTCTCAGTTTGAGACGGCATTGTTGTTATTTCTGACATACGAATCAGAAAAATTCTTATATTTCGTCTAAATCAGTGTCTGACATCTTTTAAAATTTCATTTTTTCTATAAAAAAAAATAACCGATATCAAAATCAATATGAATTATCCATTAACATTTCCAAAATTTACATATTCATATTTCCAACGATACTGATATTTTAAACATTGATTCTAATTGAACTATTGTTTTGATAACAAATTAATTATTAGTTTTCTATTGGTGGAAAGGATTTGACGTGAGTGATCCCAAGTATAAATGAAAATCAAAACTAGATTTTTAAGATTACCAAGGCCCAAAGGCCACTTCTACCTGAGTCGATGAGAACCCAAAAAAACAGATGAGGAAAGTCCAGTCCCAAACTAACCGGCCCAAATACTATTTCTCGTCCTCAGAAGCGCGTTTTTTTACTTTGGACTCTCCTTATTGGATGTTGAAACATTATAACCTCAAATTACCTAGGGCGGGTCTGCCAATATTTGAGTGAGCCGCTCAGTTGTTTCGCTCATTACCAAATTAACGAGTTGCTCTAAGAGATTCGCCTTAAACTCTAACAGGCGAGGATCAAAGAGCTCATTGCTCAGGACATTTCGGTAGTGGTCAATGCTCAGGGTGTCGGTCTAGCATAGGCAACCCTCTTCCTCGTAAGAAGACATAGCGTCCTTCAATGTCTAGCTAGTCTTATTGGATTGAACCTGTAGCTCTATCCATCGAAAATAATATGGTGTTACTAATTCACTCGTGTTGTTCGTCATAAAAAAAAAATCAATATACTCGTATTATAACACATGAAGTTATAACATTTGTATGATAAGTTCATGACATTCTTTTACGTCCTCACTTTATATTATAATTTATTAAATAATAACAGCACATGATGATATGACCTCAGACTTAAAAGTTTCTTGTCATTGTGGCTTGACATGTATTCGCAACTACATATCTCTTTCTTTTGGTCAAATAATTAATTTCATGAAAGATAAAACACACTAATACAAAGCGAGGCTAGTCCGAAGACAATCCATAACATAGTAAAAGTGCAACCATTACAAAAGTAAAGGAAACAAGCCCCAAAATAAAGCGTCAACCAAAAATCCTATATCTGGAAACGAGAATCAACTCTTCCACCAAAATAGGCGCACCACCATCGCCAAGCCGCCGCCGCCACCAGTAAGAAGAACCAATGAACTTAAAGGATGAACGGAACATGGAAGTGTGCAAGCCACCCGTGCGAAAAGCACTCCCATAATTCTACCAAACAGTGCGAAAAATGCACTTTAGCAACCATTGAAACCTAAAGCACGCCTCCAACCGAAGTCCATGGAGGAAGAACTTAAGGAGCCAAATAGTCGAACCAAGTAGGCAAAAGCTCACGGGTAGGGACAACAATTTTGGGAACGAAAAGCATGAAACTCATAATTGCCATAAGATTGCCAATAATTGAGAAAAAGCTCAAAGAAATTGAGAAACAGGTCAAAGAAAATGAGACAAGCTTATACCAAAATAACCAGAAACAAGGCCCGAAGAAAAAGAAAAGGAAGAAGGTGGGGTCTAGGGAAGAAGGAGAAAAGGAAAAATGAATGAGAAGATGGGGTTGCTACCGACCCCACCCAAGAGGTGACGTGGTTACCACATTTGTGCCACATGGCAAAAAAATATTATTTTATTACCCTATTAAAAAAATAAAAAAAAATAAAAAAATAAAAAAATAAAAACTGAAAGCCCACAAACCCATTCCCCCTCTCTGACCACCTCCACCCCTTTCCCCATCACCATCGCAGCCCCCAAACCACTTATCCCTCTTCACCTCCCTAACCCATCTTCTCCCATCTTCCACTCTCTTCACCTCCCATCCCCTGGCCGAGACCCACCACTGAAGGAAATTTCCACTCAAATGCCTAATTTGAAATTAATCAATTCACATGAGGTCCATTTTTTCTTGAAAAAAATGAAAATCCAGTTTTCCCTTTTCCCTCTACTTTCCCAGCTACCAAACAAATAATCTCACTCTGCAAAAACGGCCCCACACAATAATTTCTTCCCCTTTTCTTCCATGATTTATCACAAACCAAACAGCATTTAGCATCATGAAATTCAAAAAATCACATTGTTCGACAAGAAAAAGGAAACCCACAATGCACCTATTGAACCCAAATTGAAAACCCACAACTTTCGAAACCAAAACACCAAAAACAAACACACCCAGATCTACAAATCGAGCCCACTGCCACCTCCACCGCCGCCGATGCTTCCACTGCCTTGCGACATAGTTGACTCCTCCTCCGAGCTTCGAGTCTCCGCGCGGTGATTGCGGTTGTTGGTTTGATTCGACTGTATTATTTTCCTTCTTCGAACATCACGCTGGGGTGGGGTTGCGGGGGGCCTGACCCACTCCCTCTAGTGGGGATCCGGGACCGCGATTCGGGGCAGGGCGAAATCAGGCGCGGGGGGGGGGGGGTTGCGGTGGAGGTGGGGTGGGATAGGGAGTTTGGGTTACGGGGAAGGGAAAAGGGTGGGGGTAAGGATTTATGGGTTTAATTGGTGGAAAATGAAGAAAATGGAGATTGCAAGGGAGGGGGATGGTTTCTAGGTTTAATTGGTTTTTTTTTTAATTATATATATAAATATGATAAATTATTATAATATTTTAAATGCATAAAAAAAAATATTTGCCACGTGGCACAAATATGGCAGCCACATCAACACAAAAGTGGCAACCACGTTAGCTTTTAACGGATCAATGGATGGAAAATGTAACGGATGTATTATATTGAAATAAAATAGTACTTGAGGTATGAAAATGAAATGTTTTAAAGATGTTGTAAGGAATTGAAATCGACCCCAAACCTAAGGTGGTAAAGTGTAATTTACCCAATAATTAATTTCATGAAAGATAAAATACACTAATACAAAGTGAGGCTAGTCCGAAGACAATCCACAGCACAATAAAAGTGCAACCATTACAAAAGTAGAGGAAACAAGCCCCAAAAGTGAGCCCAAAATAAAGCGTCAACCAGAAACCTATATCTGGAAACGAGAATAAACTCTTCCACCAAAATAAGCGCACCACCATCGCCAAGCCGCCGTCACCGGTAAGAAGAACCAACGAACTGAAATAATGAACAAAACATGGGGGTGTGCAAGCCACCCGTGCGAAAAGCACTCCCATAATTCTACTAAATAGTGCAAAATGCACTTTAGCAACCATTGAAACCTAAAGCACGCCTCTAACCGAAGTCCATGGAGGAAGAACTTGAGGAGCCAAATAGCTGAACCAAGTAGGCAAAAGCTCACGGGTAGGGACAACAATTTGGGAAGGAAAAAGCATGAAACTCATAATTGCCCTAAGAATGCCAATCATTGAGAAAAAGCTCAAAGAAATTGAGAAAGAGCTCAAGGAAAATGAGACAAGCTCATACCAAAATCACCAGAAACAAGGCCCGAAGAAAAAGAAATGGAAAAATGTGGGGTCTAGGGAAGAAGGAGAAAAGGAAAAAGGAAGGAGGAAATGGGGTTGCTACCGACCCTACACAAGAGGAAGGATCAACAGCTAAAGATGAGATTGATTTGGAGGTTTTAGGTTTGAGAGAGGGGGAGCGACGCACTAGGGTTTGAGAGAGATATTGGTGATTCGTCCACCTTATAGATCTATTTTCTATTTATTGCAATGTTCGAACTTGGATTTATAGTGGAAAGTATGTCATTCTAGACAATTTGGGTATGTCCATTGCACGCGAGTGACTTTAGTTAAAAGTCACTAGCATATGGGCACACACAAAGTGTGTGAGAATTTTTTTTATTTTCTTTTGAAATAGAATGAGAGAGGAAGGGAGTGATAGAGAATGTGGGAGTGGGAAGGGTTTATTTATTTATTTTATTTTATTTATTTATTATTATTATTATTATTATATTTTGAGATATGTTAGGATCACATGTAGGTGAGGCTTTGAAGAAAAAAAAGCAAAATTTGGTTGTGTGAAATTACATTTATGCCCTATATTTATTATTCATGTTTTGTTTTAATTAGAGGGTTAAATTGGTAATTTCATTAGATTTTGGTTGACAATTAGTGTTTTATTAATTAGTAGACATAATGACTATAGTGAAATCTTAGGTCACTTATTAAGGTCATGTGGCGTTATAATTGTCACTAATACAAGGCCACATGAAAATAGTCTTATGGATCATTGTACTAGTATCTCATAATGACAGTAAACTCGTCTTACCCAAGTTCATTTCAATTTTTGGTCGAGCCCAAGTTTATTACTATATATATACAAATCGAGATTAACTTACATGAAACAGTTAATTGTCACGTGACATTTCAATCTAATAATCCATTATCATTTGTCGAGAAACTTACACATTATTATTTCATTTAAACGGAATACCGTATACAATGAACACATTTCAGGTAAGTCGATCTCGTACATATCGGTGGGCAATAAACTAAGATAAAAATGTAATGATGATGATTCGGTGAATATTTAAAGGACAGATGCACTCCTGACTCTCAGGCTCTCTCAGCCAATAAAAGTCAACGCCCTTCCTCGCCCACTACTTTATGTTGGCTTTTTGTCTTTTACCGCTGCCCCTCCTTTCTACAATTTTCTTTTTCTACCCGCATGTTCGCTCATTGACTTTCGGACTACATCGCCATCATGCGCCACTTTCGCCCTCCAAAGGCATGTTCCTGTGTGTGCGCCCTCAATCCCTACCATGAGCTCTACCTTTTTTTTTTTCCTCTCTATTTTATTGTTTGAACTTGAAGTTCTGTACGTGAGCTCTAATTGGGTTGACAAATTTAGATAAATCGTCATAGTTTAGCACACGTAAACATATGTGAATTATAACAGGGTTGACATAAAAAAATTTGATCGCCTAACATACGTGAACTTTAAGTAGGTTGCCAAATTTTCATTAATCGTCACAATTTACCGTACATAAAATATTAAGTCGCCTGTCAACATATGTAAACTATAAACAGATTGACAAGTTTTCATAAATCGTCACAGTTAGCGTACATAAAATATTAAGTTGCCTGTTGATATATGTAAACTCTAGGTGAGTTGACAAATTTCAATAATTTTTTTGAAGACTTTCAACGATCTCTTGAGAAAATTGAGAGAGACGAAGGATAAGGACACGTGTGTACCTGTGAGACAGGGATCATGGCAAGAAAGTGAGGGGAGTTGCATAGCATCGTTCCCCGACCTGGAAGAGGACGCTTGATGGGGACGAAAGTTTGCCTGGGTGGAGAGAGAGGGTGCGCAGGATAAAGAGTGGGGGGGAAGTGAGTCACCATTTTGTCACGGTCAGCGTCACTAATTCCCACAAACCCAAACCCACACTTTTTTTTACTTACTTGGGATTGGGTTTCTGATTTTCTCAGAGTCAATCACTCGCAGAGCAGAGAGGAGGAGGAGGAAGAAGCAGAGAAAAATGGAGGATCTGCCGCCTGGTTACCGTCCCAACGTTGGCGTTTGCCTCATTAACTCCGATAATCTGGTACCCAAATCTTCTTTTGTCTTCTTAATCTCTTTACTTTACTTAATTAATTACCCACTTACTTATTCTTCGACTCTTTTTTTTTTTTTGGGGGGGTGGGGTGGGGGCGGTCTTGGATGTTTATGGGTTAGATAAAATCTAATTTGTTATCATGTTAACTCTGACAAAACCCAGTAAATCAAATCGGTTGTACTTGGATATGTGAGTTAGGCCAGTTGATCAGTGCTCTGTTTTACTTAAATTTGAATCACTCTCTCGTAGATTGGAGGAGTTTAGAATATCGTTTTAGGTGTGAATTTTGTTTTTTTTTCACTGGGAACTAACTTGGGTTGGTTGTAATTGTCAAGTGTCTGTATATATTTGAGGGGAAGAAATTGAAACTGTGGGAGATTTTATTGCAGGTTTTCGTTGGATCAAGATTGAATGTTCCGGGTGCATGGCAGATGCCTCAGGTATTAACCCATTTTTTAAAGCTGCAAATAGAGATTCATGAATCATAACCAATGTTGAAACTTGAAAAGGAGGCTGCTTTAATCACATATAGGGGCTCTAGGAAGGTCAAAAACACTTTCTGACAATCAAAAGCACTTTTAACCACGTTTGGCATAAAAAGTTAAAATACTTTTGGAAAAACTTGTGTTTTCTAGGATTTTTCTTAAAGTTTATGTTGTGTTTCTAGCAAACGTGCTTTTGCTGAAACAGCTTATGAGCATAAGTGCTTCCGATAAAAGCATTTCCAAACGGGCCCTATGTACAGGATTAAGTTTTTTGCCTACTATCTGCACAAAGTTTCCTTATAGCTCAGGGTAGAAAACCTTAGTGGTAAATCCAACACAGTAAAGCCTCTTTGGGAGTATTGGTCGAACCTTCTCTGTGCTTACTATCGACTTCTTCTGTTTTGTCGAATTACTTTGGTTAACCTTAGTTGCATAATCTTTCGTTGTTGTTTTTCGGATACTCAATCTCAGGGGGGCATTGAAGATGGCGAAGAACCAAAAACTGCAGCTATTAGGGAACTACGAGAAGAAACCGGGATAGAGTCTGCTGAAATCATTGCTGAGGTTTGTATAGAACACTGGAAAAACTCCATACCATCAAGATACTCACAGCGGATGTGCATTATTCATGAAGCAATATCTATAATCCCATTTTTTTTCCTCTGTTCTGAACTTCTAAGTAATTGTTAGACGGAGTTCAAAGCTTTTAAGTTACAGTCAAATTATGTTGCATCCTGAGTTTCATAACTAAGCTGATTGCTGAGTGAGCAGCTGAAGTAAATTTTGCAAACTCATGACAGGTTCCGAATTGGTTGACATATGATTTTCCACCTGCAGTGAAGACCAAAGTTAATCGTCTATGGGGAGGTGAATGGCATGGGCAAGCACAAAAATGGCATGTCCTTATTCCTTCACATGCACAAACTTCATGAGTTAAAAACAACATGAATCTTAAGTCCTGCCTTCTTAAGCTTGCAACTTGTCTGCCAAAACTTCTATTAGAATGTGTCTGATGTACTAGGATTATTTCCTCATTAGTCACCAGATGTGTATTGTTGGCATTCTCATGTATCTGTCGAGATACGTTTTGATATTAAGTAACTGCAGATGTTTGTTAATGTAACATGTGTTCCTATGAATACTCGGCATGTGTAGTAGCGACTCTGGCACATGAAATACCTTTGTATTGTTGCGACGACTGGTGAATTTCGATATTGAGCTTGCTAACCATGTAAATGTTCAGTCGTCATGCTCCTCTCTCGGTTAAAATATGAACTTGCATGATGTAATCTTTCAGTTGTTAGAATGTGCTTCATTGCTGCTATAAATCTGTATGGATGAGTATTTGAATGGATGGCATAAGGATGCACAAGTTTTACTTCCTAATGACGAACTTGGGCAATTGACAGGTTTCTTATGAGATTCACGAAAAATGAGAGCGAGATCAACTTAGCTAATGGAGCAGCTGAACCGGAATTTGCAGAGTGGAAATGGGCTAGCCCTGAAGAAGTCATCGAGCAGGTGCGCGGAAAAAGCTATCCTTGTACTTAATTAGTTTCACGAATATGTTTCACGGACATGATCAAAAACTGGTTGTCTGCTGATTACAGGCAGTCGACTACAAGAGGCCAGCATACGAGGAAGTTATGAAGACGTTTGAGTCCTACTTCGATGGAAGTAGTTTATCTGCGAAATGTAGATCGACAAAATGGTGAACGCCCCGGGCTTGCTTGTGCAGTTATGTCCGTCGTCTTCTTAACTCCTTTTACCTCGTTGGATGTGGATCAAGTAGGCTCCTGCTTTTTGTAAATGAGAACGAGAGAACTTGGAAATTAGATTGTGTGTGGGTTGTTTCTGTAGCTATATATCAATAAAAATGCATGTGGATTTACTTTACTTGTTGCTTCATATGGTTTTTGCCTGGCACGTTGATTGCAAATTGCAAATCCAAACATCTCAAATAATCTGAGAGAGGTTTTTTTTTTTTTGTTTTTTCAGTTCCATTCGAAAAAATCGAGCCATTAATTTGGGCCAAGGAGGCTCCTGGGCCAGGCCGAAGCTCAAAACGAAAAGAGAAGAATCTCGTGACAAAAATAAACAAGAATCTGTAGTAGAAAAATGAGTTTACAGAAACGATTTGCGTGTTTCATAGGAGCCAAAAAGTTTCAAATTCCCCTACCTTATTTGGAATTTCAAACGCATGAATCTTAGATTAGCATTCTTATGACTGTAATTTCCAGAAATTCAAACTCGTGCTATGCGCCGAAAAGTTTTAACCGTGATTAGGGAAGCACAAAAATGGATTTATTCTGAAAAACGCTTCATTTGACAACCCACAATTGGTAGTTACATTACAACCATAACTTAAGAAAAAAATGCATCTTGAATTTGGGTGCACCGTGCACCAAGATAAAACTAAGCAATAGAGCAAAAAAAAATGGATCAAAGCAAGTTCTGACATCGCGGATTCATCTGCTATTTTATCCTCACACCTTTATGATTGGACTGTATTTACATAAACTATCAGCACGAGCGGCTTCGAGTTTCGTAGAGATATGGTACGACATGTTCTACTCATCATCCGGCAACCAACTCTACTTCTACCCACTTCCATCGAGCTGTCCGTGAGATAGGAGGTGTGCCATGTAATGCTGCAAACATGTGCACAGATCGCATAAGTTAAAAGCACTATGAACTCGGTTTCATTCTATGAAACAGTTATCCATGGAATTGTTGAAGTAAAATCTGGGGCATTGTATTTGAGCTAAAAAAAATCATAGCCGCTGCTTGAGAATGTTGAGGATCGTTCACAAAACAGATCAATCGACATAAAAATGAACTCTACCCCGAAGTTAACAACGAAGAGGAGGGTAAAGGAAGCAGTTTAGCAGGCATATAATGGTGCTTGTTAATGCTTGCATAAGACCAAGTGTCTCTTCTGAGCTCGCTGATGCACCTACAAACAACTCCTACAGCCATTCTTTTGGGGGTGGGGGAACAACGCAGATATTCACCCCTCCGGGTAGGGGTTGAACTTTATTTTTCTGAAACATTCGACGCAACACAGTTTTGATAACTTTCCCGCTCTTGGCGCAATTTGCCTTATAATGGGAACATACGAATTCTTAAAGCAAAACTGAAAACCACTCTACCCTAAGCGACACGACAAGATGGAATGACGAATGAGAATGCTTTTCTGGCTTGTAAAAATGAGAATTTTTGAATCCGGAAGCGTCAAAACACCGATCAACATAGCAATTCTCACAAGAAAAAACAGAATTATGAAAATGTAATTAGAAATTCAAATTCAAGTAGAAACGAGTAACTTACGGCATGATAAGCATAGGGTCCTTTCCCCTGTCGCTCGAAGTGTTTGGCCATGATGCAATACTCAATCGGACCCCATTCTTCGTTTTCGAAACAGTTACCAAGCGCAGCTTTATACAACTGACCAATATACCAATACAAACCAAATCAAACACATAATTATTTTGGTAAGACGATATTCTAAACTACTCGAATCTCCTTAGAGGAGTTTGGAACACATTGAAAGCTAAAACCTTTTGCATTCAAATAATTTGAGTTCTCTAACAAACCTTTGCCGTGTCCGTCAAGAGCTCGGTTCCGGCGGGGTAAGAAGCATAGAACTGGTCAGCTCTCGAAAACCCAGCTCGAGTTCTGCAACACCAAATACAAAAACGGAAAAACCCTTGATGAAAACAGTTAAGAACAACAGGAACTTCACAACCCATATATTTTTTTTCCCATTTGATACGCGTTGGAGGTAGGTTGTAAAGCGACTCACGTATTGCTTGTGTAGGCGTAAGTCAGGACTGCTGTGAAGCAGTAGAATCCGGCATACGACACGATTCTCCGGAACTTCTGAATCTTCAGAATCTCTTTGCAGCCATTGAACAGATTCATCGTGATTTGCGACTAGAATTTGAGTACCTGAAAGCCAAAATTTTTGCAAATTTCAGCTACACATTTGATCAAACAGATGGTGTGCCTTCCACTTCTCCGGCGTCGATGGAACAGCCAGAGGTTGCAAAATGGCCAAGTATTAAGCAACTTGGGCCGCCTCGACATGTGGTTAAAGAGTTCGACCCATTTGGAACCCGGCCGGGCCCAAATTACTTTTTTTTATTTTTTTTAAGAAAGACATGTTAAAATAGAGAAAATTAGAATCCTTTACAGTTTTTCTATATCATTTAGATTAAATATCTGTGCTTTTTAAAATTTGATTAAAGTGATTTGACCAATAGCCACCTCAAGCTAAATTACATGTCATTATTTTTTTTTTTATTTAAAATAATTTTTGAATTTATCCTTTTTGAATTTTTTTGTGAAATTAGATTTTTTTTTTGCTTTTTTTAAGTATAGTTGTTGACGAATTATTATTAAGTACAATACATTACTTATATATTATCTGCGGGTATGTTTGAATTTACAAAAATTATTAATTTGTACGTTTATTTGAAATTTTGGTACGTTTGATTTGATACATATTGTTAATATTGGTACATTATTTTTATTTTGGTACGTTTTATTTTTGTACGCATTGTGTATTGGTACATTTATATTATTCTCAATCCTATTTTCTCTTAACGTACTAAAAGAAAAACTTATTTTGGTACGTTTGATTTTGTGGGATTTAAAAATATTTTAAACTATTTTGGAAATAAAATATCTTAAATCGTAGATAATTATTGCTAAATTGTAGCATTATTGTGAAAATAAATTGAATCTAACCAACTATTTTTTTTAACAATTATCTCTAACAGAGGAGAGTGTAATCAAAATGCTAGATTATAGAAAATTTGTTACGATATAATGTGCATATAGCATCAAAATTATGACAAAAAAAATTAATCAAATTACTAAAAACATGAATATTTGTTATAGAAAATTCAAAATTGAGAAGCCTACATCAAAAGATCACTAAAACATAATTTTTTAAAAAATAGAGAAGTAGTTGGACTTGGTCATGGCTTCGACGTGGACGGATGGACGGTGAGTTCAATTCATATAAATTTATAGGTTTGATTTTAGTTGACCTAAAAAAGTTATAGCTTTGACTTTGATTTTAGGCCTTTCCAAATCAGAATATCAGAGTCTTTTAATCAGGTCAAAGATACGATTAACATAATTAATCGATTAATTTCTTTTTAAAAAGCTACGATAATTGTAAAGAAACGATAATTATACTTATAGTTTAAGTATTTAAAAGCGTTTATTTTTACACAAGAAATTTTGTATTTAGATTTAAAATCTTCTATCTTGACATAAAATAGAAAACCAAAGATTAAGATGTTTGAAACCAGTTATTTATCAACATATGTTTTAACTTTCTTACGTAACGTGAACCGCCTTCAAACTCCTCTTGAACCTCATTCTCCTCCTCTCAGTTTCTGCCTGTCGAATTCATGCCCCACTTTTACCACCGACCTCCATTAATTCCTAAACAAGCTCACCGCACTAAATCAGGCTACCTCATGGTCAACTCCACCACTTCCACTTCCGTTCTCTACACCTTCTATGAGGCTCAGAGCCTCGAAGCCTCACCCGATCGCGATCCCTCGCAAACCCTGCTTCTCGTTTGGCTCCGAGGCCGCTGCCCGGGATGCTCCTCCTTGGTCGGTAACTTCATGGAGATCGGTCCTTGGCACGTCAACCTTCTGCCGGCCACGATGATCATGATCAACAAGTACACTTTGTGCTTGAACCAAGCCCGGGTGCTTGGAACAGAGTTTTTGGCCTTCTTTGCCTCGACAACCAAATTAGTACCGGATATAGCATCGCACCCCTACATTGCGATCACCAATTTTATCGAACTTGCAATCATAAATTGGACAACATATTGGTTTTTTTTTTCTTTGAATTTTAGAGTTTAGGGTTTAGGGGAAAATTAAAGTTCAAGAGGAAATGCCAACTATAAAAATTCAGAATGTAACTGGCTAATCCTTACGAGTTCGGAGAGAAAATCGGTCAATACCTTTTTTTAAATCTTTTTCTTCTTATTATTATTATTATTTATGATGCTTTGGTAGATGATAATTTTAGATTGGTCAAAGTTTATGTCCTCCGACACAAAATTTATTTCATGAATAAAATCCCCTTTACATGGTCAAAGTTTATAAAAAAGAAAAGAAAATCAAACTCAATAGTCAAAAGTGAACATGAAAGCATTAACTAACTTCACAATCATCTCACTTTAAATTATGAATGTTCATTAATCAATTTGAATGAAAACCAACTGATTGAATATAATAATCATCATAAGTCAATTGCAATGTGACACGGTTTCATTAATCTACAGACGTTGAGTTGATGGGTCCGAGTACGTTAGGTTTGGAATTCGTAACGCTTCTAGATATCTAATTCATTTTTCATGGCATGAGTACATCATCATAAATAATATATGTGTCAATGAAATAAGAGATATTTATATAAATATTTACACATGTATTTATTTCATTGACATAGAACGTAACTTGATGTAACCGTCAAATATAAGTAGTGTACTCGTACAACATAACTATTTCGTTGTGCGGGACGCTCTTTTCCTTAGACCAGGTTGAAAGTCCCGACAAAGTTTTTATCGAGGCCCATTTTGCACACTATCATCAATTTGTACGAATTCTTTCTTGTTTTAATGAATATCGTACTTCCTTAAAAAAAAATATATTTCTCCACAAATAATGTAATATTACGTGAGCATGAAGATTTCCTTGCATGATCTGTGTCTTTGTACGGTTGTACCCAGAGAAAGACAAGAAAGAAATACATCGCGCAGGCAACGAGGGTCTAAATCAACAATGCTTGGAGGTGAGGAGGGTGAGATTGAGAAGCCAAAGCAAATAAATGTCACAAGAAAACATGCAATTTATTTGGCATCCTGTATTTCAAGGATTCGAGAAATTTTTAGGTGTGTTGCGAACACGAAACATTTCAGCCAATTATATTATGACACTTAATGTATCGAGTTATTTTCCTAGCATGCTAAATTTTTTATCCAAAGCTTCTTGTCATTATAGCAATCCTAAAAATTCGTACCACTTAAAAATATCGAATTATGTCCTAACATACTGAAAAAATACCCTTGCGAAGATTCTTATCATTACATCAACCCCAAAGATTTACTTTACAACTCTTCCAACTTTGTAAGGGTGCAATGTATGTAAGCAAGCATGCTTGGGCAACAATTGACTTAATATAAAGTGACAACTCTTTAAAATCAGTTTGAAATACGCTGCGTTCAAAATCACATGTATCATGCAAAGTTGTACACGTCTCTTGTAAGCTTTCCTTATTTATAAAGCCTTATCGTCAAAGAAGTGTCAGTACTCCCTTGCACTCCACTTTTATCATCAATGGAGTCAACCGCCAGAAACCATCTCAACCTCCTCTTCCTCCTCCTCCTCCTCTTCTTATGCTTTCAACGACGCGTCGCCACCGCATCGTCCCCCCCTCTCTTCCCCAAAGAAGCCCACCCCACCAAATCAGGTTACCTCCCGGTTAACTCCACCAGCGGCTCTGCCATTTTCTACGCTTTCTACGAAGCTCAGAACCTCACAACGGACATTTCCAAAGTCCCCCTCCTCTTCTGGCTCCAGGGCGGCCCCGGCTGCTCCTCCATGATCGGAAACTTCTACTTGCTCGGCCCCTGGCGCGTGAATTTCCACAAACACCCTTCTGATCCCCTGGCCTTGGAACCCAATTCCGCCTCCTGGAACAGAATCTTCGGCGTGACCTTCCTCGACAACCCGATCGGTACCGGATTTAGCATCGCCGCTAACTCAGCCGAGATCCCGAGAGACCAGGGCGCCGTCGCGAAACACCTCTTTGCCGCGATCACCAAGTTCATTGAGCTTCATCCGTCGTTCAAAACCCGACCCATTTACATAACCGGCGAGAGCTACGCCGGGAAGTATATTCCAGCGATCGGGTACTACATTTTGAAAAAAAATGCTGGGTTGCCCGCTGGGTCTAAAGCTGTGAACTTGCAGGGCGTTGCGATCGGAAACGGTCTCACAGACCCCATAATTCAGGTGAACACTCACGCTGTCAACGCTTTCTACACTGGTTTGATCAATGAGAAACAGAGGAGGGAGCTGGAGAAGCTGCAATTGGTGGCGGTCGGGTTGACGGCGGCGAGGAATTGGAGCGCGGCGACGGATGCGAGAAACAAATTGTTGAATACGCTGCAGCAGATGACGGGGCTAGCCACATTGTACGACTACACGAAGAATGCGGGATATAAGACGAGTTTAGTGGATGAACTGCTGAGGAACGAGGCGGTGAAGGAGGCGTTGGGGGCGAAAGGGGCGGCGCCTTTCGAGCGGTGCAGCAATCTGGTGGGGGATGTATTGCACGAGGACGTGATGAAGAGCGTGAAGTACATGGTGGAGTATCTGCTGAAGAAGACCAAGGTGTTACTGTACCAGGGGCAGTATGATTTGAGAGACGGCGTCGTCACGTCGGAGGCGTGGATGAAGACGATGAGGTGGGAGGGGATAGGGAAGTTTATGGCGGCTGACCGGAAAGTTTGGAAGGTGGAGGGAGAGGTTGGTGGGTATGTGCAGAGGTGGGGAAGCTTGAGCCATGTTATGGTTTCAGGCGGAGGTCATCTTTTGCCGGCGGACCAGCCGGTGAGGGCGCAGGCGATGATAGAAGATTGGGTTTTGGGCAAAGGGTTGTTCGCAAATGTTAAGGAATAAGAAAATACGAAGTTGTTCCTTAAATTGTTTGTTGTTTAATATTTGTATCAAAATTGAGTGACTAAAATGCTCAACACTTCATATACGTACTTAAATAAATCCTCAACTATTCATATATGTACTTTAATTAATCCTCAAATATTTAAGATACGAGGTCGAATAAATTAAAATTGAGTAGAGTACAATTTGTTTGTTAATTTCTTTTCTTTTTTCAAGTCATGACGTTTTCTTTTCAGATAAGTAAACATGCGAAGAATAGACGGTTAAGAAAATATTGAGAAATAACATTTTAAATTTTGAATAATATAGTATTAGTAAGGTTCGTTATATAAAAATATAAAATGTAAAGGTGATTGGAGGCGGATTTGTGAAAGGAGAAAAAAGGGAACGTTTGAGAGTTTTGGGTTTAGGAAAAATTTAAAATTCAGGAGGAAATTGACTAATTATAAAAATTCAGGATGTAATTAGTTAAAATTAAAATTCAAAATGATAATTGGCAAATCCTTACAAGGTCGGGAAGAAAATCGGTGTAAGATCCCACATCGTCTAGGGGTGTGAATCATGTAAGCTTTATATATATATTCTCATCTCTACCTAGCACGAGGCATTTTGAGAGCTCACTGGCTTCGGGTTGCGTAGGAACTCCGAAGTTAAGCGAGTTTGTGCGAAAGTAATCCCATGATGGGTGACCAACTGGGAAGTTCTGCTCGTGTGAGTTCCCATAAACAAAATCGTGAGGGCGTGGCCGGGGCCCAAAGCGGACAATATCGTGCTACGACGGAGTCGAGCCCGGGATGTGGTGGGGGCCTGGGCCGGGATGTGACAATTTGGTATCAGAGCCAATTTCTGGCCGGAAGAGTGCCGACGAGGACGTCAGGGCCCTAAGGGGGGTGGATTGTAAGATCCTACATCGCCTAGGGGTGTGGATCCTGTAAGCCTTAAATGTATATTCCTATCTCTACGCCTTTTGGGAGCTCACTGGCTTCGGGTTCCGTAGAAACTCCGAAGTTAAGCGAGTTCGTGTGAGAGCAATCCCATGATGGGTGACCTACTGGGAAGTTCTGCTCGTGTGAGTTCTCAGAAACAAAACCGTGAGGGCGTGGCCGGGGCTCAAAGCGAACAATATCGTGCTACGGCGAAATCGAGCCCGGAATGTGATGGAGGCCCAGGTCGGGATGTGACAATCGGTCAATACCTCTTTTTAAATCCTTTTCTAATTTAGGATGCTTTAGTAGATGATAATTTTAGATTGGTCAAATTTTATGTCCTCCCACACAAAATTTATTTCATGAATAAAATCACCCTTATATGGTCAAAGTTTATAAAAAATGAAAATCAAACTTAAGAGTCAAATTGCACATGAAAGCATTAACTAACTTCACAATCATCTCACTATAAATTATGAATGTTCATTAATCAATTTGAATGAAATCCAACTGATTGAATATAATAATCATCATAAGTGAATTACAATGTGACACGGTTTCATTAAGCCACAGAGGCTGAGTTGATGGGTCCTAGTACGTTAGGTTTAGAATTCATAACGCTTATAGATAACTAATTCAGTTTTCATGGCACGAGTACATTACCATATATAACATTCGTGTTAATGAAATAAAAGACATCTAGATAAAAATTTACACCTGTATTATTTCATTGACATTGTGGATGCAAATTTTCTCCTTTTCGATCTTGGATGATTTTGCACCTACAAAACAACTAGCACCTTAGGTTCAGGCCAAAAAACCTCTCGCGCCCACGATGAATGGGGGGGCTTTGGCCGAAGAACCTCCGATGCCAAAGTTAGAATTTTAGAGAAAAAGAGTGTTTAGAGTATTCGGGATTTTTTGCAAGAGAATTGGAATGACTTTTTTGTGAGAATGGGTGCCTATTTATAGGATTAAGCTTGCCCATTTTTCCACTAGGTGTGGCCGGCCTTGATGGTTTTTGTGGTTTATTGGCTAATTAAGTATGAAAGAAGTAAATGGGAGGTTACAAAATTATTTATTTGTATAAATGTGGTAATAAAATGGAGAAAAGTGAGAAAGACTAGGAAGAATGAGAGGTGGCCGGCCACTACCTATTTTTAGGGTGAATGGGATATATTTTGTGATTAATTGGGTAATTTAATTGATATTTAATGGATTAATTGGGTAATTAATCCATTAAATAACCAATTAACATTATTTTGTAGGTTACTTTGCAAAGGGGGATTTGATGAGATGAACTTTGAATTGGTTACCTCTTTTTGGAGCATTTTTGACTTTGTTAAAGGATGATTGTCTGCTGCTCGAGCGTAGAAATCCCGATGTACCTCAGGGGTAGTTTGGTCATCTTTTGCCAAAATATCCACATGTCACCTTGTGATTATTTTTGGCTCCACAGACATGAAACATAACTTTAATGATATAACCGTTCAATATAAGTAGTGTACTTGTACACTGTAAATATTTCTCCACAGAGAATGTAATATTACGTGAGCATGATGATTTCCTTGCATGATCTGTGTCTTTGTACGGTTGTACCCAGAGAAAGACAAGAAAGAAATAAATCGCGTAGACAACAAGAGTCTAAATCAACAATGCATGGAGGTGAGAAGGGTGAGAATGAGAAGCCAAAGCAAATGAATATCACAAGAAAACATGCAATTTATTTGGCATCTCCTATTTCAAAGATTCAAGAAATTTTTCGGTGTGTCGCAACAAGAAAAATTTCAACAAATTGTGTTATGACACTTAATGTATCGAATTATTTTCCAAACATACTAAAAAATTTCTCCCAAGCTTCTTGTCATTATAGCAAACCCCAAAAATTCGTACCACTTAAAAATACCGAACTATGTCCTCATATACTAAAAAAAACCTCTCCGAAGATTCTTATCATTACATCAACCCCAAAGAGTCGCTTTACAACTCTCCCCACTTTGAAAGGTTGCAATGTAGGTAAGCAAGCATGCTTGGCCGACAATTGACTTATATAAAGCGACAACTCTTTTAAATTTATCCGCATCATCACAAAATTTAACTTTATAACACAATTTTATAATTAGTTTGAAATACCGTTTTGTTCAAAGTCGTATGTATCATGCAAAGTCGTACACGTCTCTTTTTAGCTTTCCTTATTTATCTTTTTAGCTTTCCTTATTTATATAGCCTTATCGTCCAAGGTGTCTACACTCCCTTGCACTTCACTTTTATCATCAATGGAGTCAACCGCCCGAAACCATCTCAACCACCTCTTCCACCTCCTCCTCCTCCTCTTCTTATTCTTTCAACGACGCGTCGCCACCGCATCGTCCCCCCCTCTCTTCCCCAAAGAAGCCCACCCCACCAAATCAGGCTACCTCCCGGTCAACTCCACCAGCGGCTCTGCCATTTTCTATGCTTTCTACGAAGCTCGGAACCTCACAACGGACATTTCCAAAGTCCCCCTCCTCTTCTGGCTCCAGGGCGGCCCCGGCTGCTCCTCCATGCTCGGCAACTTCTACGAGCTCGGCCCCTGGCGCGTGAATTTCCACAAACACCCTTCTGATCCCCTGGCCTTGGAACCCAATTCCGCCTCCTGGAACAGAATCTTCGGCGTGACCTTCCTCGACAACCCGATCGGTACCGGATTTAGCATCGCCGCTAACTCAGCGGAGATCCCGAGAGACCAGGGCGCCGTCGCGAAACACCTCTTTGCCGCGATCACCAAGTTCATTGAGCTTGACCCGTCGTTCAAAACCCGACCCATTTACGTAACCGGCGAGAGCTACGCCGGGAAGTATATTCCAGCGATCGGATACTACATTTTGAAAAAAAATGCTGGGTTGCCCGCTGGGTCTAAAGCTGTGAACTTGCAGGGCGTTGCGATCGGAGACGGTCTCACAGACCCCATAATTCAGGTGAACACTCACGCCGTCAACGCTTTCTACTCTGGTTTGATCAATGAGAAACAGAGGAGGGAGCTGGAGAAGCTGCAATTGGTGGCGGTCGGGTTGACGGCGGCGAGGAATTGGAGCGCGGCGACGGATGCGAGAAACAAGGTGTTGAATACGCTGCAGCAGATGACGGGGCTAGCCACATTGTACGATTACACGAAGAATGCGGATTATAAGACGAGTTTGGTGGATGAATTGCTGAGGAACGAGGCGGTGAAGGCGGCGTTGGGGGCGAAAGGGGCGGCGCCTTTCGAGCGGTGCAGCAATCTGGTGGGGGATGTATTGCACGAGGACGTGATGAAGAGCGTGAAGTACATGATGGAGTATCTGCTGAAGAAGACCAAGGTGTTACTGTACCAGGGGCAGTATGATTTGAGAGACGGCGTCGTCTCGTCGGAAGCGTGGATGAAGACGATGAGGTGGGAGGGGATTGGGAAGTTTATGGCGGCTGACCGGAAAGTTTGGAAGGTGGAGGGAGAGGTTGGTGGGTATGTGCAGAAGTGGGGGAGCTTGAGCCATGTTATGGTTTCAGGCGGAGGTCATCTTTTGCCGGCGGACCAGCCGGTGAGGGCGCAGGCGATGATAGAAGATTGGGTTTTGGACAAAGGGTTGTTCGCAAATGTTAATGAATAAGAAAATACGAAGTTGTTCCTTAAATTGTTTGTTGTTTAAAAGCGTTTATTTAACCACAAGAAATTTTGTGTTTGGGTTTAAAATCTTCTACCTTTACATAAAACATAAAAGCAAAGGTAACGATGTTTGAAATCACTTATTTATCAATATATATTTTAACCTCTTTTTTTTTTTTTTTTTTTTTTTTTTTTGGAAACAATATTTTTAACTTTCTTACGTAACGTGAACGGCCATCAAACTCCTCTTTAACCTCATTCTCCTCCTCTCCGTTTCTGCCTTTCTGTTCTTTCAACTTTTCCCTCTATCTTCCCTTGGTCGAATTCATGCCCCACTTTTACCACCAACCTCCATAATTCCTAAACAAGCTCACCGCACTCAATCAGGCTACCTTATGGTCAACTCCACCACTTCCTCTTCCATTTTCTACACCTTCTATGGAGCTCAGAGCCTCGAAGCCTCACCCGATCGCGATCCCTTGCAAACCCCTCTTCTCGTTTGGCTCCGAGGCAGCCCGGGATGCTCCTCCTTGTTCGGTAACTTCATGGAGATCGGTCCTTGGCACGTCAACCTTCATGCAGGGCACGATGATCATGATCAACAAGCACAGTTTGTGCTTGAGCCAAACCCGGGTGCTTGGAACAGAGTTTTTGGCCTTCTTTTCCTCGACAACCAAATTAGTACCGGATTTAGCTTCGCACCTCTACCTTGCGATCACCAAGTTTATCGAACTTGCGATCATAAATTGGACAACATATTGGTTTTTTTTTTCTTCTCATTTTTTCTTTGAATTTTAGAGTTTAGGGTTTAGGGGAAAATTAAAGTTCATGATGAGGAAATTGACCAATTATAAAAATTCAGGGTGTAATTGGTTAAAATTAAAATTCAGGATGGTAATTAGCAACTCCTTACAAGTTCGGAGAAAAAATCAGTCAATACCTCTTTTTCAATCCTTTTCTTATTATTATTATTTAGGATGCTTTGTTAGATGATAATTTTAGATTGGTCAAATTTTATGTCCTCCCACACAAAATTTATTTCATGAATAAAATCCCCCTCATATGGTCAAAGTTTATAAAAAAAAAAAAAATCAAACTCAAGAGTCAAAGTGCACATGAAAGCATTAACTAACTTCACAATCATCTCACTTTAAATTATGAATGTTCATTAATCAATTTGAATGAAAACCAACTGATTGAATATAATAATCATCATAAGTGAATTGAAATGTGACACGGTTTTCATTAAGCTACGGAGGCTGAGTTGATGGGTCCGAGTAAGTTAGGTTTAGAATTCACAACGCTTCTAGATAACCAATTCATTTTTCATGGCATGAGTATATCATCACAAATGACATATGTGTTAATGAAATAAGAGATATTTATATAAAAATTTATACATGTATTTATTTCATTGACATAGAACGTAACTTTGATGATGTAACCGTCAAATATAAGTAGTATACTCGTACAACGTAATTATTTCTCCACAAAGAATGCAATATTACGTGAGCATGATGATTTCCTTGCATGATTTGTGTCTTTGTACGTTTGTATATGTACGGTTGTACCCAGAGAAAGACAAGAAAGAAATACATCGCGTAGGCAACAAGGGTGAGATTGAGAAGCCAAAGCAAATGAATGTCACAAGAAAACATGCAATTTATTTGGCATGTTGTATTTCAAAGATTCGAGAAATTTTTCGGCGTGTTACGAACACGAAAAATTTCAACCAATTGTATTATGATACTTAATGTATGGAGTTCTTTTCCTAGCATACTAAAAATTTTCTCCAAAGCTTCTTGTCATTATAGTAATCCCAAAAATTCGTACCACTTAAAAATACCGAATTATGTCCTGACATATTGAAAAAACCTTTCCAAAGATTTGCTTTATAACTTTTCCCACTTTTTTTTGCTTTATAACTTTTCCCACTTTGTAAGGGTGCAATGTATGTAAGCAAGCATGCTTGGGCGAGAATTGACTTAATATAAAGCGACAACTCTCTAAGTTATCCGCATCGTCACAAAATTCAACTTTATAACTCAATTTCATAATTAGTTTCAAATACCACTGCGATCAAAATCACATGTATCATGCAAAGTCGTACGTATCATGCAAACTCGGTACACGTCTCCTTCAAGCTTTTCCTTATTTATATAAAGCCTTATCGTCAAAGAAGGTGTCTGCACTCCCTTTCACTCCACTTTTATCATCAATGGAGTCAAACGCCCGAAACCATCTCAACCTCCTCTTCCTCCTCCTCCTCCTCTTCTTATTCTTTCAACGACGCGTCGCCGCCGCATCGTCCCCTCCTCTCTTCCCCAAAGAAGCCCACCCCACCAAATCAGGCTACCTCCCGGTCAACTCCACCAGCGGCTCTGCCATTTTCTACGCTTTCTACGAAGCTCAGAACCTCACAACGGACATTTCCAAAGTCCCCCTCCTCTTCTGGCTCCAGGGCGGCCCCGGCTGCTCCTCCATGCTCGGCAACTTCTACGAGCTCGGCCCCTGGCGCGTGAATTTCCACAAACACCCTTCTGATCCCCTGGTCTTGGAACCCAATTCCGCCTCCTGGAACAGAATCTTCGGCGTGACCTTCCTCGACAACCCGATCGGTACCGGATTTAGCATCGCCGCTAACTCAGCGGAGATCCCGAGAGACCAGGGCGCCGTCGCGAAACACCTCTTTGCCGCGATCACCAAGTTCATTGAGCTTGACCCGTCGTTCAAAACCCGACCCATTTACATAACCGGCGAGAGCTACGCCGGGAAGTATATTCCAGCGATCGGGTACTACATTTTGAAAAAAAATGCTGGGTTGCCCGCTGGGTCTAAAGCTGTGAACTTGCAGGGCGTTGCGATCGGAAACGGTCTCACAGACCCCATAATTATGGTGAACACTCACGCCGTCAACGCTTTCTACTCTGGTTTGATCAATGAGAAACAGAGGAGGGAGCTGGAGAAGCTGCAATTGGTGGCGGTCAGGTTGACGGCGGCGAGGAATTGGAGCGCGGCGACGGATGCGAGAAACAAAGTGTTGAATACGCTGCAGCAGATGACGGGGCTAGCCACATTGTACGACTACACGAAGAATGCGGGATATAAGACGAGTTTGGTGGATGAACTGCTGAGGAACGAGGCGGTGAAGGCGGCGTTGGGGGCGAAAGGGGCGGCGCCTTTCGAGCGGTGCAGCAATCTGGTGGGCGATTTATTGCACGAGGACGTGATGAAGAGCGTGAAGTACATGGTGGAGTATCTGCTGAAGAAGACCAAGGTGTTACTGTACCAGGGGCAGTATGATTTGAGAGACGGCGTCGTCTCGTCGGAGGCGTGGATGAAGACGATGAGGTGGGAGGGGATTGGGAAGTTTATGGCGGCTGACCGGAAAGTTTGGAAGGTGGAGGGAGAGGTTGGTGGGTATGTGCAGAAGTGGGGGAGCTTGAGCCATGTTATGGTTTCAGGCGGAGGTCATCTTCTCCCGGCGGACCAGCCGGTGAGGGCGCAGGCGATGATAGAAGATTGGGTTTTGGCCAAAGGGTTGTTCGCAAATGTTATGGAG
Source organism: Cotoneaster glaucophyllus (assembly GCA_036320875.1). Lineage (NCBI taxonomy): Eukaryota > Viridiplantae > Streptophyta > Magnoliopsida > Rosales > Rosaceae > Cotoneaster > Cotoneaster glaucophyllus. The sequence continues at coordinate 32,775,642 of CM070069.1, read as the reverse complement.
TAAGAAAATATGAAGTTGTTCATCTGGATGTATTTTAAAATTTAAAATGATTGTTAGCGTTTTTAGAAAGAAAAAAAAAATTGGATTCTAAAATACTTCTAGTGTTTTTTGTCTTTCATAAAACACTTTAAATGTTTTTTCAATATTTACTTGCATTTTTACTAAAGATTAGTTTTAAAAATATTTTCATCAGAAGCGCTTTCAATCATTTTAAAAATACATTCAAACGAACTCTAAATTGTTTGTTGTTTAAAATTTGTATCAAAGTTGAGTGACTAAAATCCTCAACACTTCATATATGTAATTGAATAAATTCTCAAATATTTAATATACGAGGTCGAACAAATTAAAATTGAGTAGAATACAATTTTTTTTTGTTAATTTCTTTTTTCTTTCAAGTCATGACGTAAACCATGACATTTTCTTCTCAGATAAGTAAACATGACATTGAGAAATAATATTTTAAATTTTGAATAATATAGTATTAGTAAGGTTTGTTATATAAAAATAGAAAATGTAAAGGCGATTGGAGGCGGATTTGTGAGAGGAGAAAAACGGGAAGGAGGTGGGAAGGGAAGGTTTGGGAGTTTCCCAAACTTCCAAACCCACAAACCAACCAATGATTCAAGCACAAAACCCGTACTATGATGCCATCGTCTCCCACGGAATAGTGAAATCTGTGGAAGGACTTGATCTGTAGGGCTTCCATGGCAGGGGGTCCTGTAGAAAACCTACAGGTAAATCAGAGCCATTGATTCATTGATTCATTGCTCTGCCCTTTTGCCTCAGCCCTTTGATTCACTGAAACTTTAAACTTAGCAGCTGGGAGAAAAAATTGCAGAAGGAAGATATGTACTACACTACACCTACATGTCTGCTAACAAGCTGCGCCCTCTTTGTTGAAACCCTAGCTCAGAAATCTATTTATAATCGTTCTACAGGGCCATTGATTGTAATATGGCTAAATTGCACTAATAGCCTTTGTATTTTACGATTTTCTTTTCCGTCCTTGTAATTTTTTTTTTTCTTGCGTTTTCATCTCATGAAATGAAGCAAAATTTATTTAAAGCTTGGGGGTTTTCAAATGATAAGACGTGCACATAGAAAAAGGGACCGCCATACTTAAACGGAAAATTAGAGTTATCATTATCTTTTTTGGTTTCGCTCACAAGTAATGAATAGAATAAAGATACGAAAAAAGTCAAAGAGGTCGCAGAAATGAAACACCACAAAGCAGTATCAATCAATTGCATTTGCGGTGTCGGCCTGCATAGGAGTGGGCGAAAGAAAGAAATCAATGCAAATGGCTAAAGTCAAGGGGACTAACATACACCATCTTTCACAAGAGCTTTTGGGGCTGGTTCGATATGGAATCTCAAATTCCAAACCGATTTTTTTCGAAACAGAGTTTCATAAACTAAAACCAAACCTAACTTTTGGAATTCCCCAAATTTTTCCCTTGCCAGCCCACACGGCCACACCTCATCCCAGATTTGTCGATCTCCCCACCCTCATCTCCATCCCTCTCATTCCTGGGCTTGTCTTTGCTGCCTTCGGGAGTCGGAGGGCTTTGCCAAGAAATTTATGTCACGGTATATGGTGAGAGTACCACAATTGTATTCAAAGCTTGAACCAGAAACACAATTTGGACATCAACATTTGGTTATTTGATGGTAGCAAAATATGCATATACTTTTTTTATTGCATTGGACATTAGAACAATTGAATAATTATCATACCCAACTTAATAGGTGACGTAGAATCTTTCTGTTTCGTTCATGTAGTTGTACACCACTATCAAACCCTTTCTCAAATTGCTGCGGCAGGAACTCAAGAACCATAGGTGTATGCGAAAGAAGTTGCATAAGAGAGAAGTGATACAACAGAAAGATAAATACGAAGTGCATCGAATAGAATCAGGTACCGATCCTTGTCGATGTGTGAGCTTTTCCATGTCTTGTCTAACGAAATCACCACAGTGGGCTACTCTGCTTTGTAGCGATGGATCTGAGGTCTTGGAAGAACGATTAAGTTCCTCAGACGAAGGCTGCAATGGGTATGGTGTTTTAGGAAGACCAGGCTGCGGGTGTGGCTGCTTTTGAAGATTTGAGAAAGCATTTGGAGGCCTTGGGCTTGCTTCTGCATTTGAGGGAGTTGGTGGAGGGAGGGAGAGGGTGGCTGTCTGTGCCTTTATGGGAGTGCGAATAGATAATGTTATCAAGAAATAAAAATAAGGAAAGGAATGGTGAAGTCTGTGAAGAATGAAGATGGCAAACAAAGAAAGAATAAAAAAAAGGAAAAGATGGTGAAGAAAGATTGTTATTGGCTAGAGGAACGGTGGTTAATTACATAATATATATATATATATATATATATATACAGAGACCTTAAGGAGAGGGATCCCCATTTTTTTTATAAAAATGGGGATTAGGTGTGGGACCCACTCCACATCAAATTTCAACGATCCGAACCGTCTATTTTGTAAGTCTCGATTCATAGATCATCCTTACAAAAATTCAATTCAATCTGAAACCATTTGCCTATTTAATTATCAAGATCAAATTTCATTGTTTCTTATATAACAAAGTATTCGTTAATTTCTTTGAACCCAATTAGATGCCTTAAACATTTCCGATTTGGCTAATATTTTGCAAGGATGATCTATGAGGTGCAACTTGAAAAATAGACGGTTCGGATCGTTAAAGTTCGATGTGGTGTGGACCCCACACCTAATCCCCATTTTTATAAAAAAAATGGGGATCCCTCCCCTTAAGGTCTATGTATATATATATATATGTATATATATTATCGGTTTGGGATTCCCGAACAAAGGAAAATGTGATACCGATTCCCGTATCAAACGGTTCGGGATCGGTTTGGGATTGGTACCAAAATTTTCGAGATTTTCGGTTCGAGATTTTTAGGGTTTAAGATTGAGATTTTTTGGGTATGGTTCAAAATTTTTGGGATTTTTTTTCCATCCCTAGCCGCTGCCTATGCGTATTCGACCTTCTCTGAAAAAACAAGAAGGATGTTTTGGTATAGAAAGTTGGCCATATGCTTATGTTTGGGCCCAAAATAATATTATTGGGCCGAGCTTAGGGTTGTATTCGGCCTAAGCTATCATAGGCCGCCTAATCAGGTCAGCCGAGTCCTATTGCAAGAAGAATTGATTCAGATGAGAGTAAAAAAGTTGAGTCCTGGTATAACAAGGGGGTTTCAGAGTTAAAGGCGCTTAGAATTCGGGAATGAATCTAGCTTATTATGGGGCTTAATTCAGGAACCCATTGGAAGTAGGATTAGCCGAACTATTATTAGATTGGGATAAGGAGTTCTAGTTCGTCCAGGAGAAGGTTCATTGCTATAAATAGAAGAGGATGTGCGACATGGAAGCCCCTCCCAATTCAACACAAAAAACTGCCCTGCGCAAACTCGCGCTACGCGAACTTCTCAACAACCTTGAGAAATCTCTCATTTTCCCCTTTCTCGCCAACACATCTTCAGTTTGGATAAACAGCACTATGAAGGCAACTGGTGACATCTTCAGTTTGGATAAACAACACTGTTACAGTAGAATCAGCCGACCGCGGAGCACCTTCAGTTTGGATAAACAGCACTGCGTCGAGGCCGACTGGTTATCTATCCAAGTCTCAATAGAGAAGGATTTTCAAATCCTTATTGGCCGAGGTCATCTCATTAGCCTTTTTCGGCGAAGTGAGGTGTTACATGTTACTATATTCGGCACATTGATAGCCGAATTTGATATTTAACTTCGCAGAACTAGCAGCCTTATCTTCAGGCTCTAGAACCCGAAGGCCGAAACGTGTTCTCTCCTTGGCCATAGTCACGAGATCAAAGAAGTCAGTAGCGCGTCCAACGCGATATCAGCACATTTCACTCCCCGGCCGAGCTCGACCGACGAGTTGGCACGCCCCACACATAACCGAATGACGTAGTTAGCTTTAATTATTCGGCCTGCGCGCCACGTAGGCTTAGTAGTTTTTAGGGTCAACAACTTAACACATGAAAGTTTAATATTTTTTTAGAGGAGGGAAAGGTAAAGAGATCAAAACAACAGAATTTAAAGCATTTAAATGAATTTTAGTTTTTAAGGTTCATAAAACCTGAAGACCTTATCGAAAAATATTACACAGTTTCAGTAGTTAGCTGAGAGACTTATATCTGTTGTTGTGCAAGCAGGGGCGGAGCCACCAAGGGACTAGGGTAGTCCTAGGCCCATCCTAACTTCTGTAAAAGGTGTAAGAAATCAACTAGCGGCACCAAGTTTTTATTTGCAAAGGTGTGAACCTCATGGGAGAAGATGAGGCAAACGACGTCGTTGGGTTGTTTTGGTTTTAAATTTGTTGGACTGTTTAATGAAACAATGAGTTTGGCAAGGGAGTTTTAAAAGAGACGTGCAATTTTAAATGAAAAAAAAACAACCCTACTACCGGTTCGATTCTCTCAGCTAAGAGTAATATACACCGTATCATTTTCTAAAGCAATCCACCTTCTTCTTTATTTGCAGATCTCTTCCCCTTATCCTGCTTTTTCTACTTCTTTGTATTTTCTTTAGCCTTCCACAATCTTACCTCTTACTTGGTTGTCTGGATTTACATATTTTTCTTCTTAGTATTGAATTCAATAGAGGTCTTTCAGTTTTATGAAAATTACACAAATTGTATATACTAGCATGTTATGAATTCAACTTTTATACACACGCATATATGTATATATACATATATATATATATATATATATATATATATATATATGTGTGTGTGAAATGCCCGTCCTCACTCAGAATTCTGGCTCCACCACTGCGTGCAAGTAGAAGCTCGAGATGGGGGTCATGAGGTTGAAGCTCGAGATATATGCCCAAACCAACAGATAGTGATTAATTACACTAAAGTGACGAAACAAATCAAAGGCATGGATGAAAATGTAACAAAAAAAATCAGAAGAACGAAAATGAAAATTCAAAAATGATACAGGGATTATAGTGCAACAAAATATTCGCTGGATCGGGATATACGAAAGGTGCACGGCCCAGCATTTTCACGCTAAAAAGTTCATCTTTATACTATTTATTTAACCTTCATTGTTAAAACGGAAAGCTTTCAAGTTTTTTGATTAAAAAAAAAATCCTGAGCGAGAGATATGCAGACGACACTTTTTGTCACTGTAGCTTCTCTGGAGAACCAAACGTTTCTGGGTCGTTTGATGTTGTGTGCTCTAAAGCAATTCGCAATAGGTACGCTGATTTCTCTTTCATATTCTGATCTTTTAACGTTAATTTCTTCATTTGACGTTGTCCTGCTGCTTGTTAATGTTAAGAATGTTGTTTCCTACTTCCTAGGATTAAACTTTCGAAGCTTTGACACTTTGCAATCTTCTGGTGTACCTATTTTCTCAATCCTGTGCGGGTTTTGATGTTTTTGCTGTTTAGGCATGTCCAGTTCTTGGAGTAAGCTTCCTCTTTGCACATGGCACTGACAGTCTCATCTTTGCAGTCTGTAAGTTTCTAACTTTTTTGCTTCCTCCCATCAACAGCCTTAGATTTTATGCAGAATTTTCGATTTGGAAGTAAGATATGATAGAGTTACTCACTAAGATGCTATAAAGTTGTGAACTTCCCCGGATCATGAATCTGTATCGTGCCGTGAGAGTTGAGAATTCACATCAAACTTCAATATTAGCGGAAGGGAATAGCTGCAATGTACTTACAATTTTCGGTATCACGAGAGTTTTCAGAGAGTTGCAGAATAACAATGCATAGAGTCGGGAAAATGGCCCGAGTCAAACAAAATGGCTGCAGTTTTGAGCGTGTAGAATGTGATAATATGCTAGTGTCCATGTGCGGTGTTATGGAGTTTAGGAGGAAAAGAGAGCGCAACCATGTGCGGTGTTATGGTGTTATGGAGTCTAGTTGCCATGTTGTCGTTAATCTTTTGGTATTTTGTTAAAACTGTTTGAAAACATAGTGATAAAGTCGACATCTTTTATGTGATGATTGACAAATCTTTATAATCTAGATTATAGACAGGCATGGTGTTATATTTTAACCCTTACATAAAGTTTCCATTTCAGCGCGTCAGCGGGAATGGATTGAGAAGTGCAATAGCTTTTGAAGCTGAGAGGGGATATCGGAATGCTTTGGGTAGAAAAATGAGGTCTGTAAGTTATATCCAATTTCGGTTTTGCTTATGACAGTATGAAAGTACTAAGGTGGGCATGCCTATTTCCATTTGCAGGTTCAGTAATTTTCTCTTTTCAACAGTATCGAGATTATGTTCTCGTTCAAAGCGTAGTCTTGCCAAATATTTTGGAAGAAGTAGATAGTTATGGCATAGCAAGCATCTCAGATCGGTCAAAGTCGCTCAATAAGGTAGGTTTGTGTCTATACAAGTTTAGTATTGTTTGATTCACAAAAAGTTGTACCGTTTTTGTTTGATTGCTGTAACTTTATCTGATGTACATGTATTCTGACTACGGGAATGTGTAAGTTTGCTCTTCATTTTCTTCTGTTTCTTTTTCATGTAGGTATCTGTTTTGGTGGGTTATGATAGTCTTGATGATTTGGTTGAGAATGAAAGAGCTGAAAAGCAGTTCGGTATGCATGTTAGAGGACCCTGGACAGTTCTATCAGTTTCATACCTGGAATAAGTAAGAAGCGCTGTCGGCAGCTAGAGGACTCTGGCTTTCATACAGTGAGTTTTAGGAAATCATGTTAAAGGAAACATCACTCTTCTAATCGAGAATTTGAAAGAAGCCTTGGGGTTCATATTGCTTTGCTTTTGTTTCCATACAGTTGCGGCAATTGCTTCACCACTTTCCTCGGACCTATGCGGATTTACAGAATGCTCAGATGAAAATTGATGATGGACAATATTTGATTTTCATCGGGAAGGTATTAAGTTCGAGGTATTAAAATTTTTCCAAAATATCTAGTGAATTTTTGGTGCTAACCTTAGCAATTGGATGTGGTAAGGCACTAAAAGTATAATCTGATAGATTCCAAGTTAGCTGAATTGATAAGGTTTTTAGTTTGTTACATAGTTATGATTCATGAAATAATGAGAAACAAATATGTTTCGAAAAACAATGAGGCACAAGTATGAAAGTAACTTGGTGACAGACACCTTGATGTTCTGACATTTATATTTATTTGTGTATGTATTCACTTATTCATTCACTTCTTTTTCTTCCAATCTGCAATAAAGTTTTTGTTTTTAATATCTATATCTTACCTCTTCTCTTACAGGGGAATCAAAGCTAGTCGTTCTTTCTCATTTATTGAGGTAGTCGTTGGTTGCGAAATTATGGACGATGAATCCACTGAACATATGAATGATTCTGCTGATAGTAGAAGAAAGAAGAAGGGAGGCCCTATCCTATATACCCTTCAAAAGGGAGGCCCTATCCTATATACCCTTCAAAAGGAGGGTTAGATCCAAATGTTTTGAGAGACATCATTGCAAGGTTTGTACCTCTGACCTTTTGCATAACTTCTTTTCTAACATCATAACGTAACCGCTCTCTTCGGCGGGGTTACATTTTCCAATTCTAATTTAGTATCCCCTTACTCTAAGTTCTTTATACAAACATTTATTAGTTTTTTGGGTGAGTGGCTGGTTTCTCAATATTAGAAATCTAATTGTGTTTTTATCATTTATGCAATAACATTCCTCCGTTCATCCTATGGGAGTTACTTCTGTTTGGAATTGTTTGAACTATTGTATTAATTGGGTAATTTCCTTGTAATTTGCTCCAAGACCTGTAAACTAAATCTTTACTATTTTTACTCGTTCCAGAACTGTACAAGTTTTGGCTATTGATGTTGATCCTGTACCTAAAAATATCACTCAGGACTTGGGGCTGTTAAGCCTTCATGATGTAAGAAACTTCACTTTTATCCTTAGTATCAGCATATATTCAATTCATACTTTTGACTATGGTCACTTATACCCGTGATGTGCCCCTTGCTGTTCTTTTAATAAGTTGTTTTGGCAATGGCATATAGAAAAATTTGAGCTGTTGTGTTTTTGCTCTAATAATACAGGCGTATAAGGGGATTCACGAACCAAAGAGTATGGACGAAGCTGATTTGGCTCGGAAAAGGCTAATATTTGATGAGTTCTTTTACCTGCAGGTGATTTTGATCCAAATTTCTTAATAAGTTGTTCTCTAAGATTTGAACTGACCTAGTTGTCATTGCCTGTCAGTTAGCGCGCTTATATCAAATGCTTGAAGGTCTTGGTACACAAATAGAGAAAGATGGATTGCTGGATAAGTACTGGAAACCCGAATCAAATGCTGCTTATATGAAGGATTGGTCCGTTCTTACCAAAAAGTTTTCAAAAGCTCTTCCATATACCCTTACTCCTAGTCAACTCACTGCCGTTTCAGAAATCATCTGGGATCTAAGGCAACCAGTTCCTATGAATCGGCTTTTGCAGGTTATAATCTTGTTTACAGGATGTATCCAATGTTTTTCAGATTTGTTACAGTATGAAGCAATGTAACTGGAGCACCCGCAGTATATACAAAATAAGGACAAAACATGATAATATTTGGCGGGCTTCTGGTTGAATACAATTTTAAGCCTAGACTTTTGCCCTAATTCTCTTCCTCACTCTCTTTTCAAATCGGCCTGCCCGGGTTCTTCCTCCTGATTACCATAGCATGCGCAGTAGGTACACTCGAAAACTAGAAAAGATTCTTGATTGATGATATGTTGTTACACATTTTCAGGGTGATGTTGGTTGTGGGAAAACCGTGGTAGCTTTTCTAGCATGCATGGAGGTTATTGGCTCTGGATATCAGGTCTGTGAAACACCTGTTTTGTAGAGTTATGACCACAATGTGTGGGTTTCTGTTTGTTTCTTTGGTTCATTTCAGACCTTTGACCATTTGTATTTTCATAAATGTAATAATAGTTATGATCTTTGTTCCTGATTGTTTTTATTTGTTTCATGTAAAGGCAGCTTTCATGGTTCCAACTGAGTTGCTTGCAGTCCAGCATTATGAGCACTTAAATAATCTGCTTGAAAATATGGAGGATGTTGAACGAAAACCTTCAATTGCTTTACTAACCGGCTCAACCCCATCAAAACAATCACGGATAATTCTTGAGGCATGGATTAATGTCCAGTTCTTTTGTTTTCTTAAGTATAATGTTTCAGGCATCCTAGTTATTGGTAGTGATACTAATCATTGATATTGCGTGTATCAGGGTCTCAGGACTGGAGAGATATCGATGGTCATTGGAACCAAAAGTTTGATATCTGACAAAATAGAGTTCTCTGCATAACGCATTGCAGTGGTGGATGAACAACATCGTTTTGGTGTGATCCAGAGAGGACGGCTTAACAGTAAGGTTGTTTGCTTCTGAATGAACTAAGTATTCTAGTCGTGTCATCTGGTGGTGTAGTACTCCGTTTCTATCCCTTTAGACCTTATGGAATATGGAAGATCAGATTTTGATGGTATCTTTCCAGGAATTCATTTAGTCTAAACTTTTTAGTGTGCCCTTGCATGCTGCTTACGTAGTTCTCAATGGTTACTATGTATGGTTATAGGGTATCATTACTGTGGCATGAATAATTCAGTCCTTGAAATATGAAATGGTTCTGTTTTATACTGTAATTCGTTTTGTAAGATGAGCTAACTGAGGCACTAATCTCTGCAGCTATACTATACCTCTGTAAATACTTGCTCTGGCTTTATATGGTGATATGTCATTGACACAGGTACGCGTTTCTCTTCTTGCTCCTTAGTGCTTTTGATGGGATGGTGTTCTCCCCCTTTCTTTTCTCAATTGGATATCAGGCTTTAAGACAGTGATTTAAATTTTAAAAACTACACCGAGACGCCTAACCTTAAAGGCTTGTTTGCAGTGAAAAAGGTTCATGGCACATTTTAAAAGATTATTAGATCCAAGAACAAAAAATAACGTTATAGGGATATGTTTTCAGTTTAAAACTTAGCGGGCGGTACATTTGTATAAGTTGATATCCTGTATTGAGTATTTGTTAATTCTTTCGTTTCTATTTCCTTTGAATAACAGATAACTGACTTACCTCCAGGAAGAATACCAGTTGAGACGTTCATCATTGAAGGAAATGACAATGGATCTGAGAATGTTTATGAGGTGATTGTCCTTGCTTAGCTTTGTGACAGCGCTCTAATATATTTCTTTTCTTATTTCCCCTAGAAACAAAGGTCTTCTGGTTTAAATAATTTCATTTTCTTCGATTGCAATGAAATATTTGATATTTGAAACTCAATAAAGCCAGTGATGCATAAAAGGTTTGAATTGAAACTCATCATTCGGCTAAGAGATCATGGTCTTCTTCACAAGACGGATGTATTATTTTCTTGCTAGACCAGAATAGAAAGATTTTACTAGTTCTACCCTGTTGATTTTATTATTTTCTGACGCAAATGATATTAGCATGTAACAGATGATGCTGGATGAATTAAAAGGAGGAGGGAGAGTCTATCTTCTGTATCCAGTTATTGAACAATCTGAACAGCTGCCGCAACTTCGTGCAGCTGCAGCAGATTTTGAAGCTATATCTGATAGGTTTCAGGGCTACACTTGTGGATTGTTGCATGGAAGGATGAAGAGTGATGAGAAAGATGAAGCATTGAGAAAGTTCAGATCTGGGGAAACAAATATACTGTTTCCACACAAGTTATTGAGATTGGTGTTGATGTTCCCGATGCATCTATGATGGTTGTTATGAACGCTGAGAGATTTGGGATAGCTCAGTTACACCAACTTAGAGGACGAGTTGGACGAGGAGTGAGAAAGTCTAAATGTATACTGTTAGCATCTTCTTCCAGTAGTCTAACTCGGTTGAAGGTCCTGGGGAAATCATCAGATGGTTTTTACTTGGCAAACATGGACCTTCTTCTACGTGGACCTGGTAACTTGCTTGGCAAGAAACAGTCAGGACATCTTCCAGAGTTTCCTATTGCAAGATTGGAAGTAGATGGCAATATCTTACAGGAAGCACATCTTGCTGGTCTGGTAAATAGTACTCATTTTGTGTCCTTTTATCGTGTAATTTGGCGATAATTTTGGTTACCGTTCTCTTACATCATTTCTGTTTTCCGATGAGATATTAGACCATCCGTATGCAAGAATTTCTTGCTGCAATGCCTGTTTGGTTTATGCTCGGGTTCATGCAGTATACCTCTTTTAACATATGAGGTGGTTCCTTTTTCGCAGAAAGTTTTAGGCGCTTCCCATGATTTGGAGCAATTCCCGATGCTTAAGGCAGAGCTTAGCATGAGAGAGCCGCTCTCTATTCTGGGTGACTGAGTCTAGTCGTGGTAAAATCTGAAACCTTGCAAATCTGTACAAGATGATATTGCTTGTACTGATGACTTCTTGTCCTTTTTATATTTTGTGCCCCTTTTGTATAAGTATAACTGCTTTCAGGAATCATGTCGTATATACACCATGTGTTGCAAGCTTGATGCTTCTTCATGATTTCCTTAGCGGTAATCCCTACAACTTAATTGTTGTACTTGTGATATGAATTGGTTTGATTAGAACAGTGCTTTCTTGCTGAGGTTACCCTTACATGTGATGTTCGCTCGATGTTTTAGAGTTGGCTCCTTGAAACGTAGCAAAGTTCTTAACGACTAGTCATGAAGAAAGTTGCCCAGATCGAGTTTGGAGAGCGAGCACTGAGTGTGCAGACATGTCCATTTTTGCACACCGGCGTATCCAGACATGCTTTTTGCCATTGAAGTAGATTGTTAATCGACTGGTTTGTAGTCATTTTTACATAATTCGATATGTCAGCATCCTAACAATCCGCACATCGAAGAATTCTCAAACATTTAGAAAGAATGTGGCTGATATGCTGTTTAGTTTTTATCGTTTTGCTTCTGTCAACGTTTTGATCTGTACCTAGGAATTTACTGTAGTTGTAAACAGGAAGTTTTATATCATCTTTTACTGATCTCAGCATCTCACTCCCCCTCTCCTTTGATTCCTTCACAGACATTCGTTTCCTAAATCGACTCGTCTTCTTTAAGATATGCTGTTCGAAACGTAAAGGTTTTTCGACAAATTACAGTAATTTTCATGGAAAGACTGCTTCTCACGTACTTCCCTGTGAAGCTCTCTTTATCTGCAGAACATCCTGCTCAGGAGAGGACTTGAGAATATTTTGTCACAAACTTTTGAAGAAAGTCGGTACATGTTTTCATGGAAATCTTAATGTCTTTCTGTTGAAAATATATGTTATGTAGAATATTCAAGGTCTTTATTTTTTGGGGCAATGACTCGCAAGTAAAAAGAAAGATGACTATACCGTAGTGCTAATGACGGACTTCAAAGGAAAATAGTTTCTCGAAAATGTCAAGGAGTATACATCGGAATCAAGTCATCAAAATTATGAGAAGGGAAATGTATAATTCAAAGGAGATATGATTGATTTCCACATTAATCACTGTATAAGCTAAATCTCAATTCGGATTCAGTGTCACCAATATAATTCCTATGGTTTCTATCAAGAACATCATCAATTGATTTTGACCTAGTGAATGTGCTATAATAAAGTCTAGATCAGCAATGCGACTGACAATACAACTTTTAGGGACAAAGATCATATCGTCACGTAATGTTATTAATTCACGCATTATAACATGAATAAATAATATTGATAATATGTTACGGATCAAAAGTGAAATTATAAATTCATGTTTTAACCAGTGACGGATCCGGAAAATATTATATGGGGAGGAGGGTCAGTAAAAATAAAGTGCGAATTTTTTTTGACAAAATAGCATGCAAATTGGCATTTCATGGTAGGTTCGAGGTCATTTTCCACGTATATCGACATATGCCAACAACTTTTGAGCCAGCGTGTCGATTTATGTCAATAACTTTTGAGTGAGTATGCCAACATATGCCAACATTGACAAGTAAGCCTATCGACATATGCCCATAAAAATGTATACTAAAGCATGAGGTTAGCAGCTGCCTTGTCCAGTGCCCTTAACGGCAATTCGTCAAATAGTTAGAAAATAGCTTTCAAATGTATCTTTGTTTTTCAAAAGACAGCATCCAGTTACAAGGGGATTGATCACTTGACGGTGTAAAGGTTTGTAAATCTTCACGAGTGAGTGTGAAACCACAAGGTTGACGGTGGTGGGCACCTGTTATCCAATGGGATTACAGAGAAATGGTTCATCTTTAGATTCCTTCCTCTTAATTCATCAAATCAAGGAATCCGTGCTATTGAAAATTGATCAAACAGTTACAAACAGAGGCTTACTTTAAAAGTTACGATAATTTTAGCTGTTGGATTAATTTTTAATGATACAAATTTCCTAATTTGGTGAATTAGGATGAAATGAATCATCTCGGATTCCTTTTCGGATTACGGGGCACGGTAAATGTTTGATGGAATGCCCAATCAGCAATTCACGAGCGGGGGACAAGCAGACAAGTGGGTCCAGTACGGTTCCCTTTCAATCATTCAAAAGTGGGGTTCACAGCCACCATGTTCCATGACTTGTCTTCTATGTTATGATCGAAGTGGATCCCACATCCCCACGCCTTTGCCAAATATGCAATAATAATTCTCTTTTCTCTTCAGAAATATAATAATTTCTCCTAAAAAGTTGGGACTTTACGACCGAAAAATCAAATAAATAAAAAGAAATACAAATAAATAATCGAATTTGGGACTTGACCCAATGGCCCTTGCACCTGGATTGTCTGTCCTCCTCAATCTCATTCTCTTTCCATTTTTTTTTATTTTTGTGGTCACGGTTAAGTCACGTTAACATTTTATATTGATTTTTTTATAAAAATAATAAGACAAAAAGCAATGGGAATATAAAATATTAAAATGTTGACGTGACTTAACCGTGACCACATAAATAGGAGGGGATGGGAAGGGTATGTGATGGTGAGGGCAGACAATCCATCTCCATGGCCCTTGCTGGGAATTTGAAAATCTGGGCGATGAGGGCGTGGGAAGGCCGTTTTGTGTGCACGGATGAGTGCATACGACGAGAAGTGAAACTGAGACCAGCTGTTGATGATTTGACAGCCTTATCACGCCACGGATTCCTAATAGTTTTACTAATGAGAAAAATTTAGAATTTTTTGTGTGTCAATGTGTCTCCTCATTTAATGCGTGATAGAAAGAAAAACTAAAAAAATATACACTTCATTCCATTGCACCAAAGTCGCTCTCTAGTAATGCAAAAGTAATCAATTGGCCTTTTATCTGGTCATATTCATGAGGATGCAGAGAGTTGGTTCATGAAAGAAGTTAAGAAATCTTTCATACGCTAAGACTAAAGCTTGCACCACGTTCGAAGTCCAATTGTCACGCGTTCTCAACTTCTCTCAAGATATGATGTGGAAGTTCAATGTTTTAAGAGTCATCACACTTTAGCATTCATGTAAACAACATGATAATTTTACGCCGGTTGTTTGATTTTAATCTATAGAAATGTCGGTGTGTCTCACAAAGTGTTGGGTTTGATTGGTTTGGTATTTGACAAACAAAAAAAACACAAATGGCCGGTTGTAATTCTTCTTTCTGTGAATAAGGGAAGGATCGAGGTGATTAATTATTTGGGACATTGAATATTGATTTTCCTGGTCAAATCCACTGAGTACACATTTCAGTTTTTCTTTTTCCTAAATAAATATTCCATTAACTGTTCCTCAATATTAAGGCTCCTGATTTTAATTTTGCTGACCCGTCTTCTGGTGGAATTGGGAAAAATTAACTTGTTTCCAAATTCCAACCATGAATAATTAGTAGAGGAACCTCATGATTTCATATAACATCTTATTTGTAGGAGAACAACGAAACATGTTCGCTGTTACTGTGGTGTTTCGATCCAATAACACAACATATCATGTAAATATCTTTAGACATGGTATTGTATTATCGATCCAAAACGTCGCTATAATGATAAACTCGTTTCGTATAAGTTCCTTTCGACTTATATTTTATGTTTAGTGTGAGAGAGAGGGGAAGTAAACCCTAGAGCAGTTAATTCAAAGTCACTGGTGCAATTACAGAGGCAATTAAAATTAAGAAGGTTGCAGAAAATTAGCAAAGCTCTTGCTTCATAAATGGCTCTGCTCCAAAACACCACACCTCCCCCAGAATTTTGTCATTTTCTTCTTAAGCATTAATATTTTGAGTAAACGTTACAACTCCTTTTTGTACCCGCAAACCAGATAACTCATGCAGCATTCAATTTTCCCATTACCCAAACACTACGTAACAATACATTGCCATTAATATATATACCCACATATTTTAAATAAAAATAAAAAATTTAAAACAAAAAACATTCTATCTAATGTGTCGCATCCCCATGCCATCCTTTTCCCTCTGCATCACTGATCAATCTCTCAATGGCCCTGATTCAAACAATTATCATGAAAGTTGGTAAATAATAATTCCCCTTATATGTATGCTTATGGGTCGGTCCATGAAATATTAATTTCCTTTTAAGGGTAGAGGGGGGACAACAAAAATGTTGTATGTATTTGTGCAAGAAAACGAAGATTTACATAAAATGTGTATATTGTAAAATTATATAACAATAGGGTTCTAAGCACGATACAGACTATTATATAAAGAAATATTACAAATATAATATCGCATTATAAATTTGATAAACAATCGTTTTATTTTATTTGTTTCATGCAAGTCATTCTAAACGGAAAAAAAAGGCTTAAGACCCAAGCTCATGGTTCCCAATCATTTCATCAGAGGACCTTTCAACCGACAACCACCCCCTTCTTTTGTAATCGCCTTTAACTGGAAAACTTGCCGGTTATTATCCCACACAGGCTTCTCTTCAGTCCTACACGTGTCTTCCATCCCAACGGTCAGAACCTTTGACTTGACGACGACACTCAAGAAAACCCTAACCAAAACTCCAGACATCCTCGTCCCGTTCATACTTTAATGCTCTTTTTACTCCTTTGCCCTTCCTCCATTTCTATATGTTGTCCTCTCTCCCCACTATTTATGTGGCCTTTACACCTTTTAACTTTTTCTCTCTATTTCATCATCTGGTTTTGTGGTTTTCATCTGTCTCCTCCTGTTTTTACTTTACCCCTTCCCCCTCTCTCTCCTCCTCCTTTCTTCTTCTTAATTCTTCATCCCACACCTGCAATTAGGGTTTCTATGGCGGTTTTACCGACGGCGATGGCGATGGGATCGTCGAGCTTGGAGTTGACGATATCCGTACCCGGCTTCTCTTCGTACCCGTCTTTTCCTAATTCATCCGGTAAACGAACCCACCAAGCTTTTCCTGCTCGATTTTTCTACACCATATTTTTCATGTATGAAGTCTATTAAATCGATTGATGTTTGTGTATTATTTGGAAACCTATTTTTAGCTTTAAGATATCAGATATTCCCAGTATTTTCTTTTGTTTTTTTGCTTATAAAAACTTAATTAACATATGATCTTTTTGTTTTTAGTTGATTTTTAACATATATACGATACGATCGTTTACCCGGATATCTTGCATGTCTTTCTTTTTACCCTTTTCCCCCAGAAATCATTCGTATTTTTATATGGACAATCCCCTAAACCCTACTAAACTCTCTGTCATTTCTCACAAAGACAAGTTTGGTGGCCAATATTTGTTTCTAAAACTTTTTCTTTGGTACATATATAAAAGAGAAATTAGATTCACATCATTCTTTTTGTTACTCCATTGATTAAAATTTTATTCATTTTCAATTTTTGATCAAGGTCCTTGGTATTAATAACACCATTAATTATTTGAATAATAAAATATTTTTATTTTTAAAATATATTCCTATGGTGTTAAAAGTGTTACAATTAGTATATTTATATTTATGTCTAAATTTTTTATCATATATTGTTATTTTTAGTTTGTACCTATTTTTAATTTGTAAATATTTTTTAATTTGTACCAATTTTCTTTTCATTTTTAATTTGTACCCATATATTAGTTTCTTTTTGTGCCCATATATTTTAAAGTTTTATTTGTGTTTGTACCCATGTGTATACCGTCACGTGACATTATATATTTAATCAATGATAGAAAAATTACATATGGTATATTTATGTTTTATGCCTAAACTTTGTATCATATATTTATATTTGTAGTTTGTACCAACTTTTAATTTGCAACATTTTTTTTTTAAATTGTAGTATTTTCTTTTTAGTTTTATTTTGTACCCATGTATTAATTTCTTTTAGCGCCTATATTTTTTAAAAATTCATTTTTACTCATAATTTTTTAATCTTTTATATGTACCCTAATTTATTTATAATGTACCTATTCTTCTTTATTAATGTACCACTTTGTTATATGTGAAATGTACCAATTTTTTTAACACTATGGATACATTCTTTTGCCATTTATTATTTCTTATTTTTACATAGTTTTTATCCATTTATTCAATCAAAATGTTTGAATTTTTTTATTGTTACCTTTTCTAAGAGTATTATAAAGAGAGATTTTAAATTTCTAGGATTATAAATCTCATAAAATATCAAACAATTAATGTCAAAACTATAAAAATATAAATATTAATAGTAATATAATGAGGTGTACAAAGTCAAGGAACTTTGATCAAATTTTAAATACTATTAAGGTTTTAATCAAAGAATGTTAAGGATTAAAGACGACATCCAAAGTATCCCTATATAAATTGATAATAAGTTTGCGAGAAGGTTGTAGCTCGAGCGGTTAAGAATATTTATTCTATGTTTAAATATGGTGAATTGGGTTTTGCAGTGAAAGACTTGGACATAAACCAAGTACCATCACTACAAGGAGATCAAGAAGAGTGGATGACAGCAGGCATGGAAGACGAAGAAGAAAGCAGCAACGGACCGGGCCCTCCCCGCAAGAAGCTTCGTCTCACGAAGGAACAGTCTCGTCTTCTCGAAGAAAGCTTCAGACAACACCACACCTTAAATCCCGTAAGCTTAATCATAATTAATTAGTAGCCTGTTCTTAATTAAATATTAATTAATAGGTTAAGTTGTTCTTGTCCAAAATAATAAATACAGTTTTGGAGTGTTTTGCAGAAGCAGAAGGAGGCGTTGGCGATGCAGTTGAAGCTGAGGCCACGCCAGGTTGAGGTGTGGTTTCAAAATCGTAGGGCCAGGTAAGTGTGTACCGTAATGGCTTTAGCTAGCATATCTAGGTTCATCGATCTCATGGACTTTGAATTTTATTTTCTTTGGCCCTTTCCATTAATTATTTTGTTGGTCGTTGGGATTTTTATCTGTCATCGTGTCCTTTTCACAAAATATTTATGCATTTGTAATTTGAATCTAATTCTATATATAGATAATATATCTATGCGTGTATGTGGGCATAATTACATGTCGAACTCCTCTATAGTTGAAGCGAAGGTTTTATTTTGCTACATTAGAGATCTTTCGAACTTTAAACATAGCCTACTTTTAATTCTAGGGAGTTTTAACAAAACACTCCCGTACTGTTCACTTTTAACGAAAAACCACATTTTTACCTTTACCTGACACTATTCACTATACCTTTAAAAAAGACTTTTCGTTAAAAGGGAAGTTTTTTTTTTTACTTTTCATTAGTTTTCCTTTAATTTTTCTCTACCTATTGCCCGGGCGAACATTTATACAAAAGAGAGTGCCTTTTCATTGTGTAATTTTCCTTTTTAAAGCTAAAAATGTCAGAATATTCTTATTCTTTTATTCCTTGCAAGAAATGATAGAATTTTTTTCCTTTTTAGGCAAAAACTTGTTAAGATTAATCATAGAATAATGCATATATACACACACATAATTATAGTAAGTAATATTGGCAGTTACGATTAGGTGGGTAAGGTAGACATTCAAATTCATGAAGAATTTGAAGGAAGATAATGATAGTGGTGCTCCAAAAGAATGAAACATAATGATGATATAGAAAATAGCTAGGAGTGACCATTGATGAATAAGAGGGTGTTTTTGTTTTTGGTGTTTTATAGCCTCGTGTGCTCGTCAGTTTCATCACTCTAATGAGTGCTTTTTTGACTCACTCACTCACTCAATCTAGCTGGTAGTCTTTACACTTTGGACTTGTTGCCATGCCATCCCCATGTATTTTTTGATTTCATCTATGCCATCCACCATGCACATTTTAATTCTTCAGTATTTGGAACGGGGTTTTTAACTTAGTTGGTTAAGAGTATTTATTCTTGCACTTTCGC
The DNA here is from genome assembly GCA_036320875.1 of Cotoneaster glaucophyllus. Lineage (NCBI taxonomy): Eukaryota > Viridiplantae > Streptophyta > Magnoliopsida > Rosales > Rosaceae > Cotoneaster > Cotoneaster glaucophyllus. The sequence continues at coordinate 32,756,413 of CM070069.1, read as the reverse complement.
TGTTGGGTTCGATTCCTCATCCTCAAAAATTGCTCTGGCCTCCCAAAGTTATGTCATGATTCCTCCTCGCCACTTATCTTCGTGTGTATATATATACATATACACTGGCGGAGCCGAAATTTTAATTAGCCTAAGAAGGGCCCAAATGTTTCAATCCGAAGTGCTCTCTTGATCTTACAAAAATGAATCTGCATGTGGTGAGCAACCGACCAGCGTCGTTTGCGTCCAATATGGTGTCATCCTCATCATCATCTTAACCTAAACCCCAAAACTCTCTAACTTTCTTCCTCTCTCCCTCCACTGATCCCCAGACCAAAGTCCTACTCAAAGCTTATAAGCAGTGGATTGCCTGAATTCCATAGGAGCCATCAACCTCAAATCAAAACCGATGAAAAAAATTAAAGTAAAAACGTCAGAGTGGGGCTTTGAGCCTATGAAAAACTTTGAAAATCATACAAATAACACTAAACTTTTCAGCGTGAAGAAAAGTGTCAGGATAGACCTGAGACCATCCTAGTCTCTTCATGGTTCCGCCTATGTACATGTATAAAGATATTTGAGGAATCGCTCAACTCAGGTTCATTGTACATATACATATACACACATGCATACATAAACACGTGTTTTTTTTTTTTTAAATGTAGTAAATGTGGTGTGACCGTGTGAGTGTTTTGGTAAGCACATTGAATGCACATATGTTATGTTTGAATAATGTTCGGTGCATTTAATGTATTAATTTCTCGCGTGCTGTGTTTTACTTACGCGTGCATGTAATTTTCCATTTTTTTTTATCTAAAAAAATATATATAATTGATATTTTAATTAATTAATTAATTAATTAATTAACGTGAATGGTGAGGTTTGTAGGAGCAAGCTGAAGCAAACAGAGATGGAAAGCGAGTATCTGAAGAGATGGTTCGGATCGCTGACTGAACAGAACCGGCGGCTGCAAAGGGAGGTGAAAGAGCTGAGGGCAATGAAAGTCGGCCCGCCCACCGTGCTTTCCCCCCACAGTTGCGACCCTCTTCCGGCATCCACACTCACCATGTGCCCTCGTTGCGAGCGAGTCACCACCACCACCACCACTCTTGACAGAGACAAGGTCAGCGGGCCCACCAAAACTAATAATATCTCGGCCGCCGCGGCCACCACCTTGTCCTCCAAAGTGGCGACGCCCGCCCTCTAATTGCGGCTGCGTGCACTTAATCTTAATTAGTTTGTAATTTGACCTACTTGATCATGCATGGATCGCCATCGATAATTCGAAATCAAAGGAATGAATAGTGAAAAGAAATTAAGATTAAAGAATGTTAATGTTAATTAACGAATTGTTTAAATATGGGACGTGTTTGGGTTGGGACGCAGAACACTGACTTGGTTTGGGAATCTGCATAAATATTTCGGATGTTTTGGTCTGTTTGCCGCTTTTGCGGAGCAATGATTTGAAACCACGGACAAAGAACCCGATTTTCAGAAATGTTACGATCTTTAAGCAGACAAGTCAAATTTAACGACGACAAAATCATTTTTATTATTTTGTTTGTTGATGCAACGATATATTTACAGAGTGGGAAAATAACTTATTGTGAACTCGTTATTTTTCTGAATTTAAAGTTAAAACTTCTCACTTACAAGAAAGAATACCGTTAGACTATAGTACTAAATGACATAATCTCACATCATTCTGAAACTATTAAACTCCTCATAATAATTTTCTCTTAGGAATTGAAGCGATTAAAAAAGGACAGAATTATCAATTATATGTGAATCATTGTTGTCGTGGCTTTTTCTTGTGATTGTTTTATTTATTATGGAAGAAGAAAAAAAAATGAAAATGTAATATGGGTTCAGTCACTTAGTACTACGGTTTAATGCTATTTATCTTCATTTTTAAGTAAGAGGTCTTAGATTCGAATCTCGCCAAAGGCAAATTTGAACCATATTACTATAGCTAACCTATTGTGAGACTCGTCCACTTCTCCACTCTCTTAGTGTAAATAATATCATTTGTTAAAATACACACACACACATATACATATATATAATGGGTTCAGTCCAAAACAACGGGTTCAAAGTTAGTTTATATGCCAATGAAATAGGCCCAACATTTGGTTTCAAGGCCCACAGTTTTGGGCTTTAGTTGTAACAGCTGTGGGGATCAATGGGCTAAACTATAATGCCAGACAAACCTTGATGGAATTGGATCACGTCGGAGCAAAAGCAGCTAAGCTAGGAAATGCTGGAACGCTTTCCTCCTTGAGAAAATCTGAGGAAACAGTACTGTTTGATCCTGCCTGAGACAGGGACCATACGCTCCAACTGGTTTAATGTTGTTTCTGTTGGAGCAGAATTGTACTAACACAAAAGAAAAAAAAAAGGATATAGAATATTGCCAACAAGAACTACACATAAGGGGTCAGTTTAAGTTCGAATCTCGTTGATGGCGAGTTTGAACCATTTATTTACCCACTTCGTAGTATAAATAATATCGTTGTGTTTAAAAAAAGGAGTCGGTTTATGGTACGTTTAGATGAAACGGGATCCTCTTCAAGTCTCCAAGTTTGGAGCCCGAAACCCAAAAATCTAGGTTGTTCAAACGGGGGCTATAAAATTCTAAAAGAGTGGTCAGAATATCTGAATCCCCAGACTCAGAACACAGAGATCTAGGAGGACTTGGAGGTTTGTACATAAGAATTAATGAGAGGTTTATCGAAACACTCCCGGTACTTTTAACGAAAAACCACATTTTTACCTTTACCTGACACTATTCACTATACCTTTAAAAAGAGATTTTCGTTAAAAGGGAAGTTTTTTTGGACTTTTCATTAGTTTTCCTAATAATTGGGAGTTTTAACGAAACACTAGCATACAAGAGAAACATAGAAATATGGGGGTTGATGAGTCCCATCCTGTCCTTTCAATTGGGATTATGTAGGGCAAAGTTTAATATCCTCAAAGCATTTGATTGTCTTTTAAGTACCTTAAAGTTTCAAATCATGATTCATGAATTGATGATCACTTCATAGCTAGGGCACGTAATATAACCTCCCCTCCCCTCCCAACCCAACATTTCGAATATGTTCACCTATGCTGCCAAACCATGCAATATCACATGGGCCACACAATGGATTCGTAGATCCTTATTCCAAATCCAAATGGACGGTCGTGGATTCATCTGCCATGACAAGCTATCAAAAAAAGTTTAATCACAAAGTTCATTTCCAATACATAATCTGTCAAAACACACACTCAACATGTCTCCAATTCCCATTTAATATGTTCCCCGTATTTAAAACCTTTTTCCTAACAAAACCAGGAAAATTCCAAAGAGAGGAGTTTATTTATCTTAGCTGTAATTTGGAAATTTGTGCTTCTCGGGGAAGGATTTATGGTACAACAACAATTGCTTTATTCTATTAAATAGAGTCGGTTATATGATCATAAAATATCATTACGCTCGGTTTTGTATTAAGTTTTTTGTTAGCTCCATATACTCATTGTCTTTTCTTAGAGTCAAGTCTTTTTAGGTTCTTCTCTACCTCTTTTGTTTTGAACTTCTATCTTATAATCGCATTTTCTAATCAAAGCATATGTAAGTCGTCTGTTTACATGTCCAAACCACCTTGACCAAATTTCTCTCATCTTATCTTCAATTGCGGCCACTTTATTTTGGAAGGAATTTAGGATAATAGTAATATATATGTGAAAGGGCATTTGCAGAAGGAAATGGCAGAGAGGAATGAGAATTTGTGTCACACCAACTGATCAGAAAGAATGTTGCTTTCACATGGTTAGCTTTGGATCCAATAGACTATAACCTAACAAAGCGACCCCACAAGCACGAAATCTACTTGGTTTGGCTCACAATTTAATTGTTCTTCATAACATCTATGTTTAGTTATTATAACTAATCTTAATTAGCCTTATCTTTATCTTGATCACAGCCCAAGATTTGAGTCAACCTTGTAGTCACGTGTTAGAACGGATAATTGTGGTTTAACAATGCACATTACAATGCATGTAGCGGTTGTTGCAATATTATATAGTAATGTTGCAATATTATATAGTAATGTAGTACTCTAATATGTACATTTGGATTTGGAGCTAATTTGAAGTTTTATTATATGTAAATAAAGATTACAATCAATTTATGATCATCCAATTAAGGGTGGGATTGTGAAAAACAAAATGCAAAGTTGAGTTTTTAGTTCTTTTTTGGTATGTGCATCACTGATTGGGAATGTGGTATGAGCTTAATAGTGGCAGCAATTGCTTGGAAACCCTAAAAATTGGGCGAATCAATGTTGACCTAATTTGGTACGAAGAAGTATTACGAAGGCCCAAAGAAAAGCAGAATAATTCCTTAGCGGGCAGGTTGCTAAGGAAAATGCAATGAAGATTAAAGGTTCTAAAAGACGCTAGGCGCTAGTCGGGCGGAGGGCTGGGGCCTAGCGCCTAGGCGGCTAGGCGGCGCCTAGACGGGCGCCTAGGCGGACTAGGCGGATTTAAATAAATCTATTATATTTCATGTAAATAAGTGTCTGTTTATACTTAAAATATATATAATTTCATCATAAACTACAAAATAGAATGACATATATATTATGAAGTATTGGAACATAATGAAAACATGGGGAACAAGCCTATAATGTGTGTTCATTTAAGTATTCAACAATTCTCTTACAATTTATTGAAGAAAAAAAAATTCAAAATGAAAGTTATCTATTTTCTGTCTAAGTGAATTGCTATCTAAGCGGGTGCCTAGACGGGTCTAGGCGGGCTAGGCGGGCGCCTCAGGAGGTTTAGGCGCTCTTTCTTAATTTTCAAACGCCTAGGCATTAATCGGGGCGGTGACTAGCCGCCTAGCACCTAGGCAGGGCCTAGGCGGGGCTAGGCGGGGATTTTTATAACAGTTAATAGGAGAAATTTTTCAGCGGGAACACGCATGGTACACCAAATGTCATAATACAATTGGTTGGACACTTGAAAAAAAAAAGTTTGAACCAATTATATTATGACACTTGATGTACCGGACTATAATTCATTAGGTTTTGTTTAGTTTTTATTTTAATTTTATTTTATTGAGGCTAAGAAAACCTCAATCAGGTTTTCGTAGTTAAGGTACTTTTGAGCAAGATCTTAAGTCGATAATGCAAATCTGCTGTCTCAAACCCGGCCATATAAATTAATTGTTTTGGAAAGCCTAAACAACGACCTCCACAAGCCATGGTCCTAGATTCATGATTAAGTTGTGGCATGCAAGCTTCTTTTTAAGTACGAGAATACTTCAGTGGGGTTTAAAATCTGGATCCTTTAGGGTTAGAAAGTGAAGAAGTATTAGAAAAAGGAGTGTAATTATTGTCAAATTGACATCATCCATTTGGGTCAAATGATGCAGGCTATATGATCAAACTTTATACTAAATTATGAGTTTAAGACCACAACTTAAAGATAGTTTAAGAACATATATAATCATGATGAACTTTTTAGATGTACTCTTAAAAGAGATTTACCTGCAGATTGTAGACACAACTGTATCATCAATCTAAACTAATAATGAAATGTCATGTAAAAAAAAAAATTAAATAACATGACGTTATTAGTTTATGATACTATTACAACTACGTAATTTGTGTAGGTAAGTCCTTTTCGTATAGAAGAGCATGCATATTGTATTTTGCTGGCACGTTGGCAACAGGAAAGGGAAGATGAGGTTGAGCCTCCAGCAGCATGGCGATGACTCATGAGCTAGCATGGGTTGTGGGGGAAGTCCAATGGCCCGACAGGCTACTTCTTTGATTCACACGTTTCCCTAACTGCACAAAAGGAGAGAGCCACTTCGAACCATTCATTTTTTTTTTTTTTTTTTTTTGGACAAAGGTAAGTAATATTACCAAGCACACAAATATACACAGATGGAGGCCCATTTACAAGAAAAACACAAAACATATCTGGAAGCCTCCATAACTACACAAACAAAGGTCCAACACAAACTGAGAGGCCCAAAACAGAAAAAATCAGAACCAAAAAACCCTAGCATCCGGTTTCCGCTGTCGTCGCCCAAGCACCAACCATGAACAACGAACTAGATGCCCTTGCAGACGCCGAAGATCCAACAAGGCAAAGCCCCAAAAATCAAAAGAAGAAGACTCCACCTACCTACAACAAGAACCACAAACATCCAAATCGCAATCACCAAGGAAAGGAAGCCAGTGGAAAATTCCACCAGCAACAGCGCCAAGATCGGCAGACAAGTGGATGGTGGTGGTGTAAACACCCGAGCGGGAGCTCTACGCACCATCCGAGTAACCCGCATCAAGCGGAACGGGGAAGCAATTGCAGATCTGGAAATTTGTGGGAGTGAAGGAAGATAGAACCAAACGGGATAGAGGGGGGAATGAAAATAGGGACTGGGCATGATGAAACCAGATGCAGAAAGGGTTGGGGAAGACAAAAGCTGTGGGAGAAGCAAAGAAAACAAAAGAAGAAAAACGAGGAGAAGAGGACTGCCACCAACTCTAGCCATAGCTAGAGCTGGCGGCTAGAAGGAGGAGGGGGTAAACGAGATCAGTCACACAGAGGTGAGAAAACCCTCACAGGGAGGGAAGAGCTCTCACAAGACGGAGAGAAAAAGTAACTTGCTTATACCATTCATTTTTTAGACCCCTGCAATCCTTTCTCTTTGGCCCCCTTCACATCTCAATCATCTCCTCTCTTTAACCCTAATAGTTGTACTCTCGCGTTTTCGGTTATATATAGCTTTACGACTTTGCATTACATCTTTTATGAAAAGTTCATATATGTTGATCTTTAATTCCTCATTTACTCACCAATGATGCTATTAATTTAGACACACAAAATTAACGCACTTAGGGACACCTTTTAGTATATGTAAGTCTAAAATATAATAGTAGCGCTCACTTTTGTTAGAAAAATGTAGAGAATGTGTCAATTTTGTGTGTCAAAATAATTTTATTGTTTCATCAAAGCAATCCTTTCTCTTTGGCCCCCTTCACATCTCAATCATCTCCTCTCTTTAACCCTAATAGTTGTACTCTCGCGTTTTCGGTTATATATAGCTTTACGACTTTGCATTACATCTTTTATGAAAAGTTCATATATGTTGATCTTTGATTCCTCATTTACTCACCAATGATGCTATTAATTTAGACACACAAAATTAACGCACTTAGGGACACCTTTTAGTATATGTAAGTCTAAAATATAATAGTAGCGCTCACTTCTGTTAGAAAAATGTAGAGAATGTGTCAATTTTGTGTGTCAAAATAATTTTATTGTTTCATCAAAGCGTGATGCTATTTCGATACATAAAACTAACACACTCTCTAATAATATAACAGTGGTAGCACTCACCTATATTAAAGAGTGTGTCAGCAAGTGTGTCAAAATTAATTTTATTGTTTAATTAAAAGGTGGTGCTATTTGAATACAAAGCTTAAACACTTATTAACATGCTGTCTAATAAAAATGAGATACCCACATAAAATGGTATTACTCAACTAAATTATTAGAAATTGTTAGTTTTGTGTGCAAATAATTTTATTGTTAATTAAATACTCATATTATCTTAATTGTTGAATTGAGTTTTCCTCCATATGATAGTGAAAGATTAGTAGTGTTTAAAAAATAAAAAGTGTCACCAAATTAATGAAGCTGTTTTGAGGGAAGATGTCATAAAGAATGGAGAATATTCAAAGGGAATACGATCTTATACGACGATTTAATATCTCATACGAAGATTTAATATCTTTATGCAACTAAAAAAATTCTTATTATGCAACTAAAAAAATTCTTATATGGCTGCTAAATTAAAACACACCATATACTATTTAGTTAATTAGCATGATATGACCCTGTGAAGCATTAATGTATATAAGCAAGGCTGGCTTGGAGATTTTAGGGACTATGTGCGGAATATATAGTAAACGGACCTTAATTTGTATAAAAACTCATGCTACACAGCTAATTTATATGTCTATGTATTAATAAGGGATCTAAGTAGTGTATTATTACTTTTGAATTATCGTTGAAATCAACAAACATCATGAAAAAAAATAAAAACACAATTAATAGCAAAGCCAGCAGAATCCAAACTAAAAACATAAAAATGATTCTTCTTATGCATATGGAGGCCCTATTTCTTTTATTCACATGAAGAACCTAAAAAGTTTCTGAAAAATGATATCATCTTTTAAGAGTCCTTTAGCACGATTGGGAGCCCTGTGCAAGAACACCTATTGCACATGCCCAAAACCGCCACTGTAGATGAGGTTTGATTCGCATTGACGTGTTAATATATGCTGCTTCCAAAATAATTAGTCAGTCTAGGGTTTGCGTAGAACAAAACCTTTACGTCACTTCACCATCAAAGTTTTTACCTTGATTTTCAGTTTTGTCATTAGCTAATCTATCAATTAAATACGACGATGAATAAATTAACCAATTGCCAAAATATTCGATTAACTGAGTTTAAGTTAATGGCGATATAAGAGCGCGAAATTAAGGAAAGAAAGAGAGGTTGATCAGCTAATGATTTGGATGATCGTATGCATGTAGATTACAGAGAAGGGAATAAACGGTGGTGGGAAGTTCATGAGTTATAACATGAAATCTTGAAGAACTCTATCACTTACATCATAAAATGGGTTGGTCTGGTTGGACCCAAGAACAAATATTTTGCTCAAACAATAATGTTAAATAGGGATGATATTGCCTGCTAGCCTACCCGCGGCAGTCCATTATTTTGAAAACCAAAAAGACTAACAGAGCATTTCAGCCTTTCCTTGGCCACTACCAGCGTTAGGAATCGAACTCAAAACATGCCTTGTATAATATGGGTCTCGATTCGTCCCCAATCACTAGGTCACCCCGTAACTGTTTGCCTACCCAACATATATATGTTGGAGTTTTATAAAAAAAATAAAATAGTAAGCTAGGTTGCAATACCGATGTGATTCTCAACATATGTATTCACTGATCGTATAGTTTGGCATGTATAGCAAAACTATTTAGTATAAACTATGTTTAATTCTACCAATTTTCAAATATAAGACTTTCTACATTTTTCAACACGAAAGCACGTGATGAAAGAAAAAGAGATGTACCTTGATTACAAGTTAGAAGCTCTTGCTAAGTGGAAAAGCATGATTGGATGGACCAAATGAATCAGGATATATACTTGCAACTTAATTGAAATTCGTTGGTTAAATGTTTTAGGATGTGGTGGTCAAAATGTGATGAACAATCAGTTTTTGATTGAATTGCGAAGTCTTTGCCAAAGTTCAGTGATGCTGTGATTGATTCTTACACTTTTGTCTGTAACCGACCAGATTTTGTCACCTTTAACGGCAATCCACAAGTTTGGTATCTTACTATTGCCCAGTTCATAAGGTAAACCAACTAGGGTAGACTTTGGATCGACACCAAGGCATATTCTTTTACTTATCGTCACATGATTAACTTGAGACATCGTCCCTCTACATCAGTTGGTCAATTCCAAATCCACCCTTCACACTCTCTTGTCCCGCCTCCCGCCAGCACCAATGCCCTCGGAACCACGTACCCAACTACAAACATATATTTCACGATCACCTCTCTCCCTCCTCCGCTGTATACACTTCCACACCTGCTCGTGTGCGTCCCTTGCCTGTCTATATTGTTTGGAAAATATAGATTACTTTAAAAGGGTTTTCTTCTTTTAAATTAGCATGGACGACTTACAAGAATTTCAAAAAAAAAAAAAATACTAATCTCATCATAACGTTAATGTATGTTTAAGATAGCGAAAGCTTTGAAATCACTTGCACGTTGGAAGTCAAAAGATGCTCCTACATACAACAACGATGCTGCTTTATTTTATTAAGTGAGGTTGGCCGTATAAATTCTAAAACACCACTGCACTCAATTTTGCATCAAGTCTTTCGTTAGCTCCAAGTACTCAATGTTTTTTCTTAAAGTATCTTTTCAATTTTTCCTAGGTCTTCATCGATCTACCCTTTTTGCACTGAGAATTTGTCTCATAAGTGCATTTTCTAACCGGAGAATTTATAGGTCTTCGCTTCACATGTCCAAACCACCTTAACCGATTTTTTTTTTCATTACCTTTTGCAACCACTCATAATTTGTCTTGGATATCCTCGTTAGTAATGTCATTTCTCGTGTACCCACACATCTAACAAAACATTCTCATATTCTGTACACTCATTTTTTGCATGTGTTGATGCTTGATCCCCAAAATATCTTTATATATATATATTGAAAATAAACAGACAAAAAAATTGGTATAAAATATAAAATTTTGCGGACATGGTCGAGCAAAACTCCTAATTTAAACACAAACAAACTTGCCCACGATTAATATCATTTGTTATTCACACTTTTATTTTAAGAAGCATAATAGTATTGATTCTAGAAGACTTACAATTTTCAAGTAATATAATATTGATTCATTTGTTCTTCACATTTTATTTACGACATTGTTTGTTGTGTTCCCCAATCTTACACTTTAACCATCCATTTATATAATTATCTATTTAAGTACTATTAAAAAAAGAAAATTCGAACAAAAATATATATAAAAAAAACACACTGTCTTAAATAACTAAATTACATATATGTGTACATATTTCATGTTTCTAGTGGTACAGTAGCATTAGTTTATCACCTCCATCAAGGGTTCCACCCTCTACTCTCTGGTGGTCCTTACTCTCTTTACAATATTTAAATTGTCTTAATCAATTTATTATTATAACTAAAAATTTATAAAAAGAAATTGGCATATATACGCATCCGTGCCGTGTATACATAAATATTTTTTTAAATCGATATTATTATTTATTAGCAAGCGAAATTATTAGTTGTTATGTAAAAGACATTAGTTTTCCTTAGAATAAGAGTTTTAACGAAACAACTGTTCATTTTAGCGAAAAATGGTAATTTTACTCTAAAAAGTCACTCATGGTACTATTCACTTACATGTCACATCTCAGCTCGACTCCGCTATAGCACGATATTGTCCGCCTTGGACTTACCATTCCTTCACGGTTTTATTTTTGGGGCAAGAGAACCTCACTGCCCCAAAAGGCCTCATGCTGTAGGGAGGAGAGCATGTACATATAACGCACATCATCCCTCTCCGTTGATCGATGTGGGATCTCACATACAACACATTTTTGTCATTTTGATTAAAACTCAAAGTTTTCAAATAATTTTCATTAGATTTTCTTAAAATTAAACCTATACTAGAATGCATAATCATCATTACTTTCTCTCATCTTGTCTCACACTTTATTTTTTGTCTTATTTCTCTATAAGAAAATCAATATAAGATGCTTACATGGCATAATGATACTATTTAAATAGAATAGGAAGAAATGAAGGAGATTAGGGGGAGAAAATCCTACTCCTCGACTATCATTATCTACTCTGTTATCTCTGTTGCCCTATATATAATATTCCATCCAAAGTTACTATCACTCCCTCCCTACTCTCTCTCTCTCTCTCTCTACTTTCTCTGTCTAGGTTCATCAGCAATATCAGAACCTGAGATAACACACTGATAGAGCGCAGCCACAGCAACTGCGCAGAGTATACTTCTATTTCCCAGTTCGTTAACTAACGGTTTTCCTCTCCTTCCCATTTTACCCCTCCCCTCTTCTCCAATTCACATCCAAATGCCATCCCACCTCCACCACGAGATCTGAACACCGGAAGTGTGACTAATAATTAAGCAACGGCGCCGTTTCACTCACGCGCACTCCCAACAGCCAGTCAAAAATGATTTCGTGGCACGACCTTTACAACGTGTTGACGGCGGTGGTGCCGCTGTACGTGGCGATGATCTTAGCCTACGGCTCCGTCCGGTGGTGGAAGATCTTCTCCCCTGACCAGTGCTCCGGCATCAACCGCTTCGTCGCGATATTCGCTGTCCCCTTGCTCTCCTTCCACTTCATCTCCACTAACGACCCCTACACCATGAACTTCCGGTTCGTCGCCGCTGATACCCTCCAGAAAATCATCATGCTCTTCGCCCTCGGCCTATGGACCAACTTCACCCGCAACGGCAGCCTAGAGTGGCTGATTACGATTTTCTCCCTCTCCACCCTCCCCAACACTCTCGTCATGGGGATTCCGCTGTTAATCGCCATGTACGGCAAAAAAATCCCGGAATCCGGTAGCCTCATGGTGCAGCTGGTGGTGGTCCAGTGCATCATCTGGTACACTCTCCTCCTCTTCCTGTTCGAGTACCGCGGTGCCAAGCTCTTAATCATGAAGCAGTTTCCGGAGACCGCCGCCTCCATCGTCTCTTTTAAACTCGACTCCGACGTCGTTTCGCTCGACGGCAGGGATTTTTTGGAAACCGATGCCGAATTCGGTAACGACGGAAAGCTCCACGTCAAGGTCCGGAAGTCCAACTCATCGAGGCGGTCGCTCTCTGAAATGACGCCCCGCCCGTCTAACCTCAGCGGCGCGGAGATTTACAGCCTGAGCTCCTCCCGAAATCCCACCCCGCGAGGCTCCAGCTTCAACCCCTCCGATTTTTACTCCATGATGGGGGTTCATGGGTTCAACACCCGCCACTCCAACGTCGGACCTGCCGACTTGTATTCGGTTCAGTCCTCCCGCGGTCCGACTCCACGGCCCTCCAATTTCGACGAGAATTGCGCGGCTCAGACCGTTAAGACGGTACCCGCATCGTACCCGGCCCCGAATCCCGAATTCTCGGCGCCCACAGCTAAAAATAGCAACACAATTCAACAGCAGCAGCCGCAAGTGGCAGCGCAACCCGTTTCGGATAGTGCTGCTGCTGCTGCTAAAACGAATAGTCATCACGATGCTAAAGAGCTCCACATGTTCGTTTGGAGCTCCAGCGCGTCCCCTGTTTCCCAAGGCAGTGGGCTCCATGTTTTTGGTGGGACCGATTTCGATGCTGCCGAGCAATCTGGACGGTCCGATCAAGGCGCCAAGGAGATCAGAATGCTTGTTGCTGTTGCTGATCACCTCCAAAATGGAGAAAACAAAGGTAACTAATCTTTATTTTCCCGACAAAAAATGTTTGTAATCTGAATAAATTAAACGAAAATAATTGACATGTTATCATTTTCTTAATTAATATTCTTTACTTTGTGCAGTGGCAGTTCCGGAGAGTGCACCAACGGCGGAGGGGTACGGCGGGGAAGCGTTGAGCTTTGGCGGGAGGGGTGGCGAGGGAGAGGAGGCTGAAGGGGAAAAAGAGGGAACCACAGGGCTTAATAAGCAGGCGTCCAGCTCCACGGCAGAGCTGCACACAAGGGGCGGAAGGCAAATGCCGCCGGCGAGCGTTGTGACCCGTCTGATCTTGATCATGGTTTGGCGGAAGCTTATCCGTAATCCCAACACGTATTCGAGCCTCATTGGTCTCATCTGGGCTCTCATCTCTTTCCGGTGAGACAACTTAATCCAGTTTTATTAATTTTGTTTTTTGATGTGTTTGATACAAACATTTTTAAATAACATTAAAATTTATGATTTGAATTATTTGATTTGTAGGTGGCATGTGGGGATGCCAAAAATAGTAGAAAAGTCAATTTCCATACTGTCTGATGCTGGGCTTGGAATGGCTATGTTCAGCTTAGGTAAGTTATATGTTTCTTGATTACCATATTCTTCTCTTGGATAATACTCAGAAAATTATTATTAGCACTACACGATATTTCTTTGACATTCCTAATTGGATAAAGAAAAACTGTAACAACGACCACACCAACAAAGTTTGATCACAATAAGTGAGGTTGGCTGCATGAATTCTAGAACGCCACTACGCTGGATTTTACGCCAAGTTTTCCGTTAGCTCTAAGCACTCCCTGTCTTTTCTTAGAGTCTTTTTTCAAGTTTTTCTAGGTTTTCCTCTACATTTTTGCCCAAAGCCTCTGTTTCCTAATAATAAGTTGCACCGCCTAGAACAATAGTCGTGGTTCAGTAATTTATGCAAGTAAACATTGGCAGAATGTTGTTTGTCTAGTGTAAACCGAAATACGTTGTGACAATATATTTCAAGTCAATTACGCATTTGTTATAACATAATTTCAATTACAGATAAGTTTATATGGGTGTGGATACGCAGTACTCTAACGACTCATAACCAACCAGTGGTTCTTACGGCTGTTTGTTTAAGGAGTTCACTATAATTGGACATTTTTCACGACAGATGCTTGATTAGGTCCAAATTAGTAAATGTAGTTGAAAGTTTGAAATAACCGGCTGGAGTATGGGACTAGGAAATTAGAGCTTTTGGTTTGTGTGAAATATAGTTTGAAATCCTTAGTTTGTGTGAAGTGAGTCAGCGAAATGAGTTAATAGAAATCGTAGGATGCAATTTAAGTTGTCCGAATTGCCTGATTCTTGGGTCATAGACAATAAAATTAGTGAGATTCGAAGTGAATCTATGTCTCTTACGAAAAATAAATAAACTTGTTTATGTTAATATATTTCTATTCACGGGTGATTTTAGCACTTCTCGTTTGACTTTCCTTCTCTTTGTAATTTAAATTTAATTTGTAACAAAGGGAATAACGAGTTACTGATGATTTTATTGTTGTATTGATGATAAAAATGACAGGTCTTTTCATGGCACTTCAACCCAGGATAATAGCATGTGGGAACTCAGTTGGCGGATATGCATTGGCAGCAAGGTTTCTCACTGGCCCCGCCGTTATGGCTGCCGCCTCCATTGCTGTTGGCCTCCGGGGCACCCTCCTCCACTTAGCTATTGTCCAGGTACTTTTAAATTACCCATCATGCCCTTCAACTTTTTCCTTTTCTTTTCACTTAATATTGGGATAATTATTAAAAAATAATAATCCATGTGTGGCAAACTAGGCTGCTCTTCCTCAAGGCGTTGTTCCCTTTGTCTTTGCCAAGGAGTACAATGTTCATCCAGCCATTCTTAGCACTGCGTAAGTAGAAACATTGTATCTCAAACTTAGTTCTCGTTTGAAAGTGCTGTTAAAATGACTGAAACCGTTTTTGATGATATTGATTTTGGGTTTTAAAAGCACTTTAAGTGCTTTTCTCATGATTCATTTGGATTTTTACTAATGATTGGTTTTAAAAACATTTTCACCAAAGCACTTTCAATCATTTTTAAAGCACTTCCAATCTAGCGCTTAATCCCTTCTTATCTTAATCAAACTTAATTTTATTTTATAATGTTAACCAATTTTGCAGGGTTATTTTCGGAATGTTGATAGCGTTACCTATTACATTGGTCTACTATATTCTTCTGGGATTGTAATTGTTGGTGTCACAAAAGCACAGAAGGATACACGAAGCTAGGAAAAAGAAGAGAGATCAAATTGTATGTGTGTGGTCACGCATATATACTAAAAATGTGTCACACATTGAAATCGACGAGGATTTTCCGGTAGAGAAAAAGCTTAGCTAGCTAGATTAAGTACGATGGAGATCAACGAAGAATCCGTCGAGGTTTGAAGGTGTTTTATTCCAAATTTTGGGGAGCAAATTAATAGATTTTTTTACTTTATGTAATTAAGAAAAGCCCTGTTTTTAAGGATCATGCTCCCATGAAGGGCCAAAGTTTGTCTAAATTTGTGAGAGCTTGTTGAAGCAAACGTAGAAGAGTAAAACAAGGAAGAAAAGCAGATGATTTATTAATTAATCAATTTGCTTTTGTTGCCTTAGATTTTGCGTCAGATTTATTAATTTTTATTTATTTCTTTAATCATACGAGAGTTCTTTCTGCTCTCAACTAAACTAAGAAAACAAAATATTCGACAGCAATAAGTTGAAGATGAAAATCGTATCTAACAATGCGATTCCCCACTTATGCCTCTTCTATATTTTAAGCAATGAGAGCAACTTGTGGTACTGTTCTGTGAAGACTTTTACCACTTGGGGTTAGAGCAACTGAGCAAGCAAAGGCTTTTCTCGAAAGCACATTGTCTTTCTATCAAGTGAAAATGAGAACGAATCCTTCACGTTTAGGCACAGGGGAGGCGGAGGCCTTTGTAGTTGGGAAGGGGGTGCTGCTTCTTCTTTCAAGAGAAAAAGGTGAGAGAAAGAAAAGCAGGGAGTTAGATAAGCAGAAGTCAAAAGTAGTTTTAGACTGCTATTTAGTATACAGTTTAGTGGTATTATTCTTTACTTATAAGTGAGAGGTTTTAAGTTCGATTATCGTCATAAGCAAATTTGAACCATATTATTATAACTAGTCTATTTTGACGCTTAGCACATTCTCCCAACAATTAATGCTATTGTTTGTTAAAAGAAAATAGTTTTAGGCTTAGATTACTCTTTAGCTTTTCACTTTTGATGCTGCCACACTAAGTCACGAAGCCCACAACCCTGCCCTACTTTTTAGTTTTTATTTGGGCCCACTAGGCAGTGGTGGGATGGTCAACACAATTAAATTAAATTTTTTAGTTTTTTATTTTTAAACGATTGTTGTTAGTACTTTAAAATATAATTGTGCATTTCAAATTTTTTATGTTTAAAAAAGAAAACTCTTATAAAAAGTGTAAAATTAAAATTTTAAAGTGTTAATAGTAGTTCATTATTTTTATTTTACTTTTTTCCTCATGAGAAAATGATGAATAATACTTGGTTACTTAAAGGATGAGTAGGAGTTCCTACTCAAAATTGTTCGGTGCGGATTCATAAAAATTTGTGTTTATGATCAGAATCGTTATAAATCATTTTATAAAAATCGTCTCTACAAAAAAATCAATTAAAACTAATGTCCTAATTTTAATTTATTTTTTGCAGAAATATTCTTTACATAGTGATTCATAATATGAACAGTTCTAGATATAAGACAAAATTTTGTGATTCCAACATGATAAATTTTGATTAGAAGTTCCTACTCATCCTTACGTAGTCAAACAAGCATGTTTGTTCGAAAATGATAGGACTTTATGGTTACCAATCAACTTCTATACGTCATCCATACAGAATGACCAGAGGACATGATCATCTTGATCACCTCCAAGAAAGTCGGTGGTGATGGATCATCAGTTTCATAATTCTTCACGTCAATTCAAATTTTAATTGGGTGATTGATTAGATCCTTCATCAAACTGCTGCCCGTAGGTATTTTATGGTACACGATGACATTAAAAATGTGAGTTAAAGTAGCTCTTGTTGGTAATTAGGGAGATAGACATATTTTATTTGCCAAGACAAAAATGAATTGTGATTAAAGGGACTAATTTCAAAATAGAACTTCATTAGCTTTCGTGGGTATATAAATGAGCCAAGTAAGTTAAGGGCAATTTTTTTTTAGTACAATGCGTATTTTACATTAGTTTATATTAAAGGTGAATGCAAATATTTAAACCTAGGACGTAATAGCTTGAAGAAGAGTTTTTCAACCATCAGGGTAAAAGAAATGCTTATGGAATTGTCTATAGATTATCTGTCATCTCATATAGTTTTTATTACAATATTTTATAGTATTGACACGATAATTGACATTAAACTGTGAGGTGACAGAAAGTCAATAGTCTCGCTTTTTAAAGAGTCTGCTTAGTATTTCTCGTTAGATGATCCACCACTTATAAGTTAAGATGGTATTTCAATTACCAATTAATTTAATCAATGTAACTAGATGCAAAATCCATCGACAAGTTGGTGAATTTTAGGATAAGGCAGGTATTAGGGCAAAGGGGAACCCCGTATCCCAAGACTTGAAGTAAGAAGGAGGCGGTATGTAGTTTTGGGAGGGAACACACGCACTACACAGTGTTAGGTGTTAGTTTTCCCCGTAAAAAATTAAAAAAAAAAGAGTAAGGAGTCAAAAGAACAAAAATTAGGCAGTAAATCACGAACAAGGGAAGAAAGACCAACATGCTCGACGATCGATCAGTCGGCCAATAAGAAAACGAAAGCGACGCCAATCATGCATGCATGCATGAGTGCATTTTTGCTCATCACCCTCAAATGGTGGTAATGCTTACCACCATATTTATAAGTTTATAACCGTTAGATAAGTTTGAATTTTGAGATTTGTGTCTATCAACTACACAAATCTCAAAATTCAAACACATCTAATGAAAATAAATAGAATAATAAGCATACACTATAATTTATGATGATAAGCAAAAATACTCTCATGCTGCATGCATGATGGAGGTTGGAGGTTGCAAATTGGCGAATTACGAAACGGCGGACTCAGCCTTGACATGCAGATGGGTTCGCTCTCACATGCGATTGTAGCCACAATCCAACAAATGCAATTAAGCAGCTAGCTCTCACCCCAATGTGTGCACCGTGTTGTCTACCTCACTCTCTTCTCAATAATATAAGAATTCATGGTTTATATTCAAACTTCAAATTACATAGACACGTCTTTTGAACTCTTACCTCTGTCATGTTGTGTATTTGAATAAAAGGACAAATTAGGTTCATATCATTTTTTTAGCTACTCTATTGATTAAAATTCTATTCATTTTCAACTTTTGATCAAGGTCTTTGGGTATTAATAACATCATTAATTATTTGAATAATAAAATATTTTTATTTTTAAATATATTCCTTTAATGTTAAAAATGTTACAATTAGTATATTTATATTTATAGCTAAATTTTTATCATATATTTTTATTTTTAGTTTGTACCTATTTTTAATTTGCAAATATTTTTTACTTTGTACCAATTTTCTTTTCATTTTTAATTTATACCCATATATTAGTTTCTTTTTGTGCCCATATTTTTTAAAGTTATACTTGTGTTTATATCCATATGTATACCGTCACATGATATTGTATATTTAATCAATGATATAAAAATTACATATGGAATATTTATGTTTTATGCCTAAACTTTGTATCATATATTTATATTTTTAGTTTGTACCCACTTTTAATTCGCAACATTTTTTTTTTAAATTTGTAGTATTTTATTTTTAGTTTTATTTTGTACCCATGTATTAATTTCTTTTAGCGCCTATATTTTTTTTATAAAGTCATTTGTACTCATAATTTTTTTTAATCTTTTATCTGTACCCTAATTTATTTATAATATACCCATTCTTCTTTATTAATGTACCACTTTGTTACATGTGAAATGTACCAATTTTTTTTAACACTATGGATACATTCTTTTGCCATTTATTATTTCTTATTTTTACATAGTTTTTATCCATTTATTCAATCAAAATGTTTGAATTTTTTTTATTGTAACCGTTTCTATTAGTATTATAATGAGGGATTTTAAATTTACAGGATTATAAATCTCATAAAATATCAAACAATTAATGTCAAAACTATAAAAATATAAATATTAATAGTAATATAATGAGGTGTACAAAGTCAAGGGACTTTGATCAAACTTTGAATACTATTAAGGTTTTAATCAAAGAATGTTAAGGATTAGGGACCGCATCCAAAGTATCCCTATATATATTATTGACCAGTGTCGATTGATAAGAAGGGTAGTATGGTCAAAAAGGTAAAATGGTGCTGATATGGCAAACTGTTAAGTAATAGTACTAATTGTAACATTTTTAACTCTTAAGGAATATATTTAAAATAAAAATATTTTTATTATTCAAATAATTAATGATGTTATTAATACCCAAGGACCTTGATCAAAAGTTGAAAATGAATAAGATTTTAATCAATATGGAGTAGCAAAAAGAAGGATGTGAACCTAATTTCTCCATATATATATATATATATATATATATATATCTTTCTGCAGCTAAAGAAGAAGCCTCTGCATATGCAATGCATGATTAATTGATCGTTTGCTGCTGATTATTCCGAACTTTAGTCGTACATTAGTGCCGTGAGTCCATATATAAAAATTTACTTATTCATTGATCGGGTTTTCAACGAGTGTTTTAATAATAATGTATCTAGACTCACAAAACTACTGATGTTAATTACTACATGCTCTTTAATAATATAGATGAATTCACCATTGTACGTAAAATATGTTAGCAATATTGTCAATTTATGTAAAGATAAATGGGTGATTAGGTTGGACTGAAGATGAGTAGGGTACACAATAAAGAACATATGGTAGTGTCCTCGTGCGCGTGGCTTCATTCTTGAGCATACATGGGGGCCATGCTACCCTTCTGGTCCTAAGTTCTGCAGGCACGCCACCTCATGATACAAAATCAAATCTTCTGAATAATGCAACTATGATTATGTACTGCGTGACTTAATCGGTTCCTTTCAATATTATATGCTATTTCATAACCAAAATTTATTCAGGTGGAAAATTTTCAGTAACATAAGTGTGTGTGTGTGTGTGTACACACATACATATATACATATATAAAAGAATCGAGAGACATCAAAAGAAATGTTGTGCAAGTTGGAGAATTGGCTAGGTTTTGGACCAAAACAATAAAGGCGTGGTGCAGATGAAAATAAATAAGAAACAAAAATGCATCATCAAAGGATGGAGAGAGCAAGGGAGGAGGTGGTCATGCTACCGTGGTCAGAGTAGGGTGAAAAACGAACACGAAAGCCAGAGGGATGGACCAGCTGGCTTTGGGACCATTATTTGTTTAATTAGGGTAGGGTTGCAGACTTGCAGTTGAAGACTATTGAGGGCCATCGAGAGAGACATTGCATGTAAATGAGACTTTGTTCATCCAATCCAATGATAATACAATGATGTTCAAAAAATTAAAGAAAGAACAAAGCCACCATCGATAGTATATAGATATATCTAACTCGGAAAATGAAACTTTCATGCAACCAGTGCACCGTAACATATTATTCGATTGATAGACATTTGTCATGTATTTAAACAGTGAATCATCCATTTAAACGGTGAATCATTCGTTCGATAGACATTTATCATGTGTTTAACTAGTAACTCAATTTACTTATAAATTCATGTAAAGTTCTTCCTCCCATTAATGTGGGATTTATTCTTAACATATTTTCTCATGTGTGACGAATTTTCAAGCCAAAGACGTGGACAATACTACTCGAATGACGTAGAGCATATGTGACTGTTAGACTTCACACATAAAACAATCTACTCCAATACCCGGAAAAAAAGATATATTTCTTTTGTAACTAAATTAAGTGGATGATAATAAATTTTTTCGATCCTGCACAAACAAGGATAAAATTTTACCCAAACATTCAACTAACTACAGTGAAAGTAAACGTGTAAAAAAATATTGACTTTGTTGATTTTATTTATAGAGTAAACACCTTTATATATCTCAAAACGACTTCAAAGAGTAGGATTTCTAAGAAATAACCGATTACATTAAATTACAAAATATCTTTTATGCGTTAAGGGATGCAAAATGTGAGCTGCGTGGTGGGATGGAAATTATATACTAAGCCAAATTGTTAAATTGAGTTTGAAACCACGGGCTGAGTTTGTTAATTATATCAAATAATTTTAGCAACAAATTGAAGCAGAACACAAAAGACTGAACGTAGCACTTCGGAGCCCCAGAGCAAGCTGGGCCAGACCCATTTTGGTACAAACCCTAACCCTAAAATAAAAGTCGAAAACTGATTGACAAATGCATTCAATTCAACCCTCATTTCCGTACAAGTTTGGTAATATCTCCGGTGGTCATGGTTATGGTTCCAGGAATTTCAGTTACATGACGATTAATCGTCATGGTTATGGTGTATTCGATTGGTCATATCTCCAGTGCCCACTTTAATCCGGCCATCACCTTCACCATTTTCCGCCATTTTCCACCCAAACGCGCATTAATTAATCAAAAACTATTCCACCCAATTAATTAATTAATCATTATTAAATTCTTGTCATATATTCATGCATTCAATTGCATAATTTGTAGTTGCCTCTGTATATTGCAGCGCATATGTTAGGATCATCCTTGCAAGCGGGACTTTATGCCTTGTTTTGGGTGCCCCAAGCGGCATATTTTTGGAACATAAGGCCATCTCCAACCGATGGCTGGTCAGAGGGCTCGTTTGAGCCCTCTGGCCCTCCAAAATTCTCCAAGATATTAATATTTTAATTAACAGTACAGGGCCATATTTGCCTCCGTCTCCAATCGAGGGCCAGAGGGCCAGAGGACTCGTTTTAGCCCTGTCACAAAAAACCGTCTCCAACCGAGGGCCAAAGGGCCATAGGGCCAAACATAATTTATTATTTTAAAGCTACAACTTAAATTCAAATGTTAGAGATGAAGGAAATATTGGAAAATATATTGAAGGAAATATTGAGAAATATATTGAAGGAAATATTGAAAAAAATTGAGAAGGAAAAATTGAGAAGGAAATATTAAAGAAGGAAATAATGAAGAAGGAAATAATGAAGAAGGAAATATTGAGAAATATTGAAAATAATTGAGAAGGAAAAATTAGAAGGAAAAATTAAAGAAGGAAATAATGAAGAAGGAAATATTGAGAAATATTGAAAAAAATTGAGAAGGAAATATTGAAGAAGGAAAAATTGAGAAGCAAATGTTTAAATTAAAAAAAAAAATACAACAAACAGCTGCAATTTAAAAAAAAAAAAAAAAAAAAAAAAAAGTGAAGCAACGGCTAGTGACTCAACTAGCCTTTGGAGTTAACAAAAATTCAAACTATTGCTGTCGGTTGTACTAAATAAATAAAAAAAATTTGTTTGTCCTTAATGCTGTCGGTTTTAACCGACAGCAAAGAAAAGCCTTAAAAAAAAAAAGAGCCAGCCCCGGGCTGGCTGGCTGGCCGAACACAGCCAGCCCTCCAGCCCTCTCCGATTCCGTGGGGCCCTCCCAGATTCCAGAGCCCTCTGGCCTAGCCCTCGGTTGAAGATGGTTTTAGGGCCATTTTCGGCCCTCTGGCCCCTTCGGTTGGAGATGGCCTAACTAGTTGGACCAGACGTTCGATATTTGGTCATGCAGATCATTGCCCCTTTTGTCTTGATGTTTGTTACTTCAGGCATCGCCACAGATAGTAGAGCTGTTTGTAATTAATCCCTAATATGCTCATACATATGCATATCTGCACTGCATGCATGCATGCACATTGGAGAATTGGCAGGAATTGCTGTAGGAATGACAATAACTGTCGACGTCCTCGTTGCCAGGGATATATAGACATGTACATATAGCACATATATAAAATACAATAATATTGTACGTTTGGATATATAAAACTAACGTACTTGAATACATATATATGACATGGTGCAGAAAGGTCTTAGGGGCATCGATGGACCCAGCATGGAGCCAAGGGCCAGCAATAGTGATGCACACAGACAAGGGAATATGGATTTATATTGTAGGTCCATTCGTTGGCACCATATATACTCGGTGGAGTTGCCTACAATCTCATTCGGTTCGCTGACAAACCACTGAGAGAGTTAACTGACAAAACCAATATTGCGGGAGTTAAGAAGAGTGCTTCCTTCATCAAATACGTTTCCAAAAACAATTTTTCTAGAACTTAATAACCATGAGCTGGTTGAAGAAAGTTGAGGTTCCATCATTGTTGTCAACACCTCCTCATATGGATGTCCTAGCTTTTGATGCCAAATTGCAGTTCTTACTTTCTGTCCCAAGAATGCAGCACATCTGCTCAACCTTGCAGCAAACGAATTAGCAAACACATTCACTGGAATCTTGAAGAGTTCACCACCATCACTCCTTCCTTGGTACAAAATCACCATTGCGGCCTTGTTTTGTATAAAGAAATCCACATCATCACAAATAAAACCATTGCATAATTTCTTAACAGAAAAAAGATTGACAACTATTTGAGGCACATGCAATACATTATGCAAAATTAAAGCATTAGTAGGAGTAATAATTGTTGAAGAACCAATATTCTTGATTGTCAAACCTTCACCATTTCCAATTGTGATTTTCTCATCTCCAGTGTAAGGATTGACTTGAGAGAGAGCATTGACATTGACAGTCATATGGTGTGTAGCATTAGTGTCTAGAATCCATGTATCTCCATTTGAAAACCCATGTCCATTGTTCAGTGGTGCATTATGTCCAATATTGGCTTATGCAGTCATTGCAGTCAATGAAGAGGGTGGTGGATTACCTTGATAGGCAAAATTGTTTTGGTGATAACACTTCAAAGCAATGTGTCCCTTTTTTCCACAAATCTGACAAATAATGAAACCTGGATTACCAGTGTTTGTCCTATGATAGCAATTAGCTGTTGTATGTCCTCTCTTAGAACATATTTGACACTTAGGGGAGATACCAGATCTGTAAGTTGTATTGCCATTCCAAGTATTGTTCTTTTGAAAACCACCACCAAAGAAACTGCTTCCATTATGTGACTGAAATGTTTTCAGAAAACTGCCATTAGAATTCCTATTTGCACTTCTATTACCAAAATGGTTTCCATTACAAGAGACATTTCTTGAACTGTTGTTATAAGTGCCATTATATTTACTATCCCCCCCCCCCCCCCCCCCCCCAGAGAAGTTACTCTTCTGAACAAACTTGTTACCATTCCCCATAAAACCAGCACCTCCATGAAAACCAGATTGAAAAGCATTAGACTGTTCTCATTCATATGCCCTTTGATACCTCTGAGAATTTGAACTTTCATCAACCTCAAAACTATTATAACCACTCTGAAACTCTTTGGAAACAGATCCTTTTCCCTGAACATACATTGCTACTATGAATGTGCTTAAAGATTTCATTCTTGACTCAATGATTGCCTTTGCGCCAAAAAATTGAGCCCTCAAATCTTTATATGATATAGGAGAGTCCCGAGCCAATATCACAGTCTTGATCATTTCAAACTCAGGTGGTAATCCAGACAACACAGCTATAAGAAAATCATTCTCAGTAATCTTTTCTCCAGAAGACACTAGTTGATCTTTAATAGCCTTAACTCGTAAGAGAAATTTATCCACTGATTCCCCACCTTTTTGAATAGTGTGGAATTCACTCTTAAGTTGATTGATTCGAACCATGGAAACAGACGCAAATCTTTCTTGCAGACAAGTCCAAGCCTCACATGAAGTCTTGCAACCAATAATATTCTCCATCACATCATCGGACAACGTAGCAATTAGAAGACTAAGCAAGGCTAAATCTTTCTTCACCCAATCTTTATAAGCCACAGTGACTTCTTTAGTAACCCTTGCCTCTATTTCAATGACATGTCTTGGAGGGCATGGAGCTTCACCTGTGAAATGATCAAAAAGATCATAGCCCCTCATAACAGATTGAAACTTAAAACTCCATTTTACAAAATTATCATCTTAAAACTTCACTGTGAGCATACCAAGTGTTGGAAAATATTAGTATATTATAATTATTTGAGTTTCCGTGTTAGTTAGTATATGGGCCTAGCCCATCCGTATTAGAGTTTCTAGGTTTTGCTCTCTATAAATATAGCTTTAGTTTAGCATGAATAACAAGTCATTCACAATGTAATTTCTTAGGGTTTTGTAGCCGTTTCGGCATTCTCGTTAGTTTAATAATATTATTATTATTTTGTAATCTTGTTCATTACGTACTCTGATATTCAACTTGGTATCAGGTTCAATCCTTCGGGATTTAATCTGCTTGGTCGGGTTGGTATTCTGTTTGTCAGTATGTATGTATTCTTGTTTTTGTCGTTGGTTTAATTTGCAGAAGAAAACAAAAACCTGAACCTTCCCCTCCTCTAGATCATGCCTCGTCGTCTCACCTGATTGAACCACCACACCACCATCTCGCACCAGACCACCAGCTATCCTCGTACCCGCCATCTGCACACCTCAATTCGAATCTGCTGCACTCTTTGTACCTGCATCCTTGCCGCTGCTTGATCCGCATCCATCACTGTTGCTGCTCAACCCGTATCACCAACCACCCAACCGTGCCTGTGCCATTGTGTCTTGAGTCTCCTGACGAACCCAGAACATCATCGCACCCAATCACCATCCACCCATGCTGCCGCTGCAATCAGGAACCCAGAACCCCGACCCACTTTGCACTGCTACACAGACGACCACCGCACATCCGCTGTACCACAGACGCTACTGCACGCATGGTCTGAGGGTAGCCTGGAAATTAGAACCTTCTCCGCACCCCTGTACTCACGATCTCGACCCGTACCAGACTGTTGCCTGCAACCCCAACCCGACCCGCCGATCTGATCGATCCACCACACCACTGCTGTACCAGCTGCCTTAAAACCACCAGCTTGTTGCTGTTTGTTCGCACCGCCGCCGCACCAATGCTGAAGGTGTATGGCATACACCTCTAGTTCGTCAGTCCAAAAAGAAGGAAAATGTATGCCGTCATTCCAGAAAGAAGTAAAAATGGAAAAAGGGAAAAGGGGAGTAAAAAAAAAGGGGAAAAGAAATTAGTTTTGGTTGTTGGTTTTAGGCCCACACGGGCAAGTCTTGGTTGTTTGTTTTAGGCCCACACGGGCAAGCACAAAAAAAAACGTAGTTAAGTTGTTTTTGGGCCACACGAGTTGTTTGAGATTGTTTTGTGATTGTCATTCGAGTGCTTGGAATTGTGACAACTCGAGTGATAATGTTTGTGTTTGTTCGTTCAGATATGGAAATTTCGTCCATTTAGTGACGGGTTCTTTCCATACTCTCAACATTAGCCAGTTTGAACCAGAATCAGTTTGCTAGCAAGAATCAAGAATCAAGTCAAGTTCGCCAGTCAAGTCAAGTCAAGTTTGCATGCCTGCCAGTCCGCCTAATGGAGCCCGCCCGCATCTGCTTGTTTCCAAACTCATGTCGTATACCGCCATGAGTTTGACGGGGAGTGTTGGAAAATATTAGTATATTATAATTATTTGAGTTTCCGTGTTAGTTAGTATATGGGCCTAGCCCATCCGTATTAGAGTTTCTAGGTTTTGCTCTCTATAAATATAGCTTTAGTTTAGCATGAATAACAAGTCATTCACAATGTAATTTCTTGGGGTTTTGTAGCCGTTTCGGCATTCTCGTTAGTTTAATAATATTATTATTATTTTGTAATCTTGTTCATTACGTAGCAATTAGAAGACTAAGCAAGGCTAAATCTTTCTTCACCCAATCTTTATAAGCCACAGTGACTTCTTTAGTAACCCTTGCCTCTGTTTCAATGACATGTCTCGGAGGGCATGGAGCTTCACCTGTGAAATGATCAAAAAGATCATAGCCCCTCATAACAGATTGAAACTTAAAACTCCATTTTACAAAATTATCATCTTAAAACTTCACTGTGAGCATACCAAGTAACGTTTCAATCTTGACAGTAAATTCCGCCATTTGAACAAGATTACAAATAGTATTGATCCAGAAAATTATATTGCAAACAAACAAGATTTGTTCTTGAACACCAAACACAGACCCCTTCCTTCTGGCTATCAGCCTTTTTCAAGGAAACAACTTAACGAATATCAACGAATCTCAATCAAACAATGGCTATCGACCTCTTCTATCTTCAACAATGGCTATTGGCCTTTCAATTTTCTAACAATGGCTATCGGCCTTCAAACTTCCTGAAAGAAAAATGACAGATATTCTTCGACTATAACATAACGCAAACATATGGTGTGCACTGTGAAGTCAGAGATCAAGAACCTGATACGAGTGAAAATCTTGAACATTTAGCAGAAATGCCTGAAAGCTCACAACAACCATCGAGCTTCAATCGATCAAGAAGATTTGCACAGCAGAATTGCAATTGAGGATCGGCCGACGATTTATATCATGAAGAAAGTTGAGGTTCCACCGTAAAACCAATTGGCAATATGGGGAGTAGCCCAACCTCTTATAACCTCATGCAATGTCCCTCCTCCCATCAATGTGGGACTCATTCTCAACACTGGTGGCCCAGTGGTAAATAGCAGATTACGAGGCTTCCTTAAAACTAAAAATTGGAGGTCTCGGGTTTGAAACCTACTGCTAGTGTGGAAGCTAGACTTGTGATCAGGGGGAGACTGAAATGTCTCTGCTAGTTTTCTCACCGGAAGAGGTGAATAACCGTAGCTTACCACCAATTGTCCCCCTTAAAAAAAATAAAAAAAAAATAAAAATCCTAGTTAATTCATAATCAATTATTACGTACTGTTGTGATGGAATCGATTGGTCGTCGATATCTTCTCCATCTACAGCCTGCTGCTGCATGACATGCATGTTAGGTCGTATGTTGTTTGGAAGGAAGAATAAAAAAAAAATTAATTTCTTTTTTGTTGATTTCTTAATCGGTGTTAAATTAAATTGTTTTTCCATATTTTATTAGTTTATGAATTAATTTGTACCTTTTGCGTCATGCTTATGAGGTATTATTAGGTGTACACTGAATGCGATCACATACATTATATAATACTATTTCACATAAATTATAACAAATGTACTAATAAATTTTTAAAAAGAGACACATCAAGTACGTATGATACGCTTTATTTCCAAAGCATAGGCAGTTCCCAATAATTTCAACAGGTAAACATATATAATTGGCTTACAATTTCCATAAGCAGTTACTCTATCAAAATCATATTTGATTGCAATTCATGTGTAACCTTGCATATACATAATGATATATAGCTGCCTTTGTTTAATTAATATGCATATAAATGTGACCTTCCTGAGATGCTCATTTTCATAAACTTCAAACTAATTATTAATTTAGTTATAAACATTAAATAATCGCACTTTGTTTAAAAAAGGTTAGATCCAAAACACATGGAACTCCTCACATGCATGAGTCATACGTTGCATAGAGCAAAAATCTCACATGTCCTTCAATTCAAAACTATCACATATTTAGTTTTCCAAAAAAACTATCACATATTTCTGACTAGCTACTTTAATCGTTTACCAATCGTGTGGTAGGAACTTGTGAAATCAATCAAATGTACTAGCTAATATATATATATATATATATATATATATATATATATATATATATATATATATACACGTCAAAGGATCTATATAAATATAAGTTGTCAAGTTATTTTCAAAACCATCTTAATCGATCCCTTTGTTTTTTATATGGTCTTCAAAATTATGGTGATCAGCCATAGACTTTTCCATCTGATATGTCCCCAGCTCCCACCAAAAGTCTCTGGGGGGAAAAAACCCTTGACTCTCTCTAATCTTATGGTGCCACATGGGTAATTTTTTGTTGTCATTGTCTTTACTATCTTTGTAATATAAATGGATCAATGTCACCAACATTTTGTTTCTAAGAAAAGAAATTAAAATTAAAAAGCTATCCATGTCATATAACAACTTGTATTATAGTTTAGCTATATTTTGCTTTCTTTGGAAACGAGAGATTTCACATTTAATTTCCATAAATAACGAGTCTGTATTTTTTTATTTTTTTATTTTTTTTATTTTTTTAATATTTTTTGTTGAGACGGATTAGGCGAGATTAGCTCTTCGTCAACAGTCGCGTGCGAGGCACCAACCCTTTCCCAAAGGAGAAAGGACCGTTGCACCCAGAAACCCCCCGCCCGTCCCCCCTCTACAAGATTTTATTAATAATATGAAGAAAAAATGAAAAGTAAAACAAACGGGGGGACTAGGCCAATACCCGCTAAAAACAATTAATGAAAATGATATGGACTAGTTTAAGACTGCTTAGCTTCAGTCATCGGAAATTGATTTCCCATAATTCAGCTGCTCATATTTCATTACCAAAACCCACTTCCATAGCAACAATTTGCTCCTCATGAGCTTGAACGGAAGAATGGAAGCCCAACACGGTCTCTTCTATAAGACGCATCAGCAAAATCGGGTACCAATTCCCACCACATAAAGCTACTATTCATTGCACCAAAATTAGCAAAAGCATCCGCCAAACAATTCCCTTCCCTGAAAATATGCGAAAAACGCAAATGCAAGCGAGCAATACGCCATAAGCAATTTGCCCAAGAAACTTTAAGAAACCATGGAATAAGCTGATAGTAGGCTGATGACATGCATAGAATCTGTCTCTAACCAAATGTTATGCCATTCTTTATCCCATGCAATCTGAATTGCCTCAATGACAGCCACAATCTCCGCAACAACTGCAGTTGGATAAGAAGACGAGGAGGCAAACGCTCCTAAAAAAAGACCACTGGAGTCACGGAAAACACCACCACTACCCACCTGACCATTCCCTTTATAAGACCCGTCTGTGTTAATCTTAATCCACCCAACCGGAGGCGGACGCCAAAACACAGGCACAAAACTAAGAGCATCCAAAGAAAGGAATGAAATTCTTAACATAGAGAATATGGGAATCGAAACACAACCAGTGAAAGAAGAAAAGCAAATAGAAGCTGATTCCCTCCAATGCCGTAAAAGACAACGTTGGGACTCAACGATACTAAAACTTTTGTTTTCAAACCTGATCTTGTTCCTTTTATGCCAAAGCCACCAAAAGAAACTGCAAATAACCAAGAACCAAAGTTTCCAAACAGATGTGGGGAAAGATGAGACCATAGAACCATCAAAAATATCTTCAATACATTGCCAATGATCATAAAGCTTGCCAAAAAGAACGAAAATCCATTTCCATAAAGCAACTGTTCGAGGACAATGCAGAAGAAGATGGTCACAAGATTCCCTAGCATTATGACAAAAAGTGCAATAAGAAGCTAGAGCCACACCTCGGCGTTGCAATAAATCATCAGTCAATAATCTTCCATGACAAGCTTTCCAAACTACTAAGCTTTTGCGTGGCTGAATAGATTGATGCCAAACCATTGCAGCCCATTTTCTACGTGGAGCATGAGATGAGAAAAAAAGGAAAGCCTCCTTAGTTGAAACAATACCCGAAGATGAACCTGTCCAAAATAAAGCATCATCCATGTGCGTAATTGGCAATGGAGTCTTCATAATCTTCTCCGAAAGATGAGGAAAAGAAGAAGTAAAGGCAATGGGAAGAGACCATTTTGCATCCTGAATAAAATCCTTTACCTTAGAATCCAAAGGAATTATGTCAACCTCACCAACATTAGAGAGCAAAGGGGTTCCAAGCCAGTTATCATACAAAAAAGAAATCTTACGGCCATCACCAACACTCCATTGAAGGGAACTATAAAAGGAGGGCCATAATTGTTTAAGCCCCAACCAAACGGAAGACCTTTTATAAGACTTTAGTAAATGAAAGTTGTCTTTAAGAAATCTGTTACGTAACCAATTTGAAGCCGGTGAGGAAGAAGAAATTACATCCCAGCATCTTTTAAGAAGGAGAGAACGGTTAGATTCAAAAAGATCTCGGATACCCAAACCAAGAAGTCCAAGCTATTAGCGGCATACCTCGTTTTAACGGATCACCAGACCAAAAGAAATTGCGAATCCACCCTTGAACCTCACGTAGCAAATTAATCGGCCAAGCATAAATTTGAAAACTATAAACCAAGATTCCCTGAATTACTGAATTAATAAGTTGGAGTCTCCCTGCTTGAGAAAGCAAAGAACCCTTCCAAGCCGTCAACTTGCAACGAATCTTATCAGCAATGGCTTGAAAATAGATCCTTTTTGGACGACCCTGAAAGATAGGGACACCTAGATAAGTAAAAGGCAGATTTCCCCGACTTACACCAAGAACCTTTTGAATAATAGCATATCGACTGCTTGCATATTTCCCAAGAAAAACTAAAGATTTTAATTTATTTATGCATTGCCCAGAATTTAAGCTGTACTCCTCTACAAAACGCATTAGATTACGCATAGACCGCTTAGTTCCACGCATGAAAACCATATAATATTTGTGTTGAATTTGATATCAAATTATGTCTTATTTTAAAAGTAAAATATCATCGTATGAAAAAAAAAATATTTATGCTCTATTTCATGTTTGGTTGATATATGCTCACTCTCACCGGGGTTAGGTGTCTATTCTTTTCTTTTCTTTTTTGAATTGCTATCTATTATTTTCTAGTGAACGAAACCAGAGGAAAAAATAGAACAAAAAATATTAGTGTTCTTTTAACGGACAGGATTACAAGAACACAATTCAATAAACGAACAGAAATCAAGTGCGTTGCCGACCGGTATCTTGTATATGTTGGCCACGGAGGGACATGCACAGCCCTTGCACATGGCTCCTCCACAGCTTTAGACTTCGTCCCAAATGTGTATTTGTGACTAGTCGGCCCACCCTGATTCTTAACCGAATACCTAAATTCCTACGTTTTCTAATCTAACGGCTCTAATCTTTCCGCAAGACAATATT
Source organism: Cotoneaster glaucophyllus (assembly GCA_036320875.1). NCBI lineage: Eukaryota > Viridiplantae > Streptophyta > Magnoliopsida > Rosales > Rosaceae > Cotoneaster > Cotoneaster glaucophyllus. The sequence goes on along the minus strand of CM070069.1, from coordinate 32,724,313 downwards.
TGTTGGAAAAGAAGGTATGGATGGAGGGAGCTGACCGTCCTGGGCAGAACAGAAGACATTAACGACGGAGAGAACGGAGGATATGAAGGCGCTATCGAGGTGTCAGAAGGAAATGATAATATGATGATGCAAACCAACCTTTTTAAGCAAGTCCAACTTTACATTTTGATTTCGTATATGAGTACACTAATCACTTCTCACTCACTCACCAAAAATTCTTATGTCTCTATCTCTCTCCTGCTCTTTCTCTCTCTAGAAACCTCAGAAGCTTGTTAGCCAAACAACAAGATCTAATCTTGCAGCGCAAAAAACACGAAACCAAGATCTAAAGACAAAGACAGACAAGTGGGTTTTGTGTCCTAGTTGCATGTGAGTGTGTTTTTGCTCCTAACACGCTTGCTTCTGATTCCCGACTAACATTTTAGCTCCTTCATTCTTCATAACCCAACTGTTTGATCTCTGGAATCCAATCCCACAGCACTGTTTGATATGCTTTTCTTGTAGCTGTGATATCGGGTTTCGACTAAGGTAAATTCTTAACTTTTCTTGCAAATATTTAACTCTCTCATTTGGGCTTGGGATAAATTAATGGACTTGGTCCCATGTTTTGCTTACTTATTAATTTCTGGTTTTGTCTCTGAAAGATTGGCATTTCTTTGAGGTTTCGAGGGCAGATTGTAGTGATGTCTCTCTGAAAGATTGGCATTTCTTTGAGGTTTCGAGGGCAGATTGTAGTGATGTCTGGGGAGATAGGAGAGCCCTTTAGTTTTAGCTTTCAGGTACTTCTCTTCTTATGCTCTTTATTAATTTTGTTAGTGAGAATGCTTCTTAAATTCTGCACCAGTATGAGATTAACTGCTTAATCAGGAAACTTATGACCCGTTTGATAACCGTTTAATTTTATGTGCTAGATATGAGGTTCAAAGACGGATATAAATATAGGCCTAGAGGTTGATTAAATGGAATGTTCATGTTATAGTAATTTGTAAATCATACAGAAAGCGCGATGAAATTGCATACCGGGGTGATTAGTGAACTCTGATCTGTTTTTCCAATCGCTGATTTGCATCCCTTTGATTTACTTTCAGTAGAAGTGTCCAGAAATGGATATTAATGCATCCATTTTCCCCCACAATGTGCCATTCTGCTACGAATGTTCAAACTAGTGGATGAATTGACAAATTATGTTTAGCGATTCATTCTGTTTTGTAGTCATCTGCTTTTATAACAGCTACTTCTTCGAAATGGACAGGCAGACTCTTTACACTCTGGTTCCATATCATTTGGGAGGTTCGAAAACGAAGTTTTATCTTGGGAAAAGTGGTCCTCGTTCTCGCATAACAGATATGTTGAAGAGGTTGAAAAATGCTTGAAACCGGGTTCAGTTATTGAGCGGAAAGCATACTTCGAAGCTCATTTCAAGAAGAAAGGTTTTCCCAAACCAAATTTAGTTGAGTGCTATCGCGGTACAAGTTATCAAGTCTCTGAAAATGGTGTATTGGAGAGTGATGCCTACGGAGAAGAATTTGAAGACGGAAATGAAGACAACAGTTGCGCTCAATTTGATGAGGGCTCCGAGGGTTCAGAGTACCACGGAGACAGTGAAGTGAATGAATATAAAAAGGAAGATCCTGAAGTTTCATTGTCTGATCCTCAGAGCGCATCTGAGTTGAACGATGAAGATATTCTGGTCGCTATTAAAGATGATAATTCCGAGGAAACAGATCAAATTGGAAAAGGTTGTGGCATGTTTTCTTCAATTATCGATGAACCAGAGAACAATGTAATTGAGAATCATGATGGTGATGCTGTGAATGCTGATGAATCATATAATTCTGTTAAGATAAACCCCAAGACTGCAGCAGATGAGGAAGTTAACATGACTATAGTGGAAAGTTTTCATATTTCTTCTTCAGAGGTATGTTCTTCTATTAACTCATTTTTGTTTAGTTGGTAACGGTATTAACTATAAATTCCTTGGTTTCCTGTCTAGTTGAAGGCTGGAAAAGAATGCAAAATTTCCAAGTCCAGAGTAAAATCTAAGGCTAGCATTTCTCCGGTTACGAAAAGTATTTCTTCCGAGTCGTCTAAAGATTGTACAAAGAAATCTAATACAAGAGAAAGAGAGGGTACACGAAGAACGGATAAACAAAAGCTGTCACCAAAAACCGCCATTCCAACTACACAATCTGTTCGTAGGACTCCAAAATCAGAGGTAAGCATTTTATCGTCTTAATGATGTTCTTCACCCTCTACATAGTATATTATAAGCATATTGGTTTCTCAAAAGGCGGTGTGCCTTTGGATTCTACACGCAGGAATCTACAAATCTGAAGGGAAAATCTGCTCACGAGAGTAGAAGGTATATATTGTTGATTGCAAATAGAAATCCTAGATGCTTTACTGAAAGGAACCTCATATGCATACTTCTTGCATTGTTGTAGTGATAAAGAGTTCTGTGGTAAGAAACTTGGTGAACCTCAACCTCGTGCCGTCAAGCCTGAGTCCAGAGGACGTCAAACGGCAAACAGGTTTATTAGAATTTCTTATTGAATGCTATGAGTGTTTCTATCTTTCAAACTGTAAAATTTTCGTGAAGTCACCCTTCCGTATTCCTCTCTCGTATAGGCTTAACCAAAGAGTCAATTTGACCAAGTCTGATATAAGATCAAGTGTTGCAACTTTCAATTTCAAAAGTTCTGAACGAGCAGAAAGGAGGAAAGAGGCAAGCCACCATGTACTTTCTCTGAATTTGTTGTTTCTTTAGATTTTGGTTTCAGATTTATATGGCTTACAATGCTGAAATTGACTTGTTCCTTTGTCCTTATGGCTCATACAATCCAGTTCCTCACAAAGATGGAAGAAAAAATGCATGCCAAGGAAGATGAGATGAATAAGATCCAAGCAAAAAAGCAGGTATATGAAATGATTCGATTATGATCATGTGAATATAATGCTGAATTATTTCACAAATTCATATTTTCGGATGCATCAATATGTTGAAAAGATAATTATATCCTTCAAACTAGTGCTGTACTTACCAATGGCGGTTCTAATTCCTGGACTTTTGGATGATAAAGTATATATCTAGTATCTAGTACTCATAACTGAGGGAAATGCATGGTTGATGATAATAACACTCGAATTTTCCTGAATGCATGCTCCTGAAACTTCTCTTAAGATTCTCAACGGGTTTCGGTTAATGTTATTGCAGGAAAAAGCCGAAGCTGAGATGAGACAATTCCGCAAAAGCCTCAACTTTAAAGCAGCACCAATGCCTTCCTTCTACCATGTAGCGGTGAATGCAGCGCCTGATGGGAGCAAGGTAAATAACTGCCTTTCATTGCATTTAAAGACATGAACTTCCAAGTGAATGGATGAGGTCAAATTTGAAATAGAGCATAAATTCAAGATTAGAGGATGACTTTTTGTTCAACTTTGTTGCATGGTTTCACCACTTTGCCTAAAACTCCTGTGTTGGGGAAGGATGAATCGCTCCCGAAAAGGAATCTACTGATTCTCTCCCAATTAGTTGGACCGTAGGTGAGATGATTTACTTTACGAGGAAAGTCTCTAGTTCAAGTCCAGGATGGCCTAGCTGCACCAAGGAAAAGAATAGAAGAAGCATTTGACTCCTTCATGCATGCTCCACTAGGCTCGGGGGGATATAGCTCAATTGGTAGAGCTCCACTCTTGCAATTGTGTCGTTGCGATTACAGGTTGGATGTCTAATTGTCTAGGTGGTAATGATAGTATCTTGTACCTGAACTGGTGGCTCACTTTTTCGAAGTAATGGGGAAGATGATTGAAGCATGCCAGTGAAAGACTTTACTGAGACAAAGATGGGTTGTCAAGAACGTAGAGGAGGTAGGATGGACAGTTGGTCAGATCTAGTATAGATCATACATAGACGGTAGTTGGAATCGGCGACTCTCCTAGGGTTCCCTCATCTAGGATCCCTGGGGAAGAGGATCAAGTTGGCCTTTAGGAACAGCTTGATGCACTATTTCCCTTCAACCCTTTAAGCGAAATGCTGCAAAAGGAAGAAAAATTCATGGACCGACCCCATTGTCTCCACCTCATAGGAACTACGAGATCACCCCAAGGACACCTTCGGCATCCGGGGGTTGCACATCGACCATAGAACCATGTTCAATAAGTGGACTGCATTAGCTGTCCGATTTCAAGTTGGGTAGTAAGGGTCGAAGAATGACAATCACTCATTCTTAAAACCAACAATCTTAAGACAAAAAAGTCGGGTGCAAAAGGGGGGAAAGCTCTCCGTTCCTGGTTCTCTTGTAGCGGTTCAAGTCCGCTTATCTTCAACTCTCGAATTTAGCCGATACAAAGCTATATAATAGCACCCAATTTTTCCGATTCGGTAGTTCGATCTATGTTATGATTTATCATTTTATGTTTTTTCTTTGCACCAAACAGTTCATTTCGGAATGTGAATAAGTTTTTGATATGGAAAATTGGAAAATAATGGCCCCGTTAACGGCGATATCATGGATTTTCTATATATTTTTCAGGTTGTATCTACCAAATTCTCTAAAGTACAAAGCAAGTCAACAAATCAAGGGAGTGGAGCCGCTGCAAGATTTTCATCACATTCAGAGGCAGGCAAGGTTGAACCTCCCACTGCTAACGTTTCTGTAAACACAGCTGATTTGTGTGAGGCCTCGAGAGAAACTAACAGCATCATGGCTGATCCCTCTGAAACTAGTTCAGTTTCTTCAGCTATACTGAGCAGCAGAAACTTATCCCTGGATACTGCAACTAAAAGTGAACACCCCAGGACGAAAGGAAGGGAGAAGGATGCTAATACGCGGAAACATCTGTTATTAGAGAGCGGTAAAATGGCAAAAAGTCAGAAAGCTGAAGGGAAGCAGAAAGTGGGAGTCCAAAAAAATAGCAGAGAGATGGCAAGGAAGGGTATGAAAGGCAGTGTCGGCTTTGGAAGCAGTTCAAGAATGGGTCATCTAACGGTTGGTGTTGCCTCATGAATGAACACCAAGAGGTCGTATATATTCAGCCGTGCAGGATGAACACTGCAAGCCTGAAATTTAATGAAAGCAAAGCTTGTAACAAACCATGCAGGCGAAGGGATAATAATATATGGTTGTGCTGTTTGAGGGAGTAGAAAAATTGGAAGCCTAGGCCCTCTTGCCACCTTTATAAAAGTTTTATTAAATTTATTCATCATGTAATGAAACCAAGTTATCTTCTAATGTAATCAAGCACCTTGAATGGGTTAATGAGTTGAATAAGAGCATTCGCTCTTAAATTTGAAGTTCCGAATTTGATTAATCCATCTTCTTCATCATTGCTTGTATAAAAATTGTGGCATGGAAAGTTGGAGAAACTAGACCCATCTTTTACGGATTGGTGGATCAAATCCCGGATATCTCATCTCGAGATTTCTCCTTGACATTTTCCTGCCCATGAAATATTCGGCATTTTAGAATTCATACCGCTGACTCCATGCAGTGTAATAATACTTTGTTGTTATCATTGTTGTATGAAACACTCAAAAAAATGACTAACTGGTTTGACTCCTAACTTCAGTTGTTTCAGTCAAGTACTCAGTTGTTTAGATTAGGTCGTAAGTTAGAGTTCCGTTTCTTTTGTTGTTGGGAGAGTTACGTGCATTGCAAGTGCACCATATGTTAGGGCAAAACCGTGTTTTGCTCGAATAGTTTGATTCAGATTTCAATTTTGGTCCATATAGTTTTTTAATTGTTTCAATCAGGTCCCTGAAGAAACAAATGATGAAAAGTTGGAATCTGGTGCTTAAAAGGTTGTGTGGGTTGGAATGTCGTAGGGGAGATGGATATACTCCATACTCCTATCTGTCTCTACTTTTGACTCTAAATACCAAACAAAAGTCCCCTACCATGAATTAAGCCTACCTATTACCCTAATAGATATTGGATTTATGCTTATTGCATTTGATTAGTGGTTGTAAGATCCTCTCCAGCTAAGTACCATGTCTTATATTAGACCGTAAAATTGATAAAAATAATTTCTAATTAAAGGGCTAAAAAGAATCACGCTAAAGAAATCAGACCACATTATCCCTAGGCAGACTACTAATAACTAGTTCTCCGTCTATTAGTTAAATATTTTTTCTAAAAACGTTTTTAATCATTTAAAAATATTTCTCAAATAAACCGTTAATGATAATGAGGGTCCTTCACCGTACTTAAAAATTTGGAATGAAGACGAAAATGAAAGGAAGGAGCCTGAGGAGGATAATTAACTAGGAATCGTGAAGTTTCCATGGACCTGCCGACTGTTAAATTAATGATATTTTCTGTCCTGTTGTGCAAATAAAAGCAAAACAAGTGATGTACTATAAAAATTGGTGGTTACTTAACGTCAAAGCCTACTCAAATCATGCACCTTAAGAGAAAAGAAAACGAATATAATATCGTCATCTTCATCTTCTTTCTTATCACTTTTCTGTGTCTCTCACTTCCAGTGCCAATCCTCAATTTACCTAATCATATTTACAACTAAATGTATTGATGGAAGAGATCAAATGCATAACATGTGTTTGTAATTTAAAGCGTCTGGACGTTTACTCAAGAATTTAAAAAAAAATTAAATATAATATCATAAAAATACTTAACATGATTAATTTCATTAAACAAAACACGATGTTTGATCATTCCAACGAGTGATCATTGTGACTAAGCTAATTAATTCATTAAAACAAGAAGGTTTTAACTAATTTTACAGAAAGTTAAAAAAGTAGACGAATACAACGAAAAGATTGGTGGTGGCGATAGTGTTGAAGAGCTTTGACGATCTTCTGATTACAGAGGTTGCCGACGAAGCGTCTTTGTTTCCACGAGCACCGTTTTTGAAGTAGAATGGAAAATAAGGTAAGATGGGGTCAGGAGGAGGATTAGCACCATATCCATAACCACCGTTATCAGTAGACGGAGGAGGGTTGTACGGGTAATTTCCAGTTGGGTTGTTGACAACGGCCGGAGGCGGGTATGACCCGGTTTGGGACGACGGAGGAGATGGAGTTGTGGTGGTCGGCGTCGTTGTAGTAGAAGTGCTCCCGGTGCCTGTAGGTGGAGGATAACATGGGTATGCGCAGGGATTATCTGATATTGTTGTTGCAGGAAAGCTGAGAATTATTGAGAACAAAAAGAGAGCTGACAGGATAAGTGGGTTTATCTTTGCAGCAGCCATGGGAGATCGAATTGAATATGGTGTGGGAGCTTAGGAAAATGAATGAGAGAGGAAGGAAAGGGAGAGGTTTGGGGAAGAAAACAAAACGTGTAAACGAGTGGAGTTGGTGGAGGTGGAGGTAAAACTATTACTATTAGAAAGAAAACTTTGAGAGTCTTGTCATGACTCGATGAGTAAATAAAAAGAAAGAAAATATAGAGGGGCCAAAAGGGACTGTTGAAAAAGCAAATTCTAAAAGTTTTGGGAATTTTTCTTGAATACTACGTAATATTGAATAGTTGAGATTAAACATAAAAGATCTAAATAGTAGTGGCAATTAAATTTAACAGCTAAAATACCCAAAATATTGAATAATATGTAGCATTGAAAGCTTACCCTAATTTTAGACCGTGTATAATTAGATGTCACATTTATACACCTCTGTTTTATGAATATTTTTTTTTCTTTTGATGTACGAGAAGTTTAGAACCCTGTATGTAGTATTTTTTACCTATCATCCTATTTACCTTCACTTTTACTTTTAAACTTGGCTATTAGTGTTATTTAAAATCGCTAGTAGCCTGCTAAATCAACAAATTTTGAAGTTAATTAACTTGTGCAAGTGAACAAACTTCTTTATACATACCTCGTAGTTCTTGGATGTCAACTCATTTCGAACTTCCTAGGCCTTCCGTTTAAAAAAAAAACATTTAGTTCAGTTAGGCTAAAATCACTTTTTGAGCTCAAACGTCACCCGAATTTGTATAATTTGAAGTCACGGGAAACTATATGTCTTCCACTTTCGGAAGTGATACATTTGGTAAGTTCTAATTTACTTGAGTTTCACACTAGTTAACTATAGTGAGCCCCAATCACTTGGGGAGAGCTTAGACGTACGTATTGGAAGAAGGTTAGAGGAAATTGTGTGGGACTGGGCTAGCTAACTATTATTGTAATTATCTGCAATTATTGGCCCTTCGTAGTGAGGGTGCACGTCAAAGATTAAGAAATGTCATATGAACGCAACCTTACATGACTATTGGCCCTGGGTGCACGTCAAAGATTAAGAAATGTCATACGATCGCAGCCTTACATGACTAAACTCAATCATTTTAGTTTTGGGATAAATTATATCACTCCCTAAAATATATTTCTTTGCTACCTGTCCCAAGTACTGTTTTATGTCATTACTTATACTTGTGATTTGTCCTTAACCACTAAGTCATTCCGTGATGGTTATATACTTGTGAATTGTAAACTAGAAGGAAATATGTTTCTACTGAGCCAATAGTTTCAGTGGCTTGGATGAAAACAGATCACTTAAACCAACCTGCAGGATTTTGATCAATGTTTGAGAAACTTATATTTATTTTGTTTTGGTGAAAAACCCTAGTTGGTCATCTCTGCAAATAAATTAATAATGCTTTATTCATCTCTCTCCCAATTTCGATGGAATTGTATCCTGTTCCCTAGCTAGCTTCTTCAAACTTGAAACTTGTGTTAACCTGCTATATTATTGGATCTTGCCAAACTATCGAAAGAAGCCGAGTATCGAAGAGCTCAATAGTGACTAATGAGTTGTTCATTTGATTCTTCACCATATATAATGTATAAAATTAAGGGGACATGATGACTACGAGGAACATTCTTCTAGCATAAAGCTACTGGTTAGGTAAAAGCGATAAAGCGATGCATAGAAATAGATTACGTTCATAATTCGAAACCTCTAATATTATAGGGGGGAAAAAAAAAAAAATTAGTCCTTCAGGGCATGCATGTCTTTAAATTTTAAAATACAAAAAAATAAGAAAAAAATTTAAAGTCTCTTTGGCTGTGCGTATGTGTGTGACCATATGCATGTGTAATCTAGCAATTATTGTCGACAGCCACCAGCTAAATTCCACACTAAATTCCACACCTAACGATGTTCTTTTAAACAAGCATAATTAATATTTGTGAAAAATATTTGATAAGCAAATTAATCATGGAAAGAGACAGACAGGTGTAGAAAGATGCAATTGAAAGGCTTTGAACAATCCCGATGATTTTTCTTAGCTGCCACGTAGTCAAAGAGCAAACTTGAAGGCACAACCGCACAGATATGGAAGCAAAAAGTGAGCAGAGATTGAGTAATTTTGACGAACAATGCAATCCAACATATATAAACTCGATCACTCACTAAATAACATGATTACTATGATTTTTGTAAGAGAATTATAGGGTTTACCATTCTTTCTTACACCTATGACAGATTCATCCATTATTTGGTACCCTGCGACTTTAAATAAGCAAACGCTTTTGACATGGTAGTTACAACTTACAATTACCTTCTTTTTTTTTTCTTTTTTTTTTTGTGTGACCGTGAAGACCCACAAAGACATTGCAGCCTCTTCATAGTCACCATCATGTGAATCATTAGCGCCATGAATCGAATTTAGGACGTGTCATGTAGAATACGGGTCTGAAATTAATCCACAATTATTGAACCACCCGTGGTGGTTAGTTATAGCTACCATTGATTCTACTAAAGTTATTAGGACCATAATGACCCCCTGAACTTCGTTCCTTCACTTTTTCCCTTCTAAATCACCCTAATATAATAGTGATGAATTTAAGTTGGACTGGACGAGCACACTACTTTGGTCAAAATTTAAAATAATTTTGCTTACCCCCAATGATATGCAATTATTTATGTTTTCTATCAATAAAAAATCTTCAATTTTTATTTTAAAAAGTTAGATATTTGGGATGAATTACTTGGTGGAAATTCTCTCTCTCAACAAAGGTATGCTCAACAATTAATTGACTAATATCAAAATTGTGTTTTCAGCAAGTATGATGAAAGTGTTGTAATCTTTTAAGTTTGAATTTTGGGTATTCGAAAGGATGATGCTTTGATTTATCATCATCTATAGAAAGATGATGTTAGAAAAGTCCTTGGGAGAACATGTACAAGTAGAAACTTCCTTTAAAAGTAGCATTTATCTATCTTATAACTTTGAAATTGAAATTTATAAATGTGACTGTAAATAATACAATGGATTTGTCTTTTTTACACATGTATGATGCTAGATGAAAATCATGCATCACCTTTTTATCTTAAATGTTTTCTTTTAATCGAGTCAACATCAGAAGATAAACATACGTAAATTAAGTCTGTTAATTAGAGTAATAAATGCATTCTCTTACATTCAAATTCGAGTATTATTTTATAAGAAAACGTTAGAGGTAGGCCTCACCGGTGTACCCCAACTCACCCTACATTTTAGCATTGCTTATCGTTTCTTTCTTTACTCGAAATCAAAATGGGTTGGTCTTCAATTTCATGAATATTGATTTGATGATTTACCATCAGTCTGTTATGTTTGGTTGCATGGTTGGTGACTTGGTTAACCTTATCAATGAGCTGCCAACTTGGATTTCCCAGAGCCAACCAGAGACTTGCACGTGACCCATATAATTAAGGAATTACAATCTTTACTAAATTAAGCACTGGATTTATCTCTATTTTTTGTCACATCTTAATATGCAATTTCTAACTCTGATGATTTTATCCAGACTCTAGAGCAGTGCATTAAAAAACCAGTCAGCACAACTGCCACTTTCCAATTGGTGCATCCATGAATGGTGCTTAGTAGATAATGGCAACTAGCTAAGTCTTAATCAAACTTAATTACCAAACCTGCCCTAGGAGACTATTTAAAGTGATGAAAATTGACGGACTGCTCACCAGTCGTTGGTTGTTTATGAAATTCAGGATTAATATGATGTTGAAAAGAGATAATATTTTGTTCACCGTTTTCAAGTGATTGTAATATTCATGATCTTATTTATTATTATTGAATGCGTTTAAATATTAAGATTAGCATATACATAGACATAAATCCCGCATTTTAAACTTTTCTAATTATAATAAATAAGATGTAAGATGATGAAGAGATGATGATGAGTAAAAATGCACATCTATAAATAAAGTATGGGACCATAGTTTGGTGAAACCGAAGTTGATCTTTCTTTTACAAGCACAGAAGCATATGCACTTTTCGACATTTGACACGTTAACGGAATGGCTATGAAGTCTGACATCAATATCAAATTGGTCGGCTTATTTTGCATGTCACACAGTGACCGGGCCACGTACCCAAATTCGACAGTCCATGTGAACCTTCGTGATTGGCTATGATGTGAACGCATCGACCGACGAAAGAAATTTATATGCAATCAGAACAGAACGTCAAAATGCGTATCGTTTTTGTTCAAAGATTGAATACCAACTGAACGTGCAGATTACATCAAGTTCTTCTCTAAGAGCATTAAGTTTTGTTAGGCTTAACTCGTGTTCAAGAACAGTCTCAGCCTAAATTTTACTTGGTGTACGATGAAAACTTCATCGGTTTATATTTTTTTCTGCCATGAATTTATTTAGTTCGATAGAACGGTAACCATACTTGTTAAAATCATTGTTCCAAAAAATTTCATCTAGTACCTTCTAGGCTCTACCTAGGTACCTAGGCGCCAAATTTTTACATACCACTTTTATTAACCTTTTAGAACTTTGTTGAAATACTGTGTGTCGACTTTTTGAAACCTTTATGGCAAGAGCTTAGTTTGTATACCTCAGAAAGTTACAACTATGTATTTTATTTTATCAACGGCCCTTTCACAAACAGATTGTGAAAAATTTTGTATTTTGGTTTTGGATTGCATATTGTATTGTCTACTGTTCGCATCTGATGACCATTTTCTCCTATATATGTATATTAAAAATGAAAACACCCAACTAGTACTCATGTACATATAGACGCATCATTATCATTATATTTTTTCAAAATTTAATTTTTTTAAAGCAACTAGGTAATCCGTATATTCATTAAATTGTCAAGTGAGCAAGAACAGTATTTCTTCAATTCAATTATGATCATTTATTTTTGGTAAAATTAAGTAGTTCGAACTCTTGAGATCATGAGAGAGAAGTCTTGTAACATGCGTAATTGAAAAAAAATTGTAGGACAAAAGCACAAGTTCTGCCTTGAATCACATTCACAGTTGAGTCCACAAGGCACATGCTACGTGGACACATCAGCTTACGCCTTACCTAATCTACAAGCACATCAAACGTTATATAATTAGAGGGCCCACAAATGAAACTAAGTTTTTAAATTAAGACATCAGTGGAAGTGCAAGCTGGTGAGTTGGGTTGTCGGATCCATACACACTCAATCAAGATGAATTTATTATAATATAAAATTTAAATTTTCGTATTAGCTGGTGAGTTGGGTTGTCGGATCAATATTAAATTTAAATTTTCGTATTAGATGAATTTATTATAATATATTGCTAATATAAACCAAAAATATAAAATAATTTGAGAGCGAGGCACCAGAATTGAATGAAAGAAAACAAAACTTATGAAAATGGAAAAATAAAAGTGATTATGTACTCTAATGCTATTCATAATAAAATTGAACTTGAAAGATTTTATGGAAGATTATTACACAGTTGGCGAGATATGAGATTAGAGCAAGAATTAACAAAATTATTAACCAACCCTTGGGCCCTTAATATTTTCCTGGATTACAAAAACTGATAATCCTGCCCTCAAACTCTTTATCCTTAACTATAACACCCAGAAATTCAATTTTATCTCCCTTATAATCATCTGAATTAATTTTGTAATACGTACTTACCATATGAATTAACAAGTCATAACTGATCACCAAAAAGGCAGGATACCCAGCAGCAGTCCTAGCAAAACTGGCAACGCGTTAACCGAACTCCGACCGGCACTGTCGATATTCCGGTCGACGGGGTACAACTGCCCTGGCGGACCTGTGACGTATACCATCGATGAAGGCGGTGGAGGCGGGTATTGACCAGGCGGATATTGACCGGGCGGGTATTGACCAGGCGGGTATTGACCGCATGAGTCGCACGGAGGTGGATTCTTGGGAGAAGGAGGCTTCTTGGGAGAAGGTGGTGGCGATTTTGGTGGTGGTGGAGGAGGACACGGTGATGGCGGTGGTGGGGATAGAACCGTCGGAGGTGGGCTTGGAGTGCACGAGCCGCACTTGCCCTCGCCTGGCGCGCCTGGGGTTTCATCGCCGCGGACTGGGCCAACTGCGTAGGCAGTCAAAAGGAGCATGCTTATTAGCACCGCCGGGTGTTTCGAGCCATATTGCATTTTGATCGCCATAATGCTGGTTCGTCTGTCTAAAATCTTGATCGATTATGCGTCTCCGTTGGTTGCTATGAATTTGAAGGAGAGGAAGAGGCGGTGGTTTGCTACGTTATTAGGTGCATGGGGGGTTGAAACTTGAAAGAAAGTAAAGAAAATGGTTTGGCCGTAGGGCTTGTGGGTTTGGGTGGGTTAGGATGAAAGAGGATTAATTAATTAGATGGGCAAACTGGAGGGAGCGAGACGTGTTCTTATGGGGCTCTTTTTCTACTAGGTCATCGGTGGAAGGATGTTGCTTTTTGGACCAGGGAATCGCACTGCATGTGGATGGTCCAAATTAGTCGACCCCACCACCATTTACATTTCATGTCGATTGGGTGTATGGGCGTATATACAGGCAATCATTTTTTTAATGTACCATATCCGTAGTATTGTGTACAACCTTTTGTGAAAGAACAAAATTTTAGAAAAATAGTGAGGGGAGGAAACCGGGAGTAAATCGGGGAACAATCAAGAAAGTGGATAAAAGAGAAAATGTGGACTTAATCCGTATAATAATGCATTGATTGAATTTAAAAGTAACTATTTTAATGTTAAAAATTGTAAAAAAATTTACGTTGTAAGAAATGCTAAAAAGACTTTTTCAAAAAGTAAAGCATTCTATGAACTCTCTGTCATTTCATGTTTTTAGTACAATATTTATAATGTTAACATATGAATTAACGTAAAGATTCCATGAAGAATCTCATTAAGAGTCTTCTTAGCATATTTCTTACGTTGGTGTACGTAGTGCAATTTTAAAAAGTACTGGGGTACTTCAAATTTTTCTTGTTTACGATGTAGTTAACATCTTGCACGTACTTCTATGCTTGTACTGAATAAGATACCCTTTAATTTGCATCATTTGAGACTGAGTTTTCATAAACAAATTGGATCATTAATTGGAACATTCTTATATGTTAGGACGACCGACTCATATTTCGGGGAAATCTTCATGTTGCAGCACATGGTTGGTGCATATTCGAGATCGATGGATTACCTGCCTAATTGGTGTGAAGTGTCATCTGATAAGTTCTATGTCTGCTGAAACTTATAGTATACCGACACATTAGCAAGGTCAAATACAAAAGTATGATGAGACTGCATGAGAAGAAGATTAGGGTTGCGGAAGACTTGCCGAGGAAGACTTGCAATGACTGGCTGTCGAGGCACTTGAGGCACATATACGTGTCAATCAACGTATTAGTCATTGCCTGAGTGAAGTCTTATCAATTTTAAAGAGATTCCAAAGTTCCGATGCCATATATTAGACACGTTTGAAGACCTAGCCAGTCCCTAATCACGTCCACTTCCATCGTGAAGGGATCCGATGAGAGATGTCCCTGTCTCTCTTTGGTACCCAGCATACGTTATTGTCCAATCATCAAAATGAATCATTTACGAGTTAACTTCGAGAAAAAACAACAATAGTTACTGATATTAACGGTACATGTTAATGTTCATTTTTAGAAGGATAAAAAATCATAAAATTGTAGTGACGAGAACTTAATCCTGAAGCAAGCGAATAGGAAAAAGGGGAACAAAAAGCTAGGAGAATGTGGAATCTACTAAATGCGTTACTAGGTAAAAGAGGCACCGTCCCATTTTCTCTTAAAGCATCTACGATTCCTCCCCTTTTCTTGTTGGCTTTCATACATCCAGCTCAACCTCCTCAATTATATAAACATTCTAGCAATTGAAACAATTTTTAAGAGAGATTTTGTATTTTGTCATACTTTTTTAGGACAAGTATTAATCGTTAATTTACGTGAATACTGTTCGTTTTCCCAATTAAATCCAAGAGAAAGAAACGTAAGAGGAGAAGCCAGTCGCTCAAAAACAACTGTAAAAGCATTAAAACAAACACTTGAAAAAAAAAACGAAGTTCAAACAAATAACCAATCCAGCACGGGCCAAATCTGCAGTCTACTTCGACACTTGAATCCAAATAGTAGCGAAGCCCGTCTTTTTGATGGGCTGTGGCCCAAAAAATCTTACAGGGCATTCAGAAAATACAAGTCCAATGTAAAACTAGGAGGAGAAAAAAAACAACAAAATTGCCCAAATTTTTGCCTACAAGTTGTAAGTCGTGTACACCACCAAAGAGAACCCATACAATGTTGAATAATACTTTGCTATTCCAAAAACGAGCGGAAGCTCCTACTTAAAATTATTCGTTAACAATGCATAAAATTGTGTGTTTATAATAATATATGTTTATATTATAAATAATTCTATAAAAATTCTCAACGAAAAATTAATTAACACTAAAATCGTTAAATCAATGAATTGTATAAAAACAGATGAACAAAATTTAACAAAGCATTACAAACACCTATATATTTACTACACCATATTGACTAATCGACCTTAGTTTTTAATTCATTTTTGCAAGGTTAATCTTTATGAAGTGATTCTTATAAACAAAATTTTAATCATAAGCACAAAAATCTATGATTCGAACGTGAAAAATTCTTAGTAAAAATTATTACTTGAGCAGCCAAAACTTGTTGTACAATCTTTCACTTAATTGCCTTTTTGCTCCTTAAATCCTTTCCAGATCCTCTTTGTGGTGATCCGGGGGATCCATCTATCACGACCGTTCATCGTATATCGTACGGTCAATTTTCGTTAGATATTATTTATATTTAATATTAAATTTTAAATAATTTCTAACCGCACAATATACGATGAACGACTGTAATTGATAGATTCCTTGAGTCCCAACAAAGAGGATACGAAGAGTATCCTTTTCCGTTCTCTAAACTACTATAGAATGAGTTGACAAAAAAACCCACTAAAGAAAGAAGAGGATACACATCCATCACCAACTCAATCGACCCACAATTGCAAAACAAATCAAACACTCAAAAGCATTCTCATCATTTTTGTCCTTCATACTAAAACAAAAAATATCCATCTCCATACATCCCTACGTTTGGTAAATGTAGAGCTGAGCCTGAACCCGAACCTCTCCCGATCCCGGAACTGGATTCCAGCCGTGTTCTCTTCGAGCATCCAGATTGTTCGAAAGCCGCGGATTGTCCACAGAAACAAGAGGACGGAGGAGAGCCGAACCCTTGGACCATCTCCATGAACATCGCTTGCAGGTCCTCCATGCTATAACTCTTTGCCTCTCTTCTGGACTCCGCCATCAGAGACACCATTTCTTGCACAAAATCACAGAACCCCTGCTTTCCACATAAAAAACAGAGCAACAGACGAAATCAAACTCGCAATTCAACCCACCATCTAACTTTTTTTTTAAGAAAAAAATCCCCATCAACGAACAGAAATGTCCACCTCGTCCTCTTCGTCGCCGTCAGGATCGTACAGGCCAGCATCGTACATTCTTCGTTTTCTCTGATCCGATAACACTGCATCCTCCGATCAAAGCGAGCACAATAAACTCTATCAACACTAACAAATTTAGAATTATAAAATAATAACTAATGATTAATTCAAATAGAAATCCCACCCATTTTTTATACAGATTTATACCTGAATACGCTTCTTGAATTTGCTGGAATTTCCGCTTGGCTTCACCCAACAAAGAAGGGGTTCTTGTCCACCTGTCCGGATGCCATTGCTGCATAAAAAACAAGTTGACCAATACAAACCGTCAAATATATGCAGACTTCATATATTTCACCAAAATCTGGGAAGAAACAATCTTCCAGAAACACGAAAATCCAATAAAATCTAAACTGGGTTGGTTGAACTTGAGGATTCAAACTCGTATGCATCGCTCTACCCAATGTGATTACGCCCGCGTCTGGTTCTATATATATAATTTAGAAAAGACTGAAAAGATAAAGAGTGTTTGGTATTCTACTTGAATTCAACTTTTTAAACTCAAAAATAATTTTCAAGTTTTTTGCCTTCAAAACTTGTTTGGTAGACTATTTTCAAAAACTGAATTCAAGACTAACTAAAAAATATAGTCTATTTTCTAAAAACACAAAAAAAAGAGTTTTAGAGTTTTTAAACTTAAACTCACTTCTTTCTTTTATTTCCCTCCTCTCTCACTCCAAATCTCTCTCTTTTCTTCCTCTTCTCTCCTCTTCTCTCCTTTTTTCTTTTTTTTTTATTTTTTTTATTTTTTATCTTTTTTGTTTCTCCTCCAATCCGCTCTCTTCATTCTCTCAGTTCTTTTTCTCACTCCTCTTCCTCTCTATCTCCTCCGATCCTCTTACTTCTTTCTCTTTCCTCCAATCATCTCTTACTTTATTTCCTCCTCTCTCCTCTTTCTATCTCGACCCCCTCTTTTTGGATTTCTTTGTCCAGTTTAAGTTGTAAGATTTAAATTTTTTAAATCACATACCAAACAAGTTTTTGAGTCTCAAAGAAAATTGTTTTCAAGAAAAATTATTAAGAAATATTTTGAGAAATTATAAAAAATTTAAAATAGGATACCAAACAAACCCTAAGATATTTGATTAATTTTGATATAGCTTTACTTACCATAGCCAGCTTGCGATAAGCACGCCTTATCTCTTCAATGGAAGAATCCTAGCAGACACCAAGAATGCTGTAATAAGATGGAGACCCCTGAATCCGATCACCCTCCATCTCCATCAAAACCAAATGCTTAGTCTGTAATTAATTAGTAACGATTAACAGAAAAGATTAAGAGGGAAAGGCGGTGGTTGCGTAGTTTATGATGCAGTGATAGATCTGTCGTGCATGATATATAGGAGAAGACAGAGCCGAATTATCTGCTTGGCTTTTGATTTTTATTTCAGGTTTTGCAATACGGAACGTTCCGGAAACACTTTGACAAACGTGGAATTTTCTTTTCCTAGATTTTTTCGGCATTCAGATATTTTTCTTTTTCCAGGTTAAGTGCTCGGTTTGGTATGGATTTATATGCCGGGGTATTGTCCAGCAGACACTTATAAGTTCACTTCTTCAAGTTGAAGAACAATCCTTAAGCTTATTCATTTAGTTAAGGGCAGAGCCGGTCCTGAGATTTTTTAGGCCCGGGGCAATACCAAAAAAAGTGCCCTAGTATAACTCCACGTCAGAAAAAAAAATCAATTGTTTTAGTGTTCATATTTGTGCATGCCGATGTAACTTTTCTTTGATAAAAAGATAGCATGATGTGAGGGATTATGCTAAGCAACAAGATGGGTTGGCCATAATTTGGTATCTAATTTGTTATTTAAAAGACTCAAACCTTTACCTCTCACTTATAAGTGAAGAAAAAATAGATTTCACATCTAAGCCATAACATTAGTTTGTATTTAGATAAGGGTACACAAATATTTCACAAGCAAAAATCAATTAAAGTATGAAAGGTATTTTTGTATAAAACTTATAGTTATCGGATAATTTTCTAATTTACTGTCCCTTGGAGCCTCATAAGAATTGTCATATTTTTCTCTCTCTAATTTTTATATATAATGTTATAAACAATGAATGAACCAAAAAAAATTATTGAAAAACCAAAAACCGCATATATGTTATTAAAAATATAACTCATTTTTCTTGGATAAGAAAGAAAAGTAACCCTAAACCCTAACATTATATTTAAACAGAACATCATTACTAAAGAAAAAGGAAAATTAATTAAAAGAGCTTGAAAACTTTGAGTTTTAACGATAATGACAAAATAAATGGTAAAATTAATAGTACTAAGATTGACTTTTTAGTGTAAAAATGTGGTTTTTCGTTAAAGTGAACAGTACTGTGAGCTTTTCGTTAAAGTTCCCAAAAGAAAAAGGCCATCATTTTGATATGAACTTGGGTGACTACTACTATTATTATTATTTGCCAAAGGGTGGTAATTAATTGAAAATGAATTTGTAAAAACCACTTTCGTCAAAGGCACATATAGAAATATAGCAACTTATTTAAACCAAAGATGAAATAAATGCATAAAAAAAAAAGGTAGTTTTGAGTTTCGAACCTGTGTTCCTTTCCATTGCAGGAAAGCAGCGAAACACCGCTGCAAATGACAACTTATGTCAAATATCCAGTTTTATATTTTTATACGCTTACTGGACATAACATTATAATAATAGAAATTAAATTTTTTGGTGCCCTCGATTTTTTGAGGCCCTGTGCGGTCGCCCTTGCTGCCCTAGGCTAGGGCCGGGCCTGGTTAAGGGTACTTTAACGAAAAACTACTGGTACTGTTCACTTTAACGAGGCAATATGTTGCCACCCCGTTACCATTCGGCTCAATTTTAATTCTTATTTTTGCATTGGTAATCAAATAGTTAACGAGACATTTAAGATGATATTTCTTGGTGTATATTTTTCGTAAATAATATAATGTTGATAAATGAAACGCATGAAGGAGTAAATATGAAGTTTAACTTTTAGCAAGAAGTGTTGTAATCTAAGGATCTTCGCTTAAGTATGCCCAAGCCAGAATATATTCAGTGCAAGTTTAGTGAAAATGGGGATCCAAATGAGAGATGGGTGAAGATTGGAGATCTAGAAATACCAAATGGTGAACATTTTCGTTATCTTAGATCAATCTTGTAAAAGAACGAATATTTAAATGGAGATCTTAACAATAGAATACAAGCTAGATAAGTAAAATGAAAAAGCGCTTTTGATGTATGATGTGACCGTCCTATGTGACTCAAGCGAGGAATATAGTGCTCTATTTGCAATAGGATTCTTTTCACAAATTTTTTAATAGTGATATATACGTTAATTTATCTTAGACATTGCCACCTCACCCACTAATTTAATGACAATCATCTAAATTTTGATCGACTTGGGCTTGCTGTTTTTGGATCCATAACTTTTATCAAAAGGCCCAACAATCTTTCCATTGAAGGTGAGCGATGACTTTTCGATTTCTCATACAGATTCCATACAGATTCATCAGCATTAGATTAAATTAGTTTTATCCCTCGAACAAAACCCTCGTTGTTTTGACAAGAAATCATAGCTCGAACAATACAACTAACTGGATTGTTCGACAAGAAAACAACTCCTGATTGAGTTGAGTTTGCTTTGCCTTTTACTATAAATACACTGCGGTGTCGGATGTTTCCATCACTCAAATTCCGCTAAACAAAACAACCATGCCTCTAATCGCATCCAAACCATCCTTAATCTCCCTCGTCGCCGCCCTTCTCATCATATTTGTGGCCCCAATCCCATCGCTGACCCACGCCGGAAAGCCCCACCTCATCAATTTCCGATCCCCCAACCTCTTCCCCGAAGGCCTCGCCTACGACCCATCCGCCCAGCACTTCATTGTCGGCTCCATCCGCCACCGCACCATCCACTCTGTCTCCGACGCCGGCGTCGTCGATACTCTCATCTCCGACCCCACCCTCCCCGACAACGTCACCGTGCTCGGCCTCGCCGTCGACAAACTCAACAACCGCCTCCTCGCCTGCATCACCGCGATGGACCCGCTCCCGCAATTCCACGCGCTCGCCGCCTACGACCTCCGCACGCGCCAGCGCATCTTCCTCGCTCCCCTCCCGTCAGACGACGACGGGCCGCGTCCGGTCGCGAACGACGTCGCGGTGGACTTCAAGGGCAACGCCTACGTCACCAACTCGGCCGGCAACTACATCTGGAAGGTCAACGCCCAAGGGGAGGCTTCCATCTTCTCCAAGTCACGCGCCTTCACATCACAGCGAGTGGACCCCGACTTGCCGTACAGTTACTGCGGCCTGAACGGCGTCGCTTACAACAGCAAGGGATATCTCTTGGTGGTTCAATCGAACACCGGCAAGATGTTCAAGGTGGACGCCGACGACGGCACGGCGAGGCTGGTGCTGTTGCCAGAGGACTTAAATTTCGCGGACGGGGTCGCGACCCGAAGCGACGGCGTCGTTCTGGTGGTGTCCCACAAGACACTGTGGTTCCTGAAGAGCCAGGACAGTTGGGGGGAGGGCGGAATTTATGACAAAATTGCCCTTGATCCGGAGGGGTTTCCGACTTCGGTGGCGGTCGGGGGGGAGGACAGGGTGTACGTGTTGCGGGGGCACGTGTTGGAGGGCATGAGGGGAAATGTGGAGCGGGAGGAGTTTAGCATTGAGGAGGTGAGGTCGGAGAGGGAGAGCAAGGAAGACGGTGTTTGGATCTTCGTTTTGATCGGGTTGGGATTGGCTTATTTCTTGTTTTGGAGGTTTCAGATGAGGCACCTTGTTGGCAACTTGAACAAAAAAACCAATTAGCCTTTTGGAGGCTTTTTTTGTTTGTTTTGGTTTTTCATGTTTTTTGTTTTCGTTTTGTAGATTACTATTTTGACACTTGTAAGTTGTTTGCTCGTTTGATGAAATAGAATAAATTAGTTTTTATCATACTTTGAGGTAACGAAAGATCTCTAGGGCTTTATACAACAGATCTCACTTGGTAAGATATGACGTTGTTATTGTTATCGTACATTTGATCTTCCAAAATACAATGCCATTTACTAGCATTGGAACCATTATTACAATATTTTGTTGAAGAAAACGAATCAGCTAAACCCAAGTGATATTTCTACTCTAAACTACTCTAAGAGGAGAGAGAGGGTTTGAATTAGAGTCGAAATGAGTTGAAGAAGACCATAATCATCAAGGCAATACACCATTAGCGTTTAGCCAAGTTCAACACGCTTTTTATGAGTTGCAAAATTATAAAATATTCAGTTTAAAGTGTCGTTCTTCTATGTCGAAAAAGAAAATTCTAAATTAGTTTGATTTGATTTAAAGTGCCGAAAGTCGTTAACTAAGAAGCATCATAGGTTTATTACTCAAAGGTTCATAAAGTTCTCAACTAACAGAGCAAACGTCCGCACCAAACAAAAAGTTTGATCAACCCCAACAGTGGGATGACCATTTATTTGAATCGACAATTACCCATCTCAAGGGAGAATTACTTCAACAGGTGGTAGCAATGTCTGAGGCTTTTTCTCCTCCGGCGATGGCGGTGATGGGTACGCCTCTTTCCCGTCATTGGTTTTTGGCTTTGCCAAACCAAGGTGCTCCCTTATCTTCTCTAACTTTTCAAAAATCTTCTTCCTCATCTCGGGATTGACAACGCGTGCTTCCGCAGGTTCTATTGGAAGAAGGGTGAGTGCTGCCAGTGTCCCAACAGGCACAGATAACATCACATCTCTTCGTGAAACTCCAAAGGCTTTCGGAGCCTCTATTTTTTCTTTTCCCTCACTTCTCAACTGCAAAGATAACATCACATCTCAGAGATGAATTGAAAAGTAAAAGACAAGTAATTGTTCTACAATTCATCGCGGTTTCAGTTTGTAAAAGATGATGCTTGAAAGTACTAAACAATGAAAAATCAAGTTGCAGCCTACCCTACATCTCCGGGCCTTATGACAATTAAGAATCAAACTGAAAGACCGAACAATTAAATCCGGCTAGTTACAACTTAATCACTTTTCGAGAATACAGTTCAAAGGGACCTTAATAACCTGAAGCACAATGGACAAGTGCACAGAAAACCAAAAAAGACTCATCCTACTACAAAGCCAAATTTAATCCATCTTCTTAATTCTTGATCCATTTGTATCTGTGAACAGATAAATTTATCGGTGCTTAGACCTTCGGGACGAAAACATTGAAGCTGGAGATGACAAAACAGATCATATGTTCGGTACTTCTTACTGCGATCACCATGAATTCATCAAGACAAGCTTGATTACATAAATTATTAAGCATACATTGTGGACAGAAATTAACTCTAGCAATGTGAACCAAAAGGCAAAGATTACAACACATGTGGCCTGCCTAACCGAGACCTAGTATCAAAATCTTCGTAACTTATCTCCACCAAAAACATACGTTGCTAGATTCTATGGACGATAAGTGTGATTGTGTCTTCTCTGCTTGAGTGAAACTCCGGATAGGCAGATGCGGAGTTACAATGAAATAAAATGCCAACTATGAAATCTAAGGATGCCACGGCCCATGGTTTAACATTATGCTCGTAAATTGCTTCGATATGGACAAAAGTAAGCAGATCAGCTGCTTAGAAACAACTGTAACTTATACAACCAACGATGGTAAGGGGTACCATTTATGAAAAATACGCTTAGTTTCACATGGCACGAGAAGATAGCTTCCCATAACAACTGCATTGCAGTCTGCACTCGATGACGCAAATTAGTTATTTCCTTTGAACCAACCAACTGAACTAACTGCAAATAGCTCTGTAGCCTCACATAACATAGGCCATATCAGCCAAGTGCTCGAGTGAGAAACTGCTAACTCTCCCTCATAACAAACATTAGAACATCAAAAAAGTGCACGCAAACCGTACATCTTACAGTTTCAGTTTCTTGCTAAATTTCCGGAAATAAGGAACAGAATATGCTATACTCGGCCCAAAACAAAGCGTAATGACGTTTTAGGATTCATAAAGCCGACCCACTTAGTGAGCAAAGCTTTCTTGTTGTAAGGAACATAATATACTAAACTAAACTAGTCATTCATTGTTCTGAAATTGCTCATGTCTTTGATCTGTAAATACGCGAACTAAATTAGTAACATTACCCAATAAAGGAAAACCCAGATGCATTTCCAGTTGAAAACTTCACAAATAAATTATAAAAAAATAAAAAATAAAAAAAAAATTGAATTTTTGTGACTGAGGTGAGCTGGAATAAACAGGGTCAATCGATTCAGAGAACAAATATTAATTATTAAACACAATACAGATCAAAAGAAAAGAACTTTAAGCAAATTAAGTGAGTTGAAATAGTGCAAGTAGCAACCTGAAGATGAAAAGCTCTCTTCTTTGTGGTGGTGGTGGTGGACACCGACATCGAGCGCTTGGTGGGCAACTGGGTTTCTCCGACCGCCGCCAGAAGACGCGAACCGCCCACCACATTGCTGCAACTAGAGAATGCCATCTGTCTCTCCCGGCGAAGATCAACGGTCTCAAGGCTCGAACTAGTTATTTATTGCAGAGACCGGACTCCGTGCTGGAGGGACAAATGGTCGAGATGGGCTGGTCTTTGACGGCTCACTTAATTTTTGGTTCTGAACTTATTGGGCCTTGGGTAACTATCTTTCATTGATCCGGCCTGGTTGTATTTATGAGTGATGGTTTTTTTTTAGGAAAACTAACCAAAAGGATTTCAAAATTTTGAATTTTAACCAAAAACCATATATAAACTTTATTTAATGATAAGGACAAAAAATAAAAAATAAAAAATAATCCAACCCAACCGCGCGTAAGCACGCACTAACCAATTCAAATATCAAATCAAGCCTTTGCTGTAATTGTGAGCAGATAGAACTGATAAGAAGACTACCGTGTAGTGCAAAATAAGTAGTGGGAGTAGTACAATGAATGATGAGATGGAATGGATGGATGAAATAAATTATTTTTAAAACATTTCATTGGGAAGGAAAACGTGAGAGTGAAGCTTCAATGGCTCTTTTTTCTTTTAGAGAGGGAGAGAGAGAAATCTATTTACGTACAGAAATAAAGAAAAGAAAAGTAGTAATTTTCAATAGAAAATCAACGGTGCAAAAGCAGCACCAAAATTACTTTTTAAATATTTCATCTGGAAGGAAAAGGTTCAGAGAGAGAGAGAGAGAGAGAGAGAGAGTCTGTGTAAGGAAGAGAGATTGTGAGGGTAGAGCCAACCAAATCCTTTCAAACTGACATCAACAAACTCCAAAAAAATTTAAAAAGAGAGAGAAATTTAAGATAAAAAAAATATATTGCTGACATCAATACATGACAGTAATTTGCAAGGAAATAGTTTTAAAAATAGTGATAGTGCTAGTGTTCGATTTTAAGAAATAGTCAGTGTTTAGTTTACGAAATAGTTAGTTTTTTGTTTAAGAAATAGTCAGTGCTTAGTTTACAAAATAATGACAGTACTAGCTTACGAAACAGTGATAATACTAGTGTTTGGTATGAAAAATAGTCAGTGCTTAGTTTACGAAATAGTGACAGTACTAGTTTACGAAACAATGATAATACTAGAGTTTGATTTGAAAAATAGTCAGTGCTTAGTTTACGAAATAGTGATAGTACTATTACTTGGTTTAATATATATAGTCTATTGTGTTCGGTTTAAGAAATGGTCAGTGTTTAGTTTACGAAATAGTAATAATACTAGCGTTCAGTTTAAGAAATAGTCAGTGTTCAGTTTACGAAATAGTCAGTGTTTAGTTCAAGAAGTAATGATAGTATTAGTGTTCCGTTTAAGATACAATTAGTGTTTAGTTTAAGAAATATTGTTCAGTTTAAGAAGTAGTCCATGTTTAGTTTAAAAAAATTGTGTTTGGTTTAAGAAGTAGTCAGTGTTCAGTTTAAGAAGTAGTCAGTGTTCAGTTTAAGAAGTAGTCACAGTATTAATGTTCATAAAACTGAATAATGAAAATTTTCTTTATTCTTGATTTTGTAATATTATTACTTAGTTTCTTCTAAAACAATTGAAAGAATAGTCAAATAAACAAATAATAAAATAAAAATAAAATGTTTATGGAGTGAGGTGAAATGAGAGAGAAGAGTGGGGAGAAGTGAAAAAATAAAAAATAAAAAATAAAAAAAAGAGAAAAAGTTGATGTGGATGGGTGAGGTGAAATGAGAGAAAAAAAATGAATGTGAATATACGAAAGAGGGAGAGAGAGAAAGAGGTTGAACGGTTAAGTGAGGAAGAGAGTGTGTGTGTGTGATGTGACGCGCAGTCCCGTCAGTATATGTTTTTTTTTTTTTTTTTTTTTTCTGTTTTGTTGTTATGTAAAACTTTTGTCATTTTCATTAAAATTTGAGTCCTTTTTATTAAAGTTTAAGTTCTTTTTATTAAATAAAATTACTATATGATTTTTGGTTAATTAAAAGTTTTGAGAAGCCCTTTTCATTAAAGTTCCTTCTTTTTTTTTGTTTAGTTGAACTTCTTATTTATGAGTGATGTTATACTCACTCACTTATACTCAGTGTTTAAAATATCAGTATCAGAGAAACATAAATATGCAAATTTGTGAAAATATTGATGGATATATCGATATCGGTTGTCTTTAATAGAAATGATAGAAATTTGGTCAAAACGTAGAAATTCAAAAAGAAACTTTCGAGAATGTCACACTAGTTTAAACAAAATATAAGAGTTTCTTTGATATTTAACTGAAATGTTAGAAATAGAGACCAAAACTGTCAATTTTAGCTGAAATTTAAGAGTTTCTCCAATATAGGGTGAAGTCTAACAGCTTGTTTGGTACTCTACTTGAATTCAACTTTTTAAACTAAAAAATAATTTTCAAGTTTTAGGCCTTAAAAACTTATTTGGTAGAACTATTTTTAAAAACTGAAGTCAAGACTAACTCAAAAATATAATATATTCTCTAAAAACACAAAAAGTGAGTTTTTAGAGTTTTTAAACTTAAGCTCATTCATTTATTTTCTCTCCCTCCTCCCCTCTCACTCCAAATCTCTCTCTTTTATTCTTTCTCTCTCGCCCTTCTCTTTCTTTTCTTTTTTTACCTTTTTCATCTCTCCTCCAATCCGCTATCTTCATTCTCTCGGTTTTTTTTCTCACTCATCTTCCTCTCTATCTCCTCTGATCCTCTCACTTCTTTCTCTTTCCTCCAATCATCTCTTACTTTCTTTCCTCCTCTATCCTCTTTCTCTCTCAACCCCCTCTTTTTTGATCTCTTTGTTTAGTTTAAGTTGTAAGATTTAGAATTTTTAAATCGCATACCAAACAAGTTTTTGAGTCTTAAAGAAAATTGTTTTCAAGAAAAATTCTTAAGAAATGTTTTGAGAAATTATAAAAAAATTTAAATAAGATACCAAACAAGTCCTAAACTTCTCCTTCTTTCCATATCTTTTTCTAATTTTTATATATTTTTACGAAATTATTGAATGTATCGAAAAAATTTCAAACGCTGCTCATACTATTTTCACACTCACCTTTTGACTAAATGGTATATGATAAATTGGATGGGACTACGACATTATATTTTTTTGGAAACATAGCTTTCAAAACGTTTTTACAAGTCGTGGTTTGATCCTCACCCACACTACTAATGGAACTGGATCCCCTATTGACTTAGGAGGCTGAGTCTCCTGAGCAAATCACACGAGTCGTTGAAATTTGATTCAACGATTGCAATTATTATAATTTTTAGAAGTGCCCCATGTTTGTAGCCATTAGATCGAATTTCAATGGTCCGGATCCTTCGCTCAGGAAGCTCAGCCTCCTAAGCTCAGGAGGGGATCCAGTTCCCGCTACTAATACCATTTAATGTAGTTTAGTAACTTAATACGGCATATGACACTATTCACTTTGTTTAATGTGAGCCCATCACCTTTTAGGTCATTACTCAAAAGTATCCTTGCAAAATTCCTTCAAAGATGAATCATTTAATCATTAGGAGCATTTTTCATCAACGTTATAAATTATGATGTATGCTCAGCATACATCTAAAAATATGTCACGTGTTATTTCACTTAACTTTGGTTTAACTTTTTTCAAAATAGAAAATGTAACATTTAATGTGAAAGTTAACTAGAGTTATATGAAAAGACATGTGGCAGATGATTAAGTGTATAGTAAGCATACATCATAATTTATGGTGGTGAAAAGAAGACTCATTAATAGAATATTGTTGAAGCAAAAGATTTTCCTCCAAAATCATATCAAGTACACAACCACATTTGAAAATGGAAATGGCAGCTCCCTGTAGTAAGTATGACTTTAAATTTTGAGGATATATTAAATTTTGAGGATATATGAGGACGAAATGCATATTAGCCGCAAGATTATATTAGGTTAAGATCTAAAATATTTGACAACTTAATAAAGAAAAATCAACTTAAATCCATGAACCTTTAGAAAACTCATTTTATTGTTTTGTTTTATTAAGTTATCAAATATTTTAAGTCTATAAACTAATATAATCTTGTGGCTAATTTGCATTTGATCTTCGCAAGTCCTCATTTGAGGACCTTAAGAGAGCATGACTCTTTAATTTAATAGGAAAATTGGTTACTGCAAAACAACCAGCTGGAATTAGTAGAGTACTGTGTTTTTTATATTTGGGGATGGAGGGGCATCCACAAATCTTGATTGATTGGAAACCAAGTTTGAACCCACTTCTTGTTCACTCCCAAAAAAGAAAGAAAGTTCAAATCAGATAATTTAATTAGGGGAAAATTAGGTTCACATTCTTCTTTTTGTTACTCCATTGATTAAAATCCTATTCAATTTGAATTTTTGATCAAGGTCCTTGGGTAATAATAACATCATTAATTATTTGAATAATAAAATATTTTTATTTTTAAATATATTCCTTTAGTGTTAAAAATGTTACAATTAGTATATTTATATTTATGGTTAAAATTTTTTATCATATATTTTTATTTTTAGTTTGTACCTATTTTTAATTTTTACCAATTTTCTTTTCATTTTTAATTTGTACCCATATATTAGTTTCTTTTTGTGCCCATATTTTTTAAAGTTTTATTTGTGTTTGTACCCATATATATACCGTCACGTGACATTGTATATTTAATCAATGATAGAAAAATTACATATGGTATATTTATGTTTTATGCCTAAACTTTGTATCATATATTTATATTTTTAGTTTGTACCCACTTTTAATTTGCAACATTTTTTTTTTTAAATTTGTAGTATTTTCTTTTTAGTTTTATTTTGTACCCATGTATTAATTTCTTTTAGTGCCTATATTTTTAAAAATTCATTTGTACTCATAATTTTTAATCTTTTATCTGTACCCTAATTTATTTATAATATACCCATTCTTCTTTATTAATGTACCACTTTGTTATATGTGAAATGTACCAATTTTTTTTGTAAAATGTACCAATTTTTTTAACACCATGGATAAATTCTTTTGCCATTTATTATTTCTTATTTTTACATAGTTTTTATCCATTTATTCAATCAAAATATTTTTATTGTAACCGTTTCTAATAGTATTATAATGAGGGATTTTAAATTTATAGCATTATAAATCTCATAAAATATCAAACAATTAATGTCAAAACTATAAAAAAATAAATATTAATAGTAATATAATGAGGTGTACAAAGTCAAGGGACCTTGATCAAACTTTGAATACTATTAAGGTTTTAATAAAAAAATGTTAAGGATTAGGGACCGCATTCAAAGTATCCATTTAATTAGTAAACCAGATATCAAATACTACTAATTTGTTATAAAAGTGAATCAGATCATTTGAGAAACAAAGGAATCTAAAACTGCGGCGAGTACAGTGGTGATCAGTGTGGGTAGGGAGATGGATAAAATTAGACTAGAGACCTAGAGTTTTTTTTTTTTAGAAAATAAATTTACAATTAGTAAGAGGAGGTAGAGAGTTCGAAATTATTACATTAATTTAGGAGAGCAATGAAGTTTGGAACTCGGAACGCATAGATAAAAACTCAACACCTTCTCCACTATATTAAAGTGGAAATTCAGAGTTCAAAATCTTATTTGCATCGGATATTTAGGGAAATGAATTATAATATGTGCATATAATGATAAATTTTGATGAATACTATGATTAATTTTCAACACCACGTAAATTTGGTTAGCATAAAAAAGGATTATGAATTTCACATTATATACTAGTAACAAAATAAAAATACAAGAATTTCACATTAGAATATTTAGTAAATCGAATGACTTATGTTTAGTTGTTTCACGTCTAATTACACCGAAACATTTTATGATACAAACTCCACAATGTTTATCGTGTTATGCAAGTAATATATAATGCAAGCAGGGAAATAATGTCAATGTAATTATATAGTAGAGAACTGTTGACCCTTCGATGTTCTCTCCAAATCTTGGCATTTGTATCAAATCGAGCCTCTACGTAGCAACTGTTCATGACCCTCCATCGTCCCTTCACTGGGAGTTGAGCCTCCATGATTCATCACAAATCACATGTTGAAATTTGTCAAGGAACATCAAATTCATTAATTCGAAGAAAGAAAGAAAAGTTGATTAGATTAGGCTAAGAGAGACGAAGTGAATTACCTGGGCATAATCACCTTTCTGATGAAAGTTGATCCGCTTACTAATAAACTTCATATGCAAACACAAGGTCGAGAATCAAGATGTTGAATTCCATGCAAACCCTTGTCAAATGAATAGTCTCTTGCGTATACCTCAGGCTCGCTGTCTCTTCGACCTGTCAACATTCTATGATAGCAGGCTAGCTAGTCACCATTAGGTAAACCCTAAACCACATTATTTTCTAATTAATTAAGGACTTGCTTATACGGCTCATGCTAATTACATTCTACAGTTCGAAACCAAGGTAACATTTTCAAAATTGAAAATGTAACATTTAATGTGAAAGGTAACTAGAGTTATATGAAAAGACATGTGGCAGATGATTAAGTATATAGTAAGCGTACATCATAATTTATGGTGGTGAAAAAAAGACTCATTAATAGAATATTGTTGAAGCAAAAGATTTTCCTCCAAAATCATATCAAGTACACAACCACATTTGAAAATGGAAATGGCAGCTCCCTGTAGTAAGTATGACTTTAAATTTTGAGGATATGTGAGGACGAAATGCATATTAGCCGCAAGATTATATTAGGTTATGAGCTAAAGTATTTGACAACTTAATAAAGAAAAATCAACTTAAATCGATGAACCTTTAGAAAACTCATTTTATTGTTTTGTTTTATTAAGTTATCAAATATTTTAAGTCTATAAACTAATATAATCTTGTGGCTAATTTGCATTTGATCTTCGCAAGTCCTCATTTGAGGACCTTAAGAGAGCATGACTCTTTATTTTAATAGGAAAATTGGTTACTGCAAAACAACCAGCTGGAAGTAGTAGAGTACTGTGTCTTTTATATTTGGGGATGGAGGGGCATCCACAAATCTTGATTGATTGGAAACCAAGTTTGAACCCACTTCACTTTGTTCACCCCCAAAAAAGAAAGAAAGTTCAAATCAGATAATTTAATTGGTAAACCAGATAACAAATACTACTAATTTGTTATAAAAGTGAATCAGATCATTTGAGAAACAAAGGAATCTAAAACTGCGGCGAGTACAGTGGTGATCAGTGTGGGTAGGGAGATGGATAAAATTAGACTAGAGACCTAGAGTTTTCTTTTTTTTTTCTTTTTTTTTGTACGATTAGTAAGAGGAGGAAGAGAGTTCGAAATTATTATATTAATTTAAGAGAGCAAGGAAGCTTGGAACTCGGAACGCATATATAAAACTCAACACCTTATCCACTATATTAAAGTGGAAATTCAGAGTTCAAAATCTTATTTGTATCGGTTATTTAGGGAAACGAATTATAATATGTGCATATAATGATAAATTTTGATGAATACTATGATTAATTTTCAAAACCATATAAATTTGGTTAGCATAAAAAAGGATTATGAATTTCACATTATATAATGGTAACAAAATAAAAATACAAGAATTTCACATTAGAATATTAACAAAATCGAATGACTTATGTTTAGTTGTTTCACGTCTAATTACACCGAGACATTTTATGATACAAACTTCACACTGTTTATCGTGTTCTGCAAGTAATATATAATGCAAGCAGGGAATTAATGTCAATGTTATTATATAGTAGTGAACTGTTGACCCTTCGATGTTCTCTCCAAATCTTGGCATTTGTAACAAATCGAGCCTCTACGTAGCAACTTATCATGATCCTCCATCGTCCCTTCACTGGGAGTTGAGCCTCCATGCATCATCACAAATCACATGTTGAAATTTGTCAAGAAACATCAAATTTATTAATTTGAAGAAAGAAAGAAAAGTTGATTAGATTAGGCTAAGAGAGACGAAGTGAATTACCTGGGCATAATCACCTTTCTGATGAAAGTTGATCCGCTTCCTAATAAACTTCATATGCAAACATAAGGTCAAGAATCAAGATGTTGAATTCCATGCAAACCCTTGTCAAGTGAACAGTCTCTTGCTTATACCTCAGGCTCGCTGTCTGTTCGACCTATCAACAATATTCTATGGTAGCAGGCTAGCTAGTCACCACTAGGTAAACCCTAAACCACATTATTTTTCTAATTAATTAAGGACTTGCTTATACGGCTCATGCTAATTACATTCTACAGTTCGAAACCAAGGAAATATATACTACTGTAGTGTAAGTAGCTTAATCTAATTTGGTAACTAGATTAGTTTCAAATCCAATTTAATTAGTATAACCGACATAAATCAGAAAATAGAAAGTTGGTGGTCGCAACCGCAAAAACTTGGGTAAAATTTCAACGATTATAAAAATTATGATGTTAAATTACCACAAAAGTGGACTTAGCAACTTATAGCCAGCCTATTACTATTTCTTTCTTCTTCATATTTCAAAAGGAAAAGAAGGAAAGCCAAAAGATACCTAAACCACTTCCCAAATGAATCTGATAAATGCATATATATAAACTGGATTAGCTTGGGAGTTTTTGCTTTTTTTTTTCCTTCTAGGTTAATGACTGTTTTATGCATAACTCAATAAATTTATAGGTTACTGCAGTCGTTCTCGATCAACTACTAAGTCATAATCCAAGATGCCACAGAATAAATAGCTAGTTACCTAC
The DNA here is from genome assembly GCA_036320875.1 of Cotoneaster glaucophyllus. Lineage (NCBI taxonomy): Eukaryota > Viridiplantae > Streptophyta > Magnoliopsida > Rosales > Rosaceae > Cotoneaster > Cotoneaster glaucophyllus. The sequence goes on along the minus strand of CM070069.1, from coordinate 32,691,394 downwards.
TAATAAGCTGCCTTGTTTAACTTCTTAGATGATCAATCAAGTTGATTAATTTAGAAGGAAAAAACATGATTACTTTCTAACTAGGGTTTTCAAGGGTACTATATATGCCTAACCTTCACCTTAGGCAGGGCCAGCCCAGGCCCAGTGCGGGCAGGGCGACCGTGCAGGGCCCAAAATAATTGAGGGCACCAAAATTATTAGGGTGATATATTTATATATGTTTTCATAAGAGTATAAATTTACAAAATTTGGTTCCATGACAAAGAAATTTAACTAGAATTGGTGGTTTTGTTGTTTGAAATTAATGAGGAGGTCTTGGGTTCAAAACACCACATGTCCTTATTTACTTTTCAATTTTTACAAATTTCTTTTCATAAGAGTATAAATATATAAAAAATTTCTTTTCATAAGAGTATAAATATATAAAATTTGGCTAAATGATCAAGAAGTTAAATTAGAATCAATGGTTTTTGTTGTTTAAAATTAATGAGAGGTCCTAAGTTCGAAATGCTAAGTGCATGTTTATTCTTTTCAATTTTTACGAATTTTTGTTTGGTTGTTAATTTATTTTTAATTAGTAGCTATGTGAGTTGTTATTTTAAAACATTTGTTCTAATTCAAGTCTAATCTTCAACAAAGTGTAATGCGTTGACCAAATTTTTAGACCAAATTCGCAAATCATATAACGTGTTATCAAAAAGTTTAATTTAATACTCATTTATTACTTATACAAATCAATTAAAGACTCAAAACATCATTATTTTTTTTAGTCCCATATTGACAAGATTAGTAAATAAGAAAAAACACCTCACGATTTATACAAAAACACTTTAAAAGTTCAGATGGAAAACAAAACTCATATCTGTCTACTTGTAAACCGGAGTTTTTTTGTTTCCTTCTCACGATACAAAATAAATTAGTTTTTCCGTGTTTTTAAATTATTAAGTTTGAAGTGTTTTTCTAAGTATAATTGTATCGATGTCTTACATGTGAAGACAAATAATTTTCTTATATAAAGTGAAGACACATTTTTAACATCGTTCCGAGCCTCAAAAATCTCTAGACTGGCCTGACCTTAGGTTTCAGGTCGAACAGACAATGAAACTAAGATTATTTGCAAAGGGACTGCTCACTTGACAAGCATAGCATGGAATCCACTCACCCATATCAACACATCCGCGATCCTCGATCATATTTGTTGACTTTCTAGATTTCTTCATTTTCTGCAAAAATCTCACACAAGTTATCATCCCATCTGAAAAAGAAAAGAAAAAACACAACAAACATTTGATTTGGACTAAGTACTTAAATCAAACTAAATAATTAGCACAACTACGGAAGAACGTATACGTACGTCAAAGCGGAAGAAGAGAGGGAGAAGAACGTGGTCTTTTGAGCAAGAGACCTAACTGGGAGGTGTAATACAGCTGCTGGGTTTGAGCTTCATTTTATAGAGAGAAGAAGGAACCTTTCTATGATTATCATTTTCAATTGCAAATCATTGGTGGAGCGTGCGAATTCTATGCGGATCTTCATATCAGCTAAATCCTCACACGTAACAGATCATTGACTAATCGATATTGACTACTTGTGTTTCCTCTCATGAGAAATAGTTTAAAAAGTTAATTACAGGTAAGATTCATTGGTAGAGGATCATTAGACGGTGTAAATTGTAGCAGCTATCGCATCAGGGATTTATACGACAACATACGTATTCCGACGTTCATGGAAAACTTTTAACGTGCTGGACCACCGACTTTATAGCTTATGATTAATTCAAAATTAATGCTAAGCAGATTAATTTTTCAAGCTAAGGAGATTTTTAAAAGTGGAAGTTTTCATAGACTCTCTTTCACCTCATGTTTTTTCACAATGTTTGATAATATTGGCACGAGAATTCACGTTAAACTGTGAGATGATAGAAAGTTCACGGAGAGTCCCACTTTGAAAGAGTTTCCTAAATATTTCTCAATCGGTAAATTATATGTTGTGTCAACGATAGTAAATAAACAAGTTAATCACACTCAAATAATAATTCAATCGTCAACAATCACTTTATATAGTTTACAAAATTTGATTTAAATAATCAGTCTTTCTAACATTACCTTTACGGTGTGTTTGTTTGGACTCACTAAGTGGGACTGGACTGGACTGGACTGGACTATAGTCCCATGTTTGGTCTGTGTTGGGACTAACTTAAATGACACTAAAGGGGACTTGCTTGGACTAGAGGCCTCGCTAGAAGTTCTTAGCGAAACCCTCCCCAGACCACGGGACTCCCTAAGACCATATCTGGTTCTGTGCTTCGCTTCCGCTTTGCCTCTCTCGCATCTGCTTCTTCTTCCCCACTTCCCTCGCCGCTGATCCCTCGACGTCTCTCTTCTCCTTCGCTGCTTCGCCCTCTCCCTTCTCCTTCGCACCTTCGCCACTCCCTTCTCCTTTGCACCTTCGTCCACTCCCTTGGGCATTTACTATCCCACCTAAAAGCCTAAACCCAGATCTCAAACAAAAACTGAAAAACAATCCACTGATTCCCTTCCTTTCTTCTTCGTTCAATTCACTCTCTCTTTCTCTCTCAGCAAAATCGCCATGGTTACAACCACGAGACGACCATCACCAGAAGCTCGCCGTCGATCTCCTCCTTCGCGCGCGACCCAGACGCAAGTCGGGACCGAAAGCATACCAAATGCTCAAGCACCTGCGAATCCCCACACAAATTTGTAGATCCGACGAAGCCTCTGTAAATTGAAAAAAAAAAATTGAGATTTTTTTGTGTTTGATTTGAAGAGAAAGAAATTAAAAGAAGAGAAGGTTTGAATTGAGAAAGAAAATGAAATGAAGAGAGTAATTTTTCTGAGTTTGATTTTAATGGGAATGGGAGCAATCTGGCATGCGAACAGGAAGCAGATGAAAGAAAGAAGATAGAGTTTTTAGGAAGAAAAAAAGGTTAAATTAATAATAAAAAAAATATTATAATATGTATTAAATAATATAATAGTAAAGTTTGTTAACTATCCTATTTTTTAGTCCGACACTGCACCAAACGCTTCACTAAGCTAGTCCGCCTTAGTCTAGTCTAAGCCAGTCCAGCTTAGTTCCTGAAGCTAGTCCAGTCCGAGACAGTCCGGTACAACAAACGCACCCTTAATTCATTAGCTATCTCACTTTCCACTCATTTGTTTCACGTTACTTTTTTGCTTCGGATGATTATATATCCACCTTAATTTGTTCTCTTTTAACATATTTCTTAAAAGTAACCCTTGATGGTTGGCTGAAATTTCATGATATTTGGACAATAAATACACAAGATTTTTTTATGGATCATTTTGATTCAGGTCCCTAATCATTCTAATTGTTAGATTGAAACCTTGTTTGTTTAAATATTTTGATTGAGGTCCTTATTATCATTTAAGAGATTTAACTCATGTATTTATGCATTTAATTATTGTCCCACAAATTATGAAATTTAAACAAATTCAAATAATATTTTTAAAATACTTAAAAATCAATAATAAAGTAATATTGTTCTTCACAAAATTATAGCAAAAAAATAATGTACCCACATAATTATTGATATATTTTAAAAAATAACTACTGATATATTTTAAAACATAAAATAAATACATATATTTAGCATGTATACATTTAGCAAAATTAAAAATGAGTACAAATAAATTAGAAAATATGGGTACAAATAAAAATAAAAGTTTAAAAAATATGGGCACAAAAAGAAATTAATATATGGGTACAAGTTAAAACAAAAAGGAAAATTGGTACAAATTGAAAAGGGGTTGCAAATAAAAAAAAGGAAAAATAATGAAAAAGACTTCAAAACTTTGAATTTTAACAAAAAAATCATATACTAACTTTATTTAATGATAAGGACAAAAGATAAAAAACAAAAAAAACAAAAAATAATCTAACCCAAGCGCGTGTAAGTGCACGCCAACCTATTCAAATATCAGATCAAATCAAACCTTTACATTGAGCAGTTAGAATCGAAAAGAAAACCCACGTGCAGTGCAAAAAAAGTAGTGGGAGTAGTACAATAAATGATGAGATGGAATGGATTAGATGAAATAAAATTATTTTTTAAATATTTCATTGGGAATGAAAAGGCTTAGAGAGAGAGAGAGAGAGAGAGAGAGAGAGAGAGAGAGAGAGAGAGAGAGAGAGAGAGAGAGAGAGAGAGAGAGAGAGAGAGAGAGAGAGAGAGAGAGAGAGAGAGAGAGAGAGAGAAGAGAGAGAAGAGAGAGAAAGAGTTTCATCGGGAAGGAAAACGTTAGAAAGAGAGAGAGAGAGAGAGAGTACTGTTTATGTGAGGAAAAGAAAAGTGGCCATTTTACGACCAAATAAAAAAACAGAAGTAGCAATTTCCTAGGGATGTCCAAATTAATCTGTCAAGTATCAATTTTTAATTTTATAGATAGACAAATAGGTAATATCTGTCATGTAAATTTTGATTGACCGGTAGTGTACACAAAGATTGTCAACGCCATTAAATATCATGCAATGAAATAGTGGTAATACTAATGTTCGATTTAAGAAACAGTTAATATTTAGTTTACGAAATAGTAATACTACTAGTGTTCGGTTTAAAAAATAGTCAGTGTTTAATTTACGACATAATGACAGTACTAGTTTACGAATTAGTGATAGTACTAGTGTTCATATAAGAAATAGTCAGTGTTTAGTTTACGAAACAGTAATAATACTAGTGTTCAATTTAAGAAATAATCAGTTTTAGTTTACGAAATAGTCAATGTCCAATTTAGGAAATAGTGATAGTACTAGTGTTCGGTTTAAGATATAATCATTGTTTAGTTTAAGAAATAGTATTATGTTTAAGAAGTAGTCAATGTTCAGTTTAAGAAATAGTAATAGTACTAGTGTTTAGTTTAATAAATAATTAGTGTTTGGTTTAAGAAATAGTCAGTGTTCAGTTGAAAAAGTAATGATAGTACTAGTGTTTAGTTTAAGAAATAGTCACTGTATAGTTTAAGAAATAATGTTCACTTTAAAAAGTAGTCAGTGTTCAGTTTAAGAAATAGTGATAGTACTAGTAATCCGTTTAAAAAATAACCAGTGTTCAGTTATAGAAATAGTCAGTGTTTAATTTAAAAAAATAGTAGCAGTACCATGGTGCAGTTTTAGAAATAGTTAGTGTTAAGTTCTAAATATAATCAATGTTCAATTCTAGAAATAAACAATGTTCAGTTATCAAAATAATCAATGTTTATATGACATAACACAAACTTAAAAAATTGTTCAAACCAAAGATAAAATCACTATTTCGAAATAAAAATAAGCATTGTTTATAAAACTGAGAAATGAAAATTTTCTTCATTTTTGGTCTTGTAATATTATTACTTAGTTTGTTCTAAAAAAATTATGAAACAATGGTCAAATAAACAAACAAACAATAAAATAAGAAAGAATGTATTGTTTAAGGAGTGAGAGTAGTGTGACAGGAGAGAATGAGGAGAGGTGAAATGAGAGAGGAGAGAAGAAAAAAAGTTGATGTGGATGAGTGAGGTGAGAAGAGAGAGAAATTTGATGGGAATATGTGAAAAAAGAGAGAGGGAGAGAGGAGATAAGAACGATGGAGGGAGGGAGGAAAGGTAAGTGTGTTTGTGTGATATGACGCGCATGACTAGCAAGTTAGCTTTTGCTTTTGTTTTTGTTTTTTTTTAAATTTTATTATTATGTTAAATTTTGTCTTTTTTATTAAAGTTTAAATCCATTTTATTAAAATTTAAGTCCTTTTTATTAAATAAAGTTAGTAGATGGTTTTTTGTTAATAAAAAGTTTAGAGAAGCCATTTTCATTAAAGCTCCCAATAAAAAATCGGTACAAACTAAAAATGAAAGTATATGATAAAAAATTTAGCCATAAATATAAATATACCATATGTAACATTTCTAACAATAAATGAACATATTTATAAACAAAAAATATTGTAAAAGTCATATTTAGAATAGGAATGTGATTGTGTAAATCCTAGTAGATATGAGAATGTATCTTATATTCCCATTAGGAGTTGATTAACTATTAAATGTTTTTGCCTATCCTACTACTATAAATAAAGGCACAATGGGCTGATACAAACACACCTCACAATTAAATCACTCTCTCCTCTCTCATTGCCGTCGGCCCCCCTCTCTCTAAACCCTAAAGATCGTTCAATCAAATAGACCTACAACAAATATTTTATTATTGAAATAATTAATGACATCTATTAAAACCTAAGGACCTTGATCAAAAATTGAAAAGGATGAAGGTTTTAATCCATGAAGTAGCAAAAAAAGAGATGTGAACCTAATTTCTCTTATACACACACACACATAAGTGAAGAATATCACACCACTCAAACTATCTTATATATATATATAGACACACACACACAAGTGAAGAATATCACATTACTCAAACTAATTTGTCTAAGATGGAGGCCGCTGCATAATATAAACCTAATATTATTGGAAATGCATTTTTGTTTGAATATTGTAGGATGCATGCATGATAAAAATATCAAATATCTGCTGGTGTGGAAGGGAACTAGGGTATTATTACAAAAGGCTGAGCAACGTGGTTTATTGTTAATTAATATACTTATTTATGATGAACCTGCGCTCTCCACTCTCCATGCATATGATGTCATATTATATATGTGGGATATACTTAATGATAATGAATTCCACATTGATGAAATAAGAGATTTTGCATGTGCTTATAAGTAGTTGAGCTTCTTCTTATATTGTCATTTAATTTTATGGTAAAACCTCAATTTTTTCAATACTGCATTATACATGTGCTTAATTTGACCTATATAAATAAGTACAGATACTTAACTAATTTTGTAGATCTCTCTCTGCAAATAATCAAAACGAGAAATAGAGTGACAAATAAAAACTTCAGCCTACATACGTAGGGATTGGAAGATCATAATTCCTACTATATATGTTGCTAGAAATCAAACCAACATTTTTATAACAGAAACTGTATATGCATTCTCCATAAACATCTCGATCAACGATAGAAAACTGGAGATGGTTTTACTTGTGTTAGTTTGATCATGAGTTGTTTAATAAGTTTCTTTTAGAGTTAATTGATAGGGATTTTACCACCTGCAAAGTAAGGATAAAAACACTTAAAAATACTTGTACGAGTACAAGGTTGTCGTAGTATAGCAGCTCAAGTAAGGTCGTTCTCCACAGGGATTGAATGAATAATCTATGTTAAAATCAAATCTTAATTAATTATTTGAAAACAAAATTGGGAAAATGTTGATTTTATTACCTAAAATATTAAAAACGAATTTAATGAAAAACAATTAAATAAATTTGCAAAGTAAATAAAACAAAAGAAAATAATTTGAAAATAAATTTGAGGGTTCTGCCGTCACCTTAACAATCCTACATAGTTCTTCCAATTACTTATGAATTACCCATGCATATTTTGAAGGTTAGGTTTTCCTAAAGTATGCCCTACTTGGAACCTCCAACATAGAACGTATATCTAACATGCAACCCGTCCGTGACGTCCAGATCGAATATGAACATGCAAGACTCATTAAGTTTTGTGAAATCCTTTTGAAAAAAACCATATAACCCTTAAGACGTGTCGTCCATCTTAAGAAGTTACACATATTAACCACAAGAAGCCATAGCCAATTTCAGGGACAGCCCTCCGGCAAAATTGCATCAAATTACTTTTCTAAATATCCTAATGGTGACCAACCATCAAGACAATTAGATAGTTTCAAGCACAGTGATTAATAAATCAAAACTTACATGCATAAATTCATAAGCAAATTGAAAAGAAACTATATATTCTTGCTAGCAAACGAAATTAGTTACTAACAACCATAAAACAAAATATTATTAAAAACATGGATAGAAAACACCTTGAAAATAAACTTGAAAAACCCTCAATAGTGCGTGCGTTTCCTCATATGTTGTGTCCCGAACCCTAATGGCTAGAAAACCTTATTTATACTACTAGAAAATAAAACCCTCCTAGAAAAGGTCTTAGAATAAAACTAGGAAACCAAATAAAATAATAAAACAGAAAATAAAAGGTTTCCTATTTGAACTAAAATTCGGAGTTATCAGAAAATCAAACTTTTGACCGACCAAATCAATTCTAATTTGGTCCCAAAATGTCTCTTTTGAAATCTGAAGACGTTCTCTACAAATCCTCAGAAGGAATCTTCGTCAAAATATGCCCTCTTGACCTCCAAAATACCCAAAACGTCCAGAAACGTCAATCTGGGAAAGCTACGCGCTGGGCCATTATTTCATCGCCACAGTCAAACAGCTAAGTAGAAAAATCTGAAACATTGATACAATCATCTTGAAAGACTCATGAACATCCTCCAATTGGAATCACTCCAAAATTCATCCGTTTGATCACTTTTTGCTCAAGAGGAAGTCGAATGTCCTACATTTAAAATATATAACAAAGTATCAAAATTCTATCAAAATAACCAATAAATTATAACTAAGATTAGAGAAAAATATATAATAAAATATCGACTAATCATTAATTAACTGGATAAGCAATATATATAATCTGCTCATCAGAGATCTTGCCAGGCTCCAAGCTGATGGAGATCCTACGTATACTCCAGTCCATATTATATTATGTAGCAAGCTCGTGAACAGAAGTGGTGTTAGTGTATAAGCATTGAGCTAATCTGAGTTTAGAATAAATAAGCCTTGTATTTAGTTGTGTATTCACTGTGGTAATTTTCACCAAGTGTAGGGCTCATATTGTAATTGTGTCTAAGTGACAAGTGTAAGAATCCTTGAGTCTAGCTAGATGAGTGGCTGAGATCTTTTCTGCTTCAGTAGAGAGAATCCATATGGATAACTAACCGGTGTGCATAGTGTGAGTGAGTGTGCAAGGAAATAAAAAGGAAACGTTCTCTCTGCAATTTTGGCAGAGAGCAAAAGCATCAAATCCTTCTCCATTTTTTTTGTGCTTTAATTTTCCTCTTCTTCCTTCAATCAACAAACACTCATAGAAAGTAAACTTCATCATGGTATCAGAGCAAGGTTGTCCACGTGTAGGCTTGAAAATCCATCACACGTGCGGGGGCGTGTTGAGAGTTGTCCCACATTAGTGAGAGACAAGGTTTGCTATGTGCTTATATAGTATTGGGCTACTCCCCATACTGCCAATTGGTTTTATGGTGGAACCTCAATTTCATCATGGTATCAGTTGTGGGCCCGTGCAAGCCAACGAGCTTATGTGCAAGCCAATGAGCTTGTCACCACTCGAAATGAAACAAGTCTGAGCTCTTAATATAGAGACGATCGCTGAGTTCTAATTGAAAACAAGTGGGCCCAACGTGAGCCGACCTCTAAGTTTCAATTACCGATGTGGATCTCCACGTGTGAACCACTAAATGAGGTTACACGTGAGGTGGAGTGTTAAACTGTCCCACATCGGTGGGGTCAAGAAAACCAAAGGGGTTTAAATAGTATTACCCCACTCTAACTAATACCAAGGCATTTTGTGGTAAAACCCCACACCTGACGGATTTGGCAGGTGGTTAAGTTGGGAACAGTATCGGTGTCGTTAGTGTGGGACGGATCCGGCGATCCAAAAATTCCATCAAGTGGGTCATCAGATAGCTTAGTTATGACAATTAAGAATCAAACTGAAAGACCGAATAATTAAATCCGGCTTGTTACAACTTAAATCACTTTTCGAGAATACAGTTCAAATTCAAAGGGACCTTAATAACCTGAAGCACAATGGACAACTGCACAGAAAACCAAAAAAGACTCATCCTACTACAAAGCCAAATTTAATCCATCTTCTTAATTCTTGATCCATTTGTATCTGTGAACAGATAAATTTATCAGTGCTTAGACCTTCGGGATGAAAACATTGAAGCTGGAGATGACAAAATAGACCATATGTTCGGTACTTCTTACTGCGATCACCATGAATTCATCAAGACAAGCTTGATTACATAAATTATTAAGCATACATTGTGGACAGAAATTAACTCTAGCAATGTGAACCACAAGGCAAAGATTACAACACATGTGGCCCGCCTAACCGAGACCTAGTATCAAAATCTTCGTAACTTATCTCCACCAAAAACATACGATTGCTAGATTCTATGGACGATAAGTGTGATTGTCTCTTCTCTGCTTGAGTGAAACTCCGGATACGCGGATGCGGAGTTACAATGAAATAAAATGACAACTATGAAATCTAAGGATGCCACGGCCTATGGACAAAAGTAAGCAGATCAGCTGCTTAGAAACAACTGTAACTTATACAACCAACGGTGGTAAGGGGTACCATTTATGAAAAGATACCCTTAGTTTCACATGGCACGAGACGATAGCTACCCATAACAACTGCATTGCAGTCTGCACTCGATGACGCAAATTAGTTATTTCTTTAACCAACTAACTGAACTAACTGCAAATAGCTCTGTAGCCTCACATAACATAGGCCATATCAACCAAGTGCTCGAGTAAAAAACTGCTAACCCTCCCTCATAACAAACATTAGAACATCAAAAAAGTGCACGCAAACCTTACATCGTGCACGCAAACCTTACATTTTACGGTTTAAGTTTCTCGCTAAATTTCCGGAAATAAGAAACAGAATATGCTATATTTGGCCCAAAACAAAACGTAATGACGTTCTATAATTCATGAAGCCGACCCTACTTAGTGAGTAAGGCTTTCTTGTTGTAAGGAACATAATATATTAAACTAAACTAGTCATTTATGGCAGTTGGGAGGCTTTTCCTTCTTTAGCTCGTGCAAATCAGCTTGGGGAAGCTTTTCAGCACTGTCGCTGGTCGTGGGTTCCTCGATCAGCCAACCAGGCGGCGAATTCACTTACGTTGCGGGAGTGTGCGGAGATGTGTGATATTGTGTGGGTTGATAGGCCCCCATCTTCGCTGGTCTTCGTTCTTAACAATGATGGCCTTCCTTGTCCTCCTTAATTTTTGTGCGGCTTAGTCTGGGGTGACACTTCCATTTGGTGGGAGTGTCTTTGATGTACCCCCCTTCTTTGCTTGTTATTGTCTTTTTATTGGTTGTTTGCCTGCTGTGGGCCTTCCTTTGTTCTCTTTTGGTCTCTGTGCCCTGGAATGAATTTTTCCTTGTTCTCAAAAAAAAAAAAAAAAAAAAAAAAAAAAACTAGTCATTCATTGATCTGAAACTACTCATGGCATTGATCTGTAAATACACGAACTAAACTAGTAACATTACAACCCAGATGCATTTCCAGTTGAAAACTTCACAAATAAATTATAAAAATAACAAAAAAAATTGAATTTTTGTGACTGAGGTGAGCTGGAATAAACAGGGTCAATCGATTCAGAGAACAAATATTAGTTATTAAACACAATACAGATCAAAGGAAAAGAACTTTAAGCAAATTAAGTGAGTTGAAATAGTGCAAGTAGCAACAGTGGCGAAGCCAGGATTTCTCGGAGGGAGGGGCGAACTTAAAAAAGTGCAACCGTGGAAGTCAGCGGCTCAGTGGCTGGCTGGAGAGCCTGAAGTGAGACTGCTGTGAGAGTGAGGGAAGGGAACCGGCTGGGCTGGAGAGGAAACGGCTCAGGCTTGGCTGTTGGCTCCATTCTGTTCTTTCACACAGTCCACCGGTGCTGGGATTTGGGGAGCAGCTGTTGTGCTGCTCTCTGTCTGTAATGGACCAGGATCCTCTCCGGAACCTTGTGTGCGGATCTCGTGAGGATTAACTGATCCTAAGCGTTCAGAACCAAGGTTCTAAAAAACGTTATGCGCTAGTAGGGCGGCGAACTGGCGCCTAGCGCCTAGGCGGCCTAGGCGGATTAAGATAAATTTTTTATATATTTTATGAATTAATTAAATTTACTATATCAAATGTAAATAATTATTGACGTTATTTTTATAAAAGAACATACATATGTGAACGTTTTATGTACATACATAAAATGCTTGCTGATGAAAATAATTTATAATTTATTATATATATATATATATTATATATATATTCCAAACTTTTAAAAATATAAAAACCCCACATGGATGGTTTCATTATTAAAAGTTAAAACTATCAACCATCAACCTCACCTCTTTCACATCACCCGTCCATCAAGATGTTTGAAATTTCTCTCTTAATAGGCTTCTCGATGTATTCACATCACCTCTTTCATTATTAAATAATTTATAATATATATATATATATATATAATATACTTGGTGGTTGTGAGAATTAAAGCCGAGTCCATGGTTTTCTTTCTTTAAAACCATCTTGGATTTGAGATCCCAGTCAACACCACATAGAAATGTTTTTTTTTTCTTTCTCTCTCTCTCTCTCTCTCTCTCTCTCTCTTCCCTTATCTTCACAGACTACTCTCTCTCCCTCATCTTCACAGACGACTCTCTCTCTCTCTTCCCTCATCTTCACAGACGAGCTGCAAAAATTCACTGGCAGCACTGGCTGATCCGATCTTCGCCCGTTATCATCGCCGGTGGCAGTAAGAAGAAGACGGGCCCGTTGTTAGCGAGGGCGAGGCATACGGTCCGCGCTGAGCCTTTTCCTTCGTCCCCAAACCTGTGCAGCAGAAGTCCCGTAGAAGAAGTTCAGAACAGAGGAGATGGAGCGGAGCCTGGGTTTTCCGGTAGGGGGGAGGGGCTGAACCGGCGCTGGGGCTATGTTTTCCGGCGAGGGGAGTGGCGACGGCCACTCCTCGCCCTCACGTGGCTTAGCAACCAGAAGAGGAAAAGCTCTCTTCTTTGTGGTGGTGGAGGTTGACACCGACATCGAGCGCTTCGTGGGCAACTGGGTTTCTCCGACCGCCGCCAGAAGACGCGAACCGCCCACCGCATTGCTGCAACTAGAGAATGCCATCTGTCTCTCCCGGCAAAGATCAACGGTCTCAAGTTTCGAACTAGTTATTTATTGCAGAGTTTGAAGGGGAAGAAGACCGGACTCCGTTCTGGAGGGACAAAAGGTCGAGATGGGCTGGTCTTTGACGGCTCAACTCAATTTTTGGTTCTAAAGTTATTGGGCCGTGGGTAACTATCTTTCATTGATCCGTCCTGGTTGTACTTATGAGTGATGGTTTTTTTTTTTTTTTTTTTTTTTTTTTTTTCAAACAAAAAACTACCGGTTTTAGTTAAACATTTTATTTATGAGTTTTGTTATACTCAATGTTTAAAATATCGGTATCAGATAAATATAGATATGCAAATTTATGAAAATATTGATGGATGAATCAATATCGATATCGGTTGCCTTTAATAGAAATGATAGAAATTTGGTCAAAACGTGGAAATTCAAAAAGAAACTTTAGAAAATGTCACACTAGTTTAAACTAAATGTATGAGTTTCTCTGTTATTTAACTGAAATGTCAGAAATAGAGACCAAAACTGTCAATTTTAGCTGAAATTTAAGAGTTTCTCCACTATTGGGTGAAGTCTAAACTTCTCCCTCTTTACATATTTTTTTTCTAATTTTTATATATTTTTACGAAATTATTGAATGTATCGTAAAAATTTCAAACACAGCACATACTATTTTCACACTCACCTTTTTGACTAAATGGTATATGATAAATTGGATGGGACTACGACATATATATATTTTTGGAAACATAGCTTTCAAAACGTTTTTACAAGTCGTGGTTCAATCCCCACCCACGCTACTAATACCATTTAAAGTAGTTTAGTAACTTAATACGGCGTATGACACTATTCACTTTGTTTAATTTGAGCCCATCACCTTTTAGGTCATTACTCAAAGGTATCCATGCAAAATTCTTTGAAAGATGAATCATTTAATCTGACATTTGGCGCATTTTTCCTCAACACTATAAATTATAGTGTATGCTCAGCATACATCTAAAAACCTGTCACTTGTTTTTTCACATAACTTTGGTTTAACTTTTTTTCAAAATTGAAAAGATAACATTTAATGTGAAAGTTAACTAGAACTAGATAAAAAGATATGTGGCAAATGATAAGGTGTATAGTAAGCATACATCATAATTTATGGTAGTGAAAAAAAGACTCATTAATAGAATATTGTTGAAGCAAAAGATTTTCCTCCAAAATCATATCAAGTACACAACCACATTTGAAGATGGAAATGGCAGCTCCCTATAGTAAGTTTGACTTTAAATTTTGAGGATACGTGAGTACGAAATATATATTAGCCACAATATTATATTAGGTTAAGATTTAAAGTATTTGACAACTTAATAAAGAAAAATCAACTTAAATCTATGAACCTTTAGAAAACTCATTTTATTGTTTTGTTTTATTAAGTTATCAAATATTTTAAGTCTATAAACTAATCTAATCTTATGGTTAATTTGCATTTGATCTTCGTAAGTTCTCATTTGAGGACCTTAAGAGAGCATTACTCTTTAATTTAATAGGAAAATTGGTTACTGCAAAACAACCAGCTGGAAGTAGTAGAGTACTGTGTTTTTTTATATTTGGGGGTGGAGGGGCATCCACAAATCTTGATTGATTGGAAACCAAGTTTAAACCCACTTCACTTTGTTCACCCCCCCCGCCCCACCCCCAAAAAAAAGTTAAAACCAGATAACAAATTCTACTAATTTGTTATAAAAGTGAATCAGATCATTTGAGAAACAAAGGAATCTAAAAGTGAATCAGTGTGGGTAGGGAGATGGATAAAATTAGACTAGAGACCTAGAGTTTTTTTTAAAAAAAAAAAATTAATTCACGATTAGTAAGAGGTGGAAGAGAGTTTGAAACTATTACATTAATTTAGAGAAGCGAAGAAATTTCAAACTCGGAACGCATGGATAAAAACTCAACACCTTATCCACTAGAATATTAAAGTGGAAATTCAGAGTTCAAAATCTTACTTTGTATCGGATATGTAGGGAAATGAATTATAATATGTGCATATAATGATAAATTTTGATGAATACTACGATCAATTTTTAAAACCATATAAATTTGGTTAGCATAAAAAAGGTTTATGAATTTCACATTATATACTGGTAACAAAATAAAGATACAAGAATTTCACATTGGAATATTAACAAAATCAAATGACTTATGTTTAGTTGTTTCACGTCTAACAACACCGAGACATTTTATGATCCAAACTCCACAATATTTATCGTGTTATGCAAGTAATATATAATGCAAGCAGGAAAATAGTGTCAATGTAAGTATAGAGAACTGTTGACCCTTCGATGTTCTCTCCAAATCTAGGCATTTGTATCAAATCGAGCCTCTACGTAGCAACTGATCATGACCCTCCATCGTCCCTTCACTGGGAGTTGAGCCTCCATGCATCATCACAAATCACATGTTGAAATTTGTCAAGAAACATCAAATTTATTAGTTTGAAGAAAGAAAGAAAAGTTGATTAGATTAGACTAAGAGAGACGAAGTGAATTACCTGGGCATAATCACCTTTCTGATGAAAGTTGATCCGCTTCCTAATAAACTTCATATGCAAACACAAGGTCGAGAATCAAGATGTTGAATTCCATGCAAACCCTTGTCAAATGAACAGTCTCTTGCTTATTCCTCAGGCTCGCTGTCTCTTCGACCTATCAACATTCTATGGTAGCAGGCTAGCTAGTCACCATTAAGTAAACACTAAACCACATTATTTTTCTAATTAATTAAGGACTTGCTTATACGGCTCATGCTAATCACATTC
The DNA here is from genome assembly GCA_036320875.1 of Cotoneaster glaucophyllus. NCBI lineage: Eukaryota > Viridiplantae > Streptophyta > Magnoliopsida > Rosales > Rosaceae > Cotoneaster > Cotoneaster glaucophyllus. The sequence continues at coordinate 32,675,712 of CM070069.1, read as the reverse complement.
TACAGTTCGAAACCAAGGAAATATGTACTTTAGTGTAAGTAGCTTAATCTAATTTGGTAACTAGATTAGTTTCAAATCCAATTTAATTAGTATAACCGACATACACCTGTAAATAGAAAGTTGGTGGTCGCAACCGCAAAAACTAGGGTAAAATTTCAACGATTATCAAAATTATGATGTTAAATTACCACAAAAGTTGTACTTAGCAACTTATAGCCAGCCTATTACTATTTCTTTCAATTTCTTTCTTCTTCATATTTCAAAAGGAAAAGAAGGAAAGCCAAAAGATACCTAAACCACTTCCCATATGAATCTGATAAATGCATATATATAAACTGGATTAGCTTGGGAGTTTTTGCTCTTTTTTTTTCCCTTCTAGGTTATTGACTGTTTTATGCATAACTCAATAAATTTATAGGTTACTGCAGTCGTTCTCGATCAACTACTAGGTCATACTCCAAGATGCCACAGAATAAATAGCTAGTTACCTACTAATAAGCTGCCTTGTTTAACTTCTTAGATGATCAATCAAGTTGATTAATTTAGAAAGAAAAAAACATGATTACTTTCTAATTAGGGTTTTCAAGGGTACTATATATGCCTAACCTTCACCTTAGGCAGGGCCAGCCCAGGCGCAGTGCGGGCAGGGCAACCGTCTAGGGCCCAAAATAATTGAGGGCACCAAAATTATTAGGGTGGTATATTTATATATGTTTTCATAAGAGTATAAATTTACAAAATTTGGTTCAATGACAAAGAAATTTAACTAGAATTGGTGGTTTTGTTGTTTGAAATTAATGAGGAGGTCTTGGGTTCAAAACACCATGTGTCCTTATTTACTTTTCAATTTTTACAAATTTATTTTCATAAGAGTATAAATATATAAAATTTGGCTAAATGATCAAGAAGTTAAATTAGAATCAATGGTTTTTGTTGTTTAAAATTAACGAGAGGTCCTAAGTTCGAAATGCTAAGTGCATGTTTATTCTTTTCCATTTTTACGAATTTTTGTTTGGTTGTTTATTTATTTTTAATTAGTAGCTATGTGAGTTGTTATTTTAAAATATTTGTTCTAATTCAAGTCTAATCTTCGACAAAGTGTAATGCGTTGATCAAATTTTTAGACCAAATTCGCAAATCATATGACGTGTTATCAAAAAGTTTAATTTAGTACCCATTTGTTACTTATACAAATCAATTAAAGACTCAAAACATCATTATTTTTTTTAGTCTCATATTGACAAGATTAGTAAATAAGAAAAAACATCTCACGATTTATACAAAAACACTTTAAAACTTCAGATGGAAAACAAAACTCATATCTATCTACTTGTAAACCCGGAGTTTTTTTGTTTCCTTCTCACGATACAAAATAAATTAGTTTTTCCGTGTTTTTAAATTATTAAGTTTGAAGTGTTTTTCTAAGTATAATTTTATCGATGTCTTACATGTGAACACAAATAATTTTCTTATATAAAGTGAAGACACATTTTTAACGTCCTTCCGAGCCTCTAAAATCTCTAGACTGGCCTGACCTTAGGTTTCAGGTCGAACAGACAATGAAACTAAGATTATTTGCAAAGGGACTGCTCACTTGACAAGCATAGCATGGAATCCACTCACCCATATCAAAACATATCAACACATCCGCAATCCTCGATCATATTTGTTGACTTTTTAGATTTCTGCAAAAATCTCACACAAGTTATCATCCCATCTGAAAAAGAAAAAAAAAAACAAAACAAACATATTTGATTTGGACTAAGTACGTAAATCAAACTAAATAATTAGCACAACTACGGAAGAACGTATACGTACGTTAAAGCGGAAGAAGAGAGGGAGAAGAACGTGGTTGTGGATGCAAATTTTCTCCTCTTCGATCTTGGACGAATTTGCACCTACAAAACAAGTAGCACCTTAGGTAAAGGCCAAGAGCCTCACGCGCCCAAGATGAATGGGGGGGCTTTGGCCGAAGAACCTCTGATGCCAAAGTTAGAATTATAGAGAGAAAAGTGTTTAGTGAATTTGGAATTTTTTGCAAGAGACTTGGAATGACTTTGTGGTGAGAATGGGTGCCTATTTATAGGGTTAGGCCTTTCCCCATTTTGAATAATGATGACCGGCCACTAAGGGTTTTTGGGTTTAATTTCATGTTTAATTAGCCAATTTATTGGCTAATTAAATATAAAAATAATGAATGGGTGGTTATAAAAATAAATGATTATTTTAATTTGAGTAATAACTTAGGGTAAATGGGAAAGATGAGGATGGGAATAGTGGAGAGAGATGGCCGGCCCTTTAACTACTTTTTGGTTTAAATTGTATAATTTTAATAGGTAATTAATGGATTAAATGGGTAATTAATCTATTAATTTACCCATTAATATTATTTTGGAGGTTACTTTGCAAGAAAATGATTTGATGAGATGGATTTGATTTGGTTACCTCTTTTTGGAGCATTTTTTATTTTGTTGAAGGATGATTGTCTGCTGCTCGCGTGTAGAAATCCCGGTGTACCTCAGGGGTAGTTTGGTCATTTTCTGCTAAAATGTCCACGTGTCGCCTTGTAATTATTTTTGGCTCCACAGTGGTCTTTTCAGCAAGAGACCTAACTGGGAGGTGTAATACAGCTGCTGGGTTTGAGCTTCATTTTATAGAGAGAAGAAGGAATCTTTCTATGATTATCATTTTCAATTGCAAATCATTGGTGGAGCGTGCGAATTCTATGCGGATCTTCATATCAGCTAAGTCCGTACTACACGTAACAGATCATTGACTAATCGATATTGAATTAATGTTGTGTTTCCCTCTCATGAGAAATAGTTTAAAAAGTTAATTATAGGTAAGATTCATTGGTAGAGGATCATTAGACGGTGTAAATTGTAGTAGCTGTGCCATCAGGGATTTCTAGGACAACATACGTAGTCCGACGTTCATGTAAAACTTTTAACGTGCTGGACCACTCACTTTATAGCTTATGATTAATTCACAATTAATGCTAAGCAGATTAATTTTTCAAGCTAAGGAGATTTTTAAAAGTGGAGTTTTCATAGATTCTCTTTTACCTTATGTTTTTTGTACAATGTTTGATAATATTGGTACGAGAATTAACGTTAAACTGTGAGGTGATAGAGAGTTCACGGAGAGTCCCACTTTGAAAGAGTTTCCTAAATATTTCTCAATTGGTAAATTATATGTTGTGTCATCGATAGTAAATAAACATGTTAATCACACTCAAATAATAATTCAATCGTCAACAATCACTTCATATAGTTTACAAAATTTGATTTAAATAATCAGTCTTTCTAACATTACCTTTAATTCATTAGCTATCTCACTTTCCACTCATTTGTTTCATGTTACTTTTTTGCTTCGGATGATTATATATCCACCTTAATTTGTTCTCTTTTAACATATTTCTTAAAAGTAACCCTTGATGGTTGGCTGAAATTTCATGATATTTGGACAATAAATACACAAGATTTTTTATGGATCATTTTGATTCAGGTCCCTAATCAGTCTAATTGTTAGATTGAAACCTTGTTTGTTTAAATATTTTGATTGAGGTCTTTAGCATCATTTAAGAGATTTAACTCATGTATTTATGCATTTAATTAATGTCCCACAAATTATGAAATTTAAACAAATTCAAATAATATTTTTAAAATACTTAAAAATCAATAATAAAGTAATATTGTTCTTCACAAAATTATAGCAAAAAAATAATGTACCCACATAATTATTAATATATTTTAAAAAATACCTACTGATATATTTTAAAACATAAAATAAATACATATATTTAGCATGTATACATTTAGCAAAATTAAAAATGAGTACAAATAAATTAGAAAATATGGGTACAATTAAAAATAAAATTAAAAAAAATATGGGCACAAAAAGAAATTAATATATGGGTACAAGTTAAAACAAAAAGGAAAATTGGTACAAATTGAAAAAGGGTTGCAAATAAAAAAAGAAAAACTAATGAAAATGACTTCAAAACTTTGAATTTTAACCAAAAACCATATACTAACTTTATTTAACGATAAGGACAAAAGATAAAAAATGAAAAATAATCTAACCCAAGCGTGTGTACGTGCACGCCAACCTATTCAAATATCAGATCAAATCAAACCTTTACATTGGGCAGTTAGAACCGAAAAGAAAACACACGTGCAGTGCAAAAAAAGTAGTGGGAGTAGTACAATAAATGATGAGATGGAATGGATTAGATGAAATAAAATTATTTTTTAAATATTTCATTGGGAATGAAAAGGCTCAGAGAGAGAGAGAGAGAGTACTGTTTATGCGAGGAAAAGAAAAGTGGCAATTTTAAGACCAAATAAAAAAACAGAAGTAGCAATTTCCTAGGGATGTCCAAATTAATCTGTCAAGTATCAATTTTTAATTTTATAGATAGACATATAGGTAATATCTGTCATGTAAATTTTGATTGACTGGTAGTGTACACAAAGATTGTCAAAGCCATTATGTGAGATCCCACATCGCCCAGGGGAGTGATCCTTATATGTATATTCTCATCCCTACCTAGCGCGAGGCCTTTTGGGAGCTCACTGGCTTCGGGTTCCACGGGAACTCTGAAGTTAAGCGAGTAGCGCGCGAGAGCACTCCCATGATGGGTGACCCGCTGGGAAGTTCTCGTGTGAGTTCCCAGAAACAAAACCGTGAGGGCGTAGTCGGGGCCCAAAGCGGACAATATCGTGCTACGGTGGTGGAGCGGGCCCGGGAAGTGGTGGACCCCGGGCCGGGATGTGACACATTAAATATCATGCAATGAAATAGTGGTAATACTAATGTTCGATTTAAGAAACAGTTAATATTTAGTTTACGAAATAGTAATACTACTAGTGTTCGGTTTAAGAAATAGTCAGTGTTTAATTTACGAAATAATGATAGTACTAGTTTACGAATTAGTGATAGTACTAGTGTTCGTATAAGAAATAGTCAGTGTTTAGTTTACGAAACAGTAATAATACTAGTGTTCAGTTTAAGAAATAATCAGTTTTAGTTTACGAAATAGTCAATGTCCAATTTAGGAAATAGTGATAGTACTAGTGTTCGGTTTAAGATATAATCATTGTTTAGTTTAAGAAATAGTATTATGTTTAAGAAGTAATCAATGTTCAGTTTAATAAATAGTAATAGTACTAGTGTTTAGTTTAATAAATAATTAGTGTTTGGTTTAAGAAATAGTCAGTGTTCAGTTTAAAAAGTAATGATAGTACTAGTGTTTAGTTTAAGAAATAGTCACTGTATAGTTTAAGAAATAATGTTCACTTTAAAAAGTAGTCAGTGTTCAGTTTAAGAAATAGTGATAGTACTAGTAATCCGTTTAAAAAATAACCAGTGTTCAATTATAGAAATAGTCAGTGTTTAATTTAAAAAATTAGTAGTAGTACCATGGTGCAGTTTTAGAAATAGTTAGTGTGAAGTTCTAAATATAATCAATGTTCAATTCTAGAAATAAACAATGTTCAGTTATCAAAATAATCAATGTTTATATGACATAACACAAACTTAAAAATTTGTTCAAACCAAAGATAAAATCACTATTTCGAAATAAAAATAAGCATTGTTTATAAAACTGAGAAATGAAAAATTTCTTCATTTTTGGTCTTGTAATATTATTACTTAGTTTGTTCTAAAAAAATTATGAAACAATGGTCAAATAAACAAACAAACAATAAAATAAGAAAGAATGTATTGTTTAAGGAGTAAGAGTAGTGTGACAGGAGAGAATGACGAGAGGTGAAATGAGAGAGGAGAGAGAAGAAAAAAAGTTGATGTGGATGGGTGAGGTGAAAAGAGAGAGAAATTTGATGGGAATATGTAAAAAAAAAAGGGAGAGAGGAGATAAGAACGATGGAGGGAGGGAGGAAAGGTAAGTGTGTTTGTGTGATATGACGCGCAGGACTAGCAAGTCAGCTTTTGCTTTTGTTTTTTTTTTTAATTTTATTATTATGTTAATTTTTTTCCTTTTTATTAAAGTTTAAATCATTTTTATTAAAATTTAAGTCATTTTTATTAAATAAAGTTAGTAGATGGTTTTTGGTGAATAAAAAGTTTAGAGAAGCCATTTTCATTAAAGCTCCCAATAAAAAATGGGTACAAACTAAAAATGAAAGTATATGATAAAAAATTTAGCCATAAATATAAATATACCATATGTAATATTTCTAACAATAAATGAACATATTTAGAAATAAAAAATATTGTAAAAGTCATATTAGAATAGGAATGTGATTGTGTAAATCCTAGTAGATATGGGAATGTATCTTATATTCCCATTAGGAGTTGATTAGCTATTAAATGTTTTTGCCTATCCTACTACTATAAATAAAGGCACAATGAGATGATACAAACACACCTCACAATTAAATCACTATCTCCTCTCTCTCATTGCCGCGGGCCCCCCTCTCTCTAAACCCTAAAGATCGTTCAATCAAATAGACCTACAACAAATATTTTATTATTGAAATAATTAATGACATCTATTAAAACCTAAGGACCTTGATCAAAAATTGAAATGGATTAAGGTTTTAATCAATGGAGTAGCAAAAAGAGAAATTAGGTTCACACACACACAAAGTGAAGAATATCACACCACTCAAACTAATTTGTCTAAGATGGAGGCCGCTGCATAATATAAACCTAATATTATTGGAAATGCATTTTTGTTTGAATATTGTAGGATGCATGCATGATTGAATAAGGTTAATTATCCCATGTGGATGCATCAATATAAAAATATCTGCTGGTGTGGAAGGGAACTAAGGTATTATTACAAAAGGCTGAGCAACGTGGTTTATTGTTAATTAATATACTTATTTATGATGAACCTGCGCTCTCCACTCTCCATGCATATGATGTCATATTATATATGTGGGATATACTTAATGAGAATGAATCTCACATTGATGATACGCTTAAAAGTAGCTGGGCTTCTCCCTATATTGCCACTTAGTTTTATGGTGAAACCTCAATTTCTTCAATACTGCATTATACATGTGCTTAATTTGACCTATATAAATAAGTACAGATACTTAACTAATTTTGTAGATCTCTCTCTGCAAATAATCAAAACGAGAAATAGCGTAACAAATAAAAAACTTCAGCCTACATACGTACGGCTTGGAAGATCATAATTCCTACTATATATGTTGCTAGAAATCAAACCAACATTTTTATAACAGAAACTGTATATGCATTCTCCATAAACATCTCGATCAACGATAGAAAACTGGAGATGGTTTTACTTGTGTTAGTTTGATCATGAGCTGTTTAATAAGTTTATTTTAGAGTTAATTAACTGGATAAGCAATATATATATAATCTACTCATCAGAGATCTTGCCAGGCTCCAAGCTGATGGAGGTCCTACGTATACTCCAGTCCAGATTATATTATGTAGCTAGCTCGGGAACAGAAGTGGGTCATCAGATAGCTTAGTTATGACAATTAAGAATCAAACTGAAAGACCGAACAATTAAATCCGGCTTGTTACAACTTAATCACTTTTCGAGAATACAGTTCAAAGGGACCTTAGAGCAACTTCACCATTGGAGCCCTCCCCCCAGGCAATCCACTATTCAATCCACCTAGGGAACAGTAATTGCCCTTAATGAACAGTAATTACCATTTGCATCTCCACCCTTGGAACCCCCCTGGCAATTGGTAATAAAATATTAATATTTTTTTCTCACCCAATCCATAAAATATTAATATTTTTTCCTAATTTGACCGGTCCTCTCTCTCTCTCTCTCTCTCGAACAGCAGCAGCCATGGAAGCCCGGATCCTCCCTTTGTTTGGGCAGTACAACCCTCGCGCTTTTGTGCTCTCCATCGAACGGCCCAGATCTGTTATTATCCTCGTCAAAGCTGGAGCTCCGGTTGACCAGACCATCGCCGCCCTCTCTGCCCACATGGAGCCCGACGACGCCATCATCGACGGCGGTAACGAGTGGTACGAGAACACCGAGCGCCGAATCGCCGAGGCCAACGGGAGGGGAAGGAGGACGGGGAGATTCGAGAACGCCGAGGCCGAATCACCGAGCGCTGATGTCGCAGGTCAGCCATACGTCACACAGCCCTCAGGTTCTCGGGCTGGCAATCCATGCCGGGCCTGTCGCTCGGGCCTCGCCTGTCCCTCGAGCTCGCATACGCTGGAGCCCCATCCCCCGGCCCTCGGGCCCTTTCTCCTCGCCTGTCCCCCGAGCAACCAGCAACGCTGGACTTGCTCTTAATAACCTGAAGCACAATGGACAAATGCAAAGAAAACCAAAAAAGACTCATATCCTACTACAAAGCCAAATTTAATCCATCTTCTTAATTCTTGATCCATTTGTATCAGTGAACAGATAAATTTATCAGTGCTTAGACCTTTGGGATGAAAACATTGAAGCTGGAGATGACAAAACAGATCATATGTTCGGTACTTCTTCTTGCGATCACCATGAATTCATCAAGACAAGCATGATTACATAAATTATTAAGCATACATTGTGGACAGAAATTAACTCTAGCAATGTGAACCACAAGGCAAAGATTACAACACATGTGGCCCGCCTAACCGAGACCTAGTATCAAAATCTTCGTAACTTATCTCCACCAAAAACATAAAGATTGCTAGATTCTATGGACGATAAGTGTGATTGTCTCTTCTCTGCTCGAGTGAAACTATGGATAGGCGGATGCGGAGTTACAATGAAATAAAATGACAACTATGAAATCTAAGGATGCCACGGCCCATGGACAAAAGTAAGCAGATCAGCTGCTTAGAAACAACTGTAACTGATAGAGTTTAGAGATAGAAAGAAAAGTAGAGAGAGAAGTAAAAAATAAATGTGTTTGTATTTCTTGAATAATTAATACATCTGATGGTTTATATATACATTTATAAGAGAACTACTCAACTAACTAGAATAACATAGAGTTCTAGCTAAGTTTTATCCTTTGCAATACTACCCTTATTATCCCCCCTCAAACTAAACTGAGGTGTGTGAAGTGAAAGTTTGTCCCGAAGAAGATGAAAACGAGTCTTGGAAAGAGACTTAGTACATATATCAGCAATTTGAGCTTGAGTGCTGATAAAATGAACAGATACAACTTTGGACATAACTTTTTCACGGATGTAATGGTAGTCAATTTCTACATGCTTTGTCCGGGCATGGAAAATGGGATTCTTGACTAATGATATAGCTGATATGTTGTCACACCAGATTTTGGGAGGACATGGAAGTTGCAGACCAACATCAACCAAGAGCTTGCAGATCCAAGAAATGTCAGCTGCAGTGTTTGCCAAAGATCAGTATTCAGCTTCAGTAGAAGATCGTGCCACTGTGGGTTGTTTCTTGGCACTCCAACTGATGAGTGAGCTGCCAAAAAATATGCAAAAACCACCGGTGGATCTTCTATCTATGTGGCAGCCTGCCCAATCTGCATAAGAGAAGAATCAAACTCAGGAGGCAGTCCATGAAGAATTACAGAGATCAGTTCAGAGTCATCAATCGGAGCTCCGACGCTGGCTAAAGCATCAGCAATTTCTTCGATGCGCTGAAGATATGAAGCGGCAGAAGCATCACCTTTGGTTATAGAGCGAAGCCGAGATCGGAGTTCATGGATGTGAGAATGTGACGCCGTCGCGAGTCTGGATTCGAGTTTAGCCCATAGTTCTCTGGAGGAAGACACACCAACGGTGTAAGGAATCAGAGAGTCGGAGAGAGTTGAATTTATCCAGATCAGGATGTTCTGATCATTTTCGTACCAAGCGATGAACGCCGGATTCAGAGTTGAAGTGCGATTTCCAGAAGAATCACACACATATTTGGGCGGAGCCGCCTGAGATCCATCAATGATGCCGGTGAGATTGTACCGCCGGAAGATCGGAGCAAAGAGAGCGCTCTAGGTGAGGTAATTAGTGGTGGTGAGCTTGATTGGCACCATAGAACCGATGTTCAGAATCGTAATGGATGAAGGTGTGGAGCCAGCGGAGGAAGTGACCGGAGAAACAACGTCAGGGGAAGGAGATGAAGAATCTGCCATGGAGAAACAATGGCGGTTAGATTTTGATCTGGTTAGGGTTTGTACGGTGAGGAGAGGCGGTGCAGAAGCGGTTAGGATCGGAAGAGTCGGTAGACAGATGGCGATGAAACCATGATAGAGTTTAGAGATAGAAAGAAAAGTCGAGAGAGAAGTAAAAAATAAATGTGTTTGTATTTCTTGAATAATTAATACATCTGATGGTTTATATATACATTTATAAGAGAACTACTCAACTAACTAGAATAACAGAGAGTTCTAGCTAAGTTTTATCCTTTGCAATACTACCCTTATTAGTAACTTATACAACCAACGATGGTAAGGGGTACCATTTATGAAAAGATACACTTAGTGTGGATGCAAATTTTCTCCTCTTCGCGCTAAGACGGATTTGCACCTACAAAACGAATAGCACCTTAGGTTAAGGCCAAGAGCCTCACGCGCCCACGATGAATGGGGGGGGGGGCTTTGGCCGAAGAACCTCCGATGCCAAAGTTAGAAATTTAGAGAGAAAAGTGTTTAGAGAATTTGGGATTTTTTCAAGAGATTTGGAATGACTTTTTGGTGAGAATGGGTGCCTATTTATAGGATTAGGCTTCTCCCATTTTGAATGATGGTGACCGGCCACTATTGATTTTTGGGTTTATTTCATGTTTAATTAGCCAATTCAATGGCTAATTGAATATAGAAATAATAAATGGGTGGTTACAAAAATAATTGATTATTTTAATTTGGGTAATAACTTTGGGATAATGGGAATAGTGAGGATGGGATTAGTGAGGATGGGAATAGGGGTGGCCGGCCCTTTGGTTTTTTTTGGGTTGTGTTGTATAATTTAATTGGTGGTTAATGGATTAATTGGGTAATTAATCCATTAATTAACCAATTAATATTATTTTGGAGGTTACTTTGCAAGATAAGGATTTGATGAGATGGATTTGATTTGATTACCTCTTTTTTGGAGCATTTTTTATTTTGTTGAAGAATGATTGTCTGCTGCTCGCGTGTAGAAATCCCGGTGTACCTCAGGGGTAGTTTGGTCCTTTTTGCTAAAATGTCCACGTGTCGCCTTGTGATTATTTTTTGGCTCCACAAATGCCCCCACATCTGTTGGGCTGCTCGCAGGAAAGGGCAGCAGGTGTAGATATTTCCTTGCTTTTAGGAGACTTAGGACTGCTTCCTATTTTGATGTAGATTCCCTCTTCAATAGGAAATTAGATCCTTTTAGGAAAGGGAAATAAATTACTCTCAAAGCCTATTTAAGTCCACCTTAAGTGGGTTATTAAATCAACTTTGGAGAGCGATTTATTCTACCCTACAAGAGAGAGAGAGCTTAGAGGATATTTGTTCCCCCTCCTCTAGCAATCTTCTACATCTTGCCCGTGCAAAAGACCGTCTTTCGTTGATTTCTTTGTCTTCTTCGTGCCGCACCGATGTAAGAAAATTTTAATTTTTCTTGTCTTCTTCTTGGATAGTGCTGTCGCGTGGCAGCCGTCGGGGTGGTGCGACACGTCGGCTGGCAGGAGCCAGGAGTCGGCTCGGCATGGGCCGAGGAGGTGTTGTGGCAAGGGCCACTGCTTGGGTTGCTTGGCTTGGCTAGAGCCAAGGATTAGCTTGGCATGGGCCGAGGAAGTGGCGTAGTTTGGGCTACCACGTCTGGGCTGCTTGCCAAAAATGAAGAAACTGCTTGAGTTTGATTTCTCAGCTGCCGTAGATGAAGCAGTCAAGGATGGAGTTGCCAAGATCGGAGCTGCTGAAGATGAAGTGCTGGATGAGCGAACTGTTAAGTGCAAAAGTGGTTGCTGCCCCCTGAACATTTGCTGCCTATTTGATCTTCTAGCATTCGATCTTTTGAGCTATGTGGCTTTTTCGCACTGGAGAGCTTACCCATATGGGTGTTAGGGAATTAGTTTACCCTCTTGCGTTGGAGAGCAATTAGTTTATCCTCTCGCACTGGAGAGCATACCCATATGGGTGTCGGGGAATTAGTTTACCCTCTCGCACTGGAGAGCAATTAGTTTATCCTCTCGCACTGGAGAGCTTACCCAGATAGGTGTCGAGGAATTAGTTTACCCTCTCGCGCTGGAGAGCAATTAGTTTATCCTCTCGCACTGGAGAGCTTACCCAGATAGGTGTCGGGGAATTAGTTTACCCTCTCGCGCTGGAGAGCAATTAGTTTATCCTCTCGCACTGGAGAGCTTACCCAGATGGGTGTCGGGGAATTGGTTTACCCTCTCGCGCTGGAGAGCAATTAGTTTATCCTCTCGTACTGGAGAGCTTACCCATAAAGGGTTTTGAGCAGTTTGTTGTAGACAGTTGTTGAGCCAGGCTTATGAATAACTTCTTGAATCTTAAATGAGAATAAAGAAATAAATCAACTGTGCTGGAAAGTAGAAACTGCATAACAAACTGAATAATTTTCGACTTGAGATGCCTTGTTCATCAGGCTGCTAAAGACTTCGAACTTATTTGGAAAAGCCCAAACGGGGTTCAGATGGTGATAGAGACTTCTCCTGCTTGTGTTTCGTTGATTCGTCAAGATACTCATCGCATCGACCCTCATTTGTCAGCTTCTTAAGGTACTGCTTCCACTTTAGGCAGCCATTGGTAGTGTGGCCCGGTCCTTGATGGAATGCACAATATTTTGTATGATCCAGCCTGGTAAGATCGCCTTTCATGGGTGGCGGTAGTTCGAACCAAGGTTCATCCTTGAGCTTGCGGAGAATTTGGCCAATTGGAACTGTGAACTTGGTGAATGTTTCAGGTGCTGAGTCTTCTCTAGTTGGAAAACGTTCCATGTGCTCCGACTCGTTTTTGTTAGACTGCTTGGCTTCGTCCCATAGCGCATGCTTTTCTGCCAAAGCATACGAAGCTTCTAGGGTCAGTTCTTCTCCCATGATCAGTTTTCCGAATAAAGGGTGTTCGGTGGGAAGCCCATTTCTGAACGCTGCCGTTGCTATATCCTCGTTGCAACCAACAATCTTGGCCTTCTCTGCTTTGAATCTCTTGACATAATCGCGAATTGTCTCCCAAGGATCTTTTACTATGCTGAAGAGATGGTCGGATGTCTTTTTGATTGAGCGGTTAGACGAATACTCCTTAGTGAAAACAAAGGAAAGTTCGTTGAAACTCCGGATCGACTGCCGTGCCCACCCCTACCCAGATACGAAGTTGTGCAGAGGTGGCCGAATTTTCGAGGTTGCTCCGACGTGATTCCGTGGGATTCAAGGCTTAAAACAGGTATACCGTTGTTCTACTCATCGAGGGCTTCATTTTGATATAAATTACGTAAAAATGGTGCAAAAACGAAGAAGATATGAAGTTTAGAAAAATTTCCCAGTTTTCGACGACGGCGACGATCGCCGAAGTTCAGAGGTAGGGAAGACGGAATATTCCGTTAATTTAGACGGAATATTCCTAACGGCGTTAGCTAGATTAGACGGAATATTCCGTATTTTAACGGAATATTCATGACGGCGTTAACTGTTGCCGTCAGTGTGCCAGGCACGTGCCAACGCGTGGGTGGCGCGTGAAGAGTCGAAAAAAAATTCTAAAAATATGGGGATGTTCATGAGGTTGTGTAGATCATTTTGGTATATTCAAACACCCCAATTGAGCAATATATGAGAAGTTATTTCCTAGTTTCGTTTATGTGCTTTAAAGTAATGTTATTATAGTTGTTTCTCACATAGGCGAGACCTATCCAGAAGACGAGCGTAGCCAGGCAAAGATAACATCACATCTCAAGGATGAATTGAAAAGTAAAAGACAAGTAATTGTTCTACAATCCATCACGGTTTCAGTTTTGTAACAATGAAAAATAAGTAATTGTTCTACCAAACAATGAAAAATTAAGTTGCAGCCTACTTAATTACCCTACATCTCCGGGCCTTATGACAATTAAGAATCAAACTGAAAGACCGAACAATTAGATCCGGCTTGTTACAACTTAATCACTTTTCGAGAATACAGTTCAAAGGGACCTTAAAATATAACCTGAAGCAAAATGGACAACTGCACAGAAAACCAAAAAAGACTCATCCTACTACAAAGCCAAATTTAATCCATCTTCTTAATTCGTGATCCATTTGTATCTGTGAACAGAAAAATTTATCAGTGCTTAGACCTTTGGGATGAAAACATTGAAGCTGGAGATGACAAAACAGATCATATGTTCGGTACTTCTTACTGAGATCACCATGAATTCATCAAGATAAGCTTGATTACATAAATTATTAAGCATACATTGTGGACAGAAATTAACTCTAGCAAAGTGAACCACAAGCAAAGATTACAAAACATGTGGCCCGCCTAACCGAGACCTATTATCAAAATCTTCATAACTTATCTCCACCAAAAACATACGATTGCTAGATTCTATGGACGATAAGTGTGATTGTGTCTTCTCTGCTTGTGTGAAACTCCGGATAGGCGGATGCGGAGTTACAATGAAATAAAATGCCAACTGTGAAATCTAAGGATGCCCACGGCCCATGGCTTAGAAACAACTGTAACTTATACAACCAACGATGGTAAGGGGTACCATTTATGAAAAGATACACTTAGTTTCACATGGCACGAAACGATAGCTTCCCATAACAACTGCATTGCAGTCTGCACTCGATGACGCAAATTTGTTATTTCCTTTGAACCAACTAACTGAACTAACTGCAAATAGCTCTGTAGCCTCACATAACATAGGCCATATCAGCCAAGTTCTCGAGTAAAAAACAGCTAACCCTCCCTCATAACAAACATTAGAACATCAAAAAAGTGCACGCAAACCTTACATCTTACAGTTTCAGTTTCTCGCTAAATTTCCGGAAATAAGGAACAGAATATGCTATACTTGGCTCAAAACAAAGCAAAATGACATTCTAGGATTCATAAAGCCGACCCAACTTAGTGAGCGAGGCTTTGTTGTTGTAAGGAACATAATATACTAAACTAAACTAGTCATTCATTGTTCTGAAATTGCTCATGTCTTTGATCTGTAAATACGCGAACTAAATTAGTAACATTACCCAATAAAGGAAAACCCAGATGCATTTCCAGCTATGATGCACGGACACTTCTGTTTGGTCCCGTATCCCGTATCCGATACTTGATCGGATACGATACTTGCCCGATACTTTCGGATACTCGTCCGACACGTATCCTGATTGATGGACACGAATTTGACATGATGGATACGCGTATCCTACATTTAAGATACACGTATCCGGCTTTTAAGATACATTTACACTTTCAAAAAAAGGTAATGAGGAGGAGAAAATTAATAGGAGACATATATAATTGAAATGTGATGAATACAAAAAGCTTCTCTATGATTAAAACCATGAACATGACTCTCACACTTCTTCTACTGTATAAAGAGGATTAGATTTCGAACGTTTCTTCTCTAACAACTCAAATGTACTTGAATTTGAATGATGAATTATGTTTTAAAATGTATAGTTTTGTTGCTATATACATTTTTATTTGCCGTATCCATAGCGTATCGTATCTTAATTTTTAGAGATTTTTCGTATCACCGTGTCGTGTCGTGTCGTATCGGCGTATCCGTATTCGTATCCATGCTTCATAGATTTCCAGTTGAAAACTTCACAAAAAAATTGAATTTTTGTGACTGAGGTGAGCTGGAATAAACAGGGTCAATCGATTCAGAGAACAAATATTAAATTATTAAACACAATACAGATCAAAAGAAAAGAACTTTAAGCAAATTAAGTGAGTTGAAATAGTGCAAGTAGCGACCTGTAGAGGAAAAGCTCTCTTCTTTGTGGTGGTGGTTGTTGACACCGACATCGAGCGCTTCGTGGGCAACTGGGTTTCTCCGACCGCCGCCAGAAGACGCGAACCGCACACCACATTGCTGCAACTAGAGAATGCCATCTGTCTCTCCCGGCAAAGATCAACAGTATCAAGGCTCGAACTAGTTATTTATTGCAGAGTATGAAGGGGAAGAAGACCGGACTCCGTGGAGCTGGAGGGACAAAAGGTCCAGATGGGATGGTCTTTGACGGCTCAACTTAATTTTTTTTTAGTTCTCAAGTTATTGGGCCTTGGGTAACAATCTTTCATTGATCCGGCCTGCTTGTATTTATGAGTGATGTTTTTTTTTTTTTTTTTGAACAAAACACCACCGGTTTTTGTTAAACTTCTTATTTATGAGTGATGTTATACACACTTACTTATACTCAATGTTTAAAATATCGGTATCAGAGAAATATAGATAAACAAATTTGTGAAAATATTGATGGATATATCGATATCGATATCAGTTGCCTTTAATAGAAATGATAGAAATTTGGTCAAAACGTGGAAATTCAAAAAGAAACTTTAGAGAATGTCACACTAGTTTAAACAAAATATAAGAGTTACTATGATATTTAACTGAAATGTCAGAAATAGAGACCAAAACTGTCAATTTTAACTGAAATTTAAGAGTTTTTCTAATATAGGATGAAGTTTAAACTTCTCCCTCTTCACATATCTTTTTCTAATTTTTATATACTTTTTCAAAATTATTGAATGTATCGAAAAAATTTCAAACACTGCTCATCCTATTTTCACACTCACATTTTGACTAAATGGTATATTGATAAATTGAATGGGATTACGACATATATATTTTTTTTTAAAACATAGCTTTCAAAACGTTTTTACTAGTCGTGGTTCGGTCCCCACCCACGTTACTAATACCATTTAAAGTAGTTTAGTAACAAAATACGGCATATGACACTATTCACTTTGTTTAATTTGAGCCCATCACCTTTTAGGTTATTACTCAAAAGTATCCTTGCAAAATTCCTTGAAAGATGAATCATTTAATCTGATATTAGGAGCATTTTTCCTCGACATTATAAATTATGGTGAATGCTCAGCATATATCTAAAAATTTATCACGTGTTATTTTACTTAACATTGGTTTGACTTTTTTTAAAATTGAAAAGGTAACATTTAATGTGAAAGTTAACTAGAATTAGATAAAAATACATGTGGTAAATGATTAGGTGTATAATAAGCATACATCATAATTTAAGATAGTGAAAAAAAGACTCATTAATAATATTGTTGAAGCAAAAGATTTTCCTCCAAAATCATATCAAGTACACAACCACATTTGAAGATGGAAATGGCAGCTCCATGTAGTAAGTATGACTTTAAATTTTGAGGATATGTGAGGACGAAATGCATATTAGCTATAAGATTATATTTAGTTAAGATTTAAAGTATTTGACAACTTAATAAAGAAAAATCAACTTAAATCGATGAACCTTTAGAAAACTCATTTTATTGTTTTGTTTTATTAAGTTATCAAATATTTTAAGTCTATAAACTAATCTAATCTTGTGGCTACTTTGCATTTGATCTTCGCAAGTTCTCATTTGAGGACCTTAAGAGAGGAGAGATTTTTCAGTGTAACCGGTACACGGGATGGTACACCACGTGCATTATACAAATGGTGGGATATGTGTGCTAAAAAGTTAATAACTTAAAAAATAAAATTTCTCACCGCTCCTATTAAAACACGTGGTGTACCATTTGTATTTCCGTCACAATTTAAAATTTCTCCTTAAGAGAGCATGACTCTTTAATTTAATAGGAAAATTGGTTACTGCAAAACAACCAGCTGGAAGTAGTAGAGTAGGACTAGGATTCTCTCTCATTCTCTTTCCATCCCTTTCCATTACTTCCTCTCACATTCTCTTATTTTGTCTTTCTCTTGCTATAAAAAATTAATATAAGATGTTGACGTGGCTTAACCGTAACTGTTCAAATAGGAGAGAAGGGAAGGAAAGGGAAAAAAAATAGGAGATAATCCTACTCCAGTAGGGTACTATGTTTTTTTATATTTTGGGACATCAACAAATCTTGATTGATTGGAAACCAAGTTTAAACCCACTTCACTTTGTTCACCCCCCAAAAAAGAAAAAAAAGTTCAAATCAGATAATTTAATTGGTAAATCAGATAACAAATACTCCCGAAAATGGTGGATAACCGTGACTTGCCACAAATTGTTCCCTTTTTCATCCATATGTTTTGACAAAAACCGAAAGAAAAAAAAAAAAAAAAAACCAGATAACAAATACTACTATTTTGTTATAAAAAGTGAATCCGATCATTTGAGAAACAAATGAATCTAAAACTGCGGCGAGTCCAGTGGTGAGTATGGGTAGGGAGATGGATAAAATTAGACTAGAGATCTAGAGTTTTTTTTTTTTTTTTTAAATTACGATTATTAAGAAGAGGAAGAGAGTTTGAAACTATTACAATAATTTAGGAGAGAGAGGAAGTTTCGAACCCGGAACGAATAGAAAATCAACACCTTATCTACAAAAGTATTAAAATGGAAATCCAGAGTTCAAAATCTTACTTTTTATCGGAAGGATATACAGGGAAACGAATTATATATGTGCATATAATGATAAATTTTGATGAATACTATGATTAATTTTCAAAACCATATAAATTTGGTTAGCATAAAAAAGGTTTATGAATTTCACATTACATACAGGCGACAAAATAAAAATACAAGAATTTCATGTTAGAATATTGACAAAATCGAATGACTTATGTTTAGTTGTTTCCCGTCTAATTACACCGAGACATTTACTGATACTGATACAAACTCCACAGTATTTATCATGTTATGCAAATAATATATGGCGCAAGCTGGGAGACAAAGTCGATGTAATTATACAGTAGTGGACCGTTGACCTTTTGCTGTTGGCTCCAAATCTTGGCATTCGTATCAAATCGAGCCACTACGTAGCAACTGATCATGATCCTCCATCGTCCCTTCACTGGGAATTGAGCCTCCATGCATCATCACAAATCACATGTTGAAATTTGTCAAGAAATATCAAATTTATTAATTTGAAGAAAGAAAGAAAAGTTGACTAGATTAGAGGCTAAGGGAGACTAAGTGAATTACCTGGGCTTAATCACCTTTCTGATGAAAGTTGATCCGCTTCCTAATAAACTTCATATGCAAACATAAGGTCAAGAATCAAGATGTTGAATTCCATGCAAACCCTTGTCAAATGAACAGTCTCTTGCGTATACCTCAGGCTCGCTGTCTCTTCGACCTATCAACATTCTATGGTAGCAGGCTAGCTAGTCACCACTAGGTAAACCCTAAACCACATTATTTTTCTAATTAATTAAGGACTCACTTGCTTATACGGCTCATGCTAATTACATTCTACAGTTCGAAACCAAGGAAATACTACTTCAGTGTAAGTAGCTTAACCTAATTTGGTAACTAGATTAGTTTCAAATCCAATTCAATTAGTATAACCGACATACACCTGAAACTAGGGTAAAATTCCAACGATTATCAAAATTATGATGTTAAATTACCACAAAAGTTGTACTTAGCAACTTATAGCCAGCCTATTACTATTTCTTTCAATTTCTTTCTTCTTCATATTTCAGAAGGAAAAGAAGGAAAGCCGAAAGATACCTAAACCACTTCCCAAATGAATCTGATAAATGCATATATATAAACTGGATTAGCTTGGGAGTTTTTGCTTTTTTTTCCCTTCTAGTTTAATGACTGTTTTATGCATAACCCAATAAATTTATAGGTTACTGCCGTCGATCTCGATCAACTACTAGGTCATACTCCAAGATGCCACAGAATAAATAGCTAGTTATCTACTAATAAGCTGCCTTGTTTAACTTCTTAGATGATCAATCAAGTTGATTAATTTAGAAAAAGAAAAACATGATTACTTTCTAATTAGGGTTTTCAAGGGTACTATGCCTAACCTTTACCTTAGGTTTCAGGTCGAACAGACAACGAAACTAAGATTATTTGCAAAGGGACTGCTCACTTGACAAGCATAGCATGGAATCCACTCACCCATATCAAAACACATCAACACATCCGCGATCCTCGATCATAAATATTTGTTGACTTGTTCTAGATTTCTTTATTTTCTGCAAAAATCTCACACAAATTATCATCCCATTTGAAAAAAAAAAAAAAAAAAAAACCACAACAAACATATTTGATTTGGACTAAGTATGTAAATCAAACTAAATAATTAGCAAAACTACGGAAGAACGTATACGTACGTCAAAGCGGAAGAAGGGAGGGAGAAGAACGCGATCTTTTGAGCAAGAGACCAAACTGGGAGGTGCAATACAGCTGCTGGTTTAAGCTTCATTTTATACAGATAAGAAGGAACCTTTCCATGGTTCTCATTTTCAATTACAAATCATTGGTGGAGGGTGCGAATTCTATACGGATCTTCATGTCAGCTAAACCCTTACACGTGACAGATAATTGACTAATCGATATTTAATTTTTGTGTTCCCTCTCATAAGAAATAGTTAAAAAAAATAATTATAGGTAAGATTCATTGATATAGGATCAATGGACGATGCAAATTGTAGCAGCTGTCACATTAGGGATTTAGGACACCATACATAGTCCGACATTCATGTAAAACTTTGAACGTGGTGGACCACCTACTTTATGAGAAATTTTTAGTTGTGACGGGAATACGAGTGATATACCATGTGTTTTTATGTAAGTGGTGGGAAATTATTATTTTTTTTAAGTTATTAATTTTTTAACACACATATCCCACCATTTATATGGCGACACGTGGTGTATTATCTCGTGGGAGTCTTCATAGACTCTCTTTTACCTCATGTTTTTAGCACAATATTTGATAATATTTGCACGAGAATTAACGTTAAACTGTGAGGTGATAGAGAGTTCGCGGAGAGTCCCACTTTGAAAGAGTTTCCTAAGTATTTCTCAATTGGTAAATTATATGTTGTGTCAACGATAGTAAATAAACACATTAATCACACTCAAATAATAATTCAATCGTCAACAATTACTTCATATAGTTTACAAAATTTAATTTAAATAACCAGTCTTTCTAAAATTACCTTTAATTCATTAGCTAGCTCACTTTCCACTCATTTGTTTCATGTTACTTTTTTGCTTCAGATGATTATATATCCACCTTAATTTGTACTCTTTTAACAGATTTCTTAAAAGTAACCCTTGATGGTTGGCTGAAATTTCATGATATTTGGACAATAAATACACTAGATTTTTTTATATATATACAAGTGATGTAAACTCGTTTAAATTATGAAAAAGGAGTTCGAACTCGTGTGGAAAGAAAAACACACCACTCAAACTAATTTGTCTAAACCTAATATTATTAGAAATGCATTTTTGTTTAAATATTGTAGGATGCATGCATCATTGAATAAGGTTAATTATCCCATGTGGATTCATCAATATAAAAATATCTGCTGGTGTGGAAGGGAACTAGGGTATTATTACAAAGGCCGAGCAACGTGGTTTATTGTTAATTCATATACTTATTTATGATGAACCTGCGCTCTCTACTCTCCATGCATATGATGTCATATTATATATGTCGGATATACTTAATGAGAATGAATCTCACACTGATGAAAGGAGGGACTTTGTATGCGCTTATAAGTAGTTGGGCTTCTTCCTTTATTGTCACTTAGTTTTATAATGGAATCTCAACTTCTTCAATACTGCATTATACATGTGCTTAATTTGACCTATATAAATAAGTACATATACTTAAGTAATTTTGTAGATCTCTCTCTGCAAATAATCAAAACTAGAAATAGCGTAACAAAGAAAAACTTCAGCCTACATACGTAGGGCTTGGAAGATCATAATTCCTACTATATATGTTGCTAGAAATCAAACCAACATTTTTATAACAGAAACTGTATATGCATTCTCCTTAAACATCTCGATCAACAATAGAAAACTGGAGATGGTTTTACTTGTGTTAGTTTGATCATGAGCTGTTTAATAAGTTTCTTTTAGAGTTAATTAACTGAATAAGCAATCTATATAATCTGCTCATCAGAGATCTTGCCAGGCTCCAAGCTGATGGAGGTCCTACGTATACTCCAGTCCAGAATATATTTATGTAGAAAGCTAGGGAACAGAAGTGGGTCATTGTTGGATATATGTCAACAATCTGTGATATATTATATATGCTAATAAAAACTAAATGTGAACAGAAATTTAACACAGTAAGAACTAGAATAAAAATTAAATACAGACAACTTGAAGATCGAGGCTTGCGTACCGCAATGTCCTTGAAACAGAAATTCGCCCCTACTCAGTGCTTGTAGTTCTACGGACGTCTGCCTCACCAGGATTCAACGATCTAAGTTTAGAATTCCAGCACCGGAAAAACTAGACTTCTGGCGAATTTGTTTGTGGTACTCTCAGTATGCTTGGTATTCAAGGTTTGATGATTTTCAGTGTCTAAACTGATATGCAGATGCATGTATATATAATTGATGGATGCCTGTTCGTAACAGGTAAGAAGAAAGGATGCATCTGTTGGAAGACACCTCTTCAGAGAGGTGTTTTTGGTTTCTGTGTACTTGCACTCTTCAGACTTCATCTTTTGATAATTAAATATATAAAATTAATTATAATTAATATATAATTAATATATATTTAATTAGCACACATCAAAGCCCAACCCCAAAGGTGAGCCCAAATTCATTCTCCAAGTCCAATACTCCAATTACTTTCTAATAAGGATAAAGCCTTATAAAGTGTTGAAGTGTTTTGAGAATGACCAATGTGGGACAAATGAAATTTGCACTCAAACTTCATAATTTCCAACAGTCATTAGATAGCTTGGCCTTGCGATGATCTAGGTATGGAAACTTCCTTTTCCTGAACATTATTATCGTCATATCAATAAGGACAATATATACTTGCATCATCATCTGTGATTGATACATGCAACTCTCGTACATGATGAGAACAAGTGGGCAGAGCAGCTCCACATACGAGGCCGGTATGGATTGTCAGAGAATTAAAGACCATAACTAAGAGGGAGTGTGCAGAAAGCTCCAAATACTGGGACAATGAACATATGATGCCTAACTGTGTAGTGGGGTGGACGGGGAACATGTCTTCAATGAGGAAAGCTTTAAAGGTAGGAATTAACTAGTTATTACTTATACCTTTAGTTCGTGGTTGAACTGCGTTTGGAACGGATGTGGGCCTCATCAATTTAATAAAAGACATTCTCGTTAATTGTAAATAAAAGTTCACGTGTCAGCTCTAGAATTTTCTGAATTATTTTTAGCTCCACACCAGTTACTTACCATATTGGCCTCTTTATGCCGGCCAAGACCAGATTGCTTGTATCGTGTCATCCACGGGCTTTGCTTGGGTCATTGAAAACAGATTAAATCAGCTATTATATATTTAGCTGTAGGGGAAATACAGATAAACAATAAGCTCATCTGTTACTCATTTGTAGTTAAAAGTAGGATTGAGAAGATTATACTTAATCCAACTTTGTAATCAGCTATAAGTCCTTGTGACTAAATTAGGAACTGTTATTGTACACTCCAATATAGTCAGTTTATATAATTCAGTAGTAGCATTCAGTTATTTGAGAGAGAAAGAGAGATCAGACCCGGATAGCAGGTGCTGCCTGGGCTGGTGTACGCCTTGTTCGGTGAAGACAGTATATGGGTGTGGTAGTAATGGGGACAATTAGAAAACTGACAGATCGAGACAATTTGAAGAGAGGGTTGGCGATCGATTGGGGTGTCACATTCCATGCAAGACCTTGTCAAGCGAACAGTCCCTTGCATAAACCTCATATTCATTGTCAGATCAACCTTGCATTTGCATACCCTTAATTAGCTAATATACAATAAGCCATTTTCTAGCTACCTTCTCAAATTTTAAGGTACAGAGGGAATCGGTCAAGTTATATGAACTGTAGTATGGTAAATTACTTAACTGTATGGAGGAGGAGACCTAGAGTTAATATTTTCCAACATCACCTTATTTTCACCTTGCCATTGACCCTCGATCATGGAAAAGGGCCAAAATTAATTGCATGCATCACTCTAGCCATCTATATATATGTGCTAGAATCTTAACCTTGCCTTCAACGTTAATTAGCAGTCCATATTTCAGTTGTGTAAAAATATCCTACCCTCCATATGTCATAAAAAAAAAGACAATATAACCCATATTAATTCAATTATATATTGTTTAAGATGAAGTAAATACAAACATATTCCTATTAAAACTAGCTTATACGAAAATATATGGTTTAATTGGAGCAATAATGATCCCGGAATCTTAATTAGTTAAATGTTCCTGAATTAAATTAAAACTCGTGAGTATTCCTCTCTAAATTACTTATTAAGATTTGTAGCAAAAGTCTTTGTGGGTAACTCCGTTATAATATCCATCTATTAGTTTACATTTTAAACTCTTTATTTTGGATGAAATTTCTAATAGTGTTACTCAAATTGACCATTGCTCTATATTGTGACAAGTTCAAAGGCCAATACTCATGAACTTTTAGTTCATGAACCAAAACTCCAATTAGACTAAAGTTGATAACATTAGAGGCTGAAATTGAATGGATATTCTATCACTCTATCTATATATCTACATATATATGTACCCAACTAAACTAGCGTTTTGGAATTCTCACTGTACCTGAAAATCACATGCAAAGCTGTACATCTACCAAACAACACATAAAATGCACATACGTAATTCATGCAAATCATATTATTAGTCAATTTGTTCGCCGCAAAATTCATGGAGGGTGGGCACATTTTCCAGGTAAGTTTATGTATGAGAAAAGCCAAAATCAATTACAGTAACTAATCAATTAAGTTGATCGACACATAAACAAATCTGGTGACTCACGAAAGAAGAAATTAAAGAAAGTGGTCCTGTTCGTAAAGGAAGCTGAATATTCTCTAATCCTATAACTATGCAAGACCATTCGAGCTAGGGTTTTTATATATATATCAAGGTCGATCAGACAACGAAACAAAGGGCAATCCAAGAAAGGGCTGCTCGCATGACAAGCACAGCACGGAAAGTACTCACCCATGTATAAAAATAGCATAGAATCTCTTCCTTCAGATTCTGTACGGCTGGAAATTTATATCCATCTGGTGCAAAATTGTTGTACTCAGAATATGTATAGAACTTATAAAGTAACCAAATTAAGTAAAACACAAACAGCAGAACGCAGAAGATGTTTCGTCCATTAGAAAAAACGCAGAAGATGATAAAAAGAAGAAGAGCAAGTACCTCTGATCTGGGCAGAGAGAATGTTTGTTAGCCTTAGCCTGGTTTTGCCATAAGCATCAGGGGCTTAATTTATAGAGAGATCATGATATTATTGATCAAATATATTTAAAAAATATATATAAATATCTGATGAGAGGGGTTGAAGCGTGTGAAAGTGGGAACATATGGGATTGAGCTAGATTTGACACGTGACAGAGGGGATTTGACTTTGACTCACTGGTGACACAATGCACATGAAGAAATTAGCGAAGTGAATGGTATGGTGCATGTCACGTGCCTCTCATTCTTAACAACTTCCCCTCTACCTCCTCTCTCTCTCTCTCTCTCTCTCTAGAGAGATTTTTTATGTGGAACAAGTAAAATCCAGTAGGAAGACAATACAAAATTTACCTCACATAATGATGTATTAATAATTTTTTAACATACAGAGAAGTAAAAGTGAGATAGATACAACTATCTCGTCTACTCAAATTCTAACAAGTAAAGAAATATGCAGCACACAAAAAAAATTCCCTTTTTTCCTTTTATCTTAATTTTTCCCTTTTAAGTTCATTTTACTTGTTTTTGGCTTACGGTGTACCTTATTTCTGATTGGTGTTGTTTGGCCAGAAGTAACTAGTCAGAACCTTACTTATAGAGTAAACAAGCTGGATATGCTACTGGGATTATGTAATCAACACCCAACAGAGAGAGAGAGAGAGAGCGCATTAATAAAGAAAGAAAACAAGACCACCATGATGGAGGTTAGCTGTGCTCGTGTGATGCTGAAATGTCGATAGAATCCGAGGGTCGAATACTTGATGTGTTTGTCCAACCTCTCACATGATATCACGTCTAATCTACAAATAAACTCAAAACTCTCACTCCGTGTTGAAGTTTCATATCTGAGCGTAATTAGCGTTTTATTGTATTTACTTGCATCTAGAAGACTTTAGTTTTGACTTATTGCAGTTACTCACTTTTCTTCTTAGATTATATGTTTTGTCCCACATTACGTTTTACCATAATGAAATTTTGTGAGATTTACTCGTGCAATTCTCTATTTGAGACTCGCGTATTCTACATAAGTGCATGCGAGGTAACTTCATCAACTACTTCAACGTCCTACCTGAAGATCTAATACTACTATTTAAGTATTTGAGAAATGCTAAAGGAACACTCTCAAAAGTGAACTCTTCATAAACTCTCTGCCACATCACATTTTAAACGTCAATTCTCATGCCAACATTATAATACATTGTGCAAAAAACATGAGGTGACAGAGAGTCTAGAGCCTCACTTTTGAGAAAGGCTCCTCAACATTTCTCTAAGTACTCAAGGGAAAGTATTCTAATTAATATTTGATGTTATGTGTTTGTGTAAATACTAGATAGAGTTATGATAGAATTCTTATGTAATAGGTGATTCTTTTCCGTTAGACTTTGTATTTTTTTGTGAGAAAATTTTCTCTTCCTATTGTTAACACCAAAAAAAAAACAAACAAACAAAAAAAACAAAAAATAAAAATAAAAACATAACAATTTTCCTAAACTTTTTCTTCCACCACTGCCGCCGCGCCCTTCTCTTTCCCTCACTAAGGCAAAAACAATTAGCTTATTATTCTGTCCCTATTTTTTTTGGTATCCATGCACTTGGAATTTATAGTTGGTTGGTGATATATTGGTCATTTTATGAGTTAATTAGAATGGGCCAAGTCATTTCTGAAAGCTCCAACAGAAGCCAATTCATGTCCTAATAGAATGGACCAGATAGTGATTAGTTAATTTTTTGGGCTGGATCAAGGTTGCCAGACCAGATAAACAATATGATATTGGGCTTGTAAAAATTTGTGATATTTGGATTTGGACTTGCTGAAACTGACAGATTATATTGGAGCATTTTATTTTTAAGTTAAATTTTAGCTAAAAAAATTAAAAAGTTATTTTACGAACTCCTTATAAAATTGTAACTTTGATCATACTCTCTATTTTAGAAATTCATGATAATTGTGATTTGTGAACTATATGATTAAAAAAATTATTTTTTGTCAAATGATAAATTTTATTAGATTAAATGTTAGATTAGTCACCGATAGAGTTCGAATCCACACCATCATGCAAGGGCTCAACTCTTTTCCACCAATGTGATAGGCCACTTGCTTTTATTTAAAATTTATTAAAATTGTATTTTAAGCGGAGAGGGAAGAGTTTGAAACTATTACATTAATTTAGAGGAGGAGAAGTAAGCGGAGAGGGAAGAGTTTGAAACTATTACATTAATTTAGAGGAGGAGAAGTTTCGAAACCATGACGCATGGGTAGAAACCCAACACTATATCCACTAGGATATTGGACTACCTTCATATTATTAAAATTGTAATAATTAATGCTAGGAGCTCCTTTCTCACTCACTAGATTTAGGAGCTCCTAGAGGTTTTGCCATCTTAGAGCATAGTAGGGATGTGATTGGAGATGAATTTTTCCAAACTTCTCCCTATATTTTCGATAGGAGCTCATTTGAGAAGCCCATTGGAGTTGCTCGTACTAATTTACTACCATGCATATAGAAACTTAAACGTTATAAGATAAATATACATCAATAATGCTAGAGTCATCATTTACCACCAAATTTGTTCACAAATGATGAGTCCACGCAATTGTTAGTAATCAATAAATTTTAAATCAACCCAGATTTTTTTTTTCTGAAAAAATATGTATATATCTAAATTTACATTAGTCAAGCACTAATGCATCATTTAATGAATAAATTTGGTGTCTAGCGATACGAATGCCTTTTTATTTTATTTTATCAAGTATGCGTGGTATAATTGAGAAAGTGTATGTGCTTCCAAGAAGTAAAACTACGAGAAGATATTAAACAAGGTGCTCGAAAATTTCCCTGTATTTTCTATGGAATTCCAATAACCTTCTGGGAACTGGAACACTATATTCATGTTCTAATCCAACTCTGCAAGTATCAACACTAATTTTTCCCAGAAAAGAAATGAAAATAGTGAGGAAGAAACATAACTGTGCATTGAGTTATCAATCTTCCAAGGTCATGAAAACAAATAAAAGAAAATAAGAGAAGTCCCGTTTCTGCTTCTTCTAGGGTTAACTTATATTACGGGCACATGACATAATCATCGTGATTATAAGAGAGCTCGGTGTCCCGGAATGGGCTGAGCTTGTTATGGCATAGCGACGGTCCAGAAGGAGGCACGAGGCCTCTCGGAAGCATGCCTTGAATCGATCTTTTAAACTCATCGACTTCAACTTCCTTCAAAACTCTGCTGCAGCTTCCGCCCATTGATGTCATTCTCAAAAGCAGAAGCAGAAAAATAACATAAGTGATTAACAAGCTCTTTGGAGGAGATGACATTATGATCAGCATGTTCATTTCTAATATATATTTTTATTTATATAGAAAGAATTATAGGGATGATGAGAGAAGTTGAGTGCCGTCTGTATTGGACTGAGTACTGTTAGAATTTTTGACCTAAGGGGATTAAAAAAAACTAATTAATAGGACTATTTGAATGTTATTTAATTTTGTTGTTGGTAGAGTTTCAACGCCAATGAAACAAGGGTGCTCTCAACTGTTGAATTGTGTATGTGTTGTTTTTTAATGCCGTAGATATGATTGTCAGAAGGTTGAACAAACGCAATAGCAGCCATTTTGGAAAACACAGTAATTAAACAATACTGAAGTTCAAATGGTAACAACACCGTTTTTATTCAAACGAAAACTCATCCCTATCAAGTAATTTTTAGTTTGATGGTCATACCGCCTACTATTAAGAAATCCGCTTTTGAAATTTAAAAAATGATGCCTAAATCTGTCTAGGTTAGGTGCATACCTAGACTCACCTAAGTCGAGACTCATTATATTCTTGTTCTTCATGATTTCAATATGTTATAATCCTTTATAATCTATATATGTCATTTTATTTTACGATTTCTGTATCACTAGAGTTTAAGACTTCACGGTTCTTACTCTTCTACTATGTCAAGTAACTCGATATTCAAGTTACCTAAGAGCCAGGTAATATTAACGACATTAACAACATTACATAATAAGGTTTTACAAAATCAGTATTATCATCTATTTATATAACATGCACTTGATATTTTTTCTTTTGCAAGGCACAAATGTGAAATGAAAGGGAGGCATTATAAGATTAAAAGATGCTCTCCAAATTATAATAGTATGGAAATTCTTTGAAATAATGTTTGACTTTCTATGCTTTGCAGTAGAGACAAAATCAGAACCAACTCTACACATGGGTTTGTATGAACCAACTCTACACATGGGTTTGTATGAAAGCAGCTCCATATAAAAAACCGTGACAATTAATTGTATGATGCAAACCATGAACGGCTTCTTTGGCAGGGTTCCAAGAAAGTGCCTACAAATTAACAACGTCCTCATTCGGATATTGCTATTTTTTGCCCAAAAAAATCATGAGAAATCGCTATCATCCACGAGTTAGACAGAAATTATAGAGATTTGATACAAATGTTGGTTAATTAAGCAGGACATTTATTAAATTAAACCATGTGCCTGGTGCAGTGCAATCTATTATTTTTGGACATGTGAATCGAGAACTTACAAATTATTTAGTTAAAAATGCAATTATGAGGTAGAGATTCAGCATAAAAATGGTAGATGAAGACTTGAAAATGAAACTTAAAAAAAAAACATGAAGCACCTGAAGCTAACAGAAAAAGTGACGTCAAACTGAATATAATGATGTTCTATAATTTATATAATCAATTTACTTAGTGAAATAAAATTTTATTGTTATCGTAGAATCAATGTAGATCAAGTTCCCTAATAAAACCTGTGACATTTTATCATTCTCAAACTGTCAAACACGTTTCAAGTTGTTCATTCTTTCTTAAATTCGAGTAAATGGAGTTTCCAAAAAAAAAAAAAAAATCGAGTAAATGGCTGCACAAGTACAGCTCAAGACACCACTCATTATATTGCATCATTGCAACTTGACTTTCGAGTTTGGAGACCACCTCCTCAAAAATAAAGATTGCTCCTTTTTTTTCTTTGACAACCAAAGATTGCAACTTGACAATCCAATGATACCAAAGTTGCAAACAATATTAAATCATAAGGTGTGTGTGTTCTTTGAAAAAGCTTCTTATGCAAAACAATATTAAATTACAATTTCTTTTTTTATTTTATTACTCATTTAAGTGGCGTTCTCCAGCCTGATGATTAACGATATATATGTGGTAATAGCTATTTAAGAGAGAAATTTTATATTTGAATTGTGAAATGTGGAAAGTGAATTCCACCATTATTCATTTACTTTTTAAGGATATGGTATATTAAAATAGAAAAACAATAATAATTGATAAAAAAGAAAAGCGTGCCCACTGGGATACTCTTTAGTTACGGCCTGGATTTCGGGGGTTGTGAATTGTGATAAGTTGAGTGATGAGTTGGTATTGATTTTAAGTAAGTTTAAGGAGATGGGTTGCGCCTCTCGTTGTTTCTCTCTCCAAAACTCGGCCGCAACGGGCTCGATTCTCCACCCTCCTCCCCTCTGCTTCCGCCTCCGATCGCCAGTCAGGTAAATAGCACTAACCTCCACCCCACTCGATACTCTTTGTTTCCTTATCTCGTTTGATGAATGTTTCTCGTGCGCAAATTAATGGAACCCATCACTCAATTTTTTGTGTTTTCATGGTTTTTGTGTATTTTTGCTTTAAAGTTTATAGCTTTAGTTCATGCTGTATTGTGGAATTATATGATGTGTGTTGTTTAAATTTGATTTTGACATCATCAAATTCCGGGCATTTCTCAGTTGCATTGCTTGTGGCTTTATAATTGTTTGGTCGTAGGTTGTATGTTTATCTCTTCCAGTTTAACAATATTGGTGTTGCTCTGCCCATTTGCCGTTCCTGGTTACTCCATTTTTTTAGTGTTGTAGTAGATTTCAGAGTCAGTAGATTGCGTTTTTGTTCTTGTTAAGAGAAAGTTAATTGAATATGCTTTTGACAAAGAAAGTTAGTAGAATATGCTTTTGACAAATTTCCCAGTAGCGATGTCAACTGCGACTAGTCTAGTCTCTATCTAATGGTCATTAACTTCCTGATGAGTTTATGTTGAATAATGTAATCTCTAAAACCTTTTGCCATGCTCAGGACGAGCGCAAAAGTAACTTCTTTCCTCACATTACTGCGTAACGTGAATCTAGGAAAGAAACTGTGTGGTTTTGTCAGACATCTTAATTCTGTTCTTAAGTTACATTTGTCCCAATTCTATAATGAAAGTTCAGGTTTTGTTAATGTTCATAGTTGATTACATATTAGACAGATGATGTGCAATGATTTTGACTTGTCTGGACCTGTGCAGGAAGATTATTAGAATGTCAGCAACTCAAACAGAAAATCCCAGAATATCATTTGAATCCTTGCCAATAAAACCTCCTTCACATCCGACCTATGATTTGTGGGGTGTCATCAAGTCAGCCATTGCTGAGGATGCTGGGGATCGAGGTTTGAATTTTTTCTTGGTTAACCTATTTCAAGTGGTTTTAGTACTGAGATCCAATTGCTCTGTCCGATTTCCAAATGGCGAGTGTAAGATTTCCTTCACGTTCGAAAGATATTATTTAGCAAGATTGTTGTTTCAATTGTAGGTGATGTGACATGTTTAGCTACCATTCCATCTGATATGGAAGTAGAAGCCCATTTCTTGGCAAAGGAGAATGGTATAATTGCCGGAATTGCACTTGCGGAGATGGTATTTTATGAAGTTGATCCATCTTTGAAGGTATAAAAGCACTGCACTTTGTGTACTCAACAGTTTTTGTTCTTTTCATCCTTTCATTATTGATTTTCATTTCAATACAGGTTGAGTGGTCGCAGAAGGACGGAGACTCTGTACATAAAGGCCTAGATTTTGGAAAAGTTTATGGTAATTCAGAATCTGAAGAAATTTTAGGAGCTTTTGAGAATGCCTTGAAAATTTAACAAATTGATATGCAGGACGGGCACACAGCATTGTTGTAGCTGAGAGGGTAGCTCTGAATTTTATGCAGAGGATGAGCGGAGTAGCAACTTTAACTAAGGTAAAATTTTGTTTCCTTTTATGTTTGTGCCAGCTTTTAATCTGTAACATTAGAGAACATAACAGGTATATGCCATTGCAAAAGGGAGGCTCAATTATTTTCAATGTGGATCGTGGCAGTTTAGAAACCTGAAGAGATTGTTTACCACTTTTATTTTTCATTAAAAGATAGTTCCTCTTCCTCTATGAAAGAAGAGGCCTGGAATTTACTATGCTGGAGGGAAGAATTTCAGAGTGGAGTAAAGCTTCGCTGTTATGGAGTTCTCGGTATCATTTGATTAAAACTGTATAATAATGCAACTACTTAGTTGTGTCTAAACCTTTAAAAGAGAAGTCATTGTTTTCTTTCGGTCAGTTGTTACTGATATATGTCTCCAACTTGCTAATAACGGAGCGCTGACCACTTTGAGAAACTGTAGATGAAATCGACAATAGAAATCAAAAGTGGATAGTAGATGAGAGAGAAAAAGTATTTGAGTCATGTTATGCCTATTATATGTGTATTAATATGACATCTTTTGTTGGCTGTGTAAAGGGATGATTTTTAATCAGTGTTTCATGCAGGCAATGGCAGATCTTGCAAGTCCTGCATGTATCTTGGAGACGAGAAAAACTGCTCCGGGTTTACGTTTGGTGGACAAGTGGGCGGTGTGGATCCTTGCTTATTCTACAAACCAGCACACACAGACACACACACATACGCATGTTCTTGTCAGTTTATTAATTTTTGCTTGACCTTAAAAAAAAAATCTCTTGCTCCAGGTACTCATTGGTGGAGGACGGAATCACAGAATGGGTTTATTTGATATGGTAATGATAAAAGATAATCATATATCAATTGCCGGAGGCATCACAAATGCCCTGAAATCTGTAGACCTGTATCTAGAGCAAAGGAATCTTCAGATGGAGGTTGAGGTAATTTTTGCAACTCATCACATAGTTTCACTATCTTGCTTCTATCACTATTCATGACATCCCTAGTTATTTCTGAGTTTTTCACCGACATTCTATGTGATTTAAGTTTGATAGGTCCTGCATTGATGTTGCAATCTGTTGCAAAATCCTTCGCTCTCTCTCTCTCTCTCTCTAATATCTCTTGTGTGCATGTGGACACATGTGTGAGTGCTGACTAAACACAGGGACAGGATCAGCTTTCCTTGGGGCAAAAATTATTAATGGGGTATTTCGTTTTGATTCCCAGGTTGAGACCCGGACAATTGAGGAGATAGAAAAGGTATTGGAATATGCATCTCAAACAAAGACTTCCTTGACGCGGATAATGTTGGATAATATGGTTGTACCACTACCAAATGGGGATGTTGATGTATCCATGCTCGAACGAGCTGTGAAATTGATTGATCGGAGATTCGAAACTGAGGTGGCTTAAGTTATTTGTTCAGTTTTTTCTATTATCTATTACCAATGGTTTTGCTAAATTTGTTTTCCTTTAGTCCTAAAAACTGATTTAACTTGAAGCGCCTTACATGCACATCTGTAAAATGCTTCAAAGCATCCGATTTCTTATAACATTTGCCATGCCATTCCATAATCTTGGTGTAGATAATGTGGATTGTTAGGCTGTTTGGAACTTTCCATAAACATCTTATATGGTAGTTTCACTATTTTCTTTCAAGGACTCTTTCTTTATATCTAGGTTAAAGAAATATCTACTATCGCATGGATTCGATTTTTCCCTTTTTATTTCTGACTTCTCTGCTTCACTGCAACAGGCATCTGGTAATGTTACTCTTGAAACCGTACACAAGATTGGACAAACAGGGGTTGACTTCATTTCTAGGTAACGGCGCAGCTTCCTAATCTGTCATTAAGCCTGCTGGCTTGGCATGACTTAAGCTGTTTAATCTGTCGTCTGGAGTTCTTTAAATGAATAGTAAATCATTCTGCCTTTTTCTTCTTGGCCATTTCATAGTTCCATTTTGATCATCCTCACTTCACAGCTGCTGGGTGCACTGCTGCTTCGTTGAAATAAGACGGTGGCAGTGTGTAATCTCATCGTTTGAGGTTGTGAAAATTTCATCTCATTGCAAATAGGCTGGCAGGGACAACATACAAAATGATATTTAACCGATATTATGGTTCAGTCATCGTTAGTATTTTCTTGGCATGGTTTACAAAGTGCTATTTATATTTGCAGCGGTGCACTGACGCATTCTGTAAAGGCTCTAGACATCTCCCTCAAGATTGATACGGAGTTGGCCCTTCAAGTCGGAAGGCGTACAAAACGAGCATGATCTAGAAGTTATCAGCCGGGTAAGGTGGTGACTTTGAACTTGTCAACAGTTGGTACAAAACCCTCTTATGGGTAGACCTGTAAACGGGTCATGTTTATTGGGTTTGGGTCGGGTTCAATTCGACCCGTTAAGCTAACAGGTCACCCGACTCCGACCCGTTTCACCCGTTAACACCATTAAAAATTATTATTATTATTATTATTATTTCATAGAGTTTATTTTTTGTTGTTAAGACTTTAATGAAATTACTAAAACATCCTCAACTAACGGGGTCTGATGGGTTGATCCAAAGTGACCCGTTATTTAACGGGTTGCTAACGGGTGAACCCATTAGCAACCCGATCCGTTAAACATCCACCCAAATACTAATATTAACGGGGTCGGGTCGGGTCTAAAATGACAGGTCTACTTATGGGAGCCAAATGTATCTTAAAGACAGGCATGCCCCTTTACCCCGTGCCGCCAAACGAGCAACATGCCCTTTGAAGTTTTGAACAAATCTTCAACACTATACTATTACTCCAATTTGAACAAGTCTCATGTCATGAATTGAGATATATTCTGCAGCAATTTCTGAAGTTTTTGATTCCCATTTGACAAATGATAAGACGACGATGCCGATGACGGCGCATGCATCCTTGAATAATATCGATGGATTTATCGACTTAAATAAGAAATAGTTGCTATTGTATTGCGTACCTAATTGCTGTTGAAATGCAAAATACAGTAGAGCTTTGAAATATACAAGGCATTTGACAAGTAGTTGTTTATGCAGTACGATAAATAATACATTATCCATTTATCCTAAGCTTGGTTCTTAATTGTGTGTTTGGCGCGTGAGAACGTCAGTTTTTAGACTAAGCTAAAAAATTAACACACAGCCACTTGCAATGCAATACTGACTATTTTCAAACTCGCATTCAGCAGAAAAAAAATGGCACCTACTATTTGGCACAGAGGATTGGTTTTTTGGTTAAAATAGTTTATGAAATTGGCGTAACTCTTTACTTTGGTCCTTAAGATTTAAAATCGATAGAAGTGGTCCCTGAGATTATCCACCGTTAATTATTTTGGTCATTCTGTGGAGAATCTCTGTTAAATTGAGTGTATTTTTGTCAAATCCGCCCCCTCTATTTGGCTACAGAATAACTAAAATAATTGACAGCAGACAATTTCAATGACCATTTTTATTGATTTTAAATCTCGGGGACCAAAGTGAAAAATTCGTCAATCTCAGATATCATTTTGGCATAAGGATTTAACGGAACGCTTAACGGTTCAGCTAACAAACGTAATTAAATGTAGGGGTGTTTGTGTGTTCGGGTATGAGTGTATTGAGTACCAAAGTTCGGGTACCAATTTAAAATCGACCTTAGATGTAGTTAGTTAGTTTACCCTTCTTTTTTTCCCTTAGGATGCCTTAATCAAATTTCAAAACCGAAGCATGTGTAACCGGAAAGAGATCCGAAGAGGATCTATACATCAGGAGCCCAAAGATCAAATGATCCAGGCCCTTAAAATTTGATCATACGGCTACAAAATATTGTAACTTTTAAAAATTTTGACTAAATTTTAAAGATGCAGATCATTTGATCCCTGAGTTCCGAATGTATAGATCCTGAGGGGATCTCTTCCCTGTGTAGCCCTACTACGTCAACGTGCATTTCCCTGTTTAGTGAGTTAGTTTGTGATCCTCTGCACACTTTTAGTGAATGAAATCATGTTGCAGATAAATTAGCAGGAATTGATCCTTTTTGGAGTGCGACTGTCATTGTGTTTTGTGGTTGTAGGCAGGAGCTGATGGACTTAGAGATCAAAGTTGTCTCAGGATCACCCGGACTTCGTAAAGTATAATGTATATATGTGAAGGTTTTTCGAGGATCTTCTGAATGTTTGATACAAATTTTTTTTTGTGCTTACCAAGTATTTCATGTAATGTCTGTTAGGATATCACGACATGTTACGTCGACAACATTTGATAAATTTTCTTTGTATCATCAATCAGATTGCTTCGGTATATATCGATATTTGTTGATATGTGCGCAACCTGATTTGGCTGACGACAACAAGCTCACTAAGTGTTCAACAAAATACCTCTGTGAATAAACTGAATTTTTTTTACATACTTCACGCTCTGTTTCTATCTAAAACTTGTATCTAACATTGTGACCACAAAGTTCGAATTCTAAATAGACGTTCCTTCTTACCCAAAAACAAGTGTAGACTGTCACAATAATGTATATACATTTATATCTCACCGTAATCCAAACCTGTCGTTCCATCTTGATCTATAAAGGGAAAAAGAAGTACGTTTCAATCTCTTCCCTCAAGTAATATGCTACATCATTGACCCAAAAAACATTGTGCTACTTGCTATATCAAAGTAATTAACGTTAGATTAACTTGAGTATTTTATTAACTTTTCGAGGCACATGAATCGTATCTTTGTGACGTGTAATCTTAAGGAAATCACATTCTCATATCAGAAAAAGCACATTACAAAACCGCACGATGTAAAAAGTAGACTAGTTAACTTTAGATTAATTTAACTATTTTATTCCATCTCTACAGTTCATTAACCCTATCTATCTATTTAGGTTCTTTAATAAAAATGGTCTATGAAATTAGCATAATTCCTCACTTTGGTTTTTGAGATTTAAAATCGATAGAATTGGTCTCTGAGTTTGTCCATCATCAATAATTTTGATCATTCTGTGAAAAACCTCTGTAAATAGGAATAAAATGACAAAAATATCCTAATTTTTTGTCAAATCATTTTGGACCAATGTTTTTAAATTAAGGCTATTTTCATTTTGATCCTTATTTAACAGAAATTTTTACTGAATAACCAAAATGATTGACGGTATACAAACTCTAGAACCATTAGCATCGATTTCAAATCTCATGGATTAAAGCAAAGAGTAATGTCAATTTCAATGACTATTGTTGCTAAAAAGCCATCTTTATAACAATAAACAAATAATATATACAACTAACGTTCAATGAGATAAAATTACATCTTCTCATGACATCATGTTATTATGGATCAATGTTCCCTTAGGAAAAGGAAAAGCAAATAGAGTAAAATAACAAATTTGATGGACCACAGGAGATAACATATGAATAAATAACAATGTTATACTTTTTTATTCCTAGTAATCTAGAATACTAAATTACTAATCCAGCCCTAAGGTCACCTTTTTACCTACTTAATTAGCGGTCAAAAAGTTCATAAAGATTTTATAGCTTTATTCTTTTTTTTTTTGAAACATAGCTTTATTCTTTGTCATCACCAAACAAAGTTCGACGCTGAATGCCAAATACACGAAATCTTTTCAAACATCATGAGTTAGCACCAATTATATCACTGTTTGATTGAGATATTTACCGACCGGCTAGAGAGAAAATAGGGTTGGGTTAGTGGACTTCCATCCATGCACAGTCAATCTCATTTTATCTGGGTAACAAAAAGTTTGGGGAGAGAGAGGAGGCTACTCCATCTCAGAGTTGAGACATATCACAAGTTTTTTGAGAATTTATATAGGGGTTTTAGTTTTTTTTTCTCTTCAGTTTTTACAAATCGTCCATGTAAGATTCCACATCGTCCAGGGGTGTGGATCATGTAAGCCTTATATGTATATTCTCATCTCTACCTAGCACGAGGCCTTTTGGAAGCTCGAGTTCGCGCTAGAGCAATCCCATGATGGGTGATCCACTGGGAAGTTCTCGTGTGAGTTCCCAGAAACAAAACCGTGAGGGTGTGGCTGGGGCCCAAAGTGAACAATATCGTGTTACGGCAAAGTTGAGCTAGGGATGTGGTGGGGGCCTGGGCGGGGATGTGATAATTTGGTGTCAGAGCCAATCCTTGGCCGGAAGTGTGCCGATGAGGACGTCGGGCCCCTAAGGGGGTGGATTGTAAGATCCCACATCACCCAGGGGTATGGATCATGTAGGCCTTATATGTATATTCTTATCTCTACCTAGCACGAGGCTTTTTGGGAGCTCACTGGCTTCGGGTTCCATCGGAACTCCGAAGTTAAGCGAGTTCGCGCGAGAGCAATCCCATGATGGGTGACCCACTGGGAAGTTGTTGTATGAGTTCCCAGAAACAAAACCGTAAGGGCGTGGTCGGGGCCCAAAGCGGACAATATCATGCTACGACGGAGTCAATCCCGAAATGTGGTGGGAGCCCAAGCCCGGATGTGACAATCCATCAAAAGAGATTGCAGGTAGCCGAACTCTAACCTAGGTCTTGGTCTTTAGGGACTCACGTACAGTCAATGTCATTTCGATGTTGTAGCCGTCCATATATATTAAGGGTAAATATATGCACATATAATGCACACGCTACTCTAATTTCATTGAATGGATCATTTCTTTGTAAGAGCACACCAAACTTTTCAAAGATAATGTTGAAAGATATGTACCTATACTTTTACGCATGAATCTTAGTGCTTAATTTGTTTAATTCTGGTATAGGGTGGCTAATATTGTTTTTTAATAAGGGTGGGCGATGACAGGTTAACATCACACCTTAAATATGTTAACATCATGCCAAAAGATGCTACTCAAATATTTATTTTTTTCACCCCAATTCATGCCTTAATGTATTGTAAATTAAACCTTCCTTAGTACGCGCCCTAAATATTCATTTTTTCTAATGCATTACTTTCATAGCTATGTTGACTTTAGGGATTACTAAATGAACAATATTTGACTACTCAAATATGAGTAAGAACTCCTACTTAAAATTTCTCAAAATTGTTCGTTGTCAATTTATAAAAATTTATGTTTATAATCAGAACTGTTTATATTATAAATCACCCTATAAAGATCGCATCTGCAAAAAAATCAATTAAAACTAAGGTCATTTAGTCATCAAACTGTTTAAAAACAAATGAATGACATTGGTAAAAACATTACAAACTGTCTATGTATTTGCTACAATAGATTGACTAAAAGATCTTAGTTTTAATTTATTTTTTTGTAGAGATGATTTTTACAGTGTGATTCATAGTATGAACGATTCTGATCATAAGCACAAAGCTGTGTGATTAAAACACTAAGAGTTTTGAGTAGGAGTTCATACTCATTTTTTGAGTAGCCAAGTATAGTGCAGAGAAGATAAGGGATTTCAAAGTACAATGGGAAGGGTTCATGTGAAGAAACTTTTTAGTGTGCCGAAAATACGGCTCGGTACACATAGTGTCACAATACAATTGGTTATAATTTTTTTCTTAAAATTTCCAATCAATCATATTAAAATCTCTCTTTAATGTGGGGTTTTCCTAATTTTCTTCTCTTGATAAACGATATGACATGTTTTCCAAAAAAAAGAAAGAAAAAAAACGATATAACATTTACAAAGTTACTTTCATAACTCATTGTTAACTTATATCATAACTAGTCACAATGATTCACAACTTATAATCAAACTCATATATGCACATATTATTCTCACATCTGTGTGTGTCAAACCTAAAATCTTCTCTACCTGAATAAAACGAAACGTCGCTAGTCCAACTTCCTTCTCTTTTTCACTTTAGGGTTTCTTAGACATAGAGGAAACGAAACTGTGGGCCTTTCGTAACCCTAATTTGACAAAGCATTAGAAAAAGACTAAAGGAAGGGCGGTTAAGGCCTGATCGTAGTCTTATCCAAAATACAAAAAGAAAAGAAAAGAAAAGGTAATTAATCAAACAAAATAACATGTCCATGTCCATTACATGGACATGAGTCACGACGAACGACGCAGATGACGATGATGATGAAGGAAAATTGGGTAGGGGCGGCTGTATGTCCCTCTGATTCTCTTATCCAATCCATCACTCACTGTTTTTTGAGTATATTTTTAAGAAAATATAACCCAATTTGATCAATAAATAGATGAGAATCTTAATGAAACATTTTTTATAATGTTCACTTTTAACGTTAAAGACATTTTTACGTTGAAAAGTTACTTTTGGTACTATTCACTTACACCTTTATTTTGTCATTTTGATTAAAACTAAAGTTTTTTAGGATTTTTCGTTAGTTTTGTTATAAATTAAGGGTGGGGAAGGATGGGGACTTGGAAAAACTATAACCTACCAAAAGAAAACGCCAAGGAGAAAAGGAGAACAAAAAGAGTATGAAATAATATAAAGCTTCTTCTTCCTTTCGGTAGACCTCGGCAGCAGAAAACACTTTTGCAGATGTTGGCTTCCCACCAAATGAAATGCTTACCAAATCCCCCTCACCTGCTGTCTACTGCAGGGGACATGACAATTGGCATCTCCCTTTTGTGCACAATATGCATGGGCACAAGAGATTTTTAGTGTTCTCGGAACATAAGTGATGTACTACGTGTCGTAATATAAGTGGATGAATATTGAAAAATATATTTTTTTTCCACTTAAATTATGACCCATGGCATGGGCGAAGCTAGAAATAACATGCATGGAGAGCACAATTAAGCAATGACGGAATGCAAGTCCTCATGGAATTTCACACAGAGTGCGTGTAGCACCAAAAGATATTTCAATTTTAAATGAGGCATTTTGTTGAACACTTGGCCAACAATACCCATTGAAGTTGACTAAAAAAACTCATACTCATTGTGTGCTTAGCGTACACCCCCATCGTTTAGGACATTTTATTTGTTTTTTAGGGTCAACATTGTTCTAGTAAATAAATAAATTATATATGCATGGGGCTAGGAGGTCAAATTTATTAGACATGTGAAAGGAATTCTTCTTCGTGAGCTGCTTGAATCAACTCTACAACTAAACTTTGTGTTATATCCGCCTCCTGGTGGTTTTCGATTTGAAGCGAGTGACAAAGTTGGTGGTGGTGGTGAGTTGATTATTATTCATTGTAGTTTGATTCGACGTTATATCGAGCGACGAAAGACGGCTGCGATTTAAGCGGGGCTCTAATTCTTGCTCATACCACCATTTTCAAGGCCAACAACTTAGGGGGAGGGGGGACGTGCTCCCTCTGGCCCTTAAAGCGTTTCGCCCCATGGTGTACAAACTAGTGCTCCGGATACATGAAAACGTCTCTCCACGAGTCAGACATTTGGGTTCTTGCTTATCGAGATTTAAATAAAACCAATCGGTTATGCCAGGTGATGAAAACATGAGCTGATTCTAATCATCGATATACTGCTAGTCTTATGTGCATCAACATCGAAGATCAAACACAAATTTTTCCAAATAAAAAATTACAGTTTGAGTTTGTTTAATTGACCCTTGTTCAAGGCTAATTATGATCCCCATCAGCAATAGATCTCTCCTTTGTGTGAGTCTGTGGTAATTACCATCGCCATTAACATTAGTCACATTATTCACCACGATCATCCCATTACAACTCGGTACCCGAGATGCCAAGCTACCGGGTCAACCTTAGAAAATCGAGAAGCCTTTGATACTCAAGGAATAAGTGTTCGGGTCACAGAAAACCCGTGAAACCTGACCCACCAAACCACCTAAAATTGACACCCCCGTCGGCGCATCGCGTGCCCATATGGATACGGTTCTAGATGCCGTCACGGAGCGTGTGATACAGACGCCAAAATCCAACAAAATTCATTGCCCAAAACGGTTTTTAATCTGCACACTGATGCTGACCAATCGACGGCGGATGCTTCCTGTGGTCGTACAAACTCATACAAGAAAACTCGAAAAGCAAAGTTAATGGTTAGAAAATTAAATAAGACTTTAGCCCTAATTAAGTATCACGCTGACCAATGGCAGTCTTGAATGCCAGGTTAATAAAGAAAAAAAAATCTTCAATAAAAGCATCAAAGACTATTTTATGGGGCCATTCGAGAGGGACGGTGCGGCGCGACTATATTGTTATAGTAGCGTTTTGAACTACTAATATACTGTTATGCGAAGAAATTTTGAAATGTAAATACGACATTTGTGGTGTACTCGTTTCTTGCAAATTTTTCTTTCGGTCGAGATTTGTTTCTTTACTTGTGTAAAAAACGTATCTTTGAAAGGAACATGTAGAAATTCTTAATTGAAAAACTTAGGGGTATAGTCAAATTAAGATTTGGAAAGATTTTATAATCATGGTGTAGTCAGCTAGAATTTTAAAAGACTTTGAAATCATGGTGCTGTCAAAGTAGAATTTAACAGGATTTAAAAGATGAGAACTTTAATGAAAAGCTCATGGTACTGTTCACTTTAACGAAAAACCACATTTTTACACTAAAAAGTCAATTATGGTACTATTCACTTTACCATTTATTTTGTCCTTATCGTTAAAACTCAAAGTTTTCAAGTCATTTTTATTAGTTTTCCTTTAAAAGAATGCATTGAAGTCTAGATGTCGTCAACTAAGATTTTAAAAGACTTTTAAAGAGTTCATACAAATCTATAGGTATTCAAAAATGTCATATTAACAAATAATTTTTTAAACTTATTTTCTATTAATAATTTTTTAATTGACAAGAAAATCTCTCAAAATCATTTCAATCCTTAAAAATCCATAAGAATCCTTGAAAATTCGTTTTAATGTTGTAAGAATTCTTACAATTATATCAAATCTATCACTATAAAAAGTCTTTTAAATCCTTCTAAATCCTTATTTGACTACACCTTAAGATTTTTTTTTTTTTTTTTGAAAAACACTGAAAAGTATTTTTTGAACAATCACCCCTATGCTCCAAGCAAATACTTATTTAGAGACTACTTTTATAACCGATAAACATTTTTAAATTTTTTACAGTAAGCATAATTAGATGTGGGTGTATTATAAGGGTAATGCTAGAAAAATCACATTTTGCAAACTGCATTTAAATTATCTCTTTAGTAGAGATACAATCAATATAAATATGTCTCACTGTCCACGCTACAAAGATTGGTGCTAACATATAAAGACTTGTTTGTAAGTATTTTTAAAATAATTAAAATCATTTTTGGTAAAAACGTTTTTGAAACTATTTCTTAGTAAAAATTCAAGGGATCTTGGAAAAACACTTAAGTGCTTCCTGCTATAAGCTTATATATCTGATGCTTCTTTCAAAAAAACAATTAAAGTACTTTTAGAACCCAAAATTAATTTTACAAAAAACGTTTTCAACTATTTTAAAAGCATTTTTCAAATGAGTTAGAAAATAGGATCCACAATAAATAAAAGTACTTTTTTGACAATGAAGGCCGTAGGTAATTACGAATTAGGTATGAATGGAGATTATCAAAAATAAAAATAAAATAATAGGAAATGGAATAGAAGATGAGAGCGAGAAAGTGCTTTTTGAAAAGCAATATTTTAGTAGCAATAACCAGTTGGGGTGCGTGGGAAGGAAAGGAAAAGTAACAGAAACGAAGAAGAAAGAAAGAGAGAAGAAGAAAGACGAAAAACAGAGATTGAAAGAAAAAAGAAACGAAATGAATTGAAAGCGGCAAAATATAAGATGATACAAAAGAGAAGAAGAAGTGTTGATGCAGTTGCAACCGGCGGTGGTGTTGGCGGTGGAAGAAGCGGAGAAGAAAGCGGAGGAAGAAGAAGAAGTGACAGAGAGGCAAATGCGTTTCTTGAGATGCGAGTCGATTCCGGCAGAAAGGGAACCTTCTCCGTACTCCTCCTTTTGATCCTCATTCTTCCCAGCATTTAATTTCTTCAATATCTCACCAC
The DNA here is from genome assembly GCA_036320875.1 of Cotoneaster glaucophyllus. Lineage (NCBI taxonomy): Eukaryota > Viridiplantae > Streptophyta > Magnoliopsida > Rosales > Rosaceae > Cotoneaster > Cotoneaster glaucophyllus. The sequence continues at coordinate 32,631,568 of CM070069.1, read as the reverse complement.
TCTCTCTCTCCTCTTTTTTCTCTCTCTACGTACATACTTGAGGTTCTTCATCTGCTTTTGCTTTACTCATACGTATTCTGCTCTTCGTCTCATTCTATGCGGCCGTTTGCTTCCATATCTTTTGGATTTATCATGGTTTTTCATTCTGCTTGGACTGGGTGAACTTGGAGCTGCTCCGATTGAATCGCCCTGATATGCTGCAATCGATCGCCGGATGCATTCTTGAAGACTCTGGAATCGGTTAGGGTTTCTTTACTGCTTTAAGTTTCTTCGAGTTTGTTGCTGCTGCTGCTGCTTAATTTTTAAGCACTTTCATTGGTGATATTATTTTTGTTGTAAATACTGTCAGATTTTGTGCATCCTGAGCCGTCTGATTTCCTCCTGTTATATTGTTTTGTGTGATTCTTGGAGGAGGAGAGGAGGTGCATTTGCTTTCTGTTTTCATTCCAAATTTTTGAAAAAAAGGAAACAAGAAACAAGGAAAACAAAATCATATAAAAGAAAAAAAAAGTACATCTTTAATTCCAATTCACCCACCATTTTTGTTGTGGGGGATTTTAGTTATATTTGTTGATTATACTGAAATTTAGAAGAAGAAAAAGAATTTAGCTTTGAGGATGCCTGGAGGAGGAGGAGGAGGAAGAGCTGCTGCTTCCTTATTCTTTGTTGGGTTGTTGCCATTCTATGGGAATACCTGACCGTTCACTACTAGATCTAATAGACAAAGTTAGGTGCTGGATATCTGGAGGAGTAAGTGATTCACGGTGTTTGTCCAGCTGGTTTGATATGCCTAGTAACGGTTGCAAGATGTGTTGCGATTGTAATACGAACACCACTGGTATTGGTTCTAGATATCACTGTCAGAGCTGTGGCAGATGGATTTGTGGAAAGTGTATTCAGGGCTCTGAGTGGGATGGCATCAAGAGCAATGATGAGGTTGGAGGGAGTACTATTAAGTTCTGCAAGTTTTGTTCTTTGGCTAGATTAAGGAAGGAAGGTGGAAGGAATAATAGTGAGAAAGTGCATCCGTCTGCCACTCCCCGAGAAAGCCCTGAACCACCATCACCCTGTTGTAGTGGCGAAACAGTCAAGTGTTCTGTGGATAATGATGAATCTAGTCACGGTGATCATTTCTCGAAGATTTTGGAAGCCCATGATTGCAGTTATTCTCCCCATGCTGTGAGGAGCATGACCTCGCTTAGTTCTCACCCATCTCCAATATCCGTTCGTCACTCTATTAGCAGGTATGCTTTCATTCAGATTGCAGGTTGTGCATCATGATGCATTTTTATATAATATTGTTTAATTGGATTTCTTGCATATAACTAATCTCTTGACCTGCTATACTATTCAAATTTTAAATATATCTTTGTCATTTGATGTCAAAATATCCTTTCATTAATTCTCTGTTTTGTGATGTAGGAGTGACGAAGAGGAGGCAGAGGATTCTGGAAAGAACTTTTGCAGTCCTTTAAGTGAATATTGTGATGACAATTCGGACATAGATTTAAGTAGTGTTAGTTCTAGAAAAGAGTTTTTCAGGTCAAGGTCACTGGGATCCCATCATTCTGTACAGCAGGGGCAAGAGGGAATCCCTGTGTCTCAGAATGATGGTCCCTTTGGTCAACAGACTAAGGCCGTTTTAAAAAGGCCTGAGAGAGGGAGCAAGGATCCAGATATTACTGATGATTGCTCTGATGACCCATCAGTTATCCGTAGTCAATATGAGAAGTCACATAGGCCACTGGATTTTGAAAACAATGGTCTCATCTGGTATCCCCCTCCGCCTGATGATGAGAATGATGAGGCAGAGTGTAATATCTTTTCTTATGATGATGAAGATGATGATATTGGAGATTCCAGTGCAGTGTTTTCCTCAAGCAGTAGCCTTTCGAGCATGTTTCCTGCAAAGGAGAAACAGAATGAGGGTAACAAGGAACCACTTAGAGCTGTGGTACAGGGGCATTTTAGAGCTCTTGTATCACAACTGTTACAAGGTGAGGGTTTCATGGATATAGGGGATGGAGATGAGGACTGGCTTGACATAGTTACAACAATTGCGTGGCAAGCGGCAAATTTTGTTAAACCAGATACAAGCAGAGGAGGCAGTATGGATCCTGGTGATTATGTGAAAGTTAAATGTATTGCATCAGGAAGTCCAAGTGACAGGTATATTTTCCTTGAAATTTTATTTGACGTTTTGCATATCTCTGTGCTAGTGACAGGTTTATATCTTTAATTAAAACATTTTGGATTTGTGCAGTACCCTTATAAAAGGAGTAGTTTGTACAAAGAATATAAAGCATAAGCGCATGACCTCACAGTACAAAAATCCTAGATTACTTATTTTAGGGGGAGCACTTGAGTATCAGAAAATTCCAAACAAGTTGGCGTCTTTTGACACATTACTGCATCAGGTTTGTTTTTCTCCTTTCCAATTCAACAGGTTTCTCTCTCTCTCTCTCTCTCTCTCTCTCAGAGAATTGATGACAATTTTTTGTAACATTAAATTCCTTATAACTGATATATTTCTTACTTTTTTTTGGACAGGAAAACGATCATCTTAGGATGATTATCTCAAAGATAGAGGCTCTTCGCCCCAATGTTCTGCTGGTAGAAAAAAGTGTATCTTCGTGTGCTCAAGACTACCTGCTGGAAAAGGAAATATCGTTAGTATTGAATGTTAAAAGGCCATTATTGGAGCGTATAGCACAATGTACTGGTGCACTTATTACTCCATCAATTGACGATATCCCTAAGACTCGTTTGGGGCATTGTGAGCTGTTCCGGTTAGAAAAAATTTCTGAACAGCATGAGCCAGCCAATCAGTTTAACAAGAAACCAGTGAAAACCCTGATGTTTTTCGAAGGGTGTCCAAGGCGTCTTTGCTGCACAGTAATGTTTTCCATATACAGCATTTTGTTATTTCTTTTACAGTTCGAGTTTCTGCTGTTTGTTTAATTGTGCTCATTGCAATTTATTCATAATCTAAATTCTCATAAAGCATAAAAGGTTTTTAGAGCCTGGTGGGGTGATCTCTTATCTTGTCAGTTTCTGTTGTAGGTTCTGCTGAAGGGTGCTTGTGTTGAAGAACTAAAGAAGATCAAGCATGTTGTCCAGTATGCAGTGTTTGCAGCTTACCATTTATCCCTTGAAACTTCCTTCCTTGCTGATGAGGGTGCTACTCTGCCCAAGACGACTCTGAGACACCCAGTTACTATACCAGACAGGACAACAGCTGATGCGAATTCAGTAATCCCTAATTACCTTGCTTCGAGCAATTCCCAGGCTGTACCTTTTGCTTCTGTTCAAGATGATAATATTTTGGGTCTGAAGCTGGAAATTGAAGGATTAGAGTCTTTGCCCGTGCATCTTTATCATGGACTTGATTTTCCTGTGTCTAATGGTGACTGTGTGGTTGGAACTACATCCTCTGATGCTTATACTGATGATATAGGAAATAATGTGATTTTGGGATCCTCGTATCAATACAAGGGTATAAATGGGGTCACAGTCCATTCTTCTGAAACAAAAGACCTTTCCCAACCAGAGTTGCAAGAAAACTTGCCTCATGACTGGAGTCAACATGAGGATAATGAGTTGACAAACTCTGAAAGGATTGATCACAATCAAGTTTCAAGTGAGTACTTCTCTTCTGCTGACACTCATCAGAGTATATTGGTATCCTTTTCAAGCTATTGTGTACTGAAAGGAACTGTTTGTGAACGCTCCCGACTTCTGCGCATAAAATTCTATGGTTGCTTTGATAAGCCACTGGGCCGATATCTTCGTGATGACCTATTTGATCAGGTGATTCGTTGTTACTTTACTGCATCCCTCCTTAATTTGTTTTTCTGATTATGAAATGGAATTAAGTTTAATAATAAGTTTGTAATTGGCAGACATCTTCCTGTCGGACTTGTAAAGAGACAGCTGAGTCTCATCTTCTATGTTACACCCATCAGCAAGGAAACCTTACCATTAATGTTAGACGCCTTCCTTCAGTAAAGCTACCTGGGGAGAGAGATGGTAAAATATGGATGTGGCACCGGTGTCTAAGGTGTGCCCATATTGATGGAGTTCCACCAGCAACACGTAGAGTAGTCATGTCAGATGCTGCCTGGGGGCTTTCTTTTGGAAAGTTCTTGGAACTGAGCTTTTCAAATCATGCAACTGCAAATCGTGTTGCTACTTGTGGCCATTCATTACAAAGGGATTGTCTCCGTTACTATGGGTAAGTACTAATAGATTTGGAGTGTTATTACTTTTAGTGTACTAAATGATCTTATTTTGAAAAAATGTCTTGTATTACAGGTTTGGAAGCATGGTTGCGTTCTTCCGATATTCCGCGATTGATATTCTTTCTGTCCATTTGCCCCCTTCAGTGCTTGAATTCAATGGCCAAGTCCAACCAGAGTGGATAAGAAAAGAGGCAACAGAGGTGCTTTTAAGAATTTTAATCTAATTCTTGAATAATCTCTTGATGGGTAGTGAATGACGAACAAGTTTTGTAACTGCTGGTTATGAGATTTCAATTCTAATAACCTGGATTGTTTTGCAGCTTATGGGAAAAATGGAAACCATATATGCAGAGATTTCTGATGCACTTGACTACATGGAGGAGAAAAATAGATCTTTTGGATGTGAAATGTCAGGTACAATTGAATTACAGCACCATATCTTGGAGCTGAAAGATCTGCTTAAGAAGGAAAGAAATGACTACATTGTAAGTGCAAAATTGAGTATCTCATGTGACTATGATTGGTATCACATGTTTCCTGGTCCATGGTTCATGTTTACCCTTTGTGGAATCTTTGTTTTCCTAATCTAGTGTACTTGCTTTTTCAATAGGGTTTTCTGCAACCTGCTTTTGTGGAGACTTCTGAACCAGGGCAAATGCCTGTTGTAGACGTTCTGGAGCTAAATCGCTTGAGACGTTCTCTTTTAATTGGTTCTCATGTTTGGGATCGCCAGCTTTATTCATTGGACTCACTGCTTAAAAGGGCTCCTGTTTCCAAGGCTACTGATGGGGTATCTTTTGCCCACCTGCAAGAGTTGATAAGTGATCCATCTGGTAAGGATGGCAGTCTTGAATATGGCTATGAGGATCATGTGTCTGAGTCTTCAAAATTCCAAGTGCCTACTGGCAATGATCTACCAACAGATAAAGAACCTAATGTACCACCACTTGAACCTTCTGAAGACGTATCACACCATTATAGCCGAGAGGACGAGATGCATTCAGATAAGGAAATTGTTAATAAGACATCCTGCAAAGGCTTGTCCTCCCTTAAATCTACACTGTCTGAGAGAATAGATTCTGCATGGACTGGGACTGATCAACTTCTGGTGAAAGCTCAACCACTTGGTACATCACATTTGACCGAAGTTCAAGCTCGTGCTGTCAAGCATACTAGTCAAAATGATGATCCCCCTCTTAGGAGGCTAATGTCGCCAGTGAGAGTTCAGTCTTTTGATTCTGCCCTAAGATTCCGAGACAGGATTAGGAAGGGATTTCCCCCTTCTTCATTGCATTTGTCAACGCTTAGATCATTCCATGCTTATGGAGATTACAGGAGTATGGTGAGGGATCCTGTTTCTAGTGTAAGAAGGACTCTTTCCCAGGCATTGCCACGCGAGGCACAAAAGTTGGATTCAATACTCAATTCCACACCCTCATTTGTCTCCTCTGCATCTCAAATAGCTGATGGGGTTCGGTTGCTGCTTTCCCAGACAAGCAGCAATGACATAGTCGTTGGTGTTTATGATAGCGAACCCACTAGCATAATCTCATATGCCCTTAGTTCCAAGGATTATGAGGACTGGGTTGCTGATAATTTGAACGAGCATCAGGCAGGCTGGAGTATTCATGAAAGCTTTAAAGAAGATTCTGCAGCTTCTATCTTTTCACCCTGGCAGTCTTTTGGCTCTATGAACTTGGATTACATCCATTATGGAAATTATGGATCTGAAGATGCTTCAGGTTCCATGGGCAACCTGTTTGCAGATGCCAAAAGATCTCCACATTTGAGGATATCTTTCGGGGATGAGTCCTCAAATGGGGTAGGAAAAGTGAGATTTTCTGTGACTTGTTATTTTGCAAAGCAGTTTGACTCTCTTAGGAAAAAGTGCTGCCCCAGTGAAGTGGATTTTGTACGATCTTTGAGCCGCTGCCAGAGGTGGAGTGCACAAGGGGGAAAGAGCAATGTTTATTTTGCTAAATCTCTGGATGATAGATTCATCATAAAACAAGTCACAAAGACGGAACTGGAATCCTTTCAGGAATGTGCACCTGAGTATTTTAATTATTTGACAGATTCCCTTAACTCAGGAAGTCCAACTTGTCTGGCCAAGGTTCTTGGTATATATCAGGTAAGGCTTCTTCTCTGATTCTTTATTTTTATATTTTTTTTACTTTGTTTCATTGTTATGTTATGTCTGTGCGGGTTAGTAGCGAGTAGTAGCTTAAATATTAGTGTGATCTTATCATACTGGTGTATTGGCAGGTCACTATTAAACAGCTGAAAGGTGGGAAGGAAACTAAAATGGATTTGATGGTGATGGAGAACCTTTTCTTCAAAAGAAATATTTCAAGGGTGTATGATCTCAAGGGGTCTACTCGATCCCGTTATAATTCTGATACAACAGGGGGAGACAAAGTACTGTTAGATATGAATTTGTTGGAATCATTACGTACACAACCCATATTTCTTGGAAGCAAAGCAAAGAGAACTCTGGAGAGAGCTATTTGGAATGATACGTCGTTTTTAGCGGTATGCCTTCACCCCCTTCCCTTTTGCTTGCCTTCAGTTTTAGATGTTAATCTCAAGATGGTTAAAACAAATTTTCTTTATGTTCCATCTATTCGATTCAATTTCTTCAGTGACACACTTATTTACAAAGTTTATTCGATACTAAACTATTACGAACGCTCTCCAGTCTGTTGATGTAATGGACTACTCGTTGCTTGTGGGGGTGGATGATGAGCGGAAGGAGCTGGTTTTGGGGATCATAGATTTCATGAGACAATATACATGGGACAAGCATTTGGAGACATGGGTGAAGGCATCCGGAATACTTGGAGGTCCGAAGAATGCTGCTCCGACCATTATTTCCCCGAAGCAATACAAGAAACGATTCAGGAAGGCGATGACCACCTATTTTCTCACCGTGCCTGATTAATGGTCGTCATGGACTGTTCGTACTTCGCCTCGCGCTGCATTTTTTCTCGTTCACAGAAGATGTGTTCGCTAATAAGTTTTATAGGGGAATTCTTATTTCTTATACACAGAGAGGAGGGAAACCCCTCCATCTTCGTCTTCTTCTTCCCCTTTCTTTTGTATATGGGGTAGTGTTAAATTAACCCACATGAGATTTGTTACCGCTGTAATTGTCAAGAGTTGGTAACTCTTCTTATTTTCTCTGTCAAAGTTACCAACAATGTAGGATTAGCCATGTGATGTAACAGACAGATGTAAATTAAATAGGAAAGGGATCCTCTTCGGATTCCTTCCTTCTAATCAACCAAATTAGGAAAATCCGTGCTGTTGAATATTGATCTAACGACTACAAACAGGAGCTCACGTTAAAAGTTATAATACCTTTAGCTGTTGGATCAAATTCCAACGACACAGATTTCTTGATTTGATGGATTAGAAGGAAGAGATCTGGAGATGATCCTTCCAATATTTTATTGATCGATGGATTTTCTGTCCGCGTGCGTCATCAGTAAAGTATCAGTTTTTTATTTATTAGTCTCTTGAATTATAATGCTCTGAGCACGTGCATCTTTACTTAAAGATTGGTGGATGAAATTCCTTGAGCACATGCTTGGAAAGTACTTTTCGTATAAAGGATTTCTTTAATATTTCGATGCCAAATTATTCGGCTTAACAAGTTTGCTGGTTCAATATAATAATGAATAAAGTGTTGATTTTCTTTCATGCGTTTCGAGTTTGAAACATCACTTTTCATAAATTTTTGTAATAATTTCTGGAATTGGATCATCTCCTGAGCTGGGGCTAAGAGCCTCCTAACCAACACACAAGGGCCGTTGGATCAAAATCCAACGGCTACAAACAAGAAGATGAAAAGTTTGACTACAATTTATGTATAATTAACTAACTACACATGCTTAAAGATAATCCTCAATCAATTTCAATTCCTCAAAAGTGTGGTTGATGGGACCGCGCAGACTGAAGTAGAGTACCAGAGCTACCGGCTACAGGCGCTGCTCATCGCTGCTTGTTAAGATCTCTCCTTCATTGGCTGGTCGGAAACTCACTCGTTTCTGCAGGATCCAATACAAGAATATTAGTAAAGAATATTTCAATATATCTCTCTTTCTTAATTATTCTAAAACAATAATTAGACATAAACATTTGTGTACAAATTAGATTATCGTCACTAGTACTATGATTCAGTGTGAAAAGCTTGACTATCTACGCATATTTTCAAAATTTTCCAAACTTTGTAAAATAACTAACACCATGACTTAAACATATTTGGCTACCGTTTTTACCTATCTGTCGGTATGAAAATTGAGTAAAAGAGTCAGCAGATGAGATCCCAAATCATGATAGCTTTGTCAGCTGTGGAAATATTTCTCTCTGAACATGAAAGGTAGGTGCAACTTAAGGTAAGTTTTGGCTGAGGCTTGAAATGCATAATGCTACCTAAGTTCTATGGGAAAGTTGGAGAATTGGGTATAACGAGTTCAACTATATGATATTACTAATTCACTTATTATGATATGAGTTGGATACTATGACATATGTATGATCGATGTAGAGTATAGTATTGAAAATAATTTCATCATTTATAATTAACATGAGTGATCAATTAATAGTACTACGTGACGGTATGACTGTCACACTGAAAAACTTATATATGAGAGGGTTGAGCTTTGAGCTCATACTAAGTCTTAAGGAAGTCGTCCCTTAAATCCAGTACCTAAAATTGACTTAATATTAAAATTACTTAGTTGGGTGTACCAACATTTCTATGCGTTAGGTTCAAGCAACCAACCTAAATCAGAAATGTCAAACACCACCACTCAACATGGCACAAAAACAGGATCTATGTCTCTCGGAAACCCTACCTGAATCCGATCACGCCCCTTCATTCCTTGCGACCCACGCAATCTTCCTCCATCCTTCCAATGCATTTGCGGGTTCAAGCCCAAACCTTGATCATTGCCCTTCACGTTGTTGGTGTTCACCATGCAAAGATCCATAATCTGCTGAGCTGCCTCCCCGTCGTCTCTACTTTGCCGCATCAATTTCTCCACTTCTGCCCTCGGAAGCCTCATCCTCACGCGAACAGCCCCATTCGCCTCCTCCTCGGGCACAATGCTTGCTGTCGATGCCGATGATTTCATAACCGAAAGGTCCGAAACCGACCTCCGAGAGAGCATTAGGCTCTCGAGCCTGTCCTTGGCACTCATATTTATTCCCGATCGAACCCTTCTCTGAATACTCTCTTGTTTCACATCAACCTTTGGCAACTCCACGAGAAAATACAACCTGTTTGGCTCAAGCTGTTGGTAGGGTCCCAACGGCTTTGCCCGAACCCCGAAATGCTTCACCTCCGATGATTTTAGCAAAACATGACCTGGGAAATCCTTGACAACCTCACCAGCTTGCACTGGTGTCTTCAACTTGAATGTCTCTCCATTAACTTGCATAACTTTTGCACCTTTTTTGCCTCCCAAGCTGTTTCCCATAGCTATAGCTCACTGACCAATTAATTTTGGATTCTGTTTCTGGTATGATACATATATATATTCCGATTCTCTGAACAAGAAAGCTTGTTTTTTTTTTTTTTTTTTTTTTTTTTGGATCGATAACTAATGTTTTGAATTGGCCTTTTATCATCTGCCAAAAGGCTAAAGCTCTCACGATGGTGGGTACAAGAAAGAGACGTCGTCTTAAAGGAAGTAGTTGTTGTAAAACGACTAATTTTAGGGTTTTGACTTTTTTTGGTCAATAAGTTTGGCATAAAGTACGTATAATAACTTTAGGATTTTGACTGTGGCATAAAGTACGTATAGATTCACTTTCGATCCTAAATTTTTAATTTTTTTTTAGTATATCGATATTTTTACACTAAGATCTACTTCAATTCTTGGAGTAAACTCAAATTTTAAGTTCTAAACTTATCACAGGATTCCCCTTGGGTTAGTGGGGTTGATCTAGGGTTTTTTTTATCACCAATGGTCACTGAGATTGACCAAACTCATCATTTTGGTCCCTCACTTTCAAAATCAATCAATGTCGTCCCTAACATTCACCACTGCACCATATATATATATTAGTTTTATATTTATAAATTCATTGAATCCAATGGTTAAGATCTAATTTGATGAAATCGAACGGTAAACGAAAAAATATCTAACGGTCCAAATTTAAATCCAACGGTTAAAGTAATTAAAAAAAAATCTTTTATGTGTTTCATATTCTTTCATAGTGTTTCACGAGTTGATTCGAATCTAAGACCTGACCGTAATACTGAGTTGATTAATTGTCACCCTTGGAGTTTATGCTTTATATATATATAACTGTGATGTGTGGAACAAAGATGATTGCATAATCATATTTTGTTCTTTTTTTTGAAGAAAGTACGATATTCATTAAGCAACTCGGAATACATACAAACTGAGGATAGTGTGCATTATGGGCCTCGATAAAAACCTTGCCGGGGTTTATTTCCAAAGGTAAACAGTACACGATAATCATGGTGCAAATTAACTTAAGATTTTTTCTTTGGAGTCCATTGATATGATCAGTGGCGAAGCCACGTGAGGGCGAGGAGTGGCGGCCGCCACTCCCCTCGCCGAAAAACACAGCCCCAGCGCAGGTTCAGCCCCTCCCCTCCCGGAAAACCTAGCCCCTCCGCAGCTCCGCTCCATGTCTGTTCTACGGTTGAACTGGTTCTCTGTTGCACAGCAGCAGAGTGGATTCCTTTTTCCTTTTAAAATCCAGGCCAAAACAACGTCGTTTTGGTCCTGGTAAAAAAAAAATTAAAAAACTTACACCAAACGGCGTCGTTTCGTCTATTTGAAAAAAATATACGGCGTCGTTTCTTCTGCTAGCAATCATTTTTCTGGATGCCTTCTGTTTTTCTTGAAAGCAAGGATGCTTAATCTTATACCCATGAGCATGCACTATATATTTCTCGTTCTCCAATGATTGATTGGTATTTCTGCTTATTGTAGCTTTACAAAATTATGAAAGAGCACAAGAACCCTAAGGTTCTCAGCGAGGGAGTATTGTGGATGGTTTCAGCAGTTGAAGACATTGGTGTCGCACATGTGAAACTTAAGGTTTTTGGATTCTGTTCCGATTTAGCCGATTTTGTTTTCTTTCATCTGTTCCAGTCATCAATTAGTACTTAGTAATTTACATAAAGAGGATTACAGGATTTGATTGATTTTTGTAAAGAAACTGGTCTGTAGTCTAGTGCTGCTGCCACTAGGAACTCTACTATTAAGCTTTTGGGTGCTATACATAAATTTCTTGGTCCAGGTGAAGAGTCTTTTTAGTTTGGATGCTCCATACCTCATCTTCATTTCGGCACTTCTAAGATTATCTCTATGTTTCAGATATTAAAGGGTTTCTTACTGATGTTAAACCTCAGTGCACTGGACGCAGAGTATGAAAAGAATCCATTTGAGGTTATTCCTTTTGATAGTCAAAGTTTGCATACATCAGTCTTTCTTGTTTATTGGCAGCAACCCATATCTTGTATTATTTTCCAGGGTGCTTCTGTGGTTCTGAAGAGAAGTGTTAGGGCAACGGAATCTACTTAATCTGTCTCTGTTGGCTGGTTAGATGGCTTTCCACGTGAAGATATTAGTGGAAAGGTCACCCCTACGCTGCTGAAGAGTTTGGAGAGTCCTGATTGGAAGGTCTTGTTTTCGAATTATGTTATGTCTGTATGCTGTTTTAATGATTGTTTTAAGAAAGTTGTCATTTGTTAGAAGCTATATTGGTTTGCACATAGACGTCGAATGCTTGATTATCCACCTAATTATCGTGAAGCAATTCGTAGACACTGTCTCCAAAATGTCCTTGTCAACCTAGAGACCACATCATGCCAAGAAAAGTTAGCGACAATCGATGTTGTCATTTTTCTTTAACCTTGCACTCTTTTAAGTTCGCCCCTCCCTCCGAGAAATCCTAGCTTCGCCACTGGATATGATCATGTGAAAAGTTGATTACGGAAAATCGTGTTAGGAAAACGTGATTTCATCGCCATCTGACGATAATCCTTGATTAAGCTCGTGATTTGTTTTTGTCAAATTAACATGAAGTCATTAAAAACTAAAACATTTCTACTAATCATCTGTAGAAATACGAATTCATCAAAATTATAAAAGCAACAATCTAAAAAGTCAAAATTAAAGTGAACTCACTACAAACAACTGAAATATCCGTATTATCATCACCTAAAACTAGCCTAATCGGTAATCAAGCTCATGCAACCTAGAACAACAAAAACACGAAATTAAACCATACGCCTAAATCATGATTAGCACTAGGAACCAACGCTGGCTCGAAATAGAACTCACTACATCTAACAATGAACTTGTAGGGTAGATCAGGATCAGTAATCAGTGATTAAGCTCATTTGCGTGATGTGGCCTAGTAGTCTAATACTGCGTCCAAAATGATGGTCCATTTATCAACTTGGAAGCAATTAGTTATTATCTCCAACAAGTTATCTAAGACTAGAAAATGTTGAAACTCCACTCCACTGACTCAGAAAGCTAATCTTCCCGCAGCTTCGTAAATATATCATTGCATGCGGTTTCTTTTATAATTTGAATTCCACATGCAGAAGGTTGCTACGTACGTACGTATTTCAACTGCCATTATCCATCCGAATTGGAATTTGGAAATAATCACGCAATTATTTGTAGGAAAGAAAAATGCATGGAAATGTAAAACATGGGAAAATTAAACTATACATTGACAAGTAAAGCTTCAAGGAAGCATATGTCTTCTTTCAGTTCATAGTTTTAATATAATTGGTCAGAGGCTTCTATTCTATATATCCATATATTTTTGCAACTTGCGGATCCAGGATTTCAAGATAGGGAGGTCCCAAGATAAAAGTTAAAAAAAAATAAAATTATTAGACTAGTTTGGTTCCATATCACTATTTTTATTGAATTTGGTTCATTGAATAATCAAGATTAATCAACCACATCAAGTAATTCAAGATTAATCAACCACATCAAGTGCTCTCAAAATACAAAAAACAGGGAGGTCCCGGGTTCGATGCTCCAAGCTGGTGAGTCTACTTGACAGTGGACAGGAGAAAGCTGAAATGCCTCTGTAAGTCTTCCAGGACCCTAGAAGGGGTGGATAACCGTGGCTTGCCACTAGTTGTCCTGCTTTTGTCGCATCAATTAACGACTCTACGAAGGTGAAATTTGTTAATGTAACATATATATTACAATTGGGAGTTGAGACTAGAGTCTAGGATTAAAAAACTTAAATGAATTTGGAAGAACTAAAATTAGGCAGCTAGAGGTGGTGGAACGGCAAATGGTGCTGGGTTATAGGGTAACTTGAGTTTAAAGTTGGGAGGTTGCGACGATTGGGGTTTGGGAGTTCTTAAATATAATTTGGAAATACTGGAAAGGACCGGGGTTCTCGGACTCTGTATAAAAAACATAGATATTTTAGTTTTTAAATCTTTTATAATTACCTAGCTAAAAAATGCTGTTGTTTTGGCTAGGTCTTTTAAAACAAAAATTAGAAACATCTTCTTCTTCGTTATAAGCACTGCTGCATGCACATCCATGGAGGCAGCAAACCTCTCCACTGCACCTGCCCAAATTGTTGGAGGGTCCCGAAGTTCAATCACAAGGGTTTCTTCAGGCTTCCGGAGGGTCCCAGGACCTCCCTGGTCCCTATATGGATCCGCCCATGCCCTTATTATTAAAAATAACAAGAAAAAAATAATGTCGGCAGAAAGGCTGATGTTTTTTTTTCCCTTTTTAACAAGCCCAACAATGTTTTACGGCAAAGAATGTTGGACGGTCAAGCATCAACGCATGCAAAAACTGAGTGTGACGGAGATGAGAATACTTCGTTGACGAATGTGTGGACACACGGGAAAGGATATGACGAAGAATGAGGTAAAGTATGAGTGACTGCAATTAAAGATAAGACTAGAGAAAATCGGTTAAACCTTCACTACTATGAACTTTTTCAGTGGGTGATTAGAGTTTTTGTACGTGTTTATTATACTTATTAATTTTAAAAGAATAGTTATTGGCTCTCGTATCAGTCTAAAATAGCCGTCCGTTGCTATTCCCTTTTTTAATTTTCGACTGAAAAAAAAAACTGAAGAAAAGGGCAGACTAATAACGGTTAAGTGTGAAGAACATTTTTCTTTTAAAAAATATGAATATAGACCGATTGAAACAAGACGACCAAAAAGGAAAAGTAGTGAGTAGAAAAGTCACGTAACTGTTGGATTAATGTAGCTATTGGTATTGTTATTGCGGCACAAAGTGGACTAGTTTGGCCACACTGATTCATGTTTGAATTCATGCATGGTTTATAGTTCATACTAAATTAATCGACCAAAAGGAGCTAAAAAAAAGTTTTAGTAAGGAAAAAAATAGGGTTGTGGTCTATCTAATAAACATGCTTTATGACTTCCAAGAACTACTGCTCTAACGAGATGAGATCTTCTGCACCCAAATATCTCTGTGGCCTCTCTGTGCCTTCCTTAATTGGTTGAGGATTTGATTTATTCTTTATTATTTTAATTATTTTCAAGTTAACATTAATTATGTTTAGTTCAAAAAGCAAAGACACAGAGAGGCCACAGGGATATTTGGATGCAGAAGATCTCATCTCTGCTCTAACCAACCATCCGTCCACAACAAGGCAACGAAGAAAACAAGGGATTCGGCTAGTCATCCCTCTTCCTCCTTCATCTGCGTTTCAATCTTCAGTCACATTTGCGTTCGAGTTGGTGCTGCGAGTTTAGATGTTTCGACCGATTCGGGTGTTGCTCATGGTTGTCTGCCAGATTTGGCAATGTTGCTCTTTGTTGTCTGCCAGATCTGGCAGTGTTGCTCATGGTGTTCCATGGGCTTCCTTTTATTGATAACCAACTGATTTCCTTCATTTTTTGGTTATCCTTACTTTATGGTTGTGCTCGGGGAGCAGATCGATGTTGGATGATACGATCAGAGAGGCGATGTTTGGCGGTGGGCATGGATTTCTGCAGGTTGAGATGCGCTGTCCTGGCGGAGGTGGTAGCAGCGAAATTTTAGGCATTTTGTTTGTTTCTTCTGTTTTTGGGCCTCAGCTGTTTGGTTGGGCTTTTTGTTAGTTTGGAGTTTGGCCCGTCTTTTGTTTTTTTGTTTTCTCATTTTGGTCCTTTTTGGTTGGTGTATTTTGTCTGTGGGCCAGTTGTTTGTAAATTTGTATTGTGTGTTTTATAAAGTTTCTTGGTGATCCTTTTGGATCCTACTTGACCAAAAAAAGTGTGTTCTTCAATGTTAATTTGTTGTTTTGTGGAGCTTAATTTGTTTTCTTCCGAGAGATTAAGACAAAGTATTTTTGATATGCCAATTTTTAAGTGAAATGTCACCCAATTAAATTTGAAGGTAGAAAAAAACTCCAATTGATATGTTAATCTTACGTAAATTGACATCATAGTTTTTTTGCTACAAATTTTGCCATATGAAAAAAGATGTTGTCTGTTAATTTTCTAATTGTTTGGTTGTGTGGATTTCGTTAATGCACTAATTATAAATCATGAAAATTTGTTTTAATTGATTCCTTTTTAAAAATGGGTACTACAAATATTGTTATAACAAAAAAAAAAGGTTGGAGGAAGAGAAAATATGATATTGCCACATTAGTCATCAAATTAACATTTGACATTTTTCTTTTTTTATTTAATAATTTTTTTACTATTATTAGAGGGAGAAGGAGAGTTCGAAACTATTATAATAATTTATGGCGCTTAATTTGTTAGATCCCACATCGCCCAGGGGAGTGGATCCTCTATGCCTTATATATACATGCCCACCTCCTTTAGCACGAGGCCTTTTGGGAGCTCACTGGCTTCAGGTTTCGTAGGAACTCCGAAGTTAAGCGGGAATGGGCCAGAGCATTCCCAGGATGGGTGACCCACTGGGAAGTTCTGCTCGCGTGAGTTCCCAGAAACAAAACCGCGAGGGTGTGGTCGGGGCCCAAAGCGGACAATATCGTGCTACGGCGAAGTCGAGCCTGGGATGTGGTGGAGCCCAGGTCGAGATGTGACAATTTGGTATCATAGTCAATCCCTAGCCGGAAGTGTGCCGACGAGGACGTCGGGTCCCTAAGGGGGTGGATTATTAGATCCCACATCGCCCAGGGGAGTGGATCCTCTATGCCTTATATGTACATGTCTACCTCCTTTAGCACGAGACATTTTGTGAGTTCACTGGCTTCGGGTTCCGTAGGAACTCCGAAGTTAAGCGAGAATGAGCCAGAGCATTCCTAGGATGGGTGACCCATTGGGAAGTTCTGCTCGCGTGAGTTCCCAGAAACAAAACCGTGATGGTATGGTCGGGGCCCAAAGCGGACAATATCGTGCTACGACGGAGTTGAGCCCGGGTCGGGATGTGACATAATTGGATTAATGGTCCCCGTCGATATAGAGTAGTTGGAAGATAGCCTTTGTGGTAAAAAAAAATTAGGATTTAAGCCCAAGTTTGTTAGGATTTAGGCTCAAAATTGAAAATTTTGTCAACTCTCTATTAATTGTTAGTACATGACAATCACATGTGAGGCTAAAAAGATAAAGTTAGCCTCACATATAAGCCTCACGTGCTAACAATTAACGGAGAGTTTCGTTTTAGCCTCATACGTGTAGTTCATGTTAATGAAATTTTCAAATTTTAGCCTAAATCGTAATAAACCTCACCACAGGGGCTTAAATCGTTATTTTTTTTTTCACCACATGGGCTATTTTCCAACTACCTATCACCATGGGGACTTAATCCAATTGGGCCAGGGAAATTTCGAAACCGGGACGCATGAGTAGAAACTCAACACCTTATCCACTAGAAAATTGGACCACATGCAACATTTGACATTTATTTTTTGACATCTCTATTGGAGATGCTATAAGAGAGCCAATTGCTTTTAAAGAGCTAGAAAATCTTGATTAGAGCAAACTGACAACGTCATTTGTACTGTTATATTGACACTTGTGAGCTACATTATGGATAGGGTGGTGCTATTTGTTGAATATATCATTCCAGCTCAACAATAGTTAGTTAGATAGTGAGTTAGTTAGTTAAATAGCTTAGGCTGCAAGCTAGTCATGATGGCTATATAAAACTGTATTCTCATAGTTGTAAAGATTCATTCAGCATCAATACAATCAATTACTTTTCTCTCTAGTTCTTTCTTCCTCTCTCTCTAACTCTCTGTGTTCATCTTTCTTCATCCTTTCTTCTTTATTTTCTCTTCAATTCCCAAATATTGCAATGTAGTTAACACTATTGACACATCATTTTTACCTTTCACGCATATCTTTTAATTTTCAACCATTAGATCGAATAAACTAAAAATGATTAAATGACAGAAAACAAGAAGTGTGTGGATAACATCACTCTATAAATAACTTGGAAAAGCACGCTGCCCTATTGAATATTTTCTCATACATGCATCGGTCATCAGTATCGAATATCTCTAGACAATTAGGAGTTCATTTTTATGGTCGAACAGGAAAGCAAGTGTTTCGGTAAGTAAAGAATGTTACAGCAAACAATGCATCAAATGTTACATTTTACACAAATATTAAAGAAGAAAAGAAACAAATAAATATACACAGCATTGAGATCGCTTATTCGTCTCAAGCTCGTATTCTCAGTTTCACACCACAAATGGAATATAGTGGAACGAACAATCATTGAGAAACCAAAAAAATTAGAGGAATCAAACAAATGGGAAATTATTGGCAGTACAAGTAGTACACCCTGTGCCTGTTATAGCTGCTGTACTTTTCGAAGATGCTCCAACAAAGAAGTTGCCTTCCGTTTGGCCCTCACCGTGCCGCTCCTAGCAAGCTCTGTCAAGGGTATCACCGCACCAAGCCTACTTATGCAGGCGAGGCTCTCTTTGTCTCTCTTGCACAAGGCAAGTAAAATGGCAGCTGCGTTCTCTTTGTTACGAGGCAGACCTCTTCGCAAAAGGTCTATCAAAACAGGTATGGTGCCTGCCTTTACTATGGTGACTTTTGACTCTTGGTGGTTAGCAAGAACTGACATGATAGTCAGTGCTTCATCGACCATGCTCGAATCAGTTAGCATCTTGAGTAAGGCTGTGACTATCCCAGCACGGATAGCCCTGCCTTTGTTGCCCTGATAAATGCACAAATTGAACAATGCCGTTGAAGCATCCTTCTTCCCTCTGGTGCTCCCACTTTGAAGCAACTCTACCAAAGCAGGAATTGCCCCAGATGCTCCGATTATTATCTTGTTCTCATCAGCAAGTGACAAACTAA
Source organism: Cotoneaster glaucophyllus (assembly GCA_036320875.1). Taxonomy (NCBI): domain Eukaryota; kingdom Viridiplantae; phylum Streptophyta; class Magnoliopsida; order Rosales; family Rosaceae; genus Cotoneaster; species Cotoneaster glaucophyllus. Next base: position 32,613,037 of record CM070069.1, on the reverse strand, counting down.
AAAGGGTTGCTGCGGCATTCTCTTTTGTTTCCATGCTTCCGGCTCTGAGGACTTGGACAATGGAAGGAACAGCACCGGCAAGCATTATAAGCCCCTTGTTATTGTCATATATTGAGAGGTTGAGAACGGAAGTTACTGCATTCTCTTGTGTTAGTCCATCTTCTGATGTTAAAAGGTTGACCAGAACTGGTATGGCACCTGCTTCCGCAATTAGTATTCTGTTATCAGTGTTTCTTTTGGACAGCGATCGAATCTCAGCTACAGCAGCTCTGCGCTCCTCAATTGATCGACTGGAGAGCTTGCGAACCAAGGCTTGGATCATCGCTATGTCCCCAGTTATGTCACGGAATGATCCATCACTCTTCTTAATCTTCCCGGCGGGCTGCTCAATATTGTTGTTAATACACCACTGAGCAATCAAACTTCTCAAAACATAGTTCGGAGTTAGAGTCAAATTCAGCAGCTTTTGCTGAGTTTTCGGACATGTTGTGTTCCCACAATCTACCCATCTCTGTATGTAAGATCTCTCATACGTCTACAAACACATATCGCAAACATAGTATCGTATTTTAGGCATCAACCCATGAAAAGGAAAACCCGGAATTCAGATGAACGAAAAACAAGACAAGACGAATAAAAGATGCATTTTTAGCATACATACCTGACCTGTGGCCACAATAACAGGATCCCTCATGAGTTCCAAAGATATTGGGCAAAAAAAATCGTCAGGAATTGCAGATGAATTGGCATCGGGCTTCTTGATATCGTCATGATCGTCGACATGGATGTCATCAGCAGAGTCAGCAGCACGAAAGGCTTTGGCTTTACGAATCACCATCTCATCAGTAGAATCAGCACTAAGGCTTCTGGGAATATTGCCAATCGTCTTTGCATTGTTCTCTACATACACCCATTTTCCAGACTCCACCAGAGACTGGGAGAGGCAATCAGACGACATCGTTCTCCCCTTCATGGAAAACCCATATCTCTCTATCGCTCTTCTCAACTGGGCTCTAACCAATTCAACCTAAAATTCGCCAAGAAATTAAAAAAAAATTATCATTTTATTATAAAATTATACTAATTAATGGGTTATTAACTTGATGATAATTAATTATAGTGAAAAACACGAGCAACGTAGTAGACATTGACAGCCTTAAGTCAGTTACCTGTTCTTCAACTTCCTCGGAGATGTCGAACTGATCGTACGGTATGTCGCCCAACGCCTTCTCCAATTTCCACGTCACGCATTCGAACTGGAAGCTTATCTTCTTGCTCGCTTCGTCCTTTTAATTATATACAATAAAAGATCGAAACTTTAATTCAAACAAAATTAAATCAACAAAATTTGCAAAAAACTATGAACTTAAAGAGAAAGAAAATGTACATTGTGATTGGCGGGGACCGGGGGAGGGGCAAAATTGGAAGTGAAGTTGGCGGCAAGCAAAACGAGGTGCTTGGCGGCCTGGAGGGCGACCAGCAGATCAGACACCCAGGATTCTGTCGGACCGGAATTCGTGGAAGAAGTCGACGCATCCAACGGTCCAAATTCGCGGCCTTTAAACACCCTTATCTCTTCGAACAAATGCGTCAGCAGGGCGATCCGCCGGACCAGATCGGTGCAGTCCTTCTTAAACATGCCGGTAACGCCGCCGCCGAACTTGCTCGCACCAACGACGTCGTTGAGTATTTGCAGTAGCTCCGATGTACGGTCGACGCCGCCGGCTACTGCTCCGGCCATTGGGTCCCTCTGTTTTCTGTCTGTCTCTGGGATTGTTGTTTGGTTTTAGGATGGTTCTGGGTCTAAAAGCAGGACATGAACAAAGTAGGTGGTGGGATCGAAATGGCTGGCGGTCATGGGATTAAGGATTTAATCAGAAAATTTAGAGAGAGAGAGAGATTGGAATGAATGTAGGAAGGAGAGATATAAGAGAGTGAGTGAAGAAAGCGAGAATCTCGGTGAGGAAAAAGTGTTTAACGGAGGGCGAAGAAAACAAGAGGATACAGTTGGCGTTTCCAATTAAAATAAAATATTATTGGGCATTTGAGGCTTAATGTTACTGATTTTAACAATTCCATGAAACTAAACATTAAAATACATTGTTTAATGGCCACGTATTTGTGACACCTTTTTTTTTACACGCGTTTTTGTAGAGCTTATTCTGCAATGTATTTTTTGAATTATGTATCTTTTAGAACATAATTGATAAAATTAATTAAGATATTCATATGTAGTGAAGAAAATGAACGAATACAATTCTACAAAAAAACTCTAAACTCGTAATCCAACGATCATATGCTTTTAGATTTGGGTATTTTTGGTAGACATGATTTTTAAAGTAAGAATTAAAATATAGATGATTCGGGTTGTTGAAATACATTACAAAGTGTGCCCTATTTTAGTGATTTGGGTTAAGAAGAGAAATGATTTTCGCACCCGTTTTAGTTTATGACATCTGTCTTTATTTAAGGTTATCATATTAAATAAAATAAACGGATCAATGATCAAGATTGTGTATAAGAAGCTAAAAAGAATAAAAGTCACTTCTCTTCCAAGAAATTGGTGATGAAACTAAAGCCATTTCAGGCGCAGTATATACAATACATTAATATATATAATGGATGGACTCCTCCTCTATTAGTAGAGTCAGTGACATATTTATTTTCATTTAGTCGGAGGAGATTTAGAGCTCAACATGCTAAGACGTGGATGACGATATATTTGTGAAGTTGAGACCTAATTAAATAAATAAAAAACTCCTCCCCCTTGTTCTTGCCACTTTTTTTCCTTCTTGACATAAATTAAAAGAGTAATATTAGAGAGATTAAATTAGCAAATCAAATAAGATGTCATCAATAAAAAATGAGCACGTTTATTAACGATTAAGTAATAATTCAACCACCAATTGCCATGTCATTTAGTTTACAAAATTTAGTCTACAAATTTAATCTCCTTATATTACTCAAATTAAAAAGAGGGACCTCCTGTTCGTTGCAAGGCTGTAAAGGTTTCTCTTTCTTCTTTTTTTTCCGCATTATCTTATCCTCTGTCATCTGCATTATTGTTTATGGATTTAAACAAGTATGAGATTAAATCATTAATTCAATCATTAACAAAGTAATGATTTAATCAAGTATGACGTACCTTTTCAATGTGTTTATGGAATTATCCTTTGACCAGAAAAAAAAATATGAACACTTCAAATTATAAGAGGTTTGCACTCGGGCTTTTCTTGTTGTCCGAAGGTTTACTTTTAATTTATTATTATTGTAACACCGTTATTAGAGGCCCCTAATTGCGGATAGGTGATAGTAATAATATAATTAATTAATAATAGTAGAAGGTTTGTTGCTAGGGTTGTCTATGCAATAAAACCGTCGATTAGCTCAAGCCCTACCCCTAATGTCACATCCCGATCCTGGCCCCCATCACATCCCCGGCACGACTCTGCCGTAGCATGATATTGTCCGCTTTCGGCCTCAACCATGCCCTTACGGTTTTGTTTCTAGGAACTCACGCAAGCAGAACTTCCCAGTAGGTCACCCATCCTGGGAATGCTCTGGCCCATTCTCGCTTAACTTCGAAGTTCCTATGGAACCCGAAGCCAGTGAGCTCCCAAAAGGCTTCGTGCTAGGTAGAGATGAGAATATATATATAAGACTTACAAGATCCATACCTCTGAGCGATGTGGGATGTTACACCTAATCCCTATGGTCATAAAGCAATAAAAACGGCTTGATTCATGCAGTCCAAATATAAAAATTTGACACTAGCCTTCATCACGATGAATTTCTAGTCGATTAATTTCGAAAAATCGATAAATATGTAAAAGTAAAACCTATTAAAATTTATAATTAATTAATATTAGAAAACGTATCATATATAAACCATAGATTAATGCCGTTTTATTGTCGGTGTAATATCACCAGGGTTCTAATGTTAATTCAGAATTTGTAACGAGTTCTTTTGAGCATATATATTTGAGAGTTTTAACCAAACACTCCCGGTACTGTTCACTTTTAACGAAAAACCATATTTTTACCTTTACCTGACACTATTCACTATACCTTTAAAAATGGCTTTTCGTTAAAAGAGAAATATTTTTTGAACTTTTCATTAGTTTTCCTTATATATTTCCATTGATTTTTCATAAAATTTTCGTTTTTTACAGTTCAATGAATTTGTGATATTGTCTAATGTAAGAAAGTCAAATGCTAAGTTGGCTTGACCTTGACAACATTGAGCTGTTGCCGGCTGATTTAATTAGCTTAATTTGCTTCAAATATAAAAGAAGTAACCAGAAATTTGCTTAAAATATTCCTTTTGTAAATAATCATCTCCTTTAATTAAATATTAGTATTTCAACAGATATTTCGATTGGAAAGGAGGGGGTTTTCTTTAATCTTTATTTTGTATGGATTTTTTAATTTAACCAACGAATGACGTGCAGCCACATGGACGCTTCATTAGAAGAAGAACATGCTGCCAAGTGCCAAGCGACATATTGACAACATTACTAAATAATCTCATCTAGAACATGAAAGCAGAATAATACTTATTAATGGTAATTGCAGCTCTACTTAATTAAGGTTAAAGGATTGGATTGGACATATTAGAAGTCTATATGCATGGAAGGGACTTGTGATTAACCATACGTCCATGCTTTAAGCCAATATTAGAGTTTTGATTTCTTGTATTAACTTATTAATTAAAACATCGAGTATCACGTAGCTTTGTAGATCTTTCGATGTAAATGAAGAGGTATGGGCGGCTCGATTGCTTCATGAATTCATTGATCAACAATGAGTTGAATATTAGAGTGGGAAACGAACAATATTACAAAATAATAAGAATATTATTAAACTAACGAGAATGCCGAAACGGCTACAAAACCCTAAGAGATTACATTGTGAATAACTTATTATTCTATAGAGTTACAAAGTACCATATATATAGAAAACTAACATAACCCTAATAGGCAAGGAAACGAAACCTAATACTAACGGGCTAAGCCCAAAATACCAAACATTAAAATAAAGGAAAACTAATGAAAATGACTTGAAAACTTTGAGTTTTAACGATAAGGACAAAATAAAGGGTAAAGTGAATAGTATCAGGTTTGACTTTTTAGTGTAAAATTGTGGTTTTTCGTTAAAGTGAACAGTACCATGGGCTTTCCGTTAAACCTCCCTTAAAATAAATCTAAATAATAATATTTTCCAACATCCCCTGTCAAACTCATGGTGGTACACGACATGAGTTTGCCAACAAGCAGATGCGGATGCAAGGCAAGCTCCATTATGCTAATTTTCGATGCCAATTTCAATACGAAATTCCATCGGTGCAAGCGCAAGATTCCAAATTCCAATGCCAATGCCAATGCAAGATTCCAATGCCAGTGCCAGTGCAAGATTCTAATGCCAGTGCCAATACCAATGCCAATGTCAATGTCAATACCAATACCAATGCTAATGCAAAATTCCATGCCAGTGCAAAACCAATACCAATTTCTAATCCAAGTTCAAGCTACCATGCCAACAATACATGGGCCGCAAAACCTCAAAACAACCATATTTTTTTTCCTTTGCCCGTGTGGGCCACAAACAATCAACCAATTTTTATTATTATTTTTTTTACTCCCCCTTTTTTCATTTTTTTTCCTTCCTTCTCTCTGCCTTTCTTCAATTCATGCGAAACTAGGGGTGGAAAAAAATCCCGAAAATCCCAATCCCGAACCCGAACCGAAATTATCTCGAAATTTCCCGAAATTTTCGATTTTTGAAATTTTCGGTTCGGTTATTATCCCGAACCGGCCCAGTTTAGTTTGGTATTCGGTCTAGCATTTGTGGATTTCGGTTTTACCCGAACCGAACCGACTTTAGATAATTACCTCAAAAATGAGGCCGCAAGGATTCGAACCCCTGACTCCCTTGGAGAATCATGGAACTTTACCACTAAGCCAACTCTGGATTGTAGAAATTATAATACAGAAAATATATTTATATGATTAATAACTATTAGTTACTCATACTTAAACCACTGAGCCAACTCTCTCTCTTATCTCTCAAATCAAATTGTCATGACCCTGCGCTCTCTCTCTCTAACCCGTCAGACCTATCTGCACTCTCTCATCTTCTCCTCTGCTATGTCAACAACCTCAGACTCAACACTCTCCAACGACCACCTCCAACGACCTCCAAATCGAAGCTTCTCTAATCTGAAGGTGCCAAACTTCATGAAATTATTGTACCTTGATTTGGATTTGGATTCTGAAATTGAGGATTAGGGTTTTGAACTTTCAATTTGGGGATTTAGAATTAAAATTAGGATTTTTGTTTTGAAAATCCCCTAATTTCAGTTACTGCATGCTTGATTTCTTTGTATTTTCCTGCTTTTGAATCTCGATCAACGGCTTCTTCGATCCTTGACATCTGATTTTTGATGGGTTGTCTGCAAATTTGGGATTAGGGCACTGGAAATTTGTTATTTGGGAATTGCATTCATTCGATCTTCCTAAATTATGTTGATATCTTCTTACTGCATTCATTCCCGATCCCGAACTGAAAAACCGAGACAATTTCAGGATTCCCGAAATTCGAGAATACCAACATTTTGGTACAGTTTCGGGTTTTAGAATCGTATCCCGAAGAGAGTCGATTTGGGATTCGGTTCGAGATCCCGACCCGAACCAGCCCTATGCAAAACTAATTACAGCAAACAAGGCTTGCAAAACCAATTGCAGCAAACAAAAAAACTCGATCCGAGTTGGTGGTGCGGGTTAGACTGCAGGTGATCCAAGGCGGAGACGAACTCGATCCGAGTTTGTGGTTCTCGGGTTCTTGTTCGTCAAACAAGCAGGTGATCAGAGACGAATACGGACGACAACGGACACAAGCAAACAGATACCAACCCAAAGCAGATTAAATCTCGAAGGATGAAACCTGCTCTGATACCAAGTTGAATATCAGAGTGGGCAACGAACAAGATTACAAAATAATAAGAATATTATTAAACTAACGAGAATGCCGAAACGGCTACAAAACCCTAAGAGATTACATTGTGAATAGCTTATTATTTTATAGAGTTACAAAGTACCATATATATAGAAAACTAACCTAACCCTAATAGGCAAGGAAACGAAACCCTAATACTAACGGGCTAAGCCCAAAATACCAAACATTAAAATAAATCTAAATAATAATATTTTCCAACACAATGTGTTACAAGTCATCACTTTTACAACCTCTAAAATTAATGTATGTATGAAGAAAGTTGAGGTTACACCATAAAATTAATTGGTAATTAAGGGAGTAGCTCTTGCAAGGTTTCTCTTTTTACTGATGTGAGACTCTTTAGCCTTCATGTCATCACACGCCCCCTCAAGTGGAGGACACAAATTGAGTGACATGGATTACGTGTGGCGGATAGGCTTCACACGTGAGCCAACATGCTCTAATACCAAGAAAAAAGTTGAGGATCCATCATAAAATCAATTGGCATTATCCTAACTTATAAGTTCTTACAAGGTTTCTCACTTCACCGATGTGAGACTCTTTAATTTTCATATCCTAACTTATTTCGAATTCTTTTAACGACTAAAACAAAAGAGTAAATAAGAAATCCAAAGAGATGATGACACAAAATTCATGGTTAACACACATGAATTCATAGTGTGTGTGTCCTTATCTTCATATTTGATATATATGAGAAACAAAAATTCCTCTATCCACATATAAAGATTTTATATCTTTGTGTGTATTATATATTGTCACTAGCTAATTGCCGATACAGGTATTAATCTAGCTATATATTTTTTTGGGAAAAATATATATCTTCTTTCAATTTGTTGGGCATAATTATTGTTTTAATCTTCTCATAGGTCCAAGACTGATTCAACAATAATATTTTGAAATGTTTAAAACATCTTCGTGGTCTGTTTTGGTTGTGTCTTGGACGGTCATTGGTTGTATCATTCATATATATCATATCAAATCATATCTCTCAGACCTAACTCGAACTTAGACAAAAATGGATTTGCTGATTTGTTCTTCGTGGTTATCCACATTTCCACAAATATTATTAAATCCAGAAAACGACCAACAATAATGATCAGGTAGTACTCGTTCTGTCAATCTATCGGTCTATATATATGCTAACTATATTTTACACGACCACGCATCTATGTTTCTGTCTTGAATTGATATGTGTGTGTGTGTGGTTACTGTGATATGCTATATCTGTAACGCATGGGCACAAATACTTGAACAAGTGGTACCTGAATTATTATATAGGCAAATTAAAAGAGAGAGAAAAAAGGAATGTGAACATGCATGCATAAAACATTAATCATACACGCGGAAACAAATACGACTTACAAGATGGTTAAATGATTTCTTACTCATCTTCTTAATTTTTCTGACTTGTCTGACGAAAAAGAAGAACAAAAATTAGTTGTAACTTTTCAGCATGTCTATGCATATGGAGAAAGAAACTATATTCAATATTATTTGGTTCTGAAGGGAAATATATATGAGGGATGCAATCAGTGGGAGTGGCGGATATTAATTTAAAATGCATAATTAATAGTTTGTGTGACAGTGAGGACAGAGGATTTGCTTGGTCATTTGATGAGGAAATCTTTGAGTTTCTAAGTCAGATGTGTATATATTCGCAGATGCATGTATTTGGGCTCAACCTCAAACGAATATCCAATCCATCACCTGCAGCCATTGTTACCAGCTTCTCTAGTGCCTGTGTTCAGGCAAAAGCGATTACAATGAGCCATTCGTTTTCAACAGATTAATTCACAGTCAACCTGCTGATGATCAGCAAAATAAAAAGGAGCATTTTGATTTAGATGCCTCAAATTTGAATTTTTTTAATCAAACATCTATAACTTTTAAACCTTTGATCAAACATTCTTCTACTAATTTTTAATTAAAAATTATGATTTTTATTGTATTTAATGAACCAACTAGTTCAGAAAATAATATTACAAATATCCTAAAATCACCACAAACATTCTATCTTATCTTATCATAATTCGTTCAAAATGAATTTTTCTTATTCAAATAATTTTTTGTTTTAAATTCTAAAAACAATTAAACATCCTATTAACATACAATTATGAAATATAACATGCACATATATTAAATATAATGTACCAATCATTTGGTATGTTATTGGTACGTTATATAAATTTAATATGGGTACGTATTAGTATTTTGGTACGTTATAAAATATTGCTTTTGATACGTTATGCAATTCTTTATTTAGTACGTACCAAGTTATTAGTACGTTGTATTATCCTTATTTTGGTACGTACAAAACTTATGGTACATTATGTGTAAGTTGTGTAACCCAAAAAACGATAACTTTTCACATTAAAACATTGCACTAAACAATATTTGGTCAACTCTTAATAATGAATTATTGGAATAAGGACTCGTTTTAAATAAAAATAAAAATGTGAAAACTCTTAGTTCACGTTTCTACTATAAGTAGTTGTTAAAAAATTCAAATTTATTTTCAGTTGCATGAAATTAGGCAGTCTAGTCTACATCTCAATTTTAATTATAAACGAACTCTTGTTTTTTTTTTATAATCTATATAAAATGTTGAGTTGGAAATTGGAAAAACTATATTTCATCCAATTAATCTTGAACCCCAGTAGATATAATTGAATCCTTAAATTGAGGAAGGGATGAGATTCCATAAAAATAGCAATAAATTAATGAATATTATTGAGTGCATTTTTTTTACATAGAAATGGATTTAAAGAATTTATAAAATACATAAACAAAGAATATACCTGGAATATAAACTTTAATTAAAAGTAAAAGCACTTTAATCAAAAGTTGAAAAGTAACAGATGTTTAATTTAGAAAAATCTAAAATGAGGCATCTAATTCTAATTTATCCAAATAAAAATTGTAAATTTTACATAGATGTGAGTTATATCAGTTTGCTAGGACAATATACTCGCTCCTTTATTCCTAAGTTTATATACCATTAGAATAATTTAAAATCTCGACTTCTCCAACTCACACTTAAAATTAATGGTTATCTTATGTAAATATATAATTGCAAAAGAAATTTAAATGGACCGTGGTATTGTTTACAAGTTTTTATTTTTTATTTTTGTCAGAGGGTGGTATTGTTTACAAGTTCGATTCAACCCTTTGTTTTAAAGTTTTTTTTTTTTTTAAAACAAATTAAAGTCTTAATTTTTTGTTAGGCAACTTATAAGGAACAACTAACATGCACGATACATATACGCGCGCACACACACTCAAAGGGACAAACTATTTGCTTTAATCTCCATCACACAACAGTATCCTGAGATCGGAGTTTAGAGTACCACACACTCAACCTAAGGTAAAAACTGCATCTAACAATATCTTGAAGATCGCATCTTATATATCATGGTATATCAAATGTGCGCATAATTGGTTTGCTTACCTACGTATATAATTTGGTTACCTACGTATATAATTGTTTTCTTTATTTGATTAATTTGGTAATGAACATATAGTTGCTTCCTTTTTTAAGGTGTTAGTAATAATTGTTAAGTGATTAACACTTTATAGGAAGTGTATGATGACTATTTGTACTCTTTTCTCAATACCATATTTGGTGTGGCTCTATATATTTATAAAATGAAAACTCTGTGAACGTGATATCCACTAAAATCATTGGATATAAAAGTTGCTAGATGGAGAGTGGACACACAAAATCACATCCCCACAGATAGAATAGTGGATCATTTCAAAGAAAAAGCTAGGGGAGGGTGATCATATTTAAAAATCACATGATGTGATGTTGATAGTTGGATACCTTCTTTAATTATATATAAACAATAAATTCAACCATCAATTAAGTGTCACATTATGTGATTTACAAATATAATTCAAATAGATAATCTCTTTAGCATCATCCTCAATAAAATTACAACGTTAAGCTTGGAACTGACAAGTTATTTTCTCAGCTAGCGAGCTAGCTACTGCATGTTAAGGCCATCTCCAAAACATAGCCTGTTTTGACACAAAACTCATCTTCAATTGAGGGCTGAGCCAAAAAAATATGGGACCCACCAGGCCAAAATATAACCAAAATGGCCAGAGGGTTGGGCAAACATAGCCAGCCTTGAAATTTGGTACCAATTGTGCTGCTAGTTGACGTCATGTAGCCTTTTTTTTAAGACGAAATTAAAAAAAATTAAAAATTCTAATTTTTTTTCCTATAAATACCTAAGTCATTTCTACACCATCTCCAATAAAAGGCTGGGCCAAAAAATATGGGACCCACCAAGTCAAAATATAGCCAAATGGCTAGAGGGCTCGGTAAACATAACCAATAAGCCAGCCCTGAAAGTTGGTACCAACTGTGCTACTAGCCGGCGTCATGTAGCTTTTTTTTTTCTTTTTTTTTAATTATTTTTTTATTCAAAGATGAAATTAAAAATTTTAATTTTTCCTACAAATACCTAAGCTATTTCTACACCATTTTCATCATTCCATATTATCTTACCTCATTTTAATGTCCAAAATTGTTAACATGCAAGTAAAATTAAAATATTTAATAACATGAAACTTAAAACAACAATTAGCGACAAGTGGCCCTCAAAATATGTTTAAAAATCTTATTTTAATATGGTAGTTTAATTCAATTAACTGATAAAATTAAAACACAAAATTAAAATAATAAATTATTGAGGGGGCTAAAAAATAGCCCCCTTATGTTAGAGATTGTATGTAAATATAATATGACACTGTTCATTGAAAAAATAATTTCTCGCAGAACCATAATCTAAACGGAGCCTAAACGTAGCTCTGGGAGATTGCCTAAACCCCACAATAAAAAGAAAAAAGAAAAGGGGATAGTAGTCAATATTGTATTTACATGGCAACTACTACTTAGCCATCCATGTCAAGATTGGGGGACAATCAGTACATAATATACTGAACAATCTCAATCGTAGACCCCACAATATATTTCCCAAAGTCTTTTGATTCTTGAGTATGTTTTGTAATTAATAAAACATTTGAGATTATTCAGTATATATTTAAGTTATTAAGAACTTTTACTTAAGGTTTTTATCAAAAAAAAAAAAAAAAAAAAAACTAGTTGATGGTTTGATTATAACAGTTCACCCTTTCAGGGACATGAAAGATTCACAGAGGCGTCAGCCTCTCCTGGTCATAATTGTGTAATTCACTAGCGTTAGGAATGAAATCCAGGATGTGCCGTATCGAATATGAACTTGATATTCGTCTCCAACCACTAGGCCACCATTTATGTAAAAACAAGAAAAATGACTAATATAATATTTCTTTCTAAAAGAAGTTATGGTTGCAACATAAACTCAATTAGCAATAAAAGTGGTAGTTCAACTCTTTATAATGACGTGCAAAGATCCCTTTAACTTTTCTATATGGGATAACATCTCCACATTCTTGCACGGTCATTCATGTGTATGGTACTACGAAGGAAGTTGAGTTTCTACTACAAAACTAATTGATAATTGCAACTATTGTAAATAAGTTCGGATGTGAGACAATATTTCACATACTCACACTTTCAACCTCGATATCAATGCCCAAAAGCTTAAGCTCAACTTTATACTACGAGTTAGTTATAAATTATAGTTATACGTGTTGAGAGTATGAATATTACGTTTGGATTACTGATTTAAATCAGAAATGTGTTGAGAGCTTTCAATTTCGTGTCTATGAAGTTTCTTGCCCCTTTACAAGAATCTTGCGCGCATCCAATGGTACCCAACTAACCTACCTACCAAATTGTTGTCCTTTGAACAAATTAAGGTCATTTACAAAACAAAAATGAGAAGAACAAATTGAGCGGAATGAGGAAATTAAGACCTTGAACACGCACATCACAAAAGAGATATATAACTAACATGGGAAGATTACCAAAATGGGACTGTTAGTTCTTCCATCTGTTCGAACGTACTCCATATTGAATGGCAGATATGGGTCGATATCAGGCATCAACATATATATATATATATATATATATATATATATATATATATATATATATATATATATATATATATATATGTCAACGATAAATGAACAAAATGCATCATGTGTACTATTTAGTTTTCTGTCTAATAATATATGAATAATGCTAGGTAGACCAAATTAATAGACTGAATTTATGAACTAAATGATATGTTATCAATAATAAATAAGCACGTGAATCAACACTGAAGTAATAATTCAATTATCAACTTTTATGTCATTTAGTTATATATAAGTATGTATGCGTGTATGTATGTATGTATGTATGTATGTATGTATGTCAAATACATGTACATTTCGAGATCTACTATTGGTCGGTAGCGGGGTGCGCATGCAACTACCTACTGAAAGTGAAAGTCTGAAAGTACTAAAACGCAAGTTAGACGCACACTATCCAGTAATTTCTCTACTGCCCTGGTCCTGGATCTGTCTCCTTTGAATGTTTGGTATTTTAACTCTTTTAAATCCAGCAGCTGAATCTGAACGCATACCAACATCTTTTAAATGTATCAAACTTATCTCTGTGTGTGTGTGATGTATCAATCTTCATATTCTAACTTTTGGTTCCCCTCTAACATATTCCAACTCAATTGGATTACCATAACACAACAACGTGTCATTAATAATTGACAATACCGGACTAACTAGTGGCACATTATGTGGCTGAAACCACCACATCAACAGGCATGGTTATTACTGGCTTAAAGTTTTAGTCTCACCTCACTCTCAACAGAGTTGCTATTAATGTTATCATCTTGGAATGCTTATTGAAAGAAACTTTACTGTTTGTTCAGTTTCTCTAGTATGTCCACCTGGTGAACCTGATAGTATATATCAAACTCCTTGGCAGTTGGATCCTTACTATTGAATTCTTGACTGCCCATCTAACCCTTTCGTTTGATGCAATGTCATACACCGGAGCATAATAGAATCTTCGCCATGTGTTTAGTTACCAAATTACAATATATATATATCTAGACCATATCTTAGCTTGGCCCGAGATATATAATAAGTATTATACTTATCCATAGTTGCTATAAAAGATTAGCATTCTAAGTCGAAACTGGCACTTTCGGCAGTTCTTTTTACAGGATCCATCTAAAATTTGGTGGGGTGCAATCACTTTCTTTGGATCCTAGCTAGTTATAAGAGAATAATCAATTAGGAGAATAACCAATAATTAATTATGGGAAGGAAGTACTGATTAAACCCAATTTCAAACAAGATTCAATTAAATAAAGATATATCAAAGCTAGAAATACTGTAATTAAATGGAATATTCGGATGTTCATGTTCGCAAATTTACATAGCTAATACATTTATTAATCACTTACCCAACTTTATGATAAATAAATTGGCTAATTTATCTAACCAGCATCTCCGATCAAGTAAATATGCTTTCTTGTTGATACGTTCAGCTTCAGCCATCATCATCTGTTGCAAAGCCTTGTTATAAACTGATAGATTATCTTCAAGTCCAATGATACGGAGCAACTGCAAGCCAACATTTGGAGATGCATGCAAGAGAGATTCTTGGAAGTACATTTGTAGCTTTTTTAAGGAACTGCATTGTAACTTTGGATCTCACGCTGACTTTCCAAGATATGCATCTTGCATTTTTACCCAAATAAGTAGGTTATACAAAATTAGACTCTTTATAAATCTCCAATTGATCAATATAATTAATTTCAATTTCATAAGCCATTTCAGCTAAAATTAATGCTTGTGGAAACCTTCCGATCCACATGGACGAAAATTCGATTATCTGAAGAGAGGAAGGATGGTAGATGAAGCAAATTCTGATGACTTCTTTGACACTTTAGACTCGAAATTTTGCTCCTCCTTGAGGTTATCAGGAACTGGATTAGACAAAGTAGCAGTTATTGTGAGGTCTAGGTTTAAATCAGGCAGCCGGCCACAACAATCATCCTCTAAGCAACTTGTACCGTCCGATTCATGGTCACAATTATTATTACCACCGGATCTTGCTTGCTGCTGATAATTGGTAGGGTTTTTTAAAGCTGCAGACAACGTTGCAGTACTACTGACAGTTTGTGAATTTTGATGATGAAGACGAGGGAGATTGACGTTGTTCGGTCGATAATTATTTGGATCTATACCCATGTTCATAAGCTTTCTTCTCAAATGAGAGTTCCAGTAATTTTTCACTTCATTGTCTGTACGTCCTGGCAATCTCCCAGCAATCAATGACCACCTAAAAAAATTAGCTAAATAGTTAAATTAATTAGTTAACACCAACAAATCTGTAAACTCTACTTATTTATGCATGGTGCAATTGCATACAGTAATAATTGATTATTTTTATTGGATCATTTGTCATAAGAAATAAAAGACAACGGGGGATAACTAAAATTCACACACTTTTCTTTTATCCTCATGCATACCCTATTTAATTTAGCACTTGGATTTAATAAAGTAAAAAATAATTAATTGATAGAATTAAACAGAGATGTTTAGAGGAGAAATATTGTGTGTATAAATCAGTTCTCTTGAAAGAATTAGCTAGTAAGGACCGGTTGCCCTTGGATAAAGAAAAAAGATAATTGATAGAAATGAACAGAGATATACAGAAGGAAAAACATGGTGTGTATAAATCAGTTCTCTCAAAAGAATTAGCTAGCAAGTACCGGTTGCCTAGGAGTGCATGAAGCTTGATGATGAGATCTTCTTCATCTTCAGCAAAGTTGCCTCTTTTAAGGTCTGGTCGTAGATAGTTTATCCATCTCAGCCTACAACTTTTACCACAACGAAGTAGGCCTGAACCAAATTGCAAAAAGAAATAAGAAAAAGAAAAAGAGGTGGCAATTAATACTCATTAAATTAAATATCTTTTCAAAGTTCTCTGAAATTAATCAGAAGAAGAAAAGGAACAAATTAGCATTTGTTGGCTTAGTTAAAATAGAAAGAAGAGAGAAAAATATTGACGAGGAATGTAAGAAATCAAGGAATTAACTCCTTAATTTGTAAATAGTTTACCATTCTGATGAATGTTTTTGCTATGATATTACCAAAAAAGATGTTTATATACATATATATAACTTGTTAATCCAGAAATATACATAAATATACAAGTTCATAGTTAATTACCTGCAGCCTGAGGAAGGGTACGCCAACAACCCTCGCCATTTTTACGAATGTATTCAATGAGCTTCAGGTCTTCTTGCTTGGACCAAGCTCCTTTGTTTGTGTCCTGCTTGTCGCAGCAGGGTTTCCTCATTCTAAAATCTTATAACTAACCTTAATCTTTCCAAGAAATTAATAACCTGGGGGGGGGGGGGGGGGGGGGGGGGGGGAAGGGAAGAGAGAGAGAGAGAGAGGGGCCAACTGCAAGAAGCTAGCGCGGATTGGGTGGAGAGTTGAGGAACAAATGGAGGGGAGGGTAATGGTTTATACTATCAGGTAGGTAGGTAGCTGTAGCTGCAAATGAATTGGATGGCCGGAAGCAAAAAGGTGGGTTGACTTGGACCGGTGGTTCGCCCATGCGTGATAATCAGTGGCCAATAGATACGACTGCGAGTCTCAACATTTTTGTCAGAGACACAGAGAGAGGAGAAGTGGATACACTGTGATATTAGTGTTTGAAAATTATAATGCTTAGTTTATATCAGTATTAAGAGTGCGAATGTCATATTGTAGAACTGAAGGACTTTCTTTGGTAGTGAAATTTAAATTTAATTTATAATATTAGAGTCAATTGGCCCATAACTATAGCGTTACAACAAGGCTCAGCTTTACGTCTTTATCTTTTTGTATTGGTAAATGATGAGTTAACGGGACATATTCAAGATGATATCTCTTGGTGTATCTTTTCGCAGATCATATAGTGCTGATAGATGAAACACATGAGGGAGTGAATGTGAAGCTTAACCATTGGACATAACTATTGGAATGTAAAGGTCTTCGCCTAAGTAGGTGAAAGACAAAGTTCATGAAGTGCACGTTCACTGGGAAGGGGATCCAAATAAAATAGGGGTGAGGTTTGGAGATCAGGAAGTACGAAAGAGTGAACGCTTTCGTTATCTTAGATCTATCTTGCAAAAGAAAGGAGAAATAGATGGAGATCTGTCAACCATAGAATACATGCTGAATGGATGAAGTAGAAGAGTGCATCGGGTATGTTGTGTGATTGTTGTATGCCACTAAAGCTTAATGAAAAATATTATAGGACGACAAGAAGGCCAACGATGCTTTATGGCACAAAATGTGAGGGGTCAAAAAGTAACACGTGTAAAAATTGAGTGTAAAGAAGATGAGAATGCTTAGTTGGATGTGTGGGCACATGACAAATGATAAGATTAAGAACAAGGATATCCGAGGTAAATAGAAGTAGCCGCAATTGAAGATAAGAAAATCCATTAAGGTGTTTGAACACGTGAACCTGTTGAGAAATATATCTCTGATTGATTTACCATATATTGTAAATTGATAATTAGTTATTTACTTCCTTATTTAGTCTTTGGTCAACCTTGATTGTAGGCAATAAAATAGGAATGTGTTGACTGATATGTATATAAGAATGTAAACCTAGTTGAAGGAATATACAAGGAAATACAATTTCAGTATAATCTGATTTCTTAGATGGTACTAGAGCATTGATCTGGGAAAACAACAAAACATAGCTCTAAGGCAGACACGATCATGGGCGACAAGCCAGACTCGAGGTCAACCATTTAAGGCTTGACTTCTCATTCAAAATGGAAAAACCCCAACCATCTGCTTTATCTACACCACTCAGACCAACCTGGTGCAATCCTCGTGCCACATCTATTGGTGAAGGACAACTACAACACATGGGTTCAATCCATGAGTATGGCCTTAACGGTCAAGAACAAACTCAGTTTTGTTGGTGTGACAATCACGAAACCAAGTGAAAACAATCCTAAGGAGTTACAACAAGAGAATCGTTGCAACAACTTGGTCAAGACATGGTTGCTAGGTTCTATGAAAGAGATTTCAGGGATAGTCATCAACTATAAGGACACTCGACAGATGTGTACCGATTTGCAAGAGAGGTTCTCACATGTGAATATAGTTCAATTGTTCCATGTTGAGAATGAGATCCATGATTGCATCCAAGACAATATGAGTGTAAGTTCTTACTTTACTAAACTTAAAAGTTTATGGAATGAACGCGATACTTTGTGCTATATTCCAGCATGCAGTTGTGGAACAAAGAATGAGATGACCTTGTATGTTGAAACTTAGAAAACCATGAAGTTCCTTATGGGACTAAACAAATCGTATGATACAGTTCGAAGCAATACTATTCTCCTTGAACCACTGCCTATGGTGAATAAGGCATATATGTTGGTCATTCGACATGAACCCCAGGCAGAGGTTTCCAATGGGAAAAGTACACAACAGAAGGCTGTTATCTTTGTAGTGAAGAACTTGTCGCGAGAACCTGCGCTGGAGAACAATGAAGTGTGATGTGAAAAGTGCAACAAAACCAATCACACCACCAAAAACTACCGTGCATATCTCAAGTGCACCTTTTGCGGATGGAAAGGCCACACTTTCAAGTTCTGTCGAAAACAGAAGGCAGCTGCTGAGACTAAATCCAGTCGCCTATTTTCTTCAAAAGGGAATCAAGTTTCCCAACATGATAAGCATGAGACAATGCCTAGTTTCCCGTTCTCTCAGGAGGCTTGCAAGTAAATCCTTCATATGTTGAACAAGAATAAGTTATCCTTTGCTAATCAAGTTGGCAATCCTTTTAGTCATGAAGAACTTTCAGGTAAAGCCTTCTCTTTTCCATATAAAGGCACCAAAAGTATTTGGATCCTGGACAGTGGTGCCACGGATCACATAGTTTGCAGCCCTAGTCTGCTACAAACTCATGGGTTATTGACAATAATACCATTGAACTGCCAAATAGTTTCGTTGCAAAGTCACTCATGTTGGACAAGTTGTTTTCTCTCATGACCTTATCCTGGATAATGTCCTATGTGTGCCATTCTTTATACTCAATCTAATATCCATCAGTAAACCAGCCTATGATTCCTTATATGTCATCATTTTCTTAACCCGTTTTTGTGTCATCCAGGACCTTCACTCGAGGAAAATGATTGGGACGGGAATTGAAAATGAGGAACTTTACTACCTCGACCCATCGAAGAAAGGAACATGCAACAGTATCCACACCGTCTCACCAAAGCTTTGGCACCAACGCCTAGACAACTATCTTATAAAGCCTCTTTGTTATTCCCATTTTTAAATAATGAGACTTGTGATTCGGACAAATGTTTAATTTGCCCATTGGCCAAACAAACAAAATCGCCATTTCCATTAAGTTCTATTTCTACCAAATCCTGTTTTGAATTATTGCATATTGATATCTGGGATGGTTATCAAATTGCTTATCTTTCAGGTGCCAAATATTTTCTTACCATTGTAGATGACCATACTAGAAGCACTTGGGTTTATTTGATGAAGCATAAATCCGACACAAAAGACATCTTAGTCAAATTCATTCAAATGGTTGAGACTCAATTCAATACGAAAGTTCAAATCATACGAAGTGACAATGGCCCTAAGTTCAAACTTGACCAATTTTATGCTCTCAGATGCATTATACATCAATTAGTTGCATCAACACACCACAACAAAATGATGTTGCTGAACATAAACACCGGCACTTGCTCAATGTTGCTCGGGCTTTGCTTTTTCAAGCTAGTCTGCCAAAACATTTTTAGGGGGATGCGATTTTAGCCTCGGCCTATCTCATCAATAGAACACCTACTTCACTTCTCCAAGGTAAAACACCCTACGAAAAACTATTTCACAAAGCACCTAACTATTCCCATTTAAAGGTTTTTGGTAGCCTATGCTTTGCTTCTACACACGCCCAAAAGCCTTCTAAATTCGACCCTCATGCAACCTAATGCATTTTTCTTGGATATCCTTATGGCCAAAAGGGTTATAAATTGTTCGATATAAAACAAAATAAAACATTTGTTTCCAGGGATGTTGTGTTTTTTGAAAACCATTTTACATTCCAAAACCCTACCACTTCTGCTGCCTCATCCCCATCAAACACTTCACCTCTCACCTATTCAGATTGATTTGGACTCTCCCCTTGAGTCGCATCATCTAATTTTTACACTGGTAGCCATTTTAGATACCAACTCTTCCACACATGCTGACCCCACCTGTAAGATCCCACATCGCCCAGGGTGTGGATCTTGTGAGCCTTATATGTATATTCTCATCTCTACCTAGCACGAGGCCTTTTGGGAGCTCACTGGTTTCGGGTTCTGTAGGAACTCCGAAGTTAAGCGAGAATGGGCCAGAGCATTCCCAGGATGGGTGACCCACTGGGAAGTTTTGCTCGCTTGAGTTCCCAGAAACAAAACTGTGAGGGTGTGGTCGGGGCCCAAAGCGGATAATATCGTGCTATGGCGAAGTCGAGCCCGGGATGTGGTGGGGCCCGGACCGGGATGTCTCACCACCCCACCTTCATCTACTTTAATCACTCCAACTCCACCACCAGATACCTTACCAACCACTCTATCACCAGACCAAACCCCTCCACTCCATCGCGGCCCTTCCACATTTTTGTAAGACTTTCACGTTGAAGTGACCATCCCATCCCGTGTTGCTCCCGCATCTTCCACAAGCATGGTCCAGTCGTCAGGTACGCCTCACTCTCATTACTTATCCTATGACTATCTATCCCCCACTCACAAAACCTTCCTCACCAACCTCACCATTGTCAAAAAAAACCACCAGTTTTTCGCAGGCTGTCCGGGATCCCAGATGGCGTGACGCCATGCAACAAGAGATTGCTGCCCTCCAGGACAATCGCACTTGGACTCTGGTGCCCTTGCCTCCTCACAAACATCCAATTGGTTGCAAATGGGTCTGTAAGGTGAAGCTTAAACCGAAGACCTACAGATGCTTTAGTCAAAATATGCAACTATGAAACTGAGAGTTAGGGAAAAAGGGGTAGAGAAAGACCTAGGAATACTCAAAACACTTGGCGCAAAATAGAACACAGTGGCGTTTTAGAATTCATACAACCGACGCTCTAGTAGGATAATACTTGGTTGTTGTTGTTGTAGAGTCAAGTCGGCCCATGAGCGCAACAGCTTTACACATGAGTGAGAGGGCTTGTTAAGATTGTGAATCTTGTATTGGAGAATCAACAGACCTTGCATATTTTTAGTGAGTTGGATTCCTCCCGATTTAGTTAGATATCAAATATACATACATACATACATATACATATATATATATATATATATATATATATATGTATGTATACTATAATAACATTGTTGTACGTATTATTATTTTAAATATTTGAACTTAGTTGGTTAAAATCATTCACCATTATATCCGAAATTCTGAATTTAATTCCTCTCACCACTTATATTATAAAATGAATACTGGACGGATACAAACTGGAGACCCATATACCATAATTGAAACCCTAGCCTAACTGAGTCATATACTTGGCTTTTTTCTCCGTATCAATCAAATACCTAAAATTTCGTTCCCAAATTCGTCCTGTTATACCATAACTAATTAATTAAAACCCTAGCCTAACCAAGTCATGGCTTTTTTCTCCGTATTAATCAAATACCTAAAATTTCGTTCCCAAATTCGTCATGTTATACCATAACTAGTTAATTAAAACCCTAGCCTAACCAAGTCATATACTTTTCTTTTTCTCATATCCGTCAAATCTGTTTGGTATATTCTATTAACAAAATTCATCATTTCTGAAAACATATCTTCAAACATCTTTGAAGAACATTTTTTTTTTTTTTTAAGTTCTAAAAACTTGTTTGGTATATATATGGTGATCTAACTAAGTTGGATTCCTCCCCATTCAGTTAGATACCATATATTCAAAATTGTTTTTGAATCTCTATGATTATCATGACCTTAACAATAATCTTACTACAATTCGATGATTTTTTTACCAGAAAAAAAAAATCATGCAATTGTAGTAAGACTAAAACTAGGTGGGGGTACAAAAAAATATTGATCTAGTAAGTAGCTAAGTTAAACAATAGCATCTCAGCCCCCTAATTAGACATATATATATATGTGTGTGCGCAGATAAATGATGAAGACATCGATAAAAAGAAAAAGGAAAAAGAGTCTCCAACTAGTGCATCCAATTATAACTGTATATACACACATATATTCACACACACACAAGTTTATTGATCTCTTACTCATCCTTAATTAAGCGTAAAATTCATATTGTGTAACCGTTTGATCACATCCATTAATAACCTTCTGTGCAATTCTTGTGCAGATATTTCATCAACTGTAGTCTGTACGTACAAAAAATGTAGGTAAGAATTCATCGTGTGAGCTGTTGATCGTGGTGTGATTGCACGATAATATGAATCAAGAACACCAGCAGTTTCAAAGATGGTTTTATTTAGGTGAACGTAGGTTCATGTTCAAAATGGAAGGAACGAAGGGGGGAAGGTAGCAATAACAATGTGATCACATGCTCATGCATGCACGTTGACTGATAGCTTCCCATTTTTGTCATCCTCATCAGCATAAAAAGTACTAATATAAATCTTACAAATAACCACTCCCCTCCTCCTTTATCCACAATATTTGGTACTGATTTTACCTACGTGCGTTAATTTGTCCCTTGTGCGCACCTTTCAGATAAGCATGGATCCCCCCCCCCCCCCCCCCCCCCCCCCCCCCCCCCCCCCCCCCACCCCCACACACACACACACACACACACACACACACTCATTTACCTACGTGCGTTAATTTGTCCCTTGTGCGCACCTTTCAGATAAGCATGGATCCCCCCCCCCCCCCCCCCCCCCCCCCCCCCACACACACACACACACACACACTCACTCACACTTACTGTTAAAAAAAATACAAGAAAATTATGCCATTTTTATAATAAATACGTGGACAGTTAGGTTGAGGCGCGGATATCTACCACGAACCGGTGCTGACAGTTAGGTTGAGGCGCGGATATCTACCACGAACCGGTGCTGCAACTCTATTGACTTGTCCCTCCCTGGATACAACAGCCCAACTGAATCTTTGTGTGACTCAAACCTATTCACCCAAAAAGAAAGAGTCCAAAGCTCCATCACAAGAAAACCCTTCTTTGGCAATAAGTAAAAATGGAAAAGATGGAGTAATGAAGAATAATTGTTGTAGAGGAAATTCTTAGTGGGATAAATAAAAGGATGACGGAGAAAATGCTACTAATTGTACGTTTATTATTTAGGAAAATTAATGAAAAGGGCTTGAAAAGTTTTAGTTTTAATAAAAAACCATGTTATAAGTTTTGTTTAATAAAAAACCATGTTATAAGTTTTGTTTAATCAAAAACCATGTTATAAGTTAAGTCACTGTTTCTGGATTTTAAGTAACACTGTTTCTGGAATCTAAGTCACTGTTTCTGGAATTTAAGTCACTGCACTGTTAGTTTATTTCCAGCGACAGTGTTAGTTTTCCAGCGACAGTGTTAGTTTTTCCAGCGACAGTGTTATTTTTCCAGCGACAATGTTAGTTTTTTTTTTCCAGCGACAGTGTTATTTTTCCAGCGACAGTGTTAGTTTTTTTTCCAGCGACAGTGTTAGTTTTTCCAGCGACAGTGTTATTTTTCCAGCGACACTGTTAGTTTTTCCAGCGACAGTGTTATTTTTCCAGCGACAGTGTTAGTTTTTTGCAGAGATAGTGTTATGTTTTTCCAGCGACAGTGTTAATGTTCATTTTCTTTCCAGATACAGTGTTTGTTCGTGCACGACCTAAAGGGCTTGGTGTGGTTGCTGCTCGCCGGAGCTAAACGGAAGGGAAGGCCGGATTTCGGCCGGAAAGTTGGACAAACTTTAAACGCTCATAACTTTGTCAATACTCAACGGAATCAAGTGATTCAAAAATGAAAATCGTAGTTCTCGAAGAGGCGAAGAGAATGGTACCTTGCATGATAGCTAATTCGTTGTGGTTTGGCCGGAAAACGCCTCGAAAGCCTCGGAGGTCGCCGGAAACTGGGTTGGACAAACTTTAAACGCTCATAACTTTGTCAATACTCAACGAAATCGAGTGATTCAAAAACGAAAATCGTAGTTCTCGAAGAGACGAAGAGAATGGTGCCTTGCACGATGGCTAACTCGTTGTGGTTTGGCCGGAAAATGCCTCAAAAGCCTCGGAGGTCGCCGGAAACTGGGTAAGATTCAAATGGATATAACTTCTTCAATACTCAACGAAATAGGGTGATTCAAAAAGGAAAGTTGTAGTACTCAGCGAGACGAAGAGGAGGATGACGGCCAAAGGAGAGCCCATGAGTGACTGGCTGATGGTCGAGCTGTATGTTGTTTTGGCAGGTTTTACCTTGTTCTGGGATGGTTTTTGGTTAAAAAAAAGTAATAGGATGGTTTTTGGTTAAAATAAACTTAGTTCAAGCCTTTTTTATTAAAGCTCCCTTATTATTTCCCATAGTTTTTTTTTTTTTTTGAACAAATATTATAACCCATAATTAATATTGTAATAAGCAAAAATTAACAAGAAAATATGTTATATAGTTTAGGCCATGGATGTGGCTTGCCAATTATTGGCTGAGTCTGCACACACATTTTAATTTTTATTCCAGAGCCCACCATTGTTGAGTATGTAAAATATGTTATATTTTGCGGAAGTATGTTTTCTTCTATTGATACAAAGAGATTTATACAGAAAAGAATGTTACAAGAGTTACAAAAGATGAAAGGCTAAAAAGGTTTTCTTCTATTGATACAAAGAGATTTATACAGAAAAGAATGTTACAAGAGTTACAAAAGATGAAAGGCTAAAAGGCTCCATCGTAATTTCTCATTAACAACAAATAAATTTCCCACTAACAATCAAACAATAACAATTTTATTTATTATTTAATATTAAAAATGCACCAACACTTACTACAGTCTTCAGTGTTTGGATAAGGATTATGGACTATAACCTCTGCTGTTTCGTCGGCTTATCAAGATGTCTCTGTCGATCTGATGTTCAGAAACATAGGCCATTTAATATGTATACATAATGTCTCTGTGTGTGTAGGGTTTATAGTTTAGGCCATGGCTGTGGCTTGCCAATTATTGGCTGAGTCTGCACACACATTTTAATTTTTATTCCAAAGCCCACCATTGTTGAGTATGTAAAATATGTTATATTTTGTGGAAGTATGTTTTCTTCTATTGATACAAAGAGATTTATACAAAGAAGAATCCTTGACAAAGAAATAAACTACCCTACTTTCTAGGTATACAACAGGAAAGAAAGTTATACAAATCAATTACAAAATTGTTTCCTAAATTAAGCCAAGATATCAGGAATGATATCATTGACTTTTCTACACTCCCCCTCAAGTTGGAGAGTGAATGTCAAGAACTCCCAACTTGTGTATAATGGACGAGAAAGATTCCTTCCCCAATGCTTTCGTGAATACATCTGCAAGTTAGTGTGAAGAGGGAACAAAACGCGTGACAACGGAACCATCTTGTATTTTATCTCGAATAAAGTGGCAATACATCTCTATATGTCTAGTCCGCTCATGGAAAACTGGGTTGGCAGCAATATGAAGAGCTGCTTTATTGTCACAATGTAATAAGGTCGGCTTTGGATGCAACAAACCCCAAGTCTTTTAGAAGATATCGTAGCCATGATAGTTCACAACAAGTTCCAGTCATGGCTCTATATTCGGCCTCAGCTGATGATAAAGACACGATTTTTTGTCTCTTCGATCTCCAAGATATCAATGAAGAACCCAAAAAAACACAATACTATGTGGTTGATCTTCGTGTCGTAGGGCATCCTGCCCAATCTGAATCACAATATGCACTCAAGGTCAAGTCATTTTTAGAAGAGAAAAATAAACCTTGTCCAGGAGTGCTCTTTATGTATCTCAAAACTCGGAGAGCTGCTTCCATGTGTGGGCGGCGAGGTTCATGCATAAATTTACTTAACACATGCACTGAATATGTTATGTCCGGCCTAGTAATCGTTAAATAGATCAATCAACCCACCAACCTGCTATATTGTGCCGGATCTTTAAGTAACTCACCACTGTCGGAAAGCTTAAGATTTTGCTCCATGGGAAACTCGATTGGGCGAGCACCCAATAAACCACCATCCTTCAGAATCTCTAAAGCATACTTACGTTGAGAAATGAAAATCTCATTCTTTGATCGTGACACTTCGATGCCTAGAAAATATTTCAAGTCACCAAGGTCCTTGATTTTGAAACGACTATTAAGAAATGTTTTGAGAGCACTAATGGCATCAAGATCATTTCCAGTGATCAAAATATCATCAACATAAATTAAGAGTGCTGTAAAAGACTTGCCTCGCTGCCTTGTGAACAAAGAGTAATCTGCCTTCGATTGGACATAACCAGCACATGCAATAGCCTCGGAAAACTTGGCAAACCATTGACGAGATGCTTGCTTCAGTTCATATAAAGATTTGTTAAGGCGACATACTAAATTCTCCCCCTGTCGCCGGAAACCTGGAGGAGGAAGCATATATATTTCTTCATGAAGGTCACCATGAAGAAACGCATTGTTTACGTCAAGTTGATGGAGAGACCAGTGACAGGAAGCAGCAAGAGCTAAGAGGCAGCGAACAGTGGTTATTTTAGCAGTGGGAGAGAAAGTATCATGAAAATCGATTCCTTCAAGTTGGGTGTAACCCTTGGCAACCAAACGAGCTTTATAACGCTCAATAGAGCCATCTGACCGAAGCTTGATTTTGTAGACCCAACGACAACCAATGGGGGATTTGCCGAGAGGAAGAAGAGTAAGTGTCCACGTATGATTAGCCTCCAGAGCCTGTAATTCAGAAGCCATGGTAGCCTGCCAATGGGGAGAAGTAGCAGCCTCGGCATAAGTTTAGGGTTCAACCTGTTGAGTGATAGTTGCAAGAAAAGTTTGTTGTGCAGGTGAGAAACGATGATAAGTGAGATAATTAGCAAGTGGATAACGCGTACCTGTAGCGAGACCAGACAACGAAGATGATGAATGAGCTGGTTAGGTAAGCTTAAGAGTAGGGCAGTCATAGTCGCGCAACCTTGGAGGCGGGGATGAGTGACGGCTACAATGGCGAAGCACCGATGCAAGAGGCACGGATGGAACAGAAAGGGACTCGAAAGGGGCTGCATCAGGATGTAGGTTAGAAGTTGTAGAAGACTCAGGCGAAAAAGTAGTAGTAGGGGAGTCCATGGACACGGGTGGTGAAGAAAGAGAGTTCTTAGGGCACGGTAGGGTAATTTCTGGAGGGTCAGGCAAAGGATAATTAGGAAATGATGTAGGCAGTGGTGGAGGGTTAGGAGAGGGTGTATGGTCAGGTGTAGGGTTAGGTGAGGTAGGGGATGGAGAATAATGGTAAGGAAAAATATGTTCATGGAAAACAACATCCCGGCTAGTAAGAAAAGTATGAGTGGTGGTAAGGTTGTAAAGTTTGTACGCCTTTTGCCCAACGGGATACCCGAGGAAGACACATTTGTGAGCTCGGGGAGCAAATTTGTGGGAGAGATTGGTGTTGGTTGCATAAGCAAGACAGCCAAAAACTTTAAGATGAGAAAAAGAATGGGGCTTTGAGTACAACCGTTCAAAAGGTGTATTATGGGAAAGGATTAAGGTAGGAAGACAATTAATGATATGAACAGCCGTAAGGACACATTCACCCCAGAAAAAAAGAGGAAGGTTAGCTTGAAAACGCAAAGCACGAGCGATTTCAAGTATGTGACGAAGCTTTCGCTTGACCACCCCATTTTGTTGGAGGTATAGACACAAGAGCGTTGATAAATGACCCCATGATCTTGGAAGAAACCACGAAGGGAAAAAAATTATCCACCATTGTCTACTCGTATTTGGCGAATGGATGTATTAAACTAAGTTTGAACAAAGGAGAAAAAAACTTTGAGGATGTGTTGTGTTTCTGATTTGTGTTGCATAAGGAAAATCCATGTGAAACGAGAGTAATCATTTACGATAGTTAAAAAATATTTGGCTCCAGAAGTTGAGGCAATTTTATAAGGACCCCAAATATCACAAAGAATCAAATCAAAAGGTTTTGTAGTTATAATGGAACTGACATTAAAAGGTAAACGACTTTGCTTAGCTAAGGGGCAAACATTACAAGCATTATTGGATTGAAAAGGAAAATGCAACAAGTGTTTGGACATGAAATCTAGCCTAGAAGGTGATAAATGACCCAAACGCCGATGCCACAATTCTATAGGTGAGAGAACAAGGTTGCAGACTCGTCGTGAGCTGCCAGAGACGGTGGGAATCAACGCCACCAAATAGTAGAGCCCTCCTCGTTGCTTACCCAAACCAATCACCTTATTTGTCGTCAAGTCCTGCATAATGCACCACGAAGGAAAAAAGGTTACAGAACAATGCAATCCACTTGTAATTTGACTCACAGACATCAAATCTACTTTAAAAGTGGGCACACACAACACATATCGTAACAAAAAGGTAGAACTCAAAGGAACATTCCCAGTGGAGACTATGCGAGCTTGCTCTCCACTCGGTAAAAAAACTGGTGACAAATCGGTATTTTTTACACCATGTTTAAGCAAATCTGGTGAGGAGGTTATGTGGTCAGTTGCACCACTGTCGATTATCCATCGACGTAAAGGCAAGGAATATTTCGACAAACCTGGTTTCATGGCAGCGGCATTAGCCTTTGGAGGAACAGAGACATCACCTCATTTATTATTATTCATGATGTGAAGAATTTGCTGGAATTGAGTGTCAGATAACCCAAACATTACTAACTTCATCTCTTCCAAAGTGGCACCTTCTGAAATTTGATTGGCAGACGAAGAAGAACTGCCTTCATTTTTAGAAGGCTTGCTCCCTTATTGAGGCTTGACTTTGTGAAGACGATGCCCCGGTGGATACCCGTGAAGCTGGTAAAAAGTATCAATGGTGTGATAATCATGATCACAATGAGTGCAGTGCAAGGGCTTGCGACTGGAGGATCCAGATGACCGTGAACCACCCTGTCGAACAGCCATAGCTGCTGTTTCGGTGACTCCACGTGAGGCAGTAAGAGATCTTTGCTTCTCTTCCTGGGAAAATGAAGCATAGGCCTGACGAACAGTTGGTAAAGGACTCATCATTGTGGAGCCAAAAATAATCACAAGGCGACACGTGGACTTTCGGATTAAGAAGACAAGAATGCCCTTGAGGAGCATCAGAAATCCTACGCGCGAGCAGCCGGTAATTATCATCGGTCAAGTCAAAAGCGCCCATAAAAGGTAAACAAATCCGAATTATTTCATCCATTTACATTTAAGACAATTATCTCATAAATCCACCAATTATCCCACATAAATGGAGATAATTGGCAAATTAATGAGGATATTCCTCATTAATTGGCCAATTAGCTTAGCCTTAAAAGCCAAAAACACCTTAAATGGCCGGTCCTCCCTTCTCCAAAGGGGGCCGGCCACTTCCCCATTTTATTGCCCACATTCCTTTCTTTTTTCTCCTTTTTTAGCCAACAATTCAATTACTCCTTATTATCTTTTTTCATAAATATAAATCCTTTCCCTATTTGATTAATTAGCCAATAAATAGGCTAATTAAACCTAGATCTCACACCAAAAAACCCTAGGCCGGCCACCCCCATTTCCTATAAATACTACCCCATTTTCTCACAAAAACCCAATTCCAATCCTTTGGCAAAAACACTCTAAACACTTTTTCTCTCTAATTCTAACTTTGGCATCGGAGGTTCTTCGGCCAAAGCCCCCCTCCCCCCCATTCATCGTGGGCGCGTGAGGCTTTTGGCCTTAACCTAAGGTGTTTATTATT
Organism: Cotoneaster glaucophyllus; assembly: GCA_036320875.1. NCBI lineage: Eukaryota > Viridiplantae > Streptophyta > Magnoliopsida > Rosales > Rosaceae > Cotoneaster > Cotoneaster glaucophyllus. Next base: position 32,583,161 of record CM070069.1, on the reverse strand, counting down.
TTGTAGGTGCAAAATCGTCCAAGACCGAAGAGGAGAAAATTTGCATCCACAATCATCAAGACTTGCCTTCGAATGGCACTATAAGACTCGTTGAGACCCATAAGAAACTGCATTAATTTGTTTCTTTCATTCTGCGCCCCACACGTGCAGGTCGTGGAGTCACTGTATGACGCCAGTTCATCCCACAACTTCTTCAGCTTTGTGTAGTACGCAGCAACTGAAAGTTGGTCTTGAGTAAGAGAAGCAATGTCTCGTTGTAACTGGAAAATCCGAGGAGCATTGCTTTGTGAATAACGCTCTCGTAATTCCTCCCAAATTCCATGAGCATCAGTCATGTAAAGAATACTATCAAAAATTTATGAATCAATGGAGTTGATGATCCACGCAACGATCATGTCATTGCATCTCTGCCATGTAGCATGGTCGGCGGGTTTGGTCTTCTCCGAAGGCTGTGTGACAGTACCATCAACAAATCCTAGCTTGTTTTTGGCACTAAGGGAGATCTTCATTGCACGGGACCAGGTAGAGTAATTGTCCCCATTAAGGGGCTTTGAAACCAGCATCATAGAGGGATGATCTGAATGATGGATGAACAAAGGGTTTGAAACATCAGTCTTAATATCTGCCGCAGCACCTTTGGAAAGGTCGTCAGTGGCCATGATGGTTGACGGAATAAGGCTATTGAAAAATAGCAAAAAAATGAGCAGCGGCAAGAACTAGGGTTTCGACCTAGCTCTTGATACCATGTAAAATATGCTATATTTTGCGGAAGTATGTTTTCTTCTATTGATACAAAGAGATTTATACAAAGAAGAATCCTTGACAAAGAAGTAAACTACCCTACTTTCTAGGTATACAACAGGAAAGAAAGTTATACAAATCAATTACAAAATTGTTTTCTAAATTAAGCCAAGATATCATGAATGATATCATTGACTTTTCTACATAGTAAGACTGGTGCTTAATTCTCTCTTGTTATATATTAATATTATCGGCTTTGACAGCAAAAATCAAAGGATCAAACACAAAATTGATGTGCTACCAAATCATAAGAGTTCGCGTTTCTCATCATGAATCTCCAATAATTTTGTACGACGAAAATCGAAAACCACCCTAAAAAAAAAAGAGTTTATAAAGATGAAATAGGATTGGAGTTGGTGGCATCCTGCTTACTGCAATTTGTATCTATCTACAGTACTATTCGCTAATGAAATTAACAAAACAGTAAGCGCAGCATTTCAGTATGCGTTCGTAGGTAATTGTGTTCAATGATTGACCTACTGCGAAAAATAAATCTCTCTCTGTTCTTGTCTTCCTTTCTGGTAATAATGTAGTAATGATGACGTCCACATTACATACACTATGAATCTTCGATTGGAGCTTTCACTTTCTGACCACATTATAAACTTAATAAGCCCAGTGGCAATGTTAATACTGATTCTAGGTGGATCTTAATTTAGACTAAAAATAATAACAGTTTTTTAAAGGTTCCTGTATGCAAATTGATAGATTAGTTTTTAGTAGCTTGGGTCCAATTAATTAACTGTTAGGGTTTGATAAATCTTTTTCTCTGATTTTGATTCTGAGCAACATTTGTCGAAACTCCTAGCGTGTGGAGATTAGTTAACCTAGAGTTTAGGTTAGTTAATAAGCAATATTGAGGAAATTAATTTATTAAAACCCCATATATATAAGTATTAGTTTGAAGTTTATATATAAAGGGCCGATGGTGACGCTGATCTTGAATTGTTACATACGTTATACATTTCAACCAGCTCCCACGTGCATGTAATTGATTAGTACTGTTTCTCTTACAAAATGTTGTAATCAACAATTAAGCTACCTGTAAACCTGTTTGTTAGTAATTGCTAAAGCTAGAAGGGGACTATAGGTAATGACAATCTTTGTACGTTTCTAGTCATTGATTGAAGGAGCAACAACAACAAACAATATATAACCTGTTGTGAACACACAGTATCCACAACAGGTTAGGAGTTAGGTTGTTGGACTTCTTGATGAGCATGTGTCTCTCGTGCATGCAAGAAAGATGGGTGTGGGTGTGTGTGTGCGCGCGCGAGGGAGAGAGAGAGAAAGAAAGAGATGTCTATATATACAGTGGCGAAGCCACGTGAGGGCGAGGAGTGGCGGCCGCCACTCCCCTCGCCGGAAAACATGACTGGAGCTCTGGTTCAGCCCCTCCACTCGCCGAAATTCCGACTGGTTCAGCCCATCCGTACCGGAGGGGAAAGCGTGGAGGAGGAGATGAGGTTGGGTCGGCGGGAAGAGGCTACAAAAGAAGACGAGAGTGGGGTTGTAGGACGGCAGAGGTTGGATGAGGGGAGGGTTGGTTCAGTCATGTCCGGTGGAGTTTATGGGAAGAAGAAGCATGTTGTTTGGTTATCAGGTTATGGGAGCAAGTGGGATGTTTGGTTATCAAAATAGCAGGAGCAATCAAATGGACGTGTAGCATTTCTATTGAACTATATAGTGGTTTGTAAACTCTCACATTATTAACCCATTTCTCTTATGACCCATCTTTTTTGTGGTTTATTAATCCATTTTTCTCGGTTTTTTTTTATATTTTAATTATTGTATGTATTTTTATTTTCTCTTTTAAGACTCTCATAATATTTATCTTAAACTCTCACATTATTTATAAATATTGTATTACTTTTTAAAAACAATGTAAATATTGTTTAATGCTTATTTTTATGATAATTTAAATTCATCTAGGCTCCTGATCTCGCCTAGGCACCTATCTGCTAGGTCCCAGTCCGAGACTAACGCCTAATATTTTTTAGGATCTAATCCTAGCTGATTTAAACTTCTTACATTGGATTTGATATTATTGCTTACAACTGCTTTGGTGAAGAGACTATTTTCTAGTATGAATATTGACTCAAAACTTTGCATTCTCTAATATGAAAGCAACAGTTTCGATTGAACTTTGCACTCTTTTGAATTTCGCCCCTCCCCTCAGCAAATCCTGGCTTCGCCACTGTATATATATACTAGTCTAAAATATACGGATCTGGATAGTAGGACAGGTAATATCCTTTCGCTCTAGGGTGATTGGAGCTAAGTAAATTTGGTACTTTATCGTTAAATAGGAAAAAAAAATTGAGAAGAATTAAGTTTGTTAACTTCAAATTAAACACTGTCAATCATTGTCTGTTGGTAAAATCTCGGCACTGAGCCCAGGTGAATTATAATATATATATATATACACACACATGACTGCAAGAAGAGTACTAATAAAAAAAAGCTAAATAATTAATTAATGTGCAAATTAATACATGGAGATCTGATTCATCCTTTTTCTTTGTTTGCTAAGTACATCTCTGATCGGTGTTCCTTATTCTCTACGGAAAACAGATATTTTTTCTTAACAAACAAGGTTTCTTTAGATCTTATAGACATACATATGACCATATTTTATCTTAAGCGTAACAATTGAGAAAAATTACTAAATCATATGCAAGGTTGTGTGTAAACAAGATCCAAGAATTGCAATTAACCTTATGCGCAACCATATTTGCTTTGCAATATATATAACGTCTAGACTTATGAGAAATTAATATGATAGGAAAAAAGTGGGTTGTCTTTTATAACAAGTAATATATGCCGTTAGAGTCTTGATCTTTTTTTTAATGATTTGAGCTAAGATCTTGAAAGCACCTTCAATGATAGTCTTGTTTGAAAATAAAAAGTCCTCCTATAATTCAATATCGTTAAGGCTGTGAAGAAATCTTGGTAGGGTTGAACCGCAAGTGATGGATGAGCATACGACTTTTCAGCCAAAAAATAGCACATACATTATGTAGCAACTTAATTTGGATGGTATCAAAATTAAAATTATATATATATATTGTATAGAAATAAAATCCTTAATAAAGGATATTGGAAAGATTGAAGGTAAAGAAAAGACTGAAAATTTGACATTACCCCTTGAAACAATATTTTCCTCAACTAAAACCCATGTTCTTTTGTTTTCTTGAATAAAACCCATTTACTAGCCTCCAACTAAGCAAATTCTTTAATTAAGTTTGACTTTTCAAATTGTGTATTTTTCGAATGTCTAAACTACCCCTATTAATACTTGGATAGGGTTTTTGGATCAATTACTTGTTATACCCATTTAATTAATTTTATATATTTTACATAATAATTCATGCCATTCATTGTATATTTAATGGATTAACTTTCAAATTGTTATAAGGTGCCTAATGCACAAAACAAAAGCTATATGTTCCACACAATTTTTACCTACAAAATAGTCTAATTTACCTATTCCATCAAACCAAAATTTAAAGGGTTTAATTTACTTCCAAAATGGTCTTAATTACCTACATGATTTATGTGCATTAGATTAAAAGTTTATTTAATTGCCTACAAGCACAAACCCACAACATTCGAACATTATCTAATATCACTACTTTTTTTGGAATAGGTAAATTAATTTAAATGTAAGTAAATTAGTATAATATTTGTATGTAGGTAATTACATGATTCAAAATGCAGGTAAATTAGTATAATATTTTATACGTGGGTAAATTAATTTGTATGTAGGTAATTACATGATTGAAACAATATTGATTTTTTTTTCGTACAAGTTATGTCTTTTTTTTTTTTAATTTGGTAAACTAATATATATATGTTGCTAATATTTATGATACAAGAAAGGTAAAATATCCATATGGATTTAATTGCTCATCATAATTAGGATGAGTAATAACATTTATTGACCAAATTATTTGTGGCATAAGTTGTAAATGTATTGTAATAGTTGGTTATATATTTGTCTACATGGCAGTTTAATTGAAATTTGGGTTTTATTTGAATGTTTAAATTTAGGTAGGTTTTTGTTTGGAAAATAAGAGTTTCAAGGGTTTATATCTAAAGAACCCAAAGAAAAGATGCCACCTTCCTTTTGTGTTAGCTGCAAGCATGATGTGTACGTATTTGTCCAACAAATGCCATATGTATTTGACGGACCAGCTGCCTCTCCGCATGCTTGGAAGCTGCCCCCAGCTACGTATTTCTCTTATATTTTCTTTTCTTTTGGTTTGCAATGTACTTTTATTCCAAGCTAGTCTTTTAATTTGGTGCTGTAAAAATAAATCTTTATTGTTAACATGTGTCTTTCGTGGACAAGGAATTGTTCGTAAAAGTCTAAAAGGAAAAATGGCATACATGAAAAATAAGATCGATTCTACATCTTGAATAATTGAATGGCATACAATACAACTACGTGGAAAATTCTTGGTTGCTACTCTCTTTATTGTCACTTGATTTTACAATGGAATTTCTTCTTTTTGCATAATATTAAAACAGGTTGCCTTGTCTTATGTTTGAAGTTCAAGGACTACATGTGTTCCACAACACTCAAATGTGTTTTTAATGCATTTGGCGTGAGTATGGTTACACGAAGAATTAAGGATGTGAAGTGTAGTCCCACCTCAAAAATTTAAGCGACCTTGAATGTGATTAAAGAATTTGGTTATTCTCTTTATTATCAATTAGTTTTATCGTATAAGATTCCTTCGTTAAATTTTTATTTTTTTTCTTAATATAATTAATATGTTTACACTAAGGGGTGGGGATCTGGGCTTGTCCACACAATAAATCAGTCATAATAATGTGGCATAGAGCTCGCCATCAATGGAAGTCGAACTTTTTTTTTTTTTGACAAACGATATTATCTAAATTAAGGGGAAAATGTGTGTTTAGCCTCACAATAGACTAGCAGTAATGCATGTGGTTCAACAATAAAAGTCGAACTTAAAACCTCTCAATATCATTAAACCGTAATGTTAATCAAACGACTATATTTGTAAGTTTTGGTCACACCAAAAGAATTCAAATCTGATCCTATCCTAACCCCAAATAATTATCCTTAGTATTCGTACCACCAGACTTCTCATTTTGTTTTTAATCAGATTTTTATACTAAAAAATCAATTATGGTACTATTCATTTTAACATTTATTTTGTCCTTATCGTTAAAACTCAAAGTTTTCAAACCCTTTTAATTAATTTTTCTTTAACCTTATGCTTAAACTGGTCCAACAATGATCGAGGGACAGGATTGCCGTTTTAGTCAAAATTTGCAATGACATAATTTCTAGTATTTGGAAATCTATTTGTTGACTTTTATAGGAATATTTTTATGCATGTCAATGCTTGGATCTTCAACTCATGTTTACTGTATTTTTTTTACAGGTCGCATCAATGATGACAAGCTGCATGCAAGTAACACTGTTTTTCTTGGACCCGACTTTCCATATACTGTACAACATTATAGCATAGGGCATTAATCAGTTGACCTGTTTTATACGGGAAGCATCAACGTATGGACCAACTTTTATGAACCCGTCCACCGTCACTATTACGTCCAGATTTAGTAATATGATTTTATGTGAAGCGAAGTTAACATGCACATGATTGTTTTATGATATAAGTTTTCATCGTGACATTGTGTGTTCGGTCTATATAAATCATCATCGTAACGGTGTGGATCGAACTCTCATAGACCTGAAACTTAATACCTTAATCATTGTACTCACGTGAAATCAAATGGTATATAAACACAAAGAAACTCATTTCTTTACGAAATATTATAAACAATTATATGGTGAAGCTAGCTCTTTCATATGGTTCATGTTTGCAAAAGCACTTTACCAGCAAATCTCAACATTATATTATTATTATTTCGAACAAAGTTGCCATGCATGTTATCTAAAATTTGCCAGCGGGCCACCGCCAAGACAAAGTCACGGATAACGGGATAAGCACCTCCTCTTTCACTATCTACCTTTCAACTTAGTATAGAATAATATATTTTCTCTATTTGAATGATTATTAGGTTTTTCTTGTATTTAAATTGAGACAATATACTCATGTACCCATTTACGATGAATCAAAACATTGGATTCTGAAATCATAGGTTAAGGTTTTCTGAAATAACAGACAGAATCCTTTTTGGATTTTTTTTGGTGAGGATCCTAGGGATCCGTAAATTGTGTTTGTTCATCGTACATCGTACAATCAGTTTTTATCAGGTACTGTTTGTGTTTAATACTACTCTTTTTTGTCATAATATTCTGCGTATAATTTTTGACATCTGCTTTGGAGATGCTATTACGAGCACAAGGAAAAGTCCATGCACAATCTATGATCCTTGCAGCCCCTACCCCTTTCCACAAAAATATGAACAATATTTACTCAGTCAAGGCAGCTTCTAGATTTGAACCTCTCAAGAGTCAAGACTGCTGCTGAAAATTGTAACATAAACAATCAAAACTCGCAAAACAATTCAAACTTGTACTCTCTGCTCTGTGTTATCAATAGCCCCAGTTTTGAACGGCAGGTGGGGGTGGAGAGAGTTGTCCCAATTTTTTTAGGACAGGTATCAGAAAGAACAAGGACAGTACCAACAGATTCTATGGTCATCGTTCAACTATATGTATATTTGTATACAAACAGATATATCCATAGCACTAACATCATCATTCAGTACAAAATTTGATCACCACCAGTTGATTTTACTTCAGATCAAGATCAAAAACGTACCGAAACAAATACGAGACAACCATTGACTTGTAGTTCCACGTTCCATCAACATTTAGGTTGATGAATAGGTATTCGGTGCTGCCTATCCACGTCGAATGGCGCTTAATTCGTGACCGTGTCACTTCCAGATGATTCACCTGGTTAAAAGTCAACAGGGGATTCAACAAGTCACCAAGCTGCATCTGTTCCACCTACTGAAAAATCATCAACATCTTTACGAGAACAGCAGGTTGAATCTTCAACCATAAATGCAACGTGATAAAATTCTCAGGTGTTGAATGATGTATTTCGAAACTTGAATAGTTAAAGCCTAAAAAAATTGGTTGGAAAGAGAAATGTAACTACTTTAATCCGCCGATTACTGTGGCATTTTAATGGCATAACCATTGGCAGGCGACAGGGAAGTTTGTTGAAGATTCTTAATCCTATTTCTTCGTAGAGAATGCGGATTTACTCCAGCCTTGTGTGCTGCAATGACACCAATTGCTTCCCAATAGTTTGAGACATTGACCTGCAGGAAGAGTTCCATTTCGCTCAGCAACATAAAGCCTATGAGTTGAAGCAAAGCCATTTTCCTAGTGGGTACGTATGTTCAGAACAAATGAATAATGATATCTACAGATCACTACATAAATTAGAACAAGAGACGAGGAAATTCTTCCATCCAACCAAAGACGGAAAAATGAGAAGACGGGATGTGCACACATTTGATTGCACATTTGGTTACATACCGCTTCGATCCCAAATTTATCTGGTGTATCATCAAGGACTGTTTCATTTTCCTCCACAGCAATTATAAGTGGCTGTAATAAAATTAGGATTAGTATCACAAGGGAAAAAGTGGCCATATGATATCAGTCAAATCTGCTTTTGATACGTGCAATATGCAAAACATCCTCGGTTTCCAAGATTATACCTTGTTTCTTTTGCTTCGTGCAAATGCAAGAGCGCCATGTCCTCCAAAAGCATCTATAGGAAGGATGACGCTATCAACATCACTAGCAAGTATGCAACCATTCTCCAACTCAGAGTTCTTTACCAAGTACTGTGGTGCATTACTAAGCCCAGCAAGCACACATGGCAAGAATGTGTACCCCAACTGTTGCACATAGAAAACGAGAGAACAAAGAAATCACCTTCCAGAACAGCACCGATATCATATTCTATCATTTCTACTTTTTTTTTCCAATGTTCCATACGAGAATTATCTCCTAACGCACATAGACGGCCATCGAGACTCTGTATTATGCAAAAATTTACTGACCTCCTCAGCAGCTGATTTTGGGCATAGAGATGGGGTCATGGGGAGGGGTGATAAAGCAGGAGCATGTGCACAAGGAATTTGGAACTCCTTCACCACTAGATGGCTTATAACTGCCTCAACCCCTGCCAATAGATCAATTCCCTGTAAGGTACAAAGTGAAATGAGATGTGGACTAAACGTTCGTATGTAATCACTAATATCACCTTATTCCCTAGATTAATCATGGTCCTGATAAGTTTTGAACTGTAAATTGATGTTTATGGTCTATGTCATAACCACAAATACTCGAGAGCGATGCCTGTACAACACATGATGCGTCTAAGTAGTTTCAATTCCTATTATTACACTTGTATCTGAAATTGCACGTTAGTACAGAAAGGTGAAATGGGAAGGAGAAGGAGAAAAAATATTAGCAGCGTCGGCATCTTCCATATTTTCAATGTTATATAAAACCGGACCACTACCCAAAAATGAAATTTGGAAACTTATTGTTCAGGGTCATGTTCAACAGACTCATTGTAACAAAATTAAGTAAAGCAAGTATAATAAGCAATTGGCTCGCTTCAACTTATTGCATGGTAAATTTGCAGTCGAGAGTTCAACAATTCAGGAAAGTTTACACATAAAAAAACAGAACATGCATTACATTGTTGTTAAAATTTAACATACCATCCCTTGTCGATAATTGTCTGTGTCTTGAACATCATCATCGTCTGGGAAGCGTCCAACAACTGCAACAGCATTTACTTGCGAGCGTTTAACTATAGCCTGCACAGCCCTCAATAGTGAATCAGGGTGCTTAATCCTCCCTGTTGATTGCCCAGTTTTTGGATCAACCCACTTCTCCACCTGTAAAACTTGTCCCATTCAATCTTGTGCAGTCACAATTATTGAGATGAAAACACAGGCTTGGCAGCAAAGAAAAGTTCAATTGCCGAGTTTTCAAGCGCTTTCTTCGAATGAGATTGAAACTTGAAAGGCATACATAATGTGCAATTAACGATCAAAAACCTAATAACCGGATAAACGCAATACAAAATCAAATCCAAGTTTCAACAGCTAAATTAGTACCTGCAATGGAGTGTCAGTGACAACATATTCCACGACAGGCAAGCCAAGGGAAGCCCTCGCAGCATCCGCCACTTGCAAATGGCGAACACGAAGCTCCTCCTCGATGCCACGATCAAGAACCAAACCCACCTGCTTCACAAATCAAACACTATGAAAAATAAACCTATAAAATGTGTTGAGAAAATTAAATTTCAATTTCCGAAATTACCTTGTTTTGGTGAACAGGCATGAGGCCCCATAGGCCTTCAGCAAAGCGGTCAAGGGCATAGCCTTCGACGTACAACGCATTCGGCATTGGCCAGTAAAGCATCGCCGCATTCAGCACCTGCCGCGACGGTCAACGTTAGTCAACGTCACAGTGGCATACTCGGAGACCGCAAAATTAGGGACTTCAAAACGCTAAATTTAAAATTTAAAATACGTACGTTGGGATGAGTGATGAGACAATCGACGACGGAGGAGAGAGTGCGCGCGACGGGCAGGGCGTCGCCGGCGTATCCGCCAATGGCGGCTCCAATCCCGGTCGGGACTATCATTACACTCGTGTAGTCTCTCTTAATCACCGTAACCAAACAGAGCAACAATTTTAGTTCTCTTCAAGATTTAATTCAAATAAATGGGAGGAGTGTTTGGCGGTAATTAACTGACCTTGAAGGAGTGCCGGGGATTGAAGCATGAGATGCTTGGTGGAGCGGACGTTCGGGATTTGTTGAAGCGTCGGTTTTGGACGGGCAAGGAGAGGAACGGACGGCTCAGAATTACTGTCATCTCGTTTCCCGCCGTCGACGGAACTCGGAGGCAGCCCTGTTATCCCATTTTATCCGCTCGTCTTTAAAAATTTCCAAAACGCAAATTTTATTTAAACTCATTTAAACTTTTTTTAGACCCAACTTAAATTTTAAATGTTAATTGTCTATTTTACCTTATTGCATAATTACTATTAATACAAAATGAAACTAATAATAAAATTCAAATTTATCAATAAACCTAAACACTATAATTAAACTTTACGACCACTCTTTGTTTATTCTATATTCATAATTATCCCCTGCCCATAGTTGTTGTTGAGACTTGGAAAGTGATCAGAGGGGTAGTTTTCATAATAATTTCAAATGGTGACCGAAGTTTATGCCAAAGGCATAAATGAAATCGTTAATTGAGCAAACTACTGATGCATGAATGAAATCGTTAATTGAGCAAACACAAGAGCGGTACTCTTCTCCGTTAGAAAATCAGGTAAGCACTTACCTGAACGCAACCCGTCACCACTCCCAACAAGTAGCCTTCTCCAGTTTTTGTTTATGTGTGTACTAGTTTTCCCCGCTGGGGTGGTAGCCCTCTCTGGCCTTTTCCTAGTTATGATCTTCAAAAGGACAACCCCATAACTATGCACATCGCTTTTCGCAGTGATTTTTAACATGCAGACATATTATGCAGGTAACAATTGAATTATCAGCTTTTGTGTTGTGAAAAACCATGCAAAGAACTTAGGTCTAAACACATCAAATTTAGCTTCTAAAAATCAAATGGGTGTAAAAATAAATCCACATATTGAATTGGGTTTATGGGGGTATATTAAGTATTAAATTTGGGTTTAAAGAGATATTAATAGTTTAGTTAAAAATCAAATGGTTGCAAATAGTAAGTTGGGTGTAGAATTATGTTAGATGGGTTTAAATAAAATTTCCCTTTCCAAAATCAAAATTGTTTTTTTTTCAAAGCGCCATCTTTTCAAAATTATTTTCTATAAAATAATTAGTTTTCATTATTGCTGTAAAACGTTATCCAGTGCTAAAGTGATTCAGTCACCCGCAAATGAACTCGGACTTATGTTATATTTTCCTCTACTTTCATTGTTGAAGTCATAATATACTCCAAATCGGCAAATTTATCCATAATTTGATGAAAAATTTGTAGGGTACAAGTTTACACATTTGAAAAAATTTCTGACTCGCCAAATTGAAAGTTCCTCAAAGATCCAAAAAAGAAAAATCTATATCAAGAAGCATTTCAAATTGTTTTTAATGATTGCATTAGAAGAAAAAATGAGTTTTCCATTTTTTTCTTGGTGCAATGGGCCAACAGCCCAAAGTAAAAACAAAAACCGCACAACAGCCCCAAATTCCCACAAAAGGCCGTAATGCAGCTTCTATTCATTTTAAAGAGCGTGCTGATGTATAAAAATAAAGTAAGGAAAATGATTTCCGCATTCTTTTACTATCTCAAGCTGTAACAAGCAAAATTCGTGACAAAAACACCATATTGCCTCGCTGCGGGAATTCCTTATTATTTGAAGTTGTGTCTTTGAATCTTGCATACGCTTCATGAAAGTATCAATGCTACTTTTAACTACTGATGGGGCCTCGGTGGAGAGATTTTGTTGTGTAAACGATTATATATCACTTTGTATCCGGGAGTCTCTCGTACCGAGTCGACCTTCTCAATGGACAATTTTTAAGGGTCTCATCATGGCATTGTCCTCATGATCCAAGATCTGCACAAAATAGAACAAAAAAATTAAAATTACATTTCAAACCCTATGAATATTAACAATTTTTCATTATATTAGAGTAGTTCAAAATATATCGTTGATACTTACATGGCAATGGTACACGTAACCAGGCTCCGCAGTAGGATCGAACTCATACGATGCATTCGAGTGTACGTAAGCAAATCTCAAAAATATCTTTGTCACCGTACCGGGCCCCATCTTGAACACATTCTTCCATCCTTTCTCGTGAGCTGGCACCTCTAACCTCTTCCCAACTGCATATTTGCTTATTTGGCACTTGACGGCGTCGTTTAATTTATTCATGCAATCTTTAAACTTCTCCACATTCACCAACTCCCTCTGCTCCAATACCACGAACAGTCCCAAGTGAATGTGTAACGGATGGTTGTCCGCCGTCAGATTGATCACGTTCCACACCTCACTGGTCCCCGCTTTCGCGATCTCCGTCGCCGGTGCCTCATAAGATTTCCCGTTCAAATAAAGATGTGTCGGCTCATCAGTATCACTCGTGTACTCGTACATTGCGATGTATCGTGTGCGCGATGCACTCGATAGATCAGGGTCGGGGTACTGAATTAACCTCGCCGGAACGCGCGACGTGTCCAACTCTAAATGGTCAACAATCAAAAACTGCATGACGTTACTGTTAGCAGTGTTAACGGGATCACCCGACGGGTAAGGATACGGTGCATCATTGGCTAGGATAGCATTGGCATTCTTGGACTTTGAAAAGTCAACCACCACGTCAGCGATCTCAGAAGGCGCCAGCAAAATGTCCTTGGTCCTCACCGGTTTCCCAAGGTAGGCCGAATCAGCCCCCACGTGGATGAATCTCAAACCGTTGGCGAAGAAGAATCTGAAGAACCTCGCATTGCTAGCGTTGATAATTCGGAATCTGTATTTACGACGTCGTACCTTCAACTGCGGCCATGCCTTCCCATTCACAATAATTGCGTCACCAAAATATTCCGGCTGCCACTGCGGGTGTATGGAGGGATTGTTTCCGGTGGAGTTCATGTATATCGAACCGTCAGTGCGAAAGCTACGATCGAACACCACTAGCGTTCGATCAAATTCGCCACTTGGGAGTCGAAGCGGGTCTTCGACTTCCGGCTGACGGACAATGTAGGCCCCAATCAAGCCAGCCAGGAGGTTGACTCTGGTCAACCCCATGGCGTGATCGTGGTACCACAGGTTCCCGGGTTGTTGCTGATTGCGGTAGCGATATCTTCGCTTCGGCCAAGCGGGCCCACGGTCTTTGAATTTGGCGGTGAACCATGCGTTTGCGCTTCCATCGCTTGCGGGTTCATGGATGCCGCCGTGGAGGTGCACCACGGTAGGAACGCCCTTGCTGGTAGCGGGTAGGGCGGTTGGAATGGTGGGATCCCAAGGCAGAATGTGTTTAGAGGGGAGGTAATTACGCCACGTCACGAAGGTATCGATTCCTTGGAGGGCTTCGATTGTTGGACCAGGCACTGTTGCTGTGCGCTTACGTGTACCGTAGGCGAACACTAGCGTCGCCGGAAGGTCTCTGTGGAATCTCTGCAAAGAAAATAAAATAATATAATAAGATTACACTGACAAACGAAGGGTTTAAAAATGGTAAAAAGACCAAAATAGCGACATCGGAATTTATGTCGCGGTCTACACGAGGAACTATGATTCTCTACCTTTTTTTTCTTTCCATCTCTTTCTCTTATATTTTCTTATTTTATTTTATTTTTATTATAAAAAATTAATATAAGATATTAACATGATTTAATCGTAATCGTTTAAATATGAAAAATAGGAAGAAAAGGAAGAAAATCCTACACCCTAAACGAGGTCACTAATAATTAAATTACGGGAAGCAGCTTTACAACTGTGAATATGGAATTGGGTTGGTGACCTTCTGTGCATCTTGGTCCGGTCTTAAGATATAATAATTGGATTATTACTTAAGGAATTATTATTAGCATTTTAAAAATCTCATTTTACACTTCTGTATTTTTCTTTCTAATTATAGAAAGTTTGAAATGCAAAATTAAATTATTTTTAGTGTCAATAACAATTCTTATTACTTATGTGTTAATTAATGTGTTTATTTTCGATTAGTGATAAAAATTTAGTCTACCTAAATACCTAAAATTTAGACCGAATTTGCAATTCATCATCAATCCAATATAAATGTGTTAATCAACATATATGCAAAAAACTAATTATCAACAATTACATCATACAATAGTTAGAAAATAAATGCGAATTGAATGATGGTTAGGTTGCTTACCCATTTTTTCATGTACATGCCAATTTTCAATGACTTGGGTTTGGGAACACCATCGACAACATCAAAGCCTTTGAGTAGGGGCATATCGGGAAGTTCATCCACAAACATGTGCAGCCTGGTCAGATTTACAAGCTGCTCTTCCGCCCATGAAGTCTCCAAAAGCACCCCCAGAAAAGATATTAATAACACCAAAACTCTCTGCGCTCTAACCATCTCTCTCTCTGTCTTAGCTCGGTTGCATGAAGGAGAGAGAGAGAGAGAGAGAGAGAGATAAGTGCTTATTGGAAAAGTGATTTATCTGAGTAGGTGTTTTGCGGAAAGGAGGAGGTTGAGAGTTGAGAGTTGAGAGTTGAGAGAGAGAGTCTGTTGTTTTAAAGGCTAAAAGGCTGGACAGCGTTTTCTTGTTTAGATGTGTTGGATTCGTCGGACTCGGAATATAATGGAAAAAAGAAGAAAAAGGGAAAGTATTTGGCTAAAGAATATGATTTTCGCATACCATTTTTTGTTTCTCACATGTTTTTCTTGATATTTTTGATCATTATATTAAATAAATCAAATAAAATCAACCATCATAATTAAACAAGGAGGTGCGTGTTAATTATTTCTCTATTAAATAAATCAAATAAAATCAACCATCATAATTAAACAAGGAGGTGCGTGTTAATTATTTCTCTTTGGTTAATTTGGTTTGTTGGGATACCATGTTAAAGAAAGAAGCAAAAAATGGTTAAAATGTTATACAAAATGGAAAAAGCTAGGGAAATTATATTTTTTTTAACAAACGATATTATCTGCACTTAAGGGTGGTTCGGTATGGGAACCCATACCGAAACCCTTGTCCCAATTTCCAAACAAAAATTTTCGGGAATCCCAATTTCAATACCGATCCCAAACCAAATTTTCGGGAATCCCGAAATAGTTTCGGGATTTCGGGACAAATCGGGAATCCCGAAATGATTTTGGTCTTTTGGACTAAAATTTGACATATTATGTTTTTGGGCTAAAATTTGACATATTATGCTTTTGGGCCCAATTTGCAAATTTATTTCTACTAATCTGCCAATCAAATGGCAAGGCTTGTTTCTACTGAGGTGAGGTGAATGTCGAGAGACCGAGAGAGAGAGAGAGTCAGACACTGGGTTTGATAACTTTGATTTATATGCAACGGTTGAGATTAAATCTCAACAGAATCCAACGGCTATTAAAATGCTAAATCTATATTTAAAAATTAAATAATATATATATATATATATATATATTTCGGTTTGGTTTGGGATTACCGAAATCCCAAAAACTTGAGACCGATTCCTGTACAGAAATTTCGGGATCGGTTCGGTATTGGGTACCGAAATTTTCGAGAATTTCGGTTTGGGATTTTTTCGGTTCGGTTTCGGGAATTTTTCTGTTCGGTTTGGGATTTTTGGGATTTTTTTTTCCAGCCCTATCTGCACTAAAAGGGAGGGTGTGGGCTTAACCTCACAATGATCTTGCAATAATATGGTTCAAATATGTCTTTGGCGAGAATCAAACCTAAACAATCTCTCACTTACAAATGAAAAAAAATATCACTATACCCTAATACTCAGTATTCTTTTAAACCAGGTCTAGATACAACGTTTTTCTGTCATAATTTAATAAAGAAATTAAATCATTAACCGACAAATCACTTTGTATATAAAATAATTTAGGTACATAATCTAACCTCACCCTTTAAAAAATACGCAGCATTTCCTGTAGGTCCCTCCTTCCCCTTTGGATTCTGCATTCTGTGCCAGTTCGAGCGTGAGCTCATATTCTTTGGTGATGGTTTTATCTCGTGACGGTTTTCTGTAAATAAGTTTCGAGGTTGCTGGGTTTGTTCTTCCCTCCTCCTCTTTTGGTCGCCATTTTGGCTTTTATGATACTTGTTTGTCTGAGAATATTTCTTGTATATTGAAGTTGTACGGCAAGTAAAAATAAGAGAATTCTAACGAAAAACTTTGGATACTGTTTATTTTAATGAAAAATTACATTTTTACACTAAAAAGTCATCTTAGTACTATTCATTTTACCCTTCATTTTGTCATTATCGATAAAACTCAAAGTTTTCAAGCATTTTTCATTAGTTTTCCTTAAAAATAATAAATAAATATAAATATAAATATATTTCTTTTTATGAACTTTTTTATTTGTTAATCACCAAATTAATTTCCAAATCTATTCACCAAAAATGTGTCAACACTTTGCATAATAGTAATAAATAAAAATATAAAGTAAATACCAAGATTAAACAAATCAAATATTGTCACGTAATTCAATTGTTTTTTTTATTTTTGTCAAACGATATATTTTGCTAGAATAGATGTTAGATTAGTTACCAACGAGATTTTAACTCATGCCATCATAGCTTAACACCTTTCTGTAATTCAGTTGTTAAATCTGATACTTCTGTAATAAGTTAAAAGTTTTAACTTTGGCAATATATTTCTTTTCGTGTTCATTTCTTTCTATCACAATGCAATCCACGGTCTTGTATATATAAACAAAGTAATTGCTGTTAATAAAGCGAGCCTTCCGTTTAGTGTTTCCGAAAAAATTTAAAAAAAAGAAAAGAAAAGAAGAGAAGCACAAGGACGTGTTCACGAAGGCGTTAGGAATTTCTGTATTTATCATATTTTTATTTGTATTGCAATTTTTTTTTCTTATGAACGGAAATTTACTGCATCCTTTGTTCTTATTCTTTAATTAATATTGTAATTAAATGAATGACGTTATTTTTTGATGAATGAATCACGATGAGGACCAAGGCAAAAGAGGCCCGAATGAATTTATGTTGATAATCTCGATTAGGATATTAAATTATTTTTTTCATGGAAAAATAAAATTAGGATGTTAATATATTACTATATAAAGATGAATTTTTTTTTTATCAAATATATTGAAAAGCAAATAAAGGAAAATAATCATAGTGCAATGCAACTCTCTCCTAGAATTAGGATAATACTTGGCTCACCTTTTAATTTTGTGAAATGATATTTTAATGGTGGCAAAGGAGAGAATGAAAAGTTTATATGAGTCTTCTCAGCCTTCAAAAAGATGAATTGTCGTGACAAAACCACCAACTAGACTAGTTTAGTAACTCATCCCTAAAGTGGTTTTGTGACCCCACATATTATGGATATAGATCCGAGATCGATATTCAATCCGTGATACAATAGGCATGATTTATGCCTAATTTTTGTATGCAACAACGTATTTATAATAAGGAGATAGAGGAATAAATTGGTATTAAACTTGCCACAAACGAAATTCGACCCTAAGAAGTCTTAGGCTCTTACTCACGAGTTGAGGATTGGCTGATAATTATATTTCGCTCATCATTATTGTAAGATCCCACATCGCCCAGAGGTGTGGATATTGTAAACCTTATATGTATATGTTCATCTCTTCCTAGCACGAGGCATTTTGGGAGCTCACTAACTTTGGGTTTCGTAGGAACTCCGAAGTTAAGCCAGTACGGGGCCAGAGCATTCCAATGATGGGTGACCCACTGGGAAGTTCTGCTCGCGTGAGTTCCCATAAACAAAACCGTGAGGGCGTGGTAGGGGCCTAAAGCGGACAATATCGTACTACGGTGGAGTCGAGCCCAGAATGTGGTGTGGCCAGGGTCAGGATGTGACAATTACATTCTATTATTTTCTTTGGCCGTCAAATATATCACAAGTTTATATATGTTTAGTGGGGGGAAGTATGATTTGAGTGGTTGAATGGAAAAATTAACAAGGGGCCCTTCCTCGTCTAGTTGTGGACCTCCAGGGTGTAAAAGCACTTCTGCTGCCACTCACGGCAGTGAGTAATATTAGTGCCAAAATGTATATGTATGATATGATGGTGGAAGCCTCATCAATATAAGCCGAAGTTGTAAGCTAATAAATAATGCGTTTCAACTTAGTTTATATCACTGTTCTAAAAATCTCCGCCTAACCGCGTCTAGGCCCTATCTAGGCGCTAGGTGGTTGGTCACCGCCCCAATTAATGCCTAGGCGTTTGAAAATTAAGAAATGATGCCTAGACCTGCTGAGGCACCTGCTTAGCCCGTCCATACCTGCCTAGGCACCGACTAGGCTACAACTCACTAAGATAAAAAATATATAGCTTTCATTTTTCATTTTTTTTTTCAATAAATTGTAAAGACTTGTTGAATACTTAAATGAACACACATTATATTTTTGTTTCTCATGTTTTTATTATGTCCAACACTTCATAATATATATGTAATTCTATTTTGTAGTTTATGATGAAATTATATATATTTTAAGTATAAACAGACACTTATTTACATGAAATATAATAGATTTACTTAAATTCGTCTAGTCTATCTAGGCGCCCGCCTAGGCCTCGCCTTGCTGCCTGGGCGCTAAGCCCCAACCCACCGTCCAACTAGCACCTAACGTCTTTTAGAACTTTGATTTATATGCTTCCATGGCCAACAGAGAAAGACAATGTGTTGCACAACGGACCGACGCCGGCTCACTACTAAATCTGACTAAATACGTCGACGATTTAGCCATCTAAGTTTGTAGGGCGGGTCAGGCTCAATAAGTTCATCTATGTGTGAAGTTGAATCTCAAAAAGCTTCGGTGCTAGGTAATTAGGCCATAACCATCTGTCTTAGGTAATTATTTTTTATAAAATTTATTACAAATATTTTTAATTATTTTAAAAACACTTCCAAACTGAACGTTTAACTTTTGTATTGACTTACATTGATCACGTTCCAAATCTTCGCAAGTTGCAGATGGGCACCACCCACAACAAGGCTACAGGTGAGAATTGCAAATAAAGCCCTGTGGTCCCGTTGGTTAACAAGTTTTGCAAGCATAAAAAAATAAAAAAAATAAAAAAAAAAATTAATAATAATAAAAGTAAGACGCACGTGACATACGCGTGCAAATCTGGTTCATGTGGCAAATACCGTATTTACATTGTCCACCCAGCTGTTCCTATCCCTGCACAAATTTCATGATGCCCTTCAGTTCTCCTAGTGGAAATGGATCATCTTCAGATTTCTTTAACAAAATCCTCCTAATCAATTAATTTGAATTTTTGAAATTTGATTTAACAGCTAAAATTATTATAATTTTTAAGAGGCCTCCTGTTTGTGGTCGTTTGATCAAATTTCAAGGATCCAGATTAATTGATTGGAAAGATTTGGTGGAAGAGATCCGGAGATGATCTCTTTCTCTCCCCACTGACCACAAATGCACCATCCGATGCCACATTTGTCCCCCATTGGCATCATAAAATTCATCCAATTTCCAAATCAACCGTAACCTAAAAACCCAAACTCAGATGACTTAGAAATAGGGAAATGATTTTCGGACAATCTTATTTATTTCTGACTGATTATTCTCTTTTGATTTTTCGACCTAGACGTGAGCAAGAGTATATAAAGAAGGAGAACGATGTTTGTAAATCACATTCACAAAAGAATGGATTATTTAGGTCAAAATGCAACGAGAGTGTCAATTGTATACTTGGATTTTTTCTATTGCATCTATATTCCTTTATCTTGAGTATCATCATTGGAGTTTTATTATGTTCTAATCCGAGTCAAGTCCCTCAATTAATTCATCCATGATATGTACCAATATGTGATCCGGAAAATTAACTATTTAGAACTTGCATCGAACAATCCAAGGGATCTTGCAACTGTTATATCTAGCATAAAACCCGTACTACTGAGTGAGATGTAGAGCATTGTACCCGGCCTCCTATTTTCGTACACATCTTGTTTGAAAACGAAATGTAACTACAAAGACGAAAATACAAGAACAAAGCAGATTATTTACTAGGATAATTGGATTAAAGGCGGTCCTGAAACAAGAAAGGGAAACATTAACCCAAGAAGATTACATTACACAGATAAGTGATTAGATTCACTCCAACAAACGACTCGTCGTCCTAAAAACCCCACCAACTAAAACAGAGAAGTTCACTCTCCCTTCCCCTACATCTCTACACATTCGTTTTGTCCTAGCTGATGAAATTACATGATTGAACAGCTGCTGGTGTTCTCATCATTGAACATGTGAGCAGCGGTGTTATTACTGCCGTAACTAGGCTCACCGCCGTAGGGGTACGCAGCGGCGGAAGGGGAAAAGCTAGGGCCGGGGCTAGGATAGTAATTGTAGTAGCCAGTACTAGGAGGAACCACGGGAGACCTATGATACATCATCTGTGGCTGTTGCTGCATTGCTGCTTGCCTAGCCTGCATGTTCATCATCTGTGATGGGTGGGTGTACCCATTTGGATTCATCAGGATAGAAGATGGGTACTGACCAGTTTGCCTCGTGGTGTATCCACCACCTGGGAAACCTGCTGCATTAGGGTTTGCCTGAGCCTGAAACCCTCCAAGAACATTGGGATTTGCCTCCAAAGCAGCAGCATTTGCAGCAACATTTCCACCATTTCCATGAAAGCCGGCTAAATTCATCATCGCACTCAGGTCATTCATGTTTCCTCTTTTAGCTTCTCCGTTATTGATGTTCATCTTCAGGGCGGCCATCGTTTTCGGATCAATCCCGCCTGGATTCGCCTTCATGTTCTGATTCGGGTGCCCGCCTTTCTTCCCGGCATTCACACTTCCAACATTGTTGTTCATCATCTTCACATTGTTGGGAGCTGCAGCAGCTGCGTTGATCACTCCAGCATTTCTCTTTGCATTGTTTGCATCATTTGCTTGCTGCTGCTGTTGCTGCCTGAGCATCCCCCTTATAAACCGCAGCTCGTGCTCCTCGTCTTCTTCCTCATCGTCGAAGAAGTCACCATCTTCCTCGGAGCTGAAAGACGGAAACTTTTGCTGGTTTTTGAAGGCTTCGAAGTTCTTGAGGATGCCCTGTTTCTGCCCTTTGTTGTTGTTCTTGTCATCTTTGATGCAGTTGTTGATGTTGTTGTTGTTGTTTCCCTTCTGGCTTTGGTTATTAGATTTCTGGGACCAGATCTCAGCATGTTTCCCAGCTCTGAGCAGTTTCTTGATCAAAGTTGCAGAATCCACACTTCCAGAAACTGTGACTTTCTGCTGATCAGAATCTATTTTCACTTGGTAAACACCTGTAGGAGAATTGGGTTTCAAAAAAAGGAAGAAAACTTACTAAGAAATGCACATAAGGGTAAACTTTAAACAGAAATGGGTGAGAAATTTCAATCTTATCATGAAGAAAGAGTGAGAAATTTATGCAAAAATTACTCCTAAATTCATCAAAGGTAAAATCTTTTTACTTAATTTTACCCTTTTTTCTAGCGTACTTTTCTCAGTAACCAAACAAGTCTTACAATAATATGCTTATAGAAAGAGAAAAGTGGTAGTAAGTTAGCAATCAATTAAAATACAAGAACACCACAAAAAGTGAGTACCTTCAATTCTCTGAAGGAGTTTCTTGACTTTCTGCTTACAACCATCACAGTGAATGTTCACTTTGAGAATATAAGTCTGTAAAATAGCAACAACAACAAAAAAAAAAAAAAAAAAAAACCAAACAACAAAAACAAGAACAAAGATCCTTCAGAAAAGGACCAACATGTTGACTGAATAAAAATAATAATATTTAGAAAGAAAAAAAAATTGAGAGTGAAAGGAAAGAATGTGGGTTAATAGAAAAGCACCTGGATTTTGAGGAGCTTAAAGTCATCGTTTTTGGTCATTTCTTCAAAACTCTGTTTGGATGGTAAGAAAGTTCACTTTCTCACTCTTTCAGGTGTTGGGGAGCTTGGGTAGTTTGAAGTGGTAGTGTAATTGAAAAGGTTGGGCGTGTGTTTTCCATTTTTTTTTTTTTTGGACAAAGTGAGTTTTCTTTTTTTTGGGTTTCCTGCAACTTTTAATTTATTTATTTAGTTGGAAGACTGGAAGTAGAGAGAGAGATACTTCTTAATTTATTTAGGACAATACTTGGGTCATCACCGGGGAGGACCCAATGTACTGATTTTTGCTTTTAAACCAATCAAATCAAGTCATTTGTCATTAAAGGGACCCACCTATATCTGAAATAGAATAAAAAATATCTGAAAAAGACAAGTGTCACTTTTTCATTGAGGGTCAGTCTATATTGGGTCCTTCCCGGTGAGGACCCAAGTATTGTTCATTTATTTATGTATAATTATTTTTTTATTGGAATTTTTTATTTCTCCTCAAAAGCAAACAAAAGAAAAGCACATGGGTCTTGTCACCAGAGGGCAGAAGCTCAATATTTTATTTGAGAAAAACAATGAGAGTACCCAAAAGAAAAAGAAAAGCAAAGAAATTAAAAAAAAAGTAAAAGAACGACGACTCGACAGACTGAAATTCTATACTTTCTTTCTTTCTCTTACTCTGCTTGTCGTTAACACAGATCTGATATATCAAGTGTAATAAAATAGTTAATTGAAAAATTTTAAAAAAAAATCTTACCTAAGAACGTTTAAAATTACTTTTAAAATGTCACTCAGTATTACAGTCTGGTAGTATTCCTCTTTATTTAAAAATAAAAGATCTTAAGTTCGAATTTCATGGATGACGAATTTGATAGTAAATATTGAAAGAAAAAAAATTGAACCGTTGGTCACGTATCCCGGTGAGTGCACTGAGTGGGGAGGGGGTGGGGTCAGAGTAGGTGAACCGTGGGGTGCAAGACAAATAGGGTTTCAGTCACGGGGATTGGATTGGACCCTAGTGGTTTTTCACTTTTGGATCCCCTCATTTACCATTATTTCCGAGAGTTTTTCTCGCACATAACAATGCGTGATACGTTTGAAATGCCGGTATTTTTACGTTCCATTTCTCAAAGCAAGAAATTGTTAAGAGTGTAATAAAGAGGAGAGTAGATGTAGTTAGGGTTAGTTGGATTCTTTACTCTTTTAATTGAAGTGCATTCATAAATCCAAGTAATTTTTTACCTCATTGACAACATTGTGAGAGCTCCAACAACAGTGGTCCTAATTCCTTGGGACAAGGGTAGTTAGCCAAAGGACGGCAAAAATTGAATAAGACTTTAAGAACTCATCACGATTCACATTGTTGCGAATGGTGAAGCTAAGGAAATTATTTTTCTTATAAATCACATGATTTAGTAATTGGTGATTGAATTGCTTCTTTTAAGTCATAAAACAATGAGTCCACAATCAACCGTTACATTATGTTATTTAGTAATGCTAAAGAAACAGTCAAAATATACCATATTTCTAAACCGCATGATGTTGATGATGAGGTTGTTATGATATGTCATTTGATTATATTTTAAGAATTGTTAATTATTATTAATTATTTTTCAAAATTAATTATTATTTTAATTGCATAGAAGTCTAAGATCATCTTCAAATGAGATGTCAAATTTTAAACATGAAATTTAAATTTGAAGGCTGATGTGGCATTCTGATATTGTTATGAATATTTTTCTCCACCCGCTATGTCAAATTTAAACTATTATTTACTTTTTATTATTATTTCTAGGGTAAACTGCCAATATAGTCCCTGAATTATCACCTTAGTGAGAATTAGGTCCATAAACTATTTTTTTCAGAAAAATTAGTCCCTGAATTATAAAAATCTGTCAATTAACATCCCTAATGTTATATTTGAAGCTACTATATTCAATTTTCCGTCAATTTAAGTCATGTTACTTGCATGTGATACACATTGGAGGGTATATTGGTATTTTTCCATAAAGAAATAGTGTATGGAGTTAACTTTGGAGGAGAAATTGGTAGTTTTTCATAAAGAAATAGTGTAAGTTAACTTTTGATGGTAAATTAGACATTAAATTCGCAACCTATATGAAATGTTAAGCACTTATAGACGAGAAAATGATGGTATTACACTTTAAAGTGTGTCAAGTGACTTAAGTTGAAGAAAAATTGGATAAAATAGCTTTGAATATAATAGTAAGGATGAAATTAGCAATTTCTAATGAATTTAGGAACTTATTTTACCGAATACGTAATTCAGGGACCTAATTTTCACTGAGGTGATAGTTCATAAACTAAATCGGCAGTTCATCCTTATTTCTAAAACAAAAAAATTAATAAGGAAGAAAACTATTTATTCATAACTAAAAATAGATTAAAATCCTAGACGATAGTGTTGAGGTTTTGCAGCCGCGCAGCTCTCTACCACCCATCATTCTCAGATCTCGTCTCCCTCACCTCTCTACCACCCATAATAAAAATGGTAAACTGTTGAGGTTTTGCAGCCGCAGTGCTGCTGTTGCTTTTGGTGCTCCAAGTGTCGGTGGGGCTGCCCCTAGCTGTCGCTGCTTTTGCAGCAGAGTATAAGAAGGAAGAACCCAAGGAGAAATTGTCAAGACTCCTGACTTTATGCGGAACAAATCCTGATTTTAAATAAATAAAAATAGATTTGAAGCTGCTGTCAAATTTGATAGCATCTTCTCTTGCTGTCATTCCATGTCATGCCACATAAAAATTGGCACATCAGTTGAAAACATTTGCGTTGTCTTTTATTACTGTTATTGCTAATGTGGTTATTTTGACATCTCATTTAGAGATGCTCTAAGAGTTTAGTTTGGAGCATGGTCTAAAATATCCATAATATCCCGATATTTTTATTGAAATTTCCGTGTTTTTAGACTACCGATATTTCCGATATCATCGATATTTTAGACCTTGCTAAGTCACTTATGTATCTTACCATGCAATGTATAAAGTGTAAAATATTGTACTAATTCATTATATATAAATGATTATGGTGTGTTTAAACTTCTTTAATTAATTATTACATATTTTCTACACTCACAATGTTTGCCAGCTCGCTATATAATCAACTTAAATCAGTTAAATCTATCATGCAATGCATTTCCTTCCAATTTTTTGTGATAAACTAATAGATAATTGACTAAATAAACATCCTGCAAAGTTTCAATAAAAATTTCCAAGTTTTTCTTACAAATTCCGTGGTTTTTATTCAATTTTTATCGATATCGATAATATCTCGATATTTCTATCGAAATTTTCGTATTTTTAGACTACCGATATTTCCGATATCATCGATATTTTAAACCTTGGTGTGGAGGAGTTACTAAAATAGTGCATGTATCTGGGGATTGCAATGAAAAAAAATCGAAAAGACCAAAGGGGAAGTTCACTTTATTACCCTTTAAATGGTTCACAAATTCCCAACTCATTTGGTCATATTTTATCTTTTCTGTGCAATTTTTCAAAGTCCTGAAGTTGCTTTAACCAGACAGAGAGAGCAGCACGCAATCAGACAAAGGTGAAAGGTGTATGTTCTTGTGTAAGAAGGAAAGTAAGGGATCTCATTGCCTCCACATTCAATTCCACGCCTATATTTTGGTCCCGAGCAACTTATACGAATCGAATAAGCAAATTCATCGATAAATAGGGTTCAGGGACCGGTGAGCAAATTGAAAGAACGTTTGTGTGTGGGCAATTGCTAATAGAGATTTTCATTGTGTCCAGAATACAGAACAATACGTTTATATAAGAAAAGTTTTCGATTGTTAGGTCGTTGTGCTTGTTCCTACCCATTTTTCGATGCAATAAACTATCATAGACGCTAAGAGCATCTCTAATGGGAGTTCATACTTAGGAACTCCCACTACCAACGTCGGGGGCTCATATAGAGGCTTTAAAAGAATATTCGAGTCCCTAAAAGAATATTGATTGCAATAAGAAATCCTTATATTATAATCCCTAAATGTAAGGATTAAAATAATAAAAAAAAGGGTTTATATCACAAATGGTCCCTGAAATTGACCCTATCAATCATGATGGTCCCTGAAATTGAAAATCGATCAATGTAGTCCCTGAATTTTAACTCGCGAATCAATGTGATCCTTCTGTTAGTGTTCCGTCCAAATTAACACTAAAAAAAGGTTAGAGAACCAATTTTTCATGATAAAATGACCAAAAAAAGGTTAGAGAACCACTTTTTTTTGTTTTTATTTTAGTTTTAGCACTAAATCCATGAAAAAATGGGGAGAAAAGTGAAGATGGAAAAAAGAAAAGAGAGGTAGTAAGTAAAATTATAAGTAACAGGGTTATTTTTGATCATTTTACCATGAAAAATTGGTTCTCTAACCTTTTTTTAAAGTTAATTTGGACGGAACACTAACAAAAGGACGACATTGATTCGCGAGTTAAAATTCAAGGACTACATTGATCGATTTTCAATTTCATGGACCATCATGATTGATGAGGTCAATTTCAGGGACCATTTGTGATATAAACCCTAAAAAAAATATTGTGTATTTTGTTGGAGTATTGTGACCATGGATAAAAATAAACCTTTAATTTTCAAGAGAAAAAAAAAGCTACAGGAGTAAATTAAATGAGAAGTTGTCCCATGTGGATGGGTTCAAAATGCAAGGAAAAAAACATAAAGAGCAGCATCCTTCCTACTCAAAATTAATAAGATGTCCACTCTTTGAGTCTCTATATGTTGAAATACTTTGAGGTATTCAATTCCGGCTTATTGAGAGCCTTTTGTCCATATATTTAGAGACTACACGGTTGTTGAGACTCCATTTAGGGTCTCTATTAGTGATGCCTAAGGCACCGATTTAAAGGTCCTATTCGTCGTCCATTTTTCTTCTTTTTCTTGGGCCCATGCCAACGGCCCAGATTTATTACCGGGTTACTCTAGGCCATAAGGTAAATGAACCTAGAATTTAGGCCCAAGTTTTATTATGGTCGTAGTTTAGGTGCAATTAATTCAAAACAGGTTTGAACTCCGCCATAGTTTCTACGGATTCAGCACTTGAGGTCCAGGCATGCATATGATGTTTTTACACCTCAAAAACGTATAATTTACCTTTACACATGTAACTCGAGAAAAAATGGCAAATCTAACTTTGTATTTGACTTGCAACAATGAGTAAACTACAACGGGAGTTAAATTGCAATAATGGGGGCATAAAATAGTGGAATTTAATTAGCTCAAACCATAGAGATTAGAGAAATGCTAAGAAGAAATGTTAACACGGGAATCGACGTTAAATTATGAGGTGACAAATAGTCCTGCTTTTGAAAGAGTCCCTTTTTGGCTTACAACTTATAATTAAGAAACAAAGCTAGGAAATCAAGATGGCAAAGCTTAAAAACGATATCGTGTTCAGGTCCATTCTTCAAAGAATATTCATAAATGAAGTGAACATCTTGTACAAGTATATATGAAGTACCCATTTTTTTGAATTCAAACTTCCAAAATCCAAAGAGGAAGAAGCTGACTAACGCAAGGAATCTCCCTTACCTTTTTAACTTTGTGGTCGATATTCTTTTTTCAACCAAAATAACATGCCAAAGAACCTGCACCTTGACTAAGCATGAAGTATCCACCATAAACATCGTTTTAACTTTTAAAAAGGAACTAATTTATTCAAGAGCATCAAGTCTTCGCCCTTAAGTTGTAAGTTTCCGAGGAGCATATATTTCTTTCATCTGATGGTGACGGTACACTTTTTGAAGAACACGTACAGTGAACGAAAGCGGAGAAACCTCGCGCAACATCTCTCTCACGTTCTGCGACATTGTATATGAGCTGCCCATGATTATATACACTATAAAGATGTTGCATGCAACGAGTGCATATAAATTTTCTCAAACGAAAGAGGGCACGTGGTACACAATATTAATTATCATTTTGATAGCATATTGATTTCGTTGGTTTCGAAATCACAATACTATTGGTTCCTTCTAAATCTGGTGATGTTCCAAATACATATATGGTATGACCCAAAAAAGTGAGTATATTTTTATATATAATAACATATTGATTCATGCATGCAGCCAAGCATATATTTTGGGGGTGAAAGTTACATGAAGGCTTATCTTCTCAATGCTTTTTTTTTTATAGTTGTATATGAATTCTGATCAGAGTAGGTGGAGTAGTGAAAGTTACATGGAGCTTATCCTGTCAGTGCTGTTTTTGAGTTGTGATTTTACCAGGTGGCAACTCTTATAGAATCTTACTCTTAATTCGGATCAAAACTTTAAAGTGGACGATAGATAAGCTAAGTGCGATTACTTCTTACACGTGGAAACTATCCAGAAGCTTAGGATAGTATGATTTACTGGACATGTATCCACATATATATGACCAAATTTTAAAAGAGATCTCGATGTACTGTAGCAAAATTGAGAAATGTTACAATCGATTGGTCACTCATATATCAAACATTTAATGATCAATATCATTTGTTGAATATGAGGATATGCCGTACGTATTCTGTTTTTGCTATAATTATTATGAGAGCTAGATCTAGAACGCTTAATGGTGACTAGTATAAAATTAAAGATATTTTTGTCCAATCAACTTATTTACTTGCTTTTCTATTTAATGAAGATTTTTCACGAAAAGATCAAAATGATCTACGGTGGACAAACTCAGGAACAAATTATATCGATTTTTAATATTAAGGACCAAAGTAAAGAGTAATACTAATCTCATGAATTATTTTGGCTAAAAAAACTATATTATATTATGAATCGTTGATCAAATTCTTTCCAATATATTTTTGTCTAATAATGCCAAATGTAGGAGAAGTTTGTTTTGCTTATGGAGCACTTGTGTACCTTATCCCAAAGTTCCCAACGAAGAGAATGAAAAGTCCCGACCTATCTTTCTTCCATCTTCAATGGAAGTGCTGGATATAAAACAATTTAAAATGGATGGTTGATTGGTGTTGGTAGGGCACAAATGCAATCTCAGTGTATAAATAATCAAATATAATCATAAAGAATCTTTTCAAAAAATTCACAAAAAGGCTTGATGATTCCGCCACTCTATTGCACATATCTAAGAGAGTGATTTGATTGTTTAATTGTTTAATTTGCAATCATACGTCGAATGATTTGATTTTATATTGTTAATTGGGTATTAGTTTACCCTTTTAGTGTTACAAAACATACCTAATCTAATATTTTAATGGGCAAGGAAGGACAATAATATGGAGAAAACTTGCATACAATACAACGACCTGATCACCTTATTTGTAAGATGAGTTTTTTTTGTATGCCCTTCCATATTTGACATCAAATATCAAATAGGGTGAATTTAGGGCGAGTAATATACAACAGGCTCTTTATTGGTGTGGCTAGTTCCAGCATGGACAATGATCTGAAAGGTCACACGCTAAATTCCTTCATTTCAAAGATATTTTTCACAAATATATATATATATATATATATATATATATATATATATATTGTATTTTGGTCTCACACAACTTTTTAAATTTTTGTCCATTGATTTTCTCTAATTCATTTGATTCGACAACTAAGAATTGAGAGGAGTGTGTAAGAGGTAAAAATAAATGTGTGAATAGTACCGATCATAATAATTTTACGTGATAACATGAGAACTCTAAAAAAGTCTACCGAAAATGATCATCATCAAATTAATTACGTACAACCCTAAAGATCAAGGAGAAAATTAAGCAACACAAACCAACCTAAATACAAACAAAACTCAAAGCACAAGGTGGCATAGATCGATCATAGTCCGCATACAACAATAACTTACTAACAGTTGTCTAATCTAATTAAGCCAGTGAATTTCAACCCTTCTTAATTACTTCTAAATCACTTCACATGATAGAACAAGCATGTGGATTTTCGTCGCTAAACATAGAGGTATACTTGTCGTCCGGCGCATTGGGGCCCGGAAGTGCCTGAGTCACGTTCCTCACGTAGCCGGAGGGAGCCTTCTTGTCATAAGCTCCGGCGACATAAGGATATGCCACCAAGTTGTAAGGCACGTACGGCCAAATCTCTGCCTTCTTCCCTGTGCTCTTCACTTTCTTTAACACCTTGTTTGGCTCCACGTATCCCGTCACCGTCACCTTGCTCTGCTTTCTGTTCACCTCCACTTGCTTAGCCCCTGAATTTATACGTAATAACACGTTAATAATGTATTTAATTAATCTAACTAGGTTTAATTAACAAGGGTCCCGTCCCACATATTATAGCTAAGATTCAGTTATTATATCAGATGTTTGAGTACTGGAGAAGAGAGAGTCAAAGTAAATTTTTCTGTCAGTTGCAGAAGACTTTTGCTTTACGAAGATGCCCAGAAACTCTGGGTCTCCAGGCTTTGATGATCATCACATGCATGTATATATGCTTCCTTTTTCTTTTTTATCATAAAAAATTAATCATGGGTTCCTAATTAAGCACCTATTCATGCTGCAGTTAGGGTTAAGTACGGGTAAATAACATGTATAGAGAAGGAGAAGTTCGAACCTTTCATGTTAGAAACAGCATTTTTGACTCTCCTTTCACAGCCATCACAGTCCATTTTCACCTTGATTTCAACAGTCTGCAAAATTAAACAAGAATAAGAGCAGTGAGATGTGATTAGTTACGTGTTTAGCCATGGAAAAGCTTAATCAGAAGAGATTAAGGCACATGCAAACTACTACATAGAGCAGAATATCACAAGCCAAACAGAGATTTTGTTTCGGTTTTGAAGTTTTTGATGACGTATAGTATACCTGCATTGGCTTTCGTTTCTTTCTTGGTCTTGAGATTGTGAAATAGTCTGAAAGGGCATCCAGAGCACCCATTTCTCTCCACTCTGATAATTCTGATCTGAGTTTTTTTTTTTGTTAGTGAGAGAGAGAGAGAGAGAGAGAGAGAGAGAGGGAAAGGGAGAGTGTTGCTGCAAAGGCAGTGTGTTTGGTGGTGAGAACAAAGATATTTATAACCAGAATGTAGCGTGACTTGGTCCTCATCTAATAATGTAAAGATTTAAAACTCATTAAGTCTTTACATCGATAAGAAAATATTGGACTCAAAACTCATATATGAATTTTAATAATTTAATTATGTGTATTGGCAGTGGCGGAGCCAAGAATTCAGACTAGGAGTGGCCTTTAAATCATATAAAAAAGTTACACAAAAAATATAGCGATATAACTAATGAGAGAAAATTAAAGGTTCATTTTTTGTATTGGCATGGAAAATTTTAATCAAACAAGAACTTGTTACGAGATTAACAATAAAGTTAAAATTAATTTAAAATCATGGCTCAATACTATTAGGGTTTATATCACAAATGGTCCCTGAAATTGACCCCATCAATCATGATGGTCCCTGAAATTGAAAATCGATCAATGTAGTCCCTGAATTTTAACTCGCGAATCAATGTGGTCCTTCTATTAGTGTTCCGTCCAAATTAGGTTCACCAGCAAGTTTCGAACCCCTGACGTGCAGGAACACAAAAACACCTTCAACCACCGTGCCACATATTCTTTAGTTACAAAACCAACAGATAAAGTATATAAACTAATATTTCAAGATAGGCCCGTGCCCATCTTGGTCTCCATGTGGCTCCGCCACTGTGTATTGGAGATTATTGGACTCAAAGTTTAGTCTCATTTTCGTTGATTGACTAAAAAAATTTCTAGTTGGCATTAACCTTGAACTTAAAATCTCATATTAAAACTGAAATTTGAGTCTCACTTTGCCTCAAAACTCAAATATGAGTTTTAAGGCTCATGGGCGGTGCAAGTTGAGCTTAACCAAAAGGTTCACATGTGCAAAAGATAGTGACATGTGTCCTCAATTCCTGCTGTTCTTCAAGATATCACGCGCTCATGCCCAACAGCTTGGCAAAAAGTAGAACAAAAATAAAGTATACAACTATTCACACACTTATTTTTGTTTCTTATATATTATTATTAATTTTTATCAATTAATCTTCTTCAATTAATTCGATCTGAAGGTTGAAAATTGAGAAAAATATGTGAGAGATAAAAATAGATGTATGAATAGCACAATCTAAAATAAAAGGAAAAATCAAATTAGCAACTTTTTTTATTAATTTAAAAAACAGGAAAAAGATAAAAATGAAAGTGAGATATTTGGAAGGAAGCAAACCTCGATGGTTTGTATATGTTTGACAGCTTAATTGGAGACTGTCGTCTTGCTGTTTTCTTGAGCCCGGAGAAAAGGGACTGTTCTGTTCAATGGCCTACTATACAGTGTATGCCTCCTGAAATTAAAGTTGCAGCCAAATCATGCATATATGTTGACAAAAGAAGGTTTGAAAACCGTGGCAATTAATTTATTATTGATATTTATGTCCACCATGAACTTGGTTTACGCGCATCCAATTTAAATAATCAGAACAAAATAGTCCCATTGCAAAAGGAGACCTATGAAAAAAGATGCAAAGACGTTCTTCATTCATTATTTTAATATTTTTTTTTCAAAAACTAGTGAAATTATACAACAATATGAATTTAAGGCACATTATGTATAATATCTAGGAGAATAAGTCATTATTATTATTTTTTTTTTTTTGAATTCTCTTTTGCTGAAAAGTTTAATATATACATAAAGGGCAAATTACACAAAACTACCTTAACTATTGGTCTCACGATACTTTCATACCTCATCTTTTAAAATTGACAATGTCATACCTCATCTTTAGAATTTGGTCAATTTTATACCTTCCGTTAGTCTAACCGTTAATTTATCAGTTAAATGCTAACGTGGCTTGATCCAGAACCCACTTTATATTAAAAAAATTAAAAAAAATCATTTAATATTTTTTAATATTAAAATAACAAAGGAAAGTAAAAAAAAAAATAAAATAAAATAAAATAAAAAAAAGAGTCAAAACTTCATTCGTCCCTCCCTCCCTCTCCCCCCATCTTCATCTTCCCCCTTCATCTAACTGCAACCCAGACCAAAAAAATCAAAAAAAAAAACAATGTCTTCCCCCCACCGCACCCACCATCCGCACCCAAACTCGCCACCACACCCCACCGCACCCACCTTCTTCCCTCCTCTACATACCCCACTCTTCTTCCCCTCTTCCTCTATCTGCAACCCATAAAAGAAAAAAAATACACCAATTTGTCTTTCCCCCGCACCACCCCACCCCCTCTTCTCCCCCATCTGAGCCCAACCTGCAACCCGAAAAAAAAAAAAAAAAAAAAAAACCCAGATCCCGTCTACCCGGCGAAGGCCGATTCCGTTTACCTAGGCGCGGAGAAAATGGGGGGAATGGATGTGGATTTAAGGAGTGGGGTATGTAGAGGAGGGAAGAAGGTGGGTGCGAGTTTGAATGCGGTGGGGTGTGGTGGCGAGTTTGGGTGGGTGTGGTGGCGTCGGGGGAGAAGAGGGGGTGGGGTGGGGGGTGGTGGCGTCGGGGAAGAAGAGGGGATGGGGTATGGTGGGGTGGGGGTGGTGGGGTGGTGAGGGGGAAGACAAATTGTGTTTTTTTTTTTGATTTTTTTGGTCTGGGTTGCAGTTAGAGGAAGGGGGAAGATGAAGATGGGGGGAGAGGGAGGGAGGGACGAATGAAGTTTTGATTTTTTTTTTTTTTTTGTTTTTTGTTTTTTTTTTACTTTCTTTTGTTATTTTAATATTAAAAAAAAATATTAAATGACTTTTTTTTATTTTTTAATATAAAGTGGGTTCTGGATCAAGCCACGTCAGCATTTAATTGACAAATTAACGGTCAGACTAACGGAAGGTATAAAATTGACCAAATTCTAAAGATGAGGTATGACATTGTCAATTTTAAAAGATGAGGTATGAAAGTGTCGTGAGACCACTAATTAAGATAATTTTGTGTAATTTACCCATACATAAAATAAAGATACGAAGAAAATATGAGTAGTTCAAAATGAGACTCAAAGCACATGTTTTATTGGCCTTGTTTCTGGCCGACTCTTTATTATTTAAAAAAAAAAAACATATTCACACACATACACACTCTTTCCTTTTCCTTTTTGGTGTTGGTGTTGGGGGTGGGGGGAAGGGTATGGAGGTGATGATTGATGAACCTGTTGCAGAAGTTTACAGTTCTCACTGACACTAAAAGAGTAATCAAAGAATAAAAAATTAAATGATCTGGAGCCCCTCTGTCTTGAATCATTTGCTAGGATGAAACCAGTGTTAATTGCTGGACATCAGCCACCTTTTTTCTCAAATCATACAAGGCGCGGTTACTTCTAGAATTTTGAATGAATCACGTAGTTAATATAAAATGTGAGATGTAAAGGTAAAAAAGTTATATTTGGCGATAAGAGAAATCTGATAAGGGCTTATAAGAGGTTGGGTCCCTTCTCATATTGCTTGATTTTATAATGAAAAATCAATTTCGTCATGGTATAAGAACATGTTGGTTCACGTGTGAAGGCCAACGGGACACACGTGTTCAATGTCACCTAATTTGTGTTGTCCACGCATTTGACTTGAAAATTCGCCATACGCAAGGAGACGTGTGAGGATGTGAAGGTAAAAGAATCTTACATTAGCGAAATGAGAAACATTACAAAGCTTATAAGAGCTTGGACTACTCTCCTTATTGTTAATTAATTAATGCTAAGTTCTTCATAAAGATAATATTCAAATAAAAGTTTAAACCTCTAAACCACAAATACGTAAAACAACTGAGGTCAACACATATCTTCCACAAAGACGAAAAACGCAATAATGGAAGCTGAGTGTGAGAGAACGAACCTGCAATAATAAATGTCATACAAAAATCTAAAATTTGTATGGTTCTTGAGAACGAACCGATCAAAACAATGGAATTTATGGGACGGGTCCAATTATTTAAGAGTTTAGGTGAGATATCGCTAGCCAAACGTAGGCTTATATCACATCCACTTGGGGGAGATTTTCATGGTCTTCTTTTTTGTTTTTCTGAAATTCAAAATTTTCATGGTTTGCAGACTTCCAGCTCCATAGTTCATGTATGTATACATGCATGTCGTTTTCAGAAATTATGCAGTCGATGAGTGGCATCGGAAAGGGTAAGGCTCTTTACAAAGCAAAAGTCCGAGTCGTGAAAACAGTCTATTTTCAAAACAAGAGTAAGGTTGCGTACGTTACACGTTTTCTCCAACCTTAGCAAACCGGGGATCCTGATTAGCTTGGGGGTCATGCAGTCGAGTGAGTGGCATGAGTCAACTCAACATGCAGTGATGATTGTTGGCACGATGGAAACCCTACCTAGCAAGGGATTAATCTTTAAAATGTCCAAATTTACATGCATTATTGAGGAAATATTTGTGTACTTATTTTTCTTGATCG
The DNA here is from genome assembly GCA_036320875.1 of Cotoneaster glaucophyllus. Taxonomy (NCBI): domain Eukaryota; kingdom Viridiplantae; phylum Streptophyta; class Magnoliopsida; order Rosales; family Rosaceae; genus Cotoneaster; species Cotoneaster glaucophyllus. The sequence goes on along the minus strand of CM070069.1, from coordinate 32,547,438 downwards.
GTTGTCTTTTATTCCATTACTTTTAGTATAACAATTTAGGAAGAACAAAAGTATATATATTATAATGGTACACAAGCATGAAAACGAGTAGGGAAATAAAAAGCTAGCTGTTCAATTATGTAGGTGGTAGCCCAAGAATGTTGATTCTTTCTTCCATTTGATCCTGACTTTGCATGTTGGTTTCTTATTGATGAAATTAGGGTTTTACCAAAAAACCAATTGGTAATATAGAGAGTAGCTCAAGATCATATAAGTACATAGCAAACCTTGTCCCTCACCGATGTGGGACAACTCTCAACACTTATTTCTCCAACTTATAGTTACACGGCCACGACAATCTGTGAACTACGTGCTGTAGATTGACTAAAATTATTAATTTTAGTGCAAAAGAATCGTTAATTTGAGCAAGTTATCTTTGACAATAAAAAAGCAAGGTACCTTGCTGTTCGATTTTTGGAGGATCCACTGCCATCATCGTGACAACACTAACAACAAAATATAGTACAAAATGCGAGTCCTTTGAACAACTTTTGGAATCTCGTGCAAAAAAATTGTAATTTTGAAATAAAAACATGGGACCAGCTCTTGGAAATTCACTGGGAACAACGTACGGCCAATGCAAACTGGAAGTGATGATGCATTATTGAAGATTGAGGTGATTGGGTTAGTTGGACTTTTGGTAAACGTCCTTGTACGCGCCTCGATCCCTAGACTGCCACTGTCATTATCTAACGGAGAAGAATTATTTCTCTCTTTCATTCCCTCCCCTCCTGCTTGAACATTTACGATAAAACCACATTAATTTTTTATATTAATTTTTTATTAGAGATAATAAGATAAAAAATTGAGTTTGAGAGGAAGGGAGGGAAGAGGATGAGAGAGAATTACACTTCTTATGTAACGTACATACAATATTATAAGTTATATATATATATATATGAAGTCTTTAAGAGAAGAGGTCCTCATTTTTTTTTATAAAAATGGGGATTAGTTGTGGGGTCCACATCACATCGAACTTGAACGATCCGAACCGTCTAGTTTTAAGTTGTACCTCATAGATCATCTTTGCAAAATATTAGCCAAATCGGAAATATTTAAGACATCTAATTGGGTTCTAAGAAATGAACGAATACTTTGTTATACAAAAAACAATGAAATTTGATCTTGATAATTAAATAGGCAAATGGTTTTGGATTGAATTGAATTTTTTTGCAAGGATAATCTATGAACTGAGACTTACAAAATAAACGGTTTGGATCGTTGAAATTCGATGTGAAGTGGACCCCACATTTAATCCTCATTTTTTTCAAAAAATGATGATCTCTTTGCATAAAGGGCATGTGTGTGTGTGTGTGTGTGTGTTATAGGGTGAAGTGCTGATTCACTCCTTCAACTATCATCTCTGAACCTCTAATGTGTATCACATGCAAATAACGTGACTTAAATTGACGAAAAATTGAATATAGTATCTTCAAATCTAATATTAGGGATGTAATTTGTAGATTTTTATAATTCAAGAACTGCTTTTTTTGAAAAAATAGTTTAGGGACCTAATTTTCATTTAGGTGATAATTCAGGGACTAAATTGGCAGTTCACCTATATATATATATCGAAATGCCATATTCTAAGAACGATTGCGTTGAATTAATCACCAATTACATTATGCAGGTAACATATATAACCGTGAGAGACACTCAAGCTAATTTTGAATCTGTATTTAAGGAAGAAAACTGCATGATGGATAGATAAATATATGAGATGGGTTTACGTCGGGAAGTCAATATATAGCGAGTGAAATAAAATAATTTGTTGCTTGTGCGACCATCGAATTAAACAAGCTAATCACATCATTAAGTAGATTTAAGTACACATCAAACCATTTAATTATGTAAGTGAAGGCTGAAAACAAGAGATACGTAGCAATAACGATATTCAAATTGTCTCCTTTCCTTTGTTTTCGAATGCTTGGCACTCAGCAGCTACATGTAGGGTCCTAGAGAATTTCTACTCAAGAAATTTCCATCAAATGTTAATTTATTTCATTCTTTAAAGTGGCTTCTAAGCAATTGCGTGCATTATTGATCGATGAAGACAAATTTTCCTTTAAAATCGGGGCATTCGGACCACCCCATCCGTAAACATCTCTAACAAAAATACAAAATTTTATGTTTTTTTTTGTTTTTGTTTTTTGTTTTTTGTTCTCACCGACTTCAGTGGCAGAGTCAGCATAGAATCATTGGTTATCGATGGCCCCAACAACTTCCAAATTTTTTTTTTTTGTCAAACGACAGATTTGTTAGATTAAATGTTAGATTAGTCACCGATGGGGTTCGAACCCACGCCGTCATGCAATGGCTCAACACATTTCCACTACTGTGGTAGAGGGCCACTTTCAACTTCCAAAACCTATGAGTATTTGTAGTTTTGCATGGTATTGTATTTGACCCTATAAACAGCTAGGGAAAACTAAATTAAAACTTCCTCCTCATAGTTCCTCTTCTTCTATTTTTTATCATCCTTGTCTTCGTTTTCTTTCTTCTTGTGTACAACTCTATTGTCTACACCAAATGCTCGATGAAATGCCTCAGTTAACAAGCTTTGACAGTCGTCAACATTACTCTACATTTTCCGGTATTCACCCTTGACAAGCCTCTACATATCATAGTTATTGTTGTCATATGTCGGCATAAGCCTTCATTAGATGTTGACAAGAATAGACATGTTCCTACACCAGATGCTTGACGAAATGGTCTAATGAAGTTTTATGGTCGAAATCATGACCCCATTATTTGAAAATTCTAACTCTGCCATTGACCGACTTAACACCATCATTAAGAAAACTCTCCTAAAAATATGAGATCCTTTGTGTTTTGATCCCACCCAATCTCAAAGTAATCTCAACTAACGTGAGAACTGTCCTAATCCACAAAATTCCCCTTTCTTTCCTTATGCTGCTTTTTCCTCTGTTCTCCATCCCGGTTTGGCTTGTTTTTCACACCACATCGGCGTCCCTCCTCCTAGACCTTCTCCACTTTGATATGCAGTCACTCTATACCGCGATTTGTTGTGGTACATTGAGAAGGTGTATGGAGTTCTGGTGTCCCCACCAACTAGGGTGTTCACAACACCACCGCTTTCTCTCTGGCTGCCTTTTGGCCAACGTTGCTCGTGGACTCCCATAAGCTTCTTTCACTTGGTGACTGGTTTTTTACTGTGTGGCTGCGATCCGCGAGTCGCTCATTGCTGGATGATGCAATCGGCGGTCTGATTGTGGGCGTGGATCCTCTCGAGTTTCTGGTTTCGGCCTGAACTCTCGTTTGGGCTCTTTTTTGGTCTCGGCCCATTACTTATCAATTAATCCACAAAACAAACTCCCTAACGCACTTAACTAACTTTTCGACTCCCTCCCTTCCTCAACAAATCCCACACCTCCACGTGTCCCAACTTAACCCGCCAAAAACACCCTAACAAATTCACACTCTCTGCAACCACACAGCTACTCATTTGCAAACCAATCCTCTCCAACTCCAAGAAACGAAAAGACCTTCGTCAATGGCCGCCTCCAAAATCTTCCTCTCTCTCCTCCTCCTCCTCCTCCTCCTCTCACTCCTCTCTTTCTCCTCCGCCCTCCACAACCAAACCATAGCCAACGCCGTCGAAATCCTCTCGGATTCGGGCTACACCTCCATGTCCCTGACCCTGGACCCCGCCTTCCGCACCCTCCTCCATTCCCGCTCTCATTCCGTCACCATCTTCGCCCCCGACGACGCCGCATTTTCTCACTCCGGCCAGCCGCCGCTGAACCTCCTCCAGTACCACCTCCTCCCAGTCTATTTCTCTCTCCGATCCCTAAAGTCCCTCCCTTTCGGCGCCAAGATCGCAGCTTTACTCTCCGACCGCACTCTCACCGTCAGACTATCGATTCTCGTTCAACAACGTTAGCGTCACTGCTTCCCCAATTTTCGACGATGGGTCGCTGATCATTTTTGGATTCAACAGGTTCTTGGATCCGTACTTTCAGAGTTCGGGTCCGATTCGAAGCCCCAAGAACCTCGGTTGCTTGGCCCCCAAGGAGAACCCAGATCACAGGATGGAGCTCAGAGACGGTAAAGTCTCCTTCAACAACGCTTCCGCCGCGCTGAGATCCAAAGGGTGCTCTGTCATGGCGTCGTTTCTTGAGCTGCAATTTCATGGTTCTTTCTTCAAGTTCCAGACGATGCTGACTGCGTTTGCTCCGTTTGACCAAGTTCTGATGAACCGGGTCGGAAACTTGAGCGAGTACTCCTCCATCTTCCGGCTTTTGTGGAGCGATTTGGTGAGCTTGAATGATGGGACGGTTCTGAGGACTAATGTGGTGGGGTTTTCAATCAATATCACCCGGTCCGATAACGTCTTGAAGCCCAACGTCGGTTATCTTGCCGGAAGTTTATCGCAATGGGTGGCTTGTGGTGCACGGTATCAGTGAAGTTCTTGAGGTGCCAGAGAGAAGAAAGGAAACAAAGAAACCGGTACAAGTGGCTGTGGCTTCGCCTGAATTTGGTAACAGCTCCCCTGCTGATGAGAATGCGATTGGTCACAACCATTTTTATGCTTACAGGCATCCATAAACAATCTTGCTAGGGTTTCTTTTGATTTATGGTTATCTCAGTAGAATGCCTCGGTTTCTGTTAGTGTTAATGCTAGCTCTTTCTACTCTTTCATGTGTGGAGTTAGGGATCCTGGCATTTTCGGATTTTTTCGGGTTTCTAGATTTGGCATCTTTTTTGTTGAGCATATGAACACAATTGTAAAATCTGTCAGTTCAGTGAACTTCAATCTAGTTCATGTTTGAGAATTCTGTAAATGGGTTTCCTAGCAAGATTTTCGATGTGGTTTTCGAAAGTAATTCCCACGGCACAAGGTGTTAATCAATGTAGAGAACATGTGCATTCCTGGCAGGACGCCTCTGGTCTTCATCTGATCCCAAACCTGCAATGCCATACCCACGCGATCCTTGTTACAGAACATCATCACCATGATTTCGTATGTAGTTACTGTCGGCTCACAGCCAGGCTCCCTACTTATTTGATGGAAAATGTGTAAGATTATGAGTATGAAACATATACAAGAACTGGTTATAGTGTTTGAGATTGATATGGAAAAGTATTGATTAAAACAGTTTAGGTTGTCCTTATTGTTTTAGGATAACATAGTTGAGAGAAGTTCCAATTGGTTTTGGAAAAGAACTTAGTGTTGGAACTTCAGGAAGTCTCGTAATTCTTTATGGTTTGTATGAGCTTGAATCTCAGTCCAATTCTGATAGGGAATGGACAGAGGAGCACTATATATATTTATGGTTCAAACCACTGCTCTTGCGATACCAGCTTATGTTGTTCTTCTAAGTCCTATTGATTAGAGAAGATATTGTGATCGTAAAAGAGGAGAAGGTTTCGAACACAGAGGCTGCCTAGTTGTGATTCAATTGGATGAATTCTTGGATAAGTTGCTGCGATTTTATTCTTACAAAATGGAGTAAGCTTCTTCTGTTCTTCGAGCCTTTACCAAGTGGTGCAAGATTATGTCGTAAGTTCGGGCATTGGGACCGATTCCCCATTTCCTCATCTCATCCACCACCCTAAACGCATCCTGCATCCGCAGAGACCAGCAGTAAGACCCCACGATAGCATTGTACGTGGGTGCCTCCGTTTCGAAACCATTGGCTTTGTTCAGCTCAAAAAACTCAAGGGCTTCACTCAACCTCTTTTCAGAACCCAACCCATTACTCAAAATGCAGAAGATATGAGGAGTAGCCTTAACATTCTTCCTGCAGCGTACAAAATAAACTTCTGAGACTTTGGGGTTTTTGAGAAGTGGGGTTTTTTCCAGACCGTCGTGGATTGCTCTGTGAAAACTACCAGTGCGACTGCATAGGAACCAAGATGGATTTTGAGTAGGGAGTGTTCGATTGCGAGTGAAGTTTTTGGATAGTTTTGATACGAGGGAAAATTCGAGAGAGACCCATTTAAGGAGAGAGCTTCGTGAGAACTGACAAGCTCTGGCTAATTGGTTATGTTTGGTGAGGGGTTAATTTTTGGCGGTAAATATAATTGTGATTAATCATTTTATTTCATTCTTATTACGTATAAAAATGAACGATTCAGATTACGATATTTTAAAGTTTATACACATTACTAAGCGAGGGGCGAGTTTGAAACCAGAGGGGTAGAGATTCACTATGAATTTAGAACAAGATACAACAGATTAGAGGTGAAAGAATGAATTTGTGATCCAACATTCAAACATGTCCGAACATAATCGGAATCCGAATCCGAAGTAGACATACAAGTGCATGGAATGGCAGCACAAAAAGAGGGAGAGCCTCTTATTAACTCAGTTACTAAAAAGCTACAAGTGGCAATACCAACGGTAACAGCCCGCCATGCTACGGTAAGTGGCAATACCTCAAGCTAACTCACTATGTTTCTCCCTTCTACTCTGCCCCGACGCCCCGTTATAAACAATAGTCAAGCATGAGACTGGAAGAACCCACAAAACGATAAGTGTTCTTGGGGGCCAAAGAATATATCTCCGCGGTTGCCAGTCTTCCAAACTGATCATCAAGTTTGGCTCGCAGGAAAACCGCACTGGGTATCTGGAGACATTTTCAGCACAGGCATCGTCATTGGCATTGATTTGATTGTGCATTCCAGTCATCGAGAAGGTTAGTAATCGACTCTTCAAACTTCTTTGCTTGGGGCCCAGGCTTCAAGATATTGGCATCACCCCATTGAGTGCAGGGATCCATCCACCAGCTTTTCCAGCCCGAGCACCATGCCCCCGGGGCAGCTCGATTTCTCCCACGCTTGAGAATCTTTTTATCGACCATGTCCAGCACAGGGTCATCTTTCTCGAATTGCCGGGCAAAAGCAGCTCCACTTTGAATCATTTGATCAAAATCCGAGGTGTTGAGGAAGTGGGGTTCCATTTTTGGGGGTGTGTCCCAGATCATGTATCTTAGATCACTGTTCACAGTAGTGTTCTTGAACTCCGGTGAATTGCATATAACCGAATGGAAATATCCTTCCTGCGACAATATCACATTTGTAAAGTACATGAGCAGGGTCCGGGGAAGGTTATCCCAACCAAGAATGCAAAATTCCAGAAATGATCTGCTCAGAGTGACCCATGGGGAACCTGCAAATCAGGAAAAAAAAAATAGTTTCTAATTAGCAGTTCAACGTGTGGACAGAATATCGATATGGGTAATCTTATATAAATGTGTGTTAGACTTTGCCTGTGAATACTTTAAAAGCATCTGGGGTTTTCCGCTTCTCTGTAGCATGAAAAATTTGGCTCCTTCTGGCTAGGTATGTTGCCGGATCAACTACTATTGGCTGGACCCTGTGCAACCTACATCAAGTATTAAAAACATGGGTTCAGGTTCAATCAGAAATATGTTGCCCAGAAAGCCAAAGAAAAATTAGTGAAAGGGTTTGCCTACTCTTTCCATCCAAGGTCACTAGTGTGATCAATAAAATTGAGATCTCTTCTGACAGATGAGAATACATGAGACAGATCTGAAAGTACAAAACAGAAGAAGAAGAAGTGAATTAGTTGGTGTAATTTATCAAGAAAAACAACATAATGCAATCATTTATCGAAAAAAACAGCACAGTGAAAGGTACCGTTTGGTACGCAGACGGGATGGGACGGGACGGAACGGATGATGTAAATATTGAAAAAGATAAGGAGAAATTTTGTCTTAAAATGTTATAAATTTGTGTTGCACGGATGTGGAACGGGTCGTTCCAAGGGGGAGAGGTGGAACGAAAAATCAGCCAAATTTCGTCCCATGGGACAACCCGTTCCACAGTTTTTAAGCGCACCAAATGTGGGACGGAACGGCTCGTCCCGTTCCGTCCCGTCCCGTCCCACGTACCAAACGGTACCTGAGTACATATTTCAACTTAAAAGAGATGCCTGAGAATAAAGCTATAACAATAGTAACAGTAACAAAAATAAGTGAATTATCGTCTCCCTTGGACAGATAACCTTCACAGAATTGTCAAAGATGCACAAAATGTGCATTGTCACTGCTGTACACTGAAATCTACCAACAAGGCAAGAAGTGGGCACAAAGTTGGTGGCCTGGACAACTTCATCGTAAAACATTAAAAGTGTTGCCCTTGGTAAAATCTCTGAGCATTAAAGAAAATCATAACTCAGCATTTTAATTCCTTTTATCTCCATATGTACTATCCGTGTAGATTGTATGCAACCTTGATGCAATTTTTCGTGTTCGTTGGAAGAAGTGACAATAAATAGAATCCTTCAACCTAAGGATTCTTTATATGCTCTATTGCAGTTAGAACCAAGTATGAACAAGAAAATGTCTTTAAGACCAAAAGACTGATATTCACTTTCACACACTTTCTATTAAAAATAAGTTTTTAGCATTTTCTGCAGTACAGATTATTAATGATAAAACTCAGGCAATTACTAAAGATAATAGACCAATATCCAATCTTTCTGCAAAAATAATATGGCCACCAGCTAAAGTCCCCAAAAAACTCTCTCATCACAAGTGAAATCAACTAGACTTTAATGAAATACATCAAACTTCTCAAGTGAAATCCGAATAAGCGTTCTAGATATCTGTCCTGATACGTGTTTCTTTTCGGGCCTTTGTTTGTCAAGGATCTGGTTCCTGGATAATTGGGTATAAGGTAAACCCTTGTTTTGTGGCCTATACAACCAGAAGCTTAAACCCAATCCATTAAAAAAAAAAGAAAAAAAGGACAGTCGACGAGAGCCACCTAAACGTTAGAACAATTTAGCTCAAAAGTCAACTTCAGAATGACAGCTGCAGAAGCCAAGAGGTTCAGCATAAGGAGCTGACATGACAATATTAGGTCCACTAAATTTGGTGTTACCAGGTCAAAGAAACGGCATCCTATTCCTATGCCAATACATCAAGTTTCTCAAAACCCGGCACATCTATGACTTTTCGCAGTTGCTCCAAACTGGGCTATGCCAGCCTCCCTCCTATAAAACAAAAATGGAAACTTTTCGCTTTAATTTATCCTACATATAAGTATTTCCCCAGATTAACACTTTCCCCAACCCTAAGAGCCAGATTCCTTCAGTCGATTTAAACAAATTATTCAATAATAAATTGAATTCCCCAACAAAATCCAATCTTTTTATACACCGTATTTATATTCCCAAGCAAGTTAAGGGGAAAATAACCAATAAAACAAAGAAATTACATAAATTTGCATACCGTCCTGGGTGATAAGTGGATAATCCATGGCGCTCAAAGTGACGAACCAATCCCACCCACTATCAACCTTCAACAAAATCGCCGCCGCGCGCAACGTGGTGGCAATATTGGAGGACCCCATGTAAGTGATTCGATCAGGCTTGCCCACCACATCCACATTCCCAAACGCCTGAATTGCAGGCACAGCCTTGATAGCGGCGGCAAGGTGGCGGCGCTCTTCTTCAGATTCGTCAGCCGAAAGATGCAACAAGTATCGATTTCGGGGATGGTAGACGGCGAGCAGCAGCCGGAAGATCCGAGCCCTATCGCCGCGGCCGCCCCATATGTAGTAAGCGAAAGCGGGCGGGTAGTGAGAGCCGTGCTGGACAATTGAAGGGAAGGGTTTGGGGAAGCTGAAGGCGGAGATGGAGGAGAGAAGGAGGAGAAGGAGAGAGAGGAATGTGGCTGAGAAGAGCGTTAGGAGCCATTTCTTCTCAGCTCCCATAATGGGTTGGTTATGTTGGCGGCTCAGCTGGTTGTTGGTGGCGGAGTTGGGGCATATGGGTCGGTTGCTGAGTCAAATAAGTGGAAATTGGGATGTGGGTTTTGGTGGAAATAGGGTTTTCAGACGGATTTAGGTGATGGGTCGGTCAGGATCTTGCAGAAATGGTGGGGAAGCTGTTTGAAGATTGGGTCTCTGTAGAAAAAGTAACCGTCTTCAACTATTCGTTATGTGTTGGATCAACAACCGTCATATTTCAGCTCTTTCTCTCTCTAACACACACTTTCTCTCTCTAAAAAAATTAATCTCTCTGGCTGTGTAACAGAGCTAGGGTTAGGGTTTCCAAGTTGGATTTTGTTGCGATGAAGAAGAAGAAAGAGTTCATCGATTTGTTTCCCTGTGGAATTTTTTGATTTGTTTGATATGATCTTATAAAAGTTTATGTTCACACTCTCTGTCTTTAATTTGTCATGTGGCCCCAAATAATAAACTTTTGGAGTGAAAAACATCCCACGCTCGTCAAACGCGCGTGACCGCACGTTCCCCAACCATACTGGCGATTTGGGTACGCGTTGAAGGCAATTGGAAATATGGGGAGGCAGGCCACTTTTGTTTTGAGAAATGTTTCAGTACGTTGGGAATACAGTTTGGTAAGATTTCATATATTGAACTAATTGTAGTATGACTCGGCGTATTTAATTGTGCTTTTTGTCTGCTAAAAAAAATTTTGCTGAGTACAAATTGAACAAGAGAAATGTTAAGGGATTCTTTATCAACTCGTTGTCATCCCGTCGTTTAACGTCTAACTCGTAACAACATTATAAATTATTATGCAAAAAAATATAAAGTTGCAAAAAATTCATAAAAACTCTTTGAGTTTTGTTAGAGCTCCATTAGCGTTTCTTATTGTAAATAGCAAATTTGGTGGGTGGAAATAGAGATCTGCATATTTGGTGACGTGTGTGATGAGGTGATACGATTTTTCTCGTCAAAATGATGTAATGCCATTGGGTTTTTCAATGGCAGATTCAAGATTGGTGGTTGATGGGCCCACAGATGGAGATGACCAAAGCATAATTGCTATTTATAATTAGGTGCATTTTATGAAATTTTATGGAATGTCACAAGCAATTAAGAGTCAATGACAATAAAATATTATTTTTATGATAAAATAATAACATTAGTGAGTTAGGTTATCAATTTTAAAACAAGACCAATAATGAATTTGAAGTTTAATAAGATGCCCACATCGTGTCATGCTTCTAGAAAAACAACGAACCAAATTTTCGTAAGATTATTTGACTAGGATAACTCATAAATCCAATAAGAGCATCTAAAAAATACGTGAAATCAAATGTTATCAAAATATAAAGCGGGAGGCTCTTGCTTTTTATGAGTCAAAATTTTGCTCCTTTTATGTTGTAACACATGCAAAGTATCGCCTCATGACAAAACTTATGCGGCATCATTATCTCATCTCACAAAATATCAGCAAGTACAAATAACAGTATGATTATCTTCTGTTTTTCTTCAAGCTCCGGTTGCCTGCGTAATCATCCTTTGGGACTATTGACCGTCTTCGACAAACTTTCCCGAAAGATTACGATTGCCCGACATCTCAGATGGAGTTGACCGAATCGTCATCACTGCCTGCATTATTACCACCATTTTCGCTGCCGCTGCTGCTGCTGTTCCCACTACTACTTCTGCTACTGCTGCTCGCACTTCCGCTGCTACTTCCGCTGCTACTACTTGAACTAGAAGTCTCAGTTTTCCTCCCTTCTGCATTCCCCTCGTCTCCAAAAATATCAGTGTGTGCTTCCCTCCCCTGTGCATTCATCACCTGGGCTCGAAGGGCTGCTGCGGCATTTGGCCCCTTGGCAACTACATCACCGCTATCATCTACATCAGCAATCTCATTATCACTTTCATTCTGATGTGGCACATTGATATCAAATCCAGGATTGGCTTCATCTACGGCAGCATTCCCATCATCGGGTGATATACTACCAAAAAGGTCTTCAATATCTATATCCTGGTGTTCGATGTCAACTTCTTCATTCTTAGGGCCTGGCGAGACAGCAGATACATTTGGTTGATCAGATGAGTAATCAACCACAGTTTTATTGGCAGCTTTCGCACCTGTAGATTATGAATACAACATAAGGATATATGATAACTGCGCAAACAAAATAGTGAAAAAAACAGTAGCGGCATCATTAGTTTTTGGACAAGACACATCATAGAGGAATGAAGACAACTGCAAGATGAAATTCTTTATTGTTTTCAATAGACTTCGAAAAGGCGGGTTGAAGGTCATGTTAGCAAATTCATACGTATGCCAAAGTAGTCAGGCGGACAACAGGCGACTAATCATGTGACCAAGAATCTAGCTACTCAATTGCCTCCATTTGATTAATGCAGTAAAAAACAAGTAAAAAGAAGTTTCTTCGAGTCTAGAAAAAGCTCAGCCCACGAACAGCGCTCGAAAGTTTTTAACATTTAGGATGGGGGTTGGCACAGTAATATTTTCGAGCGGCCCCAACTAAATCTACATTGGGTTTGGCTACCTCAAATGTGTAGTGAAAGGCATTGTGCATATCTAATTATCAAATCACAATTGTGCACGAAAAGTATTTGCAACCGGACAATGGAGAAACTACTCACCCCATTCTGCAGGACAAAAGAAATTGATTCTTTACGAATGGAATAAAAAAGACTTGACAGGAAGGTAAGCTGAGACAAAATACGCTCCTCCTCTCCACTAGGAAAGAATTAACTCGTCAAGGTTCCAGATTTCAATCCAAATGTCACTACACGAAAAAGTTATGAATTTTAGTTTGATAGAGCTTAGGGCTCGTTTGGAACTGCTTTTAAAATGACTGAAAGCTCTTTTGGTGAAAATGGTTTTGTCATTACAATACAAAATCATGATCCTATTGATTTTGTCAGAGGAAGTAAACAAACACCGTACTGTTCTCACTTGCATACAGAGCTTCATGCAGTGAAATGCAACTAAAGAAGAAGCAATGTCTACTTAATTTAATCATGGCATTACGAAGTTTGATTCCGATCCTCTCGAGGGAACGAAAAGCATTCTTTGACAAGCCAAAAATCCGATGTATATTCTTACTTGGGAACCAAAAAGGAAAAGAACTAGCATAAAAACAAACCTGGATTCTCAGGCACGCCAACATCTATCCGTTCCACCTCAACCTGATGAAACGGAAAAGGAACCAAAAGAGTGCAAATTTCAGCTGCTTTTCCATAACCAAAAACAAAAGATTCAATCTTGAATCATAATATTTCTAATAACCAAAACTCACCGGCACGACAGGGAATGCAGTTCTAGCAGGATTATACTGATGCGTTAGCTTGGGCGCCTTGCCCACCGGAGAAAGCAGCGGGTCCACAGCCATACCAGCCGCCGATTCCCCAGGCTGGCGGTCATGCCGGAGCTGCTTCACGGAGCGGTGAAGCCTCTCCAACCGAAACGTCTGGCCGTCAAAGAATAATACGGCGTCGTTGCCCTTGTACTCCTCGCTGCTCCCTTTAAACGTGACATTGGGTTTCCCAACTTGGTTGTTCTGAAATTCGACCGTAACCCTATTGTCCTTCGTCTTCTTCAGCGCCCCGGTCTTAGTCTTGTCGATCGACGCCGGCTTGAAGTCGTCTGCGACGGATATCAAAAATCGAAAAGGATTAAAAAAGAGGCAGATTGGATAGGATACTTACATCGGATACATGCTTACATCGGAGAGTGCAGTACTTGTTGGCGGAGCCGTCTCTGAAGGAGGGGCCGAGGGTTAGGTTGTACCAGCGATTGGACCTGGGGCCGGTCTTGGGCTCTTCGTTGGAGTTGTTCGCCATTGTTAGTTTGTGGAGAACGTTTCAGGCGAAAGTGGGACGACGGAGGTGGGGCCCACACCATGCTGACATGGTAAGATGATCGGAGTGACGATGGAAACTCAGGAGAAGGAGATGGCGACTGCTGATCTCCAAGGACAGCGGGCGTGTCCACTGGGGACAACTGATAAATTCGATTCGCACCAACCCGATTCGGATGCGGGTCGGATTAGAACAGCCCAAAACCGTAAGATTACAGGATTTCCTGTGATGGGCTGGCCCAACCAGAAGTTTACGTGCAATTTTGTGGCCTTTTAGATTCGGGAAGTTCTGTGGTATTGTGACAGTGGAATCTTTTGCGGCCTCTGCTATGCGTCTAACTGTTGGTGCTATGGTTTCAATGGCTGGATTCTCTTCTCTTTTTTTTCTTCTCTTTTTATTTGAACGGTCAGGGTTAAGTCACGTCAACATCTTATATTAACTTTTTATAGCAAGAAAAAGACAAAATAAGAGAATATGAGATGAGGGGATAAAAGAAGATGAAAAGATGAGAGAAGAGAATCCTTCCTAGTTAATGGTTCCAACCACAGAAGCAGCTACGGCAGTGGGACCTGCGCTTATGACAGTTTTTCTTGTATTTGGACGCTATTATGTCAATGCAGAGAATACACCAATCATCTTTCGTTGGATTCCTCGTGTCTCTTTGATTAGATCGTACGATCAAAGATCACTTGCCATTTGCCCGAAAGAAGTTTTGATTGCTTAGATAGATCAAATGATACAATTAAGTATTGTTTCCCTTACCGTACGGTTGTATATTTCCTTGTACACTTTCAGGGCTTTCCAAGATCTTTGCATCAATGAGTTTAGGGGTCTTCAATTTGATCATCAGCATTCTTACGATATTCAAAACGGAGAGCAAGTACAAGGAGAACTCATGTTTGAACTTTCAAGAAAATGAAGCGTCTTCTCGATATTATCTACAATTTTATACTTCTATGTATATGGTTCCTAAAATTAACGTATTATCGTTTGATTGAGAAATGCTTCCTCTACAGCCATATCTAGCTATAGTTGTTGGGATTTGGTGATCAGTATATCCTATCTCATATGAATATTCTTACAACTCGTGAGATAGATAATTTTATATCTAATACCTTCGGCTCTGTTTCCTCCTTATTTTGCAGGCATTTGAACGCATCTCCTTCTGAGGACGTCACGTTAGGGAAACAATGGTAGCTTAAAGTAGAATACTGTTGTTTTGGTATAGCACCACTTACCTTCTCCTTCAGAAAAACAAACCGAAATACCAGCTGCTGGAGGCCGCACCTCCTGACCAAATCCAACCAGCGGTGCAGCATGAGCTCTTAAATGCCGAACAAGATGAACAAAACGAGCCAAATGAAGTTAATGAACAACCGTAACAGTTGAAAAAGTCGAATTAAACCAGCCACCAAGTGAATCACCGCCAATTGACTTTGTCCTAGAAGGTTTCTGATTACTTTGGCATTAGTAGTGTTGTTATGAGACGTGCCAAAGTTTATTGATCTATTTCATACAGGTGATAAGTAGAGGAGATATGTTAGCAAATAAGGGACGTCGTGCCTTTTCCGATTCATCTTGCAAAAGCTTTTCTATGTTATCAGAGATTTGGAGCAGCCGGTTGCGTTTCTAATTCAATATTATTTTTTATGCAAATACAGGTTAGGTCAGTTGGCCGAGGCAGATAAAATCGCATAATACCCCGTTTGTATTCAAGTTCAAGCCCGTACACTATAGTCACTGTAGTTTAAAATATCTCATTATAAAAAATAAAATAAATAATAAAATAAATAAGTAAAAAGTTATAAAAAAAAAAAGAAAAAAAGGTGCATTTCTTTCAACGGTACATAAAACGTGGAGAGCAAATCTTTGTAACATTTGTCACGCTGCTGTTCTCATCCATGCGTTTCTGTAGCTTCGAAGATTTGCTCAAACATGTTTAAAAGATATAACACGTTGCTAAATTGGCCAAAATACCCTCTGTACATGTGATAGTGATATTAACCGATAAAATATGACACAGGCACTGCCAACTATACCCGAAAGTGTGCCGTAATTAAAGAAAAGTAATGCATAAGAAAAATTGGTGTGCTATCCACACATCCTATTTTACTTTACACACATTTCTTGATAATTTATGTCCGTTGATCTTCTTCAATTCATTCAATCTGAAGGTCGAAAATGAAAAAATATGTGTGAGAAGTAAAATGAGGTGTGTGGATATCACACCCCATAAAAAATGAGATGGCTGCTGACACGCATTATCGGCGAAAGTATCAAATCAAGAGGGATGCTAAATAAACTTTCTCAAAATCAAACTCTCTATAAATTTTCCGTCATTTCATGTTTTTACACAATAATTTATAATATTAACAGTGAAATTATGTTAAAAATACGAGTTAACAAAAAATCTATAAACACAAGTTGACGAAAAATTTATAAAGAATTCCATTTTTAAGATAACCTGCTTACCGTTTCTCTAAATTCAAAGATTTAGATTTGGGTTGCCGTCCCGTCACAATATTACTTCGCCTACAGGTAACTTCTTGGAGGGTTCGCTCTTATCTCATGGCTGCTGACACGCACAAATTGCCACGTGTCATTCCTACGCGGACTCTCTCTCACTCTCATTTGTAGCATCTATACCTATATATGTGTACCATGTACGTACCTCGTTGGCAAACAAAAACACGCATCAAAATCTTAATCATCAAACTTTCGAAAAGCTGCAAGCTTTGTCATCATGTCTACATCAACGCTAACCTCTGCTCTCCTCTCAGCTCCGCCACAGCCGCGGCGTTTCACTTCCGGCTTTAACCGAAAGACCGGGTTGCTGGAAATGCGGCGTAGGCGTTGTCCTCTGACGATTTCTGCGTCGTCGCGTGGTCATGATAATTACGACGGTAGACTTGTGGACGAGGACATGATTGTGCTTCGGATGCGAATTCACGACGCGGAGATGCTGGAGGAAGACAATCACCAACCGCCGTCGAACTGGATGCGGTGGGAGAAGCAATATTATGCACACTACAACTCGGACATCTGCGAAGGCGTGGGGTTGTTGCAATCCCAATTGATGAACACTAGGCCTAGCGTGGCGTTGGGAATGCTAGCTCTTGTTACAATTAGCGTGCCAATATCCACGGCTGCTTTGATGTTCCCATTGCTGGACATCTTTAAGGGGATCTTAGCCAGTGGGAATATTCACTTTTAGTTCATGCATGCATGGCTTCATTGCCTTCTGTAAATAGATACACATATTAATTATTTATTTAATTAATTAATTTCTTGGAAAATTGTTCATCCGTGTAGCTATATCGAATTAATTTGTTTTAGTTGTGTTTTATGATAGTGATAACTTGCGACAGATTTTGCACATGCAATGCAATAAATTTCGACTCACAATAACAGCTAGCTATTGGTTTAGCGGTACTTTTTTCGAACGTCAAAAAGAGTTCTTGAATTTAAATTCCCCGTCCTCATTTATCAAATAACATTTTTTGGGCATCTTGAAATCATCATTAAAGCCAAAAGTATTTTCATTGTTTGCTACGTTTTTTGTTTTTCCAGGTGGGTTTTGCTGCATTTTAACGAGTCATATTGTGCTGGAAATTAACTAGGTTCTTCTCGTTCTCAGTAATTAACCGGTATATAATACCGGAAATGCATGATAGGCAAATGTAATTTCCGTCGGCTTTTTTTTTCATTTTTGTATCAAGAGAGGCGCATGATTTGCACATCTTTTTGTTTGTTCATTACTCATCCTGCAAAAGCTTTTCTATGTTATCACAGATTTTGAGACGCCACTTGCATTCATACGCTCTTTAGCTAATACAATTTCAATTCAACATTACTTCCATGTAAATACATGTCAGGCCAGTTGGTTGAGACAACCAAGTACAATCGCACAATGCTACATTTGCACTAAAATTCGAGTCTCTGGCTTGTGGACTTGTACTTTAGAATATCACAAATATAACATAAATTGAAAAATTAAAAGCAAAAAAACGTGCATTTCATCCAACGCTGCCTAAACCTTCTAGAACAATCTTTGTAACATGGTCATGTTGCTGTTAGCATCCATCTGGTTGTGTAGCTTCGAAGATATGCTCAAAAATGTCCAAAATACGTTACTAAAATAACCAAAATAACCTCGGAAGGTGTGATATTAATCGACAAAATATTATATGAGCGCTCCCAACTGTAACCGAAACCGAAAGTGAGCCCGAAAAGAAAAGTAATACCTAAAAACATGAGATGGCTGCTGACACGCATAAACGGCGGTTACGCAAAAAGTATGAAGCAAACGTTTAGATTTGGTCTGCCGTCCCCATCACAATATTACTTCGAACACAAGAAACTTCTTCGAGGGTTCCCAATCATCTCCTGCCTCTTGCTTATGCCAAAAAGGCAAGCGCAAATTGCCACGTGTCATTCCTACGCGGTCTCTCTCTCTCTCTCTCTCTCTCTATATCATTTGTAGCTTCTATATATATGTACCATGTACGTACCTAGTTGCCAAACAAAAACACATCAAAATCTTAATCATCAAACTTTCGAAAAGCTGCAAGCTTTGTCATCATGTCTACAGCAATGGTAATCTCTGCTCTTCACTCAGCTCTGCCACCGCCGCGGCGTTTCAATTCCGGCGTTAACCGAAAGACGGGGTTGCTCGAAATGCGGCGTAGGCGTCGTCCTCTGACGATTTCTGCGTCGTCGCGTGGTCATGATAATTACGACGGTAGACTTGTGGACGAGGACATGATTGTCCTTCGAATGCGAATTCACGACGCGGAGATGCAAGACGAAGACAATCACCAACCGCCGTCGAACTGGATGCAGTGGGAGAAGCAATATTATGCACACTACAACTCGGACATCTGCGAAGGCGTGGGGTTGTTGCAATCCCAATTGATGAACACCAGGCCTAGCGTGGCGTTGGGAATGCTTGCTCTTGTTATACTTAGCGTCCCAATATCCACGGCTGCTTTGATGTTCCCATTGCTGGACATTTTTAAGGGGATCTTAGGCAGTGGGAATATTCACTTTTAGTCCTTGCAACTCTTGAAATAATCATTAATTCCAAAAGTATTTTCTTGGTTTGCTACGTTTTTGTTTTTCCAGGTGGGTTTTGCTGCTTTTTTTTTTTGGAAACCGTGGGTTTTGCTGCTTTTGCACGAGTTATAATGTGCTTAAATTAACTAGCTTCCTCAATTCTATTAGGGTTCTCCTAGTTCTCAGTTAAGCTACCCTTAATTAACAAGTATATAATAAGGGAAATGGTAAGAAGATTATTACAAAAGTAAGACTCTTTATAGGCATTCTACCATCTCATATTTTTAGTAAGACTCTTTATAGGCATTCTACCATCTCATATTTTTAGAA
Source organism: Cotoneaster glaucophyllus (assembly GCA_036320875.1). NCBI lineage: Eukaryota > Viridiplantae > Streptophyta > Magnoliopsida > Rosales > Rosaceae > Cotoneaster > Cotoneaster glaucophyllus. The sequence continues at coordinate 32,528,421 of CM070069.1, read as the reverse complement.
AAATATTTTATAACATCGTCCCGTTAATTGATATAAATTGTGAGGTGACAGAGAGCTTACAGAAAGTCTCACCATAGAAAGTCACCGTAGCACTTCTCATATAATAATAGAATAATGCTAGCTAGTTAACTTATTTCTTTTTCACTAGAGGAGGTAGGTAGGGAGATATATAGAATAATGTTATACTCTAAATGTTTGATAAAAAAAAATTTATAGTCTAAATATACATACTAAACGATATGTCGTTAATAAGAAATAAACACATTAATCGACATTTAAGTAATAATAATTAAATCATCAACTTTTGTATCATTTAATTTATAAATTTCATTTATATATTTATTCTTCTTCTTATTACACGAAGTTAAATCAAACACTAAATGAACTGAGAGGAACTGAAGAGCCAAACATTGCTCATAAGTAAAAATATAAGTGAAATTTTGAAATATGTCCAATTTTCTAACCCATTTTTTGAAATAAGTCCAATTTTTAGTAACTTTTGATTTTTAACATATGTTCAATTTTTAGTTACTTTGGATCCATATCAAAATATCCCTAAAATATAATCGCCCGTCCAAGTCAACCCAATTCCACGCCGATGGGCCCCCCCAGGTAAACTGCCAATATCCTCCCCAATGATTTACAATATAATAAACGAAAGATCCTTTCATTTGTTCGTATATTCCAGGAAGGTTTCTCTGAAAAAAGATGCATGCATGTTCGGTAAATGTAACTTCCAGTTCTCGACTCCCTGTCCAAACTTTTTTAATTTTTATGCATGATAAGATACAAGAAGATCTGTTAAAATTATTAAAAATTAAATCGTAATTGTTGTATTGATCAAGAGGAATATCGATGACATATTAGTTAAATATTGTTAATATAGCTTATTATTGACAATATAACAATCAAATGTCAGTGACATTTAAAAAACCGACGAATCCATTAAGCGACGGAGCTAGGATTTTTAAATAATAGTGTCTTGATTTTGACCAAACCATTTCGTCAAGCACCTGATACGAAGATGTCGAGTCTTGTTAACATTTGTTGAAGGCTTATACTGACATATATCAACAACTACAAAGATATGTGGAAGTTTGTTAAGGGTGGCTACAAAAAATTACAAAGTAATGTTGAAGATTGCAAAAATTTGTCAACTGAGGCATTTCATCAAACAATTGGTGTGCACAATAGAGTCATACACAAGAATAAAAAAAAAAGGACGACATGGATGATAAAAAATAAAATAAGGAGATGTAAGAGGAGGTTTTAATTTTTTTTTTCCTAGCCGTTTATAAGATCAAATACAATACACATACAAATACCTAAAAATTTTGTAAGTTGTCAAAATAAACTACTAATGATTCCATGCCGGTACCGTCTTTGAATCTATTTCAACGTTTGGAATTTAAAAATGATCATTTAATGATTTTTCTAAGCCTTAATGCTTTTCTTGATTAAATCAGAGTCGTCGATTAAAAAAGTGCATAATCAAATTTGACATATACCAAATTGGCAGCACAAGATTAAAGTCTTGTTATCCGTACCGCACAAGTCTCACTCCGTGTGTGATGTGACAGGAGCTAAACTTCCCGAATTTCGGACGTAAATAACGCGTTGAACAAGCTAAGTGTCCCTTAAAATATAAAAACACGGTTAAGCCTCCATCTCCTTTTCCCAGTTTCTTAGCTAATAAGCTGTGTCACATGCCCCACCGCTTTTTCTCTCTAATCTACAAAATTAGAACCTTTATCTCTCCAATTATTAGTCCATTATATTATTATTTTAATTGTTAATTTATTAGCACTATAATTAGGCCTATAAATGTAGTTGCATCCACCACAAAATACCATATCAAATTTCAAGTACACCAATCTTTCCCCTTTCTCAATCACCGTAGAAAGCAATGGCAGCAACTTCACTCATTTCTTCTTCTTCTTGCTCCAACATTCTTTCATTTAATCCGATTTCCAGCACGACCCGAAACCAAAACCGGATGGTTTCTTCAACTAGGGTTTTTGCATCGAGCAGAAAAGAAGGTGATCATGCAGACCAGTACCCGCAAAACTACAGCAGCAGGCTAGTGGACGAGAGCATGATTGTTCTCCGGAAGAGAGTTCACGAAATGAAGATGGTGGAGAGAAACTACGAGCCTCCGTCGGATTGGATGGATTGGGAGAAGCGATATTACACCTCCTACGATTCGTTTATATGCCAAGTCATGGGCCTCTTGCAGTTCCACTTGATGGACACAAGGCCAAGTTTTGCTTTGGCTTTCTTGGCTTTGATCGTTTTGAGCGTGCCTACTTCAACGCTTATGGTTTTCTTCCAACTTTTGGAGCTCGCAAAGGGGGTCGGTCTTCACTAGCGGATATATATATATATTTTTGTATAAATACATAGACATGTAGGTTTCCAAATTAATGATATAAGTTCTTTCGTCAAAATTTTCAAGGAAGTTCTGATTCTTCTCATTTTTTTCATCAATAATCATATTAGAGGCAAGTTATATACAACCCATGAATCAGGTTAGTTTACAAGAAAGTAATTTTCCCACGTTTAACTTATAACATAAATCAAATTAAGATATACAGATGTTATCTCCGCACATTTTCTTCACTTGCACACCCGAAAAAGAAAATGTCACTTTTGTAGCATATGACAGTAAAACGTGAATTAGAAGGATCATTAGCTACATTTTGGATCCACCGACTATACTTTTGGCGGCTTTTATTTAACTAAAATATATATATCTGAAATTGATATAATTATTCACTTTAGTCTTTGGTGATAAAAATTATAGAAGTGGTTTATGAATTTATTCACCGTTAATCATTTAATTTAGTCATTATGTGAAAAATTTGTCAATATTCCCGTTAATTGAAAAGAATATTGATTTGACAAAAGAACACTAAAAGGGGTGGTACGTGATTGTTCAAGAGACAATTTAACGAATATTTTAACAAATTTTTCTCAGAATAATCAAAATAATCTAAGGCAAACAAACACAAAAACTTATTCTATCGAATTTCATTGTAATATATCATGTGAAATTTTACTAATATCAGAAATTATTTTAACTGAAAGAAAAACCCAAGTCTGGCAAATCCCCTTGCATCAGTTTGATTCTGCGCGTTACAGTTCATCTATGTTGGACGCTTGAAGTTGGGGCAGCTGGGAATTGGATTAGTAATCATTATCAAGCACAAGCAGACGTCGTCGTCATTATCGTGGGCCACTCAATTATTTATTTTTTAGTTTTTTAGTTTTTGGTTGACACTCAAATTTTAATTAATTTTCAATAAAAATGTACATTTTTTCAAATGATTGAGGAATTGCCGTGGATGCGTACAAACTTAACGGCCAAAACAATTCCAAAACCTTGACTTATTTATTTTATATTATTAGATTCCGATCAATTGCTCCGATCTTGAAATATTATTGAATAAAATAACTAGGACTTGGATGTCCTTTTATTCAGGGAGAAGTCGGATCAACAGTACGATACAAAAATGATTTAACCAATGCTGAATGTTTATATAATTGAAGAAATTATTTAGTATGTCCTAAATACGAAACGGTATTCTATATATTATTTTACCGTAAAATAATATTGACATGTGTAGTGCTTTATATTTTGAACACATTGAAAGAGTTATTCTAAAATTGTTTAATTTTTTCTTTTATTATAATTAGAGGCTATGAGTGGCAAAAATAAATAAATATATATGATACATTCTCAAACAACATGAGAGACATAAAAATGGTCCCGCTGAAAAATTGTCATATCCCGACCCGGGTTCCACCACATCCCGGGCCCGCTCCACCACCGTAGCACGATATTGTCGTCTTTGGGCCCTGACTACGCCCTCACAGTTTTGTTTCTGGGAACTCACACGAGAACTTCCCAGTGGGTCACCCATCATGGGATTGCTCTCGCGCGCTACTCGCTTAACTTCGGAGTTCTTACAGAACCCGAAGCCAGTGAGCTCCCAAAAGGCCTCGCGCTATGTAAGGATGGGAATATACATATAAGGATCACTCCCCTGGGCGATGTGGGATCTCACAATCCACCCCCCTTAGGGGCCCGACGTCCTCGTCGGCACACCACTGCCAGGGTTAGGCTCAGATACCAAATTGTCATATCCCGACCCGGGGTCCACCACATCCCGGGCCCGCTCCACCACCGTAGCACAATATTGTCCGCTTTGGGCCCCGACTACGCCCTCACGGTTTTGTTTCTGGGAACTCACACGAGAACTTCCCAGTGGGTCACCCATCATGGGATTGCTCTCGCGCGCTACTCGCTTAACTTCGGAGTTCCTACGGAACCCGAAGCCAGTGAGCTCCCAAAAGGCCTCGCGCTAGGTAGGGATGAGAATATACATATAAGGATCACTCCCCTGGGCGATGTGGGATCTCACAAAAATGGCCTTGTAAAGGTTGATGAGCAACCAACAGTAATATGATTGCTTCAATAATTTCTTACAATTCATTTGGATGTGCTTTTAAAATCACTGAAAGCGCTTATGGTGAAAATATTTTTTGAAACAATTTTTAGTAAAAATGTTAATAAATCCTGAAAAAACACTTAAAGTGATTCCTAAGGGTGAGTTTGGTACGTGGGACGGGACGGGACGGAACGGGACGAGGCGTTCCGTCCCGCGTTTGGTACGCCAAAAAACCGTGGAATGGGTTGTCCCATGGGACAAAATTGCCTAATTTTTCGTTCCACCTCTCCCCCCTTAAACGACCCGTTCCACATCCGTGGAACACAAATTTATAACATTTTAAGACAAAATTTTCCTTTATTTTTTTCAATATTTACATCATCTGTTCCGTTCTGTCCCGTCCCGTCCTGTCCCGTTCCGTTCCGTCCGTCCCGTCTGCGTACCAAACGGTACCTAAAAGAAGCACATAACTGATGCTTTTGGAACCCAAAAACATTTATTCTAAAAATGCTTTCTGTCATTTTAAAAGCACATATAAACGAGTCCTTAGATACCAGAAGCTAATTTTTAACCATCTTAATTGTTAAAGGGGAGAAAAGCAACTATCTATAATAAATCGGCAAACTTCAAAGTTCCAAAGGAACGAAAAAGAAATTAACTTAGTAGGTTCTATCTATATAATGAGGCTGTTTGATTAAATATAAATTTGTAATCAAATAATTAAACACTGCTCTTCAATCTTCAATTCTTCATTAAATAAGCCAATGAACCATCAGTTAACTAAAAACTACTCGAACATTTTAAAGAAAAAAAATTGGGATTACTATCCCTTTCACAAATCCACCAATTAAAATTAGCCCTCATCTTAAAAACAATCTCTACTAACATTTTTTTTAACAAAAGTACCTTTAATGTTGAATCAATAATCTACCAATATTATGTGAAACATATATTAATATTGTTTCAGTAATGAAAATATTTTTGTCAAAGAAAACGAGTAGATTTTGCATTTTAAGTAGGGCTGGGTTTGTGAAAGGGCTACTAAGCCAAATTTATCAAAAAAGAGTGGTTCTATGTACACAAGTTCATCTTTTGACACACATCACTTTTATTTAAAATAAAAATTTACACATATAAAATTGGGTAAATTACCAAAAACTACCTCAACTATTGGGTCATTAACAGTTTCATACCTCGTCTTTAAAAAATTTCAATGTTATACCTTATCTTCGAATTTGTTGCAATGTCATACCTCCCGTCAGTTGTCTGTCAATTATTCTGTTAAAATGCTGACGTGGCATGCCACGTGGCACATTTTATATTAAAAAACTATTAAAAACAAAAAAAAAATTAATTAAATATTAAAAAATTAATTAATTATTATAAAAATAAAAATAAAAAAATTTCCTTCTCTCTCTTCTTCTCGCTTTTCTCTTCTTCTTCTCTCTTCTTCGTCTTCTTCTTCTTCTTCTTCTTCTTGGCACGGGTCCGGCAAACTTTTTTTTTTTCTTCTCTTCTTCTCTTCTTCTTCTTCTTCTTCTTCTTCTTCTTCTTCTTCTTCTTCTTCTTCTGGGCACGAGTCCGGCCAACTTTTTTTTTTTTCTCTTCTTCTCTCTCCTTCTTCTTCTTCTTCTTCTCTTCTTCTTCTCTTCTTCTTCTTCTTCTTCTTCTTCTGGGCACGGGTCCGGCCAACTTTTTTTTTGTCTCTTCTTCTCTCTCCTTCTTCTTCTTCTTCTTCTTCTTCTAGGCACGGGTCCGGCCAACTTTTTCATTTCTTCTCTCTTCTTCTTCTTCTTCTTCTTCTTCTTCTTCTAGGCACGGGTCCGGCCAACTTTTTTTTTTTTTTTTTTTTTTTCTCTTCTTCTCTCTCCTTCTTCTTCTTGGCACGGGTCCGGCCAACTTTTTTTTTTTTTTTTTTTTTTCTTCTTCTTCTTCTTCTTCTTCTTCCTCTTCCTCCTTCTTCTTTCTGGGTTTGCAGGGGATTGGGATGAGGGGAACGGACGAAGAAGAAGAAGCAGTTGGGATGGGGGGACGAACGAAGAAGCAGCGGGCGGAGAAGGAGGAGGAGGAGGAGAGAGAAGAAGAGAAAAAAAAAAGAGAGAAAGAGAAGGAAAAAAAATTAATTTTAATTAATTTTTTAATATTTAAAAAAAAAAATTTATTAATTTTTTAATATAAAAATGTGCCACGTGGCATGCCACGTCAGCTATAACGGATGAATTGACGGAAGGCTGACGGAATGTATGACATTGTAACAAATTCGAAGATAAGGTATAACATTGAAATTTTTTAAAGACGAGGTATGAAAATGTTCAGACCTAATAGTTGAGGTAGTTTTTGGTAATTTACCTTATAAAATTTAACCCAAAAGACTTAATTTAGTGATTTATTAAAAAAAAAAAAATTATTTCCTTTGGACACCAATAGAATTTTAAAACAAACGTGCTAACTACAAACTAATTTGGATCAAACTTTAGCGTTGAGTCAATATAACCTAGTCGCCGCGATATGATTGGGAAGAGAGAAAGGGTGTCCAAAGAAAGAAAAAAAATGGGAAATCTAAAAAAAAAAAAAGTAAATGAAGTGTCCACACAAAAAATTTGAGTACAAAACTACTCCAATTAAATACCTAAGTTCGATCTTTCTTAATTTGCCATACAAATACAATACATCGGCCTCTGATGATCAAAGCTGCAGCTGGAAAAGTGAGTCCAGTTAGTAGCTTCTAGCTAGGCGTTTGCAGCTTCTGTTGAATTCTCAACAATCGATCTTCAAAGCATGCTCCGCATATGTCATATATCCAGGCAAATTAGCTTTTTCCCAATGGCGTTTGCAGCTTCTGTTGAATTCTCAACAATCGATCTTCAAAGCATGCTCCGCATATATCCAGGCAAATTAGCTTTTTCCCAAAGGCATCTCATATATCTCCTTAGTTTCTGCATGAAGTTCTACTGTAAAATAAATTATGAGTCAGAAAATCAATTCATAAATCTAATCAACAGTAATCTTTGTACGAAGAAAAATAAATTTACCGTTGTAGACTGAATATTTATAGGTAAGGAGCTCCCTTCAGTCCAAGACGTGACAGCAATAACCAACCTCTCGGCTCCTGCTTCGTTGGATCAGAAAAACACCACTTCTTTTATCAACTATATGATGAGTTTTTGAACCAACGAGTCAGCAGCTGAGTGTCAATCTTTAAACTGCCTCGGACTGGACTGAAGAAGAGCTCCTTTCATATACATACATACATACATACATATATATGTACCCACCCACATGACATAGTATATAAAACCCTAGGGATTAAATTAACGAAGCGAATACACAACAACATAATATAGGGTTTGCATGCATGCATTAATTACAAGCTGTTTTGATCAGCTAGAAGATGCATCCTTGTTCAATAAGTAGTGTACATAATTACATTCATATAATTTAGGGCTTATTGCTACAGATCGAAAAGAGAGAAATAATAAAGGGCACAGCTGAGAAAATGGTAAGGGACGAGGAGGGAAGGAGGAGGACGAGGGTATATATAGCCATAATAAGGTGAAAACGCCGACATGCAGATCTTAAAAACTGTACTGGTAGAGATTTAGGGCAGAGGTAAAGGGCACCGATTCATATCATGTTTGAAAATTTTTAAAAGTCCTTTCAACTCAAACAGTACAACTCTCTCCTATTTTTGTACCATCTCTGCTCTGCCCTAGCTAGCTAATTTTACATATCTCATCAGACAGCTGGATCGCTCACCACAAAATCTTGTCTTATCAACTCTTATATCTCATGGCTCGCTGCCACAACTACACACATATGTACAGCTGAGATTAAATCTTAAATAAAAAAATTATCACTCTTTTACTCTTTTTAGCATCTTAGGCAGTCCTATCTAAATAAAAAAATTGTTACATATGCATGCAAAACCACCACCATCTAAATTTTGTCATAAAATGTTATAAATTTGTATTCTATAGATGTGGAACCAGTCGTTCCAGGGGTGAGGTGGAACGAAAAATCAGCCAAATTTTGTCTCATAGAACAATCCGTACCACTATTTTTAGGCGCACCAAACGTGAGACGGAACGTCTCGTCCCACTGCGTTCCGTCCCTTCCCACGTACGAAACGGTACCTTTGGGAACATGCAAGAGCACTTCTTAATTAACATGTTTTGTTTTAGTGTAGAAAAAACAAAATAGTTATAGGACTATCGTATGCAGTTTTTTAAAAGAATTCGGACTATTCAATAGTTAGAAAAATAAACAGCCGAGTTTGAATTAAAAATACTATTTTTGCTTACTTATCAATCTAATGAATATGAAGCGGGACTACAAGTAATCCAAATTATTAAAGACTTATACCTCTATCGTATGAGTCATGTCTTCACCATATAAGATCTCTTATACATACCACTAATTTTTCCTTACTTTCTTTTGAACACAATAGTTATAAAACACAAAGTTATTGAAGAGCCGTATCCTCATGTTTTTCTCCAATTGCAAAGAAACCTTGCTTTGAAGGGGCTAGATAACATGCATTCAACACAATACCAATTGATGATCTGCGAAGAGATCAGTTAATTAGTTAGTATAGACGTCTTAATTATCTTTACAATATATGACTATTGTTGCAAAACAAAAAAACTCAAAGCTGTCTTTTCAAAAAAAAAAAAAAAACTCAAAGCTGATGATCATGGAGCACAAGATAGTATATATGCCCTTTTCGTACGCGTACTACTGTGGACAGAAGATATGGTTGATTCCTTTCCTCAGTTCCCGACTGAGAATAGCAACCGTTAAATAGGAGAGAGAGATCCCAAAGGCTAGTTCTTTTGTAACCAAAAAAGAAAAGGGGTGGTTCGCTCCAATCCCAAGTCCCCAACGAATCTAGTTCCTTTCCAACCATTTCATTCCCTGGAGGGTATAGAGGTAGGGGTAGCTACATGAACAAGTCATTTGGCAACGCGCAGAAAAGAGAGAATATTTGGGAACAAGGAACTGTTATGTAAGGTGAAGTTTTCCCAGAAATAAGAGAGCGTACGTTTGGCAGATTGGGGAAGCTTATTGATGTTTATGATGACTTGTAGTGTCTGCCAATACTCTCTCAGTCTCACTCACTCACGCTCGCTTACTGTGTGTTCTTTATTTCTTTCTGCATATAAATAGAACAAACTATCGGGGAATCTCATTCCATGTACGTGTGTGTGTGTGTGTGTGTGTAACGTACCACTGTACGACTTGTCATTTCACCTCTTTTTTCTTTACCTTTCCCAGGCTTTTACCGGTGAATTAAGTTTTAGTTTTTATATCTTTTTAAAAGTGTTACTTATATATTAATATATGATTAATACTTTTTAACAAAATTACTTGTATTATTTTTGATGCGTTGTTGTGCATGCTAGGTTTCAACCTAGCTAAATCGTACACAGAAGGAGAATAAAAAGTTTACAATCCACAGTTAGCACAGAGAGCTAGTGTTTCTGGCTTAAGCTCAAACATTCCTAAGACAGACCCCAACTGATTCAATCTAAGTACCGACAATCAACCAATCAAAATATTACACTTGGACAAATACACTTGTTAAGAGCTAAGGAATAGCAGTATGCCGGTATCCTATAGTATACTTGTTGGAACAAAAGTTATGTTTACTTAAAGTGGGACAAGTCTTGAATGAATGATAATTATGCGTGGTTATTTGGGCATGAGTTGATAATAATTCCTTTTTTTTGGTCAACTAATAATAATTCATTTTTGGCGATTCTATGAGTGGTTGTACTACTATAGGGTATTTATCATTTCCGTGATGGTGATTTGTTATTCACCTATTAAAGGTGAGGGTGGTCATATTAATTTGAGAATTTAGAGTGTGCTTAATTTGATCTCAATATGAGATGACAATGAATCACTTACTCACTTGACTTGTTCATTATAAAACCAATTACTTTTACGCTTTATTTAGTACAAACCTACGCTACCAGACTTGGCGATAAGATGTACTTATTTCAACATAAAATCTTTTTTTTCATTACTTGTGTACGTGTTAGTAAACTCATAATATACAACATGTCTAAAATTGTCGACTAACCATATTTTTCTCAAGGAGTTGTCTGTCTAAAAAAAATCTTCATCCACTTTTCAATGTGCAAATTCTCTTTTATTTTTATAGATTTTAAAATGAGTGATGATTTTGAAAAGTGTGTGAATGTGAATATATAAAATAAATCATCCATTGTTGCGGTGCAGTTTCAAATTGTTGACAATCGAAACAAAAGAAAAATTAGTTGATAAGGTATATATATAGTTTTGGGTACAGCAGAACCCATCAGCTGGTTTGCCCGAGAGGTTAAGGGGGAAGACTTAAGATCTTCTGCACATACGTGCGCATGGGTTCGAACCCCATAGCCAGCACCAATTTAGTTTTTTATTTTATTTTAATTTTTAATTAAATTTAGTATTTCAAAATCTACAGCCCACAACATAACAGTCCGCTTGAATAAAGCCCAAAAAATATTAAACCCAATTCGTAAAAGCCCAAATACATTACGAAAAATTATCCAAGTTCCCAGCCCGCCCACCCTTCGATCAGCACCACATAATCTCCACCCGCCAAAAAAAGAACAAATCAAAAATAACCTCGTACTTCCGAAGGACTCGACGACGGCTCCTGTTTTTGTTCCTCTTTGTTTTCAGAAAAGAAAAGACAACTCATTTTCCCTCGTTCGGAAAAGGAATACTCACAAGTCATAATTCAGTATTATTTGGCTTCAAATTTTTTTGTCAAGGCATTCGCCGGGAAATCTTTCTCCGACAGCCTCAACCACCGCCGCCCCGTTGTCAAACCTATCGTTCAGCCCTCTCCAATCTCATCATCTATATCTGTAAGTCTCTTCTTCTCTCTCTGAGCACTGCAATTTCGTTGGCATTTAGGTTAAATTATGTGTGTACTGACTTAGGCACTTTTCTTTCTTGGTTCTCTAAGTTTTGTGAAAATCCTTGAAACCCAAGTTCCATTTCCGTTGAATTTTTCTTAGCCATGTTGTAATTTAGTCTGTCGGATAATACACTTTGATTTTGTTACATGCATACGTTTGGTATGTTGTTCTGAATCAATGTTGTGGATTCTCAAATTTATTTGGTCTGGTTTTCTTCATTTGAATCTGTGTTTGTCCAATTGCAGAGAGAAATATCACGCTTGTTCTTCTGGTAATTAAAGGAAAGATGTATCGGTATCTTATGGAATTGTATAAAAAAAAATTGGAGTATAGTTGGGATGTGATGAGTGCAATAGTTCCTTTGATGAAACTTTTGTCCCTCACGGTTATCGGACTGGTTCTTTCGCACCCGAAAACTGAGTTGATACCCAGAGCTACTTTTAAGCTCCTTAGCAAGCTCGTTTTCGCCTTGTTCTTGCCCTGTCTAATCTTTACCGAGCTAGGTGGATCGATTACACTTGAAAACTTTATTAAGTGGTGGTTTATCCCATTTAATGTGTTAGTGAGTACGCTTATTGGTTGCTTCCTCGGGTATTTAGTGGTGATCATATGTCGTCCTCCCCCACAGTTGAACAGATTTACCATAATCATGACGGCATTCGGGAATACTGGAAATCTCCCAGTTGCCATTGTTGGATCTGTCTGTCATACTCCGAAAAACCCATTTGGACAGCATTGTCACTCCCGGGGGGTGGCTTATGTCTCTTTTGCCCGATGGGTTGCTGTAATTCTTGTATATACCTTTGTTTACCACATGATGGAGCCTCCGATGGAGTACTATGAGATTGTTGAAGAAGGGTGTGAAAAGGAGGAACCACTAACTAACGTTACGAGCACGCCTCTACTTGTAGAAGCTGAATGGCCGGGTATTGAAGAAAAAGAAACCGAGCTTTCCAAGACACCCTTTATTGCGAGGGTTTTCAAAAGCATCTCAAACGTTTCGCTGAACACTTTGCCAGATGTTGATGTCTCGGGAGAAGGTGGCGGAAACAGTCCCAGGTCGGCTAGGTGTATGGCTGAACCTAGGGTGGTCAGGAGGATGAGAATTGTTGCTGAGCAAACTCCATTACAGCACATACTGCAACCTCCAACAATTGCCTCTTTATTGGCTATCACCGTCGGGACAATGCCAATGTTAAAAGCTTTTTTCTTCGGAGATGATGCTCCACTGTCCTTCATCACAGACAGTTTAGAGATTTTAGCCGGTGCAGTGGTGCCTTCGGTGATGCTTATTCTTGGGGGTATGCTTGCAGAGGGGCCAAATGAGTCCACGCTTGGCATCCGGACAACTGTTGGTATAACTGTGGCAAGGCTTTTACTGCTTCCTCTGGTGGGAATTGGTATAGTGGCGTTGGCCGATAAGCTCAATTTTCTGGTCGACGACGATGCAATGTACAAGTTTGTGCTTTTGATGCAGTACACGACACCGAGTGCAATTTTATTGGGAGCTATTGCCAGCTTGAGGGGTTACGCAGTTAGAGAGGCCTCGGCAATCCTCTTCTGGCAACATGTGTTCGCTCTCTTCTCCCTTTCCTTGTACATTGCTATCTACTTTAAATTAGTAACATATGTCTGAGAGGTTTTTGGGCTTTGTTGTTTCATTTCTCAAAAGCCAGTGATGCTTAATTGTCTAAAGCTTCATTAATACCAAAATCAGAGCTGTGAACAAGAATATTAGCACCCGAATTTTGCAGAACTACGTGTTAAAGGTGTATTTTTATGGTAATTTATGATGATGTTTGGGAAAATGGAGTTAACATGTAATGTCATGTTTACTTTTATGGAATGAGAATCCAAGGTATGTGATGCAAGGTATGTGTATCGTTCCCATTATTCTCATTCCATCATTCTCATTTCCGACCGATTCTCTATTTATTAACACACAAGAAATGAATAAATTAGTTAGTCCTATGTTGAAAATATGTGATCATTCCAAAATTTAATGATACATAATTACCAGTAAACAAAAGAAAAAAAAGAGGCGACTTCTAGGCAATAATGCTCCCCACTTTGTGAGGGTCGGGAGAGGAACGTATATTATACGCAATCTTACCCTTATTACTTTGTAAAACGACTGTTTCCGTGACTCGAATCCATGACTTTGGTCATAAAGGAGCAACATTTATGCTACGCTAGTGTTCGGCCTCGATTTTACATTTATCGGCCCGAGTAATCAAGGCCGTTGGATGAGTAGATTTTTGGACCGTTGGATGACAAAGTGGTTGAGATAGTCTTTAATTATTATTGAGAAATAATATTGTGATTTTAATCATGATATTATTTGTTAATATATATTGGATTATCTAACCCTAATATTAGCTATATCCAGCTGGTTGCTTAAAGATAAGTGATGAGGCAAATCATATTTCCAACTTGGACTTGGAAGTACAGTTCAAAAGGGTTTGGGATGCTTGGTACGACTCACGCGGCAATACAAACTACGAATGGATTAATTTAAAATGTGGATGGATGTGCATGCAGAACCACGTGCAACAATAGGATAAAGGAGAAGTAAAAATGGTGATGTGCTTGGAAGATGATCCTACACGTGGTGGTGATAGATGGTAACAATTATCTTGCTGATTATGCTAAGTGATTTAGCATATGGGTATAGGCTTTTGCATCGTGGGCCAACATGTGGTTGTTCATGGAGCCGAAGTCACTCAACATGGATATTTGAGATAATTAGCAATAAGAAGTCTAAGTAGGCTTAGGCTTATGAGTGTTTGAGTTCAAAATTAGAATCATCAAGGCCACACCAAGCGGGATCATGCATATTTGAGAGAATATTCTTATTATTTCATAAGTTACGACGGCAATCCTAGGGTTATTGGTGAATTATAAATACAAGGCTACAAACAATGGAAGAGACCTCTCCAACTCAACACACAAATCTGCCCTGCGCAAACCCTCTCAACCTTGAGATTTTTTATTTTCTTTTTCGCCAACACATCTTCAGTTTGGATAAACAGCACTGTGGAGACAACCGGTAAACATCTTCAGTTTGGATAAACAGCACTGTTGCCGTAGAATCAGCCGACCGCGGAGCACCTTTAGTTTGGATAAACAGCACTGCGTCGGGGCCGACTGGTTATCTATCCAAGTCTCGGCCGAGAAGGATTTTCGAATCCTTATTGGCAGAGGTCATCTCATCAGCCTTCTCGGCGAAGTGAGGTGTTACAGGTTACTACATTCGGCACATTGAAAGCCGAATTCGATATTGAACTTCGCAGAACTAGCAGCCTTGTCTTCAGGCTCTAGAACCCAAAGGCCGAGGCGTGTTCCTTCCTCGGCCGCAGTCGCAAGATCGAGAAGTCAGCCGCGCACACAACGCAACATCAACATTTTACTCACCGGCCGAGCTCGGCCGTCGAGTTGGCACGCCCCGCATTCAACCGAAGGACGTAGTTAGCTTATTAATTACTCGGCCTGCGCGCCACGTAGGGTTAGTAGTTTTTAGGGTCAACCGCTAGTCAACAAGATATCATTATCTTTAGTTATTTCATATCACTCATTCCCAAAACTATTACACATGCTAGCATCAAAGTATGTTATACAAAAAAAAGTGTGTATGCAAGCCTAGCTATCTATCGCGACACAGACACCTTTGAGCTAGTTGTTGTCACATAGTTATATATAGTCGGTGATAGGCTATGAGCCTTATAAAACTTGTTACATAGAGAATAAGTCATTAAATTATTTAATTGCAGCGTAAACTTTTGTAATTAAATACACCTTAAAGTGAGTAGTTGTACAGAGAAAATCAACTGAATGATGTAATATTAAAGAGGAGTGCACAATAAAATTTTTAAAGTGCCAATAATTTTGTGAGGAGTGCGTATTGTTGCGTTCTCAGGTTAGTCCTTCCCGTAGCTGAGAAGCACTCTTCCCTGCACCTTCATAGGTTGATCATTGACTGGAATATGTGATAAAATCCGTGCGACTTCGGTGGCTTTTACCTAAGAAGACAATTTCAAGGCAATAACAAATGTAACCCCCTATCGGGTGCACTTTGACCAAAACTTTCTTTTGGACGATGGAAATCGAAGAAAGCCTGAACTTAAAAAGTCAAAAGTGAGACACGAGAGAAAGGAAAAGAATTTGAAATGAGAGAATCCTATTTATTTTTCTTGAAAAGAGACGTGGAAAGCAAATGGCCCGCGGACATATGAAAGAACAAAACAAAGCGTATAAGCCAATCAAACAAAAGAAAAAGCCAACAAATACCAAATTTACCAAATTACGAAGACCAAATTTTTAGATTATATTTTAGAAACTAAAAGACATGGAAGCTAATGATTGATTTATTACTTAAACGTTAATTAACGTGTTCAATCCTATTAATAACACCTCATTTAGAAGTGTTTTCGTCAAAAACTGCAACAAACAGCCTTTCATGGTAAATTCATGACGTACGAATTTTATTACTCTAACACGTGAGTTTAGGCAATGCAAAATCAAAAAATATTTATTAAGAACATGCTAAAATGAGGTTTAATATTCTAGTGGATATGGTATTGAGTTTTAATCCATGCGTTCTGGATTTGAAATTCTCCTTACCTCTTATAAAATAATATAATAGTTTCGAATCATCCATTTTTGTTTAATAATAGTTCATTTAAAAAAAAGCATATGACGGTTGCCTAATAATAAATTTGTTTGAACAAACAATGTTGAAACCGTTTTTTGTGAAAATGTTTTGGAACCAACCCTTAGTGAAAATACAAGTGAACCTTGGAACCAATCATAAGTAAAAACGCAAGTGAACCTTGAAAAAACATTTAAAACATTTTCTCTAAATACACTTTCGATCATTCTAAAAAGACTTCTAAACATGCCCTGTATATTTTTTTTTTTGTAAAACAATAGATTTTGTTATATTAGATGTTATGTTAACTACTAACCGGATTCGAACTCATGCAGTATGTAAGGTTCAGCTCCTTTCCATTATTGTGGCAAATGACCACTTGCTAAAAAATTTGGATCATTTAAGAGAATATTATATAATATAAATACATTTAATGGGGTGGCGGTGATAGGGCGCCAAAAGAAAGAGAGGAAGGGAATCCGGGTGATGGAGAATATGCGGAGAATTGTAAACAAGAGGAAGCAAGGCAAATCACTATGGACCATGCAGCATGCGTTGTTTCCCATCCTTCCCCCACCATGCCTTTTTTTTTTATTTTTAATAAAATAATAAAAAAGAATAATAAAAAAGCATAAAAAGTGTTAATCTGATTCCTTTCATATGGCATTTTATTCCTAGCCATTGATCAATTTAAAGGGCATAACAAATTGGATGTCCTTTTCTCTAATTTCTTATTATTCCTTACAATGCCATACTTGATGGATGATATCAAACGTCTTTTTCTTTTTTTAAAAGTTTTGTGCTTTTGGATTTCTATAATGACCAAAAACATTTTTTAGAATTTGGAAAAAAATTTCAACTTTCAGTCGCAACGTGTTAGTAAAGTTCCGTGCTAAATTTCACTCTTTTTCAATTGAAAACAAAAATAAGAAGGTAAAGTTGTTAGTCGTTTGTTGTTACTAGTCCATTCAAAATGTCAAATTCAACTTAACGAATGTTGTTAATTGTTGAGCAGCTAAACAATCCCATACATACACCAAATACCCTTTCAATTGAAGTTGCATTTTGGCTTAATTTCAACCAAATGCAACTTCTTTTGCCCATTTTTCTCAAAAACAATAAATTTAACTAACAATTAAAGTTAAACCCAAAAATCTATCTCAAAATCTAACCAAAAACAACTTTTTTTTTTTAGTACAGTAATATCTTTTACACTAAAGGGAGGGGGAGTTCGGCTAAGCTACACAATGGGCATCCTAATTTAGTATCGAATTCACCATCAACGAGATTCGAACATAAGACTTCTTACTTCTAACAGGAATACTACTACTGAGTAGCAACCTATTTCATTACATATAAAAATATAGAAAGTAATTTTCTTTTAATCAGAAAAAAGGAAAATAAAACAGTACTTGAAAGAAGTGCCCCATAGGGATACGACAGATTTTTCATTGTGATCAGTACATATGGTGGTATACCTCGTGTTATTATATAAATAGTGAGATATATGTGTTAAAAGTTAATAACTTAAAAAATAAAAAATTTCATTACTTATATATAAACGCATAATGTATCCAGTGTTTCCGATCACAATAAAAATTTCCTCTTGGAACAGGATTCTATCATTCTTGGAAAATCTTTTCCCACCACGCGTAAATAGTACCCCCAATCTCCTCCAATTTCAATTTTCTATGCAGATTTTTTAAATCCACCCAACAATTTCCCAGCTCCCACCACTTTCCATGTTCCCCTATAAATACAACTCTTCCCAAACTCCGCCTCCTCACAAACCCTATCTCCTCCTCCTCTTCCTCTCTGACCTCATGCCCCAAATGCTGACCGCCACACATTCCTAGATACAAAATCCCTAACTCTGCTCCCATTTTTGATCTCCCCAAATGCTTGAATATCTGAAAAGATAGCATTTTTTATTCGTTTTATTAAATGCAAATTCTGGGTTTTGATTTTCTCTATATTTTAGGATAACCCAGGCCAGTAATAGTTTCTTTTTGTTGCCCCCATTTTTATATTGGGTTCTTCACAATCCGGCCATGGAAGCTGGGATTTTGTTGCCTCCGCCGACCTCCTCCACCCCTCTATCACCTCCTACGTCGTCTGTGATTCTAACCCAAGACGAGTTGAAGAAAATCGCCGCCTACAAGGCCGTCGAGTATGTTGAGTCCGGCATGGTCCTCGGTCTCGGCACCGGCTCCACCGCCAAGCACGCCGTCAACCGAATCGGTGAGCTTTTGAAACAGGGGAAGCTTCAGAACATTGTAGGAATACCCACGTCGAAAATGACCCACGAGCAAGCCCTGTCTCTTGGAATTCCGTTGTCGGACCTCGATTCGCACCCTGTTCTTGATCTCGCGATCGACGGCGCCGACGAGGTCGATCCCCACCTCAATTTGGTCAAGGGCCGAGGTGGATCCCTCTTGAGGGAGAAGATGGTGGAGGGTGCTTGTAAGAAATTCGTCTGCATCGTCGACGAGTCGAAGCTCGTGAAGCATTTGGGAGGCAGCGGGCTGGCGATGCCGGTGGAGATTGTGCCGTTCTGCTGGAAATTCACGGCCAAAAGGCTCCAGGATTTGTTTGAGTACGCGGGTTGCGTCGGAAAGCTGAGGACTTTCGTCGAAAATGGCAAGCCTTTTGTGACGGACAATGGGAATTACATTGTGGATTTGTATTTCCAGAAAGATATTGGGGATTTGAAGGCGGCCAGCGATGCGATTTTGCAGCTTGCCGGAGTTGTGGAGCATGGGATGTTCCTGGACATGGCAACCACTGTGATTGTTGCAGGGGAGCTCGGAATAACGGTGAAGAATAAGTAGCCTGAAAGGCGAATTCGGAGGTAGTTGGAGATGGGTTTCTAACTTGTTACTGGTAGGAGTAATTTATATAGTCTTGGTTTCCAATCAAAATGTGGAAGTTCGATTGGGGTTTATTGTAACCAGGGAAGTTAACTTATACTATTTTTTGGGGGAGGGTCTCCTGACTTTCTGAATTTATATCTGATTCAATTGAGCAAGAAATATTAGAACGTTTGGATTCTTGGTTTATTGTTTGATGATCGTTGTTATGTTGTTTTGATATAAACTCATCCTCATTATTAATGAAAATCTCTCACATTTTACAAATAGACATCTGTGGATTGATTTGGGAGTTTATTTTAACCATCGGCACTCCAAACAAGCGATTCAGACATTAAAAAGGTGTTCTTTATCGGTGCGGAGAACCCATGGACAGGAAGATATCGTCTTCAATTGGAGGAGTAACCGGGCGTCCAAAGTTCAGCGGCGTCATAAGATGCAAATACTACCGAGGAGATTACTAGCGAGACAGGAATTGATAAGGTAACTCCTGTTCCCAAGTGTTCTTGCTACAGCTTTAGAATTTGTTTCTCAACAATTTTTCCAATTCGTACTC
Organism: Cotoneaster glaucophyllus; assembly: GCA_036320875.1. Lineage (NCBI taxonomy): Eukaryota > Viridiplantae > Streptophyta > Magnoliopsida > Rosales > Rosaceae > Cotoneaster > Cotoneaster glaucophyllus. Next base: position 32,508,964 of record CM070069.1, on the reverse strand, counting down.
TGATGTAGCATATAGACCAAAACAAATTGAGCAATGAAAATCTCAATCAAGGAACATGAATTGTACCTCAAACCTCAAACATGAATTGAAAATCTCAATCAAGGAACATTTCATCGATCGGTTGCACGCGATCTCCAGGGTGTTCAAGAAGAGCAATACTTGGAACTTCAGTTTTAAGGAATTTCAACCGAGTCCTAAGCATTGTCCTGTTTTTTGCTATGAGATAATATGCTGATTGTGTTCCTTTTTCCTTTTGAATGGTGGAGAGCAAACGGGGGTTCTTTTTAACTTTGATCACAGAATTTGGCATTCTTTTTAGATCTCGTCTGCTGACAAAATCTTTTTAAATAATACAGACATTGTCTTGCGCTCTCTACATGTTATGATAGGAGTTTTAACATTTATACAAACATGACCCTTGTTTTGGAGTCCTATTATGCACCAAGTGACTCGTATCCACCCGTCTAATTCTCTTGAATTCTTAAGTGCACATTTAGCCGTTGAATTCAGCAAAGGTACGACATACATTGATGTATTTTAGAATTTTCGACTTCCAACTGCCCGGTTCATGCCTCCTGAATGATTGGCAAATATTTGCGAATAATGAGTGTATGGGACGTTTTATTGTTCAAAACCTGACTTTCTTCTGAATGCATGTAGTAATTTTCCTCTGATGCACAATTGCACATGCCTCCTTTTTCTGTTTTTCGTTTTTGGGTTTGGTTCTTCTGCTCGTTTTGGTCTGAAATTTGCATAGAAGAACTTTCAGTGTTGGGCCCAACTTCCCATCATCTAAGCCAACCCATTTGATCTCAAAATCTGCTGGCCCAATTATTTTATTGGGTTGCAAATTGCAATGAGATGGTCAATGCGGTCCTTGATCCGTGATAGGGGTGGCATTTTGAACCCGACCCGTTAACCCGACCCGACCCGTTAATATTAGTATTTGGGTGGGTGCTTAACGGGTCGGGTCGCTAACGGGTGGACCCGTTAACAACCCGTTAAATAACGGGTCACTTTGGGTCAACCCGTTAAACCCGTTAGACCCGTTAGCACCCGTTAGTGGAGGATATTTTAGTAATTTCAATAAAATCTTAACAACAAAAAATAGATTTTATGCAAAAAAAAAAATAATAATAATTGTTAACGGGTGAAACGGGTGACCCGTTATCTTAACGGGTCGGGTTCGGGTGACCCGTTAGCTTAACGGGTCGGGTTCGGGTGACCCGTTAACTTAACGGGTTGGATTGAACCCGACCCAAAACCCAATAAACCCGACCCGTTTACAGGTCTAATCCGTGAGTCATTAGTCGGCCATTAACCCTAAATATTGTGATTAGGCCGTTAGTGGAATCCATCCAATCAATGAATCCGGATCCTTGAAATTTGATTCAACGGTTAAAGTTATTATAACTTTTAAATGGGCTCTTTGTTTTTAACTGTTGAATCAAATTTTAGAGGCTCAGATTCATTGATTTGATGGATTTGGTGGAAGGGATCCGGATCCCTTTCCATTTCCTTGGGGTTTCAAAAGCAAAAGCAGATATTGATTGATAGATTAAGAGGCAGCTCTTTTCACTCTCTCCCTTCTCTTTTTCTCCTTTTGGCAGTAAGCAATTGCACCAATAGTCTGAAAAGGTGAAAGCCTGAAAGGGAATTCTGAATGCTAGTTGGGGGGTAAATTGCAAGTTGCTCCAATGGAGTATTAGTGTGTGCCTAGTTAGTTATTAAAAGATTATGATTTGCAGATATCACTCTCAATTAGTCATTAGTAGGCCATTATTACTTTTTAGTGGAATTATTATGATTGTGGAGTAGAGTCGATTGATTGCTAATTTGCTAAGCAGCTGGTAAACGGAAATGATAACTATGCATTTTTTTTGCTTATCTTGTACGCTTTTCTTTATTTAAGATCATTAGATTGAATAAATCAAACAGAAACGACGAAGAAGATTACATAAAGGCGTAGGGCAGAAAAAGTATGGGGTTATCATTTCATTGAAAGTAAATGGCCTTCAATGTACCAAAATCCAGCCAAGCCTTCCACAAACCAAACCAAAAGGCAATAGATTATATAGCTCCACATAAAGTAAAACCATTGGTAAGTTCACATTCTGGGTGGTGTCCTTTTCATCCCATAAACACCAAGATCCAAATTATGCTATGGTTGGTGGATTCTACAACCATCTTTACTTCTTTAGCCTTCCTTTAGTGCCCTAAAAAGTTATAAAGTAGGATGGTGTTATTCATACATTCAGTTTACCTCTCGCACATTCGTTTCAATTTTCGTCCGACGGATCAAATTAAAGAAGATCAATGGAACTACCCTAAAATATTTATTCTGAAATGTAGATGGGCAAAAAGAAATGTTAGGATCTTGATCCTTATGTTTTTGATCTAAAGGCACTCTCTTAAAAGTAGGAATCTCAGTCACCTAGCATTTAATGTTAGTTATCGCGCCAGCAATATTAAATACTATGCTAAAAACATGAAATGAGTCCATAAAGAATCTCAATTTTAAGAGAGTGACGAAGAATCAATATACATCAACAACTTGGCCATAGCATTGTCCCATGCTACGAATGACCATGAGGACGACCCAACTGTATTTGCCGAAACATTATTATAGCGGCTACCGATGCCATTACACCGATGGACACCCAAAATCAAACGGCAGATACGATAACATTAGAAATCTGCATATATTTCGTGACACAAATGTACAAATACACATGAGCATTGTTAAGGTGTCGCTTGGGTTAGATCTAAAGACAAATTTATAAGGAAGGAACCACCTCCACCACCATGAAACTTCACCATGTGTCCCATACATACGTACGGACGCATCCATTTCTCTGAGAGTCACTTTCCTTTATGTGGCATTCAAGAAATGTATAATTGTTTTATCAATCTTTTTGGTGAGGGAGAAGGTAGCTTTCTGGAGGTATGTATTGGATCCGATCATTGATCACATGCCTGCACCACTTTTCAGCTTCCCCTGGTCCCCCGTGTCATCTCTTTTTTTCTAAAGCTAGCTTGCCGTTCATGCATGTATGGGGCCACGGCTGTATTGCGTAGCGTAAGCGTCTCATGCTAATAATATAATAATATGAAGAGATAATCTTATATGTATTTATGGGTATATTGTTATCCTATTGTCTCATCTTATATGTATGTATGCAGTGACGGAGTTAAGATTTTCAAATAAATGGGATCACGATTTTGACAAAAAAAATTTGAACCATTTCGTCGAGCATCTTGTAACAACTTGTCGATTATTGCCTACATGTGCTAACAACTTCAATGATCTGTAGAAGCTTGTCAAGGGTGACTATAGGAAACTATGAAGTAATGTCGAAAACTGTCAAGACTTGTCAACTGAGACATTTCATCGAGTATTTGGTGATAAAAAAGAGATTAAAGAAAGACAAGGATGATAATAATAATAATAATAAGGATAGAAGAAGTAGGAGAACAAAGTTGTAATTCAGTTTTCCCTAGCTGTTTATACGGTCAAATACAATATGCAAATATGCATACAATTTTTTAAGTTGTTGAAATTATGGACAACCGTTCACCTCATGCTAGATCCGCACTACATGCATGAGCATAACATGCCTATCTTATTATGCTAAATAATTAAAAAATAGACGGTTTTTCATGAATATGTTACTTGGTACTTATACCCTCAATTTAATCGATACATTTGAATGATTAAATAATTTCGATGGAGCTTACTTTCCGGAAGAGAAGATGGAATTTGACACTTGCGTTACATACTACGGTACTAGTTATATGTGCCTTATCTTCATATACGACATGAATATGTCTTATATAGCAGACAATTATGCAAGCATGCTTAATTAATTTTTTATTTTAGTCACAATCCGATTACCTTGAGACCAAAACTGTATGAACATGGCTGCTTAATTGATTTAGACATGCATTATCATATGTGTTAGCTGGTTCGCAATGTCCCTATCCCCCTCCCTCTGATTTAGACCTCAAACAACTCCATATAAAACGGTTAAGCCAAGCTAAGTTAAGCTACATTATCCTAAACCAACTACAAAGAATAACAATATTTCGTTCTTCTTCGTTTCTTTTTAATCGGTAAGGGATAAAGATTCAAACTCTGGACGTTTCTCTAACAATGAAAAAGCTAGTAACACTATACTTAGTTTGAAGTTGAACTAGAAAATTATTCGAGAATGCAAAGTCAATCACACCTATGAATTTTGATATCAAAGATGAAACATAAATTGTTTGTTTTTAATGTTTTAATCTTAACCCTAACACAACGTTCATAAGCAAATGGTGAAAATTGCAAGCAAATGATGAAAATTGTTAGTACAATTAGATGATTAGTGTAGCTCGACTCTTAGCAATACGTTTAGGCCTCGTTTGGCAGGTCGGACTGTACTGACTATTTCTGTCGGATAGGATAAATAGTCATCGGATAGTACTGACTAAATTAGTCGGACGTTTGGTGCAGTATCGGACTATTGATCGTATTATTTATACTGTGCTTGGTATTATATCGGATAAGATAATCAAACTTTAAAAAAAATTTACAAAAAAAAAAAAAACCAGAAATCATCTCTTCCCAGATCTCTCTGCCGCAACCCCCAAATCCCTCCCTCTCTCCAGTCTTCTTCTCCGACGGAAACATAAACCAAAGACGCCGTCGTCTTCTTCTCCGCGACCTCCAACTTCCTCCCCCACCACCACCTCTCCTCTTCCTCCTGGCGCTGCTCCATGCGCTCCTAAGACGCCATCGTCTTCCAGCGTGCCGTAACAAAACCGCCGCCCTTGCCAAGCGCCACTTCGTCCTCGGCGCCCAGCTCCTCGCCCAGTCCCAGTCCCGATCGACGATGAAGGAGCCGAGTTTCTCCACGGCGAGGACAAGTCCCGCAACACCGTCGATACGACAGAGCTGAAAATGGCAGAGGTCGAGTTCGAGAAGGCGAGAGAGAGGGCGAGAGAGAGGGGTCGAGTTCAAGAAGGCGAGAGAGAGGGCGAGAGAATGAGGGGGTCGAGTTCGAGCGGAGAGGAAGGAGAGCAGGCCGACTAAATTATACCGTGCATTTGGACGGTATAAGCAGTCGGGTGAACACCGGATAAAAAACGTGGGCCCGGATTATTTAATCCGGTGCCTATTTAATCCGAACAACACCAAACACCGTACACCGTATTATTAGTACTATCCGGTGCTCTATACGGTGTGCCAAACAAGGCCTTAGTGAGGTAAAATAGCAGGATTTGAGGTGGAGGGATCAGGTGTTTTGTTCGGCACTGATTGCGCTGCTTTTGATGTTGTTTGGGGGCTGCATAATTCCGTGTTTCATAAGAGTGTAGGTAGTGTGGTTGGGTCCCACATGTCCCCACCCCTAAGCTTTGCTTAGTCCCTAATCACTTTATTTTCCTAAGAATCCAGTGATCTCATCCGTTTATCGTATATCGTGCGATCAGTTTTTGTTAAGTACTATTCGTATTTAATTTTAAATTTTGAAATGATTTCTGACTGCACGATGTACAATAAACGAATGAGATCACTGGATCCCTAAGATCCCTAAGAAAAGGATTCGACGAGGATCCTTTTCCCCTAATCACGGTCCTCATGCCTCTAATTATAATATACAATTTTCTTTACTTGTACTACTAAAACATGTGGAAGATCGCTTAAATACCCAAAACTTAGAAAAATCTCCTCTCTAATCGGCCAGCCGACCTATATGTCGCAATCTCTATTACTTTCGGTATAATACAATCTTTGTTTATGTTTTACATTTTATTATTTAACATGTGTATATAAATTTAATATTTTTGTGTTTATTTTTACGAGTTATTTCCGCATATACGTCGCAAAATAATTAATGTCTCCGAATATACAATTTTTAGCAAATTCAAAAATTAAATGTAAAATTGACGAGTCCAAATCTTTGACCGATTTCTCTCTGGCCTCAACCTACAAATATAACACAAGATTATGACGTTAGAGTGCACCTAACCTAACGACCACGCTATAAATAAATAAAATATAAAAAAAATGGTTAGCAAATGATAATTGAGAGATAAATATGGAAAGCAACGTCGTGAATTGTCAGAAAATGCCGGTTCCGTCGCGTTCCGTCCCTCCAAAGATTCTTCCGTTTTGTTCTCATCCGAAAGAGGATCCGATTGACGGTGTTCCACTTTTGTCATGCTTCATGATTACTATTAATTTTTTCTGCAAAAGCACTTATTATTTTAATTAATTAATTAATTAATTAATTATGTACTGCTTTTTATATGTCTACCCCGACGGCACTAGAGGAGAATGGACGCATTTATTTCATTTACAATGGCAACTTGGTTTAAATAAAAATGAAAACGTTTCTGAGCAGCCCCTACTAACATAAGACAAAAACTTGTGTATGGTTGCCCATCACGGCATCGAGAAAACTGATAGATTCAGGATTTTAACATTTAGGGTGTTCTAATGTTAAAGATCAACGTATTTTTTTAGATGATATGTAATTTTTTTCTTATAGTTTTTTTTTTAAGTAATGCATTTCGTCAAGTATCTAGTGCATATGTAGTCATCTGTCGCGCTACGTCACACGCTTGTGCCCAGGAAGCCTATGCCGAGTAAAACCTATCGAAATTTGTCGAAGCATGTTGTTGAAATCCGCCATGCAAGCATTTCTACTAGTAATTCTAATTTGTCGCCAAGAGGAATTTTTGTGTAATGGAAACGACGACACCATACGGTGTTACTATTTTACTAGCTTTTATGAGCAAAGGACAAAATTAATATGATCTAATTCTAGAATAAATTAGTAAATAACGAATATACATGTTATAATTTAAGTAGAATAATAACATTACGAGCATTTCAAATACACCAAATAATTACTCGTACAACTTGTTATTTGATTCTATGTTAGTCAAGATAACGAAATCTCAGAAATCCAATTATACTTCTAATACCCTTTCTTGCAATTTACATGCCACAAAATATATAGAATAAAAGTTTACCCAAAAAAAAAGTATATAGAATAAAATAAAGAAAATAAAGAAAATAAAGGAAAAAGCAGAAAAGCAGAAAGGACAAAAAGAGAACAGTGGTATAAATAAATAAATAAATAAATAATTAATTAATTAAAACACTGTGTTGATTTGCTTGCTTAATGGAGTGTATTTCAACAAAGACGGAAAGGAAACAGTGTAAGCAAGCAGATGAGCTGAGGCTCGAGGCGCCTAAACATCGCCTTTTTTCATTTCACACCCGCCTTTTTCGGTTTCTCGCTTCTCTAATCAGCACTTGCCCCACCTCCCCATGTGACGTTGGTTCTGCTTATAAATCTCCCTCACCGCCAAGAAATGTAATCAGATTACAACACTGACACAAACGGTTGATTGATTACACTTAATTAAGATTTGGGTTTTCTTCCAAAACCAAATCTTGTAAATGGGTTCGATTCTTATCCGGATTTCGGTCTGAGTTTTTTTGGTGAACAGAGAGTGTCAGGCGACTCTGCAAATGGAGCGCTTGCCGGTTTCCTCCACCGCCGCTCTCTGCTGCTGCTGCTTCTTCTTCTTTCTGGGCTCTGCGAGCTGCGTGTCGGGTCTGGCTCGGAATGGACTCGGACCCACCAGAGATATTCTGAAATTTAGTCTAGGTACGCTTCTGACTTCGGTTTTTGAAACGGGTCGGATCTCGTGTGCTTTTCCGGTTGCTGCGGAGGATTTAGTGGTGGGAGAAATGGAAAGTGAGAAGATATTTTGGACCCACTGTTGTTTTTGGTTTCGAGACAAATGGGAAAATACATAAACCTTCGGTCGCAATTCATTCCAGTTTCTCGGTTTTCGTCTTTGTTCTTATTTTTAGAAAAATCTGATCTTTTTTTCCCACTTTTGATCAGCAACCAAACAAGGCAAATGCATTTTTTGTTACAAACCTCAAGTTCGAATATTTTTGCAGACCCAAGTTCGAATTCCTCTTTCCGAAAGTTAGATTAGATTAAATTAGAATATCGCCCGAATAAAAAAAGTGTTTAGTTTTTTTAAGTCTAAACGGCTCAGTCTCAACTGCTGAAAATTTTGCAACTTTCTAACTTCGTAATTTTTTGGTCCGTTGTATTTGCAGTGGATGAAAATCTGGGGTCGTGGACAAATGGAATCGAGGACACTGCTCAATCTCCGGGGCCAAGCGATGCACCGCAAGGGACGCTTGTTTTGGCGGCCAAAAGGACCAACAGACCGGATATTCTCAGTCGGTTTAAGCGTTATCGGGGAGGTTGGGACATCGTGAATCGGCATTACTGGGCAGTAAGTCTTGATTCCTTGTTGCATTGTTATGGTGTGCCTCCAGTATATGCAGAATCTGGTTGTTATGTCACTGAATTTCGTGTTCTTTGTTTACCTTATTAGTATTGCTCCTGCTTTTCCTTCAAATGCAATTATCTACACCTTTTTGAATAGTAGTTAGATCAATATATTGTTAAAAAAAGGTGATTTGAGGATTATATTGTTACTTGTACGTATAAGTTTACCATCATTTCCCTATTAATGTGATCTCTATTTTTCTGCAGTCCGTTGGATTTACGGGTGCCGCTGGTTTCATTATTGCCGTCTTGTGGTTTGTTGCTTTTGGCATGGTACTTGTGGTTCATCATTGCTGTGGATGGAAGATAAACATTAAAGGTGAAGGATCACACCGCTCGCAGAGAATTTGCTTGATTATGCTACTGGTCTTCACATGTGCTTCCGCGTAAAGCTCTGAACTTCATATTTTTGACTTAAGATTGTATAACGAGCATTTTTACGTAGCGTAGGAAAGTTCTTATGCTATACTTAGTTAGGTCATCACCTTATCGTATTGGCTGTCTGTTGTGCTAGAAAGGCAGTTTCGTTACGTTATCTGTCTCTTGTGTGCCACAGTTCTAACATGATAAACTGTATCTTCACACAGGACTGGATGTATTCTTCTTTCTGTTGGGCAAGATGAATTTCATGACGAAGTGATGCACACACTAAATTATGTTGTTAACCAGTCGGACTACACTGTGCAGACCCTAAGAAATGTCACGGAGTATCTGACCCTTGCAAAGGCTATTAGCGTGGCCCAGGTTTTCTTACCTTCTGATGTCATGGATGGTATTGACAAGCTGAATGTGGATCTTAACACTGCAGCGGACACACTAACAGAGAAGACAAGTGAAAATTCCATTAAAGTAAAAAGAGTCTTCAATATTGTGTATGTGTCCATAAACTTCAGTACTACTATTTAATTAATGGGTTATACTGAAACCCCATGTTTTTGATGGACTAATTTTGAGTTGATTGTTGCAGGCGTTCATCTTTAATCACCGTGGCAGCAGTGATGCTTCTCTTAGCTGTGATTGGTCTTTGTACGTAACAACATAAACAACCTGATGAATGAAATCTATTATTTGTTCCTCTTGTTTATTGGAAATTTTGACTACTTTCAATTTCAACTGACTGATGTATCTTGTTGCAGTTCTGTCCCTCCTTAGGCACCAACATGCGATCCACATGTAAGTCGACCTTGTACTTTGGCCGTTTTGCTACACTTGTACTAATTCTACTACTCTTCACATTCTGGAGTGTCTTTATATTTCTGTCTGACAAAGCCGTGATATTGTTGCAGATTTATTGTTAGTGGATGGCTACTTGTGGCAATTACATTCATTCTTTCTGGAGTTTTTGTGATCCTCAACAAGTAAGAATATGTAATCTTTGATTGAAATGTTTCTGTTTAGGTATTTATTTGCTCGTCTAGTGAATCAGCAACTCAATACATTTCTATGGTGATTGTGTTTCAGTGCTGTTTCCGACACCTGTGTAGCCATGGAAGAATGGGTAGAACATCCTCACGCCGAAACAGCACTTAGCAATATCCTTCCATGTGTTGACCCGAGAACCACAAACAAGACTCTTAGCCAGAGTAAACAAATTGTAAATGACATTGTCAATGTTGTCAACCAGTTCATCTACACCTATGCCAATACGTATCCTTCCCCTGCCAGTCCATACCCATACTATTACAATCAGTCGGGGCCTCTGATGCCACCTCTCTGTTACCCGTACGATTCTCAACTGAGAGACAGCCAATGTGGGGACCAAGATGTGTCTATTTCAAATGCTTCTTTGGTAAGAATCGTCGACTGTGACTATTAATTTGGTGTCTTTATTCTACTGGAAGCTGCTTGATTTGTGGAACTAATAGATTAGAGAAACAATTGCCGATGGTTTGATTAAATCCCATTTATTTGGTTGTGTGAATTCTTCAGGTTTGGAAGAACTATATATGTGAAGTCTCAGCATCCGGGATGTGCACAACTGTCGGAAGGGTGAGCCCGGACATCTACAATCAGCTTGTTGCAGCTGTTAACGAGAGCTATGCCCTTCAGCACTACACCCCGCCCTTACTGAGCCTCCAGGATTGTAATTTTGTTCGAGACACATTTCGAACAATCACGTCAAGTTACTGTCCTCCACTGGACCATTACCTGAAAATTGTGAATGCAGGATTGGCGCTGATTTCAGTTGCAGTCTTGCTGTGCCTTGTTCTCTGGATACTCTACGCAAACCGCCCCAGAACGGAGGAAGAGTTTGCAAAACCATCCTTGCCAATAAAAGGCAGGAGCAAAAGGAGCAGTTCCGGCACATCAAATGAAGTCTAGTAGTAGTAGTAGTAGTAGTAGTAGTAGGTCTCAGAGTAGAAATCGGTTATACAATTAGGGTTTGTTATCGTCATTATTTGTCGGATTGAAATATCAAAAAGAAAAAACCGAGTGGAGCGAAGTTCCATTACGAGTTGTGGGGGCCTGGGAGCTAATAGCAGTTCCGGTCCTGTATCTGGTTTCTTGTGTATAGTAAAAGCAATTTATATATTGTTGATCATCTGTCTTGCATTTTCCTTCTGAGTATTCCTTCATAATCTCAGTTTTGGAATCAGACGCGTTGCTGAACTCGGTTTTGTTTCAGAACGGATTGATCAACGATCAAATGAACGGAAAAGATCAACGATCAAATGACGAAAAGATCACATTTTCGAGCGAAATTAATTCAGCTCAGAAGCCAAAATGATAACTGAGCATATAACTAATCTGCTGAAATAGCTTCCAAATTTGTTCACAAAAGAAATCGGGTAAAATTCTGGAAGTCTTTGAATTTTTTCACTGAACTGATGTCTTTGCATTTGCTAATTTTGCCCCCTTTGAATCGCATCAGATACAAAAGAACGAGCGAAAATTACAATAAAAGTCACCAACTTTCCTCTAATTACAAGAAAAAGCTGACGACCCAAAAAATTCTTCAGTGAAAAATTGAACTTGTTTGCAAGAAATTAACAGCACTTAACAGAAGTTGATCTCACAATTCAGTATTATCAAAAGGCACCTCATCGTCGGTTCTTCCACTTCCCGGCGAAGACTCATCGGCAGATTCCAGCGTCTCCGGCATCGCAAGAGTCTCGCGGAGGCCGTGAACCATGAAGGTGTCGCCGTAATACATGTTAGCGAAGAAGACTGGAACTCCATTCAGCAGCAAAACGTTGCCGTTCCTCGAGATGGTGATGGTAAAACCCTGCATGTACGTCGGAAGCACAACGCCGTCTGTGAAACCCGCCAAATCGCTCCACATCAGGCGGCACGGAACGACGTGTCGGAGAAAGATTGAGGGTTCTTGCAGTGGGTTGTCCATCGCTTGGTCGAGAGGAGCGAACACGGTCATTGGATTCGCGTTCCTGAAACCCAGAAGTTGCAAATTGAGGAACGACGCCATGACATTGTAGCCATTGGACCTCAGCATTTCAGTCGCTTCTTCGAACCAGGAAGCTCCGGGAAACCTAATTGCAGTTGTGCCGTTGGCGGATGACGGCGGGGATGAAGACCCACAAACCGGATCTGGAACGGGGATCCGAGTCGGTGTCGGGAGATGAAAATTGAGGTCGAAGAAGTCATCGATTCCGAAAATGATGAGGAACCCGTCGTCGTAAATGGGCAACCCGGAAGTGATCTTGACATTGTTGAGCGAAATTGGGGCGCCGGAGGGCGGCGTGGTGACGGAGAGGGAGTGTCCAGAGAGTAAAGTCGGGATCTTACTGCCAGAGGGTAGGAATTTGAGGGTTTGGAGGGGCAGGGGAAGAGGGCAGAAGTGATATTGGAGCAGAGACAGGGCGGGTTGACCCAATTTGGTGAAGGCGGTGTCCGGCGGAGTGAAGATGGTGAGGGAGGGGGACTGCGGCACGAGGGACTCGGATACGAGCTCAAGAGTCAGCGCCATGGAGACGTAGCCGGAATCGGAGAGGATTTCGGCGGCATCTTGGATGGCCTGGGCGGGGAGCGCGGATGAGAAAGAGAGGAGTGAGAGGAGGATGACGGAGACGAGAAGCGGCGCCTCCATTGATGGTTGGTTGTGCGGAGGAGCTTCGAGAATCAGAAGGAGGAATTTTGGTTCCTTGGAGTGGGATTTCGTTCAGTTGCAGTTGCAGAGTGTGAGTGAGAGTGAAAGTGGCATTCTATGTAAATTTACACACTGTTCGTTCTTGTTTTGGCGCCAAGGATGAACACGTGGCGTGATTGGGTTTGTTGCTGCGGTGTTCGTTAAGACGAGTTGGTTAAGCGGTTTGCTTTGAATGACGATTACACCCCTGATGTTGTAGAATTTTGGAGAAATTACATTCTCTTCCTTCATTTTTCTATTTCATTAATTAAAATTTATTTCTTTTCAGTTTTTTATCAAGATTCTTTTGAGTTTTGTCCTTGTCTATTATTTTAATAATAAAATATTTACATGTAAGTATATTTAAATAAGATACGTTTATGTTGAGTTGAGTATTTAGATAATATTGTGAGATCACACGATATGCGGTATAATTTATTTGGGAAAATTAGAATTCCCTACCGTTTTTCTATATCATTTAGATTAAACATATGTGTCTTTTTAAAATTTGATTAAAGTGCTTTGACCAATAAACACCTCAAGCTAAATTACATGTCATTATTATATCTTTTAAAATTAAAATAATTTTTGAATTTATCATTTTATCTGCATGATGCACTTTTCCTTATTTAGTAGAGATATTAATAATTAAACTATATTTTTTCTTGTTCCAGATATGTTTTTTTTCGATCACAATTTCTTTTTTTGTTATGCAAACATTTAATATTATTTCTTTTTTCAAATGTTTTTTTTAATCAAATAGTTGGTGATCAACATAAAAGCTCCGTGTAATTTTTTCAATTTTTTTTGTTGTTTTTTTTTAAAAGTTTAGTTGTTTGACGAATTATTATTAGGTACAATACATTACGTATATATTATCTGCGGGTACGTTTGAAGTTGCAAAAATTATTAATTGGTACGTTTATTTGCAATTTTGGTTCGTTTGATTTGATATATATTGTTAATATTGGTACGTTTGATTTGATACATATTGTTAATATTGGTACATTATTTTTATTTTGGTACGTTTTATTTTGTACACATTGTGTATTGGTACGTTTATATTATTCTCAATCCTTTTTTTCTCTTAACGTACTAAAAGAAAAACTTATTTCGGTACGTTTGATTTTGTGGGATTTAAAAATATTTTAAACTATTTTGGAAAGAAAATATCTTAAATTGTAGATAATTATTGCTAAATTGTAGCATTATTATGAAAATAAATTGAATCTGACCAACTTTTTTTTTTTTTTTTTACAATTATCTCTAATGGATGAGAGTGTAATTAAAAGGCTAGATTATAGGAAATTTGTTACAATATAATGTGCATGTAGCACCAAAATTATGATAAAAAAAGTTTAATCAAATTACTAAAAGGCATGAATGTTTAATCTAAAAAATTCAAAAATGAGGCGCTTATATCAAAAGAGCCCAATTTATTTCTTTAAGAGAGTGCATGACCAACTATGTGAAGTCGAATGATATTCATATACAATGATGGCCATTTAATATGACAAATATTATAAAATATGGGTACATCATAGATGGGAAATATAAATCTAAAATAATTGAAGGTGTAATAGGGCTTCAATGATGGCCGTTTAGCATGTAAGAAAGTATGATCCACGGCATGAGAAAGTCGATCGTCACCTCACCTACTCAATCCTCCATCCAATTATGCAACATGCACCAATTAAACATAGGGCAGTTAGATTCAGGTTTAAAATTTCAATTTTTTTTTTAAAAAGAGGAACAACTAATAGCGAATCCCGTTATTCACTCGTTTCGGACCTGGAGAAGATTGGTTGGGAATTATACCCTACTTATGACCACAATTAAGTAGATTCATAGCTTACAAATAATAACATATCTATATGATAAGAAAAGAACAAAAGTTTTCAAGCGAAACGTATTTTGATAGCATTGAATACAACTAATTCTGAAAAGGTAGATTACAAACAAAAAATGTCTATAATATAAATAGCTAAAAACAATTTATTTGTGATGTAGGTTGATTATTGACAACAAAATATTAGAATATTACATGTCACGTCCCGGCTCGGGCCTCCTTCGCATCCTCGATTATGCCGTAGCACGATATTATCCGTTTTGGGCCCCGGCCACGCCCTTACGGTTTTGTTTCTGGGAACTCACTCGAGAACTTTCCAGTGGATCACCCATCATGGGATTGCTCTCGCACGCTACTCACTTAACTTCGGAGTTCCTACGAAACCCTAAGCCAGTAAGCTCCCAAAAAGCCTCGTGCTAGGTAGAGATGAGAATATACATTTAAGGCTTACATGATCCACACCCCTGAACAATGTGGATCTTACATTACAATTCTTTTAAACTTTCAGTTTCATCACAAACTTAACAAAAAATAATAATCATTGGACCTATTTTTTTAAAAGTAGAGTATTCCTAATAATAGCTCACAAAATTATATTTATGTTGAATTTACCCTTACATACATATGTGTATTTATCACGTATTTTAATTATTTAATTTGTTTATGCAAATAAATTAGAAACTAGTTGCTTCGACAAGTCAAAATCGCATCATATAACTCCCACTAATTATAATAGCATTTGATGCTCTTTCAATCGCACTTCCTGCAAATCATATAAATGTTTGTTGATCAACCACACCTCACCTTCGTAAAGTAAACCTAGAAAACGATAAAACCAAATTATTAGTCTAACGTTTTAATTTAATTATGGTTTAGGTCACGAAAAAGGAAAAGAAAATTTGGTTTTGGTGATGCAACAGTTCAGGACTCAAATGTGGCAATCCCTCATCCAGAATGGTCAATAATTAAGTAAATATAATAAGTTGTGATTAAGCATCTGATTACGCATGAATATCTACAAACTCAGATAATTGACGTGTTCTTACCGGTAAGAAAATGTGTAAACATTCAACTTAGATATTGAACGTGTTATTATCGGTAAGAAGATGTGTAAATATTCAGTTTAAATATTGAACATGTTCTTACCGGTAAGAACACCTGCAAATAAAAGATGCATGTCATTACTTGTCTTGACACACTAACTCTTGCATCATGGCACGCCAAAACATCGTTGTGGGCATCTGACGAAATGTCATGGCATGCATTTTGAGCGCTTGGCATGGCTTGTCATGACTTATTTTGACACGGTAACGCTCCCATCGTGGCACGCGCTGTGTTGACCACAATATGACAAGCGTTGTGAATTGTCGACAAAATGCATGTCATGACACGCCATGCATACTCTCCATAAACCCTAATGCTCCACTTGATTTTTCGGAAAATTTAAGCAATTGAAACTAAGAATTTAGAAAGGAGAGAAAGATAGGCTTACATGCATTCTCTCTATAAACCCTAACAATCTTTGACTTTCTTTGCCTACATGATCTCTTCCCCACTCATTTTACCACAAGATTTGAGATAGGTATTGCTATTGACGAACTTATTTTTATTTTTCACACGTCTCTTACAATTTTGTGTCGTCCAATCGAATGAATTAAAGAAGACTTGAAATGGGTATTGTTATTCACACACCTATTTTTATTTTTTAAACGCATCTTACAATTTTTGGGCGTCTGATCAAATGAACTAAAAAATATCAATAACAAAAATTAACAAAGGTGTGTGAGAGGTAAAAATGAGTAGTTAAATAACAATTTTCATTTGAGATTACATATATTCATCTTAGACAAATATGACTACATTGGGATAAATTAACCTTTTCGTTTTATCAAAATCATTTTTTTTTTGTTGTAAAAGACGATAGCTTAGTGGTTAGATGTTAGGTTAAGGAGCTGATGGGGGTTCGAACCCACGCTGAGATGCAATTGCATAACTCCTTTTCCACCATTGTAGTGAAAGACCACTTGCACAAAAAATGATCAATTGATCTCTCATATATATGCGTTTGAACAAACGTAAAATGCAAACAAGGAATCTTAAATTTGTGATATCATGTCATGAGCAACAATGATTTCAGTGCATTTTATTTTCCTATATAATGTATTTACTTATATTCATCGGCTTTCATTTGATTTATTCAACACAAATTATTTAGAGACTTGGTAGTTAGAGTTATGCAGGTGAAAATGTTGTACCAAAATTACTCCACAAAAACAACGATGGTGTGGTGAGAGATGAGAAAATGAAATTTACCTTGAAAGTTAAGTTGTGGAAAGTCTTTAACAGTAATAACGGTTAAAGTACAAGGAATCGTGGAAGTCGAGCCTTGGCCTTCCCGTTAGAATCTCTCTCTAATCCATCAATCCGGATTCTTGAAATTTGATCAAACAGTTACAAACAGGAAATCTTTTTAAAAATTATAATAATTTTAGCCGTTGAGTCAAATTTCAAGGTTTCAGATTAAATAATTGAGTGGTTTTGGTGGAAGGGATCTGGAGATGATCCGTTTCCAATTCATATATAAATACAATACGTCGTCACTTAGTACTACGATCTGCAATTTCCCTCTTGAGTAATGGGAAATGGAAAGCGGGCTCCTTTTCACTTAAAAGTGAGAAGTTTTAGATTCGAATCTCGTAGATGACAAATTCGATATATAAATACAATACGTCGTCACTCAGTACTACGATCTGCAATTTCCCTCTTGAGTAATGGGAAATGGAAAGCGGGCTCCTCTTCACTTAAAAGTGAGAAATCTTATATTCGAATCTCGTAGATGACAAATTTGATATATAAATGCAATACGTCGTCACTCAGTACTACGATATGGTGATATTCCTCTTAACTTAAAAGTGAGAAGTATTAGATTCAAACCTCGTATATGACAAATTCGAGACCAAATTAAGCTGTTCAAAACTGAACTCTCCCTCCCTTAATGCAAAAAAGATCGATTTACTTCAAAAAAAAAAAAAACATGTCGACACGTCGACATAAATATCTTGCGCAATAAGTAAGAGAGAGAAAAAGAGAGACAGAGTGCTGTATTAACGCCACTAATTTAGAACACACATGTTAATTAATTTATTAATCTTGGATTAAGACGCTATATTTGTAAATTGAGCTCCCACAAACAAGTCGCTCAATCTCTTGGCTTCAAGAATATCGTAACCTCTTCGTGTAAGTCTCTCAGATTCTTCATTTCTTGTTTTCTATTTTGGTAATCTCCTTTCTTGTTTTCTTGATGCCTTTTAAGGCCTGAGTTTTCATAAAGGTATCAACTTTCTGGCATCTCACTTTGCTTTCTTTTCTGGGTACTTTCTTCTTCCTTTTTTTCTTCTTTCTTTTCTATGATCATTCAGATTTCTCTACTTTTATTTAATTTGGTTGAATTATTAGCTGGTTCGATTCGTTACGAGCTTTGCTGATTTTCATGTATTCTTCTACGATATAAATTGATAACGGCGATATTCTTTCGTTGATTTCTGTTGTTTCAATATAGTTCAACTTCTTTCTCATGTATTAAACAAAATGGATTTTTATTTTTTCCAGGGGGTTTCCTTAAAACGTTGTGAATTCCTGTGTTTCTTGTGGAGATTTTAAGGATGGGGGAGCACTTTGTATTGTTGGTGGATCGATTGATCACCGAATCCACGTTAGAAGCTGCGATCGAGAGCAGAAACAGATCGATGCAAGCTACTTCCTCAGCGCTCGAAGATGCGAAAAGCGATGTCTCTTGTCAGAAAATCGATTTTAAAGATACACCTTCCTCTCATGGGAAGCTAGCAGAATGCAGGATTTGTAAGGATGAGGATCAGGATTCGAACATGGAGTCGCCGTGCTCTTGTTGTGGCAGCTTAAAGGTTAGTTCGCCTAATAACTGAGAAATTTTTAATTGTGACGGGAACACAAGGGCCTCGTGTTTTAATATTAGTGGTGAGAAATTTCATTTTTTAAGTTATTAACTTTTTAGCGCACATATCTCACCATTTGTACAGTGGCACGTGGTGTAACATCCCGTGTATTCTTAAGCTTCAATTTTGTTGTGTGACATCCTTGTCATTGTTTCGAGGATTAACGAACTCTAACCAGAACAACGGAAAAGATAAAGAAGTGTCATTAATTTCTTCAAGCTCGTTCCAAGATCAAATGTTCATGTGCGTTTCTGTGGTCGAAATTGAATTTAGTTGGTGTCTTAATCTTGCAGTATGTCCACAGAAGATGCGTACAGAGGTGGTGTAATGAGAAAGGTGACACAGTTTGTGAGATATGCCACCAGGTGAGTTCACTAATCTGACATTAATCCAATAATTAACCCCTTCCATTGAGAAATTTTAATTGATGATATGAAAAATACCCTTGTGACATTAATTATTATTACTTCCAGCAATTCAAGCCGGGTTACACGGCTCCTCCTCCGCTGTTTCAGTTTGGGCGTGTACCTATGAACTTTAGGTGAGTTATGTTACTAATCTCCGCGTGATAAGGCTTTGCTTAAATAGATTTCTTTCTGATTAAAACTTTGGTTGTAATAACAGGGGAAACTGGGAGATTTCGAGAAGGGACAGTCCTCGAAACATAGCAATGGTTGCAACTGATCGCGATTTCCTTAACCCTGGCTATGACGAGTACTCAGTTTCTACTGCAAGAAATGTGTTATTGGGCAGCTCGCTCGCTTTCATTGTAATTTCTCTTCCTCGAGCAGATAGTAAACTGATGAATTCTGCATTTTCTTATCCTGATGATCATATCTGAACAAGTTTTGGTTTTGTTTCTTGGTGTGCATGTAGTTTATGGTTCTGTTGTTTCTCCGGCATACGCTTCCTCTCATCATCGGCGGAAACCACGAGTACTCTTTCCCACTTGTTATGGTAAAAACATTTATGAATTAGCTTCAACCCTGCTTCATGAATTTCATAAGGTAGAAGGTACAACATCTGAAAATCTGACCTTCGATTAATTTCTTGCTTGTGTTCGCGCAGTTGTTACTAGTGCGAACTTCTGGGTTTGTGCTGCCAATCTATGGAATGGTGATGGCAGTAACTGCTCTCCTGCGCAGGCAAAGCCACCAAGTATGTATATGCATGTTCTCTTCCTATTATTTTGTTTATGCATGTGATAGATGGTAGCGCTCAAGTGGTAACCAATTAGTATGCTAACACGGCACTAACTAGTTCACTTGTTGATATGGCGGGTACAATGCGATTAGGATCTTTCAAGTTCGTCAGCAACCTCCTCGGATGAAGAAACAGAACCTACAACCCTGCAGCTTGATACGGAGCCCCAGCCCCATATCATTCGTGGTCACTAAATTCAGTCTAATACCAGCAAATCGACGTAATTAAGTATTGGCTTGTGATCAAGAGGAGAGAGGCACGCAATTTCAGCAGGAGGCATCAATTAAAGACGAAAAGAATGAATCGAAATTGGCCTGCAATGCTTGTTGGTGAGCAGTTAGTGAAGTATCCTACTGTATATAAACAGAAATTATACTGAGAAAATCAAGTCAAGCAACCAAAGCTGACAAATCATATGTAAGTTGAAATGTAAATACTAAAACAATCCTCAATTGTGTCACAGAAACAACCAGCATTCAGTATTTATTTTAGAGGTGGATATTCCAATTCATACACATCTTGGTGAGAAATCATGTCAAAGTCTTCATCTTCCTCTACCACATCATAGTCTTCGTCTTCCACGTCGTCGGAAACAATCACATCAAAGTCGTCCTCTTCTTCTTCTTCTGCCTCCTCTTCTTTATTTTCCTCTTCCATTGCAATCTCTGGGTCTGTTTCACCGAAAAGATATTGCGTCATTCCATCCAAAGACAGTCTATGGTTCACTTTCCTGAGGCCCTTGTTTGTACTTATGAAACGCGAAGCTTCCTCGTATGACATTAAAGCATCCAAGCAAGCATAGCGAACCTGAGTAGGATCAAGGTACGTTTTGTCCCAGTCACCGTTTCTCACATTAGTAGGCTTCTCAGGCTTCCTAACCTTGATGAATTGATTAATGTCGATCGGATATGCTACGTCCAATTTATAGTGCTCCTCCAGCTTATCCTTGATGTATGTCATTCTCTCGCTAACAAACACACAACTCTTGCTGCCAAGATAGTTAACGATCGACTGCGGAACCTTGTCACAATCCTTAAACTGAAAGACAAGACATTTATAACCATTCCCACCATTCGCACCACCCTCGTCGAGGGCAAAATATTTTGTTCCGGGAGAGCGTTGGACGGTGCAGAATTGCAAAGTGGAAGGGCGAGTATGATCTCCTGTCAAGGATTTGGAACGCCATTCTATGTCGAGTCCTATGATGTTGATATTGTCGTCACGGCTTCGCATGCATCCTACCCAAGAATCCACTATTTCGGGTTTTCTGGTGACCAAGGTTTTGATGGTGGTGCTGCCAAAAACCACGTCGTAAAGCTGGTGGCTGTCTCTGTACTTGACTGATCTAATGGAAGATTTGGTATCTGCAGTGGGAGACGCCATCTCTATCTATCTACGGAATGAAAGAGAACATGTTATGATACAAGCTCAAGAAATATTTTCATAAAAAATGGCACCCAAATCAAATTACAAAAATATAAATAAAAAAAAAGGATCATAAATCACGAAACAAACAGGTTCCATAAAACCCTAAAATTATGAAGGAACCATCTGAATCTGCATGAGAAAAACCCTAATACCAAAGAGTATCAACAAAATACAGAGAGAAAGAGGAGTACTTGGTTGAGAGAGAGAGGCAATTAAATCAATCTCAAAAAAGTGTAGGAAAGCTGTCTTTGAGCTTGCATCTACAAGCCCTGTAAATTTTTTAGGTTTTTTTTGTTTTTGTTTTTGTGCGGGATGAGCTGTATTTGGGCTTTGTCTTCTGTTTTTTTTCTCGGCCCCTCTTTTCATTTGTGCTTATCTTGTTTTTGTGTCTCTTTTTCTACTCGTTCTTTGTTGGTCATGAATTTTACTATGGGAAATTTTATTTAAACTCACTTAACCTCTTTTTACATCCAACTTAAATTTTAAATGTTAATTGTCTATTTTACCCTATTGCATAATTACTATTAAGTACAAAGTGAAATTAATAATAAAACTCAAATTTATCAATAAACCCAAACACTATAATTAAATCCTACGATCACTCTTTGTTTATCCTACGTTTATTCTGGCTAAAACCCTAATAGCTCTCATAGAGAAAAATAAGTTTTTTTATTGATGGATGGTGATTTTGAAGTTTTGAATCCTCCAACCAAGGTATGACTCAATTTATGAATTTTTTGTTCGTTTGATTTCAATTTTTTAGAGAGTAGAAGTTACTTTACTGTAATTTTTTTTCAACAAATACAACGAAAGCATCCAACGATGAAAAATGTCAATTGGCAAACAATTGAAATAAGTGAAACTCTATGCTCATTTCTTGCGGTTCTGAAGCAAAAACCATGATTCCTTCTTTCCCAAGTCTGTTAGGAAACCCACCGGGCTCGAAGGTCACACGAATTCGTAAGGAAGCATTTCCTGCGGGCATCGATACAGAGCTTCTATGGAAACAAATATTGATCATGTCATTCAATCTCATATTCTCCCAAGAGGAGACTCATCCGCATGATCATCGACTAGCCATAGATCATAATCATGGAAGCGTTTTATCTTCTTCTCAAAACCCAGGATATAATTATTGTGAAGGCGGAAAAAACTGAAATGAAGGACCATGGCCTGCTAAAATAGGTCCACATGAGAGTAGCCCAGTGGCTGCTGTAGTAGGACTCCACATCTCTAAATTGCTCGGAAAGGTAGCAATCTCTTATTTCTAAGCCAATATTTTCCCCCAACTTTCCGAACAGCTCAGCTACGCTTTGGTCGTTCAGTGAGAAGCCGGTACGGATGATCCCCTCGGAACATACACTAGAAGAAAAAAGCTCATCAACCACGGTGCATGCCCGTGGTAGATTGCAATCCACCACGGACATGGTGCCCGTTAGTAATCTGGATGTGATAAAAAGTCATGATTTCTACCACGGGCTACCACCACAGGCTATGGCCGTTGTGGATTATACATTAACCACAGCCAAAGCCCGTTATAAAAAAAATTCCAAAAATAAAAAAAATAAAAATCATTTAAGATATACACACACACACACACACACACACAAAATTGCACATGTACTACAATATAATAATTTTACATAAAATCACATACTGAAATATTACAAGCTGTACACTACAGTTAACCATAGAACCAATGAGTTATACTGAGAAATAAGAAACTATCCATGAGGGTACCAAATGGAACATTATCACTTGAAGACTTTACATAACAACTTCAATAGCATCCTTTATGTAGACAAAAGTTCTCTGAGATTGGCCGCCAGCTACAAGCTTGAGAGGCTCACAGCGAAGAAGATTCTGTAACAGAGGAAAGTAGAGCACGATCACAAAACAAATACTGAAATACCAAATAAATAGGGAATGCTACAATTATTATCTGACATACATTACTGAAGCATGCAAGAACTCTTGGAACACCCTCACTTGGACCATCAATGCCAGGAATAAAATCCATCCTAGGTTCAATCCAGTTTTAGAGTCTCACAATGGTAAATTCAAGACCATTTTCCGCACCCTCAGCTGTAAACAAGAAGAATCACACCAGAATCAGAAACCTATACTACAATACCAATTTATGAACAACCACATAAAAGTAGAACAAAGAGATGACTAACCATAGATCAGCATCTTGATCAATTGCTTTGCACATGCATAGGACCATCTCTGCTTCTCAATAGATTCAAAAATGTAAGGGGATTCATCTTCTTTAAGCACATAGTAAGCAGGATTCTATGAAAACATAGCACGCAAGAAGTAAAGTTTCCAGTTAACAAAATACACATACTTCAATGCAACTTATTGCATAGATCAGTGACTCAATCTGAAGAAGTCACATTACACAATGAAAAAACATAGAAATGCATCATATCCGAAGAAAACCCACATCAAATCTCACATCAACTTCAATCAATTCCCACCCCACCAACCCAAAATCCCCAATTTCGCAATTAAATTTCACCATCCCAAAAACTTAAAACAAGAAACGAAATGCAGCAGCTGAAAACCCACCACCAGCAAAGCATCGATGAAGTTGCTGTAGATGGTGTCAAGCGGGCGGGTGTTGTAGTCCGCCGGAGTACAGATCGCGGCCAGATTAATCGTGTGCAAAAAAACCCACATATCCAAACCATTCAAAAAACAAGAAAATTATGCAAAATCAAGATAAATACCCAAAATTAAGCAAAAAATCGCCATGAAAAAAAAAAACAAAAATTAAAGAAATGGGTTGTACCAGATCTGCCATTTTGATGAGTCATTCGAGGCGCGACTCTTGCTTGATGTTGAGTCGGTGGATTTGGATGCAATCGGACCAGGGGTGCGAGTTCTAGGGCTCGAGCAGGTGCTTGATCTTGTCATTGTAGACGTCCAGAGCTAGGACCTTGTGCGGCGTCTCCGACATCAGCTTCTCGTAGAGGTGGGACCCAATGAACGCTCCGGCTCGGATAATGCATATCGTAATCGGCTTTCTCCGGTTGCCGTCTAGATCTACTCTCGCCGACGACGCCATTCTCTATGATGACGTTCTGGGTCTGTGGGCTTTGTCGGTGCGGTGAGAAAATTGGGTGGTGGGCGGAGGAGAGAGGGAGTGTCTCTCTATCTGCCCAAAGAAATAAAATTAGGGTTCACATAGGAGTGAGATTTTGGAGAAAGAAATGAGTAGTTTGGGGTATGGAGAAATCGTCGACATATGCGAATGGGGGGAGAACCTGGCGGTTGACGACGTCTGATCTGAAAACCGTAGATATGGTTCGATACTTTGTTAAAGATCTAAATTATTATATTGATTGATTAAAAAATAAAAAATTGAAATTATAATGATAACAATTATAGCCCGTTGTAGATTTAAAAAGGCGCTGTTGTTAAATGTTTTACAATCACGGGCTTGCCTCGTGATATATTTAAGTAAACTACAACAGACTTTAAACGCACGTTGTTATTTTAATCACTTCAACAACGGACCTATTTAGACTCGTTGTTAAACCGATTTATTTACCACGGACTTCAAATGTCCGTGGTTAAATTGGACTTTTTATAACGAACATTTTTGCCCGTGGTCAATCAGCTGTGGTAGATGTGGTGTTGTGGTCTAGTGATAGTAACTTGACATCTCTGGTAGAAGTCAGGAGACAGCTCATGAAAGTAATATAAGTGCTGAACCACTTACCTGTGTATTGGTGACATTGTTCTAAGGACAGCTCATGAAAGTAATTTAAGTTCCTTGATCCACTTCTTAATAATCTTTAAGTTCCTGCAGGTAACAATTGAATTATCAGTTTTTGTGTTGTGGAAAACCATGCAAAGAACTTAGGTCTAAACACATCAAATTTAGCTTCTAAAAATCAAATGGGTGTAAAAATAAATCCAAATATTGAATTGGGTTTATGGGGGTATATTAGATATTAAATTTGGGTTTAAAGAGATATTAATAGTTTAGTTAAAAATTAAATGGGTGCAAAGAATAAGTTGGGTGTAGAAATAGGTTAGATGAGTTTAAATAAAATTTCCCTTTTACTATTTGTTAAAAAGCAAAGAAAAGAAAGGAAAGACTTAAACTTCTTTGGTCTATTTAATCGTCGCAGTTGCACTTAAGTCATAATAACATATTTATAGGCATTCAAATCACGAAACAATTTAATTTTAGTGTCAATATTATAAATATTGTGCAAAAAAAGATGAGGTGTTAGATACTTCATAGTGAGTCTCCTTAACTTTTGTCTTTAGATGTTACGCGTCCATTAACGAGTAAAACAATTAAGGACTAGTTCAATGAGTTTGGAAATCAATGAGTTTGGAACATAAAAGATCAATGGGCACTGTTATCAAGACACACATTTTTTTACTTTTCACCCCTATGCATCTCTAGCTGTCTGATCGAGAAAATTGAATAAGATCAATGAACAAAATTTAACAAAAATATACGATAGAAAAAAAAAATGTGAATAGCACTACCGAAGACCAAACAAATGAAACATTAACAGTCAAATGCTGAAAGTCCAGTAGGCCGGCTGGATAAATGGGCCGGCTCTCAATGTATTTCGGTCGTACGACTGATCTTATCCATAAGTCAATTGTCCGAAAGATGGACACGTGGCGCCCATCCAATAATGCATGAACACGCTTAAACTGTGGAGAGGTTTGACTTTGAAGAGTTATCCACGAAGCACCAACTGAAATTTGGAATATTCGAAATTGGTGGCTGTCCGAAACCTTCTAGAACCTCTTTTTACCGAAATCTAACGTCCAAATCCGGACCCTCGTCGTCTTGGCCTTTTTCAGATCGTTCTAATTTCCTCTCAGGTACTCCGACCTGTCTCGTCATTTTTCTTATCTCGGTCCAGTTTTTTTCGCTAATTTTTCGGTACTTATAGTTTAATTTAATCCAGTTCTCAGTAAATGCTTGTAGTTCATGCGCTTAATTACGCTTTTATTATTATTTTTGCAATTTTTTATATTTTGATTTGTATATGTGGAGTGTGTGCTGTGGATTATACAAATGTGGTTGAAATTTGAAATTGTTTTAATTTTTAATTTTACAGGATTATAAGTCTTTCTGTAATAATTTGGGTGCTTTCGACATTCGCTGAGTATGAAGTTCTTGGAATACACCCCGTTGGAGCGGTAAATTTACAATAGCAGCCACTTAATTTAGTCCATACATTCTAATTCTGTGCATTTTTTGTAAATGTAATAAAGTTTTGGGCTTTACTTTTGCAGGTTGAATGATTTCTTTAGTGATTTGAATCTCGGAGAGCGAACAATTAAGGGTTGTCTTGAAGCTTACTCTTGTGGGTACAATTTTTATTTTTTAAATTTTTCGAGCTATCAACGTGTTTGTGATTTGTTGCAGAAAGACTTATTTTCTGTTGTGTTTTAATTACTAGGCAAACACACCGGATCGGATAAGAAATTGTCTCTTAGTTTGGAGAATGAGGTAAAATAAAATATGGATTTTTATAATTTTGTGTAGATTTGCTATGGCATTCTAGGATTCATAGAGCCGACCCCTCTTAGTGGGATAAGGCCATGTCGTTGTTGTTGTTTTATGTCGATTTGGTATTTTTTTGTCATCTAAAATCTCATGTACTTATCTGTATATTATCGTATGTATCGATCTGTTATATATTTTAGTATGTAAGGATGTTTTCTGTATATCGGTTTCCAAACATCTGAAAGCTTTCTTGCATATTCGTACTTTTCATTTTTTGCCATCCAATATTCTCTTGCTATATAAGTGATAGATTGGTCTCGATATTATTGTTCTGTTGAAATACTCAGATTCTTGATTATCTTGGGAAATCTTCGGACTCTGATTCTTCCTCACCTGCTGAATTTCTGCTGACCAGATCCAGGTGACCTATGTTAACTAGATAGATGTGGAAAGTTGCACATTGTTTCTCATCGATGTTTAAGTTGTAATACTTTATGTGCATTCCAGCCGGAAGACATTGATTTACCTTGTTTTGACACTCTATCACTTGTATCCGGACTATGACTTCAGGTATCCCTGCTTCTTTGGGCTTTATTAAAAACCTTGTATTTCATTTCATGGTGGCCTGAACAAGAGGATTATGGGTAATGTCATGGTCAGCTTATTGGGCGACGTGGCAACCCGCTGTATAATCCTCTTATGTTTGCATTGGGAGTGTTGTCAAGAGGTTTGACAGACAGTTCGAACTAGGGCTGGGCACGGGCCGGGCCGGGCCCATTTTTGGAGGAACCGGACTTACCCGTTTTAAATTGTAACGGGCCGGGCCGGGCCGGGTAAAGAGATTTTCAGTTTTGGAACCGGACCTTACCCGACCCGTTTCAAACGGGCCGGTTCCGGGCGGGTCCACGGGTCCAACTCTATTTTTCTTTTTTTCTTTTAAATGGTGCAGCAGCCGCTGCACTCCAGTGCACAGCAGCAGCATATTACACAGATTGTGCACAGCAACATACAAATATAATCCCAAATCATTGAAATTAGAGTTCTCAAGGATACCATGATCCCATTTTAACATTGGTTAAATTCCCAAACTGATACCAGCTGATGCTTAATCCTAATTTCGACCCCATCCACCCAAATCATTTGAGCAAAAGATTTGAAATTGGAACTAAACAGAGGTCAAGATTCCCAACCCAACAAAATCCCTAAATGTAGAAAACCCTAATATAATTTTCAATCCTAAATCCCCAAAACATAATACCTTAAAAAACTATGAATCTGAGTCAGACGGAGGGGATGGATGATTAGTTCTTCGACTTCGTCGTTCGTCCTTTCGAGTTCGACAGAGGGACTGATTTCGAGAGAATGAGTGAGAGAAAGAGACACAGAGCACCAGATCATCGACCACGATCGCATTTCCCATTTGAATTCTGTGCATGCATTCAAAAATTAAACCCACAAAAAACGAAGAAATTCGCTATAAATTGATAGAAAAAATTGGCGAACGGATTTCAATTACCTTGGATCGAGGTTCGATGATGATGGCGGCGAACGGAACTGGGATGGTGAGAGCAAGTCAGGAGGAGAGATCGCAGTGTGAAAATATATAACAGAGTCTTGATAACCAAATGACTGGAAATATATTAACCCAGTCTTGAACGGAACTAATGGAAGAAAGGGAAACCAAATGACTGGTCTGAGAAGATTGGGATTAGGATAAAACCCCAATCCAATTAAGTCCATGCTAAAAACGGGCCGGGCCGGGGGCCCGTTCCCTTCTATTTTTAGAACCGCCCCGCCCCACTAATTTCGTTTACCCGACCCGCCCCGTCCCGTTTTGTGTTTTGAAATTTTGGACCCGCCCCAAATCACGGGTACCCGCCCCGACCCGCGGGTCTAGGACCCGTTTGCCCACCCCTAGTTCGAACTGTCGCTCTGCATGGAGCTGAGAGTTCAAGTCTCTCCATTTCCCAAGTAAAAAAAAGTTGAACATTTGTGTGTGGATTTTGTTTTTATTTTGCACCTAATGACTTTGGAGTATGTTGTACTCTGAGGCATTGACGTGGAGTTCCTTCTTAATAGTTTCTTTGTAGTCTGTATAAGTGTATTACCTACATCTTTGTGGTTTCCAGTGCAGTAAATGCTCATCAGTTCTTCACAGAGGAAAGCTGGGACAGTTTTAAGCAGATTTTTGATACCTATATGTTCGAAACATCAAAGGTATTGCTGTGATTACACACACACTTGCTTTGTAGGTATTGCTGTGATAACACGCGCTCTTGCTTTGTTGTTCGAGTATATTACTTTTGTGCAGCTATAGTTGCATTACTTTGCAATCCTCCTGTTGGACAGTTTAGAGAGACAATTAGAACCCCTCTCCTCTTCACACAACACACAGGCACATAACAATGATAAAAAGAACAAAATTATTTCCTTGTATGTTATTGTTTTTCAATTGTTTAGTTTTCGTGCTCTTAGTCAGCTGCTGTTATGAACAATAAATGACCGTGTTACTGTCTTTGTGAAATTTTCATTTTCATTGTTTCATCTTTGATAATAACTCGATGGTACTCTTTGATTCCTTGTCTTGTCTTCAAACAGACATGGTAATTTACTGAATGCATGAAGACGATGCTGAGTCTAGTTCTTTTTCATTTATCATATCAGTTAGTTTTTTGTAAAATATTGACGGCTTGATTATGCTAAAGACGATGTTGATCCTTTTCTATGGTTTTGTTGGGACAATTCAATTCAGGAATGGACAGAGACAAATGAGGGCAGTTCCTTGCTGGAAGCCTTGTACAAGGCTTTGGATGAGGTAAGCATATTTTCAAAAGAAGTGAAAGCGGGTAATTCAAGGAGGCAATTTTCTGATACCTTGCAATGCAGGTTGTTAGACTAGCGGAATGTGAAGTTTACAGTTACAGTCCGGACTCAGATGCTGATCCGTTTCTTGAGAGAGGATCCATGTGAGTTATCTTTTTATTACTTGATAAATTTACACATTCTTGGCTGCATATACCTGTTAATGACATTGCGCTCTTTTGTTTCCTGCAGATGGTCGTTCAATTTCTTTTTCTACAATAGGAAACTTAAGCGTGTTGTGAGCTTCCGTGTCTGCTGTTTAAGGTGGGTTACAATCATCTCGAACTTCTTTAAATTTTAACAAGTGCTCCCACAAAGAACCGACGACTAAGGGGTTTTCTGTTTACCCACTGTTTTTGGCAGTAACCTGGTGGCTGATGGATTTCTGATGGACGAGTTGCGCTACGATGAAGATGGATAAATTTTCGACAACATGGACATTTGAGCGCAATATGCTGTAGTTCTGTGCAGTTAGTATGTCAAAGATTCTAGACAACCATCTGTAGTTATGTAGCTTTAAGACTGACAGTCCACCCATACTCCGGGAGGCCTGAGTAGGTTTAGCAATTCGTCACCAAATATGGATGTTGTTTGTTATGTGCGGAAGAGCGATGCATTTGTATATTTTGTCAAATTCAATAAACTGAGGCTTGTGGAACTCTTAAATTTCTGTATTTTTAGGTCACTCGCGCACACGAGACTGAATTTTTACAACATTAAATCTAGAGTTTAATTCACTCTGGATCCCCACGGTGGGGCAAGATCCTTGTACTAATTTGTCTCACGTTGGACGCATTGTACAAGATGTGAAAGTTATGTTGTCCATGATCACTAGAGCTTTTGTTACCAAAGTTCGCCGCCAAGTTAACGGTGTTGCCAACTGTCTCGCGTGTTATGTTGTCCATGTTGGGGGATTTTGCTTGTGTAGGATTTATATGGAATTGATTTACTGTTACGTGACGTTCATTGTCTAATAATTGTTACTATGTGTGCACATTTCTCTTCACTTAATTAATCTGCTATATTTAATATGATCTGGATTTAAAAACTTTTGAACTAAAAATAAAACTATAAAAAGATCTAACTTCGTGCTTTACAATAGTAGTAATAAATTGGCGATTAATCACCAACTAATTAATACAAATCCAACTTCTTCCTTCTATTTGGAAAAAAAAATTTCCCTTCAGCCACCAGTAACACCATCACAGTTACGATACAAATTAATACGATATTAATCTCCCTACTAATCTAGTATTAACGATCTAAAGATTATATATTAAACCCCAGAAAAAAAAAAAAAAAAATCCAAGAAATGAAGAATTATGATTAATTACCTAGACCCAATCGGCTCTTCTTTGATGGTTGCCAACACCGGCTTCCTTGACCTAGACGCAGCTAATCTGTACTGAAACTCTGCCACTTGCAACCCCTCAACTCCGTCCAAGCTCAGCCGCAATGGACCTTGATGATCACCTTGATGATCTTGATCTCCATGATTTTCGTTCCCACTCTCCAACGCCGCCACTTCTCCTGCTCCGCCACCACTCTCCGGCAATATCCTAACCTTCCAGCCGGATGTACGCTTGGCGGCGGAGTTAGCCGCCATGAAGAACACGGCCATGTCAACCGCCGTGACTATGGAGCTGAGCCTCCTCATCGGAAACATGATGTATACGTTCCCAAACTCCAACTCCTCATCGGCGCTGAGGGCGGAGAATCTCCGGCCAATGTGGAGAGAAGTCGAGCTGGCCAAGAAGGTGTTGGGACACTCCAGCATGAGCTCCGCCGCCTTGGTCATCTCCCGGAACTGCCGGACGTCGCCGTTGGGGAAGATCACCCTCGCTGATTTGGAGCCCTTGATCATAGGCGTGGCCAAAGTGCATGAGATGTAGTTTCCCATTTGAGAGAGAGAGAGAGAGAGCCCTATGTAAACCTTGTTGGATTGGAATGTGGTTAAAGAGTTGGTTGGTTTGTGAGAAAACGTTGTGAGGGGGGTTTTATAGAGGGGGAGAGAGAGTCAATCAGAGTCGCAAGTGGAAGTGGTTCTACTTGTTTGGTGTGTGGCGCTACGCTACTTTGTTTGGTGTTTTGCCAAAAAAGTTAAATACAAATTTGCTCCTTGAATTTTAGTGGTTGTTTCATTTTGCTCCTCATGTAAAAAAGTTGACAAACTTAGAAGGGAGCGTATACAGCAGCACCAAAATTTTCCGACCAACTGTCACAATGCAAAATGTGGAGGGAGAGAAAGAAGAGAGACAAGGGGAGTGGTAGTATTGGGAAAGAGATCTTCTTCTAATTTCTCTCCAAAGCCCAGGAATCAAGTGATCTGAACCTTTAAAAATTTGATCAAACGGCAAAAAATTATTATAACTTTTAGAACTTTTTAATAATTTATCTGTTTTTAGCCGTTAGATCAAATTTTAAAGGTCTTGATCACTTGATCTCTGGGCTTTGGAATGAGAGATCTGGAGAGGATCTCTTTATGTAGTATTGTATGTGGCGAAGTTTTTATATGTTATTTTAACAAAAAATAAGAGTTTGTTTAGTAATCTACTTGAATCGAACTTTTTGTATGTAACAAAGTTTTTGTATATTTGTTAAAAAATAAACTAGGTTTTTTTTTTTTTTTAACAAACGATATTATTTACACCAAGGGAGTGGGGTTAAGCCTTACAAATTACAATGAGGTAGCAACAATGCGATTAAAATTCATCTTGTGCAAAAATTGAACCTAATACCTCTCACTTACTGATGAACAGACATACCATTAGGGCATAGTACTAAATGACAATAAATGCCTAGTTGTAGACATAATCAATCACATATAAGTCGACGAGGGGCATTTTGGTCAACTTATATGAGTTACTAAAATACTCTTCAAAAATCAAAATACAATAACGTTTCATTCTGTCAACTTTTATAACGAAACCCACTTTATATTCTTATTAGACATGCTTTCAAAGTTCAAGGGTGACCTTGAGACGAAAAAAAGTTGGAAGACGAAAGTAAAGTAACTAGAAAATTGTAGGGGATAAAGATGAAATCAACCCCTTAAACAAAATAAAAGAAAGAAGAAGAAAATAAATGCGCGTTTGGGGATGAAAGCGTTGGGAAAAGGAGTGGAAGGAGCATGTGTTTCATTCTTTGATGTGTTCCTGTTTCTCCTTCTTCTCCTCCTTGTCATGCGAATTTTCGCTGTGAATGCGTGTGGGACCCAATTATTACCTTCCGAATTCCAGCTAGAGGTGCTGAGTCACCGGACCCACTGCCCCCAATAGTTTACTAGGGATATTTTCAGGTCGGTTTTTATTCATGTCGTTTTCGTGGGTTTACTTCTGGGCCCGGCCCAACCGGAGTTGTTCGACACGTACCAAGGACCAAGTTTGCCGCCTTAATCATTGGAAACAGGAGAGCTTAATGCGTCTTTCCCTATTGTCCACTCTCTGTCCTTTGGAGACTTATCTGTTCGTTTTTTATTTTTTAACACGAAGAAATTGCCTTTTAATTTCTTCCAAATTACATTGTTTTTCAGATTAACGAGTAATTCTGATGTAGATGGATTTGGTCAGGGAAATGCGAAAATAGTACTTCAAGATTCACTACGTGTCTAAAATCATTTGCTCTTCTTGACATCTGTTAAAAAATTTAAATTTGCCTTTTGATCCTAACTAAGGACGGTTGTTCCGGGAAATAATTGGCACATACTTTTTGTTTCTTCCTACGTACTTATATTTAATTATGTGGCTGTAAATAAAACGAGAGTGAGTGAGAAGCTAAAACAAGTTTTGTGAAAATCATCTCATTTCAACGATGTAAACCGTATTATAATTATTAAAGGAGAGGAGATTCAAATCAAACACATGATCTCGACTGCAAGGCTAAGCGTATGCAATTATGCAATAGCCTCATAGCTCAAGTGGTTAGAAACATGCACCTTTTCATCGAGTTTTTTTAGTCAATTTCCACTTTCTTAACATAACTTGTATTAAAAAAAAATTTGTTAATTGTTTGAGCTACAAATCCTTCTTTTAAAGACTGTTGACTTAAAACATCAAACACCATATTGGAATTATAAATTATGAAACGTTAACTTAAAACATCAAGTACTATGTTATTAGTATATGCATAAAGTTGGAATGTCCGGGGAGTTCATACTGTTGAGAAAATATTATTTTTTGAAAAACTTGACAAAATATTATTTGTCGGTGGGTCATGCACGCCATGCCCAACACAGT
Source organism: Cotoneaster glaucophyllus (assembly GCA_036320875.1). Lineage (NCBI taxonomy): Eukaryota > Viridiplantae > Streptophyta > Magnoliopsida > Rosales > Rosaceae > Cotoneaster > Cotoneaster glaucophyllus. The sequence continues at coordinate 32,475,469 of CM070069.1, read as the reverse complement.
TGTTTTTTTTTTTTTGTCACTAACCAAATGGGATCATACAATTCTTCCAAACAAAAAAAAAAGGGATCATACAAGTAATGTCAGTGAGCAAACTATTTAGATTAAATTTTGTAAAAATTATATAACATGGTTGTTGACGATTAGATTATTACTTAACTGTTAATTAATGTGTTTATTTTCTATTGATCACATATTACATAATTTGCAAATTATGTCTAAAATTTGGTCTACCTAGCATTACTCGAGACACAGTATACGGTTTGTAATAAGGATAATATATAGGACTACTGCACAGGACAAGACTACATCATCCACACATTAGCAAGTTGTCATTTCTTAATCAACGCCGGGACAGCCTATCATAATCCCATCCGATTCCCCACCAAGTTTCTTTCTCTATTTACTAACTTGTATAGTGGATTTTCAACTGAAAATTTAATGATTAACGATGCTTAACTAACCAAACCAACCAACAGTGTGCACGTTACGCTAGCTACTAGTACTTAGTATTAATTTGGTAGCATGTCCTCATCAAATTCACGTTTGAATTTTTACATACACTTATCATATTGCGGTTTGCATAGGTTATGTTGTACAACTTGGAAAATGTCTACCTTTTAGGTTGAAGAAGAGACTTTTGTTATGATGCGAATTGATTAAAGGTGTAAAATAAGTCAGATTGGCCCGAACATAACATAGAACTGACCACTAATGTTACTTTGTGGGCGTGACTAGGAGTCGAACCATGAAAATTTCTCAAAATTATAAGATTGTATTGAACCATCCATAGGGTTTGTAATTAGTTTACTCATGATCTAGCTCTGATCAAATCAAACACGAGGGAGGGTGATGTTGACTAGAGTCTTCAAATTAAGTGGTCTAATTCGATATTTCGTGCCAGCCCACAAAGCCTTGGATATGATCTTGTAAGCATGCTCAGATGGATGGAAGAAATCCCAGAACAAAAATTCATTGGGCTTTGAACAAATCGTGTAGCCCTCCTTCCCGCACTGAAGCAATCCTCCTAGAGTCCCTTCCCCACAGCATGCACTAGACACGTCCGAAAACCCTACACAGAAAAATAATCACACAGATCGATCAGTTAATTAGCATGTCAATTTGTGCTTAATCTGATAACATTAGCCAGGCAGCTCGAGCGCTACTATATGTATCTATATGAAAGATTTCATACGGTAACGTGTGGGAGTGGCTCGAAATTGGTGAACAATGTCATAAACTGCGGCATAAACAGTGAGGACGTCGGGGTAATTAATAGGCATTTGATTGACCAAGCTTTCTAGTCCCTTATTGTATTTTTTGACCATCGCATTCATCTTCCCGTAACATCGATCAATGGGTGCACCAGGCAGGAGGGCTCTGCCCGGAACACACCCAACGGGGCCAAGTGAGAACACTGAAATCCGGCGAGCACCAAGTTTGTAAATTTGGTCGAGAAATTTTGTGACTTGGGTTAGCATGGCTTGCACATAAGCATCCGGATCAAGTGTTGGAGGGCTAAACGGGAGAAAGTAGTCGAAGATGTCGTTGGAACCGGACTCGAAGAAGAAGATAGAGTTTTGGATTATATTTTTGTCGATGTGGTTTTGCTCCACCAAGGTTTGGAATTGTTGCAATTGTTCCTGGAGCGAGGTCACTCCCTGTATAGCATCCATGAGATTAATTAGTCTGTGACTATTCTCATTCAGTCTTATTTATGTTGTCAAACAGTGAATCTGAATGATTAATTAGATTGATTGTTTTGCTATAAAGTTATCGAGAGAGTACTAAAGGTTTTCTTACCAAATCTTGATTTGTTGCTTGCAAAGCACCACTGCCAGCACTGGCAAAGTTAAGGCCATTGGAGGGATAATCTTTGCGGCTTCCATTGAGAACTTCAATGTGAGCCTCAAGGTAGGGTTTTTGGAGATCAATGCCGATAAATTGGGCTGAATATATTTGCATGCAGGAGTAATATATAGTTAATGTATACACTATAAGAAGCAAAATATTAATTCAAGGACTAGGTATAGGTAGGCAGCTCTCACAAATGAAGTCGGCAACTGTCCTGCCGTTAGTGAACCTGCCGGTAGGGTAGTGGAAGAAGGATGAGCCATAAGGGGCGAAATCTGCTTGAGCGCTGCAGTTTTTGTTGAAGTGGTTGTTTCCGGCGTCGAATATTGAATCTCCGAACGTGAAGATCCCAGAAACAACAGTAGTGTTGGATGGAGAAACTGATGTCGCGACAGAGACTGAACAATAATAAGCAAGAAGAAGAACGAGCAGTACGTGTTCTTTCTCCATGTGTGACCAGTGAGACTTGAGATGTATGTTAAGCAAGTAGCACAATTATATATATATATATATAAAGGGGATCCGAAACAGAAAAAGAATGGATTGATAGAAAAAGAAAGAAAGGTGACGAGAGTGGATAGAAGTCGGGACAAAGCATGCAAACAGAATGAACGAGCATGGTGCATCAAAGGCTGCAGGCTAGCTAGGTCATTTATCGTGATCCATCATTTACCTTTATCAGTAGCCGCCATAAAACTGTTCGACAATATTCTCACTTTATTGTGTTCATACTTTGGAATTACTGGGGTTAGCATAACACCTTGGATTACAACGATCGATGACAATGTTTCTTTTTTGTTCCTAGCTTGCGTTTATGCAAAGAATAGGTAATCAAAGAAAAATCTAGTATATTTTGGAACGTGTTTTTCTTATAAGCTAGAACCACTATTTATGTAGATACTAAAACAAAACTGTCTCCTACCAGTAATTAATAAATAAAGCATCTCAACTTCGTAGACTTAGAGTTTATCCACCACTCCAATATTAATGTCTTACTTTAAAGAAATTAAGTTGATTGAAATATTAACTCTAAGTCTCTAACTGATTAGTTATATAACGTGACCATTAATGCTTATCATGATTAGTAGAGTACAAACAAAGTTCCAACACATACATCCTATGTGAATTTTGAGAAGCTTTTTGTTTGACGAAAGTTCCACGAAATATGTTTACTGAAATTCACAAAACTGACAACAAAACAGTAAGTAAAATTGTAAAAGTTTTCCAGAGAAATGTTATAGTTGGGTTTTTTAATACATTTTTGCTTGTGCAGTAAGAAATATTTTATAATCCATTTGATTTGATGTTGTCATTTACTGCCATGCATAGACATTCTTTATTGAATTTTTGAGTTTTTTTTTCAGTACAATGAATATATTTTACACTCTAGAGATGAGGGAGTTCGGTTATGCCACACAATGGACAACTTAGTTTGATATCGAATTTGTCATCCACAAGATTCGAACCTAAGGCTTTTCACTTACAAGTGAAGATGAATACCACCAAATCGTAGTACTGAATGACAAAAAAAAAAAAACAAACTAGAGTGGCCTGAAAGGTAGCCAAAACGGAGTTCCGACAGCTAAAACATCTTCAAAGTGTCTTGAGTGATGCGGCAAAAGTTCCATAAAATAGGTTTAACCCACAATTCACGTAAGTGAAAATTCAAACCACTATTGCCTAGAAATCATAAATGGGCCTCATTTTCATTTCTGTGGACAGCGGTCCAGTTGAGGAAATAGTGCAGCCCAACTTCAAAGACAGGGCTAGTTTCTCAAATCCGGCCCAAATCATAAAACCTGGGTCACCGTTTAATTAAGCTTCAATCGTTGGGGCAGACGAAAACGACGCGTTTCGAACCATTTGTTTCCCTGTCTCCCTTTGTCGTTGTCCTTTCTCGTTCTCACAGTTGGCTCTGCGTGCGACTGTGTCTGAGGGATGAGCAGTCGAGCAGTGGAAGACGACGCACTGGCCAAAGCCGCAAGAGCTGCCGAAGCTCTTTACCTCCTCCGAGACACCTACTTTCCGGCCGACCCGGATGCCAAAATCTCCAGATTAAACGCCGATTCCGATCTTGCCCTCAACCTCCTCGATTCCATTCCTCTTGGTAATTTTTCCATTTACCCATTTCGTTTTAATCTCTGTTAATTCCATTTGAAGCTGACCTAGTTTCCTTTGATTACAAACCTTATCTGTGCGTTTCTCTTTTGTGGGTTGTCGTTGATATGCTCGTTTCAACTTTGAAGTTCCAATTTTGGACTACATTGGTTCACATAGAAGCTTAAAATTTGAGAAATGGACTAAAAATTTGACGAATTCAAAATCTCCCCCTGATAAAAGTGTTGTTTCTGTAACGATAATGCCTACATTGGTTCTCGATTCACTGTCACTGCTAATTCCTTTGTTATTATGTTGCATTTATATTTGTATCGCATTAGTTCAAGTTTCAAACACTGTGTCTTTTACCAGAGCAAAGAAAACATCCGGCTCAACGTGCGAAATATGAATATCTGAGAGGAAAGATACTGGATGTTTTACCGAATTATAGAAAAGAAGCAGAGGATCATCTCTCAAAAGCTGTAAGAATGCATTGTGACTTCCTGTAGTTGAGCATGTTTGTAATTCTTTCAGTTCACTTCCTGAAATAAATTAAACGACGATGCAGGTTAAGTTGAATCCATCTCTTGCAGATGCTTGGCTATGTTTAGGTAACTGCATTTGGAAGAAGGGAGATCTATCTTCAGCCAAGAACTGCTTTAATCTTGCCCTAAGCAAGGTTATACTTGATTAGATTTTTGTAGTTTTATTGTAGTGACCTCTGGATTCATTGTACTATAAGTTTTATGATTGATACGTGCATTGCGTTTGGAGGCAGGGTCCAAACAGGCAGATACTTGGTCAACTTTCGATGCTTGAAAGAAAAATGGCTCAAGGCAACCGTTTTGTCTCTCAACTTGTTTTTCCTGTTGTTTTTCATGATGTGTGCGTCATTATGCTTACCTAATTTTCCTCATTTTTCTAGGTACCGACAATGAGGCAGAACTTGTTGATGAAAGCATTCAACATGCCAAGGAAGCCATAACTCTTGATGTCAAGGATGGGAATTCATGGTGTAAGATCTCATAATCAACCATCTCAAAAAGTTCTATATTCTTCGGATTTGAGTAAGATTTATACTTGATAAGTTGTATAGCATGTAAGACTTGGTTTGCTTTGCCATTTACCTTGGATGTTTGCTAGCCTTCTTCATGTTAGCTTACTTTGACTGGTATCTTGTACATGCATAAATATTTTCTACTGATTCACTTAATCCCTTGTTTCATTTCTTTGGTTATTTTTTGGAGATCATTGCTTATTCTGTTTAACTGAATTTTTCTAACTTTATTGGCAGACAATCTTGGAAATGCATGTCTTACAAGTTTCTTTGTGACCGGAGCTTGGGACCATTCCAAACTTCTGCAATCTTTGAAGGCATACCAAAATGCTGTAAGTGCGTAAAGTAAGAACTTCTGCAGAGTCAGTTGTCTATGTGCTGTATTTCTTGTAAGCATGGATCTTCGGTCAGTTAGAAGATGTTCTAATGTTTTATGTTGCGTATCAGGAAAAGGATGAAAGAATGCAGTCCAATCCAGACCTATATTTTAACTGTGCCACTGTAAGCTCAGTTTTTCTTGTGTTTTGTCTGGAATTAGTACTCATAAGTTTCTCAAGTAGATGATGATTCGTCAATCTTTCTTTTCTATGAGTCAGCGTCTAGATAGGTTAAAGATGGAGTTGTACTAATACAAGTGAAGAGAATCGGAAACAGTAATGATAAATTATATATTATTTTCTGTTTTTGTTAAGTAAATTTTCTGTTTTTGTTAAGTAAAGAGGTGGATGTATGAAGTGACATAAGTTGCATGAGTCTTAGAAAGACATGCTGCCACCCAATTGGGTCCTTATTACTGCTCAATATCTCATGTTTTGTACAATTGTAAGATTAAGTTTCTGGTTTCAGGTAAACAGATATCTGGAAAACTATGAAAGGGCCCTTTCTGGATTTGAAGCTGCTGCTTTAAAGGATCCTGGTCTCAATGCTACAGAGGAGGTTCAAAAGATTGTTAGCCTTCTTGACAAGCTGGATAATCTGTTAAGGGTACTGCATTTCTCGTTATAAATGTTGTATTTCGGTGTCTTCAATGTTGAGATTAAGTTAGAAATGGGAACTAAGCACACTTAAATATCTATGTAATGTTGTGCGTGAAATTAAGTACTTAAAGAAGCACAGGTTAAGGATATCCTACAGCAAATGGTTTTTAGATCAATATGATATGTGCCGGTTCTCGACCTTATGATTTTTGTTTTGCAGGGGCATGCTAGATCTAAACGGCTTCTGTCATTAGCATCATCTCTGGCTGCTGTAAACTGTATGCTTCATTATTCTTTCATGTATTTTGGATTATGGTGATTTGTAATTTTCAGTGAGCCTTCCTCATTGCTCTTTCTTTCCCACAGGAATATACTGATTTTCTTTGTTTGCATCTTCTATTAGTGAACTCCTCATATCAAAGAGCTACTGTAGGTATTCTATCAGAGGGTCTGAACAAATCAGTAGCACTAGTGGGAAAAGTGCTATTCTTTATTAAGCATGACAACGTTGCTCCACTGTAAGTCCTCTGCAAAGCACCTTTCTTTTACATCTTCTGTCACTAATATGTAGAACTAAGTCGTCGTGAAATTTGAAGTGATTAGAAATATAGCTTGCTCTTGTGTGAGAGAGAGTTTGCTGGGTGGTGAGTGCATTTGAATTGTCAGTGCTTTTGCTTTGTTCTTGACTATTTTATCATTTCATCTGCTTTGTTAGGTACTACTTGGCATGCGATTCAAATCAAATATGCTTTGTCGTGTCAGTTTATGGCATTCAATATGATTCGGTAAGACTTGGCAACTTAAGAATAAAATGAGAAATAGAAACCATGAACTTTCTTTACATCCCAAATACGGATTGGTTTGACCTTTATGTAAATTGAGCAACTATGTTATCGTCTCTCACCAATTCAAGTGATTAAGAGTCAAACTGTACCTCGTTCTCACAGATCAAAGAAGGAGATCAGCTAACAATACTGGAACCTTTTCATCGGCGTTTCAAGTTTTCTTGGAAAGAAAAGGTACTCGTTTCACGTAATTTAGACGTTCTTTATTTTCATTACTTATAATAAAAAGAGTTTAATTAGAATACTTTAGATAATCTTATTCTTGGAACGTAAGATTGTTGATTTTTATGAACAGCAGTAACAATTATTTACTCTCGTTAATATAACGATTTTTTTTATTAATTTTGTTTTTCGGTTGCCATTGTTAGCAGTTGTACGAGTTCAAATCATTTCGTGTGGATTTCATAGAACAGTTGCTTGTGAACGGAAAGGCCCTTACTTCTCACCAAGCTGTCCGTACCTCAATTTATGCACAGCACAAACCATGAATGTATATAGTGGTTTCGAGTGAAATATTTGCGAGTAATGGACTTTTGCTCAGGTTTTGTTTGTCTGCCCTTGAGTTTTTATGTTGTATTCTTCGTGAATAGATTAGGGAATGAAGAAAGAAAAGCTGGACGGGGCCGAAGTTGTTGCCCAAGTGAAATGCGTGCAGTGAACTGAGATATACTACATTTTAACGGATTTTTCTTTTGGCCGTATATTTGGATGCATACTGTTCATATCAAAAATTCGCCTTTTTTTATTTTACGTTCGTTTAATTTTTAGGGAAATAACAAAAAATAGGATAATTTCTACGTCTTGCACAACAATCGGATAGAAATTAGGATTTTTCTACACCTTGAAATGACTTAATTGCCCTCATATATACATTTTTGAAATCAGAAAAATGACGTCATCACTTGTGACGTCACCACCATATACACTATATGCACACCACATGCACATCATATGTACAGTACATGCACATAATATGCACAGAATTAGAGATTGAGCAACAAGCTATTTTTCGCATTAATAAGAAACTTTAACGGCTACCTATTGATATAATGGATACAATTAAAATATAATTGTTACGTTATAAGGTTACAGTGGTTGTTTGAAAAGTCTTGTTACGTACATCAATCACCGTTTAACCGTGCACGTGGAAAACATGATACTCGTTATTTCATGGACATACATGATCCTTAGTCCTCTAAGCATTTTCTTAATTTTTTTTTCGCCGAGGCTCATACTCGCTAAATTCTTAGGCACAACATACGTGCATCATAACTAGTCAACATTCCTGCTTCTCGTATTAAGATGTAGCCATGCACACTATATGCACACCGCATGCACATTACGGAAAAAATTTCACAAATTTCTACAATTGGACACTTGAACCAAAAATTGTTCCATCCCAGTTTTTTTACACGTCAAAACTTGAAATTTATTCCACAACCTATAGGCCCCAACATGAAACACAATCCTAATTTAACCTCTAAGTTTTTGGGTTGGCTCAGATATGTGAGCATATCGGGTGCATGTCGTGTACATACAGTGAGCAAATCTTGAAAAATTTATCCAGCAAAACACCAACATTTAATGACTGGGCTTTGTTCCACTGTCGATGTGAGTCCAGTGGTGGTGGTCTCGAGCCTTGATTATTTGCCGTGTTGCCGAAAAATGGCCGGAAAACTCGATGTTGCTTGAGTTTCAATCCCAACGATCGAAGATGTGATTCGAGACAAGGCTAGGTGTGTTTGAACTCGTGAGGACAAGATGAATTTGGTGGTGGCTTCGATTTGGACGGTGTTGGTCGGGATGACAGTGCACCATGTATGCACAGTGAGAAGGGGAGAGAGAGTGCGTGAGGGAGAAAGTGAGAGAAGGGAGATATAGGAAGGGGGAGAGAGAGAGAGAGAGTAGAGAAAGATCAAAAAATGGGAGGACATAACCCATTTATATATGGGTATTTTAGTAATTTTGGTTTGTGCATGGTGTGCATGGCCGATTTGTCCTATTTTTGTCTCAAGATTAAGAAATTGTCTCATTTTGGGGTATTTTCCTAACTTTTAAGTGTATGAAACAGAGAACTAGCATTACGGAGGTCTCAAGTTCGACTTCAACTTAAAGTCATGGTGATGATAAATCGCATAACTCATTGACAAACAGTTGAACATTTAACAGAAAAAATTGACAAACTGACAGAGTTCTGACATTGCAAAAAATTTGTAAGATAAGTTATGACATTGAAATGTTTTAAACATGAAGTATCACATTGTGGTAGTTGAGGTAGTTTTGTGTTTTATCCATTTAATTATGATAAATGAGATTGTTGTAAATTGGGGTTCCTATAGCACATATGTAAACGAATCAAAACGGGCCTTGTTCCAAGTCACTAGGAATCTATAAAATAGAAGCATATTATCGCAAAAGAAATTTTTATTGGTACTCTAAAATTCTTATTTTGTGTTCTAAATTTTCTATATTTATAGACAAAATACACTTATAAGAAGTACAAAATGAATGAAATTTTTGTAGTGCCAATAATAATTCCGTTTACTCAAGGAATGAGGCCTCGACAATGAGTTTATTCAAAGACTAATCCAACTAGCCTGCCCACTTTCAAATTGCTCTTTGAATGTATGAGAAATTAGGTTTTCATCCCTCTTTCTTTCATTGCATTGATTAAAACCTTATTTCTTTTTAATTTTTGATCAAGATCTCTACCTTTTAATGAACGTCACAAGAAGCAATCACACTTCACTCCGATTCCATAAAAATTGTGTGTATTACAAGATAACTTTGACAGAATCTGGTCCATAAATATTTCAAATACATGAATTCATTATTTTCTATACGTCTACATATATCAAAATATGCTCAGGCTATACACTGAAAAATAAAATGTCTGAACGAGATGTGCACTTCACACGAAGGCATCAAGTAAAACCACCAGTCACCTCGAAATATTCCGACGACTACATGTTCGTTCTACCGGGAATTCATTAAGATGACAAAATTCACAACACTATTGTTGGCCATAGTAACCACCCTGTTGCGGAGGACGGTATTGACCTGGAACGGTGTAAGGAGGTCGAGGGTGCGATCCTGGTTGTTGTGCATGGGCATTGTAGTATGGACCCCTCCACCCTGGATAAGCAGGTTGACCATAGTCATGGTTTGCAGGTGGCTGTTGCTGGGTGTGTGGAGGTGGGTACGGACTACCAGCTTGAGGAGGTGCGTATGGACTACCAGCTTGAGGAGCGTATGGACTGCTAGGTTGAGGTGGCACATGGTAAGGAGATGGCATCTGCTGCGTTGAGCTATAGGGGGGAGGGTGAGAATATCCAGCCATTGCTGGCTGCTCAGGAGGATGGTAGTACGGTGGTGTTTGAGGACGAGGATCTGTTGGCTGTTGTGAACCAGATCTCTGAGCTTGATGTCCCACAGAAGGATAGTTGTTGTCGTATGCACCTGTGGTTTTAGTATCCTGGAAACTGAGGCCTGCCATTTGTTTGTGCACATCTTCAATCATTTCCTTGCACTGGATGTTTCTAGTCATCACAAAGTCACTGCACTGCTGCTTGACATTCGTTATTGCATCCTGTTCAAAATGGACAAAGCAATCAACCACTGGAACACCGAACATGAAGTCATGGAAATAAATTCTCAAATACAACTGTGTGAAGATCGATAGCATGCTGTCACAACAGACACCGGAAAAGATCCAGCCATAAAAAAGAAAATAGCGCGCTCAAATAGTTATAAAGTAAGTGCACATTATTGAAATTACCTGAAGAGTAACATAGAACTTTAAGCCCTCATTTATATTCTCCTTAATTTCGCGGAACTTTGCTATGGCAGCTTGAATCTGCTTGTAACATTTCTCACGAGATGCTGGGACAAAATGAGAAGGAAACAAACAGGAAAAAGACAAGAATACACTCCACTTTAATTATGATATGCAAAAAGAAGGCATCACAGAATAAAGGAAAGGAATTTTACGTCGTGAGACAGTCGGAGGACTTCCCCACAAGCAATTAACATGGTCATGAAGGGGTAGGATAAAACAATCAATGAACATCTATGATTAAATAATGCATCAAAAGATGCTACCTTAAAGCATACAAACCATTTACGAAAAATTAAAAGAATAGCCCACTCCATAAAAGACCTACCTTTATAATCTTCTAGATTGAAGATTGCAGCAAACTCATTATTTTGGGCCTGCAGATGACAAACACACATTTTGAAAATGAGATATTTAAGCGCTAAGATCCATTTTCATTTATTTAGGAATATTATACAAGGAAATTCTTTTTCAAATGACAGACAGTCGACAGCTCACTGGTAAGCAAACTGGCTTGATTTGACGAAGGCATTTTTTTTTTTTTTTTTTGATTACCAATTGCAGACTCGAAACAGATGCTGGGGGAAAAAAAGGGAAATTGAAGAAATATGCATAAAGAAAGTCCAACAAAGATTAGAAAAGAAACGGACCTGGATTTGCAGTAATAGTTGTTCTTGTGCCTCAATATTATGGGCAATGTCTTCACTTATACTATCATATTTAGAAATCTCCTTCCTGAAAAGATCCTCATAGGAGCCGGTTGACGTCATCAACTTAGGAAGTATATCATCCTGAGGCCACATAAAAATAATAAGCACACAAAGCACTAAACTTAAGAACCAAGGCATCATTAACAATTGAAAAAGCTGATCATGAATTGCTTGATTGAACAAAAAAATTCTCAAAAAGTTGCATCCAATGTAAAATAATCAACGTACCTTTCTTTTCATCTCTTTCAGCATGTCTTCAAGACCAGCTCGTTGAGCACCAAGGGTTTCCAGTTGCCTCTGCATTGAGTACAGAAAGTTAAAAATGCAAAAATAACAAAACTAGTAATGGCCAAACCACTCATGTTAGAAGTTTAGAAAACAAGTTTAATCTATTCTCCAGTACAATGCAACAGGAAAACTAGGTATGAGTGTATACATATATACGCAGGCGTGTGTTGGGAGAGTACTTCATACAAGTAATCAAATTCACACCACACACACATATGAAACTAACATTCAATAAAATTAATACAACAATATGCCTACATTCAGATAAATATGAGATGAACCACTACGCTGTCATGGGGTTATAATCGTTTTCTTTCAAATATTAAACTGATCCAAAAGCAATAAATCACTAGCATCAACTAAGTAATCAGGACAAATTTCACCGCAATCAGACCGAGAGAAAATAAAATGCGCATCATAAGACATAAATCCATAAAACAGACAGGAATAACCATACGAGTTATCATGCAACCTTTATACAGACGAAGTAAAAAGGGGTGAAAAACTTACCAAGCTCTGCTTCAGGGCCCCCAAAATAGCATCTTCATTGGCATCCAAAGACATTATTGGCCTAGCCAGAGTTGGGAGGGCAGATTCAATCTGTGAGAAGAAAGAACATAAAACCATTTAGAAAGCCATGACACCGACATACAGGAGATACATGATTCAAACTAAGCCTGATTAACTTATGAACTTCCAGAGAGAGAGGGACAGGAGGAAGATAATTAGAAGAACAAATAAGGAGCATGTCAATATGAAAGACTAAACATATTAAAATGAGAGGAGAAGAATAAATCAATGAAATCAAACAATTGTTGGTGGATTGGGTTGTATTATTAACATTGGTTAAGAAACGAGGACAAACGAAAAAACAAAAACACTTCCACCTATGATGGACAAATGTTCCATGTGCATATAAATTTTATTAAAATGAACAAGAATATAAAATCCAAAATGAATTAAGATGTATAAGAAGACACTTGGGAAACATGAAGAAGAAGAAGAGTTCCAAGAGAATTACCGGACGACGATCAAGGATTGACATGAGAGCTGAATGTTCTCGGACCGAGCGCTCAATCCGAGCATCACTATCTGCAGCTTGCTTCAAGTTGCCTGCAAACCTATTTAGCCTATCCTGTAAGTTCTTTGTCAGAGTACTTGACTGCGGCCTCGTCCACCGGGTTCCAAATTGGCTTCTAAACTGAGCATCTTCTCTGGCCTCTTTCTGCAAGAGTTCCTCAATATGTATCAAAATTTCCTGGTTTACCCTTTTCAAATCCCTAAGCTGCTGTAACTCAGCTTCCAAACCAGCAGGGCCTCCACATATCTGCACTGCCTCCACATCTTCTTTAAGATCTGTAGGAAGAGTAAAATTCCCTTCCAAGGCAAGAATAGACTCCGGAAGATCCATTTCCTTGAGCCTTACTCTGGTCAGTTCACTGGCTTGTTGTAACTTTTCTGCTTGTGTTCTGATAATGTCATCAACCATTTCAGTGTACCTGGAAAGAGCTTTTGCACTACTGTCTGGAACAAGACTGCCAAACATCTTCTCCTTGCTCGCATCCAGGACCTCGCTCATTGCCAAAGGCTTCACCATGGAAAATGCCGGAAGAGGTGGTAAGGAACCAGGGGAAGGAACCCTCATGAGATAAACTCTATCATTCTCCTTCATAGCCCTCTCCAGGTTACGGTTCAGATTGACCTCTAACTTACTAATTGCGTCCAGAATCTGTGCAGCAGCCCCCTTTGTGTTTTTCTTAGCCTCAGACAAAGCACTGATCCCACTCTTTAACCGTGCAATTTCTTCTGCAATTTCTTCTTTCTCATGCAACTCTAGACCATACCTATAGCAAGCTTCTGCATAAAAGAGAGCTGCCTTTAACTGCATGTGTGATATCCAGGCCCTGTCAAAATGCTGGTTCAAGGGCGGAGCATTACATGTCGCTAAAGCTTCCTCGTAATACAGCCCAACCTGTAACCACATCAGTGTCAAATCAATTCATAACAAAATCAAGTGGGTCAGTAAAACCTGTATGGAAACATTATTTCTCCATTCAAGAAAAACCCGAAAACACAGTAGTCCAGGGGTAACTAAAAGTTACGATTCTGAGAGTACAAATCAAACATAGTCTTGGGTGAACTATAATTTATATGGTATTTGTTGAAAGCAAGGTAAAATCCCAAACTTGCAAACAGAATACCGAAAGCAATCAGCTTTCCAACAGCCATACGATCCATTTTCCTCTCTGCTACCACAACTTATAAAATTAACATTTGCATAGCAGAATCACTTCACTCAAACACACCCATAGTTGCAGTTCAATAAATCAATCAATATTAAGTTCTACCTACACTATTAAAACCCAATCTGTAATCAATCAAACAAGCACAATACAATCCTCACCTGCCTCGAGATCTTGGCGCAAACACCCGGCGTGCTCCCTTTGGCAATCGTATTCTCAAAGACGCACTCTTGGGCTTGAGCCAGCATCAGCCTCTCCAGCATCCCAGCGCACTCCACCGACAAATCCACCGTCGTGGAGCTCCCAATCGACGCCTTGGTCGCCGCATTGTCCCTCAGAAATGCGAATGCCCCAGCCGCCGCAATAAACGCGTGCGACGCCAGCCGTCGACCGTCGACGGTCGCACGATCGTAGGAGAGCCCAATCTGACTGTACACGGCCCCCAAATTGAACAAAACGGCGGCCTTTTCCAGGTGGATGTTCTGCTGGGAAGCCTTCTGCTTGTTCTTGAAGGCGTCGTGCCAGACGAAGGTGACGTTATTGATGTGATCCTTGTCCGGCGAGATGGGGAAGCGGGTCTCGACGAGGCAGAGGGCTTTAAAGTAATTTTGGAGAAGGTCGCGGCGGGTGGTGAGCGACGGGTCGGGTTGGCGTTCGACGTCGGAGCGGAGCTGTTTGACGGTTTGGAGGTCGTCTTCGAGGTTCTGGGCTTCGCGCTCGGAGTAGTTGAAGGCGATGTAATTGCGGAGGGGGCGGTAGAGGTCGATTTGGGTCGTCTTCTTCTCGAAGATGGCGAGCATGACGTTGGTGGCGGTGCCGGAGGCCGAAGACGCCATCTTTGGTGTTTGGGATTTGATCGGAATCGAAATTCTAAGAAAAAATTGAAGAAGAAGAGAGAGTTGAAAGTTTTAACGAGTGAAATTGACCAGGTCAGTCTGCCTTGTGCGGAGTTGTTTTTCTTTTCCTTCTTCACAAAGCAAACTAGAAATATAGAGAAATTTCCTTACCGGTGTTTTTTGGTTGGGGGCTTAGGGCTAATTACAAATTCATATTTCACACGTTATATTTTAGGTTTAATTTTCATATTTCACACATTATATTTTAAATTTAATTTCTATAAATCACGTGATGTTAAATGAATAAATTAAAATGCTTAAGTTAGTTTTTTTTATCTTACCGTTTAGTACGTGGGACGGGATGGAACGCACTGGGACGAGGCATTTCGTCTCACGTTTGGTGCGCCTAAAAACCGTGGAACGGGTTGTCCCATGGGACGAAATTTGGCTGATTTTTCGTTCCGCCTCCCCTGGAACGACTAGTTCCACATCTGTGGAACACAAATTTTGACTATTTTAAGACAAAATTGCCCCTTATTTTTTTTCAATATTTACATCATTCGTGGAACATACTTTTCGTCCCGTCCCGTCTGCGTACCAAACGGTACCTAAAATAATAAGATGCCGTGACGAAAGTCATTGAGCACTGCTAAACCTTCTTCCTCGAGCCAGGTCGGATCCCATTCAGGAGACAAGCTTTCCCAATATTTACTTCTCCATTCACAAAGCTCGAACTTGAAATCTTGCTTAAAAGGAACAAGCTCCTTACCACTTGAAGTACCAAGTAAGAGCTCGTTTGAATGTATTTTTAAAATGACTGAAAACGCTTTTGATGAAAATATTTTTGGAAATAATCCTTAGTAAAAATGTTAATAAATCTTAGAAAAACACTTAGAATACTTCTTAAAAGAAGCACATAATTAATACTTCTCGTAGAAAAATCTTAAAATGCTTTTGAAACCTAAAAATATTTTCTCAAAAAACGATTTTAATCATTTTAAAAGGACACGAGCTCTAAGCCTTTTCTGTATTGCTATTTACGCTCCCTTTATTTCAGTAAGAAAGAGTGGGGCATGCTGTGACGTGTGCGTCCCTCTCTATTTATACACCCCCAACCAACAACGCCCAACGCGTAGGCGTTTCTGGAAGGCTAAAAGTCAAGCCCTAGCTATCTCTCTCTTCTTTCAGGTACGTTACTGCTGCTAATAATATTTACGCGTTCAGTCAATTGTCGATTTAGGGTTTTTTTTTCTTTGTTTCGTTGACTGCCTTGAACTGTTATCTGTCTTAAAATTTGGGGTTTTGATCCTAAAGTTTCTGTCTTTGAATGTTTAGCGGGTCTCTGGGTTTGAGATTTTTGTATTTAATTAATGATGAGGGGACTGTATTATGTTCATTCTGGAGTTTCTGTTTGGTTACTGAGAAAAAAGAAAAACTTTAGTTAGCGAAAGTAAATTGCGCGCAGGGCCGGCCCTGAGAATTTGGGGCCCTAGGCGAGCCTTCGAAGTGGGGCCTAAAATTCTCTGATCTTCGGTTCTTTTTATATTGATTTGTATAAAAAAAATAAAAAAAAATTCACCAAATTCATAAAAAGTTATCTTTTCACATCAAAAATTAATATCAAAAGAAGATAAATATACAAACATTATCTAAACATTACACGATTCACGTTTTTAGACACAAATGTACTAAATGTTTGCAGTCAAGAGTATAAGATTGAGAGTGAAGAACAATAAAACTTGATGATCAAGAGAATAAAGAACAATAAATCTTGATTGACGAGTATAATAAATTCAACGCCAATTGTTTCTCTTGTGTTTTTTTTTCCTTCTAAAATCAACATCACACCAACGAATTGAATATTAAAATAATCCATTGAATAAAAAGTTATTGAAAAGAAAAATATAAATTCAAAGTCTTGATTACTTTAAAATACAATCTTTAAGACCATATGATAGTTGATTTTGAACATTCAATAGAAATTGAGAGAATGAGAAATTGGTTTAAACATTCGATAAAAATAGAGAGAATGAGAAGTTGAAAGAAAAAAGATTGCAAAGAGACTTGAGTTTTATAACTTTATATGCATTTGGACAGATGGATTGAGAGTTAGACAGAAGGATTGGCAGTAAATTTGAAAAACAAGAAAAACAAAAAAAAATCTAGTGAGTGAAAGGCAGCTTCGTGTTTCGAACTCAACACCCCAAAGAAAAATGAAGCCAACATTTCCACTGCACTAACAAAAAAATTATGATATTTTTTACTTTTTTTTGTATTTATATGTTAATTACAGGATATAAAATTTTTTTGGGGGCCCTTTCGAAGTGGGGGCCTTAGGCGGGCGCCTACTTGGGCTACCCTCAGGGCCGGCCCTGATTGCACGCTCTTAAATGTTTCAATTCATCGTTATGCGAAGCATTGAATTTTTTTATTTGGGTTGTCGTTATGTTGCGAAAATTAGATAACCAAAATTAGCCTCATGTCGATTTGTTCTCCAAAACCGTTGCTTCTTCTTTTTATTGTAATGCATGTCTTTGTACAGAAGTAGACTCTTGCCCGATTGGAATTATTCTAGACATCCGAAAAGCTTGTTTTTCACTCCTTTTTGGCATAACTCCGGTATTGAATGCCCATAAAATAAAACAATAGATTTTAGTGGGTCATTGCCCATAAAATAAAACAATAGATTTTAGTGCATTTAACCCATTCATGTAGACAAAATCCAAAGGAAATATACGATAATAATATATGAAAATATGACCTCATCAATTGAGTAATGTGTTTTTGACGTTTGAAGAAAAGGCATTACCTTGCAGGGTAGTTTGGAAGAAGAGTTGCAGCTTTGCGCTTTTGAGGCTGGACTTTTGGTCTGTAGAGCTGTGGTTTGCTCCAGATAAGGTAAGAAATCCGAATTGAATTTCCGGAGTTCCGTTTCTTTTGTGATGTGAGAATTTTCATTCTTTATGTTGTGGATGTTATTCTTGGTGGAATGGTTTTGTTTTGATTGTAAACTTGGGTCGCTAATGAGTTACAGATTAACCTAGTATAGGACTGATTCAGGATGTTTCGTTTACCGGGTTTTGTGGAATACAATTCACTTTGTTTGTTGGTTGGAATTTTTATATGGAAGGAGAACATTATGATTAGGATTCGTTTCTGTAAGCTCATTAGGTGATTTTCGGTATCGGATTGACATGCGTTTAGTATTTGTCTTTTGTATATATGATGCTCAGAAGTATGTTATTTGTGTTTGAAAGACTCTAATAGTTAAGGAACTAACATTTTTGTTTCTCTTCTTTGAGATGCACTTCCGGTCATCATCGTACCAACATGCAGATATTGTGCTGGTTTTTATATCTATATGGACACCAGGAGGTTCATGCAACTGGTTGAGGAGAAAAAGAAACGAGCTTTGGAGAAGAAAGAAGCCCCGCTGAAGTGGGAGCAGAAACTAGAAGCTGCTGAGGCAAAAGCTGATGCCGAAGCCAAAGAGAGGAAGTTGAAATCTTCAAAGCATAAGAGAAGATCTGTGTCAGAGTCTGATAGCAATAGCGACACTGACAGAAGTGATGGGAGAAGAAAGTCAAGGAAAAGAACTCACAAGAAGCACAGGAAGCGCTCTCACTCTGATGCAAGTGACAGTGAAGTGAGGAAGGAGAAGAAATCCAAGCGAAAGCTAAAGAAACATTCCTCAGGCTCAAGTGATGATAGCAGTGATGAGTATGAGAGTGATTACGAAGAAGATAGGAAGAGGAAGAAGAGAAGCCACAAAAAGCACAGGCATCATGATTCTAGAACAGATTCTGGTCCCGATTCTTCTAGTGATGATGAGTATGATACAGTGAAGAGAGGTCATTCGAGGCACCACAAGCACCATCAGAGGTCAGACTCAGAATCTTCTGGTTCTCATAGTGACGAGGACGAGAGAAGAATCCGAAGGGGTCATTCTACGCACCACAAACGCCAGAGACATTTGAGATCCGTTTCCCCGGAGTCTAGTTATGAGGATGGTGAGGTTAGAAGGAAAAGGCATGCAAAACACCATAAACGTCATAGGCGATCACGATCGCGTAGTTTTGATTCGAGATCATCGGAGTCTGATTCCCACAAACGTGACAGAAGGAGCAGATCTCTGGGGAAGTCATCGGATGACAACCGTGATGAGGCTGACAAACAGTTGAAGCACAAGAGAAGTGGCCAGCATAGCCATCATCATCACAAGCATCGTCACCACCATTCAGAAGAGAGAAAAGATCACCATCCTCGGGGTTCAACTGAGCCCGACGGAAAGCGCTTAGAAGATGCTAGAGGAAACGCAAGTGAATGACAGATCTTTAATATGCGGGTTATTGCTTTCACCGGATTGGTCTTATTTACGTTCCTTCTATTCTTGGTTGCAGAGAGGGACCTCCCTGCGCTAAGCATTGCATTCTCGGTTGCCTGCATAAACTTGCTACTTAAATGCAGATGCCTTTCCCTTGCTTAACTTGTTCCAATTATGCATGATTGATTAGAGATACCGCAGCTAATAACGCAGCATCAGCGTCTTTTGACAGTCATTATTGTCTATTTGCCGCTCACTCCGTCGATACGAAATTTGACTAAAAATAATGTACTTGAGAGTCGATTTTATAATTTAACTGCTGAGATACTTACCAATTTGAAAATACAAATTACAAACATGCTTATGAGTCGGAATCTCCCAAAATTGTTTTTATTTTCGTTTTTCCAAGCTGGGACAATTTATCCTCAGCGGTGGGGAACAAATCAATACTGTTCACTCACTAAAGATACAAGTACAACAATGTAATTTTGATGGATTAGTCAGAAATTCTTCAGTATGTTTTCAGTTGATACACCATCTGCTACAAGAATTGATGTAACCTCCTGCAAAGAAAAATCATCTAAAAAATGTCACGTCCGCGTAGAAATTTGATCGTGCTAGAAATAGAAGCGAGGATGCTCATGTTAATAGCCAGAATTAGCATTCAAACTTTTCCACACAGACAGGCATCACAACTAAATGAAGTGGCATTTATTTGAAACACGAGACCCCTCCCTTGCTGGGGTTAGTCTTATTATCTAAAGATTTCTCTTTACGTGTAATTCGCCAAGGTAAGAAAAATTCAGTAGGTGGTGGACGAAGTCTAGCCACCCCAGATAAGGGCAGGCCATTTTTTGGTAACAAAGGGGGAAAAGAACCCTAAACAACCTAACTCAACTCACCATAACACAACTTAGAAAGACAAAGGACATCAACCACTAGAGCTACACCAATCCAAGGAGGACTATTGAAAACATGGCAACCAGGCCATTTTAATATCACAAATGGTGACTAAATCTATTACGGCCCAGAAGACGAACCTCTTTTCAGTACAGAAACATAAGACGAGAAACTTAGCAGCTGCCAATAGATGTACTATAGTGAAGGATGGCAATCCCACAGAAACTAGGACCAAAATTGGTTTTGTAATCAGCAAATGCTTCTAAGCAGATGAGATATAGTTGGACTGAGGACAAGCTCATATATTTTTTTGTTTGTTTAATTTTCACACGAAAAAAGGTGTCGAATACATTCATAAATAGATAGTGACCTCAACATCATCTACTGCAGAAATCTTCCTCCAACATGCGCCTTACAGCTTTGCTTCTTTCTGTAAAATGGCTTGGTCCAAGACCACTAAAGTGTGCAGCATTTTCGGTTATCTTTACTACTTACACTTAAGAGTTTAGAAGCAAAATTCTTTTTTTATGTGGAACCCTAGAGGCCAAATACAATCGGCCCTCAGGCGAAAACTATAATAGGTGGTCTTATAACAAATTATTTGCACCTAACTGTGGGCTAAACTAGTAAACAAGCCAATGGTAGCACCTTGTCTGGTGCAGATCAAGACTCAAAATACGATGTTGTCTTATATCAAAGTTATATCTTCAACATTGAACAGGGAAAAAGACACGAGGGATTCAGCCTGTCGGGCAAAACCAAACTTGTAAATCGACATTCAGCCGATTATAAGTTTTCATTACCATGTAGCCCCGAGATCTAATATGAACCCCAAAAGATGCTTAGACAATATTCAATAAACAAGCACACACATACTTGAAATATACCAATAACAAACGTAACGAATGCAAACTAATAAATGCGAAATGGACAGAAAGGATACCTCAGTCATCTGCTTCTGCCCACATAAAACAGCAGCCGTGGAGAGAGGGTTATCAATTTGCTTGGCTCTGGAAAAGGCAGCCTGAAAATGTATAACCACAGAAGGCATTAACTGTCACATCCTGACCCGGGGTCCACCACATCCCGGGCCCGCTCCACCACCGTAGCACGATATTCTCCGCTTTGGGCCCTGACTACGCCCTCATGGTTTTGTTTCTGGGAACTCACACGAGAACTTCCCAGTGGGTCACCCATCATGGGATTGCTCTCGCGCAAACTCGCTTAACTTCGAAGTTCCTACGAAACCCGAAGCCAGTGAGCTCCAAAAGGCCTCGTGCTAGGTAGGGATGGGAATATACATGTAAGAATCACTCCCCTGGGGCGATGTGGGATCTCACATTAACTCCGTACGTAGAACTGGAAATGGAAACGCTTGGAATAAAACTTAGAGCGCATGGGGTGAAGGTCTACCTGCACATAACCGCTTTGTCCCGTCCAACCGCCGTGGGGTTGTGATAGTACTGGCACAATCTCAACACCTGTAGATTCCCAGTCCTTAAATCTATCCTGTAAGAAATTAGACAATCAAGTAGCGGAATCAATCAAAGTCGTAAATTGAATTGGGGAAATGAAAATAAATAAATAAACAGAGTGAATACCTGATACGCCATTCTGTCAAGGTTTCTAGCGCCGTAAAATAGCTTCACGGCGGATCTCTTATCGGCGCTAAACCCCGATTCGATCAGAGACCGGATTGGACTGCACATATTCAAGAGCTGCGTCATGTCAAATTGGATGTAACACTCGATTAAATTCACTTGAATTCGATTTTTTCTACTTTTACAAACCTGATTCCAGATCCCGCGGCGAAAATTAGAACGGTAGGGTAATTTTCCGGCGGTTCGATCCGCTCAATGTCGAAGCCTTTTCCCATGACCTGGCTGAGCTCCACCACGGCCCCTCTCTTGAGCCCGCACAGAAGCTCCGCCGTGGACCCGGCCACGCTCTTCACCAAAAACTCAAACACCCCTTTTGTGGACGCCAACGATGGCGGCGACGCGATGGCCAGAAACGAGGGCTTCGAATCGTCCGGGACGCGAAGCTGGAGGTACTGGCCGGCTCGCGTGTGGGACGAGGCGAGGTCGGGGGCGTCGGACAGGTCGACGCGGACGTGGAAGAGCGACTCGGCGGCGGGTTCTATCTCGGAGAGCGGGGCAGGGGTCCAGAGGGCGGTGTCTTGACGTACGGCGGCGGCGACGGCGGCGAAGCGGTGGCGGCGTAGTTTTAGGTGGTGGGGGTTGAGGCGGCGTAGGATAGACATGGGGTGGAGGGGGGAGCTAAGGTGCGCATGGGAGTGGAGGGTGACCGATGCGGGTTGGAAGATTGTGAGTGACATGGCTGTTGGGTTTGGGCTTGAGACGGTTTTATGCTGTGGCGGGGGGCTGTGGGGGTGCGGAGGGCGGCGCCAAAGCTGGTGATGAATTAACACGAAGATTCAGCGATGTGGGTTGAGGTTAGACTGGTAATTGGATTGCCGCGAGTCCACGTGGCATGGTTTTGTTAGATCCTAGACTTGTGGAGGATAACTGATCAAGCAGATGATTGAAGCCATTGGATGTAAAGTAATTTCATCTTGCCAACAGGATCCTCTCCGGACCCTTTTGGTATGGATCATGATGATTCGTGAATCGTGTCTGTTCATTGTATATCGTACGATCAGTTTTTGTTAGATACTGTTTGTGTTAAATTTTATATAAAAATATTTAAAATAATTTATGACCACACGATGTACAGACACTATTCACGGATCCCTAGGATCCTTGCAAAGAGAATCCGGCGAGAATCCGAATTCGTTATAATGAGGTCCCGACTCAGTAATACAATGTTAAATGTCTTTCATGCAATCTTTGTCCAACACTGCTATGACAACAACAACTAAGCTTTATTCTACTAAAGGGGCTCAGCTGTATAAATCATAAAACGTCAATGTGCTCAATTTTGTGTCAAGTCTTCTGTTACTTCCAAGTATTTTATATCTTTTCTTATAGTCTATTTCCAAGTCTCCTTTTATATATCTCTGCTTCTTATTCTCTGAGCCTTCATATGCTTCTTATTCTCTGAGCCTTCATATGATAATTGCAACCGCTCCTATACCTCATCTTATCTTTAATTGCAAATTTGCAACCACTCATACTTTACCTCAAGTATCCTCGTTCTTAATCTCATCATTTCTCGTGTGCCCACACACCAATTAAAATTCTCAACTCCGCGACACTGGATGAATGAATTTCTTCTTTTAATTTTGTGATCAAGGATGGAAGAAAGGGCATCCGAGTTCAATGATATCCTCGACCGTGACATTCAAATGATATCCCGCGACAGTAACGCAGTAGCATCAGAGCAGCAACTCAACAAAAGGACGTACATAAGAAGTGAAGACGAGAAAATTCGAAAACAAGGCATGTTCTACAACCATCAAGTAATTAACATGAAAAAGTGGGTTTATAACTTTAACAATCATCGGTGCATCGGAATTCAAACGTTTTAAATTAGAAAAGGAACAAAATACAATATACACGCTGCCGTCCTCTTTGTTTTCCTTCCCCTTATTGAACAAGAAGAAAAAAAAGGGATCGGCCCATTGACACCATTTCTCTCTCACACTCTGCTGCAATAAGCTTAAATCTGAAACGGGAAATGCTCATACATTTGTCTCAAAAATGAAAATCCTGTTCGCTTGGCAATGCCAGCTGCATCTAAAATTATTTGGGTTTTTCGCAATTATCAAGATAAAACAACGGAAAAGATGATTAAGCAGCGGACTCCTTGGAAATCTTCTCTGCCTTGGCAATGACCTCCTCAATACCTCCAACCATGTAGAACGATTGTTCTGAAAGGTCATCGTACTTTCCGTCCAACACTCCCTGTCAACAAAATTACAAAAACAATTATACGAATTGAGCTCACAAGTACTCGTATCATTCTTCTAAAAGCAAACAAATTGATGGATGCATTCATGAAAACAAACAAATTACTCGCTTTCAATTGATCGTGAAATGATAGCCAAAAGGTACAAACTACATCTCACCATTACGCAGTCATAAACAACACCGCCTTCTATCATACTGAATTTTGCTAACCTCACCCTACTCTTACAGGTTGATTCTCATGTTACTACTTAGTTTGAGTAAAAATCCATTGATTCAACAAACTGAACTAAAATTTTCCTAAAAACAACAAATTGAACTACAATGCAATTTGAGGAGCAGATGCATTTTTCCTGAATCTATCAGGACAGACTAATATTAAGTAATCAATCATTGTCTATGAGAAAACCTCCTTAAATTGTACGCAGGTAACTGAGATGATAATAGAAAGAACTTCAGTGTGAAATATATGGAGACATGCAGAATGGAGATTGAGAGAGAGAGAGAGAGAGAGAGAGAGAGAGAGAGGAGGGAGAGGGGGTACCTGGAAGGAGGTAATGCTTTCTTTCAACTCCACGTACTTCCCAGGGGCACCAGTGAAAACTTCTGCGACGTGGAACGGCTGACTCAAGAACCGTTGAATCTTACGAGCACGGGCTACAGTCAACTTATCATCTTCACTGAGCTCGTCCATCCCCAAAATAGCAATAATATCTTGCAAATTCTTGTAGTTCTGAAGAAGCTTCTGGACACCACGAGCAGTGTTGTAGTGCTCCTCACCCAAAATATGAGGGGAGAGCATACGAGATGTGGAATCAAGAGGATCCACAGCAGGATAGATACCAAGCTCAGAGATCTGTTCAATGCAAAACATCAACAAGGTTAGCAAGAGATGGCATGGAAAGATTGTT
Organism: Cotoneaster glaucophyllus; assembly: GCA_036320875.1. Lineage (NCBI taxonomy): Eukaryota > Viridiplantae > Streptophyta > Magnoliopsida > Rosales > Rosaceae > Cotoneaster > Cotoneaster glaucophyllus. The sequence goes on along the minus strand of CM070069.1, from coordinate 32,450,726 downwards.
TTACTATTAGTCCATATAGACACGTCAGACCTGTCGTGAAAGCACAGTTGTGGCATCCAAGTGAGCAAAGGTAGTGGCAGGAGCAGGATCTGTCAAGTCATCAGCAGGCACATAGATAGCTTGGACAGAAGTGATGGAACCCTTCTTGGTAGTTGTGATACGCTCCTGAAGACCTCCAAGATCAGTAGCTAAAGTAGGTTGGTACCCGACAGCAGATGGGATACGACCAAGCAAAGCAGACACCTCTGAGTTTGCCTGCAGGATGGACAAGAGAAAAACACAGACCATTAGATGCAATGTCTGATGACATATAATCTTCTTGTTTGAAAAGGCGACATATAAGCTTCCACGGTTCCCCAACAAGAGTACTTACTTGGGTAAATCGGAAAATGTTGTCAATAAATAGAAGCACATCTTGCCCTTCAGCATCACGGAAGTGTTCAGCCACAGTGAGCCCAGTCAAACCAACACGAGCACGAGCACCAGGGGGCTCATTCATTTGACCGTACACAAGAGCACATTTGCTGTCAGCCTGACATAAAACAAAAGGAGGAGAATAGCAAATAAGGAACAACTTCCAGAAAACAGTAACAGTAACAAATGCATGTAACAGTAACAAATGCATAGAAAGGGGTGGCACGTGAAAGCAGTCTCTACCTGCTTTTCACCTAGCTTAATGACACCACTCTCAATCATTTCCCTGTACAAGTCATTGCCCTCACGAGTACGTTCTCCGACACCAGCAAACACAGAGAAACCACCTGAACAATGAAACAAGGATATGTAAACAAGCAATAAAAACAACCAAACAAGTTCGTTAACATGCACATCTTTAAAAAAAACTGACCATGAGCCTTAGCAACGTTGTTGATAAGTTCCATAATAAGCACAGTTTTTCCCACACCAGCACCACCAAACAACCCAATCTTTCCTCCCCTTTGGTAGGGAGCAAGAAGGTCGACAACCTGTATATGAAGCAGGTGAAGTAAGTATACTTAAGCACCACATAGAATCCAAAGGCAATGGAGAAGCAAAGCAACAAGAGAATCAAATTCTAAAACAAATTACATAGTAAACGTTCATACCTTAATTCCAGTAACAAGGATCTGCTGGTCGGTTGCTTGCTCAACGAAAGCAGGAGCTTCTCTGTGAATGGGCAGAAAGTGATCGGTGCCTGTTGGAGTGTTCGCACATAAATTATCAGAAAGTGCACGCAATGTATTAACATACTACACCAGAATATGCACACATCATAACCAAGTGATTATTTATTTCAAGGTTAACAAATTTCTTACTGATATCGCCTCTATGGTCAATGGGCTCTCCAATGACGTTCATGATACGGCCAAGGGTAGCCCTTCCAACAGGAACCTAAAATAGTAAATAAAAACCAAAATACAAGTCAGATTTCAAGGAAAATCCAAATGTAACCACTAAAATCATCTCCAAAACAATAAGCACATCACGTACGCCAAAACAAAACTGTAAATGATCAGAACTAAAAAGGATAGATAGGAAAATCCAAATGTAACCACTAAAATCATCTCCAAAACAATAAGCACATCACGTACGCCAAAACAAAACTGTAAATGATCAGAACTAAAAAGGATAGATAGGAAAACTCCGACGAAAAGATCACAATTTGTCCACATAAATTCTGAATCTAGTCGTTGAGGACACGAGTAATTCTAATGGCTAACATTGAATGCACCATAAGTGTAAATCAATCAATCAACAATTCTACATTTCTAATACAAAAATGTGTACCATAAGTCAATCAATAGTAGTAACACCAAGATCTAAAAACCCCAACAACAATTCACAAATCAATCAAAACCCATCTCATTTCTATCAATCCAATCACCAAAGTCAACACTTTTACGATCGAACAACACTAAAGCCCTAACATTTCTCATCAAATCAGAAAGCGCATACCGGAAAAGAATCATGTATAGCTTACAGTGATCGGAGAACCAGTGTTGAGCACGCGCTGTCCTCTCACAAGCCCTTCAGTCCCATCCATAGCAATGGTCCTGACCATGTTCTCACCCAAGTGCTGAGCCACCTCGAGCACCAAGCGGATCGAGTTGTCCAGCACCTCAAGCGCCGTCAAGATCGGGGGAAGCCCCTCCTCGAACCTCACATCAACGACGGCTCCGATCACCTGGCACACCTGCCCGATCGAGCCTTTCCCGGTGAATTCGTCGGTGATTTTTCCCTTCCCGGAATCCTTGCTCTTCGGAGAGGCTGAAACCGTCTGGGGCTCGGCGGCGGCGGCGGTCGCGTACTGAGCGACGCGGTTGAGGAGATAGCCGTAGGGGGAAGCGGATCGGGAAGACGGCGATGGGGATGCGACCCTGGGGTTAGGGCTTGAGATCGGAGATTTGGACGGCGCCCGGCGGACGGAGGACCGGGCGAGAGAGGATAAGAGCCTACGCGAAGCCATTTTTGTTAGGGCTTCCGATAGAGAAAGCAGAGAGAGAGTGTGAAGGAAAGCACTAGGGTTTGCGGAGTCCAGTTGCAATTGGTATATGTACAGCTGCTCGGCCCCAAAATTAGAATATTTCTTTTCTTTTTTTCACTTTGTTATTTATTTATTTATTTTGACCTTTTCGGCAATTTTCCGTACTGATGGGTGATCCGGTGGTGAGTGTGTTTGTATACACTCTGATATATCAAACTGTTATATATACAATTATTTAAAAAATTTATTTTTTTAAATATTTAATTATTTGTATTATGACATTTTTAATGTATCGGACTGTATTTTCAGCATGTTAAAAAATCTTTCGTTGCCAAACACTCCTAAAGTTTAACTTTTCTTCTATTTTAATTTTCCATTTTTTTAGTTTTTTTTAATTTCATTTAATTTTTTTCTTTTTTTGGCATTTAAATTTCCTTTTTTTTAAGCAGGATAATTTAATTTTATCTGATGTTGTGAAATGCATGGTACGGGCAGTGGATCTACGTCCACGGTGGCGCTGATCATGCGTCAGGTTAATTTTCCTCAGGATTTGCAAGCTTGGTCGCATGAGCTTTGTATGCCCTCGCGTCGTGTGGTGATTCCACATTTCCAATAAACCAGGTAACAAACAAGTCAAAGCGTATTTTTAGATTTGCCTTCACACACAATTGTTTTGTTTCTTCCAATTTTATTATTGTTACCAAATTAAAATACTATAGTCGGAATGATGTAATTTAAAAAAAAAACACGGACTAATCTAATAATACTTGTCTTCTTAGCATTAAAAGACGTCACAAGTTCAAGTCTCATCTTTTTATTCATTGAAGAAAAATGTGTAATGTACGCAAAAAAATTGTCACATTACTAGCAAAATTAAGCAAATCGTAAATGGATCACTTGGAAATTACTCTCGTAAATTTGTAGTGTAATTTAGTAGCAATTTCGCATGTTCTTAGTGTAATAACTTACAGGAGTAAGAGTGGATAAACTAAACTTTAGCAATGGTACTTAAACTTTGAACATTGTGTGTAGTTTTGAGCCCTCATAAACTATTAGAGCTCGTTTTGATGTACTTTGAAAATGTCTAAAAACGTTTTTTGGTTAAATTGATTTTGAGTTTCAAAAACACTTTAAATGCTTTTTGGATATGTGCTTCTTCCAGGAAGCACTTAAAATGTTTTTCCATGATCCACTTGAATTTTTACTAACAATTGGTATCAAAAACATTTTTACCAAAAACGCTTTCGATCATTTTAAAAGCACATCAAAACGAGCCAACGAGCTCTTAATTTGTCGCTATAGGGCCGAACAATTAGCTAGGAGCTTGACCCAGTGGTGGGATTGGGCTCAATCATCGTCTGCCAGTTAGCTCAAAACTAACGGGTCGGGTAAAATGAGGCCCGAACAACGAGGCCCAACTAAATTCCAACTCCCCCCAATTTTCACGGCCTAAATCTAACAGAGTTGAAAACTCCCGCCAAAGTCCGTACCAGTTTTCCCTCCACACCATATAATTAATACGGAATTACATTTCCTCGAAAAAGCGTATCCCATTTCCCACTTCTTCACGTCTCGCAATCTCCGCCTCCTCCTCCTCCTCCTCCTCCTACTTTCCTTTCTCCTCCTTCATCCGCCAGCCGTGGGATCATCGCAGGGTATCAAATCGACGGCTAGGATTGGTCTATTTAACGAAGCAACGGAGTCTTGATTCGCTCTGAGAATATGAGCGCCGTCAACCTTACGAACGTCGCCGTTCTGGACAACCCGGCCGCTTTCCTCAGCCCTTTTCAGTTCGAAATATCGTACGAGTGCTTGACTTCCCTCAAAGACGGTAATTTTATCAAACCCATGATTCTTCAAATTAGTTTATTTAATTTATTAGCTGAATTTATAGGAAATTTTTATAGGGTTTTGCTTGAGATTTAGCTAGGGTTCTTGATATAATTTGCCCAATTAGGGATTTCAAACATTGGGCTATTTTATTAGTAAAACTAGTATGTAAAATTGAAGGGCTGCACAGCTAGTAGATCTATTGTAAGATCCACGTCGCCCACGAGTGTGGATCCTGTAAGCTTTGTATGTATATTCTTTATCTCTACTTTTTTGGGAGCTCGGAACTCCGAAGTTAACCCACTGGAAAGTTCTGCTTGCATGAATTCCCAGAAACAAAACCGTGAGGGTGTCGTCGGACCCAAAACGGACAATATCGTGCTACAGCGGAGTCGAGCCCGGATCGGGATGTGACATCTATCACATAGTTTAATCATTTGGGTCATCAATTTCACGGATTAATGACCCTAATTTTACTCACCATTTACTGCAACATCAATGGTTTTGACATGTAATACTATTCGATTTCTTGCAGACTTGGAATGGAAGCTGATATACGTGGGATCTGCTGAAGATGAAACATATGACCAAATGTTGGAGAGTGTGCTTGTTGGTCCTGTCAATGTTGGCAACTATCGTTTTGTCTTTCAGGTAATTACACCGATTTCTTGTGCTGAGTATGTTTTAGGATTGCAATCGCTAAGAAACTGAATCACTTTCTGTTTGTGTGCGTGTGTGGGTGTGTTATGTTACCATGGCAGGCAGACCCTCCGGATCCGTCAAAAATACGCGACGAAGATATCATTGGTGTCACGGTGCTGCTACTGACATGTTCATATCTGGGGCAGGAGTTTGTTAGAGTGGGATACTATGTGAACAATGATTATGATGATGAACAGCTGAGGGAGGAACCTCCCTCTAAGGTATTGGTTGTTAGGGTTCAGAGAAACATTTTAGCTGACAAGCCGAGAGTCACAAAGTTCCCTATTAATTTTCATCCCGAGAACAATGAGAATGCGGAGCAACAAACCCCTCATTCTCCTGATCACGTAACTGAAACAAGGCAGCTCCCTTCTTCTCCTGATCGTGGAACTGAAACAAAGCAGCCCCCTCCTTCACCTGATCGTGCAGCTGGAACAAACATCAAGGGTGAAGAAGCACCCCTATCAACTGTACCATATAGACTAGAGTGTTGATTGATCTGTATTGTTTGGGCTGATAAGATGTGGTACATGGGGTTAAACGATTCTATGTATTTATAATTCTCGCATGACTGTCTCGTACTCGGAACTGTGAGTTTTGGTATTCAGATTCCTAGTGCACGTCTATCTTTAGCGAAATTCTGTACTCATGTATTGTGTTGGAAATTAAATTGAAAATGGAATGCAGTTCTTTGAAGTTCTGGAAACATATCGAACCTTTGCTCCTATTACAATGTGTTGTTCTTTCGTTTCTAAACTATGTTGCCTTGTCGATGGCTAAGGCAGTACTTTGGATGCTATTCGCAGCTTTCGTTGCCTGAAACGGCAAAATGAAAAGACCTATAAGACCTTATATTAAACATAGACAAAATGCTTTGGCAATGTGAAATGAATGACTTACCTCTTCATGCCAATCAGTGCACAAATTTACTGCAACGAGCCCTGTGACTTGAACAAGAAGCCCACAAATGATCCCCATCCAAAGCCCCTTTTCATACAAATTTAAACGTCAATGGCGCGCACACGTACACACACACACTCACACATACATGTATGTATATATAGAGAAAGAGAGAAAGAGACTCACCATACCTCCAATATGGAGGAAGAAAGCAAAAAGCACAGCAGTAGGAATTCCGACAACATAGTAAGCACCAAGGTTTATGACTACACAAAGATTTTGCCATCCACACCCTCTGGCAGCCCCTAGATAGCCAATTATAATTCTTTTTAGCGGCGAAATCAGAATTTAGACAAGAAAAACATGTTAATTTAAAAGTTTCATCAAGCAGTTTGATGCAGTAATATACAGAGATTGATTAGGACCTGAAAGCACACATTGGAATCCATCCAAGAAGTCGGAAACTGCAAGCAATGGCATCATTCTAGCAACATATACGATCACTTCATTATCATTGCTGTAGAGCTTTCCCCAAACAAAGCGTACCAAAACCGTTGCTGTTGCGATTCCAGCACCCTCTAACAAAGCCATTGCAGTCATGACCCGTAGAGCTAATTGCGCACCTTGCGGCCGTCCTGCTCCCAATTCATTCGACACTCTGGTGCTGTTATGATAACAGGGAAATATTATTCTCAATTTCTTAGAATAAAACATGTATACAAGTACAACCCTTTTACGTTCATATGCTATAGAAAATTACATGGATCACTGACCTTATAGCACTGCCGAGACCAACTGAGATCATATAAACCATCCAACATGTGTTAAGGCTGCATTAATGATAAAAATTCAGAAGCTATTCGAATTTTCTTTAACGATGAGAAACTGTAATTTCGACTTTATGTTTCCTGTTTCTGTTTTTATCTGTTGCATATGATAACATTACCTTATCGATAATACGGATGTTTCCAGTTTTGGGTTCGGGAGAAGACCAGACAAGAGAACAACCATTTCGAAAGACCAATATTCGAAGCTGCAACGCGAAAGAGTATAGTTAGTTAGTGATTCAGATGGAATAAAAAGGGTTTTTCACATATATGTCATTGATGAGAAACTTACCATATCATTATAGCTGATGAAATCGCCAGTTTGACAAAGCTGACAATATCATTCAAGGCTTCTTCCGAAAATCCAGTCCAAGTGTTCTTGCAGGCGGACGAGAACTGCACGTAACATGCCAGTAACACCACATTAACCCAATTCGAAATGCAAATTGCCAATGCCGCGCCTTTGTTTCCCAGTCCGAATTTAAAACAAAGTGCCCAACAGACCACAAGACCTGTGACTCCAGAGCTGATCATCATTGGAAACACATTGTTTTGTGTCTGTAAAAATCTGTTGAGGCATTGGAGGAGACTATAGGCAAACAGGCTCGGAATCATCCAGCGGTTGAAGGTTCCTGCTTCCGCGGATATCTCATGGTCTTGGCCAAGAGCCATGAGAATGGTGCTTGTGTAGAACCAGATGACTGCCAAGGGGATGCTTACTGCTAATAGCGTAAGCATTGCTCTTTGCATGTGGACTCCAAGCATGTGGTACTGTTTGGCTCCGTAGGCTTGTCCACATAGGGTTTCTAATGCACTTCCCATTCCCAACTGTGAGACATATTTCATGTTTTTGAGAGAAAATTAGAGGAAAATCACTTGGGGCTTTCAGATAATTTAAAGTGCAATGTTCTATTGAAAAAGTTGAAAGTGCTCTTATGCTGTGAAAGCACCATAAAGAACCTTAATTTTAATAAAAAATTTGGTGGTCCTCAAAATTAAAGTGCTTTTAGCAAAAAACGCTAACGGACCATAAAGAATCACAGTAATGAAAGAAGTTCATGTTACTCAACTGATTAACGACTTACATGAAATGGGAATAAAAGGTCGTTGTGTAGCAAATCAATCATATTGGTAATACAAAAAAGTTAAAATGCGCGACAAAGATGAAAAATTGCCACCTTAGCATCTCTGTTTCATGTGAAGAGAGGCAACTTACCAGTACACTGAAACCAGTGACAGAAGCAAATGAAGAGGCCATGGAAGCACTGGAGAGTGCCAACTCTCCAAGATGGCCAACGAACATGACTGATGTGACTTGTAAGCTGTACTGCAACAAGCTCACTGCAATCAGAGGCCCTGCCAGCCATAGCTGCAATTTTGCTTCTTCAATAACATCCCCACCTCTCCAAATTCCTCTTTGAGATGGTATTGTTTCACCATCAAATTCTTGATGATCTGGAATTAGAGGAGTCTTAACACTCGAGCTCACTTCTGCCATTTTCACCAAACTAGCATCTTTGCCACTTGAACCTGATTGTTTTTGTTTATTGCTGCTAACCACAGAGAGAGACAGAAAATCCATCCAAAATGTATAAAAAAAGATAGAGAGACCAAATTTTTTAAGAGTAATGTTATTCATACCATATTTTTATATCACATTTCTATACCACCTTAGGTGGCATCTGATGTGAACATCCACATCATTTGAAAAATTTGCAAAATCCACGGAAATGAAGGAGAAAGACTCCTCGTATATCACAATCATCATTTAGTTAACTAGTTTTTCTTAATTATTAGTTTATTAAATAATGAACTAAATTTAAAAATCTAATTAATTCAAATGATGTGATTGTTCACATCAAATGCCACTTAAGGTGGTATGAAAATGTGGTACAAAAATATGGTATGAATAGTATTACTCAATTTTTAAACCAAATTGCAAACCAAGATGTGTCACCAATAAAAAAACAAGCATGTTAATTAATACTTAATTAATAATCCAATCATCTACAACCACATCATTTAGTTTGCAAAAATAATTTAAAAAATTTTAATCTCTCTAGCATTACTCATAAAAAAAAAATTAGAGAGAATACAAAACACATAAAATATGAGGGTTGGCTAATATGATGGAGAAGAACTTCCAAAACTCTCATTGTCTGTCACGTGTCAAATATTTTTTTAAGCATTTCTTGCAAGACTTTGAGATCATTCTTAACCACAATCAAATGACACACGTGTTTTTAAAGTTTTCAATCAGAAATCATCTTGTCGGGGGATTGGTCCAAATGTTTATTGGCAAAGGGATTAATTAATCTTACAAAATAGTTGCAGGTTGAGTCTACCAGCATCGACCATTCCATCCCCCAACTGTCTCGTAAAATTTATCCTGCAATACAAAAAAGTGCTTGAGAAGAGGGGGGAGGACGGACGTTTTCCTTTTGCCCCGCGGGCGCCCGGCGGAGAGGGGGCGGAGGACAGTCGTGATTGAAAGTGCGGGGACGGTCGTGATTTAGGGTGAGGAGGACGGGGGTGGTTTGGGGGTAGGGGTACTACGGTACCTACGTGTTTTTGTGAAATAACAAGACGATAAGAAAGTCTTTTCTCACTCTGTATGGTTTGCTTAATGAATTTTAAAAAGTTATTGCATTTGATTTTGTTTTAGTTGTTTCGTTATTAATGTTTCTTTTTAAATATTTTTTTGAGTTTTCTTAAATTATCATTCTCTTTTTACTCTAAGTTTCTATGTCAATTACATTTTTTTTTATTTGGTAATGATATAAAGACTAAATTTAGAGACAGAATTTACAAACTAAATGATGTCACTAATAGGAATAAACACGTTTATCAACACTTAAATAATAAAACAATTATCAACTTTTATATGCTTTAGTTTTTTAATTTAAATTTTGTTTCCAAATTTAATTTTTTTAACATTAATTTTTTTTATACAACATTAGTTAATTATTTTGTTTTAATATTCAATGAATAAAAAAATGAAAAACTTGGGAGTAATTTTAAAAGTAGGGTCTTTGAAGTCTTTTTACTAAAACAACCAAAAAAAAAAAAAGTGTTAAATATTTGTCTATTAAAACTTTTGGCCTCGGTCCTTGAAATGGTCAAACTTTCTCCTCCACTCACTCCGCAATCCGCATATATTACATTAAATTCCAAATCCAAACCTCCTACGTCATTAGGCGACGAGTCACTGATTGAGCTCCACGCTTCCACAGCAGACGTCGCCATGGAAGAGAGCTTGCTGTTACCAAAGCGCAGAGAAGAAGAGCAGCAACAGAGAAGATATAGTACTACGAGTATTCTAACATGGACTTCTTTCTTCGAAGAAGTGAAGAGGTTGGGATGCATAGCGGGACCCATGGTTGCCGTGATTCTATCTCAGAACTTGTTGCAGGTCATATCGATGATGATGGTCGGCCACCTGGGCGAGCTCGCTCTCTCCAGCACCGCCATCGCCATCTCCCTCTCCAACGTCACCGGCTTGAGTGTTTTCGTAAGCGCCCTCTCTTCCTTCCTTCATATCTTTTGGAATTATGCTTTTAATTTCCAACTATTTTCGTTTGCTACGTGTTTGAAGAAATGCCAATAAAACATCGTATCTTTTTTCTTTTATGAATAAGATTACATTGTTTATCAAAATGTGAGATTCTAAACTACTATAATTTGTTGGGGGAGAAACTCAAACTCGGGTGTAAAAGACCGTAATCAACTGGTATAACACACGTCTGCAAGACTAAATAACTTAAACACGAACCAAATCAGGATTTCCAGATTATACATACTTCTTGTATGATTGTACTTGAATATTTGCTCTAATCTATACCAATTGCATTGCATCTGGGCAGTTTTTATTAGAACTAGCTGGTAGCCAAAAATTCAGACCAAGCTAGGTATGTGCGGATTTGCTAGGGTTGATGCAGCAAATGATCGGACCGAGAAGCTTGATTCCTCTGATATTCTCTGATGAATACGAATACTACACCAAAGACTACCTTTTAGATTCTATAGGATGCATGAATGACTCAGTTCCACTGCACTTGGTATCTATCTATGACAAGAATGTCGAGACACAGCACAAAAAAATTGACTTTGTTAACGTCTAGGCCCACTGCTTTATGTCGTTTTTGGTTGTATTTTATTTGGATTTTTCTTTTGTTTTGGCCAAAAGGTTTCAGGTTTTAATTGATTAAATATAAGAGGTTAGACTTTGCCATCAGTCATGGGGCCAGCTAATCACGGATTATATTAAGTATGCGAGTTTAATTTGTCTACTCAAACTATTGTGTCCACTAAAAATGTTTCCCGTACAAACATTGTCCACAAACCATGAAGAAATTAAATCTGTGTAGCTTTTGCAAAAAGACTACAGATGTGAGGATGCTATGACGTATATCATGAAACTATTTAAAGATAATCTTATAAGCAGCAAATTGATGATAATTAAGTACAAATTTCGGCGTAGATGCAGTGTTAATATCGAAATAATGACGAGTTTCAGTGTAACAATGCTAAAGGGTAGATCATGTACTAGTTTTTGTATAAATCTCTCTTATAACTAGGTGGATTTTGTAACTTGCTGTTTGAACAGTTGGGAATGGCTAGTGCATTGGAAACTCTGTGTGGTCAAGCATATGGAGCAGAACAATATCAGAAACTTGGACTTCAAACTTACACTGCTATATTTTCTCTCAACTTAGTCTGCCTTCCATTATCTTTGATATGGATTTATATGGAGAAATTACTGATTTTCATGGGTCAAGATCCTGTAATTTCTCACGAAGCCGGCAAGTTCACAATCTGGCTTATTCCCGCACTATTCGCTTATGCCACTCTTCAGCCACTCATTAGATACTTTCAGACACAAAGTTTAATAATTCCTATGCTCATAAGCTCGTGTGCGACGCTTATGTTCCATATTCCTCTGTGTTGGCTTCTAGTATTCAAGTCTGGACTGAACAACCTGGGAGGAGCATTAGCAATCAGTATTTCATATTGGGTGAATGTGATTCTACTTGCATTATACATGAAGTTTTCTGCTGCCTGTTCCAAAACCCGAGCTCCAATTTCTGTGGAGATCTTCCATGGAATCGGAGAGTTCTTTCGCTTTGCCATCCCTTCTGCAATAATGATATGGTAGTCAGTTTATTTTTTGCATGCTAGTCTCAAGAAGACGTTTCACTATGCTTGATTATTACAATATTTGATTTTAAACCTCATTTCTTTATTTGATTGATTTTTATTGATGGTTGTAGCCTTGAGTGGTGGTCATTTGAGCTGCTTATCTTGCTGTCTGGACTTTTACCAAATCCGGCTCTTGAAACTTCAGTTCTGTCTGTATGGTATATATTCTGTATAATAAAATAAATTTGTCAATTTGATCACCATGTAGAAAAAAGTGAGTATTCTAACTGATTGTTGTGGACAGTCTGCAGACGATAGCGACACTCTATGGAATACCTTATGGGTTTGGTGCTGCAGCAAGGTATGCTCAAGCACATTATACCATCAGATTACATTTATACCATCAGTTTATCTTTTTCTTTCTTTGCTTATTGTGCAGTACTAGAGTTTCAAACGAACTAGGAGCTGGTAACCCACAAGGTGCTCGAATAGCTACTTTTGCTGCGATGTTTCTTGCAGTCGCAGAGGCAAGTATAATAACCACGACCCTCTTTGCCTGCCGGAATGTTTTTGGTTACACTTTTAGCAACGAGAAAGAAGTCATCGACTACGTCACAACCATGGCTCCTCTAGTTTGCCTGTCTGTTACCCTAGACAGTTTGCAAGGGGTCCTTTCAGGTTTGTTTCTTCATCTTCTCCTATTAGCAATAAACGAATGAGTTCTTTCATGTTTCAGTCAAGCGTTTTGTGTTTTTTGAATGGTTAAACCAGGTATTGCTAGAGGAACTGGGTGGCAGCATATAGGGGCTTACATAAACCTCGGAGCGTTTTATCTTTGTGGGATTCCAGTTGCAGCCACATTGGCTTTCTGGGTACAGCTGAGAGGAAGGGGCCTTTGGATTGGAATACAAGTTGGTGCTTTTGTGCAAACCATGATGCTCTCCTTGGTAACAAGTTGTACAAATTGGGAAAAGCAGGTATATTCCTCAACCCTAACTTCTTGACAATGCTGATCTTCTCCAATTGCTTCAACGATTCCGCTATTTTCTATTTGGTTGGCAAGAATTTGGGAGGGAAGATGAAGAACATTTCGTATCTTATGACTACCATTCTTAACCATTTGCTTAAGCCGTCCCAAATGTGTTATTTTTCGCATCAAACTCCCCACAGCTTTGGTTTATCCTTGGTTTTCTTAGCACTTAAACCGAATACCTATCCAAAACTAATGTTTCTGAGAGGATTTTGATGTTGGTCTTTTGATGTTTCAGGCAAGTATGGCAAGGGAGAGGATATTTGAGGGAAGCCCCCCACAAGTCAATGGCTTGCGTGACAAGGCAGAGAGGAATGAGTTTTGATTAGCACAATTCTCTCCATCGCGGGAATAAGGAGAAAGTATTAGGTTTATCCGTACCTCTGGCACCCAAAAAAAATTGTAATAACACATTCGAATATGATTCATGCTGCATATAGACTTGTGGCATTCGGTCTTGACTACAATCAAGTCTTGATAGACGTTCTCGAATGCAATATGGTGTCCTGAATCTCCTAATAGCTTGCATCGCAGTTGCTGCCCAAAATTTTATTTTTAAAAAGCCCGAACTCAAAACGACGTCATTTTGGACAAATTTTTTCATAAAATTCATGGCTTTATGACGTGAATAGAGAAATAATAATAACAGTCAAATATTTGATTCATTGGCCTGCTTGCTTGCTTGATTGTTAAGAAAGTGTTAGCGTAGGAGAATCCGGTTAGAATTCTTGGGCTCGATCTTGTAAATTCATGTGGGTTTTAAATTACTTGTACTCTTTAAGTGATAGACTAGTAAATAAGATGTTGTACCTTGTGTTATCAATATAATTCACTTAATTATTATAATTCTATATGGCATCAATCATTTAGGTTTTTTTTTTTTTTTTTTTTCTTTCCTGGTTTCAACCCTAGCCCTGGCCGTTCCCACACAAACACAAAACTATATATATTAACTATTATAATAATTTTGGATACTCTAGCCTCACACCTCAAGCCTATCGCGTAGACGGGATTATTCATAAAACGCCGTGGCTTCACTTTTATCTTTTAAAATATTGAACTTATCCACAATAAATGATGAAAATTCACGCATCCAATACAACGATTACTTCTTTACCCTATACCGAAAATAAACGTGTACAACATGATTTTTTTTTGTTCATGGCGTTGAATAGAAGCGCAACTTACCAATACACTGAAAACAGTGACAAAAGCAAATGAAGAAGACATGGAAACACTGGAGAGAGTCCCAACAAACGTGACTGATGTGACCTGTAAGCTGTACTGCTACAAGCTCACTGCAATCAAAGGCCCCGCCAGCCATAGCTGCAATTTTGCTTCTTCAATAACATCCTCACCTATGCAAATTCCTCTTTGAGATGGTATTGCTTCATCAAATTCTTGATGGTCTGGAATTAAAGGAGTCTCAACATTTGAGCTCACTTCTGACATTTTTCACAAAATTAGCATCTTTGCCACTTGAATCTGATTGTTTTTTTCTTAATTGCTGCTAACCACACAGAGAGAGAATCCATCCAAAATGTATAAAAAATTAGTGAGAATAGAAAATAACAAAAGACAAAATATATGAGGGTTGGGTAACATGATAGAGGACAACTTCCAAAAGTCTCACTGTCTGTCACTTGTCAAGTTCTTTTTTTTTTTGGAAGCATGAATTATTCCACACTTTGAATGGTAGGGTCAATTTCCAATGGGCTAAAGAAAATACATTTCGACTCATTTCTAGCCACGGTCAAATGGTACATGTTCTTTCAAAATCTTCAACTACAGATTCATCTGTGTTTTTGTCATTTCACTTGTTAACTCAACTCATCCATAAACCCAGCGATAATATTTTACTGTGGTTGCATATTTTATCATTAAAGATCATAACGGGTATTCTATTGTTGCTAGGACGCACAATCTTGGGGAGAATACTACATATGTTACTAAAGCACTTATCTTACGCAATGCACTGAAATTTGCAAAAATCAAATGTTTTAAGGATATATGTGTTAAGATGACTCAAAGCCCATTATTGATTACATTTTAAACAAATGCAGAACGTCATGGTGAGTGAAGACTATTATTGAGGATATCAAATTACTTGCACGATCATTTTCTTCTATACCTTGGGCTCATGTCTTCTGAAATGTTAACTTCCTTGCTGATGTCATTTCTAGCCATGGACACTCCATTCATCACTGGCGGAGGGAATAAAGGACCAGGGATTGCCTGGGCCTATCCTGGCTTTCTAAAACAAATATATATATTAGGGAATTATGCATCTTTCTATTGCTTCAAGTCCTGCTTTCCAAGTTTCAAGCATAACCCCATCTCCCAATTAGCTTTAATATTTTATCTATCTCCTGACATAAATTAATAGCATTTAAAATAAAACAATATTTCGCCTTTCTTTGAATAGAAAACATTCAATTTTAAATATGAAAATTAAAATATTTCCCCTTTTCTTTTTGAAATCTCATACATTTTATAATCCTAAATTCGAAATCTATTCAACAAATAAAGTTTAAATTTCTTTTTTTCTCTATTGTTTCTTCTCTATTCTACATATTACATGAGAGTTACGGTTCGTAAAGTTTTTATTTATCTCATTGAGTTTTATAGTATAGGCAACGGGGTTATAATCAAATGATTTTAAAATTTAAAAACTTGTCCATGACAATTATAATTTTTGTTAGTATGTAATATTATATGTCCATATGTTGTTTTAAACATTTGATTTTGATATATATATATATTAGCCTTGTAAATACCATCAGCTTAAAAAAAATTATAAAAAAAAAACATTTATGAGAGGCCCCTCCTCATCGAAAATTCTAGCTCCGCCATTGCCATTCATGATACTTGTTTACCCAATATTGATAAAAAAGTTCTTTTTTATTGTATAGGAAACATTTGTAGTCCAGACTTTTCTTTTTGAATAAATTTATTTTTCCATAAAAAACCGCAAACCTTTTTGAAGACTTACAGACGGGGTATTAGCCCTTTTTTTCTTACCAACTCAACCAACCTTCGTTAGCCCTGATAAATTTTTATTTTCTTATACTCTTGCCTTTCTTTAAGGTTCGCAAGTAAAGATTGTACATATTGATCTGTTTCCTTGCTGTCATATTAGTCGTATACTGCCACTCCACTCCGCAATCCGCATATATATTCCAAA
Source organism: Cotoneaster glaucophyllus (assembly GCA_036320875.1). NCBI lineage: Eukaryota > Viridiplantae > Streptophyta > Magnoliopsida > Rosales > Rosaceae > Cotoneaster > Cotoneaster glaucophyllus. Next base: position 32,434,650 of record CM070069.1, on the reverse strand, counting down.
TCCAAACCTCCAACGTATTAGGCGACTACTCATTGATTGAGCTCAACGTTTCCACAGCAGACGTCGCCATGGATGAGAGCTTGCTATTACCAAAACGCAGAGAAGAAGAGCAGCAACAGAGAAGAAATAGCACTACAAGTATTCTGACATGGACTTCTTTCTTCGAAGAAGTGAAGAGGTTGGGATGCATAGCGGGACCAATGGTTGCCGTGATTCTATCTCAGAGCTTGTTGCTGGTCATTTCGATGATGATGGTCGGCCACCTGGGCGAGCTCGCTCTCTCAAGCTCCTCCATCGCCATTTCCCTATCCAACGTCACCGGCTTCAGTCTTTTCGTAAGTCTTTCTTTCTTCATTCGTATCTTTTGGAAGGACTGTCCAACTGTTTTGTTTGCTATAAAGCATCCAATCGTTTTTTCTCTTTTGAATCAAGAATACATTGTTTTTCAAAATGCGAGATTCTAAACTACTATAATTTGTGGGGAAGAGATGGCTGCAAAAGATCTTAATCAACTGACTTAACATATGTTTGCGTGACTGATAAATTTAAGAACAAACCAAACCAGCATTGTAGATTATATCTACTTCTCGTATGATTGTACTCGAATATTTGCGCTAATTCATACCTAGTTGCATTGGCAGTTTTAATTTTTTGTATTTGGTTGCAATTTTGCTATATATTTAAGGTTGAGATCGGCATAACACTTTATTTTGGTCATTGAGCTTTAAAATCGATATACTTGATCCCTGCGTTTATCCACCATCAATCATTTTAGTTATTTTGTGAAGAAAAAAAACTATGTTAAATAAGGATAAAATGACAAAAATACAATCAATTTTTGTCAAATTATTTTTGCCTGTTGTTAATTAAATTGATGTTATTTTTGTCATTTTGATGCTTATTTAATAGAGATTTTTCTAGGAATAACCAAAATTATTGATAGTGGACAAACTCACGGACCACTTCTATCGATTTCAAATATTGAGACTTAAAGTTATGTCAATCGCCGCAGGAACCATTTTGGCTAAAATGTCTATATTACTCAGAGCAAGACATTTTCTGATGAGTACGAATACGACACCAATCTGGGGCCAGTTAATCACTGATTATATTAAGTAAATTATGCCAGTTTAATTGGACTCTGCTGCTGTTACCTGCTGGGGCATCTTTGCTAATATTCACTGCATGACAACAGTGGCACATTCAGATTAATCTATCTTCTCATAACTCTTTTGTTCACTTTAAATGCTTCCTGTGAAAACATTATCCACAAACCATGTAGAAATTAAATCTGTGTGCGCTGTAGGTTTGTAAAAAGACTACAGATGTGAGGATGCTATGATTTATATCATGAAGCTACTTAATGATTAAGAAACAAATTGATGATGATTAAGTATGAATTTCGGCGTAGATATAGTGTCAATAACGAAATAATGACGAGTTTCTATATAGATTTCTGTCCAAAAACTAAGTGGATTTTGTAATTTGCTGTTTGAACAGTTGGGAATGGCTAGTGCATTGGAAACTCTGTGTGGCCAAGCGTATGGAGCAGAACAATATCAGAAACTTGGACTTCAAACTTACACTGCTATATTTTCTCTCAACTTAGTCTGTCTTCCTTTATCTTTGATATGGATTTATATGGAGAAGTTACTGATTTTCATGGGTCAAGACCCTGTAATTTCTCATGAAGCCGGCAAGTTCACAATCTGGCTTATTCCCGCGCTTTTTGCTTATGCCACTCTTCAGCCACTCATTAGATACTTTCAGACACAAAGTTTAATAACTCCTATGCTCATAAGCTCGTGTGTTACCCTTGTGTTCCATATTCCTCTGTGTTGGATTCTAGTATTCAAGTCTGGACTCAACAACCTTGGAGGAGCAGTAGCAATCAGTATTTCATATTGGGTGAATGTGATCCTACTTGCATTGTACATGAAGTTTTCTGCTGCCTGTTCAAAAACCCGAGTTCCAATTTCTATGGAGGTATTCCATGGAATCGGAGAGTTCTTTCGCTTTGCCATCCCTTCTGCAATAATGATATGGTACCCAGTTTCTTTGTTGGATTCTAGTCTCAAAGACGCTTCGCTATGCTTGATTCTTACAATATTTTATTTCAAAAATCTTTTTTTTTTATTTGATTGATTTTCATTGATGGTTGTAGCCTCGAGTGGTGGTCATTTGAGCTGCTTATCTTGCTGTCTGGACTTTTGCCAAATCCGGCTCTTGAAACTTCAGTTCTGTCTGTATGGTATATATTCTGTATAATAAAAATCAGTGTGTCAATTTGATCACCATGTAGAAAGAAAAAAAGTGATTTTATAACTGATTGTTTGGGACAGTCTGCAGACGATTTCGACACTCTATGCAATACCTTTTGGGTTTGCTGCTGCAGCAAGGTATGCTCAAGCACATTTATACCATCAGATTACATTTACACCATCAGCTTATCTTTTTCTTTCTTTGCTTGTTGTGCAGTACTAGAGTTTCAAATGAACTAGGAGCTGGTAACCCACAAGGTGCTCAAATAGCTACTTTTGCTGCGATGTTCCTTGCAGTCACAGAGACAACTATAACCACCACCACGCTCTTTGCCTGCCGAAATGTATTTGGTTACACTTTTAGCGATGAAAAAGAAGTCATCGATTATGTCACAACCATGGCTCCTCTAGTTTGCCTGGCCGTTACCCTAGACAGTTTGCATGGGGTCCTTTCAGGTCAATTTCATTATCTTCTCTATTAGCAATGAACGACTGAGTTCTTTCATGTTTCAGTGAGTCTAATGTTATGTGTTTTGTGAACGGTTAAATCAGGTATTGCTAGAGGAACTGGGTGGCAGCATGTAGGGGCTTACATAAACCTCGGAGCGTATTATCTTTGTGGGATTCCAGTTGCAGCCACATTGGCTTTCTGGGTACAGCTGAGAGGAAGGGGCCTTTGGATTGGAATACAAGTTGGTTCTTTTGTGCAAATCATTCTGCTCTCTTTAATAACAATTGGTACAAATTGGGAAAAGCAGGTATATTCATCAACCCTAACTTTCTTGATAATGTTGATCGTCTATTCCACTATTTTCTGTTTGGTTGGAAAGAATTTGGGAGGGAAGACGAAGAACATTTCGAATCTTACGACTTCCATTCTAAATTTTCTTAAACTGTCCCAAGATGTGTTCTTTTTCTTCAAACTCCCCGCTGTTTTTGTATTTCCTTGGTTTATCAGAAAACCTATCCAAAACTAATGGTAGTAGCCATCCATAGACGCAACGTCTTATGTTTCTGAGAGGATTTTGATGTTGGTCTTTTGATGTTTCAGGCAAGTAAGGCAAGGGAGAGGATATTTGAGGGAACCCCCCAACAAGTTAATGGCTTGTATGACAAGGCAGAGAGTAATGAGTTTTGAGAGCACGGTTCTCTCTATCGCGGGAATAAGGAGAAAGTATAAGCTTTATCCATTCTTCTGGCACAGAAAAAAATTGTAATAACATATTCGAATATGATTCGTACATATAGACTTGTGTCAATCTCCTAATAGCTTGCATTGCAGTTGCTGCCAAAAAATATTGAAATGTGTCACGACAATTTCATACAAAATAGGTGGTGAAATAAATTTGCGCGTGACCATAGCAGTACTCTTTCTATTTAATCTTTGCAGAAGTTTGCATAATCTTATGAAATTTGTCACTTACAAATATTTTTTTAAATTTTAATTTAACTGCACCCCTAATAGAACATATTTATTTTCTTATAATCTTGTCATTTTTTTTAAACGGGACCTTAAGGAATCAAAGTTTTGAAAGATGTCCATGTCTGCAGTCTAATATAGTTAGGTGCAATAAGAGTTGGATCAAGTTAAACTTGAATAATACATATTTTATTGTCATCTTAATCAACTGGTTGACGAGTTACATAAAATGGGAATAAAAGGTCGTTGTATTGCAAGCCAATCATACTAGCAATATAAAAAAGTTAAAATGCACAACAAAGCGCTATAGTTTTTAAAAATTGTCACCCTATCATCCTCATTTGTCATTTCATGTTGGTGTTGAAGCGAAGCCCAACTTACCAATACACTGAAACCAGTGACAGAAATGAAGAGGCCATGGAAGCTCTGGAGAGTGCCAACTCTCCAAGATGGCTAACAAACATGACTGATGTGACTTGCTGTACTGCAACAAGCTCACTGCAATCAGAGGCCCTGCCAGCCATAGCTGCAATTTTGCTTCTTAAACAACATTTCATCTCTACAAATTCCTCTTTGAGATGGTATTGCTTCACCATCAAATTCTTGATGGTCTGAATTAGAGGAGTCTTAACACTTGAGCTCACTTCTGCCATTTTTCACTAAATTAACATCTTTGCCACTTGACTTTGTTTATTGCTGCTAACCACACAGAGAGAAAACCCATCCAAAATGTAGAAAAACTGAGAGAATAGAAAATAACAAAACAGACAAAATATGAGGGTTGGATAATATGATACAGCAGAAATTCCAAAAATCTCATTGTCTGTCACTTGTCAAGTTTTTTTTTTTTTTTTTTTTTTTTTGAAGCATGAGGTATTCTTCAGGGTAAGACTATTTTACTAAATGCATTTCAGCTCATTTCTAACCACAGTCAAACAACACACGTCTTTTTAAAGTTTTAACCAAAAATCGTGTTTTTTTTTTAATATTATACCCATTGGTTAGTCTTTTCCTTTAATTCTAATTCAACTACACTCCTAATAAAACATTTTTATTGATTTGCAAAAGTTTAGGAGGAGAGGAGGCTACCCATTTGAGAGAGAGTGCATACTATAAGATCACCTACCAAGAGGAATTGTTGGGAGCGAGACTAAGCTTTAGTCTAGCGAAGAGAACAATAATAAAACATTTTTATTTTCTTATAATAGTCAGTTTTTTTTTTTTTTTTTTTACAATTTAAATCTTGCCTTTTTTTGTAGATTAGCAAATAAATTGTACAAATTGGTCTGTTGTTCTTGCTGTCATATTGGTCGTATACTACCACCACGCAGTCATAGAAAATGAATACTTCTGCCTTCAGTCCTTGAAATGGTATAAAATTTCTCATCCTCTCCCTCCGCAATCCCCATATATATTCCAAATCCAAACCTCCAACGTCGTTAGGCGACTACTCATTGATTGAGCTCCACGATTCCACAGCAGACGTCGCCATGGAAGAGAGCTTGCTATTACCAAAACGCAGAGAAGAAGAGCAGCAACAGAGAATAAATAGCACTACAAGTATTCTGACATGGACTTCTTTCTTCGAAGAAGTGAAGAGGTTGGGATGCATAGCGGGACCAATGGTTGCCGTGATTCTGTCTCAGAACATGTTGCTGATCATTTCGATGATGATGGTCGGCCACCTGGGCGAGCTCGCTCTCTCAAGCTCCGCCATCGCCATCTCCCTCTCCAACGTCACCGGCTTCAGTCTTTTCGTACGTCTTTCTTTCTTCATTCGTATCTTTTGGAATTTATGTCCAACTGTTTTTGTTTGCTATGTGTTAGTAGAAATGCCAATAAAACATTCTATCTTTTTTCTTTCATGAATCACGTATACATTGTTTTTCAAAATGCAAGATTCTACACTACTACTTTGTTGGGAAAGAGACTCGAATCCAGATGCAAAAGACCTTAATCAATTAACTGGCTTAACACACATCTGCAAAACTTTTCTGAAAAAGTTAAACACAAACCAAACCAACACTATAGATTATAATATACTTCCTGTATGATTGTATTTGAATATTTTCTCTAATCTACACCCAGTTGCATCGCATCTGGACAGTTTTAATTTTTTTGTATTGGGTTGCAATTTTGCTATCTATTTATGCTGGTGTTATCCACACACTCATTTTTACTTTTCACACACCTATCTCAATTTTCGATTGTCAGATCGAATGAAATGAAGAACATCAACGGATAAAAACTAACAAGAGTGTGTGGAAGGTAAAAAATGATGTGTGAATAGCACTACTCTATTTTTAATCACTTGTTCTGATATTCTCTGATGAATACGACACCACAGCACCAAAGGCTGCCTTTGGATTCTATAGGAGGTCGGTTTTATTGAACTATATGATATGGGGAATATTTTTGCTCACACTCATTTAAGTGACGGTGATATTCGCCACTTATTTATCACCATTGGATTTAAATTTTAAGATCTGTGTAGTGGATAAATACAAATCTGAAAATTTAAACTCATTCAATAATAATAAATAGGGTGGTAAATATTACCACCACTTGAAGGTGGTAAACAAAATATGCACCGGAACCATGAATGACTTAGTTCCACTACATTAGGTATCTATGGATGACAAGAGAGTCGACACAAAGCACAAAAATTTGTCCTTTTGTTTTGGCCAAAGGTTTAAGGTTATATTTCATTAATTATAAGAGGTTCATTAGGATTTTGCCACCAACCGGCTAATCATGGATTATATTAAGTAAACTATGCGAGTTTGATTGGACTCTGCTGCTGCTACTATTGGGGCATCTTTGCTAAGATTCACTGCATGACAACGGTTGCACATTCAGATTAATTTGTCTTCTCATAAACTATTTTGTCCACTAAAAAATGCTTCCTGCGCAAACATTGTCCACAAACCATGTAGAAATTAAATCTCCGTGCACTGTGGGTTTGCAAAAAGACTGCAGATGGAAGGATGCTATGATGTATATCATGAAACCACCACTTCATTATAATCTTATAAGAAACAAATTTTGATGATGATTAAGTACGAATTTCAGCATAGATGTAGTATTAAAACATCGAATAATGACCGGTTTTAGTGTGATAATGCAAGATTGAAACCATTAGCCATGCATTGCTGAAGGGTAGATCACGTACTGGTTTTTGTATGAATCTCTTTCTTACAACTAAGTGGAATTTGTAACTTGCTGTTTGAACAGTTGGGAATGGCTAGTGCATTGGAAACTCTCTGTGGTCAAGCATATGGAGCAGAACAATATCAGAAACTTGGACTTCACACTTACACTGCTATATTTTCTCTCAATTTAGTCTGTCTTCCTTTATCTTTGATATGGATTTATATGGAGAAGTTACTGATTTTCATGGGTCAAGACCCTGTAATTTCCCGCGAAGCTGGCAAGTTCACAATCTGGCTTATTCCCGCGCTTTTCGCTTATGCCAATATTCAGCCACTCATCAGATACTTTCAGACACAAAGTTTAATAATTCCTATGCTCGTAAGCTCGTGTGTGACCCTTCTGTTCCATATTCCTCTGTGTTGGCTTCTAGTATTCAAGTCTGGACTCAACAACCTTGGAGGAGCATTAGCAATCAGTATTTCTTATTGGGTGAACGTGATTCTACTTGCATTGTACATGAAGTTTTCTGCTGCCTGTTCTAAAACCCGAGCTCCAATTTCTATGGAGGTATTCCATGGAATAGGAGAGTTCTTTCGCTTTGCCATCCCTTCTGCAATAATGATATGGTACCAAGTTTCTTTTTTGCATTCTAGTCTCAAGAAGACGTGCTATGCTTAATTCTTACAATATTTTTTTTCATATATCATTTCTTTATTTGATTGATTTTTATTGATGGTTGTAGCCTTCAGTGGTGGTCATATGAGCTGCTTATCTTGCTGTCTGGCCTTTTATCAAATCCGGCTTTTGAAACTTCAGTTCTGTCCGTATGGTATATATTCTGTATAATAAAAATCAATTTGATCACCATGTAGAAAAAAGTGATTATTCTAACTGATTGTGGACAGTCTGCAGACGCTTTCAACACTCTATGCAATACCTTATGGGTTTGCTGCCGCAGCAAGGTATGTTCAAGCATATTTATACCATCAGATTACATTTATACTATCAGCTTATCTTTTTCTTTCCGATGGGTATTGTACAGTACTAGAGTTTCAAATGAACTAGGAGCTGGTAACCCACAGGGTGCTCGAATAGCTACTTTTTCTGTGATGTTTCTTGCAGTCGCAGAGATAAGTATAACAGCCACGACCCTCTTTGCCTGCCGAAATGTATTTGGTTACACTTTTAGCAATGAGAAAGAAGTCATCGAGTACGTCACAACCATGGCTCCTCTAGTTTGCCTGGCTGCTGCCCTAGACAGTTTGCAAGGGGTCCTTTCAGGTTTATTTCTTTATCTTCTCCTATTGGCAATAAACGATTGAGTTCTCATGTTTCAGTCTAGTGTTATGTGTTTTGTGATTGGTTAAATCAGGTATTGCTAGAGGAACTGGGTGGCAGCATATAGGGGCTTACATAAACCTCGGAGCGTGTTATCTTTGTGGGATTCCAGTTGCAGCCACATTGGCTTTCTGGATACAGCTGAGAGGAAGGGGCCTTTGGATTGGAATACAAGTTGGTGCTTTTGTGCAAACCGTGATGCTCTCTTTTGTAACAATTGGTACAAATTGGGAAAAGCAGGTATATTCATCGACCCTAACTTTCTTGATAATGTTGATCTTCTATTCCACTATTTTCTGTTTGGTTGGAAAGAATTTGGGAGGGAGATGAAGAACATTTCAAATCTTATGACTACAAGTCTAATTTTCTTGAACTGTCCCAAGATGTGTTCTTTTTCTTCAAAATCTCCACGGCTTTGGTATTTCCTTAATGGTAGTAGCCATCTATAGAAGCAACGATTTACGTTGCTGAAAGGATTTTGATGTTGGTCTTTTGATGTTTCAGGCAACCAAGGCAAGGGAGAGGATATTTGAGGGAAGCTCCCCACAAGTTAATAACTTGTGTTTCAAGGCAGAGAGTAATGAGTTTTGATGAGCACAATTTTCTCTGTCGCTTGAATAAGAAGAAAGTATTAGCTTTATCCATTCCTCTGGCACTAAAAAAATTTGTAATAACATATTCGAATATGATTCATACATATAGACTTGTGGTATTCGGTCTTGACTACGATCAAGTGAGATAGACGTTCTCGAATGCAACACGGTGTCCTGAATCTACTGATAGCTTGCATTGCAGTTCCTGCTCAACATCTGTATCAGAATGTCTCCGGAAAGAATGCTGCAATATCCGGCAAGAAAGAACAGCTGAGTTCTGAATCAGCAAATTTATCATGATAAGATGTGTAAAGTTGACAAAAACTCAGCTTAGTTATGCAATTATTCACACATCCAATACAAAGATTACTTCTTTCTCAACCCCTATATCGAAAATTAACGTGTATAACATGATTTTTTATTTTTTTTAAATTTTTTTTATTCATTTCAAATCAGCCCTATAGTATTTGCTCTGATTTTCTTGCTGTCAGATTGGCTCTTTTTTTTGTAGCCTAGCAAATAAAGAAAGCAAATAATTGCTCCATTTTTTTGTATAATATTACAAAAATCTGCAGAGAATCATTAGAAGATATCTAAACTACCACTCTATGCAAATAAAGATGCTACATAACTGGTTTGGTTCTCTTGCTGTCATATTGGCTGTATACAACCACTCTTTACAAAGGCAGCCGCGGCGATTGAGTTCCACAGCAAAAGACACAGCCATGGAAGAGAGCTTACTATTGTCAGATTACAGTAGAGAGCAACAAAGAAAAAGTAGAAATTCAAATAGTAGTAGTAGTTATCTGACATGGGGTTCTTTTTTCGATGAAGTGAAGAGGTTGGGATGCATTGCAAGACCCATGGTTGCTGTGGTTCTTTCCCACTTCATGCTGCGGTTCATTTCAGTGACGATGGTTGGTCACCGAGGTGAACTTGCTCTCTCTAGCTCCTCCATTGCTTTCTCCCTTGCCGGCATCACCGGGTTCAGTCTTTTTGTAAGTCTCTATCTTCCATCTTCTTCTTCATCTTTTGTTTGGTTTCTGTTGCTAGAAATCCCAATTAACCTTACCATGTATAGAATGCATGAAACTTCTGTTCTTTTTTATGAATCAAAACTCCATATCTTTTCACAATGTGATATTCTAAGCTACTACGTCTATTGAGATGGGATTTGAACTCGGGTACAAACTGCCATGACCAACTGGCATAACCACATAAATTTTAGTGTAGAAATAATCTGTCTCGAAAAACTAATTTGATTGGTAACTTGCTGTTTGAACAGACAGGAGTGGCAAGTGCACTGGAAACTCTGTGTGGGCAAGCATATGGAGCAGACCAATATCAGAAACTTGGACTCGAAACTTACACTGCCATATTTTCTCTCAACTTGGTTTGTCTTCCTTTATCTTTGATATGGATTTATATGGAGGAGATACTGATTTTCACCGGTCAAGACCCTGTGATTTCTCGTGAAGCCGGCAAGTTCATAATCTGGCTTATTCCTGCTCTATTTGCTTATGCAACTCTTCAACCACTCGTTCAGTACTTCCAAACTCAGAGTTTATTAATGCCTATGGTCATAAGCTCTTTCGCCACTCTTTTATTCCATATTCCTCTCTGCTGGATTCTAATATTCAAGTCTGGATTGGATCACCTTGGAGGATCATTAGCAATCGGCGTTTCCTACTGGTTCAATGTGATTTTTCTTTGGTTATACATGAAGTTTTCCCCTGCCTGTTCAAAAACTCGAGTTCCAGTTTCGAAGGACCTATTGCATAGAATCGGAGAGTTCCTTCGATTTGCCAGCCCTTCTGCAGCGATGATATGGTAGCCAGTTCGTCCCTGTAATCTAACTTCTTACATCATTTAATCTGAAACTTCACCTCTTCCTTTTTTTGCTCATGATTGTAGCCTTCAGTGGTGGGCATTTGAGCTGGTTATTGTGTTGTCTGGACTTTTACCAAATCCGGCGCTTGAAACTTCAGTTCTGTCTGCATGGTAAATTTTCTATTACAGAGCGACATGCTAAGAACTATGCCCAAAAAAACAAGCTAATTTGTGATTATTCTAATTGATTGTTGTGGACAGTATCTTGGCGACGAAAACAATCTATGCAATACCAAGTGGGTTTGGTGCTGCAGTAAGGTATGTTCACACTCTTATGTTTCATCAAATTATATGTATTTGCGTATTTCTAACCCCGTTTCAGTTAAATTTGCATAAAATCATCTCCGATAAGCAATACCTTGTCTTTTTTCTTTCCGGTGGGTAATGTACAGTACTAGAGTTTCAAATGAACTAGGAGCTGGTAACCCACAAGGTGCTCGTATAGCTACTTTTGCTGCGCTGTTTCTTGCAGTCTTACATGCAAGTATAATAATAACGATCCTTTTTGCCTGCCGGAAAGCATTTGGTTACACTTTTAGCAACGAGAAGGAAGTCATCGATTACATCACAACCATGGTCCCTCTACTTTGCCTGTCTGTCATACTGGACAGTATGTACGGGGTCCTTTCAGGTTGTTTGCCTTAACTTTCTGGCGCTACCAATAAGCACTTGAGTTCTTTCGTGTTTCAACCTGATGTAATATGTTTTGTGAATGGATGAATCAGGTATTGTTTGTGGAACTGGGTGGCAGCACATAGGGGCTTGGGTAAACCTTGGAGCATTTTATCTTTGTGGAATCCCCAGTGCTATCGCATTGGCTTTCTGGTTGCAGCTAAGAGGAAGAGGCCTTTGGATTGGAATACAAGTTGGTGCTTTTGGGCAAGTCAGTCTGCTCTCTTTAGTAACAATTTGTGCAAATTGGGAGAAGCAGGTATGCTCAACCCTTAGTTTCCTGATAATGTTGATCTTCGCCGTAATTTTCAGAGTTCTCGTGTTTGCTTGCCTAGTAGTTAGAGCGAAGATAAAGGTATAGTGAATAGTGTCAGTTAAAGGTAAAAATATGATTTTTCGTTAAAAATGAACAGTACTGGGAGTATTTCGTTAAAACTCCCTATTTTTATCTTGTGATTACCATTTTAATCCATTTGCTTAAGCATGACATCAAATTCCGGTTTGTTAATTACGAGGACCCTTATGTCGGTATTCTGTGTTCCAGGCAAGCAACGCAAGGGAGAGGATATTTGAGGGAAGGCCCCCAGAAGTTAATGGCTTGTGCGACAAGGCAGACAGTAGTGAGTGTTGATGAGCACAATCCTCTCTATCTGAGAGAGATTAGCTTATCATTCTTATGAAACTCAAAAATTTCGTAATAACAAGTTTGGATGCTTGTGGCATTCCGTCTTGATTACGTGCAAGTGAGAGAGATTGGACGAGTTCTTGACTCCAACATGGTACCCCGATAACAATGCGGTTTCTGCAGACAATGTTAAAAGCAGAATGCAGGTGGCAAGTCTACTGAAATATAATGCAGTAAAATGACAATAGAAGACATTTCATACACCCCAAACACCCTCCATCTCTCTCGATCCGTGTTCTCCCTAAACCCTGTTGGAAATATTGGCAATACGGATGCTACTTTTCCTACAACAAATCACATAAAATAAATTTTAGTAAATGATCATTTATGTTGACATGGTAAACCATATAAAAATAATGAAACAACAACGAAATACTTATCTTTGGTAGGTAGAGAATGCTCTTCGTTGATCCTTGATTAGAACAAGATTTTAGGTTGAGGCGTGTAAGTTCACTGTCCTTAAGAGTAGATTTCGCCTCTTTAAGACTAGGTCTTGGTGTAGTAGGTTATGGCACCCTACCCTCCAGAATCTAACAACCTATGATCCGTGTAAGCGTACACTCACAATACTTGAATTGGATGAACAACCCAATTTTTCCTTTAGTATAAAAGTGAACAATGAAAGATAAGGATTGAAGACTTAGAGAAGTGAAAAGGGCAGAAGATTGGAGCTCTATATTTCTCATCTTTTTATTTACGCAATAGTAGTGTATACATAGGCATAATCACAAAAGGACGTTGGCTAAATGATGTGAATTCAAAGAGCATAATTGCACAATCAAACGCTAACATTATAAACCCCTTTTAAAGCATCAGTTTTGGTTTTACAAAAAAAAAAAAAAAAAAAACCTGAAATTAGGACTTTACAACAAATTGAATAGTATTAAGTGATATTTCCTACTTTTAAGAGGAAGTAATATATCTAGATTTAGATTAAAGCAAGTGGTAAGGTATGGTCTTTCAATGGAGCTAGTTCAAAGACCTTCAAGATATAAGTGGTGATTTGTTATTCGAAGATAAAATTTTATTGCAATTAGTGCGGGATACTTTTTCTTTTCGATCAAGTTGAAATCTCAGACAATGTTTTATCCAGGCCTAAATAAAGATACCATATCCTTGTATTGTACTTATTCATTTACCTCATCAACGAATATCATACTTTTCCTAAAAAAGTGATGGATAGGTTTCGTGGTTAAGTTGTGAGAAAGCACACCAACGGGTTGAACGGGTTCCACACACACAAGTCGGTATTCCCAATATTCCCCCACTTTAGCCACCCAGAAGCAACGGGAATGGAGTTTTACTAAAAGATATCGACAATATGTGTGTGTGCGCCGTATACCTCCAGTAAATGGCTCTCCTCTTGGTCAATGTGGGACTCCAAATTGGCTCTCATCAAAGTCACGAAACACTAACAGTTTTCCTATTCAACTCACTACGTCTTTAGTTTTAACTATTCTCTCTCCCCCTAAGTTTCCTTGTTATCCTAGATTTAGTTTACTTATCTAATTAAGATTGGTCTAACGTATTCATTTTCACTTGTGTGAGGTGTAAGGTCTTAGATTCAATTCTCGTCAAAAACGAATTTGAACTACATTATTGTTAACCAAAACTCAGTCCAACCCTTTCCCTTAATATAAATAAAATCGTTTGCTAAAAAAAAAAAAAAAATCATACGCAATTACAAAATTAAATAAATAAAAATAAAAGCTCATTGCCATAACGGGCCGAAGGTCATTTAGCCCAATACAAAGACGAGACGTCGTCGATTAACGGAACTGGCTGTTAATCGCGTTACCCTATTGGCACTTGGCGGCAGAAGATTTTCCCCTCCACAAAACCCCAAAACCTCTGAGAATTTTGAGAACCCCGCTGCTGCAGCTGCAATTCCTTCCGTCAAACGCCGAGCGATGGGCCGAGCCGAGAGAGACCAACTGACTCGAACTCTCAATCACCACCTCAACACCGTCCACGAGACCTTCCAGGTTCAATCTCTCTCAGTCTCTAGAAATTCAATCTTTCCTTTTTTTTTTCTTTTTTTTTTTATGGTTTAAATTTTATTTTATTTTATGGTTTTGTTTATTGAATTGGATGAAATCAGGTGTTGGATCAAACGGCACCTTCAACACTTGAGAAGGTGAGCTGGGTGGAGGTCACAAAGATGGGCGATCAAGTCTCCAAACAAGCTACCATTTGTAATTCCTATCAATCTTCAATTTTTATTTTTCTTGCTTTTATTTTATTTTAGTTTTTTTTTTTTTAATCATCTGTGTCCACTGCTAATATCTTGGTATAGTTAATTCGAAAATGTGTCCTTTCGAATGGCAAAATCTGGAAAATTTATAGAAGGAATTCTGATTTCACCTTTCTGGACTTTACAAATAGGGTAATGATAGGGAGACTAAATTTTGGAAAATAAAGGACATGGAAGTTGATGATTGGTTTATTACTTAAGCGTTGATTAATGTAATTAATCCTATTGGTGACATATCATTTAGTTTGCAAATTTAGTCTCCCTACTCCCTAGCATTACCCTTACAAATATGCTTCTGTAACTCAACAACTTTTCCATATTCTTCAATGTGCCTTGAGTGATCACGTACTCGGAAAAAAGGCGCGATGGAGATCTGACTTATATGGTTTTTGTCTATCTATGTTTCGATTTGTGATTTGGTTGTATAGTTTCTTCTTCTCCTCTGTTGCATAATGCCTGATGTTCAAGTGACTATATGTGACTTGATAATGCAGTTGGAATGCTTTGGACCGGTGGAGAAACACCGCAAGTTAGAGCACTTGAAGAAAACATGGTTTCCTACTTCAATACCCTGCAAGGTTTTCTTCTGCTTTCACATGGCAGTACAGTGGGTGCAGGTCCTACGCTGGCTTCTTGTGTCCATACGTCTGTAAAGCAAGTTGTTGACACCAGTTTTAAGCTGTGGAAGGAATCTATCTCTTTGTATGGTAATCTCTCTCTTTCTCTCTCTCTGTCCCCCCTCCAAACCATACATTGTTTCTGTAGCATTTCTTGTTCTTGAATACTCCATGCTTGTATTTTTGTTGAAATCACGTACACACGGTCATTGGTGTATGACTTCAAAGTGACCATGAACTTCAGCTTCTAGAGTTAGCTTTCGTGTAGATCATTGACATCAAATTTTGGAGGCTAATGCTGATTAATAACCGTTAGAGTCTACGTGATTGCATATTATGGTAGTTGGGAGTGCAATTGTCTTGGCTAAAGATTTGACGACTACTTTAGCTAGTAGGAACCTTATCTTCACATGGAACATACACTTGCAGGAGCACGGAATAAAGATGGGAAACTCTCAATTCCACAGTGGGTCGGTGCAGTATGGGAAGCGTGTTCTGCTCTCAAAATGACACCTGCTACAAATATTACAGCAATTGGGCGAGCAATGACAAAGGTTGCAGTTTCGGTGAAGGATGTTCTTCGTGAGATGAAGGAGCTTAAGCCAGCTTCCTCTGACCCGACAGATGAATCCTCTATTGAGCCTTCTACTGAAGCAGAGATTGAACCCGATGATGATGAAATTTTAAGTGATGGTGATCTGGGCAATGACTTGTCACCTGAAGAGATGAGGGTTTCTCAATTGGCAATTGCCGTTGTGTCAGAGGCTCTTGTGGTAATAAAGGAACTAATTCGCACCATCAGCGGTTTGCTTAAACTGGAAAACCCAAATGGCAGCAGTAATCTTGTGGATTCCTTGGAGAAATTGTTGAAAATGTGTGAAGAAATCGGAATACAAATGGACGAGCTTGGAGCTTGTTTATACCCCCCACAAGAGGTTCCCGCTATCAAGGCAGCATCCGAGAAAATCTCCAGTTTTGTTGATGATATGCAATCCGAATTACAGAATCTTAACGGAAATCTGGAAGCTTTTAGTCAGGCGTGCAATTGTTTGAAGAGTTCATTGACACAGCTCGAATCTGAAGTGGCCTCTCCTAACACTGTTGATTTAGAAACCAGTGTGCAGAATATTGATTTGAACAGTTAGGCGAGAGCGTGAGAGATGAAATTGATTTTGCAGAGCTTTGTAAGTCTTTGTTTTCGAGAAGAAAATATATCTTGTTTCGACATTTGAATTCAAGTTTAGAATCAACCCTCGTTCTATATAAGATCGCGTTTATGTTACACGTTGCAAATGTAAAGATCCTTACAAACACTGTATGCGCGATACTGCAAATAAATTTCATGCGTTTAATAGGGTTCACCGGCCAGTAAGCTTAACCACCCAGGCACCCCCTAAGTAAAGACCGAGGAGGGGTGCTGCCAGAAGAACCTGAGTGAGTGGATCCGTTGACGGGGTAACCACAGCAGCTGCCACAACAGCGCCAACCACAACATACCTCCAAACTGATAGCATTTGGTCTCCTGATACCAGACCGACTTGTCCAAGGAGAAATTGTATAACCGGAACCTAGAATAAGATGAAAGGTAATTTGTTAACGGAGCTTCTACTGAGAGATCCACTTCAATGCATGCATTTTAGGGGCACAAACCAACAGTCAATTTCGGTTAAGAAAACTTGAGAGGAGAGTCGTTACCTGGAAAGACAAGCCTGTGCTGAACATGAGAACAAGTACGAACTCAAAGTATTGATCGATGGACCATAAAGATTCCACAACACCTTCTGCATACGTAACAAAAAAGTTCAAGGCTGCTGGTGTCAACACCATATAGGAGAAGGTGATACCGGCATAGAAAAGAACCGATGAGCCTAAAACAATTGGCCCCAGAAATTTTCTCTCGTCTCTCGTTAATCCTGGAAGAACAAAGGCTATAAGCTCATACAGAATGATGGGGCTCCCCAAGAGAAGGCCGCAATATCCTGATACCTGCGGTAAACAATCAAAAGAACTTTCTTGTCACAGTGATTTACTTCTGAAATAACCAAATGAAAACACGAAAAAAAGGAGCAAGAGGTAATATTCTCATTTAAGACTGAGATTATTATGCGAAATACTAATCATAAAGTCCCTACAACACTTCATTACACTTCTGCAATAGCTAGCCGGACTGATTTGCACTTCAGGTAAACAAAATCTTAAATGCAGCAATCATTTCAAGGACGGGATAGATATTCACCGAGTCTAACCTTTAAAGTAGTAAAGAAAAACTCGCCAGGAGCTAGCTGCAGGAACTTTACACCTTGTTCTTTAACCGGAGCTTCAAGAAATACTATAAGGTCTTTAGAATATGCAAAGCACCCCACCATAGAAACGCCAACCGCTATAACTGATATAAAAAGTCTCTGACGCAGCTCTTCCAGATGATCGAATAAGGTCATCTCTTTATCATCCGGGAGGAGCTCTTGACTAGGATACAGAAAATTGGAAATCGAACTTCCTCCATTGTCTTCTTTCACTCCATCAACCAAATCTATATTGTACATCAAAATGGCATGTCAAACTTCTAACTGAAGACATTAACGCGTACTTTCTCAAGGCAAGATCTAAATTGTGATAAGCGAGTAAATTTATATGCTTTTACAGAAGCAAAACCTGTACAAACAAATTGTTTTCGAAAAAGGTCCAAATTACACTAGGAGCTAAAGAAACTCGGTTTCTTTTCTGTAGTAGCAAAAGCACTTTCTTCCACTCAATCAAACGCACTTCTAACTACATTTGGAAGAAAAACTTAGAAGTCAAGCGCTTTCTAGAGGTGCTTCTCAGGAAGCACTTCCAATTGCTTTTCCAACAAGCACTGGATGTTTCGTAAAAAGTTCAATATGTTTCTAAGATAAGCACTTCTAGCAAAGTGCTTCCTGCCAGCAAAATGCTTACCGGGGTTAATTACAAATTACTTCTTGAATCAGTACCAGACAATTATTATACTTAACGGATATTACAGAGCTCCCAAATCAGATTTAAGGTATAATTTGCTTCTAAACATGCTCAAATTACTCAGATTAGCAAAGAATCAAAAGCACTAGAATTACTAACAATTGTAAGAAAATCCATGTTTAGCCTCTTATTAACTTAATAACAAAATTCAGTGAAAAAAAATTCACAAATTGTGGATGTTGAGTGTTACCAGTAGAAGGCCTCTCCTCGACGGCGGACCCAACCCCAGGCCCAGCGCCAAAATCCTGCTGCTTCTCTCTCAAATCATCATCAACAGCGCAGCAAACTACGTCACCGCGGAGGCTCCTCCGGATCCGCAGAAGACTGAGCTCCGGTCTCGGCCTCCTCGAGTGGTGGACTCGAACGGAACCCAGCTGGTTTCTGATTGATCCCCGCCGATCGAAGCAATTGCGGGTGCGATTCCGGACGAAGTTCAAGTTGGAAATGGAAGCACAACTGGTGCTTCCCATCTCTCCTCCGACGCTTCCAACTGCAAGTTCGCTGCTTCTTCTTCTTCCTCTGGTTCTTCTGAACGACGTATGAATGCGAATGACTGGTGGGTGCTTCTTTCTTCGGCTCGTCGGGACGATATTTTTGGAATCGCAGCCAAAGACAATGGCGCATCGTAGCGGGTTCTCTATTTGTTTTCTACTATGCGCCGATGACGTAATGTGCGGCGTAGAATGGGCCTTACAAGCACTTTCCCAGTTGCAATTTCGGCCCACCGAAAAGGTTCAGTTCGGCCCATAGTTAACTTGGGCCTTCGGTCTTAGGTGGGGCACATGTTGGTACTGTATAAACCGACTGCGCATTCCTTCCCGCCCTTTCTCTCTCGTCTCATTTGTTCCCGCTCTGAGCTTGCTTCGAGAAATGGCGCGGGAAAATCCGGCGGAGAAAGCCCTATGTCTGCTCCGGAGCCGTCTCTGCGACCCAAATTTCTCTTTCAAAGCTCTCTCTCACTCCGACGACTCAAACTACAGGTCCCCAATTTCCTTCAAATCACACGCTTCGACCCTAATTTCAATTTTTAAAAATAAAAAATTGGGGGCTTTTTGGCTTTGATTTTCTTAATTTTTTTATATTGTTTTTGCAGCAAGTTGAAATTTTTAGTTTCGAGTTCGATCACTGAGGCCTGCAACAACTCCATTTTGCTTCTGGGTCCCCGTGGTTCCGGAAAAATTGCTGTATGCCCCCCAAATTTTCCATTGTAGTTCCTCTTCAATCCTCTTATAATTGTAATATAAATATACAGTTGATTTTATTATTCTACTCGTGTTTTAGGTATTGGAGCTTGTGTTCAGCGATTTATTACAAGAATTTCCTGATATGATTTCAGTGGTATGCTTGCATTTTTCACTTTTATTCTCTATAATTTCTTTGCATTTTCCTGCTTTTTTTTTTTTAATCCCGTTTGAATGTTTATTTGCAATTTAATTTGGAGTGGAAATTGTGCTGCAGATTAGGTTGAGTGGCCTTTTACATAGCAGTGACAACTGCGCATTCAAGGTTGATGATTCTGTCTACTTTTCTTTTTATTTTTTCGGGTATGGGGTTGAAATTGTGATGAATCATTCAGGAATCCTAGATGGTAACATTATGTTTTTCTTTGTTTAATATGGTTGTTGGTCATTCAGGAAATCGCTAGGCAGCTATGCGTGGAGCATCAGTTGGTGTTCTCGAGAATGGTAACGTGCATAGTTTTATCTGAAACCACTTTTGAAGCATTGTACTTTTGAAAACTTATGGTTTCTTGATGTTGTGATCATTTTTGTAGGCATCGTTTGATGATAACTCTCAGTTTATGATAGCCATGTTAAGGTGCGTATAAAGTTTCCGTGGTGCGATTCTTGTCAAATGGATTAGAGGTTCTGACAGATCTGTTTCTCTGCTAATTAGGGAGTGTGGATTAGCGCATAAAACAATTATTTTTGTGTTGGATGAGTTTGACTTGTTTGCTCTGGTAAGACCTCATCTTCCTTTTCCTGTTTGTTTTTCAATTCTGCAGCCTTGCTCTTTTGACATTCATGATTTATCTTTGGCTTCTTCGTTCTTTGAAACTAGTGAAGATTTGTGAAAAGCAATTAGTTAACATGTAAAAACTTGTGAATCTTATCTCGGGCTGCATAGTTACACTGGAAATCGTAGGAAAGTTTATCCTTTCATAAGGAGTAATTTAAGTCTTTTATTGAAGAAGAGTACGCGCAGACTGAAACATAAAGAACAAGCACACTCTTCGGTCTACTGAAACTAAATGTTGGAAGAATGTCAATGAAAATGTAATTATAACCTAGAGAAAATATATCTTGTACTTTTTTCTCTCTACTGGAGCTTTCATGAAAGGGTTTTGCTTGATAAGAGCTCAAATGAGCATACTTGTTTTCTCAAAATTGACTCTGGTTGGGTGCTTTTGGTTGAAGTATCAACTATAAATATTAAGACAAGACGTCATTTGGTATGTGAATATTATGCAACATATAAGATGTAAGAAATGTATGACTTACACGCTAAACCTACGCATACCTTAAAGAGTTTCTTGTTGGTTACTCACGGGAATATGTTATGAGTCTCAACTGATATGAATTTTGACCCATGTCGCATCTCTGCAAGTTGTGCAACTCATGCGGTGCAAATGCCTTTTTGAGTTCTTAAATTCACGCTGTCTTTATAGAATAATAATAAAGAACCATTGACTCAATATTTCTTTTTCATTTATGGTTCCTTACAGGGAAAGCAGAGATTGCTTTATAGTTTACTTGATGCAATGCAGTCAGTTACATCTCAAGCTGTTGTCATTGGTGTGAGTTCGCGACTGGTATGTTGCTTTAAAGTTGCCGTGATCTTTTCCTTGTTAACTTTTGTTGCCATAACTGTGAATGCCTAGGTTTTAATGTTAGCATATGGATTAGTTGCATCAAAGTTGAGAAGAAATCTTCATGCAGGATGCTGATATGCTTTTGGACAAAAGAGTAAGATCTCGTTTTTCACATAGAAAGCTTTTGTTTCTTCCTCCTGCTTATGAAGACATACAACGGTAAAGTTATTAACTTATGGCTTGGGTGCAGTTATTGTTTCTTCCCAAATATTGACACTTCCAATATAGTAGTTGCTTTTCTGATTTTCTTAATTTCCAAACGAGGCAGATTGTTGGAGCACATTTTACTATTGCCAGCAGATTCAAGCTTTCCACCAGACTATGCTGTTGCATTCAATGCAAAACTTCAAGTATCCTTTCCGGACTATGTCTTTTAATGAGATAATATAGAATATTCATCTAAAACAATTTTTCATTCTATAGTATTCTAGCAGATCAGATCCTTCAGCTTGTAAAGTCCTTGACATTTTACAGACTATATTGGCTGATGAGAGATTCAAAGAGATTATTAATACATATCTCAATCTTGATTCAACCGTCAAACATTTGTTAAGATATCTGTAAGTTTTTTCTTTTGAATGTGAGAGAATTGAATGAACGTATTGCTTTTAGTGTTCATCATTCGTCGTATACTAAAGTTACTCGTTGTGGACCATGGTACTAGATTCCGCGCTGTTTCTGATATGGATTTAGAATCTGGAATGCTGTCGCTAGAAAACTTCAAAACTGCACTTTCAAATATCCAAAGGCATCCAAAGTTGGAATGCATAAAAGGTCTGAGAATTTATATCTTTTTTTTGTTGGACTTCATTATCTGCATTCTTTGTTCCTCCCATATCCATCATTTCTGCCTGCCAAAGACTTGTGTATATAACTATGAAGCGAAGCAAAGCCATGACGTATTGTTTCCTGTCTTCTTCTTTTCTCCTTTTTGTTTCTTATGAAAATTGACTATTTAAGCAGATTGCTCTGTATTGGAACTTTACATTCTGGTATGCATGAAGAGGTTGGAAGTTAAAGAGCAGAACTCATACAATTTCAACGCTGTAATGAAAGGTGAATATGTGATTCTTGTCTTTCTAAGTCCTATTATTAAGTTTTCGCTTACATGTTTGGCATGTCTGGCAGAGTACAAAAGCATACACGATTCGGTCAAGACAGCTGACTATTTTGCAAGAAATGTTTGCTTACGGGTACGCTTAGCTCCTTGCTAAAATTGTGTTATAACAAATCTTATTGTTGTGTTACAGTTTAGCAGAACATTTTCATTTTTCACTTCTGCAGGCATTCGAACACCTTCTACAACGTGAACTAATTGGGTTTGCAGACAACAGAGGACAGAATCATTCCATTGAATTCAGTCCTGTAAAACTATTAATCTCTTCCCATGAACTACATCAGGGGATGAAATCATACAGTTCCTGTCCTGTAAGTCACTACAACAAAACTCTTTTTTTTTTTTTTGGATAAAATGGATCAAAAGCTCAACTGAAACCGATCTTTCGAGGAATTTAATCACAATGTAGGAAAAGTTTTTAACATGTATCAGAACTTTTTGTTAGGTTTTATGTCATCGTCATCGATCTTAATGACGAAAATAACGTGTACCAGACCACTTGGATTTCATGAGTTGTTGTTTGTGTTGTTGACAGGCAATTCTTCAACAATTAATGGATCGTCAAAAGTAGAGTTGCTGAAGGGAGCTGCTTCATGTGCTTCATGTGTATCATAATCACAAGACGTGGTGTAATCTCTAGCATTTGTTTCATTTGATCTTGCTTGTGTATCAGTATAAATAATTTATTTATGTAAAAGCATTATTGCTTTCTATCATTGCAATAAAGCGCGATATGTAGTTATTATGGAACGCTAAAGTAGGGAGTATGACTGGAGTACAACTTTTTTAAAGAGCTCCTAACATAATGTTTTGATAATTTTAACTACAACTTTGCTATAAAATAGAGCGTGATTGGAGATACTCTACAGTCTAACATAATTTAGGAAATGCTATCGATTTTTTTAATCAGACCTCGTTATTTTTTTGAGCTCTCCTTCTCATCATTTAATGTTGCAGGATTCATTTTATCTATTTGATTAACGTTTTCAAAATTTGAGTCTTCAACAGTATTACGTGTTTCATTAAAAAAAAAAAAAAAACATGATTCGTCTAAATAATTTTGAATTTAATTGATTTTTTGTCATTGATCTTTGAACTGTGAATTAAAAAAATAAACAGTTTTGGATCATAGAGTAAAACCTAACAGTAAACTTGAAATTCGGATTACGAAGTCCAGTGTTTTGGTTTGGGCTCGGGTCCGCAATACAATAGCCACCATCACCATGGCTGCTTCCACACCTTTACCCAAACTCACTTCGATCTGAGCCGCCCATCAACCGTCGAGTTCAATCGAAACTCAAAACCCAAAACCCCTCTCTCTGTGCGATCCTCCCCCACCGGATGAGTCGCCTCTGCACTCAATGACCCTCTGCGCCAGAGCTTCAAAAGCTTTAGCCGCCACTGCCTCCTCCGCCTCCACCTCCGCTGTACACCACCGTCCTCTCAAGGTACGCCATTTCTTCGCCCTCTCTGGGTCTTTCCACAACTGCTCCTCAATTACTTCTCTACCCACCACAGCTTTCTCCGAAGCCCATTACCGGGACCTTATTTTCGACACCATTGACGAAAAGCCCTGGGCTTTTTGCAACTCCAAGTGGGTCTCCGATCGTTTCCAAGCTGTTATTGTCGACCCCGACTTGTTTGTTCGAGTCCTTGTCGAGATTAGGACCCGACCCAGAATCGCTCTGAGGTTTTTCCGATGGGTCGAGGGCCAACCGGGTTTTAAAAGATCCGAGTTTGCGTTCTGTGTGATTCTTGAGATTCTGGCTCACGACAATTTGATGAGGCCGGCGCATTGGGTTATGGAGAGGGTGATTAGTGTAAATATGCATGGGATTGTGGATGTTTTGATTAATGAGTATGTGTTTTCGGAGGTCTCGTTGAAGCTTCTCGATCTCTTGTTCTGGGTTTATACAAAAAAATCGATGCTTGAGCAATGTCTCTGGATTTTCGATAAGATGGTTCGAAACCGGTTGTTGCCAGACGTGAAGAACTGCAATAGGGTTCTTAGGATACTTAGAAATAAACACCTTGTGACTAGAGCTAAAGAGGTTTACAGAATGATGGGCGAGGCTGGGATTAAGCCGACGATTGTTACCTATAATACTATGTTGGATTCATTCTGCAAGGAAGGAGAAGTGCAACAAGCACTTGACCTTTTGTCAGAGATGCAAAAGATAGAGTGTTTTCCGAACGATGTAACGTATAATGTGTTGATCAATGGGCTGTCAAAGAAAGGGGAGCTGGAGCAGGCCAAGGGACTGATCAAGGAAATGATGAAGTCTGGATTGAGGATTACAGCATTTACTTATAACCCTTTGATTTGTGGGTATTGCAACAAAGGACTGCTTGAAGAGGCATTATGTCTTGAGAAAGAAATGGTAATTAGAGGAGTGAATCCCACCGTGGCCACTTATAATTCGTTAATGTATGGACTTTGCAAGCGGGGAAGAGTGACTGATGCCAGGGAACAGTTTTGCAATATGTTAAAGAGAAATGTAAGGCCGGATATAGTTTCATACAACACTCTAATATACGGGTATTGTAGATTAGGGAATTTGGGGGATGCTTTCAGATTGTTTGATGAGTTGAGGCATAGGGCTTTCACTCCTACTGTCGTCACCTATAACACACTTATGGATGGTCTTTGCAGATCAGGAGACGTGGCTGTTGCTCGACAGCTTAAAAATGAAATGACCAATCAAGGAACTTGCCCTGATGTTTTTACATATACCATCTTGGTAAATGGATCTTGCAAGGCGGGAAACTTATCGATGGCCAAGGAGTTATTTGATGAGATGTTGCATAGAGGAGTGGAGCCGGACCGATTTGCTTACAATACTCGAATAGTGGGTGAATTGACGCTTGGTGACCCTTCCAAGGCATTTAGCATGCAAGAAGAAATACTAGCAGGGGGTTTCCCTCCTGATTTGTTCACATACAATATTTTTGTGAATGGGATTTGTAAATTGGGCAATTTGGATGAAGCATATACCTTGTTGCAGAAAATGGTACGTGATGGTATCGTTCCAGACCATATAACTTATACTAGCATCATTCACGCTCACCTGGTGAGTGGCCAACTGATGAAGGCAAGAGAGGTGTTCTATGAGATGCTTAGCAAAGGTTTGTCTCCTTCGGTGATAACTTACACAGTGTTGATTCATGCACACGCGGCTAAGGGAAGACTAGAACTGGCATATATGTACTTTTCAGATATGCAAGAGAAGTGTATTTTGCCAAATGTGGTCACCTACAATGCGCTGATAAATGGTCTTTGTAAAGTGATGAGAATGGATCAGGCTTACGAGTCGTTTACTGAGATGGAGGAGAAAGGAATAGCTCCAAATAAGTATACATACACTATTCTAATAAATGAGAACTGCAACATAGGCAACTGGAAGGAGGCTTTGAGGTTGTATAAACAGATGCTTGACAGAGAGATCGAGCCTGATTCTTGTACACACAGTGCACTTTTTAAGCATCTAGACAAAGACTATCAGTTGCGGGCAGTTCGGTACCTTGAGAATTTAATTTCAAGCTAGTGAAGGAGCTGCTCGTTTAAAGTATTGATGAGGCTATTGGTGGCGTTCTAGGTTTCTCAGCTGACTATTCAAAGCGAGGCATGAGATATTAAGAGGGATTTCTCAGCTCCGAGAGAACTCTGTTGTGCTAACCACCAAATTCCTTTGAGTTATACTGCGAGTAAGATATCTCCTTTCAACTTTCGCTTCAACATAGCAAATTCTCAAACTTTTAATATTCTTCTTGGCTTGACAGCTTTCCCGGTTCAATGTTTTACAGGTCACTTGCTAAATAGGGTTGCTGATGGTGATTGGTGAGTTTGGCAAACCTGTAACTTGAAAGGTTGAGTCCATATTTACCAGATTTTTGTGCTGTTGCCAACTTTATAAGAATATACTCAAAATCAATTGTTGAATTGGATTATTGATTAGTTATCAGAAACCATTTTTTCGGAAGAGTCAACATCAGAGTGTACAGATAAAACTCTCAGTGTATCATATTGTTCCAAATAAAACTTCTGACATGATTATTGGTTCATTCTTTTCCTTCTTATTTTGTTTCATGAGGTAATAGGAAGGATGGAAGTGCTGCCATGTTCTGTATTGTTGCAACGAATGTGGTTTTTGTCCAGTTTAAAATCTGATGTATTACTTTTTGTTTTTAACAGAGTTGTATTTAATACTGAGCAGATAATGAAAATTTAACTTCTTCTAGTTTATCCAATTCAGCTCGAAATATCGTTAATGTTCCTGTAGCGTTATCTTGGACAGCCTTCCTGTAACCATTATGAAATGTAGGTTCCTGTGATTCAAGAACTTTAACAGTACGGAAAGACTTTTTTCCAGAGGACATGCATGTTTCAGTTTTGTTCACGTTTGCCTGTCTCTTCAATTATTTCCAGAGGCGTAAAATGTGGCGAGTAGAACTTCAACTTGAAACATAACGGCCGCTACATTCGTTACCCTTCCAGGCAGAAATGAACACAGGATTCGTGTTGGTCTGCATCTCCTCGGTTGCTGCATGAGGTGCGTGTGTGGTGACTGAAAGAAAATTTATCTGTAGATGTTGGCCAAGGAAGCCACAGAGTCCCACTTGCACACATTCACTTCTAATTTATAATCGCCCCTTTTGTTCTTTCTGATGAGCCCACTTGTTAGCAACGTGGGACAGAAGAATGTTGTTTATATGGTAATTAGTAATTAATTACGCATTAATCTCGAAGAGCAACATGTCTAAAAGTCCAAACATTCGTTCAACCCGATGCTTAGCATAATCAGACCAAGGGAAAACAACTGCATAATCATGGTAAACATCGGTCGTGCTTAGTTTTACTAATTGTTTTAACAGAAGAGTCTACTGCTTGTCACATTATGTTTGATGGACACATTCCTTAATTCTCCCTTTGGCTTTGCTTGTTTGTTCCCTTCGTATGCAATGCAAGGCATCCCCACCCTCATCTCCCTAACTCTTGCCTGTTCGTCGTCGTTGCAGGTCAAACTTTGCTTGGGCGTAAAGAAACAGAGCAATTTCCCGACTTTGCTGATGTTGAAATCCCCGCGTTGAATGACACCGACGTGTTAGAATTTTTCCAGAACTTAGATGCGGAAAAAGGAAAGGATCCTCTCTAGATTCCTTCCACCTAATCCTCCTCATCAAACAATACAGTTCCTTGAAATTTGATCAAACAGCTAAAATTATTATAACTTTTAGAGTGGGCCCTGTTTTTAGCCGTTAGATCAAACTTTAAGGGTCCGAATTGTTTGATGAGGAGGATTAGGTGGAAGGGATCCAAAGAGAATCCCTTTCCGCAGAAAAATACTGATAAGAGTTTGAGTTCACACTGTAACCTGGCATTGAGGAATACGTGGACGGTGGACCCCAAGAATCAACTTCTTGAGGCAGTGAAAAATTATGCACTGCTCGTCTTGTGCTAGTTTTCTGTATTACAGCAGCAGCATTGTGGATTTTTTTTTCATTGGATAACGGAAGACCTAGAAAGATTCTGAAAGAGACTATAAGAAAAGATATGGAGTATTTAGAGTTAACGAAAACTTGGCGCAAAACTTAACACAATAGTATTCTAAGATTCATATAGCTAACCTTACCTAGTGAGATAAGGCTTGATTGTGGTTTTATTCTCTTTCATCGGATGTAACTTTAGAATGGTAAATGTAAATTTATTCACCATAATTCACCTCCTGCAACAACTAAAGGCATAGCTTGTACTAAACATATGCAATTGTTTTATTTTTATTTTTTGGTCAATATGCAATTGTTTTATTTCACAAAAAGTGAGCAAGAACAAGGGTTGTGTGAGCTTGTGAAAGGACATTTGTAAGTTACTCGGTGCATTACATCCCCATGCCAAGACGCATATTGAGCTTAAAAGCTAAGATACAAATTTTTGTCAGCTTGCTCAAAGCGAACAATGTCTTACTATGCTGAGATGGAAAAAGAGAGCATGCAGAGATCATTTTACGATAATTTTTAATTGTGAAACATCCCAAAACATCAATTTTACATTCTGCCTCGAAGTGTACAAAAACAAAGGTAACCTTCTTCAAGAGCAAGAATCAAAATCAAATCAAAGAAGGCAAGTCTTGGAGAGAAGGAAGAGTTTGGGTTTTCTATATCCAACAGCCAATTGGTTCCCCCAAATGTCCTTTTACTACGGAATGGTTTGGAATGAATTGTTTGTTTGTATTAATCCAATCATGCATTAAATCGTACATTACTACGATAATCACGCTGCTGTCATGCCTTAAAACCGCCACATCCACCTCGCTTTGTATTTTGCATTTTTGTTAATACGAACGATACTATACGTATATGACCAAAAAGACTAACTTTCTCTAAAAAAAACGGTGTCGTTCAGCTAAAAATGCTAAAAAAAATTGCAAGTGCTTTCAAGAAAAGCATTTGGAAGTGCATCGTGAAGAAGCATCCTCATGAAGCTTTTTGCTGTTGTCAAAACACACTTTTAGTGCTTGCAGAAGCACTCTCAAATGGAGACAAACTCACTACATACATAAATAGAAAAGAAGTTGAAGTTTCATCGTAAAACTAATCAACAGTACTAGAAGTAATCTAACTTCTTTTGAGCATATGCCCGATCCTTCAATCTTTCAACATATGAAATCATCCTCGTATTTGCGTGAGTTAAACTCAAAACACCCCCTTCAACTAAGCAAAACCCAAACATCGCTAGACCAACCAATCATGTTCACTTTGTATGTATTTGCATCTCTCTTCCAAAACATGACAAAAACAAAAGAAAAATATGCGACAAAAACATATACACTAACCCGTTTGTCTGCTTTGTGAAATCGATCAAACCTATGTTGTCACAATTCAAAAATTTAGAGCACCAAAAAATCAACCTTCAACACACACAAGGAAATTCTTTGAGATATACAACTCCTTCCTCTTTTGTCCTCTCAAATTTCCTAATTTTTTCCGTCCACAAACTATTTAACCATCTCCTTCCCCATTTCCAAATTTCAACCTTTCTTCTAACTAAAATAAAAAAATAAAATAAAATAAATAATAAATTACCCCCCAGTAAAAAAGGTTTTATGCCATGGCCGCCATCTCTTATCTTGCCTACTTCCCTGTGTGGTGTTCTTCCAGCAGAGATAGCCACGACTCCAATAAGCAAAAGCTGAGAAGCATCAAGATCAACGGAACTTCCACGAAAGCCGCAACCAAAGTTGATATGGCAGCTGGTGTGGCAACCAGAAATGACTTCGTGACTGAGAAGCAGGCTCGACAGAACATTCCGACAACCAAGCAGTCCGTTGATCATTTCCGACAAGGGTCTAGCATCGAAGGCGGCGTGGGGTACAGGCAGAGGGTTGTCATTAGGTCCTATGAGGTCGGCCCGGATAAAACTGCCACACTTGAGAGCATCCACAATCTGCTTCAGGTGACAAAGTAAATTAAGAAAGCTGTTTTTCTTACATGTGATGATTGTGTTAAAATACTGAATTTTTTTGGGTATGATGCAGGAGACGGCATTGAATCATGTTTGGATGTCTGGACTCCTGAGTGATGGATTTGGAGCAACACATGAAATGATGAAGAATGATCTTATTTGGGTTGTTTCAAGAATGCAAGTTCAAGTTGACCAGTATCCAATCTGGTAAGTCCAATCATCGGTTTTCATTGCGTTCGAGCGATATTCTAATCTAATTTAAACCTCATAGCGGGGACTCGAACATGGAGTTGTTCTCTTTTTTTCTATAAACTTTAAAGCTAGGAAGTAGGACTCTTTGTAGCATGAAACAGTTTTAAGTTAAAAAAAAATGTGACAATCACATCCTGCAGGGGAGAGGTACTGGAAATCGACACTTGGGTTCAAGCATCAGGGAAGAATGGTATGAAGCGAGACTGGTGGATCCGAAGCCAAGCTACGGGCCATATTTTCGCCCGTGCGACCAGGTATTGTATAATTTCTTCAAACTTCCAATCACTTTCATGATCTCCTCATGAATGATTTATTTCAGTCTTGTCATTGATTAACCATGGTTGTAATTAATAAAACATGGAACAGCACCTGGGTGATGATGAACCAGAAAACTAGGCGCCTTTCAAAAATGCCAGAGGGAGTGAGGGGTGAGATTGCACCTTGGTTCATTGAGAAGCAGGCAATCCCAGACGATATCCCTGAGAAAATCGTCAAGTTGGACAACAACGCTAAGTATGTCAACAACGATTTGAAGGTAACATTTCGTGTCCAAATTACTCCCACGTTTCAGAGCTACATCCATATATACAGTTAAGACTTGCGAGAATTAAGCATATGCTGAATATGCAATTTTCTTATTACTTGTAGCCCAAGAGAAGTGATTTGGACATGAACCAGCATGTCAACAATGTCAAGTACGTACGATGGATGCTTGAGGTAAATAAAATCTATCTCCCCTCGTTAACAGCATGTTTGGCACTGCTTCTGAAGGGGTTAAAATCTCGGAAGTAGTTCTAAACGGTCACTCAAGTTTCTTTTTACCATAATTAACTCTTAATGACCAATTTAATCTATGTTTTCGACAGACGATTCCTGACAATATTTTGGAGTCTCACCAACTGACTGGAATCACACTAGAATACAGAAAGGAGTGTGGGAGTTCAGATATTGTTCAATCGCTTTGCGATCCAGACAAAGATGGAATGTTGATAGAGGGACTGAAACAAGAGAATCATGACAGTGACACAAGTCTACTGAATGGATTTTCTCTGGGAGCTGGGATTCTTGAGAACAGCGTGTTTTTGGGCTCCTTTGAGAAGCAGCCATTGAGATATACACATCTCCTCCAAACAACTGGGAACCATAAAGATGAAGAGATTGTTCGGGGACGGACTGTTTGGAAGAAAAAACCAGAGCCCTCCCCATTTGCTTCTATGTAGAAAAATTGCATCAAAAAAGAGCTTAGAAGCTTGTCCTCTAAGAAATGGGATGGCCTGAATAGTAAAGGGTATGCTGTGGATTAGGTCCAAGCCCCGGGATCTTTCATTGTTTCGGATCTTGCTAGCTTCGTTGAAGCTGATTAGGTCCAGACGTTGAAGCTGAATAGTAAAGGGTATGCTGTGGATTAGGTCCAGACTTGTAAATGGCGAGTCTCCGAAAATAGGGTAACAAAAAACAAGAAGCATCATGGATTCTATGATGTGTGAAAATAAGTCTAATGTGTGGTCATGGAAGTAAGAAAGTGCTTTAAGCCTAATAGGGTAAAGGGTACAGGGATTTTGATTAAAAGGAGTCATTTCATTTGGGTCTGTAACTTGTACAGCCATTGTCGTAATACTGTTTGTAAATAATAATAGTAAATTCATCACTAAAATTGTTTATAGGAACATACTTTTACTCGTTTCGACTTCCACTCTAGAGAGAAACTACAATAGGATGGACTAATTAAGACAACTCTCAAGCCAGATATAACCAATATGAAGTCAGGTGGTACGAAATATAGATATCACATTTTGCAAGACGTGCCATACAATCGGTACACCTACACAAGTTTTACTCTCGACGAACATTTCCACATATCGAACGAGCAAAGCGGATTGGCAAATTCTACTCCCAAGGAAATTTGACTCAGCTTTTTGCCATGACTCATTTGGTACATTATTACATAGATGAAATATTCATGCAACTAACAATGCTTTAACCCGCAGATGGCGCTTTAACGCAACGACAAAAAGTAATAATACTTATACACCCTGATGCAAATTCGATCACCGCCGATTCCCCTCCTCCTAACATTTAACCCTAACTCTTTTGTCAAAAAAACAAAAATTTAACCCATAAAAATAAAAATAAAAATAAAAAAACTAAACATTAGCATGAAGAAACCGGTCGTTGAACAAGGCTCTCATCCTCTAAAATTTTTGCCAGAAATGGGGGCAAACCAGTAATTTCACGAGCTGCCCAGCTAGAAAAGAATAAATACTCTCTACACAAGGAACTGTGATCCGCTAATCTATAAGAAAATCAGGATGGATGTACAAATTTAATAAAAAGCTGATAAATATTTACAACACGCAAAACCCTTTGAGACGACGAAGCAAATCAAAGAATGATGTACACAATTGTAAATTTATTGCCTCTTTCGCCGTAAACTTTGATGCAGTTGCCATGACCAGATTATCAAAAATATTACGAGGGCCGCTCCGGCGGATGCCCAAAACGTTACCAGCCATAATGGCATTGGTTTAGGATATAATCCTGATCAAAAGCAATAAAAACAAATCACGTAAATTAGCATCTGTCAATCAATGGACGGAGAAATTTCACAAAACCAAGGAACCCGAAGAAAAGAAGGCCATACCATGTCCAAACTTGATGCAAATGAGAAGTTCAATAATGCAAATAGCTACAGAAAGCCAACAAAATGCCCCTACTTTCTTCACTGGTTTACTGCAAATACGGTAGTTGAGCAAAAAGAGTAAGCCGTAAACTACATCACTGCAAATAGTTTCTGAGGAAATGTGGTGTGTGCATGTGTGCATGTGTGTTTGTGTGTGTGTGTGTGAGAGAGAGAGAGAGAGAGAGAGAGAGAGTACCGATCTTGAAGGTATGAATTGTACTCGCGAATTGTTGGAATTGCAATTAGCCACCACAGGATTAACCTATAAACGATCAAGGGGTTCCGGGGAGGAATCCATAGACAGAACTTAAGAAAGAATGTATTAAGCTCTACAGTCATGAATATAATGCAAAGAGTGAGGACTTGAATGAAACGCCATGGATCAAGCAAGGGATGCCACTCGTCCTTGTCCCACTGAGCCGGTGTAAACTGCCCCAGTGTTCGTTTGACCTGAAACCATACAGATTGCATCTCCCAGAATCACACATTGCGAGTAACTACGTACAGAAAACCAATTGCAAATAACAATGTCGAAACCACACTAACTATTTATTATAATTGCAGTAGCTAAAGAAATTTGCCCACGTTATATGATTACTTCCAATTTATTATAACCGTTTCAGTTTAAAAATTCTATAAGCCAATTAGCAAAAATAATGCAATCATGGTCAACCAAAATGTGTAACTGAAACCCAAAACATACTTTTCCAATAATATTCGGCTGACGGCTCAGACCAACCCACTTGTATGTTTTTCCATCAAAGTACCTGACCGTATGCATTCCTGCCCAGATACCTGCAAAGTACCCAAACAGAAAACTCAGGAGGCCACAACAATAATCTCTAGATATTGACTTTTAACTACAAACTTTATTGAAAAAACGATGGTAGATTTGGCAAATGATTACTGCAAATACAAGATCTCATCGTGCCAGTTTTTGCATAATAAGCAACTGGTGGTCTTAAAGTTCTTAGCAAATCGAATAATAAACAGAGATTATGATCAACTGACAAATGGAAATTCAAAAAGATTTAAGTCAAGTGAGTCAATCTATTTGAATCCGAAGAACAGTCTCAAGAGTAAGCAAAAGTTTCAGTATACTACAAGGGAGCTGACAAAGATACATCCCATGCACCACAGCCGTAGCCCCAATGTTTTTACTAAAAATAAAAACAGAACTTTTATTTGCTAATATACCAAAAAGTTAAATAAATGACAGAAAATGGGACAAATAACAGAACTCCTTCGCTAAGATATGCAAGATATTATGCTAAGAGAAGCTCAAAATAATGTAAGAGAATTCTCACCAAACCAGTTGCAGATCAAAATGTCAAGAATGATACTATCCCACCAGCATTCATTGAAGTTTGGTAACATATGGCGGAAGGTAAACTGAACATGCCAAATAAGCTTTCGATTAATATCAAGTCAACCACTCGAGCGTACATAGAATTAGGTATAGGGTCAAGAATCTAACCTCCATCAACTCAAATCCGATCGAAAGCACCCACAGAAGGGGCTGATTACGGATCAATATAGCCTTTCCCCACCATCCAACTATATGAGCCACAACAAATTCATCAAAAAGAGTTTCCTGGGGAGAAAGGAGAAAGAGATATTAAAAGATTCAGACGCTGATACTGTATTAATGTAGATTGATAACATAACGATACATGAGAAACAATTAAAATGGATGGCGTGAAAGAAGATATCATACATAAACATTCTTAAACCTGCTAGTAGGATTTTCAGGCAAATATATGCGACAATCGGCACCATAAGACTTTTCTGGAAGTTCTGTATGAAATCAAGAAATACAAACAACAGATGAATACCTTGATTATGCAGCCTACCTAAGGCATCCCAAATGATTTGAGTATAAAATGCTTTACAAATCTCATACGCATAACAAATTGAATGATAAATCATCCCTTATCAGCTAAAACGCCATATTAAAAATTTATAACAAGGAATCGTGTGACCCATAGTAAGATAAGAAAGGTTAGGTTAGGAACTTATCAGCTAAAGTTCCACATTAATAGATTTGAAAGAAGAAAAAATAATTGCATTACCAACACCAAGATCTGGATGGAGAAACTTCATAAACTGCCGAGCATCATCACGCTTCTGTAAAGTGGGAAACCAAAATTTACTATCACAATACTGAAGACATTAGAACTTCCAACAAACAGACTTTCAGGTTTTATACTTGCATATACCAACATACATACATGTATACACCGAACCAACAAAGAAAAATCTCATTATAATACTATAAAAATAAAAACAGACCTGGAAAAGCAAAAATGTGAGAGAAACAAGGTAAACAACAGCCATTCCATGAACCAAGCGCCAAATTGCGGGATGTGGTCTGATAAGCACCCTGTATGAAACATAATAGAACATAAAGCTAACAATTTCTCACCCGATTACTACTGTGAATACTAGTAGCAAAAGAAGTACTTTCATATAGGAAAAACGAACAAGGAAAAGTAAAACCAATCAAAAAATTTTAATCCCATTCATTACCAAACAACCATACAGTAAAATATTAGCAGAAACATTTTTCTACCATAAAAAATATACAACTAGCTCAATCCAAGAACTTACGTAGATGGGGCTTGCAGCAAGCAATAAGCAAGAAAAACTGCAATCATCGCCCATACACCCCTGCAGGAAAAGAGTCAGCATGGTATTTGTAAAAGGCAAATAAAGAGTATACTGTCAAACTAATCACCAAATTTAACAAATAAGAACTAACCTTTTTACAGATGTAACAACATCTCCAGATGCACTGCTTTCTGGGTCTAGGGATCCACTTACCCAACTGGTACATTTAAACAGACAATAAGCTAAGAAAATGTATTAACCAATTGTTTAATACAAACACAGCTCACAATTTCTTCAACAATGACCAGTCAAGTGTAAAAGGAGACCTAAGGCCTGGGATGTGGTGGGTAAGGCATGCTAATTTGCAACAGTCACTATAATTGCATGAACAAAAATTCATCAAATGATTAGAGAGATACACTGTTAAACCTTAAAAAGAGACTACAAAAACCTAATAACGCCATTTACAAGTGGAAAATAAATTCTGTAAGCCTAATAGAGGGACCTAAAAGCACCATTGCATCAACTATGTCGGTGGTAGAAAATTTGACATGCTAATGCAATCACATAAGCTTGAAATCTAGCAACTCAACTACTTCTATATGACAACTGTAAGAAGAAGAAAATAAAATCCATGAGAATATTACTCGCCCAAAACCATCTGATGCCCCAATAGCTTTGGCAGGGCTTGTAGCAAATAATGCAGAAGACCAGAAGTATTTAGTTTGTGATCCATAAAATAACCTGTAAACCTACTATTTTAAGAGAATCTACTTAGTGGAAAGAGCACTCACATAAGGAAGCATGCGCCAATAAGCAACATTGAAATGGTCCGAGGTTTGTAAGCCCATGCAGTCCATGGATCCAGCTCATCACCTGAATTTGCCTGACTCATGTCACCATTTTCGAGGACATCCTTTCTCCTTACTCTCCTATGACCATTAGGCTCCATCAGCCTTGAGTACAAGGATGCCTACTTGTTCACTACAAATTGTTAAGGTTATTATTTTTGCATGATAAGTATAAATAAACACAAGCTTTTCAAAATGCTATGAAAAGTATATTATTCATGACCCACTTATAACAGATATGCAAGTGGTAGTTTTAGACACATATGCTATCACAGTATCACCACAATACCTCAGCTTTATAAAGATTAAGGGCTCCCTAAGTTTTTTTTTTTTTTTTTCTTGAAAAGAATTCAGCTTTAAAAAGATCATATCATAGAGATTCCACAACCTCCTAAATTGGGTCCTAACTCCTAACACAAGATTACTGTCATTGATGTAACATAAAATCTAAAGCAAAGACCAATAGAGAAAGGTATAATGTCCCGTTCCATAAAGGTCCCATTCCTTGTAGTGTTATGAATGTTACAAAGCAGATATTCGATTCCCACAAAACCATTGAGTCCTACATGTTTGGGAGATAGATTTGACGAAGAAATGGAAAATCTAGTCACACACAATGTGATGCATCTTGCCCTACATAAAGGTACAGTCCCTGCAGGTTGTCCTACAGATTATAAACATCCAGCATCATCCTCTATAAAGTAACTATCCCCTTCCACGCAAAATTTCCCACAAAAATTCTACCACTCCTTTATAGAAATTTACAAAGACAAAGCGGAAATATACAACAATCCTTCAATTAATCAAGTATATAGACCACTTCCACCTACAAAACCATATAAAGTTCAAACTTTTAGGGGTGTGTTTTGGACATAATTGAGCAGGCATCTATAGACTGATTTGCCCAATGTCTTTTTGAGGGTATTTGATTTGGAAAAGCGCATATCTGTTTATATCTAATATTTCAAACTAAAGCAAGCTCATCAACAATTCTTCCCCACACTTAACCCATGTGTGCTTAAGGTCCAAGACTCTCGAATCTAATCCCTACAATAATTATCTATGCTCAAAATTCTTAACCTAGTTTTGCAAACCCAGAAAGCAAAAGAAGTCCTACACATCATTGAATTGAAACGAATTAACAATTATGCACACTGTGCAAGGATCATTAGATTACATTCAACAACACAAACTAAGCTTAATAGTTCACCATAACCGTACCACCGAAATCTAACAAAATCTTATAAGGTATACAAGCACACGCGTACATACAAGATCAAATTTAGCCGCAGACAACACTAGCAAAAAATGCCCATCAAGCAATTTTCGAAATTTACGGCTTTAAAAGCTATCAAACACTGCTTTGATCATGTACTTAACAAGCAGTAAACACACTCAGCAAACGAAATGCAGAAACTCAAATACCCCCTGAGCAGATTTCAACAGAAAAAGTAAATCAGATATCAGTAGCCGAAATCCAGAATCCCCATATCAGTTAACAAGTCATATAATTCAAAGTTAAATCACTGCATGTTGGAACTAATCAAAGATTAAGTGTCAGATACTAAAAACAAAACATGGGTTTTTTCAAGAAATGAAAATTCGTAATTTCGAATGAAAAAGACGAAACGAAAACATAAAAACATAAGATTTATGAAGATACAACATTAAACAAATGAAAAGAACACAGAAAGCGTGTATATATAGTGATATAAAAATACCCAAGTGCGTATATCAGCGTAGAAAGAGTGAAGAGAGAGAAAGGTTGGTCAATAAGGCTATGTATTTTTTTTTTTTGTCAAAGAATAAGGCTATGTATTTGAAGAGGGAGAAATACTTACGTAGAGAAATAAAGAGGCAGTGGCCGTACGAATGGATGACGAGAAGATCGTAGCCGTCGGATCAGAGCTTTTTGGAACTTCGAACAAACAGATAGGGTGTGCGCAGATAGGGAGAGAGAGGAAGTTAAATTATGAAGAGGGAGATAAGCGATGCACTTAAACAGAAAAAGATGTGTATTTAATCAATCCAATCCACGATATGCGAAGCTTTTGCAGTGCCAGAAAGAACCAAAAGTGAGAGAAGAAAAAGATCACTCACTCTCTCTCTCTCACTTCTTTATCTCACAACACAGGTATAGCCTTTCTCTGCAAGAACGGCGAAAAGGCGAAGGATGATGATGGGAGAAAACCCAAAAAAAAAAAATCTGGAAAACCAAATTATAAATATTTATTTGTATTTATATATTTATTTTGCAGAGGAGAGAGAGAGAGAGAGAGAGAGAGAGAGAGAGACAGTGCACGGCGGTCAAAGGGAGATTTGAAGATGTGTCAGCAGAGAAATAAGAGGGGAAGAGATTTTGAAGATGTTTTTATGTTTTTTCAGATGCGGTTGGATTGAGAACTGAGAACTTGAGAGAGATGCCTGATGCAGCTATTAAATAGGCAAGAAAAACGATGCCTTTATGCCGAAAGTACCCCTGGGGATCTTCTTTAATTGCGGTATATTATCATTGATGATCCATTGATTCCTTATTTTTCCCATGTTTTTCATCATGCTTGCCTTTTTCAATTTGACTCCCTTTGATTTTATTTTAGATGCAAGCATATGATGGTAACCTTTTAGATGCAAGGATGTAACGTGGTGAGAAGATGAAAATGAAATGATAGGTAAAAGAATAGGTAAATAGTGTCTAATATCTCTTAGTGCGATGAGAGATCTGAAAACTAACATACGACGTAAACAACTAAAAGAACAAAAATGAACAATCTCACAAGAGAAAGACACTTAGAAACGAGTTTACAACTCAAATATCAATATGGTAATTCCAAAAACTTCCACTTCTTTTATACCTTACAACTACGAGTATTTAGAGCAGCTCCACCCGTTGCATTTGCTCGGGGGAGAGGCTCCTCAAAAGGCCCGAGGCCCGGTGGAACACATCCCAGCCGTGTGGGAGCCCGAGCAGAAGTGAAGCCCGAGCAGGGAGGGAGTCAGTAGCCCACGGGCCTGTTGCCCGAGCCCTTTGAATTTTATATTTTTTTTGTGTCAGGCGTGTGCCCCTCACTCGCGAGTGGGGGCGCGTCGCTGACACAAAAGTCAGAAAAAAAAAAATAATTTGCAGAGCTGTCAGTTACCGTTGGGAAGCCACGTGGCTTCCCACGGTCCGTTCGATCAAAACCCCTTTAAATCAAAGTCGTCCGATCCAAAAAAAAAAAGAAGAAAAAACAGTTTAATAATTAAGAAAAGTTACCGTTGTGACACGTGGCACAATCTGGAGTGTTGGAATTCAAATTTTTTTAAATCCAACGGCAGAGATTAATTATTTGAATAAAATTAAAAAAAAATGTAAAAAATCGGAAAAAAATTGTAAAAATTCTGAAATAATTTGTAAAAAATTCTTTTTACTTTTCTATAAATGACACGTGGCGCAATTTCGAACGAGTTAAAATCTGATCGAAATCTATCGTCAAAGATTCTGAAAAGATAACGACACGTGGCACGATCGTATTGGATAAAAATCTTATCGAAATCCTTCGCTAAATAATTGTTTTTTTTTATAAAATGACACATGGCGCAACGAGAACGATTTAAAAATTCTTATCCGAATTGACAAATAATTTTATTTTGTATTATTTAAACAAACAAAAAAAACTAATATTTTAATTGCTTATTGCCTGGGGGAAGGGCTCCATGGGTGGAGATGCAAATGGCAATTACTGTTCATTTATGGCAATTACTATTCATTTAAGGCAGTTACTGTTCATTAGGGTGGATTGCATAGTGAGTTGCCTGGGGGGAAGGCTCCATGGGTGGAGTTGCTCTTATAGGCTTACAACTTACAATGAGAAATATGAGAAGACAAATGAAATAAAGACTTACAATATAACTCCTAGAAAACTAAAAGATTTCAGATAATCATAAGCCATAAATTTTGAAGCAGGATTCATGCATCATAGCTTCAAAAATGCACGTATTAATTATAATACTTAAATTCCAGCTGCCACTTGTTTAATATAATAATGACATGGGTCCATGGCCTACATCAGTTTAAGAGAATGTATCATTGTGTTCGAGGTTGAATTCTCTATATCGATTACGTTTGAAGAGACCAATAATTTGAACTGTATCATGTATCTGTTACAGTTTAAACTAATTCTAATCAATAGGAATTTGTCTTGTCAACATAAACATGGCAATGTTAGCTTGGAATCCTACTTCGTGCATGATTTGTTGAGTTGGTCTGAAGCACTATATTCTTGGGATTTCATTAAGTTGTCTGGAATTGGATGGTTTCCTTGAGTAGTCTTGAATCTAATGAATCATACTTGTTGAGTTTCATTGAGTGGTTCTGGAACTCTATGTTTTTTAGTTTAACAAAATGGTGAACTACGACTTGCTTGATCCCTTCATCAGAATCGTAGATAGTCTAACCTTTAAGGTTAGATGCAGCCATAAAATAAAATGAAAGGGTACTACGATGTAGTACTAATGGTTTGTATTTAGTCATGTCTTGGGATCAGAGTGTGACACTAGTCGTTAATATTTTGAGAAAGCATGAATGGTCAGAATCTGTTTGCACATGTAATCAATTGATCATAACAGTCGTTACGCAAACATGTGTGACATTGATGATTGATTACATTGGAATTCGTATCTTGTCAGTTAAAACATTGGCAATGCTGATTTTGGTCGTTTCTATTTTGTGGGTCCATGATCCGCTAGCACGTGTAGTCAAATGATCCTAATAGTCGTTATGAAACATTTGTGACATTGATGATTGATTACATTGGAATCCAACGTCATACTGATTTTGGTAGTTCCTATTTATAGATGTACGATTCGCCTGCATATGTACTCAATTGACCATAGTACTTGTTTTGGAATAATTTGTGACATTATTAATTGACTAAATTGTCATTGTACCTTGTAAATAAAAACATCGACAATGCTGATTTTAGTAGTTCTTATTTACTGAGCGCGCGATCCACTTAAACATATAATCGACTGATCATGGCACTCATAATGGAAACATTTGTAACATTAGTGGTCGCATTACTAATTTACTTGTGTATAATCTTAATATGATTGCTTCAAATCCAAAACAATGAAAAACTAAAACTTAGATTGCAATTTGACCAAAACATGTGATATAGAGTAAGACCAAAAGCACTCAATGTCCACTCATTTTCAGATTCGTTTGCACGTGTAGACGACATAATCTGGCACTTGTTAACGAAACATTTTTGACATTGGTGGTTGTGTATGAACTTAATCGATTGCTTTAAATCAAAACAATTATAACTTAATTAAAACATTGGGTTGAAATTTGACCAAAACAAGTGATAAGACGAATAGCACCAAATGTGCACTCATTGCCATTCAATCAGCACACACGGGTTGCTCTCAATGTCGATGTCATGATGAGAAGGGCATTCGGGCACGACACTGCAAAGAGTCATCGACGAGAAAAAGCAGAAGCACTTATGACTCATGAGCCACACAACTCAACAACAACAATAACAAAAGTTTTATCCATTAAGTAGATCGGCTGTATGAATTCAGTGGCGCTCGCTTTTATATCAAGTCTTATGTTAGTTTCGGGTGCTTTATATCTTTTTTGAAAGTCTTTCTAAGTTTCCTAGATCTTTTTCTACTTATTTTACTCAGAGCTACCATCTCACAATGCATTCTTTAACCTGAACATTATATGTCTTCATTTCAGATTAATTGAATTCACAAATCGAATAATCAGACTATCAAAAGGAAAGGGGATCAAATCAAGCAGGAAACAACCGAGAAAAATAGAAGCCCGTGTGACCAAAGAAAGTATGCATTTTCCGTTTAAACAAGTTGGTAATTGTAAAAAGGGTTTATATCACAAATGGTCCCTGAAATTGACCCCATCAATCATGATGGTCCCTGAAATTGAAAATCGATCAATGTAGTCCCTGAATTTTAACCCGCGAATCAATGTCGTCCTTCTGTTAGTGTTCCGTCCAAATTAACTTTAAAAAAAGGTTAGAGAACCAATTTTTCATAGTAAAATGATAAAAAATAACCTTGTTACTTATAATTTTACTTACTACCTCTCTTTTCCTTTTTCCATCTTCACTTTTCTCTCCATTTTTTCATGGATTTGGTGCTAAAACTAAAATAAAAACAAAAAAAAGTGGGAAATTTCTATTTTTTTTAATATCAAGTAAAAAATAATTCTAACTAGGTTAGCTCCATTCCTTTTTTTAAAAGAAATTGGGTTAGCTCCAAAAGCTACTACCAAAGTCCACCTTTGATCATTTATCTTGTAAAAGAAATAGGGTACCACCTTTTTTTTCAAGTAAAATTATAAGTAACATGGTTATTTTTGGTCATTTTACCATAAAAAATTGGTTCTCTAACCTTTTTTTAGTGTTAATATGGACGGAACACTAACAGAAGGACGACATTGATTTGCGGGTTAATATTCAGGGACTACATTGATCGATTTTCAATTTCAGGGACCATCATGATTGATGGGTCATTCAGGGACCATTTGTGATATAAACCCTTGTAAAAAAAAGTTGGTACAGCTTGTATCCTGAAGAATCAAGTGGACGCCTTGTTGAGAATTCGACAGCTCCAGAGCGATACTACCACATAAAAGCATTTGAGAGTTCTATTTAGAAATCACGTCTACTATACTCAAAAGCGTTT
This sequence comes from Cotoneaster glaucophyllus, assembly GCA_036320875.1. Taxonomy (NCBI): domain Eukaryota; kingdom Viridiplantae; phylum Streptophyta; class Magnoliopsida; order Rosales; family Rosaceae; genus Cotoneaster; species Cotoneaster glaucophyllus. The sequence continues at coordinate 32,392,239 of CM070069.1, read as the reverse complement.
TTTTTTTATTAAAACTCTTGTTTCCTTATTTCAAAAGTAATTTTAAACTTTTTTCTGTCAAACACGCTCAAAAGTCAAAAGTATCTTGAATTATCATAATATACTTTTAACTCTTCTATGAGTATTCACACACACAAACCATTAGCAAAAGTTCAAGTATTGCAAGAAGAAGCACTTGTCATGTGTTTCAAGTAATTAAGGGCCTACTTAGTATCCTCCTAAAAAATTATTATTATTTTCAAAAAAAAATTCTGAAGTCCATTTCTTAAGACCAAAAAACTTATTTGGTATAAATTCAAAATTGTTTTCAGAGACAGAATCTGGAGTGAGAGAGACGAGAGAGACAGAGAAAGTTGAGGCCTGAGGGAAAAGGATTGGGAGAGAGGAGAGAAAAATCAGAGCAGATGGAAAGAGAGATGACAGACTGGGAGGAGAGAGAGAAAAAAAATAGATCAAGATGAGTTTTAAGACTTAAAAAACTGCCTTTTTGGTTTTTTTTTTTTTTTTTTTTTTTTTTTTTGGCAAACGTCTGTTTGGTTTTTTATGAATAAGCTAATTTTTCAAGTAGGTTTGAGTTTACTTTTTAAAAATAGTTCTACTAAATAAGGATTACTGAGTTGAGAATTAAAAATTGTTTCTAAGTTAAAAAAATTAAATTCAGGTAGAATACCAAATATAAACATTTTTAAATTTACCTATTAGACTTAATTAAAAACATTTGACTGTCAAAATGCACTTTCAATCATTCTTGGCAATTAGTGCCACCTACCGCAGATTTTCTTTTGTGTTTGAAATGATTAATGAAATTAATCAATATTATGCTCCAATCAAAGACAAAAGGAATTTGATTAATACTTAAGTACTTTGTTGAAATGTTGTTGGGGTACTTGATTACTATGACTGGATGTGGTCCGTGTGCGTTGATTTAATGATGATGAAGAATCGTGTAAAGTGTAGGGTTGGGGGTTTCATATAGAATTAATAAGGGATCATTTGAAACTGTTTTTAAAATGATTGAAAATATTTTTTGTAAAAATGGTTTTAGAACTAATCCTTAATAAAATGACAAATGAATTTTGTAAAACACTTTATTGTTTCATGCAAGAAGCACATAACTAGTGCTTATTGTAGAAAGCACTTTAAGTGTTTTTTGAATCCAAACACATTTTTTCTAAAAGCGCTTTCAATCATTATAAAACAAACCAAAGTGAACGGGATAATTGGTGAATAAATATTGGGTGCATTTTTATTCACTATCCTGACGTGGCAGTAATGCTCATCACCCTCAAGTGATGGTAATGATCACCACCATATTTAGTATCATCGGATGAGTTTAAGGTTTGAGATTTGTATCTATTCACTACATAGATCTAAAAAATTAAACTCATCTGCAATAAATAAGATGTTGAGCATCATCATCACTTGAGAGTGGTGGAAACAATATTCTCATAAGTATTGAATGAGAAAAAGAAGATAGAGCAACACAAAATAATAATAATAATGATAATAATAATAATTTGCAGTGGTTGATGTTGAACGGAGGTAGGAAGAAGAATAATCCAGCTGGTGGTACTACGACTACTAATGCTTCTGTGTTTTGGGGAATATTTGCTTTGAGTTGTTCCACATCAAGACATGGCTCCACTTATGACTTCATCAAACCCATCCCTTTGTTGTACACACATACCCTTCATTGACCAAGGTGCATGCTTTTCTTTGTTAGAAAAATTAACGAAAAGTTCAAAAAACTTCCATTTTAACGAAAAATCTTTTTTAAAGGTATAGTGAATAGTACCAGATAAAGGTAAAAATGTGGTTTTTCATTAAAAGTGAACAGTACCGGGAGTGTTTTGTTAAAACTCCATTCTTTGTTTCGTTTCTCTTGTATATGTATACAACTATTAAACCTATTCTAACGCCGCAAGCAATTTTGGTAAGGTCATCTAAATAGGAAACTCTTAGACCAGATGAGACCAGCGAGAGGTTAAGTGGTACCAAAATTCAAGAAAAATGATATGCTTTTGTAAGAGTGGTTTCACAAATAACATGATCGGACATCCCAATCAAAAAATTTCTCCATCAAACACGGTACCTAAATTAACGTTTTCATTTCAACCCAATGGTCGAGAGATAGATCTCTGATTAGGAATCAGTTGTATTTAATTGCATGGTCTATGTAGACTGACAGGTTCCTCCTTTTTCTTAGTATTTTATTTTCTCTAAAAGTTTAGACTTTGTTAAATTAATGTCACGGGATCCACAAACCCTGCGATGTGCGATCGGGATGAAGATCCTCGCCGGATCCCCTCCATGGGGATCCTAAGGATCAACGAATCTGGACCGTTGATCGAAAATCGTGCGGCCACAGTTTTTTTATTTTTTATATTTTTCACGCAAAACGAGATTATTTTACTTTTAAAAATATAAAAAGCATTTAATTGAGACCGCACGATTTTTGATCAACGGTCCACGTGCATTGATCCCTAGGATCCCCATGGAGGGGATCCGGCGAGGATCCAAATCCGTGCGATCGGACTAAGTGGCCCAAGCTTGTGCTCCCTTGGCACATAATCCACCCACACACTTGCATTCTTTTATTTGTTTTCTGATTTGAGTTTATAAACATATAAGGGCCAACGGGGTCCGCCAACCTTTCGAGAACTTTCTGTTTCAAGAATTTTGTTAGTGTAATCGTTATATTGTTACATTAGTGTTATAAAATGAGTACACAACGCGACTGATATGTCATGAACATAATTAAGCATGTCAAGTTCATTTGACACAAAAATAACAAGTTTCAAGTTAACATGTTAACATGTCTAGTTATTGTCGGGTCACCTGTTAAGAACTCGTTAGCGAGTCGGATCGTTATTGAGTCACTCGTTAAGAACACGATATGATATCGTTTGCCAGATTTTGAGATTAGGCATAACAATTTCTTGCTTGACCCATTAACCCAACACGAACCGGCACTACCTGTTTACCATTTGATAATTAGCACATTAATTCACGTTTTACAATCTCTACTAATTAATAAAACACTCATTGTCAACCAAAATCCTATGAAATTACCAGTTTAACCCTCTAATTAAAACAGAACATAGAATAAGAAATATGGGGCAGAAATGTAATTTCACACAACCAAATTTTGCTTTTTTTTTTCAAAGCCTCGCCTACATGTAATCCAAACATATCTCTAATTTAAAAAAAAAAAAAAAAAACATCCTGCTCCCCGTATTCTCTATCACTCTCTTCCTCTCTCCTTCTATTTCAAAAACAAAAATAAAAATCTTCTCACACATTTTGTGTGTGCCCATATGCTAGTATAAATAAAATAAATAATATCATGTGGAAGTGCAACGACAGCATTGAAAAATTCATGATTTGAGACATTGAAGAGATCTGAGAGCTTTATTTGGGCACAAAAAGAACCAATCTTTGTCACCTCTCTAATTACCTACCCAAAATATAATATGCTTCAAGTTTAATGTGCCCTAAGAACAAGATGGTCATATGGATAATTGGACATGAAAGGGGCAGAGCTTGCCCAGCCTGTCCCATACTCGTATCTTACGGTTCAGATTCCATATTTATTTTCAACATTATTTACCGAATCAACCAGAGCCTAAACCCCGACAGCCGTATCGGTGTCGCATTTCGAGGAAGAAGTGGGATCGAAATTTGCCTTCTGTGTTTTCCATATTTTAAACAATTAATTTAGTTTATTATCACAAAATGCTAACGACGCTTCAATTGGTTTGTGGCTGGGAACAATCCTAGCGCAGTGTTATTTGACTTAAACGTCACTGTAACAATGCATTTGGTCCCACAGGCGGAGCTATGAAGGTATTAGGATGGTCTAACGCTTATTCTGACATTTTTTTTTACGCAGAAAAATTTAGTGTTATACTTTTCATTTTCAAAGTCATTTTGTAGGCTTAGAGCTCCAATCTGACTTTTTATTTTAATTTCTTTTATCGGGTTTGATTTGAGACTTGTGGTTCCTAGGAAGTTCATGCAATCTATTGCTTTTGAGACTGAGGTCTAGGGACTAGTGGAGGGAGAGAGAGTAAGAGAATCAGATAGGTTTAGGGTTTAGGATTTAGGTTTAAGGAAGAGGATGATGAAAACAACATACCAGACTCAAATGATGGTGGTCGGTCGCTCACCACACAACAGTCATTTTTATGAGATCAAGAAGGCGTTTCAAATTGAGACTTTTACACCTTCTAGGCTAAAATTTTGTCTCCACCATTGTCTGGTCCGTCTAAGTTGCTCTTAAGATTTTTTGCAGAAAGTAATTTTAATTGAAAAGTGATTGTGGTCCCTTATTTTTTTTCTTGGAAAAGAAATAGAAATTGTTTTAATAAAATGAAAGCAAAGACCCATCAGCGGTTTTATCTCCCATACTATTATAACAGTCACATGCAGGTGGAAGTCGTTATGGGCAATTGGGTATGGATAGGTCCCCACATGCACAATATGTAAAATTTCCAATCCGCCAGTGTTTTTGTACCTTTGCTTACTCAGGTTTGACAGCTCTGCGAGAAAAATTTACCTTACATATCACTCTCCATTTTATGAAATCCGTTTTATGAAAGTTACTCTCCTGCTATGCCATTTGTGTGCTTGTCCATTTAGCGGGCCCAAGTGTGTCGGGTTTAAAATCCATCCATCCAGAACAGTACTAGAAGCCATTAGGCCATCTCCAATGAAGGGCTAAAGGTACAAAACCTAAAAAATGGCTTAATTCGTCTTAAAATTAATTTCTAACAGATGATTGAGTTATATTTCTATGTAGCTCACTAGACCATTATTGATGAAGCTACGTTTAGCCCTTTCGATTTGAGACGATGTATGAGCATAGGCTGACACTATTTATTTAAAAATAATTTTTTTACCGGGCCATAATACTAAACAGGACTATATTTAGTCGTTCCGGTTGAAGATGGCCTAACAAAGGGGAGAGAAGGAAGTTACGATTACACTACACTAGCCTTGCAAGCTATCCAGAAGAATAATATGTTACAGCAGAGTGAAAATCTGAGCCCGCAACGGCGTTTGAAGTCACTTTTTTTTACTTGTGCGAATGCGTTGTGTATATTTCTCCTCGAACACTTCACTTTCTAAGTACTGTTTAACTACAATTGCACCCATCTTTGATGAGCTCTCTTGGTCACCATCAATGTCTTGATCCAAATGTAACAACTGAAATGGCCAAAAACGTCGACTTCCGTCCCCTCAACTTTAACTCCGATGTATCTGTGTCCCGATGAAGATGATCCAAGAAGCCAAAAGCAACCACAAATTTGGCACCTCGGATACCATTCGCTGGTGATGTCTGATCAATTATGGGTGTAAAAGAATGTAGATACAAGGCCAGATCTGCTGGCTTTTTAGTTGATAATGCTGACCGACCTTTACTGTTTTCTGCGGCAGGTAGAAAGTCGGACATTGTGACCACATTGATTCAAAGTCTCTCCGAAGCAAGCACCACAAGTTGTGCTCACCGCCCCCTCGTAAAGTCCTTTTTCGAGAGGGAAAACAGCAAACAGTTGATTTATTTGTGCTCCTTTTTGCTTTTCTTCAACATCATTGACATATGATTGATGTACTCATGGCCCATTTGTGTTCCACTCACCAGCCACTGAATGGCCTCTGCTGCCGCATCTTTTTCTGCACTCTTCTTGTTGTTACACGGGTGGCCCATAATTTGCATTCCGTTAAACTCCACTGTAGCTCGGAACTGGCTGTTCTTCAGCTGCGTAGTTTTGTACGTGGGTGCATTATATCCTGCTCGTGTGAGCAATGTCTGGAGCTGGCTCTTGGAATTGTCACCCCCGGGTCCACTTTCAGTTCTTGAAACCAAGGCTGGCTGTGCTGCCACCACAGATGGCTTTGACTTTGAGGGTGCAATGACCTGGCGGCCAAATACAAATCTACCTTCACCTTGATCCTCCGAGAGCAGCAACCGCACTGCAGAAAGGAGTTCATGATAACTGTGTGTGTCCATCCTGGGGTTCAGTAGCTGTTCAGGATTCACAATAATTGACATTAGCCAGCGGTAACATGTGGAGAAAATACATTCAAAATCCACTTCACTGGGCAACTGGGAAGGTAAAGTAGAAAGGAGACCAGACATTGAGAAGGAAAAGAAACGATAAGAACAGAAACAACAGAGCTCCATCAGGTTAAAGACTTAATAGAAATGAAGTTTGCTCATAGCTTCACGTACTTTGATTTGAATAAACTCATCAAGTTCCTCTTTTAAGCATTGATACATTTCTGCTATTGCAGGTTTCATGAAGAATTCTAAATATCCTCCCAGCATTTTCAAGTGCCCATCCTGCCACAACAGGAATCAATTGCATTATATCACTTGTACAGAAAACAAAAGACATCCAGAACCAAAATACTTACAATATCCCCTTTTGAAAAACTTCCACCAAATAGGAGGAGCACTGAGTCAGACACAGCTGTTGAATCCCGTAGGAAAACAGAGTTCACCTTTATCTTCTCATTGAAAACCAGCCATGGATATGGAATTTTAGAATCCCTAGCATTGACAGAGTTCTAGACAAATGAAAAGAGCATGAGACTAAATTGAAACAGAAGAGAGGCCAACTTTTTCGTAACCCGATGCACAAGAATGCTTACCGAGTATAGCAGCACCTGGCCATCCTCCATGGTTTTCAGCGAAAATGACTTCTCATTGTGCTGCATTCAATATATGCAAGTCCTCAAGAAAATTATACGAGAAGAAATGGAATCCTACTTGTGCGTATCGGACAAACCATATAACTCAATAACAAACACTAAAGCAAATTCAGTTACATTCTTATGGTTAACTTATCTTTACTTCCAATTTGATTAATAAGACATGTATTCATCATGAAATAACCATCATGAATCCAACATATGTAGGAGATTGACAGCATCAAGAATTTAGGGAAGTGAACAGAATAGATCTTGCTCAGCTATATTACAGAAGGAAAAGAAAATGGATCTATGCTTACCACAACAGAGCAGATTCCAGGATACAGGCCATAGCAAATAACTGCACGGACGAGATGCTCATCATAACTCCATGCATTATGAGTGGTGGTGTTGGTATCAACAAGATCAGTATCCCTAAGCAAAGAAAGGAACTCCTTCCTAAGGGAATCAATAGCTTTCATCGATTGTGCTGAAAGAAAATTCTTCCAGCAATAATCATATCCAGCAAAGTCTCTTTCAGCAACCTTCCAGCCCTCATAGGCCCGCACAAGTGCAAGGTGATCACTATTGTCCCGGGAGAACTGAGATTTTGCAGCCTCAGCAAGCTACAAAGACAAACAAATACAATATTTATCATAAATTGTTTTTAATGATAATGATACAGGCTGATGCAACTTTACAATGTTGTATCTCACCCAAAATGACTAAAAACGACTTCAGCCAACAATTTATCGCTAAGAGGCCTCTAATCACCGAGCCAAAACCAGATGGGAAGAAAATATTTTATCTTTAATTCTATCTTTAATTCTAGACTCGCTCCTCCCTCATAGTCTTGTTTTAAAGTAAGTGATACATAATTACAATGTGAACAAGGACTATAACTAAATAAATCCAACTAGTACAGCCAGGCACGCAATATATCCACAAAAACAATAATTTGAGCAAGCACGTCAAAATAACAATTCAACTATTTGGTCTCCAGTTCTGACCAAGAAATAAAGAGCACAATATACATAATGAAATGGGAGAGTGGCTTACATCTTTCTTGTCAAATGGTGTAAGGAAAGGATCTCTGACACTAAGGCCAGAAACAATGGTCAAAACTGGATCCAGGCAGTTGAAGATGGCACCTACCAAGAGCATCTTTCCAAGTTTTGGCTCAACAGGAAGCATAGTTAGATAGCGTCCTGTCAAGTGATTTAAACTGCATTAAGCTAATGATTTTCAAATTTAAACTCTCAACCATTACAAAGAGTTGCAAGCATCACAATGCATAATTGAAATATTAAAAGAATAATAAATCTCTCCCCACCTAAAACAGTCAGATTCTCGTTCTCATCCAAGGCCCCGATGATCTTTAAATACTCTATGGCATTTTGCACCTGTAAAAGATATCAAGAGACAAAAGGTGAATTGCAGATGAGCAGCAAAATTTACAAATAAGCACAACATCATTTCAGGAGGAACAATTTGGGGTAAGCCTTGAGCTGCATGCGTGCAGGGTGCAACTAAACCACCATATGCCACTAAGATAACGTGACAGACATTAATAAGCATATGCACTGAATGCTAAGGAATTAACAATCTTTAGATCTAATCAGTTTAAGAAAGTAACGCTACAATGAAAAGCAAATTACAACAATTCTCAATAAGCTTTCAGCAACAAAAAATTATGCAATTGAAGATTTAAGTTAAAATAACATTAGGTAGAGAAATATAAATTGACTGTTACAGTGTTACCGCGAGTAATTCTGGTGACTGCAGAGCCCTAGATAAGAACTCAGAAATGCTTCCGAGGTTTAAACTTTTTATTTGCAGACAGAGAGACTGCAGAGGTGTCCTCAAAATCTCTGGCAATTGATAGTCTGCAAATGCATCATAGACACATCTAGGATAGAGATGATAACATTCCCCTGGCTGGACACGTCCTGCTCTTCCTCTTCTCTACAATGTATAAGCAGAGAAGATTGTAACCAATCAATGTAACAGACTGAAACTTGAAATGTGCTGAAAAACATAAAGGAAAACCAAAGTTGCCCACAAGAAATCACATAAGCATGCACACTCATAAAGAAAGACCAACATGTAAATTAGCATTTATAGACCGTCTCCTGCTGGGTGTTTATACAGAAAACCTAATGATCTCAAAAGAATTAAAAAAACACATGTTAAAGTTAATGGAAATTGTCTAATCACAGAAAGATGAGGTTGCCTTCCGGAACATTTTCTCTGCTACTCATTCTACCACACTTGCATGCACACAACAATGTAGTTAACAACCTAGGATAGATTTCGCCTAAGAGAGAAAAATCTTCAGCCAGAACATATCCTTACTTGTTGAGCAGAAACCTTAGAAATCCAGGAAGGAAGCAAACAAGGAGTATTGTTCAGTGCGTCATATGAAGTCTCTTTTGCCTTTCCACAATCAAGTACAAAAACAACATCATTAATTGTGATACTTGTCTCAGCAATATTAGTAGCCAGCACTATTTTCCTCACTCCATCCCCAGGCTCATCAAATATTAGCCTCTGCATGCAGTCACAACATGGAAACGATGAAAATAAGAGAAAACACCATATGAAAATTGGGCAGAAAGTAGATTCGGTAGTAATTCTTTAATTCACCATCATAGATAACAAAGAACTATGGAAGTATCTATCCAGGATGGATCACTAAATGTGAAGACAAATTATGGCAGCATTAATTAATTAATTGACAATTAAGTCAATATATGCCGAACAGTGTACAACAAGCATGCACAACATGCTAGCGATAGTACAACTATTGGAGCACTAAAAATTACCTGCTCAGTACTTGCCATGGAACCATGACATGCTAGTAACAAGACTTGGCTTGGATCGCCTAATAGAGGATTGGCATGTAACTTTTCCTTCAGAGAATTGATGTCATCCCACCCAGTCATAAAAACTAGAATGGCACCAGGCTTGTCACTCTCACAGATATTGCACAAGAGATACTCAATCAGATAAAAACCGATACTATCAGGATTCCAACATGCAAGAGACTCCCGAGTCTGTGGACTATACCCCTTAAAATCAGCGGCTTTAAGTGCATCCTGAATACATTCCATGAGGGAAAAATTGAGATGATACGGAAAACAAAAAAGGGACAAAACTGTTTACGCAGTAACTTGTATACCTCAACAACAGAAACAATTTGGCTTTTCCTCTTTCTTGGTGCCTGTTTGCTCATTTTCCACATCTTTTCTTGGCCATATTCATCAATCTGATTGTATGGAGTTAATTTGCATCCCGTAATTTCCAGAACATCCTCCAGAAAATGAGTCCGAACTGGATATGTAAAACCCTAGTTTAGAGGGAAAACAACAGAGATAGAAAAACCGTATCAGATATTATTATCCATCTCTGCAATCATCATTAAGACTTCCCTCAGGAAGCAAACGGAAATATGCAACAACAACCTCAAATATAGGAAATACAAATTTTTAACAGAAATACACTGGAATTTCAAACTTACTGGAACATGAATTATCTGAGCCCTACCAAAGTAGGATGAGAAAAGTTCAGAATCTAGGGTTGCACTCATCAAAATCAACCTCAGTTCTGGTCGCCGAGGAAGGAGATCCTTGAGAACAATAAGCAGAAAATCTGGCATCAAAGTATTACAGTGAGAAATCACCCCTCATCATCGAAAATTGAAGCCTTGATCTAGCTCTAAGTTACCTTCATTCATTCCACGTTCATGAATTTCATCCACAATCACATGAGTGACACCTTTCAAATTTCTATCAACTAGTAATCTTCTCAACAAAATACCAGTGGTGCAAAAGAGAAGGCGAGTGTCCCTTCCCTTCATACCTTCTAACCGAACCTTATACCCAACCTAAGACCAAAGGAATGCAAGGAAAAGGTTAAAAGAAAAAGAAACCACCAAAAGTTCTTTTTAATTTAAGGGTAATAATTTGGTCAAGTATCCCAAGAAACTCACCGAGTCACCCAATTTCTCTCCTCTCTCTGAAGCAACTCTTTCAGAAACAGACATAGCAGATATTCGTCTAGGCTGTGTACATATAATACTACAAACAGCTCCACGAACAGCTTCTATCTCAGATTCTAAAATGAATTGTGGAATTTGAGTAGTCTTGCCACAGCCAGTTTCACCTGATATGATAACGACCTGAAAGTACAAATGTGCCAAAAAGTACATTGTCAGGTTACAGGCCACCTTGCATAATTGAACTAAAATAATTGCATGATTCACCATGTATCCACATCTACTACCTTACCTTTGAAAACAACCCATAAAACAAAGACAAGAATGAGCACCGCTTACAAGAGAAAAGAGCTGACCATCAACAAAGGCCAACTACCGAATTGTAAAACTAGGACCAAAGCCAGAATAAGAGTCCTGCGTGAATTTTTCCGAAAAAATAATTACTAACCTGATCCCGTGAAATTGCTGCCAATAATGCATCCTTCTCTTTATAAGCAGGAAGACTTCTGCGAAGTTCAAGCATTTTTCTACCTTCAGGAGATTCCTGAAATAAAAATATATATCACAAACACATAGAACAAAACACATGATTCATTTTATGAGTTAATAAGTGAATGTAATCATGCAGAGCAATCTGCCGAGGTAAGACAAACCTGCCAAGCTTGTTGCTTATCACGCAGCTGCATACTTCTCCGCCAAAGAAGTTTTTCCATCACACCCTTACTCGACGCAAATGATTCTGGTTGCTCAAAAAGCCCTTCGTCAGTAGCAATGCTGCCACTACTGTTTGATCTAGAAAAGGAAAGATCTTGAAAGCTTTCCTTTGTCCTAGACTTCTGGGAAAGGAACTCTCCAAGATAGCTCTCAACTCTCCTCAGCAACCCAAGAGGCAAGGTCACCTTTCAAATTTAAAAACCTTCACGTAAGAACCGTGTAGAATGAAGTACAAAATATTCAGGCATTAAAAACATCATGAGGTGGAGGGAAGCCATCCTACACTCGTAGCTAATCCATTATTACATTTTCACATAAGTAAACTAGTCTGTTGGGACAAATTAAAATAAGAAACATCAACCAAAGATGGTGGAGCAAGAAGTGAGGGTTATCAATAAAAGGAATCCCCATTAGCACTAGAACTCAGTGAATTAAAGGCAGTATGTTTTGAATGACTTTAAGATTCTGTTAAACAGAAACGCTAACTTTAAGGAAAACAATACCATCAGAATTACCTCTCTCTGAGGGCGCCTATCATCCAGGTCAAATCTGTAGTTTGGCAGTGGAACCTTACTAAACACAGCAACTTTCGAATATAGATGGCTGTAAAAAACTCTTATAGTCAGACTTCTATAGAGTTAATGAAACACTTAAACGCTGACAAAAACCAAAGATACCTATAAAGCCCCATTCTGCTTGCCAAAGCAGCTATTTTATCAAAGTCGCGTCTATCTTTTTTCTCCCTTGTAACCAACTCTTGCTTCGCCTTGTCACGTAACAGCATGGTTAATTTCCGTTTCCACTCATCAATATCAGATGAGTAAGGACTCTGTGTCTGCAATGTTCAGATAAACAAAGACCATAAGCATCTATCTATGTTATACCTTTCAACTGGATAAAAATCTCCATAAACATCATGTTTTGATGCCTTAATAAATCAGTCATAACGGTACGCCTTGAATTAATATGCAATTTCGAGCCATTAGTGGTTGATGAGAACTCCATGCAGGGCTAACGAAAACACTCCACCATGTATTGTTTGCGAGGGGAAAATGTGGTTGGAAAACTCCCCGCCTTAACTCCCAACGGGCAAAAGTGATTTTCTTAACTCCCAATGCCTTTGAGTATGCAATGGAAAGCAATAAAAATGAAATTGAAAGATTTAAGCTTCAAATAAACTACATTTCACATCGCACCAAGTACACGACTCGATCAACAACCAAATCAAAAGCTAAAAATGAAACACCCAACTACCACTTCCAAAATTCAGAGTCTGAGCCCTAGTTGAAACCCAATTAACAACTCTACGCGCACACAATTCACATATAAAAACCTCACCGGATGCGACGGTAACTCAACTTCGCGATCGGAGCCTTCCTCGGAAACGCCATCGTCGTAAGCAGAAGTGTGCTGAAGCTTGGGCTTCTGAAACTGCTCCTGTTGCTGCAGCTGCTGCTGCTGCTGAGTCTGGTAGTACGCCAGAGCACCATTGGTGCTGCTCCTCCGGTTGAGAGCAGCAGCAGCAGCAGTCTGGTTTTCGCGGAGCTTGGAGCCGATTGAAGCAGGGGAGGTATAATTGGGGGTGCTGATGACGGAGCGGAGGCGGTGGTGGGGAGGGACATAGACGGAGCCGTACGAGGAAGGAGGCCGGTCCTTCATCGCCAGGAGTGAGGGTTTGGAGGAGGAGGCAATGGGTTTTGGATGTGAAGGCGACGGCCCGCGAGGGAATTGTAGAGACGGAGGAGATGGGAGGAGGAGGAGGAAAACAGAGGGCATGCAAGGTGAGGCAGCAAAGTGGCGTCGTGTTCGAGATCAGAGGAATGAGTCTCCGGAAGCGAAGAGTTTTTAGTGTACTTTGAGTTCGCACGCACGTCAGCGCTGCACTTTGGGCTTTAAACCGCACCCGGTGCATCGTATGCTCCGGGCCTCTTTTGCAGATAAAACGCTTTTCAGACTCTGGAATTTACGATCTCTCTTTATTTTATAAAACAAAATTCAATGCCCCTTCTGCCCGGATTTTACAAGAAGATATACATGCTTTTTCAGTTTTTCCAAATATAAAATTTCGGAAATCTTAATTAAACACTTATACTGTTCTTTTTTAACATTAAAAATATTTCTACCTTGAAAATGAAAAGTCACTGCTGATACTATTCACTTACACCTTTATTTTGTCATTTTCGTTAAAAACAAAAGTTTTTGAGAACTTTTCGTTAGTTTTCCTAAAAATTTATTTTAGATGACAACTTATGTGCAAGGTGTAGGGTTGGTAGGTTTTATTCAGGTATTGAGTTACGGATTTATTGTGGCACTCACATAGTTTTTATTTGTGTACATGAGGAAATTGAGAAAATTCGTCAATTTTTAGAAAAGGAGTTGGCTATTGTCATCTAAAAATGTCATTGAGAGGAAAAAGTGCATATCAACCTCATTTGGAAGTGGTGTTTTTTAAGATTCACTTGTATTTTTATGCAATACTGCATTAGTTATGTGCTTCTTGAACAATGGACTCGAATGCTTTCCAGGATTCACTTACACTTACATAAAGATCGGTTCCAAAAGCACTTTTATCAAAAGCGTTTCTAATCATTTTAAAAGCATTTCCAAACCCGTCAACTACTAGACAGGAAGCACGAAACAATCTCAAGAATCACAAATAAATAGGAGGATCTTAACCTTGTGAGAATAGAAATACTTTCACTACTCCCACCTTCATAAGTTACAATTTGCAAAACATATCGTTTTATCATCGGTCTTATTCAAGCCCTCGAGGAGTCTTCTAATGGGGAAAAAAGAAGTCAAAAAGCTTTTACTCAAGCATACATAAGCTAACACCGAAAAAGAAACTGCTGTAAATTACACCCGTCTCGGGTTTCAACTTCCAAGGAGAGGAATGAATTGCCTCAGACTCTGGCTTAGTATGTATAGCCCTTGACGAACATACCCTTCTTGGCTTCCTCGTCCTCACCCGCGGCAGAGTACTTTCCTAGCTGAGCCAAGGAGTTCGCCTTTGCTCGCACCAAAAGTGCCTTTTGTGCGGCCTCCACATTCTCAGGACGTCCTTGCCATGCCTTAAGCACAGAATTCTGCAGGGCACGTGCATACGAGAAGGATACATGCCAGGGGTTGGGGCTTTGGTTCATTGCATGAAGGTTGAGGGTTGCTTCTGCTTCGGATTGTCCTCCTGACAAAAACTGTGAAGTAAACAAAGAAAATATCAATTAGCCCATGGGTCGATGGTAACAAATATCATGAGTATTACGTTCTTTTAATAATATTATTGTAGTAATATTCAACAACACCAGAAGGTGAAAAAACAAGTTGTACAGTTCGGTATTGTTTGCAACAATCTTACCATGATTCCTGGCACTGCAGGAGGAACTCTCCGTTTAAGCACTGTGAGGGTAGCCTTTGCAATGGCTTCTGGAGTAGCCTTTTCCTTGTGTTCAGCCCCTGGGGTAACCATGCTAGGCTTAAGAAGGATTCCTTCAAACACCACATTGTTTTCGGCCAAGTAATAGAATACTTCTGCCCAGACCTTCTCTGCAACTTCAAGTGTCCTTTCGATTGGGTGGTCCCCGTCGAGAAGAATCTCAGGCTCTACAATGGGCACAAGACCATTGTCCTGCAAATAATGTCACACCAATGAATCATAACCAGAATGTTTTACAATTATCACCAATGGGTAAAAAAAAAGGAAATATCTATTTTTTACTTTCAAGTTGGCAAAAAAAAATTTCACTCTTGCAACATAAAATGTTTTACCAAATCCAACTAACATAGCTATCTAAAATTGAACCCACCTGAGAAATGGCAGCATAACGAGCAAGTCCCCATGCAGCTTCCTTAACAGCTAGAGCAGAAGGACCACAAGGAATGCTAACAACTGTACGCCTGCACATTTCAATGAGAGGACACTTCGATAAATTTATCTGTTAACTAGAATAGATCAAATGGACTCAACAATAGTAGAAACTCTATATAGCAGACGTCCACAAGAGATACTAGTTGACTTACCATTTAGCAAAACGAGCACCTTGCTTATAGTACTCCGCAGAACGTGAAGCCAATCCATCTAACCCTTGGCACCAAGACTCATTGTTAGACCCGGGGAGGGGAACCAAACCCTGAACCACGAAAAAAGCACGTGAACGACAATCAAGGATCTCATCTTATGTATGTAAAGAAATTTCACAAACTATATAGAACCCAGATTTCTAGTGGCATCTTACCTTATCAACTTTGATTCCAGGTACAATTTTCTGGTCGCGCAAAACATCCACAAATTTCTTCCCATCGGTTGTAGACTGGTAAAGTGTTTCCTCAAAAAGAATGGCACCAGAAATGTATTCGCCAAGGCCAGGGGTGGTCAACAAAAGCTGCCTGTAAGCCTGTCGGTTAAACTCGGTATTGTCCAACCCAATCGAGTCTAACCTCTTTCCACAAGTTGCATTTGATTCATCAATAGCGAGTATACCACGACCAGGGGATGCAATAGTTTTCTGTACCATCCAAAAACAAGCAAAAACGAGTTAAAATATATAATAATAGAGCTGTGACTGAGAAATCAATGAAATCAATTACAAGCAGTGTTAGATCAAACTACACAGGAAAGTAGAAACACAACTTTCCAATCTAGTCACCAAAATCTTCAGCAATTCTATCGAACACCAAATTTTTTTTCTTCTCTTTAGGAAATCCATAGGAAACAAGAACATATATATTAATCAATTGAAGAGGAATAGCACTGGACCACACGATGAGCCATACTAATTAGGTATGAAACTCGCCATCTGAACGAGTCGAACATGAGCCCTTTCACTTACAAGTGAAGCGGAATACTAATGGACACCGTAGTGATAGTGATATACTAATCAACTGAAAGGAATAGCACTAGACCACGCGATGAGCCATAAACTCGATGTCTGAGCGAGTCGAACATGAGACGTTTCAGTGAAAACTGCTAGACAGTGATAGTGACATATTTATCAATTGATTAAGCGAGACATATTAATCAGTTGAATCAAGCAAACAAATCAAATTCATATCCGGACAAACAAATCAAATCAAATCTAATTAATAAAATGATCAGTCTAAAATAGATTCAAACTATCAGCCAGCGATGAAATCACCAAACAAAAACCTCGAATTGTGCGTAAATATTAGCGAAACGAAAACAAGTTAAAGAGAATACGCACGGCGGTTAGGACGAGTTCGTCGGTGTAGGCCTTGGCACGGATCGGGACGGCGACTCGGCGAGTAGCGAGGCTAGTCGACGATCCAGGACGCTGAGTGAAGGACTGCTGTCCGATCCACTGAGACGACGCCGCATTAAGCTTCGCTAAGCTGGAACAGGCCATGGCTCCGAGCAGAGACGATAGAAATTACTTTGGAGAGGTCGACTGATTGTTTGTTTCCCGAGAAAATGTTTAAGCCTGACGGGGGTTGGTGGGTGCGAAGAGAAAGCGAGAGGGTGTGATATAAAAATAAGACGTTATTCTTGGGGAGTCCGCACTTGGCTTTACGAGTTGTAATGGGACAAGCAACATGCGAGACTACCAAACGGTCCTTATTGTATCATTGTTTGATTTACCAGATTAGCCTTTGCTAAATGACGATCTTGTCCTTGCAGTCGCCAAGAAACAGGAGTTTTGGGGTATTAAATGGGTCGCGTCACGTTTACCCTTACCTAACAATTGACAGCTTGCCAATGCGGCTTGTTTTAGGTTGGCGGAGGAAAAATAAAAAATAAAATTATGATTATGTAGGAAATTGTGATCGTTTCATTTTTCAAATTACGCTTTAGTGAAGTGGCGGCATAAATTAATTACGTTTATGCATATTGATACGAGTTTAATTTTTATTGATTTTTTTTAATAATGATATATCGCTATACATAAAAAAAATTATAAGCTACACTTAATGAAATTTTGTTTTTTTTTTAACAAACTATAATCTACATTAATGGAGAAGGGAAGAGTTAAGTCTCACAATGAGATAGCACCAATATGGTTCAAAATTGTCTTTAGCGAAAAAGTGAAGAAGAATACCACTAAACTATAATACTAACTGACCTCATTTTTTTCTTTATTTGTTATAAAAAATGTAAATTAATATTTTTAGAGTGAGAATTACATCTTCAAATTTAATTAGAAAATAAAAACAAAAGAGAAAGAAATGAAAAGGAAACCGATCTCCTACGGGACATGACAAAAGAGCCATACCCTTCGTGATTCACGATTCGACGCTTGCTTTGTATGAAAAGTTTGACATAGGCAAAGGAGGCTTTATTTTATTTTTGGTAAAGGCCAAGGAGAATTTCCTTTTTCTGGAAATAGTGAATTAAGTAATATCGGATAATTTCAGTTTTATAAGAAAAGGAAGATAATATTTACTTTTATAAGAAGTCTTTAAGGGAAATGATCCTCATTTTTTTTAAAGTCTTTAAGGGAAATGATCCTCATTTTTCAAAAAAAATGAGGACATCTTCTTGACCGTTAAATTTGACTTTAATGAAATCCTGTGATTGAGATTTTGTGTCCTGTGATTTAATTTCAACCATAGAATTTCATTAAAGTCAAATCTAACGGTCAAGAGGGGTATCCTCAATTTTTTTGAAAAATAGGGATATCTTCCCTTAAAGGGTCTGTACTTTTATATGATGTCTTCATTTGGTGAGCTGTATTCTTAGCCTAGCCCATCAAATTGAAAAAAAATATAAAAAGATTCCTATTTGTCTTTGAAGCCCACGGCCCACCCATTTTCAATTCGAACACTGAGTCAAATGTTAAATTCAACACGTGTTAATAAATAATAAACAAATGATTGTCAACTCCTAATGTTGTTTTACTTGATACTTTGATTTCTATTTCACATGAGGTTTTCATAGTACTTGTGGATAATTTTTCAGTGTGCTGAAAATACGGATTTGAACACCAATTGTCATGATACAATTACTTGAATTTTTTTAAGTTTTCAACTAATTGTACTATAACATTTGGTATCTTTAACCGTATTGTCAGCGCACTAAAAAATCTCCCATACCCATGGGATGCCTCTCCTTCTTAACTAATTATTATTTTTTATTTATTACTCGAGTTACATATACTTTAATCTAAACTACAAAGAAAAAATCATTCAAACTTAGGTATAGGTAAGAGACCACGCTTCTCGTGCCAAATTGACTACTATACTTCTTAGCCGATTACTTTTAATACGATAAACAATGTAAATATCTTATTAAAATCAAATTCACACCATAGAAAAATAAATTAAAATAGTATAAAAAGTTTCTCTTAATATCCACATTGCGTTTTAACTATTTTTAGTAAGCAGTCGAACAATGTTGTTGTTGTTGTTTTTTTTTTCTTCTTCTTTTCTTTCGTGTCTTGCAGCTATAACACTAGTTTTTGTTTGGCTACATTAACATTGCCAAGTAATTTTCTATTTGTACGTTGGATTGTATAATGTCGGAATGTGTCAGAAGTAGTCTTTAAGTTTGTCTGTAAATGATTTTAGTAATTATGTGATAAATTTGTCAATATCTTTATTAAGTTGTCATGTTAACGATCATGTGATTACTTTTTTAAGAGTATTTTTGTCAAACCAACTCTTTCACTTAACGAGCCTGTTGACAAATTCTTCACGAAATGACCAAAATGATTGACAATGGACAAACTCAAATGCCACTTCTATTGATTTTTGTTGTTAGATACCAAAGTGAGAAGTTATGTCAAACTCATAAAGCACTTGAGCTAAAAAAAGCCTTCAAGAAAATGCTTCAAAACTCTACTTGTTTTGATGTTGATGTGTCATGTATAGGGATTAGAACCCATAAAGAACAATGCAGCCCAACTACACCACAACATTCCCCAGGTGAGTGATTTATCACATTGGAGATGCAAATAAGACCAAATCCATTTCCCACCAAACCACCTACATGATCAACACATTTCACTCATGCAACCATAAAATGCCAAAATGGCCGTTGCCTTTACACAGAAGTCCCAGAAAAATTCCAAAAAGTGAATTGAATTCAAGAGCCCCACATCCACCGATGCAATATAAAGATATAATATATACACACACAATTTGTATGTACAAAACAAAATTGTATAACACCATCACAGCATAAGCTGTAAATTTATCAAGTTTCCATATAATACTATATTGGAGCTGTATATATACTACGTGTTTCTGTTCATGGCTAAGTTATCAGCCTATAAATCGTGACCCTCCGAGAACCAGAGCGAAACGGGCAGTTTCCGATACAACTAGGGCACATTCCCGCCGTCCCTGTCAAACCCATTTCATCGTTTTCTGTGTAACCAAAAGGTGGTGGAGGAAATTCTGAGTGAAGTGAGGGAGACATGGGTGTGTCGTTCCAGGTTGCAAAGACGGGTACGAGGTACAGACCGAAGCTGCTTCCGACTGAGGAGAAAGACAGCAGTGAAAACGACTCGGGTTCTGACCCTCAGCAGCGAGAGAACGAGGTCTTGTAGATATTATGAGTTCGAGTTTTTCACCAGCCAACCTTTTATTCAGCCTGTTTCATAGTATTATTTTGATTGATCGGTTGTTTGTTGCATTGTTATTTTATTGTCTCAGTTGGATTTTGGGGTTTCTGGTTTTTATGACATTTCTGTGGATTTGGTTGATGGGTTTCTTTTCGGTTGGTGCTATCCACATACCCATTTTTACCTTTCACACATCCTCGTTAATTTCTATCGTTTAATTTCTATCGTTCGATATTCTTCAATTCATTCGATTCAACGGTAAAAATTTGACAGAGGTGAGGATGTAAAAACGAGTGTTTGGATGGCACCACCTGTTTTTTTTTTTTTCCGTGTAATTTTGATTTGTTGTTTGCATGGTTGAAGGTTGATTAATTCAGTGGAGAGTGAACTTTCACTTGTTTATGTGTGTTTGTTTTTCCCCCATAATTTCGATTTTTTTATTTTATCGAAAGATTGCCCTTTTTTATATACAGACGATGTTGGGAGAGGAGAATCGAACTCAGGAGCTTGGATGCAAAATTTCGCCTTTAATTGTTTTATAAAATGGACGTTTTAAAACATAATTTAGTTAACAAGTTGAATGTTTAGTTGAAACACATTTTCAAGTGCCTGTAAGGGTTTTAAATTATTAAATCTTCCGATGGTTTTGTGAAGGTTAATTGTACTGGGATGGGAGCTAAGGTTGCTGCTGCTGATCCTTCAAGTGTATTAGTCAATCCTCAAAACCACTCAGTTTCAGAGGGTAACGCACCACTTTGATCTTGTAAGCTTATGATCTGCTGAGATTTTTATTTTTTTTTTGTTGAGAGTCGATTTTTCGTGCAGACTTTGAGGTATCATTTTCACTGAAGTTGTTTGAGAATGGATTTAACGTGGGAAAAGCTAACGAGGTCAGAAATCATGACGATAGATTCTTACAGAAGTTGCTTGCATTTGTTAAACTATAGTATCATTTGTAATCTTTCCACCGGCCATTAACGCACACCTTAATGCTTTTGTAGCTGCTCAATGGCGTACCAGAGCACTTGCATCCATATGATAGAGCATCAGAGAAACTTTTTACGGTGAGTCTGATTCGTTATTTGCGCGGTGTGATTCACCGGAATGTCTTGGCAGTGACTTTAAGTTTTTGTTAGATAGGCTACAAGTTATTAATAGATAGCTAAGTGGTTCCCTTTCCTCCTCAGTTTTAACTAGATTGTCGATTGCTTCGACTTATGCTGCTTGTGCTGCATTTTATGCTTGTTAATTGTTTGAGTTCCTAAAACCCGGTTAAAATTTTAAGATAGGAAGGTCAGTTTCCATACGCATTTTATCGCCAGATAAACAGTTTACCTCTTTTCCTAAAACATGCAAACATCACAGATTTTTAGGGGAATATTGGATAGAGCTATTGAAAAAAAAGTTCCTACATATTGGGGTTTGTTTAGTTGT
This sequence comes from Cotoneaster glaucophyllus, assembly GCA_036320875.1. Taxonomy (NCBI): domain Eukaryota; kingdom Viridiplantae; phylum Streptophyta; class Magnoliopsida; order Rosales; family Rosaceae; genus Cotoneaster; species Cotoneaster glaucophyllus. The sequence continues at coordinate 32,370,882 of CM070069.1, read as the reverse complement.
TATTGAACATCAAATGCTGGAATGAAAGGTCATGGAACTTTGATATCTTCTTTTCTTTTATTTTTAGATAAAATCTTCGGAATATTGTTCAACCTTAAAGCGATTCGTTAATATTTTAAAGCAAGCTGCAGGTTCTTAACTGTATATTGAAGACTCATAATTTGGTTTTCTATATTTGTCGTGTTTATCAGGCGATTGAGTGTGGTTGGTTACCTGGAGATGTTTTTGATGCCTTACCCTGCAAATATGTCAATGGAGCCATCCTTTGTGAGGTGATGTCTTTGTTTTAGTGTTTATTTGTTCATTGGCATTAGGTATGGTGGTTTTGTCTTCTTGAAACATGTTTCCTTCGCAGATTCAAGATTACCGCAGTTGTTTGATCCAAGAAAGAGCGACCGTTCCTACAAATAAAGTTCCAAGTGTTGACAAGGTTCTCTTACATATGCGCACGGAAAATGTTGTCAAAGACATCTTGTCAATCTCCAATAATTCTTGGACCTACAGAGACTATTTGGTTGGTAGACTTTCGTAGTGAGCATCTGTATGCTCCTCGGCTTTCCACTCAAGCTTATTGCCTCGTTCTCATGTTCATTTCCTTGTTCTTGTTCAGGAAGTTGAGTCCCAAATTGTCAAGGCTCTGCAACCTGCTCTTCATCTAAATCCACAGCCATTGCAGGACATATACTCTGGAGAATCCTTAAGAAAGAAGGTACTGGAAGTGATAGAATTCGTGTAACCCCTGCCAAAGTTCCAAATGCGTGAAGCATATTACCTAACTCTTACATTTTGTAGCAGATCGATCTTGGAATTATGTGGAGCTGGAAAAGGCGAAAGCTGAGTAATGCATCAGACACCGACATAGGTTTCAACAACTCTCATCGTGTAGCTGACATTACCGTTAATTGTGCTACTCAGAGTTGCAGCTCTCTAGCTGGTTTATCGTATCAAGAAAGAGGCATTACATTTTCGGAGCTCAATGTTGTACGAGAGAACTCATTATCCACAAGAAAACAACCTTCTTCAAGAGAATTGGGGAACTCACTTTCCAATCTGTTGACATCACAGCCTACATCTAAAGCTGCATATAGTTGTAGCCAGGCTTCTTTACCGATGGTTGCAGCGTCTGATTTTGCCGCTTTACCCAAACCGAGTCTTAACTACTCAAATAATGGTTTGGGTATGCCTGGTTCATCGGCTCTTGATAAAAGAGTCAGATGTGAAACACAAGCAGTTCAAGCACCAATGCTAAAGAAACCCAAGCCAGAGCCTGTGGACTTCTCTTATCAGCAGCTTACTGGAAGCCAAACTGAAACCAGTCTTCTACCTTATCTACAGTGGAAGAACAAATTGTTGCATCAACCCAGTGAGGGTGGAAAAGTTATACATGAAAGAATCCAGGAGAAAGTGCATCCCTCGGCTATAATAAATAATGGTCAGACAAGAAATTTTCAAGGAATCTCAGAGCTGCAGGCTGCTTTCGACACTTCTAATGTTAAGTTAGAGCCTGAAAAAGACAGTTTCCCCAGTTCAAATTTTAGGAAGACCAAAAATGAGCACCGTGTGATGGACAGGATACCTGTTCAGTCTTATCTCCAGCAATCACAAAAGCAACAATCATCATCTCAATTAGGAGATAATGTAACTACTAATATGAGGATGCACAGGGGTCAACCTGTTGATAAAAATACAAATATGAGGATGCACAGAAGTGTCTCTCAATTGAAGACGGATTCAGATATATTTCAGGTTGCGGCTCCTGAGAATTGTGCGTCTGCAAGTTCTCCAAACATAACCTTTCTGCCATCAGGGGTAGTTGTTCCTCCAAAGCAGAAAACAAATCCTCGTCCTAAACGCTCCAGAAAAAAGACTGATGATTCTAGTGCTAGCTTGGGCTATACCAATGCTGCTGATGCAAACCATGTTTCCATGAATCTTACTTCATCTCGGCCATCAAGACCTAAAGTTGGATCTTTCCCTGAGAGCTTTTTGAAGATTCAAGCAGTGACTGAGAGGTAATATCATGGTTAAAGTCATGCCAGTTATACTGCAAATAGTTCTGTTTCTGCAGTCTTGCTTGTTATGATGTGTAATGCTTTATAATGAATCAGGTATGGACTACATAACAGGGAGTACAAATTGGACCCATTTTTGCGAAGGAAACCCTTTTCTTCCGTAACTCCATTGGTTTCTTACCAACTCTTATCTTCAGGAGATAACAGAAAGTGGGAGAATATTTCCACAGATAAAATTTCTCTCAAAGAATGCTTTCTGGACTGGGGTATCGGTATTTATGAAACTCGGACATTGACTTTTCTACATCAATCTCAAATTCATCAAGGTAAAGAACTGATTATGTTTGTCTTCTATGCATGTTTTATGCATATACATATATGTAATTTTCAACCCTTATCGCTACCTTTCTTCTCATTTTGAGTAATTCTATGCAATCCTAGAAAATGAGACTCCCATCGTTGATAGAGAGGCTCAGGTCAGACTGATCATATCGGAGAAGCTTAATGAGGGCATGATGAAAGCAAGTGTTGTTTATGGAACCGAAAAAGAGATGTTTTCAATTGATTATCCTCTTCCGCCAGCTTCTACTAGCACTGTGAGTTTCCATTTGTGATTATTCAGAATCTCCTCTTCTGATATATGATTGCGATGTTCCTTTTGGAATGCAATAAATCTCGATTATTAATCCCCTGACATCTGTTTTGAGTTTGTTACCCTGTGGTCTATTTTACATTGCAAAGCTCATGGTTTACAAATATTTCCTTGATATTTCAAGTAACTAATGAGCACTTATATCTTTTATCAACTACTTCCGAATTGCGGTGTCCCATGTTTTTATTTGCGCGGTCCCATATTTCCTTATTCCAATTTTCTTTTTCGAACCAACAGTTGGTCTATTTTGTGATTATAATTTTACGAGATTAAAATCTATCCAGCCTCCGTTAGCAAACTGTATATAATAAGAAACGGAAGCCAATTTACATCTTAGAATCGCATTGCTGTGTTGATTTGATGAAGAAAGCATCTGATTTTATATGTTGTTCTTGGCAGCATTCTGCATATCTCTTGGCTACTCAGTTCACCACACTGGTAAGTTTGTATCTGTTGCGGATTTTTCATGGATTAGGTTTGTTTCTCAGAACATAAAATAATACTTCGTTATTTACTCTTTCGTCATTCTTTTGGACAGATGAAGCATGAAGGGTACTACCTATCTAGTTGTCATGTAGAGCCGATTTCTCCCAAGGCTGACGGGGGCTTCAGCAGTCAGTGGCATAGTGCTAGTATTAGTGCCACTCCATCAGCTCGACCAATCGCCCTACCTTCCTCAACTGTGACCCCAAGGATATCACCTTCTGGACTCAGTCCCCTATCCATGCAACGCCTTTCACAGAGCAATTTCTCTGGGGGCCAATTTCTCCCACCTGAAATCATACAGTTAGCTGCACAACTCCCGGACTCTTGTATACCCAAGCAAGCTCTCAGCATTGCTACACAAGAAAATTGCATGATGCCGCAAGTCCGGCAGATTCTGAATAATTGTGCCTATTCAATGTATCAGACGCTGCAAATACAACAACAACAACGAAATCAATTCATGCAGGGGGGATCAGGAGGTGGAGGAGTAAGTGCAAGTGGTTTAGGTATGATTGAATGGGGTGGAGTCCAGGGACTTGGAAGTTCTCGTCTTGGTTTGTTGGGTAATGGCATGGGCTTGAGGTCCTCTACTCCTACGGAATTGGGAGGACGGATGCCTTGGGTTGGCAATGTAGGCCAGTTTAACAATCTTGGCAGTGAAATATCTGGTTTAAATGACAGCAAGCTGCCTCTTGGCTCGGTTTCTGATCATCTGAGGGCCACAGAAGGCCAAGGGCAAGCCTTGATGACTGGGGTTCCGGTGGACATATCAAATTTTCCAGGCGTGACTAGTAAATTAAGCAAACAGCAACTGCTACAATTGCACATGCATCCACTGGAAATGAGATCACTGTTTGAACAGCAGATACAACCGGAAATTAGATCACTGGTTGAGCAGAAGATACCGCCGCAGATGCATCCACAGGAAGTGGAATCACCAGTCCAGCAGCAGATACAACTGCAGATGTATCAAGCGGAAATGAGATCACCAGTTGGGCAGCAACTACAACCGCAGATGTATCAACCGGAACTGGGATCATCAGTTGAGCTGCAGATGAAACAGGAAATGAGATCACCAGTCCAGCCGCCACAACAGAATACGGAGCAGCAGCAGGAAATGACATCATTGCTCCAGCATTCAGATACAGCAGCCATCGTAGTACAGCATGCAGGTTCACCTCATTGTCAAGTTACCCGTCATCAATAATGTGACCAAAGCCAACAACTTATCCCATAGCCAGCAGCGTAACAGGCGAATGGAACGCGGCTTATGGAATCCAGGAGATGAGCTTGCAGACTTATGGCTATGTGGGAAGTAGCAAAACTTGAGCTCAATGAGTGTTGTTTTTCTAGCCCTTTAGTCTTTTCGTTTTTGGTCAAACAGTAGTTAAGAGGTAAGATTTAGTGGGAAAAACCAGGGTTTTTGGGTGTACATTCTTACATAAGCAGGGCTTACCAAGGTAGGGAGGGGAAGGGTATACATCCATTGTCTTTTTGAAAGAAAATGTAAAGGAAAATTAATGAAAAGGGCTTGAAAAGTTTTAGTTTTAATAAAAAACCATGTTATAAGTTTTGTTTAATAAAAAACCATGTTATAAGTTTTGTTTAATCAAAAACCATGTTATAAGTTAAGTCATTGTTTCTGGAATTTAAGTCACTGTTTCTGGATTTTGGTTCTTTTCGACAGACACTGTTTCTGGAATGTAAAAATAAACTGTTTCTGGATTTTAAGTAACACTGTTTCTGGAATTTAAGTAACACTGTTTCTGGAATCTGTTAGTTTATTTCCAGCGACAGTGTTAGTTTTCCAGCGACAATGTTATTTTTCCAGCGACAGTATAATTTTTCCAGCGACAGTGTTAGTTTTTCCAGCGACAGTGTTAGTTTTTCCAGCGACAGTGTTATTTTTCCAGAAACAGTGTTATTTTTCAGCAACAGTGTTAATTTTTCCAGCGACAGTGTTATTTTTCCAGCGACAGTGTTAGTTTTTTGCAGAGACAGTGTTATGTTTTTCCAGCGACAGTGTTAATGTTCATTTTCTTTCCAAATACAGTGTTTGTTTGTGCACGACCCAAAGGGCTTGGTGTGGTTGCTGCTCGCCGAAGCTAAACGGAAGAGAAGGCAGGATTTCGGCCGGAAAGTTGGACAAACTTTAAATGCTCATAACTTTGTCAATACTCAACGAAATCAAGTGATTCAAAAACGAAAATCGTAGTTCTCGAAGAGACGAAGAGAATGGTACCTTGCACGATAGCTAACTCATTGTGGTTTGGCCGGAAAACGCCTCGAAAGCCTCGGAGGTCGCCGGAAACTGGGTTGGACAAACTTTAAACGCTCATAACTTTGTCAATACTCAACGAAATCGAGTGATTCAAAAACGAAAATCGTAGTTCTCAAAGAGACGAAGAGAATGGTACCTTGCACAATGGCTAACTCATTGTGGTTTGGCCAGAAAATGCCTCGAAAGCCTCGGAGGTCGCCGGAAACTGGGTAAGATTCAAATGGATATAACTTCTTCAATACTCAACGAAATAGGGTGATTCAAAAAGGAAAGTTGTAGTACTCAGCGAGACGAAGAGGAGGAGGAGGATGAGGAGGAGGATGAGGGCCAAAGGAGAGCCCATGAGTGACTGGCTGGTGGTCGAGCTGTATGTTGGTTTGGTGGGTTTTACCTTGTTCTGGGATGGTTTTTGGTTAAAAAAAGTTATAGGATGGTTTTTGGTTAAAATAAACTTAGTTCAAGCCCTTTTTATTAAAACTCCCAAAATGTAAAGGGAAAACAATCAGCCTCATGTTTCTTCAATCTTTTTCTTCTATCTATTTGTTTCATCTGGGAGATTGGTGTGCCAAGTATATGTTGCCAAAACAAGATTAACACTTACCTGGTTGGAGCAGTGTGCTTCTCTTAATGCATTTAAGTTCGAATTTTTTTTGTTGTTGTGATTTAGATTAATTTAATATAGTATTTCTCGTATTAAAAAAAAACAAAAATCAACTGTTGATTTTTTAATACAAACAATACCTTAATTCATACTAATTAAATTATACAAAAGAGAGATTCAAATTTTGAGTGCATATTAAGACACATTTTCTTTAGCTAATGTGGCTATCCCTCGTCTAAATAATTAGAAAGTAAGTCAGGATTGCATCGGATTCGAATAGGATTGTTATGATAGCCGATTCAATTACAATGGATTCGTATAGAAAGTTGTTCGTATCCTATTAACTACACCAGATTCGATTCATTCATATAAGATTATAATTACCATTTTCAAAAACAAAGTGTGGAATGAATTGTTGAAAAAATGCATCGGATTTGAATAGGATTGTAATGATAGCCGGTTTAATTACAACGGATTCGTTTAGAAAGTTGTTCGTATCATATTAACTACACCAGATTCGGTCCATTTAGATAAGATTGTAATTACCATTTTAAAAAACAAAAGTGCGGGATGAATAATTGTTGAAAAAATGCATCGGATTTGAATAAAATTGTAATATGATAGCCGGTTTAATTACAACGGATTCGTATTAAAAATGGTTCATAACCTATTAATTACATCAGATTCGGATAAAATAGCAATTACAATTTTCAACCAAAAAAAAAAAAGAAAGTGCTTGATTGAAATGGGAAATTGATCATCTTCGGATTTCTTTCACTTAATCCTCCTCATTAAATAATCTGGACCTTTAAAATTTGATCAAACGGCTAAAAACACAGACCTACTTTAAAAGTTATAATAATTTTAGTTATTTGATTAAATTTGAAGGTCCGTCCTTTTCCGATGAATTGTTGTGGAAAAAAGAAAGGTGGGAAAAATAAGTAAATGCACTATTTGAAAATTTGTGGATAAGTTTCCAACACTCCACGTCAGAGTGTCCCCACAACTAAAATAAAAACCACCCCACGTCATCACGGTGGACCCTACGTCCATATCCCGCTCGCGCGTCCACTGTTATGTCTTTAACCAACCACACCACAGGAACCCCAAGCCCTAACCTGCAGCTCAAACATCTTCTTCTTCATTTTTCAATTCTTCAAAACCCTAACAAAATTCCGCCAATTCAGTCACTATACCTCTCTGAAAATCCCCAATCTCTCTCACGAAGAGTCGAAGACTATGGCTACGGACGGCGCGGCGGACCGACGGAGGCCACCGCCGCAAATGCTGAGCGCAGGCAACAACGGAAACTGCGTCATGAGCTTGTCGAACAGGCTGAGACTGATGCCGAACAAGGATCACAAGGCGGAGAGCTACGAGGACCTGGAGCAGTTGGAGTTCAGTCCCTTGCTCTTCAGCTCGCTGGAGCGCTACTTGCCTCCCACCATGCTCAATGCTTCACGTGACCTCAAGCTCCAGTACATGAGGGACATTCTCCTCCGGTACTCACCCGAGAGCGAACGCACTCGTGTAAGACATGACAACTCTCTCCCTCAAGTTTGGTGCATACATGAAACTGAAAATGAATTTGAATATTGGAAGTTTCGGATTTCTTGTTATGTGAATTTGAATATTTGGTTGAATGTGTGAAATGAGTTTGCTTCAGTTGCGATTGCGGTAGAATGTGTAATTTCTTTGAATTCTCCCGAAATGATTGATGTGGATATACAAATCCTGTGTTAAATTTTCATTATTGATGCGGATTTAGTTTATGTGCCTAGTCAAGGGAGATAAGCTTGAGTAGAAATAACATATAGTCAGAACAGGCAGGGGCAATGTGCTTTGGTTAATTAGTCAATCCGGCGTCACTGCATTCCTGAGTGGCTCATATGTTTTTTTTCTTTCTGTTTGAATAAACAGGTTCAACGACATCGAGAATACAGGGAGAAGATCATCACACACTATCAGGTGCGATTAATGGCTAATATGTGGTTAACATTTCGAAACTTGCTGTAATATGTAAACAACACATTTATGGATCATGGTCGAATGTTGCAGTCATTAAAGTTAAGCCCCTTCTTTTGGTACTCCTGGAATTGGGGGCTTGAGTTTTCTGCATAAGACATTTAGTCATGATTGCATGTCAACAAACTTAAGTATTTCCTTCTTAATCGGTCCTTCCTCTTTGCAGCCTCTACAAAGGGAGTTGTACACTCTGCAAGCTGCAAAGTTCTTTGTCCCCTCATTTCTCAGAGCAATCAGTGAGAACACAGAGGATAGCTTTAGAAGTATACTGTCTGAACCCTCTCCTGAAGTTTATACATTTGAAATGCTTCAGCCGGATTTCTGTGAATTGTTAGTAACTGAGGTATCATTTTGAATAAAAGTTAATTTTCCATTATGTTACCTTTTCTATTTTCTTATCAAATTCTGATTGCTTAGGTGGAAAATTTTCAAGGGTGGGTCAATGAGACAAATTTCAGAATCATGCGACCAAATACAATGAATAGATACGGTTGTGTTCTTGATGACTTTGGCATGGAAACCATGCTTGACAAGTTGATGGAGGACTTTATACGTCCTATATCCAAAGGTATTTCATCTCTAGTATTGTGAAATTGTAATTAGAAAAAGTTCTTATATGTGAAAGATTAGAAATAAGGTTATACTTCTTTTTGTTGATGCAGTTTTCTTCCCGGAAGTTGGCGGATCCACACTGGATACTCATCACGGTTTTGTTGTTGAATATGGAATCGATAGGGATGTAGAGCTTGGTAGGTGCTCATCCATCAAAAGGTTTTAGATTTTGTTTTTCAAAAGAAACATTTGTACTTAAGCCTTCTCTCTCTCTGCCATTTCCACTCGTTTTATTTTCTTAGTCGAGGGAGTTATGCTGTAGACTGCAGAGTAATACTGAGGCTTTAGTATCTGACTGGACGATAATGTACTCTATTGCATTTTTGAGTTATTTCTACTGATTATCATTATTTCCTAGGAACAGTTTTGATTGTTGGTTTAGCTGATATGGCATTATTTCTCCTTATGTTTTCATAATTGTGTCCAATTGTTCAATACTGTATGCGTGCCTTCATCTTAAACCCCTGTGCTAGATTTATAGCTTGTTAAGCTTTTATGAATCCACAACAGCTTTATATTGCAGGTTTTCATGTGGATGATTCAGAAGTCACCTTGAATGTTTGCTTGGGAAAGCAATTTTCAGGTGGAGATTTGTTCCTTCGAGGTGTTCGATGTGATAAACATGTTAATTCAGAGACACAATCTGAGGTATGCTATTCGTTATGATCAATTTTTGGTACAATTTTTTATGTAGGGTCATATTTTTCATCTTTTAGTAATACGAAGACTTTGGGGTATCATATTGGATATCATTTCTAATATATGATAAATAGTAAGTTGCATGTTTTTTTTTTTTTTTTTTTTTCTTATGTTTTCTTAGTTGTAATAAATCTTTTATTTTCTTACATTTTACCATCTATATATTGAACATTTTCTTGGAATTCTACTGGTAGGAAATCTTTGATTATCCTCATGTCCCGGGACATGCCATTCTTCATCGTGGTCGCCATCGACATGGTGCTAGAGCCACGACATCAGGGCGTCGAGTCAACTTACTATTATGGTGCAGAAGGTACCGTTCTCCACATTTAATCCCCCCGTAAAAGAATTTCAAGAAACCTAACCTAAGGATTTCAAGGATATCACAATCTCCCTGACTTTCTGGTTACGTACACAATCTCCCTAACTGGTCTTAAAGTAGAGTTCAGTGAAATGTTGGAATATCCGGGTTTCACACAGTTGGTTTCTCCTAAACGCTATGTCCTCTATTGTTTTCTCAATTGATTGTGCACATTGCAAAACACACCGAATGGCCTTGTAAACATACATTACCAAAATATGTCATCTAAGAAATTAATAGAATTTATTAAAGGCTAAGTAACCTTTGGATCTTGGTCTCGTTAGGTTCTAGGATTTTTTGCCTGTGTGCCGGTTGTTTTGCAGAAGCTTTTCTAGGTATGCTTACAGTAAAACCATCAAACATAGGGTTTTACTACAAGGATTATCTCAATTATGCATTTTTGTTGACCAAATTACTTACTTTGTATCCCCAATCTTCTTGTAGTTCGGTCTTTAGGGAGCTGAAGAAATATCAGAAAGATTTTTCCAACTGGTGTGGAGAGTGCAAACGTGAGAAGAAAGAAAGGCAGCGCCAATCAATTGCCGCAACCAAACTGGTATGGAATATTTGATGAGAAGAGAAAAATTTTCAGCGTGTTTCTATGTTTGGCATTCATTAACTTCTGACCTCCGATTTTCTTTTCCAGGAAATACTTAAGAGAGATGGACAAACTGCTTGAGCTGTTTGTTTCTTTTATGTTTTTACTTCCGATTCTTCTTGATCTGTTCATCTTGCAACTTTTGCTCGTGAAGTTGTAAAATCTCATCCTTATCAGCCAATAGACGTTTTTCGTGTCTATTTTCGAATTCGTATTCCATCCATTAATACAGACTACAGTCGGGCTATTTGTTAGTAATATGAAAGGCCGGTGGTGGTGTGGTTTCACTCTGTGTTTCAACGCTTTAGCATGCCCAGTTCGACGAGTAACTGTGATGTGTTGTGCCCTTTTTATGTAGTTTCATACGACTGTACTTGACATTGCGTGATTGGCTTGGATAACCCTACAATGGCAATATGGCATTTCTGCTGTAAGTTTCTCTCCCACCATCCACATACAAATATTATGAAATTCAAAGTACAGAAAACCTGCTCTGGTATCATGAAAGACGATGTTACTCCACACCATCTTTAATTTGACTCGTTCTACACGTTTGATCAAAATATTAAAGTCAAACATGCTTTCTCTGTTTGTCTACTCAGTAGGTCTGTCTCCACAACACTTAGCTCTTAAGGAATTGGTGCAAGAAAGCAAGCCATTTAGGACCAAATGGTATATTGTTGCTTAAATCATACGTTATGCGTGCATGAATCTGTCAATTAACCTTCTGCCTTCTTCACATATTACCATATAAATGGAAGAATGTCAACCATCCAATCACAATTTTCCACGTGAATATGAATGGCGGTGATACTTTGAGTCGATTACAAACAAAGTGAATTTAACCGAGAGTTAACAATAACCATTAGGTAACAGTAGTGTTCATTGTCTGCAAAGGGCACCTTAAAGCTTTAAAACTTTTTATAGGAAAAATTTCTTCCATGTCCGTATTCAAACAGATACTTCACGTGTCATATAATAAATGAAAGGACATAAAAAGTTATATCATTTCTTCTATTTTTATGATATGTGAAGTACCTCTTAAATATTCAATATTTGAAAAAAATTATATCGATAGGTGACGGTCAAAGTATACACCGCACACGTGTTAGTGTTAGTGCTATTAATAGGGTAAAGATAGAAGGATTAATTATACAATATTAATGTGGGCTACTTTTCGATCCCTAAAATAATACAGGTCTGGAGAAGATTCAAGAGAAAGAGAAAAAATATAAAGTCAGTGAGCTTATAAGCCAGCCCCATAGGATCAAATGAATGAGGCCGGACCGCTTAATGGTTTGGTTTGACTATCAGCAAAGAAGCTCTTACAAAGGGACATAAAAAATTATCAGACTGATCAAAGCGCTCGACACATATTCGACACATTCGATGGTGGAAGAATAATTTGTCGGTTAGGTTTGTGTGTTCCGACCATTTAATGCCAGAACAGTGGAATACTCAAGTGCCAAGACTTTGTGAGACTTTTTGGCTCACAAAAGGCCTATGTAAAGGCTAACGAGGAGCAAGTACCTTTTATAGTCATCGAATGCAACGATACACTATTACCGAACGTTTCTTAATTCTTATAATCTATGTCATATAAATACATAGAACTACAGTGGACATAATTCAGTGTTAGGGGTGAACAACTTCAATATCGTTGTCCATTACTTAAAGTCGTGATCCCAAATCCAACCAAGAGTTGGTCATACTGATCTTTGTTGACTTCCTAATTTTCAACGTCAACAAATAAAATTGTTGTTTTCTTCTCGACCATAGAACTAATTGTTAGTGTTAGGCACAAACTATTAAAGAAACATAAACATATCTTAGCCATAAGGAGTAGTGATTTTTAAAGTTTCTTCTTTAGGTGGCCTGTCTCAAGCCTCAAGCGCAACGAATGGGAATGACTTTCCTAGTCATCTTCTTTTACCTACTAAATTTTCTCTGGGATCCTTCTAGACCCTCGAAGACCTACAAACAAGGCATCCGAAAGGGATTCCTGCTGGTAAATATATTATTTTTCTTCTCGACTGTTCCTACGGGGATGTGATCGTGTAATTATAATATGATTTCAAAGCTTTTTCTTTAAGTAATTGTGATTAGAGTACTCTAATTCATTGCTAGGGTGTCCTATATACCGTCCTAACCGTCCTACCCGTCGTCCTTTTCATTGTCATCGTCGTCGATATCTTTATTTATCGTCAATCAAATATTGTCTCGATCCTTCTAATAAGAAGGTCTTTGGACTGACTAAATTATAATATGTATATGATTGGCACTTTTTCGTCGAGTAGACCATAGATTGGACACCCCTATGCACCTTTTGTTTATGATAAGGTTTTGATTTGGTACGATAGGAGTTTCGATTACTTTCGTTTAAGAGCATCTTCAATGAAAGAAGCTAAATTTAGAGAGCTGAGTTGGTTGAGCTCTTCCTTTGCATCTTTAATGTGAATAGTTGCGTTCCCTCGCTCCAAGATGAATGTGCACATTTTTTAGCTATTTTATATCATGTTTGCACACCAATTGTTTTCTATGTTGAAAAACTTGTATGCAATTAGAAAGTTAAAGCGACAGTATCCTAAGTTTATTATGCATTTTTTTTTATTACTCACATTATATTGCATAATTGATTTGTAATACAGTTATTTTTACATGTAAATTTTTTTCTTCTAAATACTTGTAAAGAAAGTGATAAGTTAATAGGCTCACCTTGCCACATAAGATGATTTAACTGAAATTTTAACAGAGCTAACGAAATGTTTTCAAATGAGATAAAGTGAGACACAAAATTGACATTTAAAGGATTAAGTGAGACGTTTTGAATTTTAAGTAACAAAGTGAGTTATAATTGAGTTTCGAACTTTCGAGGGACATTGATGTAAATAAGCCTTAATAATTATTCTCAACAACAGAAAAGCTTAGGCCTTTGGGGTAACTTGGAATATTATTTAAAAAAAAACGATATTATCTAAGGGGAGGTGGTTGAGTTTAGCTTAGAAACGGAAAATTGGCAGCTAACAATGAGATTTGTCAATCAGTATTACGGTCTGGTGGTATTTATCTTCACTTAGAAGTGAGAGGTCTTAGGTTCGAATCTCGTGGATGGCGAATTCGATACCAAATTAAGTTGCTCATTGTGTGGTTTAACCGAACTCTTCCTCTTCTTAGTGTAAAAATATCGATGTATTAAAAAAAAAAAATAACAACAACATCAGTGTGGTTGGCGGATCTTCGTGGACGGTGGAGATTGCATCATGCATCTTCTAATTATATTATTTCTCTTTCTGATGAATTATAATAAACAAACTCAGGGGTTACTAATTCTAATTTATTTGTAGGTTTAGTCCTCAAATTTTAATGTATCTTTGATTAACTAGTCAGCGGAGATCACGAAAAAATCTTTCTCCACTAATACACATGTCTGTTTTGGTTTCTGGTCAGAATCACACATGTTTCTTTATATATAGAACAATATTTGACTATTCAAAAGATGAGTATTAGTTTTTATTCAAAATTATTCGTCATCGATTTATAGAAATTCGTGTTTATGATTGAATCCGTTCATGTTATAAATCATTCTATAAAGATTGTCTTTGCAAAAAATCAATTAAAACGAATGTCGTTTAGTCATCGAATTGTATAAAAACAGATGAACATAATTAACAAAATATTACGAACTGTATGTGTATTTGCTATAAAAAAAAATTTGTGGTTAACAATCAGAAAATTGGATATGGATCGTTACTAATACGTTTTTTTTTAATATTTTACATCAGCAAAACTTTACATTAAATTATCTAAATTACAACAAAATGTTTAATAATTAGGTGTAAAAGGTCAAGTACATTGTCGTATCTCTAATCAACTTGATGAAGTTCAAACGTGCTGGTCACTGTCACTAATTATTAATGTGGTTAATTCCAACCAAAAATAGAAGAAGATTTGGTTTTTGTCATCATACATCCTCTTTTCTTTATTTTTAATTACTATTTTTTCCTTATCAACATGCTAATCATCTCTTTAGCAAGATATGTAAATGTGACCTTTACCTGTTTAATTATTTTATATTGATTACCACCTATAAAGCAGCATGGCTTTATCAACAGTACAGATAATTATTTCAAACTTAATTAACTAACAAATTTATCAAACCATATTATTTTGCCAAGAATTCAATATGCAAATAAAAGAAATTATATGGTTCTAAGTGTTATAAACAATATTCTACACTAATCTATACGATGAGGGAAAAGAGTTTGAACTCAGAATCAATGAACAATTCACCACCTACAAATAAGGGTCATCTCTAGTCATCGAAGACTAAACGTAACCCTTGACTATGTTTTAGCCCTGTAAACGTTTTATATTTATAGACTAATTTAGGGCTAATTTTTTGTCATCTCAAACCATGCGGTGCTTTATTTTATTCATCCTTCATATTTTATTACTTTTTTGGGCCAAACTTAGCCTAATCTGGGGCTACATATTATACCTGCTTTGTGACCAAATTTATCATGATTCTGTTAGCCCGAATTCCCTTAGCCCTGTGGTTGGATACTGATCTTTACAATTTTTATGGCTAAATGTGGCTTATAGTCCTTGGCTCGAGAGAACCTAATTATATATTAATTTAATAATTATCTTATAAATAATCAAATGTATCAATCGCACATTAATGTTAGGAAAATAGGTTTCTTAACTCGAAAGAGTAAAATGATGACCATACGATCGAAACTAGCTAGTGGCGATGGGCCATGCGTGGCCATATATTCAGACTAAGACAGGCTGAGCTACAGCTCTACTGGTTATGTAATGTAATGCATTCATCGAAAATTCGAAAAGATCAAAGAAACTTTCATATTCATTAGGACTAGGATCGGGGTTGAGTTGGATTTTATATAAATTATATTGGATGGACGGAAACTCGTAATTTCGTACGCAAACTATATTTATTGGTTAATGGTTTTTTTGCGTGTTGGAGAGCAACTTACATATTGCAGATATACTGTCAATGTGACATTTTATTTTAATACCTACAATATTTTGTATAAATTTTCTCGACATAGAGTTATATTATTAGCAGAGAATGAGAATGAATGTGTACTCATATCACAAAAGTCATATCACAAAAGTCGTACTCATATCGCAAAAGTCCTTCTCCTCGTATTGTCAAGATCTCATGCAAGAAGATCCAAAGTATATATGATGAGAAACCACATGGATGAACATGCATGATTAGGCTTTGCAGTTGGCAATTTGGCATGCACACCTGCACTTTCCCCTTATTTTTCACGTGGAGTGGGAGATGTAATTTACATCAATCTAATCAGGGTTTCGTGTGGTTGTTTTGACGTATTGGTGTATCAGATTCATTTCATACGTAGAATTAAATGAGAGCTCATGGTGATGGTGGGGAAGTACTTCTAATCAATCATACAATGTTAATTGTGTTAAAAACTTAAATTGCGTATAGTTTATTTGGGATGCCGATACTTTAATGTTCTTGTTTCATGCAAGTTACTTTCGCACAAAAGAAAGGTTCAAATTCATGTGTAGAGCGCTCGGCTCCTCGCCTCCTCTGGGTAATGCTAGGGAGACAACATTTGAAGACAAAATTTAAAAACTAAATAATGTGTCATCAATAGAAATAAGTCCGTTTATCAACGTTTAAGTAATAAACCAATCATTAATTTTCGTGTCCTTTAATTTCCAAATTTTGCCCACAACCGCCTCATCCAGTCATTCAGTCATATCCTATTTCACACTTAGGCCTGCTTCCTTCCTCTTCCAATCACAAAACTGAAACAAAACAAAAGAAAGCAAAGAAATGAAAAGCTCCTGAAAGTTGCAATCGTAACGTCGCCACTTCACACACACCCACCCCTCCCTCCCTGCTGCCTGCTGTCCTCCTCTCTCCCCCACACATACTACCCAGTACATTCACTGTATACCCTCCTTTTTCCCTACTTTTTGGTTTTCCCCCGCCTATTGCCTTTGCCCTTTTGATTTCCTTCCCCTTTTTACCCTATGTATTTACCAAATTGCCATGCCCACTGCCTAATGTTTCTTCTCTCTCTCTCTCTCTCTCTCTCTCTCTCTCTCTCTCTCTCTATATATATAAATTAATATGTATACATAGCTGTTTATTATATCTCACCTTCACAACATTCACAACCACTTTTCCTCTCGCTCCATATATATATACATCCACCAAGGAAAGATCCTTGAGAGCTAAGCTAACATCATACATATAATATATATGTATCTATAGACTATATTGTTGCTATATACAGAGATACAAAGAGAGAGAGAGAGAGAGAGAGAGAGAGAGAGAGAGAGAGAGAAAGAGAGATCATAATCCATTAATTTAGTATGGGGTTACAAAGCCAGCTGAACGACGTCTCATCCGACTCCATCCCACTCCTACTCATCGCACTCATCGCCAGTTCCATCAACCATCTCCGTTCCTCCCTCCTCACCCTCCTTCATTTTCTGGGCCTCAGCCCCCATCCCGGTCAAGGCACAGACTACGACGGAAGCGATATTGCGGGCCCGACCGTGGGCTCGGGACTCACGGGTCTCGTTAACCTGTCCGACCAGCTCGCCATCAACCGCCAGTTATCCTATCCATACGACCGTGACGACGCCGTTGCCACCGCACGGGATTGCGATTGCGTGGTGTGCTTATGCACCTTTAGGGATGGGGAGCAGGTCCGCATGCTCCGGTGCCGCCACGTGTTCCACAAGCACTGCTTCGACTCCTGGCTCAACCACCTCAACTTCAATTGCCCTCTCTGCCGCTCTCCCGACGTACACCGCGACGGCTGCCGACTTTCCCGCGACCTCCTCCACTGGTTTTCCATCCGCTGAGAATCAATGGAGATAACGTCATAAATATGTTCACATGGTGTCCACTTATATCCGCCGGTGGTTTCTTATTTTTTTCCTTCTCTGCTTTTTCCATTTTTCTTTTAATTTTTTTATATTTTAGAGAGTTGTTGGCCATGGATTGTTTGGTCCTTCTAACTTCTTTTTTTTTTTTAAAAAAAAACCCACTGTAAATTTTTGGTGTGCTAATTAAATAAGGAAGAGGGATGTTTTTGTATTTACCGCCATTTTTAATATATTCTATGATGAATGTTAAGATTAGAAATTAAAAAAGGTTACTAAATGGTAAAAGTGGGGAATTATATGATTATTTGGGTTTTACTAGTTCTATGTGCGTGTAAATATAAAAATTTCAAAAAGAAGAAAAATATATAGAAAAGAGAGAAGTCATAGTGTGTGTAAATATAAAAATTAAAAACAAAAGAAAAATATATGAAAAATAGAGAAGTTGGAGAGAAATGTGAAAAAAGAGAGAAAATGTGGGTTATGTTTTATTTTTAGAGTAATGCTATACTTTACTACCATTTGTATCATTTTTCTAATAGATGTAGGCCTTCCCAACGCATGTGGGTTTTATCCCTATGAGAAAGATGATACAAATAGACAGTAAGAGTAGTATTTTTATTGATTTTTAACTAAATATGCTAAGTGATATAAAACAGAAAAAAAAAAAAAAAAAGGATTGGGCCGACCGTTAAATAATTGCAAAGCCCAAACATATAATTGTTCTACTTCCCGCGGAGAAATCCAAAACATCAAGCACCCTTTTCGTCCAAAGGGCGATCCATCTGACTGCGAAGATCCTGACGAGGAGTTTTCTTTCGTACGTGAACGGACAAACCATGTTAGAAATTTTCCCGGGAAAATACTACGTGCACAACATCTCATATGATGATCAAATCCTCCGTTTGGTCGACGTCAACTTTGCCAACGGATCCTGCAGCCTTCCGTCTGGAACTGTCAAAACAGGCGACGGGAATGTCAAGGATTTTCAGTTCCAAGGAGCTGTGATCTACCATACTAATCGTTTTCGATTCGTCAAGTGCTTCAAAAGCATCAGCAGCCTGCCAACAGCTGCTAATTACACAAGAGTTCCATGTTTCGCTTATTGGATTTTTGGATGGCCGGGCCGTCCCATTCTAACGACATCGACAATGTCTCCAACTTTTACAACCTGTCCAATATGTCAGGTGTGGGGTTGGGCCCACTTGTTTTCAATTGGAAGTCAGCGGTCATCTTTATATTAAGAGCTTAAACTTGTTTTCTTATGGGTGATGACAAGCTCAATTGCTTGAGCAGACACGCAACCGTGAGCTCTGATACCATGTTGAATTTTTGGATCGCCAAGCCAAGCCCGTCTCACTCTAACGACACCTATATTGTCCCAAACTTTTACCATCTACCTAATCTGTCAGGTGTTGGGTTTTATTACAAAAAAACCTCGGTATTAGTTAGAGTGGAGGTAAGCATATTTAAACCTCTTTGGTTTTCTTCCACCCACCGATGTAGCTGTCACAAATGGGAGCTACTTCTATGCGGTTTATGTCCCTGAGTATTATTATCGTCTTCAACCGTCGTGCTCGCTTGTTGAAGTGGCTCTTGTAGATTATCATCGGGACATGAAGTTCACTTCGTACGAAGCCGTCATGAAACTATTGCAAGTAGGGTTTGATATTGGATGGTCGGTTGAGTGCGGGGATTGCTCCTTGGCTGGTAAGAGTTGCGGAGTACGTTCATGGCATATTAAGCCACGCACCTATGTATGTTCACAGGGTTAGTATCATATCCAAATTACTATAACGTCACTTCACAACGTAACAGTCACACTTAATAATCTATGAAGTATCCATATGCGACTAATTTTGTGTATGCCTAAGTTTATGACCACGCTTAATTTTATCTCTTGCTTATGTAAATCCATGCCAGAGATTGTTTTTTAATTAGTTAAAAGTGTTTTCCGACAGCCGAAAATGTTCATTTCACTTAATATTCGTAGGAATCAGTGTGGGAGGTATTCTGTTTTTTTATATATACATTTTTCATTAATCTGGTTTCAGTTTGCAACTTACAGAAATCATCTTTTCTCTGCAATTTCAGCTCTAATTGATCTGTTGTGTATAATTCTTGTACTGGTGGTTGTTATCTGAAGATGTCGTAGAAGCCGAAACGAAGCCCAGAAAAATCTCCAGAATCGTAACCAGCAGTCGTCGGCCCCGGCAATCAGCAATTCTTGAGCTTAACATTTGTATGTTGATATGTGTGACTTCAAAAGCTCTTGGGGAGTTGATGCCAATAATTCAGATATTGGGCCAATTTGGGCCTATTGGCAGTTTGGTCTAGTTCGAGGGTTATGGGCCATTGAGCCTTGTACATTTTCCAAATAGGCCTCGTTTCATTGGGCCACTTGTTATATATTGTTTCTCAAAAGACTATAATCTCCTTCCGACATTAAATTGCATATCATAAAAATAACTAGCTAATAAATTAAAAAATTGGGCACACCATGGTCCCAACAATTAAATGGCTCCAATGACAAACAGTCAGCTTGCTTATGAGCTTATCCAATACAAGCTACTTGACATCTTCGGTCTTCAAAATTCAGAATTTCAGATAACGCGTTTATGTCATATATGAATATTAGTGAGTTGCACTAGGTTCGAATTTACTCTTTTAGCAAGGGGTCTCGCAAATAAAATTTTATTTGAAAGACGTCTTACATAATTTTTGAAAAAAGACGTATAAAATAGACGCTTACAATAACAACCATCAAGTTTTATCCTATTAAGCGAAGTCGACTTTATAAATCCTAGAAGAATGCCACTAGATTCAGTTTTGTGTCAAGTCTTCTGTTAACTCTAAGTACTCCATATTTTTCTTATAGTCTCTTTCAAAGTCTTCCTAGATCTTCCTCTACTCCTTTTTTCTTGAGGTTACGTTTCAAAATAGCATCTCTGATCGAAGCAACTGTAAGTCTCTGGTTCACGTGTCCAAACCATCTTAATTGATTTTCTCTCATCTTATCTTCAATTGCGGTCACTTTAACTTTACCTCGACTATTCTCGTTCTTAATGCTATCATTTCTTGAGTGCTCACACATCCAACGAAGTATTTTCTTTTGCGCTACACTCATTTTTTGCATGTGTTGCTAAAAGATAAACGATTAACATCTTAATATACAATGTGGGTGTGGGCTTTACAAAATGCCTTTCAACGATTCTAACCGTTATAGTAGGCAACTTGACAGAGTCATTACCATCTTTAGAAAAAGACAACCCAACTGTACGTCTTTGTGCGGAGAAATAAGAAAAATCAGCTACCCTTTTCGCCTAAAGGGCGATCCCCAGCATGTAGGTGGAAAGTTTTGACCCACTCCCTTCCGTTGACTAACAAAGGAACATCAATGGAGATTTCCTTTGAGAAGAAGAAGATAGGGCCACGGCGTTCCAAACTTTGGATAAAAGTCAACACGCCTAAACATTTTTTTGAAATTCCACGAGACTATATATATGTAGAGCTTCATCCCAAATTACGTACCCAAAGTTCTGAATTTCATAATTATTCTACAAAAGCTTATAATATATATCATGAGGACAGTCCAATATACATCTTCTCTTCTCTATTCTCTGCTGATTCTGCTATTTTTCGTTCAAATTCAAGCACAACCCAACTGTTCGTCTTCGTGCGGAGAAATAAAAAACATCAGCTACCCTTTTCGCCTAAAGGGCGATCCATCCGGCTGCGGCGACACCGATTACGAGCTCTCTTGTGTCGACAACAAAGCCATCCTAGAGATATTCCCCGGGAAATACTACGTGCACAACATTTCCTACTATGATCAAACAATCCGGTTGGTTGACGTCAACTTTGCAAACGGAAGCTGCGGCCTTCCGTCCGGTCCTGTCGAAACAACGGACGGGTTCGTCCGGGATGTTCGATTCAGGGGATACGGTTTGAACCCAGGAAGTCGTTTCCGGTTCGTCAAGTGCTCAACAAACATCAGCAGCGTGCTGGAAGCTGCTAATCACACAACGGTTCCTTGCTTGACAAGAAACGGGACTTACGTCTACGCCGTTTATGATGGCGATTACTCGTATTATGAACCTCAAAAGTCATGCTCTGTCATTTCGTTGGCTCCTGTCGATCTTCGTAAAGATGTTGCGAAGTTCAATTCTTATGAGGCCGTCATGGAACTACTGAAAGCTGGCTTTGAAGTTGGATGGTCAGTTAAGTGCAGAGATTGCTCTTTGGCTGGTAAACAATGCGTAGTAAAATCAATGGATAAGCCACTCATCTATATCTGTGCAAAAGGTCAGTTCCTACAGTTCCTTTTAAGTGGTTTAAATTCATCTGTTAAATTTCCTAAAATTCTTCAACGCATGTTTAACCGTTAATTACGCAATTTATTTTCACAGTTCGAATTCGTAATATATGATCCATTGCACTTTATGTCTCTTGATTATGTTTTCTTTTCCCTAATGTTACACCTTTTTTTAATGCAGAATACAAAGAACTGACAAGAGCTGAAGGAAACTGGATAATTGCTGCAATCGTTGTGGGAGGTAGTATTACTATCGTATTTGTACATACATTGACAAACTTGTTATTTTCTTCCCATTTTTTTTATTCCGTTCCGATTTGCAACTGATAAAAATCTTGTTTCTGCATTTTCAGGTCTGATTGCTCTGGGAGTTATCATTGGTATAATTGTAGTTGTCATCCGAAGATGTCGGAGAAGACGAAATGCAGCAGATAACACGAACAAGAATCTGCAGAATCGGATTGATGCTTGAGCCAACAATCAGAAATTCTTGGATGCGTGAATTCCATTAAAAATTATTTCCTTCTTTTTTGTAATGCAGTTTAAAGAATGTAGCTCGATTTTTTCCGTTTCTTTTTTGGATGAATAATTCAATAAATTACTAAGTGTAATACCAAATTATTTCGTAAATTACCAGGAGAAATAATTCAAATGTGAATTCCATCATTTTGGCCTGTAATCGGATACGTGAATTCCATCATTTGTTATGTTTGATATAAAGATTACACGTGGACAACTTAGTACTATCGTTTAATGGTATTTCTCTTCACTTGTAAGTGAGAGGTCTCAAATTCGATTTTCGCCAAAGACAAATTTGAACCACATTATTGCTAACCATTGTGAGGCTTAGCCCACTCCCACACTCCCTTAGTGTAGATAGTATTGTTGGTTAAAAAAAATTTCATTTTGCATTTTATTTTTTCAATAAATTGTGAGAGACTTGTTAAATACTTGAATGAACATTCATTATATAGTTTGTTCCCATGTTTTCAATACGATCTCATATTTTATAATCTATGTTAAATTTTTTTTTGGTCAAACTAGAAACTTTCATTAATTACAAAAACTATTACATGAAATAACAAGCCCAAAGGCAGTCCAGATAAAAGAATAACTCATAAGAAATTACAACGGAAATGCCCAAAAAAAAAAAAAACAAGCCCACAACAACAACAACCCATGATTTGGAAGACTGCTGCCTCCACCATAGCAGCTACGCCCGCCATTGTCGATTAGCCAGCACCATCAAGAGAAAGAGTCCATGAACAAGCTAGATGAAGGGAAAATGAGGACGAGCAAGCCACCCGCGTAAAAACGCTCCAATAATACTACAAATAGTGCTAAAAGCACTTTAACAACCACCTAACACCAAAGTGCACCACTGAGAAGAGACGTGCGATGGGCCGAGTTTCAAAGGTCGGCAGTGGAGGACTGACGACGGGTAAAAGCAACCGGGAAAGAAAGGGGCATAAAACCCAGATTTGAGACAAGCTTAGAGAGGTTGAGACAAGTTCAAGGAA
Source organism: Cotoneaster glaucophyllus (assembly GCA_036320875.1). Lineage (NCBI taxonomy): Eukaryota > Viridiplantae > Streptophyta > Magnoliopsida > Rosales > Rosaceae > Cotoneaster > Cotoneaster glaucophyllus. The sequence continues at coordinate 32,347,823 of CM070069.1, read as the reverse complement.
ACTGGAAATTAAAAAGGTTACTGAAAACAAGGAAGAGAAAGAAAACAGGAAAATTGAGAAGAGGGGAACATAAAACATTGGAGGGAATGAGAGGTAGGGGAGAGAAGATGGGAGGGAAGGAGGAGGGTTTGAAGGAGGGGTAGCGGGATAGAGAGGAGAAAGAAAAAGCAAGACGTTCATCTATTATTTACCTAACATAAGACCATTCTTTCCGGGAAAAAAAAACCCATTCTCACTCATTTATTTATTTAAAAAGAGAAAAATAAATAATATGTCATGGATTGGCTGACCCTGGCCTAATGACTCTTGACCGTTTGATTTTTCAAACACAAATTGCATCTTTGCTGATTGATCGAAAAGAATAATGAGGGAGAACTGTCTTAAATCCATTATTTTAACAAAACGCGTAGCCCTCCTCCCTCCAGACTATGGCACTTCACGTCTATAGACGCCTTCAAAGTTCATACCCTAATTATCTAAGAAGAAACGACACAGAGCTAGCAGAAAACTCTGACCAAATCCCAGCCATTAACTTGCAGGGGATCAAGTATAAATACAGATAGAACACTTCCTTCCATACATAAGAGGATTACAACTTTGGATTATAGTTAATATCTTGTTAATTTATAAATTAGGTCAAAGATAATACAATGATGAGAGGATTAGAATTTAAAACTGCATCCACTATTCTCTTTTCTGTGCTGATTTTCCTTACTTTCATCAATGGCGAAGCTCGAAGTGACAAAGAATTCTGTTCTTCTGCTTCTTCCTGCGGGGAAATCCGAAACATCAGCTACCCTTTTCGCCTAAAGGGCGATCCGTCAGGCTGCGGCGACCCCGATTACGAACTCTCGTGTCAACAACAAAACAATCTTGGAAATTTCTCCAGGAAAATTCTATGTGACAAGCATTTCGTACGATGATCAAACACTCCGTCTGGTTGATGCCAACTTCGCCGATGCCAATGACAGCTGCAGCCTTCCGTCTGGTTCTGTCGTAACAACGGATGGATTTCTCAAAGATATACGATTTAGAGGTGTCTCAGACCCTGATAGCCGTTTCAGATTCGTGAACTGCTCAAGAAACATCAGCAGCGTGCCGGAAGCTGCTAATCACACAGCAATTCCTTGCTTGACAAGAAACGGGACTTATGTCTACGCTGTTTATGATGGCGAATACTCGTATTATTCTCCTCAACCGTCATGCTCTGTCATTTCGTTGGCTCCTGTCGGTCTTCGTAAAGGTGTTACGAAGTTCAATTCTTATGAGGATGTCATGGAACTATTGAAAGCTGGCTTTGAAGTTGGATGGTCGCTTCAGTGCAGGGATTGCGCTCTGAAAGGTAAACCCTGCGTAGTAACCTCGAGGGTATTTAAACCGATCACCTACAAGTGTGAAAGAGGTACGTTTTTCGTGTAAAGTTCAAGTGAATGACAATGAGTATTAGTTGATATTACTTGGATGATAGCTAGCTTGGTTTTCAAGTTGTCTGTGATGCAAGTGGTATAGTTGGTCTCTACTTCGTAAGGGTTATGGAGTCTTATCTCCATGCAGCTAACTTAAAGCAATCCTGATAAGATGTTGAATCATGATAGGACTCTTTCATTATTAAGGCGATAAGGATACACGACTGTTAATAGGCTGGTTGTGTACCCTTAGCAATATATATATGAAGTTATAGTCCCTGCTCCCACATGTGAAAAACCCTAGATATTACTGAAACGTATTCATGCAGTAAGGGAGCTATTGAGTAGTGGGAGTAGAAGACTGACTTGCGTTGCAATCATTGTTAATGTGTATGAATTTACTGGATTGAAATTCAGAAGAGAGCTGAACAGAAAGCAATAATGAACAAAATGGAAGCTGAATGGTTTTCTTTCTTCTCTCACTTAGATTGCAGAGAGGAATATTTTCATATATCAAAAGAGCACTCAGTGATGCTTTTACACAACCGTTAGCCTTAACTAGGGACCACACACACTGTATTTTGATCTCAGTCACTCATCTATCTAATCACATGGATCAATTAACACATGGCACTCATGGCCTTTTACAAATTAGAACTTTACACTTGGCATTGCTTTGCACAAGTGGATACACCAATTTAAGTAAACTTATTCTAAACTTTTCAGCTCAACACTTATAATTCAACAATCATGGCATCGAACACAAGTAGGTGTTTCTGCAATTAATTTCTGTTTTGCACTACATTCTGCATGAGATAGTTGTATTGTAACCCTAGTGCCCAGTTGTTATAGTTTTGGTTTACGAGTTTTAAAGAGCTGCTTACATTTCGTTCTTAACTTTAGGATTAGTGATTTAATTACAGTTACGTCACTTGATTAATTAGTCGTTTTCTTTTAAATGTTTCTCTTTTTCTTTTTGTACAAGTGCAGAGAACAAAGAGCTGACAAGTACTGAAGGAAAATTAATAATTGCGGCAATCGTTGTGGGAGGTATTTTTTACAATTTTATTTGTAAACATTGAAAATCTTGTTTTTTTTTTTTCTTGCCAGTTTCGATTTCGTGGGGATTTGCAACTGATGGAAATATTTTTTCTGCATTTTCAGGTCTAATTGCTCTGGGGGTTGCCATTGCTATATTGGTATTCGTTATCCGAAGATGTCAGAGAAGACGAAATGCAGCTGATAACACCGCGAAGAGTCTGCCGAATTAAGTATTAATCCTTGACGCCAACAATCAGCCAGTCTTGAACCACATCACGAACCCTTACCTTATTCACCCGTTATGTGTGTGATTTAAAAGTTTGATTCAATTTTTTTCTTTGTTCTTTTTTCGTGTACAAGGAGATTGTAATGTTCTGTATTCAACTTGTATGTGGAATCGAAAACTATTTCGTAACGTTCTAATCCATGAAGTTGAAAAAGAGTGTGACCGTAACCTTGAAGATTATGTCGAAAGCTCCTTTAAAGTGACTCGGACTAGAAAGTATAAATCATTACTTACTTGGATCGAAAGATGTAAGTATTTCAAGAGGAGCAGCGCCTTAATCTATGTCTATAACAAATGTGATTCACTAATTAAGCACCTTAATAAACAAATTAGGCCGGTCGAGTACACTGATTAGTGATCGAATCAAGCCAAAGAACCATATATAAGTGACAGGATTGTTTGCCAAACAAGCAAACAGAAAATCCAAGGGATTATATATATATATTTTATCAGCAAATGGTACTGATATCTGCATATTTTAAAAGTAAAACGGCCTAGAATATTTCATAATATTAAAGTTGGTGATGGGTTATGTCATCTAATTAATTAATTAATTAATTTGTGAAATGTTGAAAACTCAGTAGGTTTCAGCCAGAGAGAGAGAGAGAAAGACAATACGAAAAAATGAAATCTATGGGAGGCACAGTGATCGTTCTTTCAAGCTTGCTGTGTCTGCTTCTTCTTTTAGCTCTCATCAAGATCTTTCACAAACTATGGTGGACTCCGATTCGAATACAGAATCTGGTGGCTCTGCAGGGAATCAAAGGCCCTTCTTACCGATTCGTCCATGGAAACACCAAAGAGATCTCCAGCATGCAAGAGGAAGCCATGAACAGGCCCAAAAGTTTATCACATGACATATTTTCTCAAGTTCAACCTCACATACACTTGTGGACCAGGATATATGGTGAACAAACTTTTACCTGTTGATAGTATTTAAAGTAATTGTTATAATCTAAATTTATTTCGTCTTTGGCAACAGGAGCAAATTTTCTTCAATGGTATGGTGCTCAAGCCCAATTGATCATCACAGAGCCTGAACTGTGCAAAGAGATACTTACGAACAAAGATAAAGTTTACCCGAAAAGCGATACGAAAGGCTATGTGAGAAGGCTATTAGGAGATGGACTTGTGGTAAGTGATGGTGAAAAATGGGCTAAAATGAGAAAGTTAGCCAACTACGCCTTCCACGGAGAGATCTTAAAGGTAATATTACTTGTGTGTTGGTTAAGTTAGTCGGCCAAGGTAGTGTGCCCATTCTCTTGCAATCTAGTTTGAATCATTCTCGTCGTACAATAAACTAAGAGCAAATAGGGAACAAATATGTTAATTGCTTTTGCTAGGGTATGGCTCCAACAATGATAGCTAGTGCTGAGACGATGCTGGAAAATTGGAAAGAACACGACGGCAAAGAGATTGATGTGTTTAAAGAATTTAGGTTGTACACCTCAGAAGTGATTTCCAGGACGGCCTTTGGCAGCAGCTACTTAGAAGGGAAGAACATTTTCGAGAACCTGGAGAAGTTAGCCTACTTATCATTCAAAAATGCATTCAACCTCAGGTTTCCCGGCATCAGGTAATTACTTCCATTTAACTAAATAACCATGAATTGGAACATTGCACTACTTAGGTTCTGATGTTTAATCTGTCCTTGATCAATGCTTCAGTAGGTTTATTAAATCCAAGGATGAGATCGAATCAGAAGAACTTGAGAAAAGTATCCGTGACTCCATCATGGAGATGATCAAGAAACGAGAAAACAAGGCAATGGTTGGAGAAGGCAGCTTTGGTAATGATTTTCTTGGAGTACTCATAAAAGCTCATCATGACGCCGATGAGAACCAGATGATTTCGATTGATGAGATAGTTGACGAGTGCAAGACATTTTACTTTGGTGGACAAGAAACCACTAGTAGTGGACTTGCTTGGACTGTCTTTCTTCTGGCAATCCATACCGATTGGCAAGAGGAAGCAAGGAAGGAGGTGATCCAAATATTTGGAAAACAAAACCCTAATCTCGATGGCATTGCCAAACTAAAAATTGTAAGAATGTCAACTACTCACTCATTTGCTTGTCTTTGTTGAGGCACATATGTTACCATGCAGCTCGAGGTTCTGTTTTCGATTCTTTTTCATGTTTCATTTTTCATGCAGATGAATATGATCTTCAACGAGTCGCTAAGGTTATATCCACCGGTAGTTACCATGGAGAGGAAAATTGGAAGGGAAGTTAGGCTGGGAAAACATGTCCTTCCTGCTAATGTTGAAATAACCATTCCATGCTTAGCCCTTCAGCACGAGCCTCAAATTTGGGGAGAAGATGTGCTACTTTTCAAACCGGAGCGATTCTCGGAAGGTGTTGCTAAAGCTACAAAGAACAACATAGCTGCATTCTTACCATTTGGATTGGGACCTCGAAGTTGTGTGGGATCCAATTTTGCAACCATGGAAACAAAGATCGCTTTGTCGATGATTCTACAACGCTTCTCGTTCACACTTTCCCCAGCCTACATCCACTCGCCCTACCGGCTTCTTACGGTTCGGCCGCGACATGGAGTTCAAGTAATGCTACGCTCGCTCAAATGATGATCAATTTATTAACATTGTGCTTTAGGTTACAAATAATGCAACTCTGCTTTGAGCTTCAGCCAAAAGAGGAAATAAGATTTACAATGGTAAATAGCCACTATAAATTTTTCTTTTCTTGTTTTGCTTTTGGAGAATGTAACGATCAACGATGATGGCTTGTTTGGAACACTGTAGAAAGTACTTTTGTTTAGAGGCGCGCTTGCTAGAAGTGATTTTACTAAATTTTGTAGAAATTCTACAAAAAATCCAAGTGTTCTATTAAAAAGTACTTGAAAGTGCTTCTTTAAGAAGCATAGTATCTGACAATTCTCTAGAAAATGCTTTTATATATGACCCAGAAATACGGAATAAGATATCCTCTCCGGAAACCTTCCATCCGAATCCTTCATTCCTGTCCATTCAACCAAAATCGAACGGTCAAGAAATAATTCCTTGTTCACCTTCACTTTCTCATGTTCAACTTCTTCCATCTCCACCTTCTCTTGTTCATCTTCTTCCGTCTTTTTCCATGTTCATCTTCTTCCCTCTTCTCCATCTCTTTCTCACAGTCTCTCTCCAGTTTCAGAATTGAAGGATCCTGAAGATCCGAATGAATGAATCCGGAAAGAATCCAAGTCCCAAAAATACTTAAACGAAGGAGTTTTTGTCGTCATGCTAGTAGCATGTAAATCATTTTTCGTTGACCATTAGTACAATAGTGGGCCTAAAGCGGTTAATCGTTCACTGCCAAAAACGAAGTCATTCTGGCCCGAATAATGTGGGTCAATATAAGAGCAACTTCACCCATAGAGCCCTCCCCATGGCAATCCACTATTCAATCCACCATATTGAACAGTAATTGCCTTTAATGAATAGTAACTACCATTAATGAACAATAATTACCATTTGCATCTCCACCCATAGAACCCTTCCCCCCTGACAATTGGTAATAAAATATTAATACTTTTTTCTCACCCAATCCATAAAATATTAATATTTTTCTTTAATTAACCGGTCCCTCTCTCTCTCTCTCTCTCTCTCTTTCCCTCTCTCGGACACCCATGGAAGCCCAGCTCCGATCCCCCCCCTCTCTCTCTCTCTCTCTCTGACACAAAAAAAATAAAAAATTGCAAAGCCCTCGGGCCACAGGCCCGTCGACTCCCCACCCCCCCTTCGCTCGGCCTCCACACGGCTGGAGCTCAGTCCACCGAGCCTCAGGCCCTTTCCTCTCCCATGTCCCCCGAGCACTCCACACGGCTAGAGTTGCTCTAATTCCCCCTACGAAGTGGTCCAGACTTTAGGCACAGAGACAGATGTTGCATTTGCTTTTTGATTCTTTCAATGATATATTATGAATTATTATCAAAGAATATACTTTTTACCTTCTTCCTCCTTCCAATAATAATGGGATGTTGATGTTTGACAGAAAAAATAAAAATAAAACAATAATGAGATGCAAATGTGTAAGGGCTCTCTAAAAGTGATTTTGAAATGACTATAAAAAAAATTTGAAAAAAACATTTTTGGTTTCAAAATACTTTTAAGTCAGTTTTTCAGAATTTACCTGTATTTTTACTAAAAATTGATTTCCAAAAACATTTTTATAAAATAATTTTCAACTATTTTAAAAGCAATTTTAAACGAAACCAACTATTTGCAGGGAAGCAAAAAAAAAGTATAAATAATAATTATATATAATGACGATTAGTCACTGGAGTTTGTTATTATATTATATATAATAAACTATGAATAAATGAATTATGAACTTAGGGAACAATGGCCGATTCTTTTCTTTTTATGTATAAGATACTTCTTTCTGTTTTTGGAATGGACAAAAATTCGCTTCTAGCTTGCTCGCAGTTTTAACCCTAGATCTGGATTATCATTGTATTTGGTGAAATTCTACTACTTAATTTTGGCTAAAACATGAACTTAATTAATGTAATTATTAAAGATTAATTATCAAACCATCAAAGTGCAGAAAAAAAGAAAAGGAAAGCATGGAATTTCCATGCTGCCAAGCTTTCACAAAAATCAGATTCTACTTTGAATCCGCATCTAGCTAGAACAAGAACAAGAGAGATAACACCAAAAACAAAATGGAAAAGAAGGTTAAATAGGGATATACAAAAGATCGAGAAGAAAATTAAAGTTCTTAATTCCATTAATTCTTGATAACAAAGCAAATTACATGATAGGTGTAAGCGATGCATGCCCAGCAGCATTACAAACAAACAAAAACCACTTAATTAACACAGACTGGCTACCTCGTATGCATCTCTTACATCCCATGTTTATAACATTAAACATGCAAAAAAAGATAAAAATAAGAAGGAGAACTAATTAAGAGCAAAGACTTACATATTCAAGCACAAAGAGGCCAAAGTCAAGTAAGTGATAAAAGAAAATTAAAGACCAAAGTTGTTAAGGTAAATTCGGACCGCTACCCTCAATTCCCCGCAATGCAATAATGCCGCTCTCCCGACTCTGCCCGGCACTTGTGTGCTAGCAGGCTAGAAATTCAGGAGAGCGCAATTGCAAAGCTTGTTTTGCATGTTGTTTTTGGGTCACTTTTCATCCATATTTAGAACACAACCCTTCTCCACCGCAGTGTTGCCGCTGCCAACCGAGGTCACCTTCATGCCCTCCACACAAGTGGACGAAGTCCCACTGGTGGCAGCTGGCTATCATGGTCGACTTTGCTTCGTAAGTTGTCAATGAGAAAGCTATGTAGTTGATGAGATGAAAATTTTATGGCTAGCAAGAAAGAAGGACTAGAAAGAGAGTGATGAGTATAGAACTGAGGGGACATGATAGGTCGTATATAAAGACGAGATTGTAAGCTTTTTGTTGAAATATGAGTGTCACATTTTTCTTTTTATTGATTTATTTGATAAAATTTCATTTTCGTAAAGTGAGGTGTAAATTCTTGGTCCAAGCTGGTTAAGGGCATGTTTGTGGGAAATGCAAATAACTCCACTAACTCGGTTCCCAAAGCTCTTGGATTTTTCATATTATTCTCTCATGGAGAAGAGCAAAAAAAAGGAGAAAACAAAAAAAGAAAAGTGGAACAGGATGGGTTTGATTTGTCTTGTGTGTGAACGTGGATTGTTTGCTGCTTACAAAAGTTGCAAATTTTCCCATTGAGCTCAAGACAAAAACATCTGAGAAATACTAAAGGGACTCTTTTAAGGTGAGTTTTTCATGAATCCATCATCTCAAGAGATTTTCTAGTATGACCGGTATACCGAGTGATACACCACGTGTAACTATATAAATGATGGGATATATGTATTAAAAAGTTAATAATTTAAAAAATAAAAATTTTCCACCACTTATATTTAACGCTAATTTTCATGCCAACATTATAAAATATGAAATAAAATCATAGAGAATTCCGATTTTTAGAAAGTCCCTACGCGCTTCTCAAAATAATAATAATAATAATAATGGTAAACTTTATGGGTTATTACCATATAATTGTGTAGCTAGGGTTAGGGTTTTTGGGTGGATGAGGTGAATGCGTGGTGGGTCATTTGCATAGAACCCTGTGCATGCATGGAACTTCGAAGCAGACAAATGGTCCGTATTTCAGCTAAATCAGACCTGTGTCTCAACTGTGCAATGCTAATTATGCAATACGAAGGAAAAGGCTGGATGATTGAGCAATAAGACTCTCTTGTTTTAACGTTTTAATACGTCAGTTTAATCGTTAATTATATACAAAAAGATGAAGCTAATGATGAAGCTAATGAAGAACATAAAGATTGAGTTTAGGCAATAGAGTTATGATTAGCCAGCATGCATATTCCTATATATGCCCGCATGATCAAACCGGATCACATGATATCTTTTTGGCCATGCATGTTTTGATGCTTCAAACTTTAAAGCTAAATCATTATATTTTCAATGGGTTCAATGATCTCTACCTTTTCAAATCACAATGTCTTAGATTTTCATCTTTTCACACTATGTATTAGCAAGGAATGAAGGCATGTTTACATGTCTACAAAATATGTATATATATATATATATATATATATATATATACTGATAAAGGTTATTCGCATTTATTTTTACTTCGAAATGACCAAAGTTAACCGAAAATAAAAATGAATGGGTGAACAACACTATTTTTTTTTTAAATATACTTTAAAAATGAGAAATATCAACCAAATAATCCACTTTCAATTCAACACGTAACATTATACACCATATTAACTTGTAGTCTCTAAATATCCATAAAAATATCTCTCAAATTATTGATAGTTTGTCAAAGGAAGATCGTGTGGGTGGTTTGATTGCCTTAAACCAACAAACAAACAAACAAACAAAGATCGTGTGGGTGGTTTGATTGCCTTAAACCAACAAACAAACAAAGAAAATGAAGCAAAATAACTTTGCCAAGGATACGTCCATGACATGATAAAGCAAAAGTTTATAAAGACGATGCATAAGTCAGCGCTCAGATTCTTTCTCTGTCACTTTACCTATTATTTTCTCTATTAATTTTTTGAAAAAAATATATCTGGTGTTTTGAATTGTCATGAACAAGAAGTTAGTGGACTGTCTCCATCTGTGTTTTTTCAGAACATTACCTCGAACAGCCGTCTGATCCTGATCAAACGACTTGTGTTTTGACAACAATTATGTGTGGTAGTTGTCGTGAAAGTTGACATTCTGATCCATCATGGAGCAATAATAAATGGGACCCATTACGCATTTGGATTTAGGGCCCCCAGCTCCTGATCGTAGAATTTGAAGACTAGCATCTTTCATGCTCAGCGTCACTGAGTGGAAAGATACATTTATCATCATTTATATAAAAACACGTGATTTACAATATATATTTTAGACACAATAAAAAATTTCTCAACTGAGTGGCCTCCTACAGTCTTCCTCCTGCAAAATATATTTAAAAGTTGATCATATCATCGTCATTAATTAACAACGCCAAATTTTATGTTTTGATTACGTCATTTGTTACATCAAGTGAACGCTGATAATCTTCTTTATCTAGTGGTTGGCCTTAGGGTTAAACCATTTTTTATATTATTTTGATTTTAATTGTGCTATTTACTCACCCAAAATTAGTCACATCCTCGATCAATTCACTAAGAGTATAACTTGTACGTAATATAAACAACCTAATTGTATTAGAGAAGTGAACTCTTAAGCGGTACAGTAGTTGAGAACGAATTTCAAGCTCTCATTTTATACAGCACGTCATGAATTCGATTCTTAACGCTATATAAATCACACTATAATAACAAACAAAAAAATTCTAAAATATCTCTGTAAATCTTTCCGTCACATATAAAAACTAAATAACAAATTAGGATTATCCATGCATACATAAGCACATAAGCATTTTTAAAGTTTGACAGTGATAATCCATGAAACTAGTCGAGTCATCCGAATCCCAACCCAAGTTCATGGTTCATAATTTCATCATATCCAGCCAGAAAAGGAGGAGAGAAAGCAAGCATCATCCAGAAGCAGTGAAGAAAAAATAAAATGAAATTACAATCATTGGATACTCGAGATATATCGAGTTGTCGTCGTCCTCGTGAGGAATATCCAATAAAGCGCCATGTGTTCCATGACTGTCCAGTGGTTGGTGGACAGGAAGCGGCGCGTGAGGCCTCGATAGTCCATCTCAGCTAGCACCGCGTTGGTCCCGTCCCAACCCCCGATCCCTTTTTAGCCGTTTCAGGTCAAATACGGCGCCCCATTGGACCAGAAAGCAGCGTCCAACCGAGCCAGCACGCATGTTTCCGCATTGGATCCCTCGTAGGCATGTAAAAGCCCAAATAAAGAAAGAAAAAGAGTTGCTTTTCTTCTTCTTTTTTTAACTGTGGTTAATGGAGGCCAGGTAACATGAGTCACTGACTACAAACTCAACTCAACGGATAAATAAATTAGGGTATTTCATGTATTTTACCTTAATTGTTGATTTGCTCTTGAAACTTTTATTTTGAGCAATTTCTCCTTGAACAATTATAAATATTTAAATTCACCGTTACCGTTACCGTTATGTTATTTTTCGTTTAGTTTTACTCCTGCAAATGTTAATTTTAACAATGTTAGTTGTTAAGAAGAGATTTTGACTAAAATAAAATTTTAAAGACGCTATAACGCATAAGTTCATCAGAAAAATCGGCACAAGATGCTATTAACAGTCTTTTTTTTCGTTGATGATGAGTTTTAAAAAGAAAAAATCTATTTAGTTTACTTGGCCTTCCTTTTTCTGTTTTAGGGGGTGGGAGAGTGGGCTAATAATCACAATGAGCAAGCTATAATAATGTGATTTAAATTCGTCTTTGACGAGAATCAAACATTTTCTATTTGGGGGTCCTCTCTTTATTCTTTTATATTGTCTTGGAGTGATTTGTCATCTTTGATATGATATATCATTTTAGGGATATGCCCTTTGCATAAGGTAGTGATTTAATATTATTTCTGGGGACGAGGACTTTAGGAATTGAGGATTTGAGGATTCCGGTCCCTGTTTGTGAGATTTGGGTCCTGGGGATTCCTCCATCAATATGGAAAGAGACACTGACTGGGCTCCTCCCCTCTGTCATAAATCTTAATAATTAACAGGCTTTAACTTTCAAACAGAAATTAAAAGGATTGGATGCTACAGCCTCCTCATGTAAAACGACAAATAATAAGATTAGAGGGAGAAAAAAAAAACAAAGTAAGAAACAAGTTATGAACCACGAAGGATATATGGAACATTTAAATCAGAGAACTAGCTCATAGTCACATATAGCATTTCAGCACACAATCTTGTTCGTTTTTGTTGTGTTCTTCCCAATCTCCACACACAACTTCCTGCTACTTCTCCCTTCCCATTCTACTCCTTTCTCTATTTTATTTCCCCTCACCTAATTTTTCGAGGGAACAAACTAAGCAGGAAAAGTTCGGGAAAGAGACCAAAAGACATGGAATCATTGGCCTTGGTGGTTTTAGGGAGAGAAGAAAAACCTCCCATCATATCAGATATATGAAGTTTTAAGGTTTTCTTGTCTTCCTAACCCACTAAGGCCAATAATTCCATGTCATTTCTCTCGTTCCCTCCTACAGTCCTACTGCTTTCTCTCAATTTTATTACAAACCCTTTTTCTATGCAGGAAAAGTTAGGGAAAGAGATGAAAAGGCATTGAATCGTTGGCTTGAGTGGTCTTAAGAAGATAAAAAACTCCACTTTCTGATTTTCATATTTGTGGATTTTTCTTAATTATCAATCCACTCAAACCAATAACTCCATGTCTCTCCTCCCTTTCCCCCTCCTTTTTTCTATTTTATTCTCCCAAAGAAGAAGACGGGGGTGTATATATAGTGGAAGAGGGAGAGATCGGAGTACAGAGGGTGGGTGAGACTTTTAGTTCCTGAATTTGAATGCATGCAGCTGGCTCCTCTGACTGGGAAGATTATGGGAGATATGGTGCGGTCTGACTTATTGATTCTCTCCGGAGCACTAGACGACAGCCTATACGAGCTTCATGTTGGGCTTCTCTTACCAATTTACCAGAGCTCGGACTTTCAGTTTCCAGAATAGCAAAACGAATGAACCGACCCGGCCATAAGAGTCATACGATTAAAAATAGCTTGGAATGACACGAAAATTGGTTTCAATTGAGGGTTAGGCCAAAGGGCTTATGGGCCCCACAGGAACCCAAACCCCCATATCAGGCAAGCGGGCTGGCCATTTCCAGCCGGCTAGCCCTCCAGCTCCAGAATGCCAAGCTTGACATTTTGCCAGCCGTCCAGCTCAGCCCATTTGAATGTCAACAGCTACCTGGCGTTAGCATGACACCTTCTAGCAACGGCTAGCTAACGTCATGCGGTCGTCAGGTTACCGTTGGAATTTGAATTTTTTTTTTGACGAATTTGTAGGAAAACAATTCTAATTTTTTTTCTATAAATACCTACATCATTCCTACAATATTGAAAGTTGAAGATTAGAAGTGCCACGTAGATAAGAATCCTATCTAAAATTTGCACAACCAATTACATCTCGACACGTGGCATTCGAAATCCTATTAGAAAAATTATTAAGATTACATAAAGATAAGAAATCTGGAGAGTTACTTACTTTAGCGACACGTGTCACTCGAAATCCTATCCGAAAAATTATTGAGATTAAGATAAGAAATCTGGAGAGTTACTCACGTTAGCGACACGTGTCACTTGAAATCCTATCAAAAATTTTTTTGAGATTATGTAAAGATAAGAAATCCTGATGACATATTCATTTGATGACAAGTGGCACTCAAAATATGTCTGAAAACCTTATTTTAAACAGGTGAAATACAACACAATACGACATGACATATATTGTAAAATTTATAAATGGTTCATAATTAGACACGAGAAGTTAACATGTTGGATTGAGTTGAGCATAATCTCACCCGGCCCAAATTTGACAAGAGTCGCGTTGTTAGACATAAAGAATGATATATGAAATGTTTGAGCGTTCTGTTACCACTATCCCCGGTCCATGTCCACAGAAGGCCATAATTCCATGCAACCTTACCCTTTACCTATCTTGCATTAATTTGTCGAATAACAGTAACAACAACTTTTATTAATTAATTACTCTCTAATTGGGATTAAGCTCTTGCGGCTATGAGTAATCTTTCAAGGTCTTTTTGGTGAGCTAGTTGGGAAAGATTTGTGACGAATTAAAATAGACTTGATTCCAGTTATTTTTTCATTGTGACAAAATATGAGATGGATATAAATGGACGTGATAGATTATGAATCTACAATAGAGGAGGTTATCCAACGTATTCTTATACATAAGTTACAAGTCTTGCCTTACATGTCTCTGCCAATCCAATTATATTCTAAGACCCAATCTCATCCAGCCCACCATATGTGCCAGGGTTAAGCTAGTCTCTAGTGTCAATTGGAACAGAATAAATGATGCAATTTCTCATTAATTTTGGCTTAAAATATTATGATACAAATTAATTTTCAGGCTTTAAACGATGCATAATACAGACTAGATTAATTAATACTAACAAACATTTGCACAACAGTTTGAGTTTTTGACTGAAAACTATTGAGATTATGAATCCCACAATCAAGGAAAGTAGCAAATTTGCAAGTGTTTATAGGGAGTTATACATTCCTCATATTGCCAATTGAATCCAACTTCATTCACGGTATCAGATTGATCAAGGTCTTATATACATGGTCCAATGAGATCGGAATACATGGTACAAAAATACAACGTTGTAACATTTGGTTCAATAAGATCGGTTAACCAGGTCAATAATATTGTCAGAATGATTTGTCATCGGTAATAAGATTTGGTTCCAAATTTTTCAACATGAATTTTTATTTTTATTTTGTATACAATGGTAAAATTCATTACCAAGAAAAGTTACAAAGCAAAGGTCCAAAATAATTGCACAAAGGAAAAGTGGGTTAAGAAGTCAGCAAAGAGATTTCCGAAATTCTCACTTGTAGAAAACAACTCCAAATTACCAAAAACCAAGGGTCATCTTCGTGAATATTAGATGAAGCTGCCAATGGAAGAAAATGCAGGAAAAGATAGGAAAAGAGATGAACAGTTGGAAATCGTTGAAATGAGCGGTATTGGAAAGAATTTTTCTTTTTGTTTTTATTCAAAGATTGTGTTCTTTCCACTCCGCTCATTTCGACAACTTCCTGCCACTCCTCCCTTTCCCCCTTACTCCTTTGATCACCATTTTATCTCCCCCCACAACTAAAAATGCACCTCTTCCTCCGATGGAACAAGTTAAGTAGGAAAAGCTAGGGAAAGAGACGAAAAGGCAGAGAATCATTGGAATGAGGGGTTTTGGGGAGAGAAAAAAACACCACTTTATGAATTTATGTGAGTTTTTTTTTTCTTTCTTCCCAATTCGCTCATTCCACTAACTCCATGCCTCTCCTCTCTTTCCCCCTTAATCCTTTATGTTTTAATTTCCCTAGCGACTTAAGTTAAACAGGAAACGGTAGGGAAAGAGTAAAAAAGCATGGAATCACGGGTGTAAGTGGTTCCGAAAGAATAATCTCCACTTTCTGATTTAAAAATATTTGTGGGTTTTTTTTCTTTCTTTCCGATCCACTTACACCAATAACTCCATGCCACTCCTCTCCTTCTCCCTTATTTTTATTTGATTTTCCATAGCTCACATAGAAGAAGAAGAAGAAGATGGTGTGTCTGTATATATAATGGGAGAGGGAGAGGATAGAAGTACAGAGGTTGGTGAGGCTTTTAGTTTTGATTGGACCTTGAATGCATTCAGCTGGCGTGCTTGTTGGACGACTGGCTGTGTTGTATGGGCTTCACATTACATTGGGCTTGTTTATTTTGGGCCTCGAGTTTACAATTTAATCATAGCCCAATCGATGTCCATGTTCTACATTAGGAATTATTATTTGTTTGTTGATCAAATAGGTATCCTTTCTGCTTCCAAAAAAAAAAAAAAAAAAAAAAAAGAAGGTATCCTTTCAATCACTACTCAAATATATTGTCAAAAACTCTGACAAAAAAAAAAAAAATATATTGTCAAAAATTCTTGTTACTGCCTCACCTAACCATAACCCTCAAAATTAACCTTTTAATTTTCCAAGTTTATCTTTTCTTCTATTATTTGAGTGTAAGTGTGTCGATTAGTTTTAGGTCGAGTAGGATTTTTCTATATTTGTAAGTCATACAATTTTACTCCACTTAATGAGAAAATGTTTTGTTGTTGTTGTTGTAAGTCATACGATTTTAGGTACATGATGAGTTTGATATTAAATAATTATAGCTCACTTATTTTATATAAATACATTTTGGTATTAAAAAATAATTTAGTGTTAACTGTTGTTTTATTCTGTTGAGGCCCAAAAATATCACATGTAAGAGCATTTCCACCGAAGGTGGAATAGCCCCGGCACCCAGTCAAAAAACCAGGCTGGGACCCTGTCAACCCACTCCAGCCCACGGGATTGCCTGGCCCCCAGCCCAAGCTGGTCTCCAGGCCAGCCCAAAATTGACAGACCTTGGGACCGGCCTATATGAAGTCATGATCTGAAATCGGTGACGACGAACTCCATCTCTGGCGAGGAAGACGGCTGAACGACGCTACCTTCGAGGACGAGGCCACCAACCCGGAACTTGCTGTTGAGGACGAGCTGGTGTTGTTGAGGACGATGACATCAAATCCGGCGATGCAGCTGAAGGTCAGGGCGTAGGTCCAGAGGCGGTGGGTTTGGAGCTGGTGAGCCCGGGCGCCGATGTCGACCAGTTTGGGGCGGGTCTGACCTCGGAGGGCGGTGGAGAGGAAGCGGAGTGAAGGGGAGGTGGGGATTTGATGGAGGGTGGAGATGGGGGTGTGGGGTTGGCGT
This sequence comes from Cotoneaster glaucophyllus, assembly GCA_036320875.1. Lineage (NCBI taxonomy): Eukaryota > Viridiplantae > Streptophyta > Magnoliopsida > Rosales > Rosaceae > Cotoneaster > Cotoneaster glaucophyllus. Next base: position 32,331,146 of record CM070069.1, on the reverse strand, counting down.
GCTCTGGTTTGAGGAGCATTTTTGGAGAGAGAGAGCTCACGGTGAGGGAGGGAGAGAGAGAGAGAGCATTTTTGGAGTGCTCTTATTTTTTATTATTTTATAATAAAAAATAATAATATTTTAATAAAATTGACTAAGCTATTTTTGTTTAGGGGTGGAGATGCTTTGGCCTATTACTGTTCATTGAGGTCTATTACTGTTCATTTGAGTGGATAAATACGCTGGGTGCTGGCACCCAGTCTTAGGGGTGGAATTGCTCTAAGCTCAATTAAGCCTCAAAGTTCAATTGTCATACAAGCCTCGAACAAGCTCAAAATGCATGCCAAGGTGCGGAATCAAGAAGAAGTTATGTTTGTAATCAAGATATGCCACGTTAATTAAGTCATGCATTTGTGTAAATCACACCATGCAAACCCTTTCTCTCATGCTAAACCAATAATCTTCTAGCTTCCACGCCACGCTTCTCTTGAACAAGTTATTACTTACTTAATCATGTAATTTTCAAATCATTGATCTAACTGAGATATTTCCTAAAATGAGCCAACTCTTTCGAGATATTCCAGGATTTGGTACGAAACCGAACCAAGATAGACAAGAAGACATTTTCAAAGCCCAAATCCACCTTGACCTAAAAGTCCCCCAACACCATTCTCTGTCAAGTCTCTAAAGTTAGGTCTGTGTTGTTGGTCACAGGCACAACTCATCTATTAGTATGTCTTACCATATATCATATCATCGCGTAAGGGATTTGAAAGCACCATTTCTTTTCGTATTTCATAAAATCCTATATGTACTAGTGAACACTCTGTTTTTTGTCTTTGTTTTTGTTTTAGTAAATAAATCTTTTTGTGTTTCATTTTGTTTGTTTATTTATTTTAAAATCACGGTTAGTGCAAATACAATCATTGTGAGTTGAAAAGTAAAGGTGCATTTTTGTTCACCATCTTCAAGTAATGGTAATGGTTGCGCTTTATTTTTCATCATTTGATGAGTTTAAATTTTGAAATATGTGTAGTGAATTTTTCAAAAAAAAAAGAACACTCGAAACGTGGTAAAAAGACCAAAATAAAGAGTTTATGAGTAAAAAGGATAAAAAATCTAGATTAACGTATTTATTTTTTAATAATTTTAAATGTTTAAAATTTGAAAACAAGTTCCACAAAAAAAAAAAAAAAAACTCGAAACGTGGTAAAAAGACCAAAATAAAGAGTTTATGAGTAAAAAGGATAAAAAATCTAGATTAACGTACTTATTTTTTAATAATTTTAAATGTTTAAAATTTGAAAACAAGTTCCAAAAAAAAAAAAATAAAAAATAAAAAAAACCACTCGAAACGTGGTAAAAAGACCAAAATAAAGAGTGAAAATAAGGTAGAGTAGGAAAATAAATTTTCGTAAATCATGGTGAAAAATAAGCCTAAAAGTAATAACACAGGAGCATAACTTGGGATCGATTTCAATTTCTTACAACATCTTTTAAAACATTTCAATTTCATACATTAAGTACTATTTTATTTCAATATAATACATCCATTACATTTTTTATCCATTGATCCGTTAAGAGCTGACGTAGCTGTCACATTTGTGCTACGTGACAACCAAATGTGTTCCATGTGGCAAAAAAAATTATTTTAATTTAAAAAAAAAAAAACAAAAAAAACAGAATCTTCTCTCAAGAAAGGGAGAAAAAAAAAAAACGAAAACGCATAACCCATCTCCACCTCCCCCGCAACCCCTCCCAACCCCTCTTCTCCCTCCCGAGCCTCCCAACCACCTCCTTCTCTTCCACTCTTTTCACCCTCCCATCCAAAAACCCACCCCATCTCTCTAAAATTCTAAAACGAGAACAACATACCCCGACTAATTTTGTCTCGCCTGCGTGCTGCCTTGTATTCCCACACCACGCCACCGTCTGTCGTCAAACCACCGCACCGCATTGAAATTGATTTATCTCTCTCTCACCATTGTAAATCGTCCTGGAGGTCGAACCCGCCGCTACAACTTGAAGATTGAACCCATTGCTTCCTTCTGCACCCACCATCGAAACTCGCTCGATTTGCTTTTTCCCAGTTCGCAGAAATACCGAAAGTTGTTGTCTGAAGCCGAGCCGCTTGCTGTTGTTGCCTGAAATCGGATCTGCAAGAACCCAGAAACCTACCATTGAAACTCGAAAAATCGCTGATGTTCTCATCGGAAGAGGAGTTCGAGCCCATGGTGCGAGGCCGTAATTGGGGTGGAGGTATGCCGGAGAATGAAGCCTCAGCACAACGACAAGGTTCCAAGGACGGAGGGAAAGTGTAGAGGAGCACTGAGGAAAAGGATGAAGGTGCGGATGGGACGGAGAAGGAAGAAACGGGGGAGAGAAGAGGGGAGGTGGGGGTAGGTTTTGCGTTTTAAGTTTTTTTTTTTTTTTAGAAGATTCAGGCTTTTAAAAAAAAAAAAAATTTGTCACGTGGCACACATTTGGCAGCCAAGTGGCACAAATGTAGCAGTCACGTCAGCTATTAACGGATCAATGGATGGAAAATGTAACGGATGTATTATATTGAAATAAAATAGTACTTAATGTATGAAATTGAAATGTTTTAAAAGATGTTGTAAGAAATTGAAATCGATTCGATCCCAAGTCATGCTCCTGTGTTATTACTTTTAGGCTTATTTTTCACCATGATTTACGAAAATTTATTTTCCTACTCTACCTTATTTTCACTCTTTATTTTGGTCTTTTTACCACGTTTCGAGTGGTTTTTTTTTTTTTTTTTTTTTGGAACTTGTTTTCAAATTTTAAACATTTAAAATTATTAAAAAATAAGTACGTTAATCTAGATTTTTTATCCTTTTTACTCATAAACTCTTTATTTTGGTCTTTTTACCACGTTTCGAGTGTTTTTTTTTTTTTTTTTTGGAACTTGTTTTCAAATTTTAAACATTTAAAATTATTAAAAAATAAATACGTTAATCTAGATTTTTTATCCTTTTTACTCGTAAACTCTTTATTTTGGTCTTTTTACCACGTTTCGAGTGTTCTTTTTTTTTTTGGAACTTGTTTTCAAATTTTAAACTTTTAAAATTATTAAAAAATAAGTACGTTAATCTAGACTTTTTATCCTTTTTACTCAGAAACTCTGGTATAATTTCTCATTCAATTCTACAATACAACGGATTCCGAGCAAGGTTCAGACTCGAAATTGGAGTCGGGGAGGAGCGGAGACGCCAAATGATACAAGAGGACGACGCTCGAATAAACAGAAGGCCAGAAAAGTCTCGACACCCAAGTCCGGTGAACGTTAACAAAAGGACAGAGCCTGCCCGTAGGTAGGCAAAGGTAGCAGGATTTCATGTATTTGTCAATGGCGTCGGAAAATTCCTTGCCAAAATATTGCAGGATTTACAGTTTGCAGCTTAAAATATAATAAAATGAGAACTAATTTTCACGGAAGCGATGTGCAATTTACAAAATTTCTGTGAGCCTTTCTTTTCTTTCAAATTTATCCATTTCTTTTACAAACAAGGGACCAATTTCATGAATCAAATTAAGCTGGTGATTAACATCATTAAATTTTGCTACGCAATAAAACATATCAACTTTCTTGAATCCAACATATTATAAACAATTAACAGAAAATTAAGGAAAAACAAAGGAAACTGAAAACGAGAGGGTAAGAGATCTGACGCCTTTACCAGCATCCCAAAACGCCAAAAATAATAATAATTTAATTAGAAAAAAGGTGGGAAAAGGAGGAGGCAGAGGAAATCATGGGACTTAGTGGCATCGGTAGGAGAAGAAGAACTCCAGATCCTCAGGTTTTCTCACCGAGCAACTAAGTCCAATAACTTCCTCAAACTCTTTCTCCCTTTCCCCCTTCTCTCACGTCATATTTCTTCCTTCAGCAGACGACGGATGCAATGCTTGCCTACTCCCTTTTATACACACTACACAGAGAGCGTCACGAAGCCCTAGTCAACCAAGAACTATTCGGGCCCCGGACAATATTGGACTGGTTTTCATATATGGGCCGAATTTTATGACCCACTGAGCCGGCCCAACACAAACCACAAACTTTCATTTTTCGTTTCATATTTTTGTTTTAAGTAGATGTATATAAAATTGAAGTATGTATGATGATGCTTCCAAGTTCCAAATATTCAACATATAACAAAAATGAAATAGGAGCTCATATTTTGTCCACCTTCCGGGCCATGAAGTATTTCCACATTTTACCTCAACAAATTTGCCGCAGCATATGACGCTAATTATTTTTTATTTTTTGTATTTATGTCCGTATTTATACTTACTTCATACCTGGTATATACCATTTATATACGATATCTTCCTGTAGGAGGCATATGTAATGTTTAACTCTCCTTTCTCATCTTATTACTGTTGTCTCCATCATCATAATACCCTTTTATTTTACCTGTCCAGATTGAACTGCCTTTGCCTGGGCTTGTCTGGAACCATCAGCTTCTCATTCTCGGTGAGGGCGTGGCGGAAATGGCAGCGGTGACCGTATGGGCAGACAACACCGGAAAGCACCATCCTACAGACCTCGGTCTTGTAGCGTGGGTGGCGGATCACAGGGCGGAGCTCCTCAATCCCATGTGCAAACTGGCAGTGATCGCCGTAAGGACACTCTCCAACCTCCTGCCACTTGTTGCACAGCTCCGTCTTGAACATGCCTTGGTTGTACACCTCCAATTCCAGCGGTGGCTCCTCCTCTTTCACCCCTCGCGGAACGAACACCTTTTGCTGCATCATCCATCGTCATCGTCAGTTCCCACCACCATCATTACACAAAATCAAACTGAAAATTAGTACACTTTTTAGTCAAAAACTGTAAAAGCTACCAACTAGTCACTTTTTCTGTTGGAAATTTTCACAAACACCTTGCATGTCATCCGCCATTGGTGAACTTCCGAAATAAACAAGTGGCAAATTAAAAATCAAAGCCGCATCGAAATTAGATTAAGAATTAAGGAAATCAAACAAACTAAGTAAAATCAAAACCGCATTAAAATTAGACTGAAAATTATTATTTTGTGAAGTAACTTAAAGAAAAATCAATAGTGGAGGATGTAGGAAATGGCTTACCGAAGCATTGAATGTAGTGGTGGCGCGAGGTCGAGAGGCGGCCCGAGTCCGAGCGGCAGTGCTAGCACCGGCTTGAGCGGCCTGAGCAGCCTTCACGTATCCATCAGACCTCACAGATATGCTCTTAGGCAGCGAAAACCTCTCCACATCAATATTCTCGGCTTCGCCGCCTTCGCTCTCAATCACACTCATAGGGCTCTCGTCGGACATGTCCTGCTCTGCTCGCTTGTCATCAATTTTCATGTCGCGAAGTCCGTTAACGATCCCAAACGGCGCGGTCGTCTGAACAGAGGAGGGGGAACCGAATTGTTTCTGCACGGAGGCGTGGATGAGCAGACTGAGGTGCTTGTTGAGCTCGAGATTGAGAGAGCGGAGATGAACGTTCTCGCGGCGGAGAGCGTCGGCTTCCTCGGAGGTTTCTTGGAGGCGCTTGAGGCAGCGGCTGTGGCGGTTCACCATCTCCTGATGATCTTGAACGAGGAGCGAATTGTAGAGTTGGCGGTGGCGGTGAGCTGAAGACGAGCTGTGGTCCGATTCGGCGTCGTATTGATTGACCGAAGCCTTGCGATCGAAAATGGCGGAGTAGAGTGAAGCGAAGACGGCGTCGTCTGTGTGGGATTGCGGCATTGCAGATGTGGCGTGGCCGCCATACGCGGTGTCGTTTTGCATCTGCGCGGTTGTTGTTTCGCTGCACAAAAGTAGCGTTAAATTCAATTCGCGAAAGAAAAACAAGAAACCTGTCGCTTTATAATCAAGAAAAGCACGCAAGCGTACAGGAATCGTACTTTTTCTCGAAATTTCGGTTCAATTTCTTCAATATCACGCTGGAATTTAACAGAGGAGTAGTATTGTGAATTTCTGAAGCAATCTAATTCATCAACGGAATCAGATCTACGTTGAATTTCACATATATTCGAAAAATAAATAGAATTATCGAAAAAATTGATGAGAAATCGAACAAAGAATTAAAGCAGAGACTGAAAAGCTGTTTGGATCGAGGGAAAACGAAGAGCAGTTGTTTACCTTCCGAAGCAACAGAAGATCTTCTCCTCCTCCTCCTTCTCCTCCGTTGGAGTGAGAAGTGTGACGAATGGAGGTGCTCAGGTACGGTGGCTGGTTTTATAGGTTTGGCGGTGGAGAAGAGATTTGGAGGGAAAGGGAGGAGCAAAACAGATTCGAAACTGTTTGGGACAAGCGCTTAACGGAATGCCTCATCAGCATTTCAATCGAGGCGGCTTAGCGTTGTTTTGCCTGATCTACCCTCACTATCAGACCAGCTTCGTTGCATTATTCATGGTTTTTAAGTCATTCGGTATCAACAATTAGTTAAGACTGAAAAGCAAGAAGTTGTTTCCTTAGCTACTTTGAGCCTTTGGATTTTTACGTGCTTGATCGAACGGATTCAAAACCTCTAGGTCCCGCCAAACGCGGGGAATGATGAGATATAACAAACAGGCGCCCCCTGCAGATGATTACTCTTTTCAGTGAGTGCCAATTAGTAAACAGTAACAAATACAGATGTTACAAATTCCAACCATCCAATCGAAATGACTAAATTGATTAACAATCTCAATCGTCTATTTTTACAACATTATTCATAAATTATTTTTGAAAAAAATAAGACAAATTCAAAACTACTAAAACATACATTTGTAGTAAATAAAATGGACAAATACAGTTTTACAAAGAAACTCTTAATCCAATGGTCATATGGTTTCAAGTTTGGGTGATTTTTGGTAGACATGATCTTTGAGAGAATATCTAAAAGATAAACGGTTTGAATCGTTAAAATATATTACGAAGTAGACTCAACAAAAACGTATGTCAAAAGTTGTGTCACGAATCCATTGTCTAATTTGTATCAACTTATGGACTGGTCAACACGCAAATTGACATAAAAATTAACATTCCATCGACCCAGAAGGGCTAAGAGCGAGAAGTGGTCCACTTAAAGCAAGCACCTTACGAGTTCATGCTAAACCAATTCGTAGAAGAAGGCTTCACTAAAGCCTGGTAATAATATAGTAAGGGTAGTGATATTCACACATTATTGTTACTTCTCATATATCTCTCTTAATTTTTAGTCGTCGGATCAAATAAATTAAAGAAGATCAATGACAAAAAATCAATAACGGTATGTGGAAACTAAAAATATATATGTGAGTATCACTATCCTGTAATAATATCATAACTCATATTATTACACACACACACACACACAAAAAGAAAAGAAATGTCATTATATTTTTATATAATATTAATTGAATAGTGCTAATAGTGTTAACAATAGGAAAGGGATTCTCTCCGGATCCCTTTCCACCTAATCCACATAGTCCGGGAACTGGACCGTTGGAATTTGATCTAACGACTACAGTTATTATCACTTTTAAAAGGGCCCCATGTTTGTAGTCCTTGAATCAAATTTCAACGGCCTGGATCCCTTTCCTTAACAATATACACATCAAGTTTTATATTCGTAAAAATTTTGATTCATGTAACGTGTTATGTTCCGAATTGTGATCCCTACCCATATACATATTGTTAAAAGGAGAGACTGCTAGAGCTAGAGCTAGAGCTAGAGGATTTAGGTTATGTTGTTGCTTGGTTTGGAAGGTAATTGAGAGACGGGTGAGGGGGGGAGATCTTGCTTCATTTTGCCTTTTGGGATAAACCGGTGGTCCATTAATTTTTAATTAAGGTGGTTAATTAAAGGAGCGATTAGGACGTGAGTAGCATTCAAACGAAAGACTATAATCATCACTTTCTATCGGTTATGGTTACGGGGAGGAGGTTGCTTGTTTAACACAGCCGCAGGTATAACAACCAGCTTGTGCTTTGGGGAGAGTTGATCTCCCATCAATATCTAATATCCGATGTTTGGTGGTGAATGATAATAATATGATCGATCCCACATTGACTCCCTCCCAATAGCACTGCCGCTTGTTAGTAACACATGTTTTTTCTCAATCTAATTAACCATTTTTTTTTAAATTCAAATTTTCATCGTACATATTTAATGAGATGATTGTTTATTTTTTTGTTCATCATTTAAAGATTATCTATGCAATAAATTTGAAGATAGTTTGGTTTTTTATATGTATGAAACACTTGATGATTTTGGTAACAAATAAGATGGTCGTGATTAACTGTTTATTTGTTTGATAGATAAGGATGGCTTAAGCATATTCATTTTTATTGTTTTTTTACAAATATGATTTTTTAAATCTCTATTAATTAATGAAACCTTCGTTGTCAACCAAAAGAGGGTGAAAATACAACTTAGTCTTCTATCACACAAAAAAAATGATGGGCAATGATATAATTTCACAGGTTCAAATTTTACTTTTTTTTTATTCAAGCTTTACCTACCGCTGATGCTAAAATATCTCTAATATTTAAAATTAAAAAAAAAATAAAAAACCAAAAACAAAAACCTCCCACTCCCCCTACGTTCTCTCTCTCTCTCTCTCTCTCTCTCTCTCTCTCTCTCTCTCCCCTCCCTCTCTCCTTCTCATTTTCTAAAAAAATATGTTCATACACACAAAATACATAAGCAAATGCTAGTGTAAATTAAGAAAACGAACCATTTTGATTATGACAAGTGTATATTAAAACTTGTTAACCACAATTGGTGGACAATGAATAATTGTTTGTGGGTTTCTGGTTCAATGCGTGTAAGGCGCGTTCTAAACTATCCTTTTGTCGAGTTTACAAATTTGTGATATTTATCAACAAGGAAATCATATTGTATTAATTGAGGTAAAAAATGACAACCCAAGCCAACAAGGTTCCCCGCTTTGCGAGGATCGAAGGGGAGATGTCTATCGTACGCAGCTTTGCCCTCGTTTTGCAAAAAGACTGTTTCCACAACTCGAACTCGTGACCTTTCCGTCACAAAAGAGCAACTTTTCCGTTGCAAGGGTTGCAAAGTAATTTCCAGACGAGATATTTACCAACAAGGAAATCATATTGCATTAACTGAAGTAATTTTTTTTTATTATGTAATGTAATGTGAGACGACATCAAGATTTTTAAACGAAGCATGAAATGTATTTTTAAACCAGAAAATCAAGCTGTACAGGTATATGTACAAGACCAAGATGCATCCAATGCAGAAATTCAATCAGCTTCTTCTTCTCATCAGAAGTCACGTTAATCGCGTCCAAATCAGAGTCTTCTCTCTTTGCAACTCTGCCTTTTGCCCGCCTTCTTAAGTCAGACGTAGATTTTCAAGATGGATGTCGATTTTTTTCTCTGAAGTATTAACATAAAACGAGAACAGAATTTGTTAATTTAGATAAAACCTCGTATTTCGAAAGGCTTAGAAGAGCAGAGAATCCTTGTACTTACAGGCTTACAGCCGGGAGTGCTTCTAATCTTTGTTCCTCCTCCTTTTACTTACATGAGGTGAACTGCTTGAGCGCTCCCCTCCGGTGATGGGAGAAATCTCGCTGTTATGACAATCACTCCCACTGCTTTCGGTGCTGAGCCTTGAAATACAGAACGACAGAGTTGAACACGGTTGAATCGGACATGGAGAATCCATGTTTTCTTGATGGTTTTCAGGTTTGTTACAAGCCTTATCGTTGTCCAAGTGAGCAGACCGATTGATGAAAACAGACGAAGCCTCTGATGCATCATGTTCCTGCCAAATGATCATTTAGGAACAGAAATGAGAAAAGAGTTTTAAGTCAGAAACCAGAAGAGAAGGAAAATCAAAATTCGCGTGCTGCACTTGCATTGCCATTATCTGATTTATCCAGGGATATGCCCTTGCCCTTCTCCACCGACGAGTAAGACACATCTTTATCATGAAGCACTGCAGCTCTGATAGGATCTTGATCACCTCCGAATAGTTCTTCGAAGTTTTGAAATGTCATATCAACATCAGGTATATCGAAATCATCAGAACAAACAAGTTCTTCACAAACCCCTATGTCTTGCATATTTTGAGGCCACAACTGCAAAACCAATAAATGTGTTCTTATCTCAACAAGGCCTAACTTTTCAGTTGTTGTTGGACATAATTAAAACTTAAATCTTTCTCTCATGGCACTTCTAAACGGTAGCAGATCAGTGTTTAAACGAATAACAAGTGGTGTGTAACTACATATCATTCCAAATGAATCAATTTCACTGGCATTGATCGAACCTGATTACTTTGAACCGGACTTCTGCATTGCCAAAAGGATTCTGTATGCAATGGAAGTCCAGCAGTTGAAGATGGTTGCATATGCTCCATTTGAGAAAATGGAAATGATAAATGATCAACTTTCAGTTCCTGAACTGGACTGTCCCTTTGCTTAAATTTAATGCCGGCATTCTGAGAATGTTGATAACGCTGATCAAGATGAACATTGAGCCTCTTTGATGTCTGAAGTACCGAGGAAGATAGGTCACTTTGCTCTCTACCGGGTATCAGCAGCGAAGGGCCATTTCCCGCAGAAAACTGAATCCTTTTCAAATCTAGAATCTGGTGCAGAATGAAATTGTTCTCTTGACCTTCAGGAGATATCTGCAAGATAGAACGCACTGAGATACACTTTAACGCACGAAGTTACAGCGAATTCCCAAACATAGTCACGTAAGACTGCACCTCATCCATAACGGTGGATGTTCATTATCAAGAGAAACACCAACTCTGATACTCTCATGCTTTTTAAGCGCGGAGAAATATAAACTAGTTAATGAATATTTACATACCAAATTCATATTGTATATTTCGATAGTGCCAATTACATTGTCAGCAAAGTTTAAAGAGAACATATTAATAGTTCCTGCATACCTTGTATTGTGTACTGCTCGATCCCGCTTCAGATTCAGCACCTGAAATCCGGGCGAGAGAATTTGCTGCCGGAAGGCCTTCAGCTTGAAAGCAAGACTGCTCTAGACTATCCAAGTTTACTGCACTCGAGTCGCACGAAGAGCCACAATAATTGGACAGAGTCCCATTCAAATCCAAATGCGCACTACAATTGTCTGTCTCGTTCAATTTGAAACCCCACAATGCTGCAAAGTCCTCAGCAGACGGGGAACCTGTGTACGAAAATTCTACAATGCATCAATATACTGCATATTTTGCGCCCGTCAGATATACCAGTTCTATCTTCTATCTGTCCAGTTGAAGAATGTAGTGCATACATTGATGCGTATTAAAAAAAAACTCACCTGTGTAACTGCTGATTGCCCTTTTTGGATGTTGGGAAGCGATCGTGTGCAAAGCACGGTCACAGGCACGGCACATAAACATCTTGTGATCCAAACACCGAATACAAGCCGGGAAATGTCTGCACAAATCACACAAGATACTGCGCAAATGCCGGTTGAAAAGTGTGTTTGCCGAATGGACCTTCGCATCGCAGGAGAGGCAAAGATGTGCTGCATCAGCTTTGCAGTACACAACCGGCCTCAATGCCAAGCAGAACTCGCAAAATTTCTCCATTTTATTATCCTTCAAAACTTCGAAACCCCAAATCTGCCGAGCCCTATTTCTGCCAGATATAACCAACAGGAAATGTACAATCTTTTTTGCATGTATATACGCAAACACACTATTTGAGATTTTCTGATTAGATCTTAATAAGATCAGAGCTTCATGTTTCTCAGCTTTTAGATCGGATGCGGAAGGTTGAGAGACAAGGCAATGAATCTTTATGCATTAACCGAACGGCTAAATGATTTCCGATTTCGGTGAATTTCTACGGAGATGATCTTTGAATTAGAATCCAAAAGATAAACTATTCGGATAGTGTGTTTAAGTTAATAATTCGTGGTTAAACAAGTAATTAAGGCTGCATTAAAGTTTGAAATTTTAACATCATATAGAAAATTCAATTATAATTTAAAAAATAAAAAAGGTTGGACGAAATTCGGAGAAAAAGTACCTCTTTCTGTTGAGCAGGGAATTAAAGGTGAGATGGTGAATGAGAGGGAGCAGTGAGCTCGTTTGTTTTGGTTATCTTCTACTTCTTCTTCCACCTTTTATCGCACTTTATGGGTCTGACGTGGACATGTAAGAGGGGAAACTTTTCCAGCGTGGATTCGGATACGTGGCTTGTGGCAATGGGATCATCATCCACGTTATCCAGTTGCAATTGACCGAGAGACAAGTGTGAATGCACGTGAATTACGCGATCCATGTGATCCGAAGTCTCACTTGCTGTTTCATTTTCTCTATTTTCTTTCGGTTTCTAATCCACACAGCTATTTTGTTCTTTCAGTTACATAGAATGGGAGTGCACTTTTTATATTTTATAATGTTTGCTTCACATGATTGATTTGAAATACTATCACAATTGCGTAAATAAGAATTCTAAGATTTCCGCTATCGAAATAGGCTGAAAATAACCATTTTGGTTTTGAATTTTGATTACGAATGGCAAAAGAGATGGAAATAGCACCTCAAAAATTGAACTAGCATCAGCAGATAATGGCTCGTTTGGAAATGTTTTTAAAATGACTAAAAACGTTCTTAGAAAAAATGTTTTTGGGTCCAAAAGCACTAGTTATGTGCTTCTTGTAGGAAACATTTAAAGTGTTTTTTCAAGATTCACTGCATTTTTACTAAGGATTTGCTCCAAAAGTCTTCACCAAAAACGCTTTCAAACATTGTAAAAGCACTTCTAAACGAATCCTAACAAATCACAAAGTCCAGCCAAAAAAAGCTATGTGCCCGTTTAATGCAAAACAGAATTAGTGAGTACTGAATCAGGTCCACTATCCACGTTCACATGAGATTTGTGAAGAATATTTTCTTTCTCCAAATCCAATCTCTGTACTTTGAAGCTTGTTCTAAAATAATTTCAAAACATGATGACACAATATACAGTTAAGGAGCAGGTACTGCACAAACTACAAACATACACCAAAAGACGCCGGTCAAAGGCCCTTCCCAGTCCCCATCAAAGATTCATCAAGGTGACGGATTAAGTTCTTCGGTTGAAGAAACACCTGAATTCAAAGAGGAAAGCCGTAAGAGTTTGAAAGGAACCAGAAACACAAACTATAACTCAAACAATGGGAAAATATGAGAAATAAACATCTAAAACAAGTATTTGTCGACAGCAGCAGTAACAAAGCAAAATTGGATTAGATTCCCGAAAACAATAAACTCAACTGCTAGAATCAATATCTAGAGTACTGATGTTTCAGCATTAGGCCAGCCACGGTTACATGATATGACAATTATTCCACTCCGAGATCAAAACTTCGTAACTTGGTTCTGCCTAAAAACAGACTTTCTTGGCACATCTAATGATTTTAATGTGGCAACATGTTTATGAGATTCCCCAGTTCTGAAGCCGGTAAAACAGGTTCTTGCTCTTAACCAACCCAACCATGTCCACTCTTTCAAATTTAAGCACAACCAAGCCAAGGCTTTTGCTTGTAATTTCCTTTTTCCAGAAAATTTGATGTTTTTATACTTTTATGCCTAAAACGTCAATATCATCCGTGTAAGGATATACCCTAAAGCAAGAATGTGAAAAGCAATACAAGTCGAAAGATAGATTGCGAAATCATAATTGATGCATTACCATGTCATCTCGAGGTAAAATGCACTTCAATAATGTCATTTTCCTCCATCCCAAGGGCATCAGGAGTAGCAGCTGGACCTATTTTGTCCCCATCAAAACAAAACACCAGACTCTGAAGGTCAAGCTTAACATTATCGGCATACATTTTGAAGAGCCGCTCAAACTTGTCATCCTGTTGAAGTAGAAGAAAACACAATTGAAATATTACATTGTTTAATATCACATAGCCCGTATGTACATCAGAGATTAGGCCAAAGAGTACTAGACAAAAATATTGTAAAGGTTAATCCTTCTGCACAACATACCGCATAAATACGGAACTGCTTAACTCCATCTTTGTCTTGAATAGATACAACTATTTTGTTTCTTTCAGGGCGGGGCTTTGGAGGTTGTTCTTCAACAGCCTCCAATGAGCTACTAAGTTCTCTCTTCACAGACTCCTCTACCGATCTCCACACATTTTCAGCTGATTGTGCAAATGATGCCAGCTCTTGCTTCTTTTTCCTACAATCACAGATCACATTTAATTGGAAAACTTGAATTGCAACAGAGAAAACAAAATGAAAAAGGGTAAACCAAAAACAACAAGCATAACTCATCATCACTATATCTGAGACCCAAATAAAGCCTTAATATTCTAAGATAACTGGCCACATTGAACTATACTTCCTTCATAAAACAATAAATGCATAAATTCCAATTACCAACTTGAATCTAATGAACGGGAAAGCGCATGCACTAGCCGCTAACGCGTCACAAATTTCTTCATGAGGCAAAGATACTCTATATGTTTTGAGAGATATAATAATTACAATAAAAAACCTACAAAAACCCAAAATCCAAATACCTCAGTTCCATTATGGTAGAATCCTCACCCTTCCGCTTAGCGCCGGCGGAAACCTTGGGTGGAGGAGGTAACCAGTCCTCCTCTTCCTTATCTTCACAACTAATAACATTCACTACCTTCACAGGTTCGTCAACCTTCTCAACCTAATCACAATATTATCCAAAATAATGTCAACAAATACTGCAATTTACATCAATTCCTCTTATCATATGGAATTTAACACACACACACACACACACACACACACACACATAGCACAATTTCAATAACAAATTGTTACCGCGGAATCGTAAATTTCCCTCCTTTTCGGAGGAGAAGCTGACGGAGCATCTAATTCATCGTCTATACAAACATTAAAACAAAAACAAAAATCGAATCAAGCTTGTTTTATGAAAAAGTTGAATAATTTATGCGTCCTATCAACCGAATCGACCAAAATTAGGAGGAAGGAGCTCACCGTCGAGGCAAATTAGATTGACGGGCTGAACGCGTCTGTAATCGAATAAGGGCTCGAGCTCTTCGGAAAAATCCTCCTGGAAAATCAGAAATTACAGTGAGATGTGCTACCACTGCTGAATATAATTATAGAATAAAAATTGAAAATTGAACTAATTAAACCCTAATGCGTATGGAGTGAGCCTCTCACCATTGTCGACCCAAGAAATCAGACACTGCGACTTCTCAATTCAATTTAATTCAAGCGATAGTTTTAAGCGAATGAGGATCCCATCCGGATCCAAACGGTGGGGATCTTAGGATACTCACATCTTAACCGTGTTTATTGTATATCGTGTGATCAGTTTTTGTCGGATACTATTTGTATTTAACTTTAAATAATAAAATTCTGACCGCACGATATATGATGAACGGTTAGAATGTAGGATCTCTAACATCTCCACTATTTGAATCCGGATGGAATCCTCATCCGTTTTAAGCGTCCCGCCGAAAGAAGCAACCTAATCAAACACAGTTTCGAAGAAAAAAGGGGAAGAAAAAAAAAAAAAAAAATCAAACTCAGGTCTCGGGTTAGTAATTTGTCCTTGGGTTTGGTCCTAACCTAATTCCGAACATGGGCTCCTTCAATTTCTGGGCTGGGCCTGATCTATTGATCCAATTATCCAACATGCCAAAATTTTTATACGAATTTCAGGAGTCATGCTCTTCTAAGAGCAACTCCACCCATAGAGCCCTCCCCCCTGGCAATCCACTATTCAATCCACCCTATTGAACAGTAACTGCCTTTAATGAATAGTAACTTCCTTTAATGAACAGTAATTACCATTTGCATCTCCACCCATAGAACCCTTCCCCCTGGCAATTGGTAATAAAATATTAATACTTTTTTCTCACCCAATCCATAAAATATTAATATTTTTCTTTAATTAACCGGTCTCTCTCTCTCTCTCTCTCTCTCTCTCTCTCTCTCTCTCTATCTCTCTCTCTGACATAAAAAAAATAAAAAATTGCAAAGCCCTCGGGCCACAGGCCCGTCGACTCCCCACCCCCCCTTCGCTCGGGCTCCCACCTTCGCTCGGCCTCCACACGGCTGGAGCTCAGTCCACCGGGCCTCAGGCCCTTTCCTCTCCCCTGTCCCCCGAGCACTCCACACGGCTGGAGTTGCTCTAAGGTTCTCATTGTAAGGATTTGTGAAGACCAAATGCTTAAAATATTTGATAACTTAATAAAACATACATTATGTTTTGAAAAACTTGATGGTTTTTAAATTTTTATTTTTTATTATTCAACGATACACTACGAGTAAGGGATAAACTGGTATCAAATTCGCCAGTCACGAAATTTGAATCTAGGAAAACTTGACGATTTTAGAGTGTGATGACAGGATTTTGAAAAGTCGCGATGACATTTCCCTTGAACCCTTCTTTAAGGTGACATTTAAAATTGTTGTATAAAAAGGATAATCATTCATTTTTATTTGGGTGAACTACTTAAGACTCTCAAATTTTAAGGTCGACTTCAAATTACCGGAATTTTGATGGCTCAACAAATTCATATCTGTTGGGTCTAGTTTTCGCGTGTTGGGTCTAGTTTGTTAAGACATCAAAGTTCAAGTAGCAGTTTGAAATCAGCCCTAACGTTTGAATAATTTTAGGTAATTCACTCCTCTTTTTTTTTTTTTTTAATATTTTATATGGCATACAACAAGAAATTTCTTTTGTAAAACAAAAGTTATATTGAATTAGTAATATATGGAAGTTTTACAAATTAAAAAACAATTGGAGCGCGGGAGTACCTACCAAGAAGCCCAAGGCTACTCCCGCCACTCCAACAGGTGCGAACTTCGTTTTAATTTTTAATATAACG
Source organism: Cotoneaster glaucophyllus (assembly GCA_036320875.1). NCBI lineage: Eukaryota > Viridiplantae > Streptophyta > Magnoliopsida > Rosales > Rosaceae > Cotoneaster > Cotoneaster glaucophyllus. Next base: position 32,314,352 of record CM070069.1, on the reverse strand, counting down.
AGTTATTCACACTAATCGTGGCTAAACTAGTTGCTCAAATTATTCTCTATTTAATTATTGGGTAATCTGACTCCAATTAAATTCGTCTGTAATATATAGGTACTCATGAGCAATCAGCTTAAGCTGCAATATAATTTTTATTTTAAAATAATACTAGTCATTTTAAATGTTAGGAAATTAAGTTTAAAAATAAAAACCTCATTAAAACTCCAAATAACTAACTCTTTGACTCATCATTTCTTGGAGCAATTTTATGATTTTATACTTTTAAGAGAAGTCAATTCAAGCCACGTGTCAGAGTTTGTTGCGGACTTTGAACATTTTTTGGATTTTTTTTCACTTTCCATCAAAATTAAGAATTGGAATTAAACATTATTGTTAATCAGGATAAGGGCTTCTAAATTGGTCATTAGACTTTTGAATTAATTTGCCTAAAAAGCTCATTGGTCAAAAACCTTAATATTAGGGAACATTTTTTTCATAATTTTTTTTCTTGTTCTATACTTTCCTTGTAATTATGCAGAACATGCATCTGCAATTTTTTTATAACTATAATAACAATTAAGTCTTAATTGAGTGGAACCGGCCGTAAAAAACTAAGTACAGTTTGAACATGTACGATTTAAAAATTACGTTGAGGATCTTCGTTGTAATGTTTTTTGTTTTCATAAAGAAACAAAAAGAATGGCTAAAACTTAAAAATGCATGAAAAATAAGAAAATAATTGATTTTTTTTCTCCTTCACTTCTTCTTAGTACTTCAGTTTCTAGTTTTAACCACATTGGTCAACACTCCGTTGACCAGAGTGTGGCCATTTCACTCAAAATTTCAGGTTCACTACAATTTCTTCAGTTATATAGATAAATGTGAGCTCTGACAACAAACAAATTTCGATTTTGCTTAAGCACCTCAAAGTTCATGTCATTGGTAACTCTCATCTTCTCTCTATGTCTTTCTCTCTCTATATCTCTCTCTCTAGGTTAAGGGCTTAAAGCTTCTTAATCTATATCTAATCCTTTTTCTATGATATTCTAACTTCTAAATAATTTTTTTTTGGTTCCGATTCAAGCTTCTGGATCTCGTGTGCTTTCATTGTTACACTTAGTCTTCTTGTAATTGTTTTGGTGTCCATGGGAAACATGAGCCCTAAAGAAAGTAATGGTCTCCCTAACTTCGCCCATGGCCTCCAAATCTTGGTCGTAGATCATGATACATTGTCACTAATGTGCACAGCGTCGACGTTAGAAAAATACTCGTTCAAAGGTAAATCATTCCATAATTCTCATCATTTCTTTTGTCTAGGCCTATGTTTTGATACCTTCAAAGATCTTTAGTCAACACAAGCTTAATTTGATACACCAATATTAATATATGGTGTCATGTTGATCTATGAAATAAGAGTGACATGGATCTAAAGCATGAATAACAGGGGTTTTCTTATGAACAAGGGACATTTAAATGATTAAAGCAGTTATCGTGTACACAATGATATAAGATTTATCCTGATTTTATCAGTGTATATAATTTTTTGTCTCTATATTGCACTAAATCTTTCTTGACATACACATTAAGATAAAATTTCTCTGATTTTATCTATTTATTTGTCTGTATAATTTTTCTTAGATAAACATTAAGATAATTTTTTTTTTCTGGTTTTATCTGTTTATTTTTTCTTTAAAATTATCACTTGAACATTTCTTGTGTATAGGCATATGTATTAATTTTCTTTCATATACATAATTTGTTTGCACATAAAGTTTCAAAAAAAAAATCTTGATATTTTGTAACTTGGTTAATAGCTCTCTCTCTCTCGTTTCTCCTCTAGTTACCACAACCGCACTGGCTTCTGTTGCTTTGTCGATGATTAAGGAACAAAAGTATCATTACGATCTAGTAATGGCTAACATCAGCATGCCAGATAAAGACAGATTTTCGCTTTTACGGGTGCTTCATAAGAACGAGATTCCTGTCATATGTAAGTTTCAATCTATCTAGAACTTTCGTATTCGGGTTGATTGGCTTCTAGAACTTTCTTCTAGTTGTGTACTAACTGTTCCATAACTTATATTTCATCGCAGTCATGTCCTCCGAAGTGAATATTGATGTCGCCAAGAAGGCCCTGGCTGAAGGAGCATGCTTTTTTCTTCAGAAACCAGTTTCTCCAGAGGATCTGAAAAATGTGTGGCAACACGCTTATCGGAAGGCAAGGAACCCAAGGAAGGACACACATAAAACAAATTGTGGCAAAAAGATTCATGAGGCCGGTGGTGTTCTTAGACCTCCCACTGGAGGTGTTAGAATCCATGAGGTTGGCGGTGTGTCCAGGCTTCCCACCGGACGCGATTTGTGTCTTGACACACAAGACACTCGCGATGAACCGCAGATAGCTGCAGAGAATAATACACAAGGAGCATTGGGGATGAACAGACCAGTCGATGATAAAGAAGACCAAGAAAAAGCGAAGAAGGTTAAACTAAACACGGAGCAAGATTGCGATGAGGAAGGAATGGAGAATCAAGATTGCGATGGCAGCTCCAAACGGAAGAAGTGGCACCCCGTTTGGACAACGGAACTTCATCTCAAGTTTACAGCAGCCATAAGTGCATTAGGAGATCAAAGTAATTCTTCCTTCTCATAAAACAATCTAATATTTTGTTGCAGTTTTCCTTTCACCTTGAAAAGGTGCTGAATTATTTTCGTTTTCTTGTTTTCTTTTGGATACAGAAGCTCGTCCTAGAAGGATTCTGAAATGGATGAATGTGCCTGATATAACGGTGCGCCAGGTTGCAAGCCATCTGCAGGTTTCTCTTCTACTTGTATCTCAAGAACTTTTTTTGCACATTTGTAATTGTTTTCGGAAGGATTTATTTAGGTTCTTTTTCCTTCTAGAAATATAGAAAAAACGTACACCGGATTCAGGAGGTTGGCACGACGAGCTTACCTTCATCAGGCAAATCATTCAGTTGGAATAACAGAAAGAAATTTCCACCAGCAATGCAAACTTCTCTGGCATGCCGCCCATACGAACAAGGGACTTCAAGTTTTGGGGTTCAAAGCAATCCAACGCAATTAATGACTCCGAATTCTTTCACCGGATTCAATGACTACGGAAGGCAGAATCTGTATTCGGAACACACAGGCATGTCTCACAACACAAATCATCAAAGCGAAAGCCTCTATGACTTTTATCTGAGAACTCAAGGAAAGTTTGAGAGTTTGGACCAGATATTAGAAGCAAACAGTTTCACATTAGGTGCTGACATGAATGAAATCGAGAGAAACCAACCACCTGGATTAGAAGAGATCATGTTTAAAGCAAGCGAAAGAACCTTACCGAGTACCAACTACATGACACCAGAGTTTGGTTCTCCCTACATATCAGCAAATACTTTTCAGGTCCCTAATGCGTCTGTCAGCATGAATCAAGCGCAGAATTATTGTCCAGCACCGACTGCTCCGTTCAATGCCCAAAATCAGGACCATTTTTCAGCAGAAGCCACGAGAACAACTGAAGTAGGCATGAATCAAGCGCAGTATTATGCTCCAGCGCCGACAACTCCTATCAATTCCCAAAATCAGAACCATTTTTCAGCAGAAGCCACGAGGACAACTGAAGTAGGCATGAATCAAGCACAGTTTTATGCTCCAGCGCTGACTACTCCTATCAATTCCCAAAATCAGAACTACTTTTCAGCGGCCGTCAGTGGAACAACTGAAGCAGGCATGAATCAACCACAGTATTATACTCCATCTCCGACTGCCCCACTCTACTTCCAAAATCAGAACCACTTTTCAGCGGAAGTCACCGGAACAACTGACGTACTTGAGGTTGTGCCGGAACAGATACCTTCAGTCAATGCAACCAATGCAGAAACATTTCCAGCAAACTTTACCGGTGGAAGCCAAGAGCTGGATGCTGCAGCAAGAGAGGCTCATCCAGCTAGTTCAGTCAGTAACCAACCCATGTTGGAGTATGATGATCTGTTGAAGCTGCTTGAAGAAGATCCAGAGAAGTTCAACTGGTTTGAGCCGTTTGACAGTGCACCAAATGCAGGTGATGCCAATCGTTACCATGAATGGCTGACGGAAACTTTACTTGAAAAGAGCCCGGATTCACTATAGTTTATCAGTTCCAGATGCAGGGTTTCATTCAAGCATGCACTATATTTCCCCTCAAGTTCGTAATTTTAGTTTCGTTTTAGAGAAGACCTCCTGTTTCTCTTCCATCTTTTATGTTGGTTAAAAGTTTGTTTGTATCAAGTCAAATATTTGTAGCCAAATGAGACTTCATTTCAATAATCTGGAATATTATTACCATTCAATGAGGTAATTTACACAAATTAAGCCAATCAGCTTTTGATAAAACAAAGTAAATTCCATGTGTAGATTTTCTTAAAAACTAAACCTAGTCTATAGATGATTGCAAGAAATGAAAATCACAAGTTCATGCTTCTATGTTCGTTATAGGACCTTTAAACCAGTGCCGACCGTTCAGGATCCAAGCTAAAACTGTGATGATCAGCAGACCGCCAACAGCAATGGGAGTATAGTTGAGTGTCTCGAGGGTAATTGGATAGGCCACGGGCAACGAGAAGAGGACAGAGATAGTTGCTACCCAAAGAACTGAAATCCAACCAACAAGGACCCCGTAGCGTCCCAAGTTGAAAGGTCCCGGGACAAAGGATTTGCGTGCCATGGTCACCCTAAAGAAGATGGGTAGGGCATAAGCAATATACAGTCCAATGGTTGCTATAGAAACCATGGCATTGAATGCCACAAGGCTTCCGAGAGACTGCAAAGATCGAAACAAACATGGTTAGCAGTTGCCGAAGAAAGCAGAGATAAAATATTTGCTACAAGTGATCATGTGCTTACTGTTAGTGCCATGCAAAACGATATGAAAGCTGAAAGCCAAACAGCGTTTACAGGGACTTCGTGTTTGTTCACTTTATGCCAAAATGGTGATAATGGCATGGCTCCATCTCTAGAGAATGCATACGCCATCCTGAGAAGAAAATTAAGTGCAGCGAACAGCTGAGAGACTAAAACCTACCCAGATGGCTCTTGTTGTAGGAGAAGAATAAAACAGGCTTGCTTACCTGGAGTTGCTAGTAATTGAACTCATACCACAGAAGAATATGGCAACAGCAACCACTCCCAAGCATACAATTCCTCCAACTCCGCTGCCGTATCTATTCTTGAATGCAAGGTAAAATATTTCAGCAATGGCATAACCGCCAGCTTCATTGTTCTCATCCAAAAGGTACGGGATGTCAGTAACTGCAAAGGTGATGCCGAGTATATAACCCCATCCAACGATAATGGATATCACGATGGAACTAATTATTCCTTTTGGTCCATTCGTATCAGCATTCTTGGTTTCCTCTGTCTAGAAACAGAAGTTGACGGAAACACAAGGATTTAGTTAGAATTATTCGGCCAAGTAATTTCTAAGTAAGGGAAATATATACTAACCATATGGGCAGAAGCATCATAGCCAGTTATGGTATATTGACTCAATAGAAGTCCCAGAACAAAAATGTGAAATTTGTTGCTGACTCCCTCCCCGTTATCAGTGTTGAAGTGAGTGAATACAAACTTCGCACTAGCCCTCTCCGTTGCAACACAGGGAATGAGAATCATGAGGAGAAAGACACCTAATATTCCAATAGTGATAAGAGATCCAAGATATAGATGGCTTCACACAGTAAACTGAAAACTAGCAAAAAAGAGCTTGAAAATACATTGTAATATACACCTGCAACATTCCACACAGCAGCGACTTGTCCAAACAAAGATAAGTACGAGATGGGCAGACTGTTTATAAGAGCATGTAGAAACAAGATTCCAGCATGGATACCAATGGTTCCATACTTATTTATCGAAGTGCCACCACCATTCCCTCCACGTGAGCTAAGGAGAACGATCACATTAATCAGCTGTGCAAGTGAGAAATCCACGCTAGTTGTAACTGCCCACTGCAATTAAAGGTATAATTGCAGTTAGAGCTTATAACGGGTTATATCATAGCCATAACAAGCTTGATATCACAATGGACAATGAAGGAATTTAAACTCTAGAACGTAAAAATTCTTGGAAGTACCTGACCAACTATGTTGAACCTGCAAAATACAAAAACATTTGCCGTCATAAGAGAGATAGTATGGCAGAAAGACCGACTTGGAACTGTTATGATTAAAGTTGCAGATAATATACATTTCAGTTTTAGGCTAAGAATAACAAGGTAATCATATCACCATTCTTGTGTCTTTGACACATCACAAGCGAAAAAAAAAAAACTCTAAAGCAGAAGCATCAGAGCCTATTCCCTCCTTCATTCCACATAAATTCTACTAAAACTGATCATCATCACCGTCCTGATGTCTAATTTACCTTATCTAAAGACAAAGCTAGTCATGTTGAGCATGTCCTACATTTAATCCGCACCACGATTGTGAGCAACCAAAAAAGAACTACACATCAACCTATGCCAAATCAAGTTTCCTTCACAAAATTTGGAAGTTGACATACATGTCTTCAACATACACTGGATCTAGTGACTTATCCAATCCGATCCAATCCGATCCAATCCTAGACACTAAACGAGGCCTATACAGCTTTGTAACGGATTTCCAGAATAGAAGCATCATAGCAATGAAGAAGGAAAGATTTTCAAACTAGTAAAAACTACTTAAACTTAATACACATACTCACAGACAAAACACCAAAGTTTTATTCAATTTCCAAGCAGTCAAATCCTAAGTGAGTGAGTAGCACTGTTAGTAAAAGTAAAACAACTAAAAGAAAAGGAAGGTAGTACCAGCCAGTGAGCCAAGAGGCAAAGGGTGCCCATTTGGGGCCAGCAAGCTTGGCACTCCAGTAGTACAGACCCCCAGAAGTTGGGTACGAAGAGCAAATCTCCCCCATTGACAACCCAACGAAGATGGTGAAGGCACCCGTTATAAACCACCCATAAACGAAAGACACTGGGCCGCCGTATCTCAGCCCAGTATTATACAGAGTGGTCACTCCGGTGAGCACCGATATGATGGAAAACGAAAACGCAAAATTCGAAAGCAGCCTGCAATTCCAAACCAGCCAACCCATCAACCAAAAAAACCTCAGAAATCGGAAAAGCTTGAAGCTTTGGATTCAAAACGAAGTAAAAGAGTGGAAGTTTAGAAAAATTACGAGAGGTCACGCTTGAGCTCTTGCTTGTAGCCGAGTTCGTGGAGGCGGGCGTGACCGGAATCCTGTGAAACGCCGCCGTTTGGAGGCTGATGAGACGGCAGTGCCATTTTGTCACCGCCACCAGTCACCATTTTTTCTTGGATTCAAAGAATCAAACCCAAATCTCTTCTGGTACTCTGTTTCCTTGACTTCTTGGCAGGGTGGGAACAGTCAACGGGATGGGTGGGAATAGAAAAACAAAGACGGGAGCTTTTGGAAGAAGAGGTGAGGCCAAACAGATCAGCCAGCACCAGTAGGCAAGGCGCCTTGTCGCGCGGAGAAGATGATGCTCCCAACGTGGCAGGGCATGGACTTTGCGTTTTTGGACTTCCCCAACGACAATATAATTATTTTAATTTAATTTTCTGTTGATGGCGTTTCACCCCATAAACATTTTCAGCAGTTGGTGCCAAATCTTTGGGTTCCTATTTGTTTGGTGTGAACGCTGAATTTTCTTGTCATGTATAATTTGGCTTCAAAGATAAGCAACACGTAACTCTAAGGAAAGGGTTGTTATATGATACGTTGCAAATTTCGAATCTAACACTTGCGTGTAAAACGGTTCAGAATGAATCTGCATTGATCCGTATATACGAATTTATTCATAATTAAATTATCGAATTTATATATGATCGAATTTAAAATCTCATCAATTCCCTTTCTGTTAATTGAAACCGAATTAAACACGATTTATTAACGGACAACGTCGTGTGTGTAATCTTCCTAGTAAAACAAAGTAATGAATTTTCATGAGCTGACAGCTTATTTCTGTCAGGTCATTGATAGCATGGCAATTATAGATATGGGAGGACAAACTAGTGCCATACCACAAGTGACAACCCCAATAAATGATATAACAAACAAATCTTGTTACAGTATTTTCAGTACTGAAAATCAGGTGGATACATTAGATAACATTATATAAAAGGAAAATTAATGAAAAATTTAAAAAAAAATTTCTTTTAATGAAAAACTTTTGTTAAAAGTATAGTAAATAGTGTCAGGTAAAGGTAAAAAAATGAATTTTCGTTAAAAGTGAACAGTGTCGGAAATGTTTCGTTAAAACTCCCTAATATAAATGATTGAACACATTAAATATCATAATATAAGTGATTGAACGCATAATAATTTTTTTTTAATTATTTGTATTACAACACTTGATGTACCAAATCATATTTTCAATACACTAAAAAATATCTCGTGTCGACAGAAAATATCACTCTGGTTATTGACACTGGAAAATAATTATACACTCTTCCGTGCGTAATTTATTGAACATAAAAGTCAATAAAATGCAAGTACAAGAGATTCTGATCTCAAATGATTGGTCCCTACGGTTTTGAATATTCATCGGCCAACGAAAGAAGAATCTGAATATTTGACCAAGTAGCCCATGTGACCGTATAATTAGACTAGTAATAGTGGATTAGTGATTAAACAAATTATTAATCAATCAATGAACAAGTTTAAAATTCCGCAAAAATATCCCGTCAACGGACAAACAACAATGATGGTCCCACTAAATGGGTCCTGGGCCGACGACTTCCTTAATACTTGAGCTCACGAATTGTGGAGGCCCACTTCATAAATTGGGCTCTAAATTATCTTTGGCCCATATCCACCAAAATTCCAAACATTAATATTCAAATTTCTTAGGAGTTGAATTTAAGTGTTATCAATTTAGTTAAAACAGCCTGCTACTTTTCTTTGGAACTAATTAAATTTGAAATGCTTTTTCCACGATTAAAATTATATTAGAAAATCGGTTAAATAACAAAATAATTCGATTCTAAATTCTAATGCTATATTTAATACTTCCATAAATAATAATAAAAATTCAGAAACAAATAAAAATATTTTGACAAAAAAAATCAAAAGAGAAAAATAAAAAACGTACCAGCCAGTGAGCCAAGAAGCGAAAGGGCCCCATCGTTTGCCAGCGAGTTTGGCGCTCCAGAAGTAGAGGCCACCAGAGGTTGGAAAAGCAGAGCAAATCTCGGCCATGGACAGGCCCACCAGAAGTGTGAGCAAGCCCACTACGGGCCACCCGTAGACCATGGTAACGGGCCCACCATATCTGAGGCCCATACTGTACGTTGTGTTGAGACCAGTCAGAACCGATATGATGGAGAAGGTCACCGAGAAGTTGGCTACCGCCCTACACAACATAACATGGAGAAATTTTTAGTTCTGACATGAACACAAATGGTATACAACGTGTTTTTATGTAAGTGGTGAAAATTTTTAATTTTTAAGTTTTTATCGTTTTAACACACATGTTCTACCATTTATATAAGAACACGTGGTGTACCATCTCGTGTTACACCACGTGTGACGGTCATACTGAAAAATCTCTCCATAACATGCACCGTGTGAGTAGCATATCCCTACCCTTTTTTTGCTCTTGAAAATCAAGATCACAAAAACGAGTTACACGAGATTATGTACAAATTTGCGTTTTCTCGTCTTGCCAAACAAATTACTTAATATAGAAATCAAGAATTTTAGATTCGATTTTGTAATGTTATCTATACACTTTAGTTGTTATTTCTCTTTTTATTCTTCGTTTGTAACTTTTTGACTGCAGATTGGGTCGTAGCTAAGTAAGTTATTTATTTAATGTGACCAATTAAATTATCAGGCGGAAAAGTAGAAAATTAAAATAAATTGACTAGATATTTGTTTAAAAATGTTATTCAAAGTCACTCTCCAATGTGACATGTTGAATCAATGAATGATATTCAAAAACAACGGCCATGGAAATATGCAAAAGAAATAGATGGCATGAAACCCCAAGCAATTTGAAACATTAAAAATTAAAAGAAAGGAGCTTTTCCTGGTTTAAAATATCTATGAAATTGTGGATAAAGGAAAATTTATGAAGATTCACTACAAAAATTTTGCCATTGCAGGTTTCAAACTTTCAATTTTTTTTCATTTTTTTTTTTAAGTTTGACTAAATATATATGAGTTGATATACCCATTCTAATATCCTATTGCAAATGTTTAAGACAACCTATATCGATATTTTTATAAATTTGCTTCTCGTTATTTTCACTTATATTAATATTTTAAACAGTAGTTGAGAGTGACAAGAAATATACCAAAATATCTGATGTATTTTCGATATTTGAGTGGAAATTAGCAATCATTATATGTGCACATGCCAGAACGGATATTCAACGACTAAAAGTCCAAAACAGCTGTTTGATGAATAAATGATAATCATCCAGAAGTAAACAGAACTGAAAAATATGTGATTGTGATGTGGAAAACAAAATGCACACGCAATGATAAGTGCTTAGCTTAACTGCATAAACCCAGAAGCACCAATACAGAAAAGTCAAAACTCAAAAGTGCTTTCAGATATACAGCAGAATCAGATTCACTTACAGAAGAAGTTAAAGGTAAAACGAAATTCAAGGGGATAGGGTTCATACGACAGGTGACGACTGAGCTCTTGCTTGTAACCGAGCTGGTTCAGGCGAGTGTCGTCGGAAGAAATGACGTCTCCGCCTTGAAGAGGCTGATATGGACCTTCCTCCTCCTCCATGCTATCAATTGTTGCCCTCGATCTCTCGAAGCACTGGAAGATCAAAAGATCTGTCAACTGTTGTGAAATAGAGATAGCTACCTAACAGTCAAACAGAAACACATGAACCAAAGGGTTCAAGCTCAAAAGCTAAAAGCACTTTTCCAAATGGTGGGTAGAACCTGGATTTGGATTCCATCCGGATCCAAATTATAAGAATCCTAAGGATCTTCACGTATTAATAATTTATCGTACATTGTATAATAAAAAATTATTTAAATTTTTTTATTTAAAATTAAACACAAATAATATCCGATAAAAATTGACCGCATAAACACAGTATATGGATATGATCTTTAGTTTGCGATTCAGGGAACTGAACTGCCATAAATTGACGAGTTTGAGGCGTGTGGGGATCTGCTTTTCTTTATTTTGCTCCCTTTTTTTCCATAATTGTTCAATTTTTCTTTGGTACAACTGAGCATGAATACAGAATATTTTTCTCACCTTCTGATTTGATCCCGCTCCTGCGAGTGAGTGACAGGTTGACAACACAAAAAAAATTGATAGTTGGCTTCTCTTTTCTTCTTTCTTACCAAACAAGTTAGGGATGGAATCATAAATTTTTTCTAGTGGGGACAACCGAAAACAATTAAGAAAACCTAAATATAGTATGGTTATACGTAATATGATAGGATGGTTTCAAATGATGATGTATCACAATTCCAATATTACAAAAATTTCAATATAGTAGTGAAAAGTGGCAAAGTGATGAGAAAAATATAAGTACATGATAGGCGGGAGAGGGTTTTTTTGGTTTGAATGACAGAACAAGAGCACTATTTCTCATATAATATTTGATATGGAGTATAAGTAGAATGAATGTAAGTTGGATATTAGATACATATATTTTCTTAAAAGATAATCCGTGTATATTATATAATTGTAGTCTGCAACTAAACAAATGAATTACTTGAATGGGGACATCTGCCCCCAATGAGCCTTCATTGGCTCCGTCCATGAAACAAGCTGATTCCACTCCATCTTACTTGTGTGTTAATGCGTTATGTAATACAAGACAATCACATACTACTATGCTTGTTAACTTCTTGTATGATAATGTCTTATTAGTTGAAAATACTGACACCGTGATATCATAAAAGTCCTCAGCGAATGATCCACATCATGTACGTTCTTTTCCTACTTACCTTTTTGAAGTAAGACTGGAATAGTTACATACTGTATAATTAGTTGGTCTTATCATTGAATTTAATCACAAATAGTTATCTTTTGTCTAAAGAAAAGTCAAAAAGTTATCTACTGAGAGATGATTGAGTTCTCAAAATATATAAAAACGATAGGCACGTAGGAAAATTTTACACACACTTGATGAGTACTTCAAAAGGTCCCATGAGGAGTGAGGATAACATTTTTACAGTTACAAATTGTTTAGTTATTACAACATCACTGTCTCAAACAGCCCAACTTTCAGACCTCTGATAAACAGGAAGAAAAGTCAAGTAAATAAAATGAAACTAAGTGTATATCTGAATTCGAATCAGCAGCCAGCTGCTAGTTGGCGAGAAGCAGCCAGCCTGTTGTAAATCTCCAAAACCAATCTGCTGTCAACTAATTCGTCACCACAAGAAGCCATTGAAATCTGGTCTTGGGGGTTTGCAATCTTCTTAGCGGCAATCCTTCCCACACCCCCGGCCTTGCCCGCCATCCGAATCATCATGTCAACGTAACCATTATGCAACTTTGCCAAAAGTTTTATTGGTGAAACAAACTTCAGCAACCTCAGCTTGGTCTTGAGCTTCCAACTCCGCCTAGGACTGTTGCTCCCTTTAGCTCCTCCGCCGAGCCTTGTGACCCTCATCTTCTTTCTGGTCTCACCATTCATCCTTTGGTACCTTCTCCTCCTCCAGTACCTCTTCAAGTTGTCGTAGTATGTTGTCCGGACGATCTCCATTTTAATTGATTTCTAATAGCTAGTAGTGTGTCTGTACCCAGTTTCCTTGTTGTGTTTATATAAAGAGATAGGGTTTTGAGGGTTTGAAAGAGGTGTGCCAAGAGAGGAAGTAAGAAGGGTTTATATAGAGGAGGAGGAGAACTGTGTGCCAAGTCAGAATGGTAAGGCTAGGTCTTACATTACTCGAGGGAATATAATCATACTAATTTATGAGAATACATATAAGTGAGTTTTGTAGTGTACTTGGTCAATATTGTACGTCTGATCAGGTGGGCTAATCTTGTTTATTTGAATAATCAACATTGATATATCATGTGATACTTAAATGATTATAATAAATCCAAACCATGGTATACTTATATCTGTATAATTACTAGGGCTCGTCGGGAAGTGGTTTTTAAATAGCTGAAAATATTTTTGGTGAAAATATTTTTTTTCTAAACCAATTCTTAGTAAAAATGCAAGTGAATCCTAGAAAAGAACTTAAAGTGCTTCCTGCAAGAAGGACATAACTAGTGTTTCTTGCAAGAAGCACATAACTGATGTTGGTGCTTCTTGCAAGAAGCACTTCAAGCTAGTGCTTTTGGAACCTAAAAATATTTTCTCTAAGAGAATTGTTATTAGCACTTCAAAAATCTCATTATACACTCCAAACTTTCTATATTAGGAAAGAAAAATACACTTGTGAGGATTGTAAAATGAGATTTTTGGAGTGCCAATAACACTTCCCTTCTCTAAAAGTACTTTCAATTATTTTAAAAATACTTCCAAATGAGTCATTTTGCTATTATCCATATGAAAAAAGCACAAAATTAATATAACAAATTTACACCACATTCAGACGGAAAACGGAATCAATTATATAAATATAAAAATATTATCTTGTCATATAATTTGATAAGCAATGAAAATGAAGACACAATTTGGCACATAGCTAGGGAAAAATATTGGTGGTTGAAAATTCACTTAGGAAACTCTTGTATCAAAAATCCATATATTTGTGCTCTTCTTGCATGCATGAATGGTGAATTATATACGATTGACTTTGTGCAATTGATCATCTCAAATTTGTTGTATGCGTGCAGATTTTGATCATGATCATATGTTTAAGTTTTAAGAACTTCACAACAACAGTTATAAGCTTTCAAATTAACCATGTTTCATCAGATGGTTATCCCTTGACTATATAAAATTAGCCATATATAATCTTCTCACTACCGGTATCTAATTTCACAGTGCTCCTGTTTCCGATCAAAGCCATCAACCGCATGCAATTGACTTAACTTGTGCTAAAAAAAATATTAGATCTAATAAAAGATTAAATGTTTGCTTGAGATTGCTTTTAAAATGGTTAGAAGAGGTTTTTAATAACCAAAAACGTTTTTTACTACGTCTGTCAAAAATTATATAAGCACTTATGAGTAGTAAAAATATATGTTCAAGAAGCATTTTAATTTTTCTTCAAAGTCGCTACATGTTTATAATAAACGCACTGCATTTGATGCTCTATCAATTCTCAAATGAACCCAAATTTCATTGCTTCATACACACACACACACACACTCGTGGTTTGACTTTCCATCCTCCCCTTTTGCGTGCATAGATAAAATTTTAAAGTACTGAAATTGAAGCGGAGATGGTTAATTAAGTTACAAAGAAAAATTAATTGAATAAATAATTGAGTTCTTTAGAAGCTGCCATGAATACAAAATTTATACAATTACAAACTTTTGAGTAACAAATAGAACTAATCAAACACTGGTCACACTGAAGATGAAACTAAATATGAAGAAGTTGCTTGGGCTTCAACTATCAAGGTTCAATAGGCAGCTAGTTGGCGAGAAGCTGCCAACCTCTTGTAAATCTCCAAAACCAATCTGCTGTCAACTAACTCGTCACCACAAGAAGCCACTGAAATCTGGTCTTGGGGTTTTGCGATCTTCTTCGCGGCAATCCTTCCCACACCGCCGGCCTTGCCCGCCATCCGAATCATCATGTCAACATAACCGTTATGCAACTTAGCCAAAAGCTTTATAGGGGAAACAAACTTCAGCAGCCTCAGCTTAGTTTTGAGCTTCCAACTGCGTCCAGGACTCCCTTTAGCTCCGCCGCCACCGAGCCTCGCCACCCTCATCTTCTTCTTGGTGTCACCGTTCAGCCTCTGGTACCTTCTCCTCCTCCAGTACCTCTTCAAGTTGTCGTAGTAAGTGGTCGAAATGATCTCCATTTTAATTGATTTCTAGTAGTGCTAATGCTTCTGCACTCAGTTTCTTAAGTTGTGTGTGTAGAAATGGCTTGAGAGAGGTGTGTCAAGAGAGGAAGTCAGATGGGGTTTATATAGAGGAGGAGAAGAATTTGGGTGCCAAGCCAAGGTGGCAGGCTAGGTCGTATGGTTGAGCGCGGGATATATCAAACAACTAAGTGAATATATTCAGTTTTGTATAGTTAACTTGGTCAATATGTCTGACTGGGCAAGGGCTAATCCTTGTTTGTTTGAATAATGAATCAACATAATATTATATTCGAATTTGATTACTAATTCAGTCCCTGGTACATATGATTGCTGTCATCCATTACAAAAACAAACAAAACAAAAGGGTATAAAATCAACATCAACAAATTCACATCACATTCCGATGGAAACGACATCAATATTATATAAAACAGTATTCTCTTCTCAAACAATTTTATATAAGCAAAAAACAAGTTTTGGCACATAGAAAAAGACTTGGTCGCTGAAAGGCCAAATATATTCCAGTTAGAAGCTCATGATCGACCCGCAAAAGGAGTGGACTTTCTCGTTATCCATATTAACTATTAAATAATTCCCATATCCTTGTGCTCCTGTTGAATGATTCGTGACGTATATACAACTGATTTGTGCAATTTATTGTCCTAAAGTTAAACAGTAAGAACTTCAAACTAACAATTCTAAGGCTTTCATATTGAGCAATGATAGGTAAACCAGTTATTTAGACTAAATTTGTAAATCATGTGATGTGTCATCAATAAGAAATAAGCACGTTAATCAACACTTAAGTAATAATTCAATCATCAATAACCACGTCATATGATTTATAAAATTTGGTCTAAATAATTGGTCTCCCTAATATTACCTTTTTAAATTAATTAACCATTATCAGTATAGGTTATTTACAATAAAACTATAACATTTTAGCCCTTGATTACATAAATAGCTATTTAACCCTTGCTTTCCTAAAAATTCTCACGTGACTAATTAGAAAGACTAGGACTGCAATATTTTCTACCAAATAGTATAACTGAGTTCTAAAATTTATGCAAAATGTGGTTTGACTCACAAGGCGTGCATAGTTTGATAAGTTAAAGACTCGTTTGAAAGTGTTTTTAAAATGACTGAAAGCAATTTTAGAGCAAATGTTTATGGGTTACAAAAGTGCTTCATGTGTGCAAGAAGCACATAACTGGTGTTTGAAGAACTTCAAGTATTTACTTGCATTTTTACTAAAAATTAGTTATAAAAACATCTCCACAAAAAGCACTTTCATCCATTTAAAAACAGTTTCCAACGAACTCTAAATTTCATTGCTTAGGCCGCTTCAGGAGTACAGCGTTTTTTCAAAGATGGCTTGCAGACTTTGTATACACACTCATTTTTAGTTTCATGCACTTCTTTTACGTGTTGAAAACATATTCAGTTACCAAGTGTAGGTGGATGAAATATATATGAGTGTTAAATTAAACGCACATACGTACCAAAAATTCAACCAATTTATATTGAGTTTCTTTAAAGGCTACCAGAGTACAAAAACTTTACAATTTCTGTAGACGTCCAAACTTTTGATTAACAATAAACAAACAGAATTATCAAAATGGTAACACTAACAAAAAACGAAACTACATATCCATCAAGTTGAAGAAGTTGCTTTGGCTTTCAACTATCAATCCATGATCAGCCAATTGGCGAGAAGCTGCCAATCTATTGTAAATCTCCATAACCAATCTGCTGTCAACTAACTGATCACCATAGGTAGCCACTGAAACCTGATCTTGGGGTTTTGCAATCTTCTTCGCGGAAATCCTCCCAACGCCGCCGGCCTTTCCCGCCATCCGAATCATCAGGTCCACGTAACCGTTATGCAACTTTGCCAAAAGCTTTATTGGTGAAACAAATTTCATCAGCCTCAGCTTGGTCTTGAGCTTCCAACTCCGTTTAGGACTAGTGCTCCCTTTAGCTCCTCCGCCGAGCCTTGTGACCCTCATCTTCTTTCTGGGCTCACCATTCAGCTTTTGGTACCTTCTCCTCCTCCAGTACCTCTTCAAGTTGTCGTAGTACGTAGTCGGAACAATCTCCATTTCAAGAAAAGGTAGGAATAGCTCGCACTCGCAGTCGTGTTTAGCTCAAATCGCGGTAGCCACTGAGACTGACAAACAAGTTGAGAACTGAAGGTTTTTGAGTTTTTAGGTTTCAGAGAGTTGTGTGAAGAGAGGAAGTGTAAAGGGGTTTATATACAGACATTAGTGAGGAGAGGAGGGGAAGAATAGGGTGGCAGGTCAAAACTTGAGGGCTTGGTCCTACTAGGGTTTCTCCAGGAAATGAGGGCTTTGTAGGACACAGTGTTCTTGGTCAATATTGTCAGTCTGCTTGCGTGTGGCCACTGACCAGGCAGATGCTAATCTTATGCAATTGAATAGGTTTTGATTAAGTTA
Organism: Cotoneaster glaucophyllus; assembly: GCA_036320875.1. Lineage (NCBI taxonomy): Eukaryota > Viridiplantae > Streptophyta > Magnoliopsida > Rosales > Rosaceae > Cotoneaster > Cotoneaster glaucophyllus. The sequence goes on along the minus strand of CM070069.1, from coordinate 32,296,929 downwards.
AATAGACTTCTAAGAAATAGATCATCTCCAGATCTCTTTCATTAAAACCACCAAATCAAATGATTTGGATTTTTGAAATTTCATTCAACGGTTCACTTGTTTTGATCCATTAAAAGTTATAATAATTTTTTACAGTTGAATAAGGATCACTTGATCCGGTAATCTCGGTGAAAAAGATCCAGAGATCATCTCTTTTCGGTTTTTAATTGATAAATTGGTCACTAAACCCAATGCGTGGCATATTTATATATTATATGGTTAATTCGTCGAATATTCTCATGCTTTTGATTAGCAAGTCCAATCGGCATTAATCCCTGGTCCAATCACTAACTAATGATATAACTCTGACTTAAACAGAACTCTTCCGCACATACCAACAAAACGTGCTTGCTTTGAAGTTAAGTGATCAATATTAAATGGTTCAATATAAAATTAGATATTTAAATGGTTTATTTTTCATTTTTCATTTTTTCAATGCCCATTTTCCCTTTTCAATTTCTGAAGAAAATATGGGTATTGACTATAATACATCTGGGTACAAAATATTCTTGCATTTGGAGCCTTTGATATAATTCTAAGGGTTGGATCTAACGGCTCTAAATGACGAATGCAATACATCTATGTATTATAGAAAAATTAAAATAATGACACGATTACATGTAAATGGAAGCTTGATTTTTCATTTTCTGGCAATGATCAATTAAAATTTTGATCGTTGATTCCATTTAATTTTCAATTTAATGGTTAAAAATAATAAAAATGTGCGTGAAGAGCTAAAACTGAGTAAAAATCACTTCTCCAAATTAAAATGCGAAAAGTATTTCTCAATTCCGCATCTTATTAGAAGATACGCTCACTCAACCAGCATTGCGCCCACTGAAGAAGAAAAAAGGGGTTGGCCCATTGATTAAAAAAATCAGCAATGCGCTCACACCGTAGAGAAATTTTTAATTGTGATGAGAATATAAGTGGTACACTACGTGTTTTAATAGAAGTGCTGGAAAATTTTTAGCACACATATCTCATCATTTATATAATGACACGTGATGTACCATCTCGTGTACCGATCACAATAAAAAATATCTCCACACCATGCTTCTGGACGCGAACACGTGTGTATATTGGGCCAGATCCAGCGGTATGAAGAGAGCAAAGCATATAGTTTATGATGTGAAATGTGAACGCGAATATTGGCATCTGGTTGGCAGGGAGTGTTGATCAAGAAAATCCTGCGGCTTGACTTTGGCTGCTTCTCGAATCTCATATATTTCAAAAAAGCATATAACATGTCACGTCACTATTCTTTTTTATTTGTTTCTCAAACTAATCTGTTCCTCACATTTCCAACTGGATGGAGGAGAAAAACTTGAGTAGATGTGTCTGATCACATCATTTGTAGAACATCTTTCACCTTAACATCCGACAATAACCAATGTAATACGAACAACGCAAAATTCATCTGGATTATAAACAACGATATCCGTCTACCAAATTCACACGGCATGGATCCTAGAATATGAACATCTGCTCATTAACACTATCCTACTCTACAAACGTCCTATACTCGGGTGCCTTCTCCCATTTTCGTGTCCGTGTAGCATGGAGTTCGTGTCTCCGCTATTGCCTCGCGATAATTCAGCACCATTCTGAGGTTGGACGTATATACTCGTAAGCTCTGCTGGCTGCACACTAAGACTATTGGCATTGTTAGACGAGGATTCATCGCGATTTTGAGATTCTGCCAGCATCTGAAAGTACGCATGAGGTCCCCAACCTGCCCATCCAACCAGATAAACAGAAAGGATCTCGTGAACAATGAGTCCGCCGGGCTACTAATATGCACACGAGTTCAAATAACAAACTCTAGAAATCACAGTTTTTCATTAATAAAATGTTCATGGGACTCGACAGAATTAGAAAGCCTTTGCAAGGAAGACAGAGTTATATATACAGAAGATAAGGAAGATAAAATTACCATCTGCGTCGTTTGGAGGTGGAAAGAATTGCAGGTAACAAAATGAAGCAATGGTGATTCCTGCACAAAGAACATATAAGTAAAATGGAAAACCCGACAAACTCATTGTTTTCCCACAAAATCATGCCGGTGATGGCAGAGGCAGACAAGGTACCTATAAGGCCGCCAGCACAAACATCTTGCCAATGATGCCAATAGTCATCAACTCGAGAAACTCCCACCAGTGCTGCAATAAGTAGTGGTAGAAAGACAATACAAAGCTTATCAACATGTCCTCTACGATCAAACGCCCTTACTTTCCCCGATAAGTACCATGCAAGGAAACCAAGACCTGCAAAGGACCCTGCATGTTGACAACGGCACTGTCTTTTGAGCTACACAATACAATGTCAAACATACATATGCACTAAAGAAAATAGATGGGTAACACGAAGACAGAATATGCAGATAACCTACAGAAAACAGATAGGCAGCATGCAGCCCTAAACTTTAATCCTCTTTCATGTACAGTTTCTCGAAGTATCAAAATGCAGCGCTTACATGAAGTATGCCCGCTTGGGAAGCTTTTATGTCCTTCCTTAATGACACTCTTGCTTCCAGTACACATGACATCCTTTGTGGTAGGATCGAATACCTGGACGTGGACGGTGTATCAATCGTGTATCATATCAGTGTATAAGTGAGGAGGATCAAAACTAAACAACGAAAAGAAGGCCCACCCCTTTTCCATCAGGGAAACAACGCCAAAAGAAGTCTGGACGAGGTCGACCAACACCATCTTTGATTGCATCCGTTAAAATGGCGGTTACGAAGACAGAGAACAGAAGGCCTGAATGAGCATAGATAGACAATGTAAGCGTTAACAAAATACAACAACACGCAAACAACATTACCCAATGCAAAAATCACAAAAACGAAAGAGATGATAGTTACCCAAAATGGCCTGGTGCAGATCATAGACATCCTTTCGGATGAAGTAGTACACAAGAATGACAGCAAGCGGCAACAGTACCGCAATTATCTGTTACCAAAAGTACAAAATAAGATTCTTCTTCTTCTTACAGTGTCATCACAAAAGCCAGACCAATGCAAAATTCAAACCTATCCAAATTTTCCCAGCATGACATTGTTTTCGCAAAAACAAAACCTACCGGGACACCCCAGAAGGGAACTGTATTGTCTTTCAAAGGGTACTTGAGGTCTGTCATCATGTCCTCCCCAACAAAGCGGTGAAACGGTTCTATCAGGTTCAAACCGAGATCAATTCCGGCGAGAACCAACAGAATCAGCCAATCATGCATATGAACCTTTGCCACCTGGACTCCATGGGACCTTACAGTGTGGGAACCCAACTGAATTTCTGGCATTTTTCACTAACTGGAAAAAGAAAAACACTGTAATTATCATGTAATCATATCTTAATCTCACCGGCATTTCAAATTAAGAAATGAATTTAAACAATAAAATTAAATTCAACATTTCGGCTTGATTGACATCAGAGTTTTTCCAAATTTTCTTTCTTCGGGAAAACAAAAGCGACTACATGAAGTTCTAGTTTCTTTTACTTTCCTAAATTTTCTATGCAACCAAACACAAAACATAAGTAAAAAAAAAAAAGCCAGAAAATTTGAAGAAACAAACCATAGTAAGCTGGATACAGAGAGTAAAAATTAAAAACGAAATGAACAATTTGAAACAAGAACATTACAATGCGCATAAAAAATTACAAAGACTAACAGAAAGAGCAAGAGAGTGAGATGTACATGCAAATTCCGTACGACAGCAGCAGTCTCCGAGCGAGTAATAGTGAGAGTGGGCGGGGTTCCAGCTTCGATCTCAAGGCGGTGGAGGGAGCAGCGGGTGAGTGGTTTTTGAGGAAGAAGAGCGGAAACCAGAAAACTGAAAAAGGAAAAGCGCGTGGATTGAAAGGAAGTACAACGGAGTTACCGATTTTGTTGTGTGGAGACTGGATCACCGAATCCCCACTCTGCACAGGAGCAGGTGGAACTGAGGAAGAAAGAAGAAGAAGAAGAAATTTTTTTTTGAATTTTGGATTTTGGATATTAACCAAAAATTGATAAATTTTTTCTTAAAATTTTGCTTGAATCTTGTAACTCGAGCGGTTAAAAGCATAGATCTTTGACTCAATATTCTCTTAAATTTTAAAAAAAACTTGCAACCCAAGTAATTAAAAATGTTTATTACTGGGCTCGAGATCATGTATTCAAGTCTCACATCTCTTGGAGTTTAGTTACTGGCAAATGGGATTCGATTCAAACTTCCAAAAGGGAAAGTCTTTTTAAAGAGAAGCTCTTTTGGTGCATAACATTCCATGTACCAACCACAAAACTGGTGATTCTCTCCGTGTTCTTTACTTGTTCGAGGGGCATGCTTTTTTCCACTTTTATATCTTTTCAAAAAATTTCACCGTTAAAGGAAAGAGAGTAGGTGGCACCACACCATTTGTGGAGGAGTTTAAGATAATCAAGATTAACTTAATAATATTAGGAGATAAGCTAGTTTAGCAAGATTAATTATTCCAATAATTAAATCCAATCACGTGCCAACTAGCATGGAGTCAAAGCTCTTCAGGATTAAGGCTTTTTAGTCAAAATAATCCTTAAGATTTGCATAACTCTCACTTTGGTCTTTGAGATTTGAATATCAATAGAAGTAGTCCAAGTTTGTTCACCATCAATCATTTTTGTTATTCCATGAAAAATCTCCATTAAATAAGGCTAAAATGACAAAAATACCCTCAAATTTTGCCAAATCATTTGGCCCATTGTTTATTAAATTGAGGGTATTTTTGTCATTTTGGTCCTTACTTAATATAATTTTTCATGGAATGATCAAAATGATTAATGGTGGACAAACTCAAAGACCACTTCTATTGATTTCAAATCTCAGAGACCAAAGTGATGAGTTATGCAAATCTTAGGACCATTCTGGCTAAAAAGCCTGAGGATTATTTGGTGAAGTACGATCATAGAGTCTACGGAAAACCAAAAATACACAAATTCATCTTGAGGCATACCTAAAATCTACCTCAAATAGTCAGGTACTCAGTATCGTAGACGGATTACTTCCCAGATACTGTATTATTCTCTATGTTTCGTATTTTTACTTACGTGACGGTATCTAAATCTTTACTTTACCTTTAGTCACACCTTGATCAGGAAAAAATGAAAAGTAGATCTAAGGAAGCAATGTTAGGCCAACTGCAGATTTAGACTTCTTCATAAATTCGTATTAGCAAACTAAACTCTGTATATGGTACCCAAAACTAATAACCTGTCTACACAAGGTGTCTTAAACCGGTATCTACAGAAGCATAAGCAGTACGCGGAGTACCTAAAAAAAGCCCGCCATGTACAATATTACTTTTCGCCCGATTCCGTTTCATGCAAACTAATGCTTGTGTATCGGTTGTGAGAGAATGCTGCAAGTGCATCGCCAATTTGTATGTGTTGTTCGTTCACATTCTGAGCCCCGCTTACCTGCACACTCAGTGCATTGTTCACAGGATTGACAACCGGATTTGAATGGCTACGTGTTTCCTCCAATGCAGAGAAATACGCATAAGGACCCCATCCTGAATTCATCAAGAAATAGTTAGCAAACTGAAAAGCAAAAACAACATACATACAGAACAAATGTAATCTAGCCACCGGTATTTTGTGGAAGTATACAGGAAAAATAAGGAACAGATGAAGAAGATGTGACCTTGATCGTGATAAGGGGAAGCGAAGAATTGCCGGTAACAAAATGAAGCCACAGCAAGACCTGCAAAATATGAACCGCGTATAAAGCTCTCACAGTACTCTTACATTAGAGCGTTAACTAAAGAAAAGAGATCGGGAATGGGAATGAACATGACCTAAGAGGCCTCCAGCAAACACATCTTGCCAATGGTGCCAATAGTCATCTACTCTTGAAATGCTAACGAGGGATGCAGCAAGTAGAGGAAGGAAGACAATACATAGTTTTGCCACGTGCCCTTTGCGATCAAATGCTTTAATCTTCCCGCACAAGTACAACGAGAGAAATCCTAAACCTGCAAAGGACCCTGTAGAACAATGCCAAGCTGTATCAGTTGTATGGACATACATGCTGAAATTCGAGAAAGTAAACGGGTCTAGTAGACTTAAACTGCGTATAATAGCAGGAAGCATTTCTTACATGAAGCATGACCACTTGGAAAACTCTTATGTCCTTCCTTCATGTCACTGTCCTTACCATGGCACACTACACCCCCAAACTGATCATAAAACTACACAAAGCAAAAAGATATGTAAGTATCAGATTTTACACGATACAGAGCAAATTTCCATATCACATTACAACAAACTTTCCATCAGGATACTAATGGAAGCATACATCTTTTCCATCAGGAAAGCAACGCCAAAAGAAGTCTGGTCGAGGCCGGCCAACCGCATTTTTAATCGCATCCGTGATAACACCAGTAATCAGCACGGCGAACAAGAGGCCTGCTCTCGCAGATAGATATATAACCAAATTAATCCACAGAACAATAAACAAATAAAAGGTTCCGAGTTTGATAAAAACTAATCAAACAGCAAAAGGAATATATTACCTAGAATGCTATGGTGCAGATCATAGACATCTTTCCGACGCATATAGAAAAAGAGGAAAATCGCAATAGGCAACAAAACCGAGTACATCTAAAGACATCGACAGAAGAATCAATCCCGTTAACCTTAGTACTGCTATCAAATCCATACAATCCAACCAAATGAACATTGATAGAAAATGGAATTGGACTAAAAGAAGTAGCGAAAAACGTACAGGGACAGCCCACACAGGCACCGTGTTCTCTTTCATGGGATATCTAAGGTCTTCCATCATATCCTTCCCCACGAAACGGTAGAACGGATGAATGATGAACAAAATGAGATCTATCACTCCAAGGAGCACCAGTATAAGCCAATCGTGCATGTGCTTCTTTGCAAGTGCAGCTCCATGGGATTTAATCGTGTACCTTCCCAGTTCGACCTCCGAAGTTCTTCCCTGCTCGAACAAATACACTAAATCACTTCTCTTCCCAATAGAAATACATTGGCCAAGATAATATTTGATTTCTTTTGAAATTTTAGTAAAGGATGTCTCCAAATCTATATCAACAAATGGACAAAAAGAACCCAAAAGTTTACTGCTTTATGTGTCACAGTTTGAAGCTACTACAAATTAATCTTCCAAAACACAAAAAACTTGATTCCAATTTAACCCGAGACATTGAACTTCAATCATTCTTAAACAATAAATCATACTTTAATAAAGTAAAAATCTGCTAAAAGAGGCATGTGACTGATAACAGCGTAAATTCGAAAGAGAAATGTTAAGGGTTCTCTTTCAAAAGTGGAACTCTCCATAGACTTTCTGTCGTCTCACATCTTAACGTCAATTCCAGTCCCAACATTATAAAACGTTGTGCCAAGTGGCAGAGAATCCAATTTTGACAGAGTCCCCCTAGCATTTCTCAATTCGAAATGGAAGTTACAGTCACTATTCCAATTTCCAATACGATAAACAGTACATTCAAAAGCAAGATTAATTTACCAACCTGAAAGATACCCCAGAAATTAAAAAGCGATCCCAGATTCCTCCACGCCATAACCTACAGAACCCAGAAATCTACAGGTAAAGTTGTCAAAGTGAACAAACACAACAGAAACAGGAGGATATAAAAACTCACAAACAGCAAAGAAACAAAGAAAAAGAAGAAGGGTAGTGAACTGAATTGAATTCAAAGCAAGGACGCGTCAGCAACTTGGTCTGCCTCTAATACCTTAATAAAAGAAGACTTCAAATATTTTTCCAGGGAAACGCGAGCACTTTCCAGGAAAATTTGAGCGCGGAAAATTTCTTCTTCTGGCGGCGGACGGTTAAGATTTCTCGGAACACCAACGTTAACAACAATGCAGGATATAGTAGAAGAAGGGTTGCTGTGAACTCTGGAAAAAGAAAATTGTGTGAATATTAACGAGGCTGGAGGACGAGATAACGACCGTTTCAAAAATTTTGGCAGTTTTCTGTTTGGAGGGGTCAAGACTTTGATGCGATCTCGCAGAAGCCGTCCGATGTGTTGACCGTTACCGTCGTAGAAGGATCATCTGTTTGCTGACGTATGCGGCCGTGCTGCACGTTGGAGTATTATTGTTTTGAATGCTACGGGCCTACGGCGTCGTTTTATCGTGGATGACAGCTCTGCTTGTAACATGGGGCTTTGAAGGATGGATAACTGGCGGAATGGGTGGTTGGTACGGACGGTTACCTTCAGCTGGCGGGGCTTTTGGTCCATTCACCTCATGACTATACATAAGCGATTTGTCGTTTTATTATTTTTTCAACCCGTTTCTTTTCATTTTTCTTCCTTTTTTTTTGTTTGTTTTTGTTGAGCTTGTGGTTCGCACTTTATGTGGAGTAATGAGTTTCTTAACTTCAACATTTGCCGACGCCTGTGAATAGGTGCTTTTAGTGTTGTGTTGGCTAAACGGTAGCGATGTTTGAACCCATGCATTATTAGATCGAGATATTAATATAGAATTTTTCGTGTAAATCCTGAATGGTTTATAAGTAATGGGTGTTTTTAGTGTTGTTTTGGCTACATTGAAAATGTTATGGTAGCTATGTTTTAAACCGTATGTTATTAGATCGAGATTTAATATAAAAAATTTCTTGTAAATCCCGAATGGTAAACAACCAAATAGCCCATAAATAGTGGATGGAATGTGATTCATGAGTTGGGGTTAGATTAGCAAAAATGAGGAAATTGGCCACTTGCAACCAGGATAATTAAGGTAAAGAAACTGGAAGATGATTAGCACTACTCACCACTCACCACCATTGACAACGACCGCCACCAGCTCCTCATGGAATATTATCCTTTAATATGAATCTAACTTTGAATTAATTACGAATAATTTTTGTTTTCGAAGGAAATTAAGGATAAATGAGTGGTTCCACGTGAACACCTTTCCATCAAATTTGAGAATAGTTTATAGGGCCCGCTCTCCACTACCTAACGATGGGATTGCCGGCAAATTTTGGTTCACAAATTAAGATTAAGCACCTGCCACTATTCTCTCCATTAGGGTTTATGGTTTACCAGGAGGATCCACGTCGGATCTTCTTTGTGAGTGTCTTGAGGATTCTTCAATCACATTCGTTCATCGTATATTGTACGATCAGAAATTATTGTACATTTTTGTATTTAAAATTGAATATAAACAATACCTGACACAAACTAACCCCACGATGTATGATGAACGGATATGATTGGAGGATCCCGAGATCCTCACAAAGAGAATCCGACGATGATCCTCTCTCTATGCTTTAGGGTTTAAGCCGGAGACTAATCAAATTGTTTGGGCCGAATATGGCTTTGCGATACTATGTATGGGCTATAAGGTTGCAGGATTAGATACAGTATGGGCCTTTGAGTAACTGCACACTCCAGCCCAATTTTTTGGTACAGGCATAAAATAAGGTCCATTACGCAATTACGAATTTCTTTTTATTAAACGTATGCAATATTCTAATTTGTGAAGTACAAAGAAATGTGGATTACTGCCCGTCAGTTTTGGGTGGAAAGAAGGATTCCAATTTGGGACGTTGCAGTGACGTCTTAGACTAATAATACAAAGGTAATACTTGCATTCATCTCATGGGGTGGACAATGCTTGTGAAAGTCTTTTTTTTCAAATTGCATAATTTATTAGTCCAAAACATCATGATAATTTTGTCCCAATTAGAGTTAAATTTTCCCCGTACAAGAAGAAAACACCCTAATACAAAATAGAAACGAGAGATAAGACTTATTAGCAGAATTGGTGTTAGTCATGACGTCAATAAGCCTATACATTGTATAGAAAACCTGTGCGGAAAGGAATGCGAGATTTCTAGTGAGTGTTTTGGAAAGAAATAATAGAAAAAGAGGAGGGAGGGGTTCCAAGTTCCAACTTCCGAAATCCAACCGGGAAGTCAAGGTGGCACTTCCCTTTGTTAACGTTGACGACGACATCTCGGTCTTCTAAAACAAAAACAAATCACACAGAATGCCGAGTTGAGATTTTCTGCACCCAAATACCCATGTGGCATTTCTGTGTCTTCCTTAATTGGTTGAAGATTTGATTTATTATTTATTATTTTAATTATTATCAAGTTAACATTAATTATGTTTAGTTCAAAAAACAAAGGTACAGATGGACCACATGGGTATTTGAATGCAGAAAATCTAGACTCATGAATGCTTGAGCTGCTTCCTAAAGTGGTCCTACCACTGTTACTGTAAGGCCATTGGACCAAAACCCCTTCATTCAATGTACACCCTCTTATTTTAGTTAATTGCATTTCCATCCTAATTCCATAATTAGCATGCACTCCAAAATATCCAAAAAAGAATTTTGCTACAACACGTGCGGCTGACGCTAGCACAACAATAAACACTAATAAGTGCGAGACTCAACGTGCCAATTTCATGCACTTACATACGATTGATTCAACTGCATCTCATCCAAGTAACTTTCACGTAATAAATTACTTACTATGTCTTGATTATGACTTACTTTTTAATTCATGCCAAATTACTTACTACGTCTAAATTTCAAATTATACCATCATTTTATTCATACGAAACCGGGTTAATACAATTCATCCGAAAAGCCTTGACATAATAAATTACTTACTACGTTATGGATGCAACTCACTTTTTATCCATGCCGTCATGTTTTTCACAATAAAAAATTACAATCAATCAATGAAAATCATCATCTTATTGAAAAAGGAGTCCAAGCTTAAAGCAATGATATGCAATATTTACGTAAACAATATATTGTTCCCCATGAGAGACGCCAAAAGAATCCGAATTTTGACCTCTTATTTTCAATTTAAGAGAGGAAACGCATTGGGACAGTTTGCGTTTATTTCATGTCAACTCAACCAACGTCTCGATGGCTCTTTCCTTTTGCGTCAAGACCTAAATTATTAGTCTACCTTATCCCTTAGAAACTAGCTTCAACAAACTGGGAAAAATACAAAACCCACGAGTAGGTGGTTTCATACGAAAATCTTGTACATGTCTTGTGCCGTTTGGAATATTATATCGGAACCACGCTTACGAAAGTACAAACAAACACCGGTGCGTCTTAAGGCACTTAGTATTATGATCTAATGATATTACTCTTTATTTGTAATGAATAGATTTTAGGTTCGATTTTCGCCAAATACGAATTTGAACTACATTATTGATAGCCAATTGTGAGGCTAAGCCCACCTGTCTCCCTTAGTATTGATAATATCCTCTGTTGAAAAAAAAAATTAAAAAAAAAAACTTAGTTTCACCTACATGAATAATTTAACCTTCTAACTGTAAACAAAATGCGAGTGGCCCTTTACCTAATTGCTTACCATTAGCTTATTCCATGTGGTAGTATGTTTAGTAGGTTTGGTTAAAATTTTATAATTTGTGTCTTTTATCAAGTCCCGTGTTAAAACCTGAGCATCTAGTTTTATAATTAATAACAGAGCAGTTTTACGAGACATGGAAAATTATCTCATATTATAAAGTTATGAAATTTTGAAAAAAAACTTATAAGAAATTGCGCTACTTCATGTATCATCAATTAATTATAAAGGACAACCATCATGGGGTGTCCAATAGTTGATGACGAATTACAGACTCGAATTCTACACGGAACGTCTTGGATTAATTTTTGGCACTCGTAAATCACACGATGGTAGCCAGCGAGAGTCTGAAATACCTCAGTGAATCTTTATGATCCTTAAAAATAGATTGTCATGACAAAATCAACCATTAGTTTTCTTAAAAGAAAAGAAAAATATTAGTTATAGAGAAACCTCACCTCAATTTCAGGGTTAAGATGTTCGTTAGTTGAACCGTAATTATATTGTGCTTTGGGATGCGTCCACAAATCATTGTCATTTGTGAAGGTTTCAAATTCAAGTTTGTGTAGTATTATATTTATTTTTCAGAATAAAAAAATTATATCTATAAAAATAAAATAATAATTTAAGATGATACATGCTTATCGGTGAGCTGGAGAGCAGTGCGATGCGCCACATTATCCCTCCTATTATGTCACATTTAACCCGTCAGCTGAAATTAGAATCCATTCCAGAAGGCTGCTCCCTCACAATTCGGCGGTCATACTTCTTCTAGATAATAGGCAAGAAGCTATTTCTTTTTACACGACAACGAGTCATTACTTACACGAATAAACTTTATAATTTAAGTTATTTAATTTTTAGAAAAAACTTAAAGTCTATTTATATATGTCAAATAAATTTATAATTATAATACAAATAATATCGTTACATCATTCGTCAAATTGTTTGATTTATATTGATTATTATCTATCTATGAATGAATCAATTGATATTTTGTAAACAAAAATATTAAGTTATGTCATGTCGTATAAGTAGTTAAACAATGTCCTTCATCAAGCCATCATGGTATGGTTCTAAGGTCATCTTCAACCGACTCGACCAAAGAGTCTTAGGGCTAAAAATAACTTGTTTTGACACGAAAACTATCTCCAACTGAGGGCTAGGCCAAAGGGCTCGTGGACCTCACTCGACCAGAAATGGGAGAATCGGCCAAAAGGCTGGCTGCCCTATAGCCCAGCCAAAGCACATGCTACCTGACGTCATGCTAACGTCAGGCTACTGTTTGACTTTTTTTGGACGAAATTTATAATTTGGTTAAAATTTTATAATATGTGTCTTTTATCAAGTACCGTGTTAAAACCTGAGCATCTAGTTTTATGAGGATATGGAAAATTGTCTCATATTATAAAGTTATGAAACCTTGAAAAAAGCTTATAAGAAGTTACGCTACTTCATGTATCATCAATTAGTTATAAAGAACAACCACCATGGGGTGTTAGTAGTTGATGATGAATTCTAGATTCGAATTTCATACGGTAGGTCATGGATAAATTTATGGCACTCCTAAATCACAATAAGATGGCCAGCAAGAATATGAAATGTCTATGTGAATCTTTACGATCCCTAAAAATAAATTGCCATAACAAAATCAACCGTTAGTTTTCTTTTAAAAAAAAATTAGTTACAGAGAAATCTCACCTCAATTTCAGGATTAAGATGTTCGTTAGTTGAACCGTTATTTATATTTTGCTTTGGGATGCGTCCACAAATCATTGTCATTTATGAAGGTTTCCAATTCAAGTTTGTGTAGTATTATATTTATTTTTCAGAATAAAAAAATTGTTTCCAATATCTATAAAAATAAAATAATAATTTAAGATGATGTATGCATATGGGTGAGCTGGAGAGCGGTGCGATGCGCCACATTATCCCTCCTATTATGTCACATTTAACCCTATAAATTGTTTAATTGGAAAAACGTCAGCTGAAATTAGAATCTTAATTTCTTTTTATTTACCAAAAAAAAAAAAAAAAAACGTCAGCTGAAATTAGAATCCATTCCAAAATGCTGCTCCCTCACAATTCAGCAGTCAGACTTCTTCTAGATAATAGGTAAGGAGCTATTTCTTTTTACACGATAGTGAGTCATTACTTACATGAATAAATGTCATAATTTAAATTATTTATTTTTTTAGAAAAAACTTAAAGTCTATTTATATATGCCAAATAAATTTAAAATTATAATAACAAATAATATCGTTACATCATTCGTTAAGTTGTTTGATTCATATTGATTATTATCTATCTATGAATCGGTTGATATTTTGTAAACAAAATATTAAGTTATGTCACGTTGTATAAGTAGTTAAATAATGTCCTTCATCAAAACACCATGGTATGATTATAAGGTCATCTCCAACCGACCTGGCCAAAGAGCTATAGGGCTAAAAATAGCTTGTTTTGACACGAAAATTGTTTCCAACTGAGGGTTCGGCCAAAGGGCTTGTAAGCCTCACCCGACAAAAAATGGGAGAACCGGCCAAAGGGCTGGCTACGCATGCCTTATATCCCAACCAAAGCACATGCTACCTAACGTCATGCTGACGTCAGGCTACTGTTTGACTTTTTTTTTTTTTTTTTTTTTGGACAAAATTAAAAAAAAATTATAATTTTTTATTTTTTATTTTTTATAAATACCCAAGCCATTTCTACTTAATTTATCAGATCCTTTTCACCATTTCGTACTATTTTACCTCATTTTATTTCAATTCTTCACCAATTTTTCACATCCTTTTCATTCTATAAAGATAAGAAATCTGAATGCTTATTAATTTAGCAGAAAGTGACACTCAAAATATGTCTGAATATTTTATTTTAATATGGTAGTTCAATTCAATTAACCCTATTAATTCAATTAAAATAATAAATTATATTTGCCTATGACCTTTTGGCCTTCTCGATTAGAGATGGTTTTTTGTCAAATGGCTATGTTTGCCCTATGGCCATTTGGTCTTCTCGGTTGGGGATGGTATAAAATATAATTTGACACTGTTCAATAAAATATAATTTATGGTAAAGCTATACGGCTAAACATGATCATTTGACCATTTTTCGTTTGGAAGCCCTCATAGGTTATGTCATCAAAGAGAGATATCACTCAAGATGGGTCCCTCTTAAGTTTATGTGAGTTTTTTGTCGTATTTTGTGTTTTGTCTATTTAAGTTTTGGTGTTTTGTTTGGACTTAGTCCATTTATCACAATTTTTTGCAGATTTTTTTATTTTCTAACTAAAAAAATAAAATAAAATAATGTTAAGGCCTCTTTGTTAACTAAATTTAGCCCCGGACTGATAAATAAAGTCACCCAAACAATTAGTTGTGTATGATTTAAAATTTGACCTGAAATAATATGTCTATCCTCAATTATATTATATGTGCCTAAGAAAAAGGAAAAAAATGTACAACTCGTGGTTCGTCATCTACATCACGACTCATGAGGATGGGATTAAGATACAAATTTCATTTTCATGACTAATACTCTACCCTGTCTTTGTAGACAAGTTATGTTGTTAATCATTATCGCTATTATTGTTTTTTCGTGGAAAATATTTTTAAACTTCTTATTGAGAATATGAAAAGGAGAAGTTGAACACATGATCACTAGTGCATTTATAAATGCTCTTTAAACGTCTGAGTTGTAAATTTTTTACGGTACTCAATCTTAAAGCCAAGGATACAAAAATTTGATTTCCTTTCTTTTGATTATTTTGCGATTGTAAAGCAAATGAGGTGGTTCACTAGATCATGCTACGTTTGTGATGTTTTGACAATAAATTATGAACGGAGCAAAAGTCTATCATTGGAGAAGATAAAAAAGCATATCAATTAAGGCCATCAATTACAATTAGTAGCTGAAACTTTCCATCAAGAATTAATCATTGATTAGATTTTAACAAATGAGAATACCGAATATTTTGAAGGAATTTACCGTTTTAATAGAACAAATCACGCTTTTTTGCATGCGGAGAGTAACAGATAAACATAAAAAACTTTGTCCTTGGCAGTTACAAAACGTCGTCACTTTACAACAGGGATTCCTCATGTTTGCCTTTGGTAAAGTGAACCATCACGTTTCTCAATCACACCTGCCAATAATACATGGTTTTGCCAGATGACCGCCAATCGCAGCAAGCGTTCTGGCGCGTGTGAAACGGATGAGCGTGGTTCTTTCATTTCGGCCGATCGGTTATCTGTTTAAGTAACAAAAAAATGAGGAATGATTACGTCACCCGTGGGTGGTGCGTTACCAGTTTTGAGGCTAAGATCCCGTTTGGATTGCGTGGAAGTTGTGAAGTGGGAGTAGGGATGGGTAAATACCCATTGGTTATGGTTACCCGTCCGTTTAAACTAAACGGTTACTGTTATGGGTAACCGTTTAGATAAATAAACGGTTATGAGTATAATCGTTTACCCGTAAAATTTAAATGAGCGGTTATGAGTATTAATCGCGATTATAAACGGGTAACCGTTTACCCATTTATTTTATATATGTAAAATTAACACAAACTATGTTCCCTATCAGACAAAACTTAGATCAATGCTATTGACTATAGTGCATGATTTATGTAGCTAATATAATATAGTTTTCTTTAACCACTTTAAATTTTATGGTCCATTATATATATTATGTTAATACTTTACATTCCGAGTTAAATAACCAAAGAATAATGTGTTTTAATAGTTTTCGTAACCCAATAATACTTAGCCAATTTTATATTACCTTCATTGTTAACAGTTAAAAATATCGTCCGTAAACTATTATTTCAATTATTGGAATGGTATAAGGGCTTAAAAAATTAAAATGCGGAAATGTATGATGAATGTACCTATAACATTATTTAATTGTTAGAGAAAGAAAATTATGACAAATTTTTCTTTTTTAGTTTTCAAGTTGTTAAAAAAAAAACGTAGACGGGTAAAAAAAGAGTAAATGGTAAAAAAGAAAGGATAAACGAGTTAAAAAAGGATAAATGGGTAAACGAGTATTAAATGGTTACGGTTAAATAGGTACGCGGCTATGTGTATGGTTAACCGTTTATAAACGGTTATGAGTATGGGTATAACCATTTAGACAATTACCCAACGGGTAAACGGTTATGTGGGTATAAGAATAAACGGTTATGGATAAATAATCACGGTTATCCACCCGCCATAACCGTTGCCCATCCCTAAGTGGAGTGGGGAAGCTCGTTTTATTTCTTAATCACTTTCCTAATTGGGATTAAGGCTGCATAATTCAAGCCTCCGATACACGTTTAAAACACTTGTTTTCTTATGTGAATTGGGAGTAATTTAAGTTTACGGTGTCTATAATGTCTTTATTTTTGAGGTAAAATTCGCCTTTTGGTTTTGATTTTGTGTCCACTATTTTGTAGATTTTATGTTTGAATCTAAGCATAGCTAATAGATGGTTTTTTTTTTTTTTTAACATACGATATTATCTAAGGAAAATTAATGAAAATTCCAAAAAAACTTTTCTTTTAACGAAAAACCTTTTTTAAAGGTATAGTGAATAATGTCAGGTAGAGGTAAAAATGTGGTTTTTCGTTAAAAGTGAATAGTACCGGAAGTGTTTCGTTAAAACTCCCTATTATCTATACTAAAATGGTGAAGGGTAGAGGAGTGAGCTAAGTCTCACACAGGGCTAGCCATAATAATATCGTTCAAATTCGCATTTGCCAAGAATCGAACCTAAAACCTAAAACCTCGTACTTACAAGTGAAGAAGAATAACATAACTTGAGAAAACACCTGAAATTAGAACTGATTCCAGAAGGCTGCTCTCTCAGCAATCATACTTATTCTATATAATACTAGGCTCCTTATATACGTAAGGAGCTATATCTTTTTACACTACAGCAAGTCATTACTTACACGCATAAACGTTAGAATTCAGAATGTTTATTATTTTATCATCATCTAACTATCATAATTAAAAGAATTTATTTAATTTAAAGTCTATTTATATGTGTTGAATAAATCAACAATTACAATAATAAATAGTAGCGTTACATTACGTCAAGTTGTGTATTCATATTGATTTAATCCATCTATGAATGGATTGATATTTATTAAACAAAATATTTAAGTGATGTCACGTAGCATAAGTAGTTAAACAATGTCCTTTGTCCGAACAGCATGATATGACTCGAAGCCCTCATGGGTTATGTCATCAAAGAAGAGATTTCACTTACTCCCATCCCCCGGATTTCTTCACTGAAGGCGGCTACAGTAAACCTATAAAGATAAAGAATTCGAGTTAAAATTGTGGGGTGAAAATGATGGTTGGAAAAAGCTTGTACCTCTTGCTCAACAATCTCGGACTTAGTTTTTGTTGTGGGTGTTATTTTAATTTTGGGGTGATGGCTTCTTTTGGGGATGAGGTGGCGGCAGCAGTTTGGGTTCTGATGCTTAAGGTTTAGGTTTTACATGAGTTGCTTTTGGCATGCAAAACGAAGTGTGCTCTATACACGCAAGGCGAGCTTAGCGCACGACAAAAAAAAAATGGCATTTTGACACCGAACAATGAAGATCAAAGAGAAACCATAAGTGAACGCTCAAAGAGACACTTTAAAAAATCCACCAAAGAGATAAGAGTTTACGAATAGGAAGAAAAACACTCTTCACTAAACAAACTTTAAAAAGTAAATCTTAATTTCTGAATGATTTCCATACATGAGTAGTGGTTTTAAATAGCTAGGCATGGAACAACTTTCTACCTCCCATGAAGAGGTTACTAAGCATAAACTTAATGAGAATATGAACCAAACTTAATGAGAACATGAACCATGTTAAATTACTAAGCAACAACCTTCAACCTTCCAAATTCTATTTGGTGTCATAAGCTTCCGCTGCACAATAACTTGCCCTCGAGTTTTGTTTAGTCTTCCTCGATCTTTCGGATGCCCAACTAACAGTTTCCACTTCATCCAATTAATACCAAAAATTTGAAGACCTTGAAAAATTCCAAGAAACAAAACAATACAGATAACTTCTGATTTTCCACATTTTTTCAAACCATGCACGCATCAATTTATTTCCCTTAAAAACAATCACCTTGGGAAAATGCTTCTAAATCACTTCATACTGATAACTTGGGATTGAGTGGAAATAATTCAAATCATATTGAAAGCTTCTATTCAATGGTTTCCTTCTCATACCTCGAACAATGAAATCTTCCCAAAAATTATCACGCATTTTACTGATACTAACAACTTTTGCCTCATTATATAGTTGTTCCTGGAATTCTTCAACAATTGTAATCACATCTTCATCACCATTGTAATTATTAAAAACTGACAGAGACTGAAAAACATCTTGGTCAACCACATCAATCCACATCAATTGCATGCTCGTCATCACCATCATCATAGACAAAATTATATCGACATATACCACAACAAATTTCACAAGAACCACTTGGACAAAGATCAAACTTTGGAGGAAGATTAGGATTTAGCAATTTGTCACCTACAAAAAGATTCTCATTGAATTTGTCATTCTCTGTTTCATGACGGGAATCATCATGTTCCAGAGGTTCGTAGAGCTCAAGATGCCGCTTGATTTGCTGCACTTGTCTCCTTAGGTCGTCCATCTCAATGTCACGCGGATCTCTCTCACGATGTGGTGAGTCCTGGCTAGCATGTTCGCCTCCACGATGCCCACGCCTCCCAACCATGATCGAATAAAGCTTTGATTATCAATTTGACACCGGATAATGAAGATCAAAGAGAAACCACAAGTGAACGCTCAAAGATAAACAACTCACCACTCTAAGGAATCCACCAAAGAGATAAGAGTTTACAGATAGGAAGAAAAACACTCTTCACTAAACCAAGTTTAAAAAGTAAATCTTAATTTATGAATGATTTCCATACATAAGTAGTGGTTTTAAATAGCTAGGCATGGAACAACTTTCTACCTTCCATGAAGAGGTTACTAAGCATAAACTTAATGAGAACATGAACCAAACTTAATGAGAACATGAACCATATTAAATTACTAAGGAACAACCTTCAACCTTCAACCTTCCAAATTCTATTCGGTGTCACATGTAAAATGAGCCGGACTGGTGCACGAAAATCGAGATAGGTCAGTGCACGCAAACTGAGGCGGACCGACACATGCCAAACAATGCAAGCCTGGGCGTACGGTTCAACCATTGTTGCATGCACGAAGCATTGATGCCGGAGGTGGAGCATATATAAGCTGCTATCAATATGGGGTAGAATTTAGTTTTAATCTCACGGGTCAACCATTGTTGCTCGTACAAGCCATTTATGTCGGGAGCAGGACCTTTGTCACATCCCGACCTGGGCCCCCACCACATCCCGGGCCCACTCCACCACCATAGCACAATATTGTCCGCTTTGGGGCCCGACTACGCCCTCACGGTTTTGTTTCTGGGAACTCACACGAGAACTTCCCAGTGGGTCACCCATCATGGTAGTGCTCTCGCGCGCTACTCGCTTAACTTCATAGTTCCTACGGAACCCGAAGCTAATGAGCTCCCAAAAGGCCTCGCGCTAGGTAGGGATGGGAATATACATATAAGGATCACTCCCCTGGGCGATGTGGGATCTCACAATCCACCCCCCTTAGGGGCCCGACGTCCTCGTCGGCACACCACGGCCAGGGTTAGACTCTGATACCAAATTGTCACATCCTGACCCGAGGTCTACCACATCCCGGGCCCGCTCCACCACCGTAGCACGATATTGTCTGCTTTGGGCCCCGACTACGCCCTCACGATTTTGTTTCTAGGAACTCACACGAGAACTTCCCAGTGGGTCACCCATCATGGGAGTGCTCTCGCGCGCTACTCGCTTAACTTCGGAGTTCCTACGGAACCCGAAGCCAATGAGCTCCCAAAAGGCCTCACGCTAGGTAGGGATGGGAATATACATATAAGGATCACTCCCCTGGACGATGTGGGATCTCACAACATTTATAGCAGGTAGGGTTTAATTTTAATCCCATGTGTCAACCATGTTTACTGTACAAACCATAAGTGCCAAGGGTAGGCATTTATATAGGGTAGGTTTAATTGTAATCTCATAGGTCGACCATTGTCGCCCACACGAAGCATTGGTGCTAGGGGAATTTGTAGGCCGCATCAATAGGGGATCTCAGGGGTCAACCATGGTTGCCGGACGAAGCTTTGTTGTCGGGATGAGGCATTTATAGACTGCTATCAACTATTATAGAATTCACACTAAAGTCGTAACTTTTAACATAGTAACCCCTTCTTAAAAAAAAAACATTTGCTCACCGTGCTGCGGCGAAGGGAAAAATTCGAGTGCGTTGGGAATTGAAACACGTTGAACTAAGAGTGCTATTTTTATGGTTCAATACTAAACCTCATGGCCTCCATTGCTTTTGCTGCACCTTGGGCCTTCTTGAAGACATGAGTTTGGGCTGCGCCTTGGTCCTAAACCATTAATTTAAATTATTTTGTTTTTCCCATACAACACCAAACTATTATCTTCATGTTCAACAAAATGTATTTTGGTGAAAATTTTCTTATAAGTTATGTCAAAATATCCAAAAACAAGGATACAAATTTAAAGCTACATCAATCTAGATAAAGTAACATGGAAGAAAAAGAAAATTAATGGGAAGAGAAAAAAGGAGGAAAAAAAGAGTAGAAAAGGATACGATCGGTATATCTATACCGATCCCTATGGAGTGATATCGCTAGAATCTAGCGACTTCAACCAGTAATAGTCGCTAGCTTCATACTACCGATCACTCAATTTTCAATTTTTTTTTTAATTTTTTTAATTTCTCTTATCATAACAAACTATCATATTCATGTTTTTCAAAATATTATTTTTTTTTGCAAAATCTATTATATTTCATATTTAAAAACTTGGAATCAACGATTTAAAACCTAAATTTAAAGATATTTTATCAATTTTTCATCTTTAAAAATCAATAAAAAATAGTTTCGGGACCTAATAAACGGTAGAACCACATCCAAAGTTCTTGCAATATTTTCCTCATCTGCCACACAAAATATTTCTAAAGCTAAAACTGTGAGTTATAAGTTATAACAAATGCCCTAATCCCTAAAGCTAAAATTTTTAATTTTTTCACCCGTTACTATTCAAACACCCATAATCCCTAAACTTCATGGGCCTCCATTGCTTCTGCTACACCTTGGGCCTTCCTGAGGGCATGAGTTTGGGTTGCGTGTCACATCCCAGCCCGGGCCCCCCATTACATCCCGGGCTCGGCTCTGTCGTAGCATGATATTGTCCGCTTTGGGCCCCAACCACGCCCTCACGGTTTTGTTTCTGGGAACTCACGCAAGCATAACTTCCCAGTGGGTCACCTATCATGGGATTGCTTTCACGCGAACTCGCTTAACTTCAGAGTTTCTACGGAATCCGAAGCCAGTGAGCTCCCAAAAGGCCTTGTGCTAGGTAGAGATGAGAATATACATATAAGGCTTACAAGATCCACACCCCTGGGCGATGTGGGATCTTACAATCCACCCCCCTTAGGGACCCAACATTCTCGTCGGCACACTTCCGACCAGGGATTGGCTCTGATACCAAATTGTCACATCCCGGCCTCGGCTCGGCTCTGTCGTAGCACGATATTGTCCGCTCTGGGCCCCAACCACGCCCTCACGGTTTTGTTTATGGGAAATCACGCGAGCAGAACTTCCCAATTGGTCACCCATCATGGGATTGCTTTCGCGCGAACTCGCTCAACTTCAGAATTTCTACGGAATCCGAAGCCAATGAGCTCCCAAAAGGCCTCGTGCTAGGTAGAGATGGGAATATACATATAAGACTTACATGATCCATACCCCTGGGCAATGTGGGATCTTACATTGCGTACTTCGACGCCTAAACCATTAATTTTATGTTTTATTTTTTCTTTTTGTTAAATTTTCATTTTTCACATACCACAACACCAAACTATCATCTCTTCATATTCTACAAAATATATTTTCAGTGAAAATTTTCTTATAATCCATATAAAAAATTCAAAAGTTTTTTTATACTCAAATTTAAATTAGTGTATATTCACCATACAAATTTTAAAATTTAAATTTAATTAACGGTAATAAATAAAAAAAAAAGCATGGATCATAGTGTCAGTTGACGACCGAAAATATACCATCAGTAAAGTAGCTGTCAAGTGTCAACCCATCAGCAAAAATATGCCCACAGTTTCATTTCCAACTTTGGCCTTTTCCCCACAGTTCCCTCCATGTTTTCCCCTTCCCAATAAAATGTTCACAATTTTTATTTTTACTTAACATAATCAATCCAAAGAATTAACCCTAAATCCCCCTTTAGTACATTTACCAAACTAATTATTAAATTAATATTTTTAAAAATAAAAAAATATAATATATATATATATATATAAAAAACAGCTGGAGCTTTGAGGAGAGCAGACGAGGTGTGGAGTAACTATATGAGCATCCACTCCCCCTTCTTACGTCCCTCTTCTTTTCTCTCTTTCTCTCTCCTCTCTCCTCTCTCCTCTCTCCTCCACCCCCAAAAGGAGAAGAAGAGAGTTGAAATTCTAAACCACCACCACCCACCAAAAAACCCCCCACAATACTGTCTCACTCACTCTACTCCGCTGCCGCCGCCATGGACCCACCACCAGCGGCCCCGCTGCAACCCCACCACATCAACTACCCGGAGTCCCTCGACTCCTCCCCTCGCTCCCGCAACACCGACTCATGGGACGATCCCATCCCCCCCACCAACAGGCTACGCCTCATGTGCAGCTACGGCGGCCACATCGTCCCCCGCCCCCACGACAAGTCGCTGTGCTACGTCGGTGGCGACACCCGAATCGTCGTCGTCGACCGCCAGACCTCCCTCTCCGAACTCTCCAACCGCCTCTCCAAGACTCTCCTCAACGGCCGACCCTTCACCCTCAAGTACCAGCTCCCCAGCGAAGACCTCGACTCCTTAATCTCCGTCACCACCGACGAGGACCTCGACAACATGATCGACGAGTACGAACGCACGGCCAACCACAGCGGCGCTTCGTCCAAACCCTCACGCCTCCGTCTCTTTCTCTTCCCCCTGAAGCCCGAGTCGTCGCAATCGATGGGGCCCATTCTCGATATTTCAGCCAATAAGTCTGAGGACTGGTTCTTGAACGCGCTCAATGGCGAGTCCGATATGCTCAATCGGGGCTTCTCCGACTCCGCCTCCGTCAATTGCTTGCTGGGTCTCGACGACGATTCGATTTCAGGCGGGGCTGCCAATAATTTGGACTCCGGTTCGAGAGACGTCGAGGCTTCAGTTCCTGCGAATTGCAAGAATGCTAAACAGGGCGCAGGTGGGAACGGGCAGGACGTTCACTCCGTCCCCGATTCGCCGATGCTTGAGAACTCCTCTTCGTTTGGGTCCACGTCATCGTCGCCATCGCTTGCGAACTTGCCGCCGATTCGGGTCCACGTGGAAGATGGTGGCGGCGTAGGTGGAGATCGGATTAGAGTGCAGGATCAGAAGATGGGGATAGAAGAGCAGTTCGCTCGGATGACTGTTGGTGGTGGTGGTGGTGTTGGCCCTGTTGGGCAGAAGCAAGACGACGGTGGCTTCGCGGTCCTTTCATCGCCGCCTCCGATTCCCACTACCATCGTGGCATCCGCCGCGCCACTGAGCACGGCCACCGATTACTTGAATCGAGTAGTTTCGGACGATGAGCGATCCGATCACGGCGCCCCAGTTGGGTATCGGAAACCGGCGGCTCCTCAGCCTCAGCTTCAGCCACAGACTCTGCCTCCTCAGTCTCAGCAGCCCAAATCTAGTGGCGTTCTTGATTTGCCCTCCCCAGATTCTGTTTCAAGGTATGCCTAATTTTTCACAATAATTGGCTTGATTAATCGTTTAGAACTTCTGTTTTTAATTATCTGCCTGTTTTAATATCTTTTTAAGTTGTTGTTTGGGGTGATGATCAAGTGATTAATTGGGGGTTATATTTTCAATTCTGCAGTGACAATAGTTCATCAAATGCCATGTCTCGCCCAAAACCTGTAATTTATCAAGACCCATTAGTTCAAATCCCCTCTGCAAATGCCAGGTTTCCGGCAAACCTAGTTGATCCGAAATTGAATCTTTCCGATCCAAACACTAGGATTCAGATGCAACAACAGGTTTACGATTCTGGGTACGTTCCGCAATTCGATCATCAACAGCAGCAGCAGCAGCAGCAGCAGCAGCAGCAACACCACCAACCCCCACAACAAGCACAACAGCCACATCAATTTATACACGCTGGAACACATTACATCCAGCACCATCCAGGTTCGGTCCCCATTCCGGCATACTACCCGGTATATCCGCCCCAGCAGCAACAGCACCACCATCATCATCCCCAGCTTGATCAGCAGCAGCAGCCGCAGCCGCAGCCGCAGCAGCAATACCAAGTTTATTACATGCCTGCCAGGCAGCCACAACCTTACACTACTTTGCCAGTTCAGCAATCGAATATCAGCGATTCTGCCACTCCCATCCCTTCGACCCGCTCCCAAACGCCTCCTAACCCTGCCATGTCCTCCCCTTCTCCGGCTTACAACCAAATGAGGAATCCCCAAATTGCCAAACCCGAACTGGGTGCCCCAACAGGGGTGTACAGAACGGCAACCACAGCAGCTCCGCCTCTAGTTCAAGTCCCATCTGCTCAACATCAGCAGCAATATGTCGGCTACCCCACCCAGATTCACCATCCGTCCCAATCGGCCGTTCCTCCTTCTGGGGGCAATGCCAGTTATGCCTATGAATATGCTACTGATCCCTCTCATGCGCAGATGTACTACACACAGCCTCTGGCGCCCTCAATGTCTTCTCAGTACCAAACCATGACGTCCGCGGCCGCCAGGGTGCTGCCGGAAGTCTCTGCTCAGCTTCCCACCGACAACATCAAGCAGCAGAGATGAGGGAAGTGAACAATGCCTGGAGAAGGAAACAATTTTGGGGAAGTGGGAAGCTTTGATTTTTATGTTTAAAACTTATATATATCTGTTTCTGGAGTCTTTGTCTTTGGTATTGGTAATTGGTTGTGGTATGTATTTGTGATAGATAATAAGCAAACTTTGGTCGTCCTCGTCGTCTTCTTCTTCGTCTTCGTCTTCTTCGTTCTTGTAAGGTCATATGGTTGCTGCTCCATTGCCGCCGCCGTAGTCTGTCATACAAGAGAAGTGGATAGCAATATGAAAAGGTGGTGTCTGGGATTATAATTATATACTGTAAAAGCTGGAAAACTCAACCAAACATACTATTGTGTGCTTGTGCAGATCAGTTTCTGAATAAATGTTTTATAAGTAACATATAGTTTCTTTTAATATTGTTTTGCTTAGTGGATACTGGATGAGTATGGCATGTACATGTTTCGTCACTCAATTGCAAATTTGTCTGCAGAAGCAGCCACTGTAATTGCATTTGCAGTTTCGTGATGAGAGGGAGGGGGAGAAACACAAGCAGTCACTTTGGTCCGTTTGCGATTGTTTTTCAAGGAAACATTTCTGCTCATAAGCGGTTTCGTTATAATGGAAAATGCTTCTTGACGTTGACTGCAATTTAACCGCGACTTCTTCCTCGAGTCCTGTCATGATTGCGACTTGACAAAAGAGCTTTACGACGGCATTGCCCTTCTTCGCTCACGAAATAGAATTAGGATTCTCTCCTCTCTTTTTTCCCTTCTCTTCCCTCCCCTCCTATTTGAACGGTCACAGTTAAGTCACGTCAACATCTTATATTAATTTTTTTTATAGAAAGAGAGACAAAATAAAGAATGTGAGAGGAGGGGATGAAAGATGATCGAAAAAGGAGGAAAGATAATCCTAGTCCCACCAAATATTCTTGGATCACCTTTTTTGCCCATTAATCAAGATTCCCCATTATTAACCCCCGCAGGAGTCCGGGCCGTTTCTCAATCCAAATGTTGCTAATCATCCTCTACAAACTAAAAACGTTTTTAAGTGTTTTTGTGATAAATATATTCATAAACTTTTTTTTATTGTTAAAAAGCACTAGTCCCCACCACTCTAATTTCAAACTTCTGCGGTTCGTTCGATGAATTCCTATCTCTGTATAATAAAATCTTTGAAAGAACCAAAAATTATCTCAACAAGAATGGCTATCTAAATCTAATAGACCCACATAAGCAACATTTTTTTGGTGCAAATCTGTGGATTATAATTTGGATTATATCCCCACCAAAGCAAATGGTGTAGCTTTGCCTTTAAACTTAGTAATGGCATCTGGGAGGATGGGGACACAAATCTTGTGTGGAATTGCAATTGAGTAACATCAATCGACAACGACATCTTGATCTTGTCAAAATTTGAAAACTTAACAAACAAACAAATAAAAAATAATGTCGACCCACCACAATCATCTAACCTCATCAGATCAAAATTGACCCGTACCAAAAAGTGCATCGTATTCGGTAGCTCACTGATTTTCATGTGAGCAAACCAGTCACACACAGCGTTTTAGATTCGTCTTGTTTTATTTAACCTGGTAATTAAATGGCCGGCGATAGTACGAGGTTTGTGTTTTGGTTTTGGGATGGGAGAGAGATTTCAGAGATTGTTGTACTACTGTGATTATAATTAAGTTTCACGTGTTTCAAAGTTTTTCAACTCTCATGGCACGCCAAAGTTGTTTTCGATAAATTTTTTCAGTGTACCAGAAATACGACTCGATACACTGAGTGTCACAGTATAATTGGTTGAATTTTTTTTTTTTTTTTTTTTTAAAAGTTTTCAACAAATTGTATTATTACATCTGGCGTAATGAGCCATGTTTTCGGCATACTGAAAAATCTCTTGTTGCTTTCACTCCAGTCTAGGTGAAGACAAGTAGCTCATTACTTTTTAGTTTTAAGCAACAGTTTGCGACTACTATACTAACTAACAAAAGCAGACTCGAGTTAAGCGACTAACAGAAGCAGACTCGAGTTAAGCGAGTTAGTCATGCAAGAGAGCATGTTCAACCATCATTGCATCCGAATTCTCTCTCTACCCATAATTTAGATTAGAATAACGCAATTTGCAGCGGATATCGAACTAGTCCAAATAGAAAGAGGGACGGACCATGAAATTTGACGATTTCAACATTCAATGTTCAACATGAGGAATATGTGAAATGTCATATTTTGATCCCTAGTTTGGCAGATGGGGCATACTACTTAATTAACGAATTATTATTTATTTATTTATATGATCTCAGATCGATAGCTTTGCGAAAGACAAAGAAAAGCCATGACAGAAAAAATCGGCGCCATCAATTCTTCATCATCTCATGTCACGTTCACACACAAGAGGAATAGTTTTGCTTTTGGAATTCGATTTGGATTCGATCCGATTTGCAATGGCTCCCACCAGAAGAGCTTTATTTGATATCTACTTGTATAATAATGCAAGCACAAAAATGCGGATTCTGGGGCCCACTATTTCCAAAAATATTCTTAGTTTCACTTACTCATCTGTATTAAAAAGTGCGTCAACAAAGTTACCTATCTCAATAACATTACTCGCTCTTACGTTAGAATTGGTAAATTAATATTGGCCCTTACAAAAATTATTTTACATGTACTTAAAACGATAATATGGTCAGTTAATGTTAACCTCGAACACTCTCACACATTGATCTGCCCCGCAAGAAGCGAGCTGTAAGCTACCGGAATCTTCATTCTTGCAGTTTCTCCATGCCAAACGGTTTACAGCGGAGACATGGCACATCAACGGCTCAAGCCGTACGACAAGGGAAGCAACTGCGCCTGCTACTCCATCATCAGATCTTTTAACAGATAGATTCCACAGTTCAATGAGTCCGTTTTCCATTCCAACTGCGAGGAGCCCTTCGTTGCTCTTGCAATCAAGACCGACCCAAGACAGGGCCATGACGCTACTACTGAACTGGGGAAGAGTCGCGAGCAGCTTCACTGAAGACTCATTTTCCACAGTCCAGATCTTCACTGTCTTGTCCCTCGAGCCTGTGGCAAATTCGTACCCGTATGGATTCCAAGAGCATGCCCATATGATTCTTTTGTGTGCCTCCTGCTTTGCTACGAGCTGGTAAGTAATTTCATCGGTGCCTAAACAAAGACATCAGATGAACTATGTATCACGGGAAGTCTTACAATCTTTTGACGGGCACTGGTAACAGTGAAAGTACCAATTGGCTTAAACTAAAGAGTACCTGCTTTATCGATTGAAAATACAGAGAACTGGCGATCCCTTGATACGGCCAACAGGAATTTGTCATCATGAGAGAATTCCATTTGTGTCACTGTCAAAGTATGAGACTGCAAGCGACCAACTGCTTTCCATGAACCAATTTGCCATAGCCATATTTCTGCTACCGCTGCTGATTGGGCCTGCAGCATAATCATGTTTAGTATAACAAATTAACGATAACTTATGAAACAAGTTATTCTTGTTATGCCTTACTTTCAAATGATTTACACTTTTTTCGGGACTATCAAATAATTTCCTTCAATTATCCACCAGTCAAGTGCGCTCCATTCTCCGGAGCAATGTTTTGCCTAAGAACTTTATAAGATTACCCATGTTTCGGTAATTATCCCAGCAAGGACAATGACACCACATACCTTACATGAAGAAGCAACAAGCTTCCCGTCATGATCACTGCACAGAGCAAACAGCTCATTCCCGTGACCGTAAAGTTTGTGTGACTCTGGCCATAGTGTATGCCATGCCAGTTGATCTTCAATGGGAGGTTCAGTCAACACAACTGGAACAGCATCAGGAATGGTTTCAAGTGTGTCGAGGCCATCATTCACATTCTTGTCTGGGGTATGCTGCTCAGCTGACAAAAAGAAACAGAATCAATAAATAAATTAAGCCCGTAAAAACTATTCCTAATTTACAAAACTGGATTAAGGAAAAAAAGGAGAACGATACTTGCAATTAAAACCACATTAAAATTACAAAAGAAAGAAAGGCGAGAGAGAGAGAGAGAGTTACCATGAACATAAATAGGTTTCTGTGATAGCCCAAGAGCAGACATATTTGCACCCAAAATCTGAACACCTACTTGGGAATCATCTGAAAAGTTAGATGTTTGTGAAATGGCATGACCCAATGTCTTCAAGAAAGACAATGGAGCTTCAAACACTCTGGCAACTTTCTCATCAGCTCCGCTGACAAATCGATGGTTCCCCTTTCCTTGGATGATGGCCACACAGTTAATATCATGACCATGAACTTGAGGCCGAGCAATTTCATGCCAAGACTCCTCGTCTCTAGGAGACGCCTCATTTTGCCAAGGAGCAAAAATTCGAGTTGTCTGATCATGACTGACTGACAGCAAGTATTCACCAGATCTTCCCCATGCAATATCTGTTATTGCTGCAAAATGCCCAGATGGAACCTTTTGTGGTTGCCAATTTTCATAGTCAGTGCCGACATTTTTCCAGAGATGGAAGGATCCACCGTATCCATGTGCTAATATTGAATCTCCATTAGGGCTCCAGTGGCCACCATAAAACCCTAGAGCACAATGACTCAATTCTCCAACAGTAACAACATTCATCCAGATACCAGATGTCTTTTCGGGTTTCCATATCATCATTGTCTTGTCCATAGATGCAGATAAGATGCTTTGGGGTTGACAGTAGGCAATCACTTCAGAAGATGCATTTGAAGGGGGTTGCCACTCCACTGAATACACCCAATCTTCATGTCCAATTAGAAGAGATTCCAATGATATCTGATATGACGTCGTGCCAGCTATAAGTACAGGGCCTTCAATATAAGATGCTAAGCTTACTTTTTCTTTCCGGTAAGCACTCTGGTTGCTGTCCAAAGACTCCTTTAAAGCCATTTTCCATATGCGTATGCCTCTGTCTTGAGATGAACTAACAAGTAGTACATTGCTTGCCTCACCATTGGTGCACGTAGGTAATGCGAAATCCAGACTTCTGATCCAATCTGTATGCCCTTTCAATTCGCACCCTCGAACAAACTACATGTACATATGAAAAGAATTCAAAACATATTTAAGGCACAAAAATGTCTGAAAAAATAAGACGGTAAGATTGATTAATATAATGCAACATACCTTTCCTCTCCTCTCCCCACTGTAAAGGTGAATTTTGTTATCCAGTCCTCCCATTGCCAGGACTAAGTGCCCAGTACTTCCAGGCAACTCTGTTAACGAAAGCGCTACCATGGGTTTTGTACCAACAGAGAGAGAATCCAGATGCAACAGTTCACAGACACCTAGAATAACTCAGAAAAGTCAAGTTTCCAATTGATTTTGAAATTCTTTCATTTGATGTGAAGGGAGAACTTTTGGCTGTATCATTCATTACAAAAACATGATATTTTCGTGCTAGAGAGATGTTCAAAACTTTTTTATAATGGTTGTTTCAAATCCATAACATGAACCTAAGTAGATCGATTTAGGGAAGAGTTTGGAGGAATGGTGTGTCACTTCATGAATTGTCTTGTACCCCTTCTTTGACATTGTCAGTAGAATCAAATGTGTAGAACTAAAGCAAATCAACTTAGATATTAAATCTATAAAACTTATGAAAGTTAAAATTTTTTGATTTAGTCCATTGAACTTTGGGCTCACCTCCACTAGTTGATGGAAACACAACCTCCCATATATAAACCGTACTATCGGAAGACGTAGAGGCAAAGACTGCCTCAGTTTGAGAAATCATAATTCCAGTTATGCATGTGACACCCTTCTTGTGCAACTGAGGTAGTTGTTGCACATACCTCCACTGTAAAGGAAAAGCAAAGAGAGTCCATGAAGATAACACATTTCAACAGAAAACAATTCTTTCAAATATACTCGTCACTCAGAGACAATTCTTTCAAGTAAACAGTCTTCCGAAACTGAAACTACAACTTTTCACACAGTTTTAACTAGCTATTCGCTACGTTCGTTCGACAATTCAATGCAACCTACTGTACTGATAAGTTGCGAAGGAAACTTTAAGAAAAGACCAACAAAAAACAATAAGAATTGCGATAACATGAACACCGGTAACGACAAGATTATACCTTTCCTTCAAGAACAAAGTACTCCCACAAAATAATTGCACCAGCAGCATCTCCAGAGAGCAAATAATGCCGGTCCAAGTGTTTAGCTGTGGAAATCCGCAAAATCTAGTCAGCAACCCCAAATAGCAACTTAAAAACAGTGAATTTGAATTCAGAAAACACTAAAAATACTTTTTTTTTTTTTTTTTTTTTTTGTTCTTCACTTGTTTCTGAGAAGTCCCAAAAGTACCTCTGAATGCAAACTTGTTACTTGGAAGCCACTGGGTGCAATTCACAGCAGCCTTGTGACCTGGAAGCGTAGTCCAAATTTGAGCAGTCTGCAGCCATTTTTGTAAAAAACGAAAAGAAAATTAGTTTCAATACAAAACTGAGTTCATAAAGGAGGTAGAGAGAGAGAGAGAGAGAGGACCTTGGGATTGAAGATAGCAACGGCGTTTTGGGCACCGAAAGCGACTAAATCACAAGCACCCCACGAAACGTTGTTGACGATTCTGTTGCAGCCTGCTCCTATGAACACGCCCTTCAATCCAACCCCACGCCCTCCCCCTCCACCATCTCCGCTAGACATGGTGGAAGAACTGGCTCTGGTTTGGCAGACAGACGGCGGCTTCAGCCTTCAGGTGTTGGAAGCTCACGTTCTGCTTTTGCTGGTTCGGCAACAAGTGAGAGAAAGGAAGAAAGGAGTGTTTGGGCCGTCGTTGACAAATGGGGCGAGGCCCAAAATCCCAAAATCTAAGACTTATTTCTTGGGCCTCAAAACTATAAATTCAAGCCCTGTTACACCTAAATATCGATATTCCTATTTAAAATTACCATTCTAAAACACGGTAACGATTGGCATCACCTGCATTTGGTGCACTGTCAAACGGTTCAAACCAGTTGAACTTCTCTGGATCTTCTTCAAGCAGCTTCAACAGATCATCATACTCCAACATGGGTTGGTTATTGTCTGAACAAGCTGGACGAGCCTCTCTTGCTGCAGCATCCAGCTCTTGGCTTCCACCGGTAAAGTTTGCTGGAAATGTTTCTGCATTGGTTGCATTGACTGAAGGTATCTGTTCCGGCACAACCTCAAGTACGTCAGGTGTTCCGGTGACTTCCGCTGAAAAGTGGTTCTGATTTTGGAAGTAGAGTGGGGCGGTCGGGGCTGGAGTATAATACTGTGTTTGATTCATGCCTGCTTCAGTTGTTCCCATGACGTCCGCTGAAAAGTAGTTCTGATTTTGGGAATTTATAGGAGTAGTCAGCGCTGGAGCATAAAACTGTGCTTGATTCATGCCTACTTCAGTTGTTCTCGTGGCTTCTGCTGAAAAATGGTTCTGATTTTGGGAATTGATAGGAGTTGTCGGCGCTGGAGCATAATACTGCGCTTGATTCATGCCTACTTCAGTTGTTCTCGTGGCTTCTGCTGAAAAATGGTCCTGATTTTGGGCATTGAACGGAGCAGTCGGTGCTGGACAATAATTCTGCGCTTGATTCATGCTGACAGACGCATTCGGGACCTGAAAAGTATTTGCTGATATGTAGGGAGAACCAAACTCTGGTGTCATGTAGTTGGTACTCGGTAAGGTTCTTTCGCTTGCTTTAAACATGATCTCTTCTAATCCAGGTGGTTGGTTTCTCTCGATTTCATTCATGTCAGCTCCTAATGTGAAACTGTTTGTTTCTAATATCTGGTCCAAATTCTCAAACTTTCCTTGAGTTCTGAGATAAAAGTCATAGAGGCTTTCGCTTTGATGATTTGTGTTGTGAGACATGCCTGTGTGTTCCGAATACAGATTCTGCCTTCCGTAGTCATTGAATCCGGTGAAAGAATTCGGAGTCATTAATTGCGTTGGATTGCTTTGAACCCCAAAACTTGAAGTCCCTTGTTCGTATGGGCGGCATGCCAGAGAAGTTTGCATTGCTGGTGGAAATTTATTTCTGTTATTCCAACTGAATGATTTGCCTAATGAAGGTAAGCTCGTCGTGCCAACCTCCTGAATCCGGTGTACGTTTTTTCTATATTTCTAGAAGGAAAAAGAACCTAACATAAATCCTTCTGAAAACCATTACAAATGTGAAAAAAGTTTCTTGAGATACAAGTAGAAGAGGAACCTGCAGATGGCTTGCAACCTGGCGCACCGTTATATCAGGCACATTCATCCATTTCAGAATCCTTCTAGGACGAGCTTCTGTATCCAAAAGATAACAAGAAAACGAAAATAATTCAGCACCTTTTCAAGGTGAAAGGAAAACTGCAACAAAATATTAGATTGTTTTATGAGAAGGAAGAATTACTTTGATCTCCTAATGCACTTATGGCTGCTGTAAACTTGAGATGAAGTTCCGTTGTCCAAACGGGGTGCCACTTCTTCCGTTTGGAGCTGCCATCGCAATCTTGATTCTCCATTCCTTCCTCATCGCAATCTTGCTCCGTGTTTAGTTTAACCTTCTTCGCTTTTTCTTGGTCTTCTTTATCATCGACTGGTCTGTTTATCCCAAATGCTCCTTGTGTATTATTCTCTGCAGCTATTTGCGGTTCATCGCGAGTGTCTTGTATGTCAAGACACAAATCGCGTCCGGTGGGAAGCCTGGACACACCGCCAACCCCATGGATTCTAACACCTCCAGTGGGAGGTCTAAGCACACCACCG
Organism: Cotoneaster glaucophyllus; assembly: GCA_036320875.1. Taxonomy (NCBI): domain Eukaryota; kingdom Viridiplantae; phylum Streptophyta; class Magnoliopsida; order Rosales; family Rosaceae; genus Cotoneaster; species Cotoneaster glaucophyllus. The sequence continues at coordinate 32,262,802 of CM070069.1, read as the reverse complement.
GCCTCGTGAATCTGCTTGCCACAATTTGTTTTATGTGTGTCCTTCCTTGGGTTCCTTGCCTTCCGATAAGCGTGTTGCCACACATTTTTCAGATCCTCTGGAGAAACTGGTTTCTGAAGAAAAAAGCATGCTCCTTCAGCCAGGGCCTTCTTGGCGACATCAATATTCACTTCGGAGGACATGACTGCGATGAAATATAAGTTATGGAACAGTTAGTACACAACTAGAAGAAAGTTCTAGAAGCCAATCAACCCGAATACGAAAGTTCTAGATAGATTGAAACTTACATATGACAGGAATCTCGTTCTTATGAAGCACCCGTAAAAGCGAAAATCTGTCTTTATCTGGCATGCTGATGTTAGCCATTACTAGATCGTAATGATACTTTTGTTCCTTAATCATCGACAAAGCAACAGAAGCCAGTGCGGTTGTGGTAACTAGAGGAGAAACGAGAGAGAGAGCTCTTAACCAAGTTACAAAATATCAAGATTTTTTTTTTTTTGGTAAATTACACAAAACTACCTCAACTATTGGTCTCACGACACTTTCATAGCTCATCTTTTAAAATTGACAATGTCATACCTCATCTTTAGAATTTGGTCAATTTTATACATTCCGTTAGCCTGGCCGTTAATTTGACAGTTAAATGCTGACGTGGCTTAATTCAGACCCCACTTTTTATTAAAAAATTAAAAAAATATTTTAAAAAAAATCATTTAATATATTTAAAAAAGAAAAAAAGAAAAAAAAAAAGAGTCAAACCAAAACCTTCGTCCCTCCTCTCTCTCTCTCTCTCTCCTCCCCATCTTATTCTTCTTCCCTCTTCCGACTTGCAACCTAGAAAAACAAAGAAAAAAAAATGGAAAAAAAACCAATCCCCCCCCCCCCCGCACCCACCCTCAGTTTGTCTTTCCCCGCACCACCCCACCCCCTCTTCTCCCCCACCTGTGGGCACCTGCAACCCGAAGAAAAAAAAAACCAAAAAAAAACCCAGATCCCGGGAAGAGGGTGGGTGCGGGATTTTTTATTTTTTTTTGTTTCGGTTTCTGGGTTGCAGGTAGGGAAGAAAATGGAGGAGAAGAGAGAGAGACAAGGAGGGGAGGGAAGGGGGGAAGGGACGAAGAGGGTGCAGGATTTTTATTTTATTTTATTTTTTGTTTCTGTTTCTGGGTTGCAAGTAGGGGAAGAAGAAGGAGGAGAAGAGAGAGAGACAGGGAGGGGAAGGGACGAAGAGGTTTTGAGATTTTTTTTTTTTTTGTTTCTGGGTTCAGGTAGGGAAGAAGATGGAGGGGAGAGAGAGAGAGACAGGGAGGGGAGGGAAAGGGGGAAGGGACGAAGAGCTTTCGGGTTTTTTTTTTTTTTTTTTTATAATTATTATTTACTTTTTTTATTATTTTAATATTTAAAAAATATTAAATGATCTTTTTTATTTTTTTATTATATTTATTAATTTTTTAATAGAAAGTGGGGTCTGGATTAAGCCACGTCAGCATTTAACTGTCAAATTAACGGTCAGGTTAACGGAAGGTATAAAATTGACCAAATTCTAAAGATGAGGTATGACATTGTCAATTTTAAAAGATGAGGTATGAAAGTGTCGTGAGACCAATAGTTAAGGTAGTTTTGTGTAATTTACCCTTCTTTTTTTTAAACTTTATGTGCAAACAAATTATGTATATGAAAGAAAATTAATGCATATGCCTATACACAAGAAATGTTCAAGTGATAATTTTAACGAAAAATTATACAGACAAATAAACAGATAAAATCAGAGAAATTTTATCTTAATGTGTATGTCAAGAAAGATTTAGTGCAATATAGAGACAAAAAATTATATAGACAGATAAAATCAAGATAAATCTTATATCATTGTGTATGCGATAACTACTTTAATCATTTAAATGTCCCTTGTTCATAAGAAAACCCCCATTATTCATGCTTTAGATCCACACAAACAAGTTCAAATTTTCGATCTAAAATCAATTACTTGGTATAGACGTGTATGCATAAAATGTAGGTGGAATTTCGTATCCATGTCACTCTTATTTCATAGATCAACATGACACCATATATTAATATTGGTGTATCGAATTAAGCTTGTGTTGACGAAAGATCTTTGAAGTTATCAAAACATAGGCCTAGACAAAAGAAATGATGAGAATTATGGAATGATTTACCTTTGAACGAGTATTTTTCTAACGTCGACGCTGTGCACATGAGGGACAATGTATCATGATCTACCACCAAGATTTGGATGCCATGGGCAAAGTTAGGGAGACCATTATTTTCTTTAGGGCTCATGTTTTCCATGGACACCAAAACAATTACAAGAAGATTGAGTGTAACAATGAAAGCACGAGATCCAGAAGCTTGAATCTGAACCAAAAAAAAAAATATTTAGAAGTTAGATTAGGGGGATTAATATCATAGAAAAAGGATTAGATATAGATTAAGAAGCTTGAAGCCCTTAACCTAGAAAGAGAGATATAGAGAGAGAAAGATATTTACCAATGACATGAACTTTGAGGTGCTTAAGCAAAATTGAAATTTGTTTGTTGTGAGAGCTCACATTTATCTATATAACTGAAGAAATTGTAGGGAACTTGAAATTTTGAGTGAAATGGCCACACTTTGGTCAACGGAGTGTTGACCAGATGTGGTTAAAACTAGAAACTGAAGTACTAAGAAGTGAAGGAGAAAAAAATTCAATTATTTTCTTATTTTTCATGCATTTTTAAGTTTTAGCCATTCTTTTTGTTTCTTTACGAAAACAGAAAACATTACAACGAAGATCCTCGACGTAATTTTAAACCGTACATGTTCAAACTGTTCTTAAGACTTAATTGTTATTATAGTTCTAAAAAAACTGCAGATGCATGGTCTGCATAATTACAAGGAAAGTATAGAACAAGAAAAAAAATTATGACAAAAAGTTCCCTAATATTAAGGTTTTTGACCAATGAGCTTTTTAGGCAAATTAATTCAAAAGACTAATGACTAATTTAGAAGCCCTTATCCTGATTAACAATAATGTTTAATTCCAATTTTTTATTTTGAATGGAAAGTGAAAAAATCCAAAAAAAATGTTCAAAGTCAGCAACAAACTCTGACACGTGGCTTGAATTGACTTCTCTTTAAAGTATAAAATTGCTCCAGGAAATGATGAGTCAAAGAGTTAGTATAAAATTGCTCCAAAAAAATCCAAGAAATGATGAATAATAAAAAATAAAAATTTAAAAACCATCAAGTTTTTCAAAACATACTGTGTGTTTTATTAAGTTATCAAATATTTTAAGCATTTGGTATTCACAAATTCTTACAATGAGAACGTTAGAAAAGCATAACTCCTGAAATTCGTATAAACAAGCAAGAATACCCGCGCTTTGCTGCGGGCTTTAGAAACGTTAAAATTGATACATGATAGCTGGAAACATTGAGAATAGTTTTGTTCATTACTTAAACAGTAGAATATGCACAGGGAAGATTTGTATTGACTCCACATTAAGAACTTATGTACAATAAAAAAGGCCTACACTCAATTTCACGATTGAGTTTAAAATCCTAATACATAAGCAGCAAGGAAAATGGACGGAAAACAAACATTAACGACCAAAAAAGCATTGACGTCCATAAAGTAAAAAAGCTTAGGCGTTCACCAGTAACCCAACTTGAACAGCGTTGTATCAAGCCTTCTTCTTGTGGTCTAAAGTCACTATTAATAAAGCCTCCTGTAAAGACAAAATTTAGAAGTCATCTATTTGAGTAAAAGATGCAAACCTTCCTCCTTTTGACAGGAAGAATAGCTGAGTCTGTGACATAACCATTCTGAAAACTATAGTAGCAGGTTTCCCAACAAAATTTGCAACACTCTTCCAGCTCATTCTGCAAACTGGTGGGGACTAATGATAGAAGCGTACCATGGTAAATACATCTAAAAAAATAGTTTTAACTAAATTTTCTTGCAAAGTAGTGTTAGTACTGTCATCTTGGCCTTTTTTGGACCCAATAGACAAATCTTTTTTTTTTTTCTCTATATTTTTTAACAGATGAAAATCATTTTTAGAAATTGGATGCGGAAAAACACAGAATTCAAGTATCTCTAGCACTTGCAATAGGTCTATTGAAACGGTCCTAATCAGTCAAAACTTTAAAAAAAAATTAATCAAAATTATCAATTATGATTAAGTTTACTTGACTCCATGGAATTCATGTTTAATTGCAAGACCATATGCATCCATTTCATTCAAATCAAGGAATACAACGCAATCAAATTAATAACAAAATACCTGAATTCGAAGATAGCCAAGAAATTTCGAAATCTTCAAGTCTTAAATAGATTGGAGCATAGCCCTGCTTTTTGCAACAAAACAACCATTTTTTCAGAAAATTACAGGAAGAGAAATAAAATTGGAAACAAAATTAATTCAATTGATTAAGGAATCTGCAAACTGCTACCACTCGATAATTTTGCAGAAGGTACAATTCTACTTCATTTCCCTGCAACAACAGCAAGTACAATCCTGTTTCAGTTTTCTATACTAACCCAAACCCACTTCTTCAATTCCTTCTTAATTGTCTATCTTAAACAAAAGGAAGCTCATGACATTTAATCCTTAATTATCAATTATACCAAAGTATTTCGGAAATACATAAACAACGAAATTCCATTGATGAACTCAACAAATGGCCCTTCAACACATCGTTACATAATCACAACTTACCTTCCAAATTGGACAAAATGCAATAAGAAAGAATTGCAATGTTCGGAGACCTCTTCGGATCAAGCACGCACCTAATTCATAAATTTTCCTTAGAAAAATGTTCTTCAAAACCCCCAAAATTTTTATCAGCAGGCATGAATATCTTTTGGTAAGCTGTTCTCAGGCTTCTAATCTAAATCTTTGCCCAAAGGAATAGAAGCTCAGTGATTCAGTAATTCAAAGCAGAGAATGGTAAAAAGCAAGAAAATTTAGAGGCAACCTGAATCCAAATAGACCTTGTTATGCGCGAGCTGAGCAACTTTATCCAGCAACCGAGCTCTGAGGCAAAAGGGTGCGAAACGGGTTAAAAATAAAAAACAAACTGGCCAAAAAAACTCGAAAATACCGTAAAAATTAAACATCAACTTACCTACGATTCACTTTACATCGTAACAAAGGTGTCCGACTCGGCGGTGCTTGACCTGAATCAAGTCGCCAGACTTTGGCTACTAAAACCCTAACATTTAATACTTGAAACGGTCTTTCTGGTTCTGCATAGAGAAGATCAAATAAAAAATCCTGATTACCTGCTGTTGGAAACAAATAATAGATATACAGGGAATTTTATAGAAAATTAAATATACAGGGAATTTTATAGAAAATTAGGATTAGATTTTAACGGTTCTTACCCAAATTCAAGCCTACCCTCAACGATTCCAGTTCGTATAGCCTCAACTCAGCATCACACATAAGAATGTTATACATGCAACACGGAAACGAACCAATTCCCTAAAATTTTGAAATTGGGGATGATCTGAATATGGAATAAAACCTAGAATAAGTTACCATGAGTACAGAAGGTTTTAGAAAACGATTGAAGCCCATAATTTAACGCGGCAGTGGCCTCTAGTGGTCTCAGTGGTTCCGCTGCAAGAGAGAGTAACCGAAATATGCAGAATGAAAAACCATAGAAACAACAGAAAGAAAAACTCAAAAAATTTAGTAAAATTAAGAACAAAAATCACTAATCACACAACCAAAATTAATAGAAATAAAAAATCAGTATGCATGAAAGACCAAAATAATCTTTGAGGGGGAGGAAATTGATGAAACATCGAACCTTGAGAACTTGATTTTCTGGGCAGCGAGTGGAAGAGCAGAAACGGGCTTGAAGGGAGTGAGTTCGGTTGGATTCTAGGGCTTGATAGGTGTGCATGCAGTCGAAATCGGTGATGGGGAGAAAATTGATTTCTCGCTTCAGGTTGCCTAATCATGATTTTTAGCAAGAAAGGGAGAGAGAGAGAGAAGAGAGAGAGAGAATTGGAGATTGGAGAGCCATCAGAGCAGGGAGCTTTTGTGAGGCAGAGATCGAGATCGAAATCGAAAAAGGAAGGCTCGAGAACTTCTGGAACCATGCAACGCGTCGACATCTCATAGAAGCAGAGGACACGTGGATAGCAGGGGTAAATTAGTAAATGTACTGTACAACGTAAGGAAAAAGGCTGAATATGCTTAACAACTGAAGGGCAAATCCGTCAAATCACTGTTAATGAACAGTGTTCAGAAACTGAGTTTTAGTATAGGTATAATTTTTTGGCATGTTGGATAATTGGATCAATAGATCAGGCCCAGCTTAGAAATTGAAGGAGCCCATGTTCGGAATTAGGTTAGGACCAAACCCAAGTACAAATTACTAACCCGAGATCTGAGTTTTATTTATTTTTTTCTTCCCCATTTTACTTCGAAACTGTGTTTGATTAGGCTGCTTCTTTCGGCGGGACGCTCTAAACGGATGAGGATCCCATCCGGATTCAAATAGTGGAGATCCTAAGGATCTTTATATTCTAACCGTTCATTATATATCGTGTGGACATAATTTTATTATTTAAAATTAAATACAAATATTATCTGACAAAAACTTACGCACGATGAACGATTAGGATGTGAGGATTTTAGGATCCCGCCGTTTGGATCCGGATGGGATGGGATGCTCATCCGCTTAAAACTATCGCTTGAATTAAATTGAATTGAAAAGTCGTAGAGTTTGATTTCTTGGGTCGACAATGGTGAGAGGCTCGCTCCATACGCATTAGGGTTTAATTTGTTCAAATTTCAATTTTTATTCTATAATTATATTCAGCAGTGGTAGCACATCTCACTGTAATAAGTTCCAAAGAAAAGTAGCATGCTGTTTTAACTAAATTGATAACACTTAAATTCAACACCTAAGAAATTTGAAGGGTAAACTGCCAATTTAGTCCATGAATTATCACCTTAGTGAAAATTAGGTCCCTAAACTATTTTTTCAGAAAAATTAGTCTCTGAATTATAAAAATATGCCAATTACATTCCTAATGTTATATTCGAAGTTATTATATTCAATTTTTCGTCAATTTAAGTCACGTTACTTGCATGTGATACACATTTGAGGGTAGATTGATAGTTTTTCATAAAGAAATAGTGTAAGTTAACTTTTAAAGGTAAATTATATATTAAGTTCGCAACCTATATGAAATGTTAAGGGCTTATAGACAAGAAAATGATAGTATTACATCCTAAAGTGTGTCAAATGACTTAAGTTGTTAAAAAAAATTGGATAAAATAGCTTTGAATATAATAGTAAGGATGAAATTTGCAATTTCTAATGAATTTAGGGACTTATTTTACCAAAAAAATAATTCAGGGACTAAATCGACAATTCACCCAAATTTGAATACTAATGTTTGGAATTTTGGTGGATATGGGCCAAAGATAATTTAGAGCCCAATTTATGAAGTGGGCCTCAATTCGTGAGCTCAAGTATTAAGGAAGTCGTCGGCCCAGGACCCATTTATTGGGACCATCATTGTTGTTTGTCCCATTGACGGGATATTTTTGAGGAATTTTTAACTTGTTCATTGATTATACGGTCGCATGGGCTACTTGGTCAAATATTCAGATTCTTCTTTCGTTGGCCGATGAATATTCAAAACCGTAGGAACCAATCATTTGGGATCGGAATCTCTTGTAATTGCATTATTGACTTTTATATTCAATAAATTTCGCACGGAAGAGTGTATAATTATTTTCCAGTGTCAATAACCAGTGATATTTTCTGTCAACACGAGATATTTTTTAGTGTAATGAAAATATGATTCGGTACATCAAGTGTTGTAATACAAATAATTGAAAGTTTTTTTTATTATGCGTTCAATTACTTACATAATGATATTTAATGTATTCAATTATTTACATAATGATATTTAATGTACCCACCTGTATTTTCAGTACGTTAAAGAAAGAGTAACAAGATTTGCATGTCATATCATTTATTGGGGTTGTCACTTGTGGTATGACACTAGTGTGTCCTCCTTTATCTATAATTGCCATGCTATCAGTGACCTTTCATAAATAATTTGTCAGCTCAAGAAAATTCAGAGCATTGTTTTACTAGGAAGATTACACACACGACTTTATCTGGATTCAATTAACAAAAAGTGAATTGATCAGATTTTAAATTCAATCATATCTAAATTTGATACTTGACTTATGAATAAATTTGTATATGTGAATCAACGCAGATTCATTATGAACGTTGTTACATACAAATGTTAGATACGAAATTTGCAACATATAAGAGCAACTCCACCCATGGAGCCTTTCCTTCAGGCAACTCACTATGCAATCAACCCTATTGAACAGTAACTGCCTTTAATGAATAGTAATTGCCATTAATGAACAGTAATTGCCATTTGCATCTCCACCCATGGAGCCCTTCCCCCAGTCAATTGGTAATAAAATATTAATATTTTTTTCTAACTCAATCCATAAAATATTAATATTTTTCTTTTTCTTTAACCGGTCCCTCTCTCTCTCTCTCTCTCCCCCTCCCCTCCCACCCCCGAGAACCCCCTGCAAAAACCAGAGCCGCGGCGACGACCCCCCCCCGCCGCGAACGACCCACCCTGCCTTCCCCCCCCCCCCCGGCCGCGACGACCCACTTCCCTTCCGCATGGAAGCCCAGCTCCGGTCCTCTCTCTCTCTGACACAAACCCAGCTCCGGTCCCCTCTCTCTCTCTCTCTCTCTCTCTGACACAAAAAAAATAAAAAATTGCAAAGCCCTCGGGCAACAGGCCCGTGAGTTCGTGACTGCCCCCTTGCTCGGGCTCCCACCTGAGCTCGGGCCCCCAACGGCTGGAGCACTTCCCACCGGCCCTCAGGCCCCTTGCACTCCCCTCTCCCCCGAGCAAGAGCAACGGGTGGAGTTGCTCTAACAACCCTTTCCTTAGAGTTACGCGTTGCCTTTGAAGCCAAATTATACATGACAAGAAAATTCAGCGTTCACACCAAACAAATAGGAACCCAAAGATTTGGCACCAACTGCTGAAAATGTTTATGGGGTGAAAAGGAGACAGATTCTCTGCCCTCCCACTTCCCATACACTTTTATTCCCTTATATTTGTGCAGTCACGGTTAAGTCACGTTAACATTTTATATTACTATTATTTTTTGTCTTATTATCTCTATAAAAAAAAATCAATATAAAATATTAACGTGACTTAACCGTGACTGCACAATATAAAAAGGATAAGAGTGTCTGAGAAGTCGGAGCGCAGAGAATCTGACTCCGGTTGAAAACGCCATTAACAGAAAATTAAATTAAAATAATTATATTGTCGTTGGGGAGTAGAGTCCAAAGACCCGAGGTCCATGCCCTGCCACGTTGGGAGCATCATCTTCTCCGCGCGACAAGGTGCATTGCCTACTGGTGCTGGCTGATCTGTTTGGCCTCATCTCTTCTTCCAAAAGCTCCCTTCTTTGTTTTTCTATTCCCACCCTGCCAAGAAGTCAAGGAAACAGAGTACCAGAAGAGATTTGGGTTTGATTCTTTGAATCCAAGAAAAAATGGTGACTGGTGTCGGGTGACAGAATGGCACTGCCGTCTCATCAGCCTCCAAACGGCGGCGTTTCACAGGATTCCGGCCACGCCCGTCTCCACGAACTCGGCTACAAGCAAGAGCTCAAGCGTGACCTCTCGTGATTCTTCTAAACTTCCACTCTTTTACTTCGTTTTGAATCCAAAGCTTCAAGCTTTTCCGATTTCTGAGGTTTTTTTGGTTGATGGGTTGGCTGGTTTGGAATTGCAGGCTGCTTTCGAATTTTGCGTTTTCGTTTTCCATCATATCGGTGCTCACCGGAGTGACCACTCTGTATAATACTGGGCTGAGATACGGCGGCCCAGTGTCTTTCGTTTATGGGTGGTTTATAACGGGTGCCTTCACCATCTTCGTTGGGTTGTCAATGGGGGAGATTTGCTCTTCGTACCCAACTTCTGGGGGTCTGTACTACTGGAGTGCCAAGCTTGCTGGCCCCAAATGGGCACCCTTTGCTTCTTGGCTCACTGGCTGGTACTACTTTCCTCTTCTTTTAGTTGTTTTACTTTCACTAACAGTGCTACTCACTCACTTAGGATTTGACTGCTTGGAAATTGAATAAAACTTTGGAGTTTTGTCTGTGAGTATGTGTATTAAGTTTTAAGTAGTTTTTACTAGTTTGAAAATCTTTCCTTCTTCATTGAAAATCTTTGCTTCTATTCTGGAAATCCGTTACAAAGCTGTATAGGCCTTGTTTAGTGTCTAGGATTGGATCGGATTGGATAAGTCACTAGATCCAGTGTATGTTGAAGACATGTATGTCAACTTCCAAATTTTGTGAAGGAAACTTGATTTGGCATAGGTTGATGTGTAGTTCTTTTTTGGCTGCTCACAATCGTGGTGCGGATTAAATGTAGGACATGCTCAACATGACTAGCTTTGTCTTTAGATAAGGTAAATTAGACATCAGGACGGTGATGATGATCAGTTTTAGTAGAATTTATGTGGAATGAAGGAGGGAATAGGCTCTGATGCTTCTGCTTTAGAGTTTTTTTTTCGCTTGTGATGTGTCAAAGACACAAGAATGGTGATATGATTACCTTGTTATTCTTAGCCTAAAACTGAAATGTATATTATCTGCAACTTTAATCATAACAGTTCCAAGTCGGTCTTTCTGCCATACTATCTCTCTTATGACGGCAAATGTTTTTGTATTTTGCAGGTTCAACATAGTTGGTCAGGTACTTCCAAGAATTTTTACGTTCTAGAGTTTAAATTCCTTCATTGTCCATTGTGATATCAAGCTTGTTATGGCTATGATATAACCCATTATAAGCTCTAACTGCAATTATACCTTTAATTGCAGTGGGCAGTTACAACTAGCGTGGATTTCTCACTTGCACAGCTGATTAATGTGATCGTTCTCCTTAGCTCACGTGGAGGGAATGGTGGTGGCACTTCGATAAATAAGTATGGAACCATTGGTATCCATGCTGGAATCTTGTTTCTACATGCTCTTATAAACATTCTGCCCATCTCGTACTTATCTTTGTTTGGACAAGTCGCTGCTGTGTGGAATGTTGCAGGTGTTAATTACAATGTATTTTCAAGCTCTTTTTTGCTAGTTTTCAGTTTACTGTTTGAAGCCATCTATATCTTGGATTTCTTATCACTATTGGAATATTAGGTGTCTTTCTCCTCATGATTCTCATTCCCTGTGTTGCAACGGAGAGGGCTAGTGCGAAGTTTTTATTCACTCACTTCAACACTGATAACGGGGAGGGAGTTGGCAACAAATTTCACATTTTTGTTCTGGGACTTCTACTGAGTCAATATAGCATAACTGGCTATGATGCTTCTGCCCATATGGTCAGTATATATTTCCCTTACTTTGAAATTACTTGGCCGAATAATTCTAACTAAATCCTTGTGTTTCCGTCAACTTCTGTTTCTAGACAGAGGAAACCAAGAATGCTGATACGAATGGACCAAAAGGAATAATTAGTTCCATCGTGATATCCATTATCGTTGGATGGGGTTATATACTCGGCATCACGTTTGCAGTTACTGACATCCCGTACCTTTTGGATGAGAACAATGAAGCTGGCGGTTATGCCATTGCTGAAATATTTTACCTTGCATTCAAGAATAGATACGGCAGTGGAGTTGGAGGAATTGTATGCTTGGGAGTGGTTGCTGTTGCCATATTCTTCTGTGGTATGAGTTCAATTACTAGCAACTCCAGGTAAGCAAGCCTGTTTTATTCTTCTCCTACAACAAGAGCCATCTGGGTAGGTTTTAGTCTCTCAGCTGTTCGCTGCACTTAATTTTCTTCTCAGGATGGCTTATGCATTCTCTAGAGATGGAGCCATGCCATTATCACCATTTTGGCATAAAGTGAACAAGCACGAAGTCCCTGTAAACGCTGTTTGGCTTTCAGCTTTCATATCGTTTTGCATGGCACTAACAGTAAGCACATGATCACTTGTAGCAAAAATTTTATCTCTGCTTTCTTTGGCAACTGCTAACCATGTTTGTTTCGATCTTTGCAGTCTCTCGGAAGCCTTGTGGCATTCAATGCCATGGTTTCTATAGCAACCATTGGACTGTATATTGCTTATGCCCTACCCATCTTCTTTAGGGTGACCATGGCACGCAAATCCTTTGTCCCGGGACCTTTCAACTTGGGACGCTACGGGGTCCTTGTTGGTTGGATTTCTGTTCTTTGGGTAGCAACTATCTCTGTCCTCTTCTCGTTGCCCGTGGCCTATCCAATTACCCTCGAGACACTCAACTATACTCCCATTGCTGTTGGCGGTCTGCTGATCATCACAGTTTTAGCTTGGATCCTGAGCGGTCGGCACTGGTTTAAAGGTCCTATAACGAACATAGAAGCATGAACTTGTGATTTTCATTTCTTGCAATCATCTATAGACTAGGTTTAGTTTTTAAGAAAATCTACACATGGAATTTACTTTGTTTTATCAAAAGCTGATTGGCTTAATTTGTGTAAATTACCTCATTGAATGGTAATAATATTCCAGATTATAGAAATGAAGTCTCATTTGGCTACAAATATTTGACTTGATACAAACAAACTTTTAACCAACATAAAAGATGGAAGAGAAACAGGAGGTCTTCTGTAAAACGAAACTAAAATTACGAACTTCAAGGGAAATATAGTGCATGCTTGAATGAAACCCTGCATCTGGAACTGATAAACTATAGTGAATCCGGGCTCTTTTCAAGTAAAGTTTCCGTCAGCCATATTTCCGTCTAGAGTAGTTCAAGCCCCACCTAGGCACTAGGCTTTTGGAAATTAAAAAATGACATTTAGACCTGCTCACCTAACTTATCGAGGCATCAACCTAGACCCACTTAGGTATCGACTAACCCGCCTAGTCTGTTTAAAACTGTGTAGGTGCTAGCCCCAACCCACCGTCAGACTAGCCCTAACTTTTTTTTTTTAGTACAAAAATATTGTTACACTAAATAAAAAGAAAGTTCGACTAAACCACACAATAAACCACCATATTTAGTATCGAATTCGTTATCAATGATATTTGACTTAATATATTTTAGGACGTGGTTTTAAGCTGCATAGCGAGTGCACCCGCTGGAGTGAACGTGGCGCGGTTATTACTACGACTTAAGTTTGATTATTGTCCAGTCAACTTGTCCAAGTTTGAATCTAAATTAATATTCCACAAACTAAAAAAATAAATAAAACAAAATAAAAAGGTGTACAGGCGGAGGCCGAACCGTCTGTACACACCTGTCCCTGAATCCTTAGGTGTCGCAACGAGCAATCGACTCAGATTCAGATTCAACGCCCCGCTCCACCGTCTCGGCCGCTTCCACCGCGACATGCTCAAACTGTGACAACCAAAACACCAAGCTTCAGATGGCGGCAATCCAGTACGACATTCGCTGCGCGCTTCTCCTGAATCATCACGCATCATTGTTATCATCGCCATCATCATCCACGTCACCGTCGTTATCCACGATTCGGTCCCCCTGCCCCACCCTCCTCGGCTCGCGCGCCTCCGCGGCACGTCGAGTCCTCTCGCTGTCGACCTCGTGCTGGACGACGTCGTTCCGGCTCCGAGCCTTCTCCACCGGCGCCGGAGAGGCCGCCGCCGTCAAGCTTCCGGAGAAGCCGTCGATATGCACGGCCGATGAGCTCCACTACGTGTCCGTGCCGAACTCCGATTGGAAGCTCGCGCTCTGGCGATACCACCCGTGCCCCAAGGTACTGAATTTAATTTTTGAAAAGGAATTAATTTCTGTTCAATTTTAATTTTTTTGATTTAAATGGAACAATTTTTAGGAATTAATACTTATGATTTACGAGAAATTGAGGTTGAGTGTTGACTAAAACAGGCGCCTCAGAGGAAACATCCATTGCTGCTGTTATCAGGAGTGGGGACCAACGCCATTGGATATGATCTCTCGCCTGAGGTAACATTTGCATGATATAATTGTTAGTAATGCTCAATTAATCGTTTAATTAATATATCTATTGAAAAAAAAATAATCATTTTTCTTGTTAAAATATTGTTAATTTATAGCCAGATGATAGCGAAAAGTTGTAAAAAATCCCAAATTTACGGCTTTGTTCATAATTTTTGGAAAAGAACACTATAAGGAGAAAAGAACACTATAAGGAGTGAGTTTTCAGTGTCAATATTTACGGCTTTGTTCATAATTTTTGAGGAAGAATACTATAAGGAGTGAGTTTTCAGTGTCAACGTGTGCATTTTATGAGTTTGTTTATTTGTGATTGCTGATGAATGTGGCATATCTGCAGTCCTCGTTTGCGCGTTACATGTCTAGGCAAGGATTCGAGACATGGGTTCTTGAAGTTCGTGGTGCTGGATTGAGCGTGCAAGAATCGGATCGCAAGGAAATTCAGCAATCTGCCCATGAAAGATCTGAAGAGATGGAAGCTGTTTCTGAGAGTGCAAATGATGCAGCTTTTCCTGCAGGAAAGCTGTCAAATGGTTTTCCTGTAGCCTCGGCACCTGAGACTCCTGCTCGAGAAGAAAAACATGATAATTCAGCTTCTAAGAGTGCCACTAATGGAGCATCTTCTGCAGAAAAGCAGTCCGGTGCCTCAGCATCTGAGGTTCGTGCTCAAGGAGTGATTTCAACTTTCAGTGGAGATGTTACAAATATAATAACTGTAGGGGATGAATCAAAATCAGTGACAAAGTTGACAGAAACTTTTACGCAGCTGTCAGAAAGATTTTCTGGCTTTCTCAGTGAAGGTCAATCGAAGATCATGTCTGCTAAGTTGCTTGACCAAATTTCAAAACTGTTCGCTGGTTCTGCATTATCTGAGCGTATTAATGAGATAAGCTATAAGATTTCAGGCCTGTTAGAGACGAGACAAAACTCAGCTATTGCTAGCCAGATCAAGGACCTCAGTCAAAGGCTTGTAAATATCATTGAAGAAGGTCAGCGATCAGTTTCGCCTCCATTGTTTGACTTGCAAGAGCATTTTAATTCCACGCTGGAAGATTTCCAGAAACAACTTGAATTGATGGTGAAATATGATTGGGACTTTGACCATTACTTGGAAGAGGATGTACCTGCTGCGGTGAGGTGACAATTTATCTTGATGGAAGGCTTTCATATGATTGCCCTTTTTGAATTTAGTCTTTAGAAGAAGCATCCATTTTGATTACACAGTATCTTCTCTATTATATTGAATCAGGTGATTATCCTTCCTTTTACATGATGAATTTATGGTCTTCAAATATTATCTTTACAGATGGAATATATAATGGCAGAGAGTAAGCCAAAGGATGGGAAGTTGTTAGCCATTGGGCACTCAATGGGTGGTATTTTGCTTTACGCAATGCTTTCACGATGCGGTGAGAATCCCTTTTTCCCCCATGCATTTCTTTTTCTTTATTTGCCTTTTGGGTGGAATTCGCTGCTCTATGTATCATTATTAATACTTGATTGGTTGCATACTGGTTTACGTGCTGTTTTCCTACCCCTCACGCAGTGTTTTAATGTTTTATTTTCTTTCCCCAATACAATCGAGTCTGGTTGAGTGTTATTCAATTACATGAAAATTTCTCTTAAGAACTTGCTTAAATACTGATAGCATATAGCATTGATTGAATGCTTCCAGATCTGGTTCCTTGATATGCTTTGGTACTATTTTCATTTTGTAATACGTTGTGAGAAATGCTCCAGTATATGAATCTTATCTGGTAGCTTCATTATTTCATCTTTAAGGTTTTGAAGGAAGAGAGTCCCCATTGGCAGCTGTTGTAACATTAGCGTCGTCACTTGATTACACATCTTCAAAGTCAATTCTCAAATTGCTCATACCCCTTGTAAGTGGATGCAGAGTTGCGGTAGATCATCTCTAAATTAAGTACAATGAATGTGTGTTAGTGTAGCTTAAACTTTTTTAAGGAACTAATGTCAAGGAACTTGTCATGCAGGCTGATCCTGCCGAGGCTCTCAATGTGCCAGCTATTCCCTTAGGAACACTACTGACAGCAACTTATCCTCTCTCAAACCGTCCTCCTTATGTTTTCTCTTGGCTCAATAACTTGATTTCAGCAGAGGACATGATGCATCCAGAGTTGTTGAAAAAGCTCGTTTTGAATAACTTTTGTAAGTATTCCTACCGACACGATATACTTTGTCAATTCCATTAGAGAAATTCGAAGTCAACCATGATGGGTGGTTATTTAAAAAGAAGTTGTTAGAGCCACTCTCCATGGATGTCTCTTACTGATTCATCAACATGTCAACCATTAGTGATTCTGTGCTTTTTACAAATGGCAGGCACCATACCCGCAAAACTTCTATTGCAGTTAACAACAGCTTTTCGGGAGGGTGGATTACGTGACAGGAGCGGTACCTTTTTGTATAAGGACCATTTAAACAAAAGTAGTGCCCCTGTTTTGGCAATTGCCGGAGACCAGGATCTAATTTGCCCACCTGAAGCTGTAGAAGGTAAATTCATATCATAGACGGCTTATGTTCTCTCTAAATTTTCTTTGATTCATGCTCATGATGCTTTGGTGAACCAGAAACTGTGAAGCTGATTCCACAGCACCTGGTTACATATAAACTATTTGGAGAACCCGGTGGTCCACACTACGCTCATTATGATTTGGTCGGAGGCAAATTGGTACGAAGTTTTCTTCTCCGTCTCTCTCTCTCTCCCTCCCTCTCTTATGGTACAATAGTGTGACGTTCTCTATTGATATGGTTGTTTGCACAGCCACTTGTTATAGCTATATACGTTTGAACTGCAGGCAGTGGAGCAGGTCTATCCATGTATAGTCGAATTTCTTTGTCAGCACGACTCCAAATAATTACCAAAACCATGAAACTTAATCCCCTCAACTTGTTACGGGAGTAAGCTTTAGTTCACAACCAGCTTGAAAGGCTTTCATCATGTTTATCGGTGCACGACCTGATCAAGTTCTTTACGATTACCGGGTGCAGAGAAGTATTCCACAGAGGAAGAACTTAAATTCCTAAAATATAAGTTAATACACAGGTGACCCCTTTTGTTATTTTTTTGTTTGTGGACGCATGATGGAGGAGTAGTTTTTTCACCTTCAGCATTTTGTCACCAAGTAGTAAAGTAGTGAACTCGAAAAATTATTGTATGATACTAGAACATAGCTACGTGGTGTAACCAAATTACGGATTACAAAACCACGTGGCTGTATATCAATCTCTTGTTTTCTTCCATAGATTCTTGGGTACAAGTCCTACCAGGAGTGTAATATCCTATTTGTATCTTTCTCATCACGTGACATTAAGATCCGATATTCTAGCAGTACGTTTCGTGTTCTCTCAATAAATTTCATGGAGTGGTGGAAGAGCAAGTAAGAAGTTGAGAATCTTATTATCTGAAATTTTCATGTCTTTTATCTTAGAGGGCATGTTTTTTTAATTCGTAGTAAATTTGTCGAACGGGCTGATGAATCCGATCTCCCGTGTCCGATTTCTGTTGAATTCCGACCTTAATTTTCCGATCTCCTGCGTCGAATTTCCGTTTGAATTCCGACCTGAATTTTCGGACCCTTAATTTGTAGCAAGCATGGGTTGCAGAATCTAACCAATGCTGTCAGGATCACAGAGACCATCCCTTGTCGTTGTGGTGTTTTGTTCCTAACTGGCACTTGCATGTTTTGTAGCAGCACAAGTAGATAAGCAAACACAACACTGGGTGATTGGTAATGGAAGCACACTTTCGGTCCTCCATGTTACAATGTCTACTCACTACTGCTTCCAGTATACGGTAGCAGATGATGTAAAAGCTAAGTAGTGAGTCAAATTTAATGGCTCGAAATGCATCGAGCTTTTTGACACGCTAAACCCTTCCAATGGCACGCCATAACAAGCCTCGTGAATTGTCGACAGAATGCAAGGTGTGTCATGACATGCATTATGTCGACAATTAGCGACGCTTGTTGCTTCAGGGTCAACATGGATGTTTTGGCGTGCCACGTTGCGAGGGTTAGCGTGCCATGCCATACATTTTTCTAGCACTTTGACACACTAACCCTCGCATCGTGCATTTTAGTACATCGATATTTTTACATTAACAGAAGAGGAAGTTCAGCAAAACCACACAATGGACCGCCTAATTTGGTATCCCTCCTTGTTTCCTATGTTCTTAGACTTAGAGCAATTCCACCCCTAAAGACTTTGTGCTAGCATCCAGCCCATTTATCCACTCAAGTGAACAGTAATAGACCCTAATAAACAGTAATAGGCTAAAACATCTCCATCCCTAAAACTAAATAGCCTAGTCAATTTTATTAAAATATTATTAATTTTTATTATAAAATAATAATTTAATTTTTAATATTTCTTCTTCCCACTTCTTCTTCTTCGCTCCGACCCACAAAAACTCTTCTTCTTCTTCTTCGCTCAGTAAACCCACCAAAACTACTCACCACACCAACGCTCCCCAAAAAATGGACCTCCTCCTCCGCATGGGGCAGCGCAACCTCGTCGTCGTCGTCTCCTCGCTGGAGCTCGCCATGGAGGTGCTCCACACCCAGGGAGTCGAATTCGGGTCAAGGGAGGCGTGGCGGTGGTCGCGGAGCTCTGCACCAAGATCTTTCTGCGACTCATTGATCGTCGTCTCCTTCTTCTTCAGCTCCTCAATGTACTTTCCCAGCAGGTTTTTATCCTCATTTTCTCTCTCCAACAACTTCTCCAGGTGCCCCTCTGTGTCGCTTTTATACTTTATCGCCCAAATGATCCCAGCGAGAAGCAAAGAGAGCAGACCGACGAGATCCAGGACTTGCGACGTGATCCTGGAAGAGGAAGAAGAGAAGGATTTCAGCTTTCAAACTGAGTGGAGTGGAAGAGGACCTGCGACGTGATCCTGCGGCGTGAGAGCCGTGGAGTGGAAGAGGAAGAAGAAGATGAAGAGCATCGTGATCTCCTTTCGAACCGAGTGGAAGAGGAAGAAGAGAAGGATTTCAGCTTGCTGATGTCATACGGGCCGGTCCCCAGGTCTGTCAATTTTGGGCTGGCCTAGAGACCAGCTTGGGCTGGGTGCCAGGCAATTGGGTGGGCTGGAGTGGATAGACTGGGTCCCGGGCTGATTTTTTGGCTGGGTGCTGGGCTATTCCACCTCCGGTGGAACTGCTCTTAGAGACAGTTTAACGTTGGAACCATTTCGATTACATTTGAAAAATAGATTAATGTATTCATCTATTTAATATGAGGGATTACTTTAATGCAGTCAATTAGATTGATGTCCTAAATCATAAAAAAAAAAAAAACAAAAAAAAAAACCCACAATATCATGTTTGTATGCACAAGAAATAGAAGAAAGGCTTCAAGCTAAACTTTTAGTAACGCTTATCCTTGTAACCTGTTTATTCCTTCATTCCCGACTCTGGCATTACGTGAAAAATATCCGATTACACTTAAGATATCGCGACCTCACCGACACATAAGCGGGGAGACGTTCTCCTGTTTGTTTACTGCAGTGACTAGTGAGGGAGAAAATCAGAATCCACAAGGCCGCTGAAAGGTCAGTGACAGAACGCAAAATTGGACAAGTTAGACCAAATACATTCGGACAAAGAAACTCTGCTTTAAGTCAATAAAAAAGAACACGCAGATTAATTACTAATAATTACTAAACTGATCAAAGGACAGCTGGAATCTTAATGTCTTAATCTGATTAAATAGTTTGGTGGAGTCCACTCCCCCTGTGTTCGCGCTAAATGGTAGGTACATAGATAATCAACTGTCTTAATACTACTGTTTAACAACGTGATGAAATCATGAAAATAGACAGTTAAAAACACTTTCCAGCCGGTTGCTAGTATTATACCTTAAACTAATCTAAGTTACGATAAACGAGATTCCAGCTTAGGTGCGCAGGTAAACACATTCGCCCTAACAACGTAGCTTAGCCGACATTTGTTGTTAACAAGTATAAGTTCAAGGCTTTTTAGTTAAAATGGTACCTAAGATTATCATAACTTGCTTTGGTTCCTGAGATTTAAAATCAATATAAGTGGTTCATGAGATTGTCTATAGTAAATTATTTTTGTCTTTATGTGAAATTTTTTTCGATAAATTAAAAAAAAACCACCGGTTCAGGTGGAGCGGTTGATTTACAAAAATATTCTCAATTTAACTGATGTTTATCACGAAAGGACCAAAATGATTGACGATGGACAATCTCAGAGACGACATCTATTGATTTTAAATCTCAGGACCAAAGTGATGAGTTATGCCGATCTCAGAGATCTTTTTGGCTAAAAAGTCTAAATTCAATGGCGATTATCGTTCATATCCTGGAGGGGGAAGGCAAACCCGTTTTGTTCAATGGTTAAAAGATTATATGGGAGATAGAGGGTAAAGAACAAGAAACAAATCAACAACTTCATTAACCTACAAGGACAACAAGATAAAAGGTCTGCAATAAGAGCATGAAGATATCATCCTTCACATATGTACTAGTTAAGGGCCAAATCATACACAATCCAGTTAACAATGCTCTTTCAGCAGAACTACCGCAATGCTCTTTCAGCAGAACTACCGCAGCCTAGCTCTATCAAATGACAGTAAGGAAAGCAGAAATCTCACTGTTGGAATGCCTACGCCAAATACACAGATGCACGATCACTAAGATTGAACTAACACAAACATCAAGCTTCACAAGTGGATTGAATTTGCCAATATCATATCTCAGACAGCAGATGTGGCCAACCTGTCCAAAGCATCGGAAATATGCCTCATTATCGGTCTCCTTTCAGGGCTGCTGTGAACACAAGCCATTGCGATCTTCAAAACCGCTATAATCTCTTCTTCCTTATCCACGTCGTGCATCAAATTTGGATCTAAAACATCTAAAAGAGGCTTCTTCTCTTCAATGTTGAACAGAATCCATTGAACCAGGTCCATTTCTGAGGAACCCACTTGGACCATTGGCAATCTTCCGGTAATCATTTCGAGTAAGATTACCCCATACGAATACACATCCCACTTCTGTGATGGTTTAACCACTTTCATAGATTCTGGAGCCTGATAACAAGATCCCAAATTGCTGGACGAACTAACCACAGAAGCTTCAGTTGGCGCTGCACTCTTTTGTTGCCTTTCTTGTGCTTTTTCTGTGGGGATTCGATTGGATTGTAGAGTCGGGGACCCTCCAGCGATATTTGCAAGGCGTCCAAGTCCAAAATCAGAAATGCGGGGTTCCATGTTTTGTCCAAGCAGTATGTTATTTGGCTTCAAATCTCCATGGACATATTTCTTGGGGCTAAACTCATGCAGATAGACCAAGCCTTTTGCAATTCCCTTCATGATATTCAACCGAACAGACCATGATAGCGGTGTAAATGATACCAGCCCTGGCTTCCCTAATGACGTAACAAAACAATCAAATCAACAAAAACACCACACCTATAATTTTATTCGCAAATCTGAGTTAAATACACCTACCATTAATAAGAAAATATAACAACCACTAACAAGAGTATGAATACCAAAATTAGACAAGGAAAAATGGTAAGCTTACCGTGAAGGGCGGTGGCAAGGCTGCCATTAGGAATATAGTCGTATATGAGCAGCTTTTCATCAACAGACCAGTAATATGCCTTCAGAGTAACGACGTTAGGATGCCTTAGCTTTCCAATTGCTTCAACTTCCGTCTGAAATTCCTTGAATCTCTGGGAACCCCCTTCGCCCAATCTTCTCACTGCCAGGGTGATTCCTTCTTCAAGCACAACTTTGTAAACAATTCCAATTCCACTTTTTCCAAGAACAAAAGCAGACGCCTTAAGAAGCTCGTCCAGATCAAATGCCACTTGTGTATCCAATGCCACTAGATCGTACTGCTCCATATTCTCTGATAATGTCTCTGATTCATCTCTTCTGAAGCACAAGCAGTCCTTCTTTCCCTTACCTCCCTTGCCAAAACCATTTTCATCCTTAACCTTACTACGAGCCCAAAACCTCGAATAACAATACGAGAAAAGCAGCCCAACAAGGCAAATGCCAATTACATCACTCACTACAATTGCAATGACAGCTTTTTTACTCAACCCTCTTGCTTTCCCACTCTTTCCACCATTATCGTCAGAATCCTGAGGGTTATCCGGCAGAAATGGAAGCGAGGATGGTGGACTAGCACCGGAAACTTCGGAAGAACACGGGCTCTTCAATGGGGGGCCACAAAGACCAGGATTCCCAATAAAAGCAGTTGGTCCTCTGTTCATCAGAGCACCAGTTTGCGGTATTGGACCACTCAAATTGTTATATGTAAGATCAATGTAAACCTTCTCGGGAAGATTTCCAAGGCTAGCCGGGATTGCACCAGAAAACAGATTATGAGACAAATCAACAGTGCCTTGCAAGCTAGACAGATTTCCCATATCACTTGGAATCGAGCCATTGAATTTATTGAAAGAAAGATCAAGTTTTTCTAGAGAAACAAAACCACTTCCAAACCCTTCTGGTAGAAAGCCAGTGAAATTATTCTGACTAAGATCGATGGTTCTGAGCCTCTTGCATTGTATAATCGACGCGGGCAACGAACCATTAAACAAATTTTCTGATAAATCTAGGGATTGAAGGTATTTGAGCTTACCAATCACATTTGGGACAGACCCAGATAAGGAATTTCCATAAAGCACCAAACTTTGGAGCCCCAGAGCTTGGAAAAGCTCAAGGGGCAAGCTTCCGTACAACTTATTGTTCCTTAAATTGACGTGGCGGAGCTCGGAGAGGGCTCCCATGGCGGAAGGAAGAAACCCAGAAAGTTTCGTCTTTGGAATGCTGAGAGAGACAACCCTTTGGCCCTTGCATGTAATCCCATTCCATGTGCAGGGGTTGGAATCAGAGGAGTTCCAGTTGCTCAGAGACCCTTCTGGGTCTTCCGCAATGGACTGCTTGAACGACAAAAGGGCGTAGCCTTCCTCGTTCAAGGAATCCACCAGGGAATGAGAGTTGCAGAGCAGCAGAAGCACCAAAATCAAATTAGAGAACATTTCCAGCAGAAAATTACAGAGTCGGAGTTCAAAGGGATTACCTTTACCGTTCTTTCTGCTGCGGAAACAGTGGGGGGTTGTGGAGAAAGCTGAGAGAGACAATGGAGGTGAAGGGAGAGAAAGGAAGTGGGAAAGCTTCAACAGTGATGGAGAACGGTAGAGGGGCTCAGCAAGCGAGGACCTTGGGAATATAGAAAAATGGCAAAAGAGAAGTTGAACTGTGTCTCAAATCCCTCCAATTCAATTTGTCGCGATATTTTGTTGGACTCCATGCTTTTGTCCATGGGAACAGTGCAATTTAGTTGTTTATTTTTACCTTTTTATTACAATTCCGTGCTAATTTATATTAACTTCTATATTAGGGTCGAAATTCTATGCTAATTTATATTAAAAAGAGGGAGTAGGGTTTGAGTTCAAAACGTAGCGGGTTGACGAAAAAGGCACCCAATTTTTGTATGTCTGATTGCACAAACACTTAAGCCACCGTCAATCGGATACTAAATTTTCTCCTAATCATGACGCGGTGAAACGAAGAGCGAGGGAGGCAACTAGCAAGTGGAGAGATTTTTCAATGTATTCGGAACACGAGATAGAATGTCACATATCACTGTACAATTGAAGGAACATGTCGATGCACAATTTAAAAAACATATGAAAATTTATATAACATGTGATTTTTCATTCTGTATTCTTAACATACTGAAAAATTTATCCAGCAAGTGCAATAGTGCATATTAGAGAGTGATGATTGTTCCACACGGGTTATAAACCGTTAAAGGGGCATAATCATAGTCCGCTCCGACGACGACCTATTAAATTCACTGGAAACGTGGCCAAAACTCTTGCTGACATGGCATTGAACAAAAATTTAGAAAGTGACAGTTGAAAATATCGCGAAAAAATGAAATGGGAAATGGAGATAAATTGACATGTGAACTTCGGTTCAGACTCTGGGAGTGTCTAGAGAGTAGCCGTTTGTCAGTGGTGAGGCCCACTCTATAAAGCTTCGTACTTTACAGAGACTAAAGAGTAAATAATTCATTTTGGAGGGCCTGAGTTGCAAATTGAGAATTCCAGTGTAGGGATTTGGGGTGGCTGGCTGGACCCGAGTTTTGTAAAGGGCAGGACACGGATGGCATTGCCGACGGTTCAAGGTTCAACCTTTTAATTAATTTATGAACTGAATTTTATTAAAAAAACAACGTAAGAATAAATACAAACCGATCAACGTTAATTGATTAATAAGTTAATACGATGCTAATTACTTGTTTATGTCGGTAAATGGTGACATAGGGCGAGGACAAACACAGCAGGCTCCTTCCAGGCCACCACCATATACAAAAGGAGCTTTACAGCGGAAAGTATCTTTGTGTAATTTAAAGGTGCCTTTTTCTCCACTCGCATATGTCTGCAACTGCGTTGCCAATGCAAATAAGAGAAACAACGCCAACTCACTGACATATCTTTATACAAAGAATTTTTCTTGGCAGCACCCACAACGGAGAATGGACCTCCATTTTTCAGCAGCAATCAGCCATATATATGTGTCGTCCAATTTCATCGTGCATTGTTCTTGCTAAGTTGGTATGGAGGAAAGTAGGAACATTTTATTTACACCACAACAATCATCTTCTGCAAAAAATTTGTAACTCAAATGGTTGAGAGTATCCATACGTACGCCAAATGTCAATTGTTCTATTCTCTCCCTAAATGTGTTTGTGAATCGACTCGAGTTCGGCAAGTAACAACGGTCTTTCACAATGTTCACTGTTAATGCATAAAATCAGGTTGACTTTGGAACGTATCGAGGTGTGATCTTCGCAAGGTTGCTTCGGTCACCAAGTGTAGGTAATATGTAAAAAGATAGAGATAAGAAAGTAAACAAAAGATACACGTCGTTCATCCTAACTTGGGCTATCTCCACGAGAGCAGAGGAGTTTTCGTTAATAATATAAATTTTACATATTACATGTAAGATTCAAGCATAATTACCATTAGTAAGTAATAAAAATGGGTTAAGTGGAATAATGGCATTAGCCCTTAATGGTGGAAAAATGATCTCCTTTTATAGTTGAGAAAAATCTCTTACATTTGTCTGCTGTCGATGTGTGATTTTATGAATTTTATTCTAATGTTGACATGTATCTCGTCATAATTAGTAATCTTAATTGGAAAGCAACTCATGTGCTTCGTCATGAGTGCCAAGCCGACGTTATTTGAATTTGAGAGCATAATTAGGCAGCAGCAGGAAAACAACCCTGCTGCCCTCTCCGTCTATCTCGCATGAAAATCTCTCATCAACGATCAAATAAAATAAAAAATGAGTCAAGTCGTTCCGATAAACGATCAAATCAATCAGCAAAGCAGCGCAGAATTATTTGAACGACAGACCGTGCAATGTACGACTATGTTGGCCATAAGCACTGACAAGTCTAAATCAATTGGGCCCCAGATGTAATGGGCCTTTGTATCGGGCTCCTCAACGTACTAGAATGGAATGGGCCGGACCCATTATGATCATTTGGGCAGGTTGCGGGACCCCATAGTTGAATGGTCCAGCAGAACTCTTTACGCAGAATAGAACGACACCGTTTTCGGGCTGCGGACGGAAGAAGCTGATGAAAAAGGAAAGAGGGAGAGAATCCGATGGATGACGACGATGGAGGAGGAGAGGAGACGACGATGGAGGAAGGCTGCATGAGTGCGCGCCAAAGTATGATGAGCGCGAGAACAAGGACAGTGGTGGAAGCCATTCACTCGAGCCCCACGCAGTCCGTCCTCTATCTCGTCGGCGGAGCCTCTCAGGTAACATTTACAGCTAAATTAATGTGTGTGATTGAGAGTTTATCATGATTAATTAATCAGGATTAGCGTAAATCAGGTCGTGGCGTGGCTGCTGTCGATTCCTGGAGCATCGAACACGGTCCTGGAAGCGGTGGTGCCCTACTCCAGAATGTCGATGATCCAATTGCTCGGCAAGGTTTTAATTCTTCTATTTCTCGCTCTTAATTGTTTATTATTTCGTCAATTTATGGAATTTGATCGAAATTTGTTTGCTTTCTGTGTTGCTGCAGATTCCGAACCAGTTTTGTAGTGCACACACTGCTGAAGAAATGGCTTTGTTGGCCTACAATCGCGCTCTCAAGCTCTCCTCGCCAGGTTAGTGCTATTTCACACTCACTGGTTCACTTTGTGGTTATATATATATATATATATATATATATATATTTATTTATTTATATATATATTTATTTATATATAGGGTCCATATATATATATATACACACACACATACATATATACAGTTATAAGTATAGAATCATACTTGAGTTCTGAATTCGGATTCGGATAGTGTTTTAAAGCTATGTCTTGGAGTTGCATTTCCTCCAAGCTTTGTACTTTATACATGATTCCATCCATATATATGATTAGTTGGTTGACTAGCTTTGCGTAGCGTGGAAAGCTTCAACTTTCTAGTTGCTCTAGTGCCAAACACAGGATAATGAGGTGGCATCTTTAGCTTAAGAGCCGACGAACACACGCATAATGTTTTAGGTATTATGTGAATGCGGCTCTTATACCCCATCTTTTTTCTATGCAATAGGTTCCCCAGTTCTTGGTGTAGGTTTCACTGCTACTTTGGCTACCTCACGTCCAAAACTCGGAGACCACAGGTATAATTTGAATGTGTGCATATTTTATTTGATCTAGTTGGATATGCACTTGTTGTATGTTCTAGCATGCATAAATAGAGCCATTGAGTAATGATGGCAGAAACAGAGGATCCAAGTGAGAAACTGTATTTTGACAGATGTTGGTTTTCATATAATTCAATTCGTTTGTGCCATTGTACATAATATAGTTTTGTTTTATGGTTTTTACTTTAAGGTATAA
Organism: Cotoneaster glaucophyllus; assembly: GCA_036320875.1. NCBI lineage: Eukaryota > Viridiplantae > Streptophyta > Magnoliopsida > Rosales > Rosaceae > Cotoneaster > Cotoneaster glaucophyllus. The sequence continues at coordinate 32,235,841 of CM070069.1, read as the reverse complement.
CACCTCCCATAAGGGCTTGTTTTATTTATTTAGTGTTTTCTTCATGCTTCGTCAACCTAGGCGTGCTTACTTCATTCTTTCTTCTTGATGTTTAGGCTTCACTTGTCAACAAGGACATCCGACAGACTTTGGGTGTCAACAGTGACCCTTTCTAAGGTGATTGTCATTTATTATTGTCTTGATTATGATCTTCAAGTTTTCCATTCTCTTATGTCATGCTTCTTGTCATTTTAGGGTCTACGAAATCGAGAGGAAGAAGATATGGTTGCAAGTCATCTTTTACTCAAGGTCTGAGAAAATTTCTACTAGTTACTCTGGGGACCTTATATATAGGGAAAGAAAATTTAGTAACATAATTCCACCCCTTTATTAGCTTCGTAGCTTTGCTAAATGTGACTTGCTTAAACTCAGATTTCAAATCTGTTTCTTTCTATTAATTTGTTACAGGCAATTGCAAATTCATGCAAAGTTCCCGGGACATTTGTTTCAGAGCTCACTGAATCTGAAGTACCTGATGAATGTGAAACGAATTTTAGTGAAGCTGAAGAGTTGGAGCAACTTATTAACGGGCAAATATGCTTTAAGGTGTATCCGTTTTCAAGTGGTAGGATTTAATGAACATAACCTTAGCACTATGTATTCTATGGTTATACAGTCAGTGTGGTCCTTGGCTGTTTGCATAATGCTTTGTTTTTAATCGACTGTTTTGCAGAACCACACATGTCGACTGCAGAAAGGAAGATAATATTGTCTGGTTCTTTTAATCCATTACATGAAGGTCACATGAAGCTCTTGGAGGTTGCTACTAGGTACAACAGCTTGCTTTAACTGGCACTCTCTCTTTTCCAAAATTGAGAAGGCATGTATAATATTACTCGTCAATCACTCATTTATATGCAGCTTATGCGGCAATGGCTATCCATGCTTTGAGATTTCAGCAGTCAATGCTGATAAACCTCCACTTTCAGTATCAGAAATCAAAGATCGTGTCAAGCAGTTTGAAAAAGTTGGTGAGGCTGATTATCTATGACATTTTTTTGTTTTCCTTTTCCTTTTCCAGGATTTTGAGGGGTAATGAGTCTTTATACGGGATTAGTTGGTGAAATTTTTTGAGGAGAAAATCTTTTCACGTTATACGTGCGTATAACATGGATAATGAGTCCATTACTCATTTGATGTAGAAGTCATAATTTTTCTCTTTGTCTAACAGGAAAAACAGTCATTATATCCAATCAGCCATTTTTTTATAAGAAAGCTGAACTTTTCCCGGGCAGTGCTTTTGTGATTGGTGCGGACACAGCAGCGAGGCTGATTAATGTATGCTCCTTCAATGCATATAGTTAAAAGTTAGATGGAGCAGTTAGTTTTATAACATTCGTATCTTGATGGTGGATATGCATGCTGAAGTTACATGGGGAAGTTATCACTACTTTTGCGAGCTAATTTTCTTCCTTCACAGCCGAAGTACTATGACGGGGACTACAAGAAGATGCTGGAGATACTTCTTGGATGCAAGAAAACAGGGACCACTTTTCTTGTGGGTGGCCGTAATGTACATGGTGTTTTCAAGGTAAGCTTTGCGATCATTACTGACCATCCATCCATTTTACCGTTCTTTACGAAAGTTGTTTATTCGATCTGTTGTGTAATTACCTTGTCAGGTTCTTGAAGATTTTGATATTCCTGAGGAGTTAAGAGATATGTTCATCTCAATACCAGAAGATAAGTTCCGCGTGGATTTATCATCCACCGAAATTAGGAAACAGCTTGGAAAGTAAATATCTCGCTGGATAAAATGCGATCCCAAGAACTAGTGTATTCATATGTTTAAGAGAGGACATATCCAGTAAAAGTTGTACACGGTAAAAGTGACATTGTTTTAAACCTATTATGGTGGTGTCATATGTTTATACCTTTCAACATAGCGTCGTGTGATTAGTTAAGAACACCGTCATCATCTTGCGTGTAACTTGTTCTCGTGGTTTTAAGGCATCCGGTGAGTTTGATGGGTGTGGGTTTTAAGGCTGAATGTTGATATATGCTATGCTTTAGACATGTGACTGCTAACCAAACGCTAGCTCATGGCAACATGTCAGCCACTGGAATCAAAAAGATCAGATACGAGAACTACTTGCATTCGGAAAAAATATGTTCATTATCCAGTGATCATGATAATTACATCCCACATCTGTAAGGCTGTAATACAAAGGTAACCTTTATCTTCGAAATAAACAATTCAATCAAAAACACGTAATAAAAAGTGCAAATAAAATTTACAGGCTTTTTATCTAAAGTTGTTTATGAGATTGTTATAACTCTTCATTTTGGTATCTGCGATCTAAAATCGATAGAAGTGGTTCTTGAGATTGTTCAAGGTCTTTTGTGAGAAATCTTTGTTAAATTGAAGATAGTTTTGTCAAACCGACATTCCTATTGGACTGATGGTTTCTTCAATTTAACGGAGATTTTTCAAAGAATGACCAAAATGATGATGGACAATCTAAGAGTCCACTTCTATCGATTTTGAATCTCAAAGACCAAAATAAGAAGTTATAACAATCTCATTAACCATTTTGGCTAAAGAGCCAAAATTTACAGTTTCCTATTCCCCGGCCAATTTTGTTTGTTTCAAAGTTGTATTCTGCTGCTATCTCACCAGCCACAAGCGTGGTTCTTGGGAGCTGAGTTTCAGTCGCGCCGGGTGGCGGTTGCTGATCAAGCACCGCAGCCGGCTCCACAGCCTGCAGCGGCGCAAGTAGAACCGTAAGTACCGTGACCGTCGGTGGAGGCTTTGTCTTTGGGAACACCATCTGCACAGGAGAAGATGATGGCTGAGATAACAACAAAGGTGGCCAGCGCTGCCCACAACATCACGAAAACTGATGCGCTCCCGCCGCTTAAACCAGTCCCTCCACCTCCACCTCCGAGCTCTTTCCAGTCCCTCACCATTTGAACCGATAAACTGCAAGCTTCTACCTTCTCTCTTAGAAATGGCTGATAAGGCTTTCTGATAAGCTGACCAACATACTAGTAGTCTAATTTTATCCAAAGGACGTGTTTTATTTCTTTCCAGTTGCTCTCATATGTTGTGATTGGTGCCCCTTGGCCAATCACACTTCTCCGCGTTGGAGGGGTGTGCGTGTATATGTATACAGACACATATTTAAAATGGCTAAACTAAAAATATGGTCAGCCCAAAGTGTAAACGAATCATCTGAAGTTTACTGAAATTATGGACCGCGTAGTTTGAAAGAGAACGAATGCGGAGACATGGACACATTATTCTTGTCAACTGGTCTAACTCGGCGATGCCGGCTTTGTTTAAAAAAATGAGAATAAGTGATCTAGAAAGTGAAGATCTAGAGAAAGGAAGACTTGGGCGCAATCTCCTTTGTTTCATGTAAGATATATAGCAAGGATCCGTATTACGGCAAGGACTGTATCAGCATCATCAAGGTGTTGACATTGACAATGCCAGGTCTTCGATTCTGCGTCATTTCTACTTAGTCTTCTTATTCTCTCTTTTTATTTTATTTTATACAGTATAGATAATATTATAAATCCCCAAGGATAATGTGCCCATGTTCGATATTTTTATATGCCATTCCTTCTTATTTTTTGTTCGAGAAAATGAGGAATTTTGCACGTACTTATATGTAGTTGAGTTATTTTTCATATTGTCAATTAATTGTCTAATAAAACCTTAACGTTCTTACGGTATATTGTCTAGTTCTACAACTTCGATTTTTTCAACCAATTGGACGAGGTAGGATAAACTGAAACGCTGAACGAAAGCACAACGTGGAAAGTGTTACGGTGAGTTGGGGAGGAAAATGGGTTTTCTTGTTTGGGTCAGAAAAGAATTAATATAGGGCCGTCGAAGCCCAAAACGCAAAGAGACCCAAAAGAAGCAAAGAGAAGAAGAGACTATGACAAAGACAGAAGAAAAGAGCTGAGAAAGGAGGAGGAGGTGGTGCTCTCAATCTCATCCTCTCTCGGCCAAGTTGACACGGTGCAGCTGAATGTTGATCAAAATATCATTTATGGTACCAAGGCTTACATGATAAACAACTCAAAAATATTTCAGGACATGTATTGAACGGTTTATGACATGACGCTTGTCATGTTGAGGTCAACAACAATGTTTTGGTGTGCCACGAAGCACGGGTTAGTGTGTCATGCTATGCATTTCTCTAATACTTTGACACGCTAACACTCACATCGTGGCACACTAAAACATTGCTATTAGCGCCGACGCTAGCCTCGCTTCTAAATTATTTCGAAATATATAGTAGGTAAAGTGTTGGCAAAATGCATGTAAAAAAAAAAAATCTAAGAAAGAGTAGACCCCGGAGCCTTAAATTATTTTTTTGAAAAATTACTACAACATAGTAGGCAATTATATATGAAGAGCTCTTACCGATAAGAATACGTTTACTGATTGATCTAAAAATTTATAAAGGTCATTACCGGTAAGAACAATTATAAATTTTCAGCTATATTAATGAACGTGTTCTAAATTTTTAGCTATACTAATGAACGTATTCTTACTGGTAAAAACACGTTCATATATGACTCGCGTCTTGTTTTGTTCTAGTTTCTAAAAAAATGTAAGTTAGTGACAAAAATAGTTCCGTCCACACCTCCATGTTGTTAACCAAAATCAACTAATTGAATGCTGTGATTCCAAACTGCAAATTCCAAGCTTTTTATAAGAGAATGAGGTTCTGTTTGGTGTGCTAGTTGGATGGGATGTGATCAAGTAAATTATATTTGAGTACCAACCATTGTTTAATGCGCCTAAACAATATCACGGATGAGATAAATCTAGGATAAAGGGGGTTTGGGTTACAGGTCCAGAAGCAAATCGCGCTCGCGCCTCCGTTTTGATGCCTTCTCCTCACTTCCTCGACATGGATTGATGCTTGATTTTCGTTATGGGTAGCGATTGTTGCGAGTTGACGTTTGATCTTTGCTAGATCGCGATCGTTGTTGCAGTCTAGTTGCAGATGCTTGTTGGTAGAGGGATGGTTGCTAGAATTCATACAGTCGATGCCGCTTAATGACACATACTTTGTTGTTGCAGTTGAAAGATTTTCTTTAAAAATTTTTCATATTCCAACCTATCTAATTGACTTGTTTATACCAGACATTAACCTTCAAATTCTTTCGATAAAAAAAAAAGAAAAAAAACAAGAATCTCCTTCAAATTCTACTCTACGTACATGTAATCGGAATCAATTTACGGAATTGGATTCCGTTACGAGATACATCTTTGTTTACGTAATATTGGAGAATCAAAATAGATGTGGGGTCTACACGCATTAAGGAATTCAACTCCTAATTTTGGAGGAATTGGACTCCCTACATAACGGAGGTATTTCAATTCCTAGTGACTTGAGGAATCTGGAATGAATTTTATTTACCAATTATGCTCTCACTTGTTTCTAATTATCTCAACATTGCCCTTAATTTGACACTAATTATGCCATCTTTTAATAAATAATTTACTTATGTAAAGGCAATATAGTAATCAACCGAGTTTTCATTTCGATTGAAGTGAATTAGTAAACAACTTATATAGACTCAACATCATTTCAACTCCGATTCCAGACAGTTTTAGTAAACAACTTCACCATGAATCTGATTCTGATTCCACCTCATTTCAATTTCTCCTCAATCAAATTCGTCCTCAATTCAATTCCTCTTAATTTGATTACAGATAAGTAAACGCGCCGTAACAATTCAAAAACAATAACCTTCATGTCCTGTTCACTAAATGAGCCGGGAAGATCTTCCAGCATAGAAACAAACTTTGTCAGAACATTGGAACTAGGGTTATATTATTCATGTAGCGACTAACATATATTTTTCTTTTCCTGTCCTATTTCCTTTTATTTAACCAATAGATGAACGTGAAAAAACTCAAAACCCTAGCATGGATGGTATATAGCATAAATAGTTGTAATATATAAATCTATATTTTTTTTTGGAAACATATATAAATCTATATAAGATCGATATATATTTCTTGTTCACGACGTACATCTGTGCCGAATTCAATTAGAAACTCATCCTAGATGATTCAACACAAACTAAAATGAGTCATTCTACCCAAAATTAAGTCTCATAAATCTCGATGAACATACATGTATCTACAAATTCTATCTTGAGTAGCCTCTGAGAACGTAATTCACCCAACTGCATATTATTACAATTTTATTTATTACGTGATGAAGAGATAAACACGTCCAAAGTAGACAAACTCATAAGTGTATACAATTAAACTATCATTCAATAATCTCATAGGGTACAAGCAAACATGCATTAATTATCTTGACGACAAGAGATTTTTCAATATATATATTCTTATTTATGTAATAATATATAACGTAAATATTTTTATTTCGAGCATACTAAAAAAGCCGGTTTCGGTTGTTTCCTTGGGAATTGGATCCCCTCCTAAGCAAATGGTGGGGATCCTCATGACCCACTAACATGAGCCATTGAATTTCGATCCAACGGCTACAATTATTATAACCTTTAGAGGGACTCTCCTGTTTGTAGCCGTTGGATCGAAATCTAACAGCCTATGTTAGTGGGTTATGAGGATCCCCACCATTTGTTTAGGAGGGGATCCAATTTCGTTCCCTTGTAAGATGAGCAAGTTGATGGGGATGCAGCTCCCCGAGTTGACACGAGTCACTTTGTGTAGACGTGTGCCATCCCCCGTCCGACATGTCGCCCACACTACAGAACAGCAGTGCTGATCAAGGAGTCAGGAGATACGCTGAAGACTATGGGATAAGCTGCTATGGATTTATACGGGCAAACAGACAAACTCATCATGTTACTGATTACCCGAAAATCAACAACTGATATTACGCATGTACAACCACAACGCGCCAAAATTTCGCGCATGCGCATGTAACGCAATCATGCAGTATTATTGATTCGCTATCTTCGTGCGTAAGATAATTTTAAAGGTTCTATAGATATAGACTTTTGTAATTTTTATTTTCTAGATAAAAATCTATCTAGTTATAAATTTCTAAATAAAACTCAAATTTGAAAATGACTGCCAAGTAAAAAAATAATTGACCTATTATTACAAGATATTTATAATTTGTACCATAATATTCAAAATAACTCAATAAATGTAATTACTCACCTTAATTACAATGAACAAATAGTTAATACACATATTATTACCCCTAATATATATATATATATATACACACACACACACACATATACACGTTCAAATGTATATAGTACTACCATAAGCACAATATATATATATATATATATATATATATATATATATATATATATATATAAATTTATGATGAGCAACTAACATATATTTTGTATGTAAATTAATGTTGAATCAAATAACATTCTTTTATTTAGTAGGTAATATATTTTCCATGTATTATTACATATATTTGGCACATTTTATTACTATAAGATATATGTACAAATAATAGGTAAATTAATTGTGAATCAAATAAAATTGCTTTATTTGTAAGTAAATTAATTTTGAATCAAATAACATTCTTCATTATGTAGGTATTTTATTTTGTATGTATCATATATTGGGCACATTCTATTATTATATGTACAAATAATAGGTAAACTAGTATTGAATAAAAAAATATTAATTTTTATGTAGGTACATTATTTTGCATCTATTGGGTTTGCTTTATTATGTAGGTAAATTATTTTCCATGTACTTTACATTTATTGGGTAAATTATTTTGCTTTTTTTAAGCATCTGACATTTTAAAATTTGAATATTAGGAGCACTGAATCAAATAATATTTTTTGTAGGTAAATTATTTCGCATGAATTTTTACGATATCATGCATGTTTTTTTTTGTTATATATATGTGTGTATGTGAAATAATTTACCTACATTTATTTGTGAAATATAATTTGATTGACTAAACTAAGCATGTATTATTACATATATTAGGCATGTTTTATTGTTATTATATATTAGGCAACAAATTTATTATTTTTTTATTTTTTTAAATCATTAAATCTTCCTTAGAATCTGTATAGAATTAATTGTGTACATCAAACATTCAAATAGGGGTATTTTAGGCATCAAATTTTTTTAAATGTGTAAAGTCTAATATAATTAATGAATTTGCTGATATGGAATCTAGTCAATGGGTTTTATTAGAGTAAAAAACTTATGTCGGGTTTTATGTGGAGAAAATTAAATTTTAGGGACTAAAGTCATATTTTCAGTAATTTTAATAATATATTTATACATTTACGTACATGAATAACGCAGTAACACATCTTCTCAAAATAATATTTCCTTATAAATCTACCTCTTGTTCCTACGTTGTCTAGTTGGTTTTTTGTTGGTTCATTTCCCGCTATCTCTAGCTCGTGCATGATTCATGTAAAGATGAAGATGCCACATCATGATTAGGGTTGGTTATTAGTTGTTATAAGTTTGTTGCAAATGTAATTAATTTGTTACACAATGTAATTAGTCTTAGATAGTTAACTGTCAATAGCCAAAAGGCTATATATATGTGATTGTATTATTCATTTATTTTTTAATGAGAAAATACATCTTTCTTCTTCTCTAAGAAAACTCTCTCAAGAACTCTGAGTTTCTGTATGCTATCAGAGCTCAAAGATTATGGTTTCCCTCTATCTCACAAACCTACTCTTTGATGTGATAATATTTCGGCTGTCTCACTTGCATCCAATCCTATATTTCATGCTCGAACTAAGCATGTAGAAATTGATTATCATTATATCCGTGAGTTAGTGCTTGCAAACTTGGTTGCAGTTCAGTATGTTTGTAGCCAGGGTCAAATTGCAGATATTCATACCAAAGCCTTGTCTAAAAGCAGGTTTATGTTTCTGCAGTCCAAGCTTTCTCTTGGAGCCTTTGATTCTTCCAAGTTTAGCTTGAGGGGGTGTAAAGATGAAGATTGTTACATCCCGACCCGACTCCACTCCGCCTAGCACGATATTGTCCGCTTTGGGCTCCGACCACGCCCTCACGGTTTTGTTTCTGGGAACAAATGCGAGCAGAACTTCCTAGTGGGTCACCCATCCTGGGAATGCTTTGGCCCATTCTCACTTAACTTCGGAGTTCCTATGGAACCCGAAGCCAATGAGCTCCTAAAAGCCCTAGTGCTATTTGGAGGTGGGCATGTACATATAAGGCATAGAGGATCCACTCCCTTGAGCGATGTGGGATCTAACAAGGATGCCACATCATAACTAGAGTCGGTTATTAGTTGTTATAAGTTTGTTACAAATGTAATTAGTTTGTTACATAATGTAATTAGTCTTAGATAGTTAACTGTCAATAGCTAAAAGGCTATATATAAGGCTATATATATGCGATTGTATTATTCATTTATTTTTTAATGAGAAAATACATCTTTCTTCTTCTCTAATAAAACCTCTCTCAAGAACTCTGAGTTTCTATATCATGGATTTTGAAAACTAAAACTTACAGCACCACACATGATCACTAGCTCCAACTCTTCATAGCTACGAATATATCCCAAATAGTGCTGCTTTTTCCACTCTCTCTCTCAGAGGGGAAGATGGATAATCAAAGCGTTTAGAAAATTATAACTCTCAGTTTGAGACTGCGATGAAGAGGCTAGTTGAGTGCTGGTGGAAGAAAAAGAGCTTTGAAAATTCTCTATCAGTTTCTCTGCCAAACCCCTTTGGACTCATCTCTCTCATATCTCTCTCTCTCTCTCTCTCTCTCTCTCTCTCTCTCTCTACCTCCCTCCCTCCCTCTCTCTATTTGTAGATAATATATCCACACATAGCGGTGCACCTCTTTGAGTTGCTTTTATTTGTTTGTTTGTGGCCTGAGCTGCTAAAGTCAATTGGCGTTTACACATTATAGTTAACATGCGCAACCAATTGCCCGACTGGAAAACTACCATCGCCAAGTCGTCCACCACCATCACCACATATGAGGGTGAATACTCTCAAGGTTTTCCGTATGAAAATTTCGGTGTGCTTCCTATTGATTCGGTTGTCCTTAACCCTCCAACCGATAATTCTCATTGGAACAATACTAGTAGCAGCATTAGTGCAACTGCGGCAGCTGGAGGAGGAGATGACCATAAACATTTTCAAGAAATATTTCAGAATTTGTCGAATATTCAGCTTGATCCATTGTTACAAATGCAGCAGCCCACACCCAATATTTTCTCTCACGACAAAGATGTTATGTTGTGTGGGTTAAGCTTGGAAAAAGGAGAATTCAGTGGAAAGACGACGACGTCCCATGAGATGGTCCGTACATATTTAACTTAACTAGCTAGTTATAACTAATGTGTGGAGTTCTTGTATTTCTTGTTAATTTGCTTAATTAATTATTTTTGTTTAATTAGGAGACTAAACCTGTAATGCTTTCTGGCGAATTTAAGCAAAGCAAAGACGAACGGCCCAAAAGAAGCCGTGCTACTGAACTGCATAATATGTCTGAGAAGGTGAGCCAACCACCCGCCCAGCTTATCGTATTTCCTTGCCAACTTATGTACTTTATTTTACTAATCAAACTAACTTAATTAATTACACTTGCTTGTTTTCATGAGTAGATGCGTAGGAACAAAATCCGGGGGAAGCTGAAGGTGTTAAAGGAGCTTATACCCAACTGTAACAAGGTGTATATATATGTATATATAATGGCTTCTTTCTTCCCCTTGCCGCTTAATTTATATTGATGTTAAATTAGCTTCGATCGATATAGAGATGGTACCCACAAAACTATTTGTTTGTATATATAACCTTACTTATCCGACTTCTGACATAGGTGCCACCCCACTGTAATTTGTTGTGGTGGTTGTTGTTGAGAATGAGTCCCACATTAATGAGAGGAGGGATCTTGCTAGATTTATAAGAGGTTGGGCTACTTCCCATATTGCCAATTGGTTTTATGATGGAACCCCAATTTTTTTCATGGTATCAAAGCAGGTTGTCCTACGTGTGAAACTAAACGGCCACATGTGCTCCACGTCAATGAGTCCCACATTGATGGAAGGAGGGACCTTGCATGGATTTATAAGAGGTTTGGCTACTTCTCATATTGCCAAACTTTCTTCAGCTGTTAGTACTACGATTTAGTTTTTTTCTTTGGTAACAACTATTTAGTAGTATTTTTGTTTATTCATCAATTAAATTAATTTAGTTAAGAATAATGTTAGATAGACTAAATTTCTAAATCAAGTTTGCAAATCTGTTATTAGTAGAAAATAAACATTTTATTCAACAGTAATTAAGTAATAATTCAATCATCAACAAACACATCATTTGGTTTAACAATCTAGATTGTTTATATATTACATATATATATATATGTATTTAATAATCCAAAAATATTAAAAAATTTGAAACAAAAAAGGTTAATTATATCAAATTTCGTGGAAGGTCTCAGATTCGCTTTCCATTAATCATAAGTTCAATAGGTATCAATTACGGTAAGTAGTGAGACTAAATTTTTAAACCAAATTTTGTATGGCCAAAGAGAACCAATGCTTAAGCTAGCAAAGTATTTTTAGTATGCCATGTGGACAGTGTTAGTAGTAATTAATACGATGAGTGATTTGTAATTAGCAATCACTTGTAAAAAAAGAGTTTATAGTTTCGTGGAAGGTAATTTTCCATAAATTAAGATGATCTTCAAGAATCCGGTCTAAATGGTTAACTAAACATAATTAAACAACTAATTAATGACACCTAATTAAGCTAATCTAAATAGACCTAGCAGATTGCTGACTCGTGTATCATCTCTAACATTAAGCTGTTGAATCTGTTGACTATATAGGGTGCTGATTAAGATGAACAAGCTAGCTGAGACTGACTGATGATCTTCTTGTATATTATTTTCCTTTGTTCATCTGTGCCTTGAATTATTTATTTAAAACTTTTAAAACTACTGAATCAACGATACTGCTTTTCCAATTTTAGACAGACCGAGCTTCAATGCTGGACGATGCGGTTAAATATATCAAATCCTTGCAGCTTCAAGTACAAGTATGTCCTGACATCTCCCTGCCTCTTTCTTTTCAATTAAACTTTTAATTGCCTTAATAAAAATGTTGTTATAAACATCAGATGATGTCCATGGGTGGAGGAGCTGTGTACCAGATTCCAAATTCATCATTAGCCGGGATTCAAGGCACGCAAATGTCCCAATTTAAGCCGTATTTGCCCATGGGACCGGGACTGGGAACGAGCAATGCGTATGAAATTGGGATGGGATTGGGAATGATTAATATGTGTTATACAACAGGCCTTCCAACCATGTCAGTTCACTCAGCAACTGCAGGGTTGCCACTGATGTCTGGACCGGGAGCTCTACCCGTTATTCCTCAAGTGCAAATGCAAATTCCATTCCTTGCTTCGCAAGTAATGCCTAGCACAACCGCGGCTACATCAAATATGGTTCAGCCACGATTTGCTACAAATTTCTCCCGCATATTCAACCATGCTAACCAAGCTGGAGAGTCTAGTTCACCAAACACAGCTAGTGACAACGAGAAAGTGCCATTTATAAACCAGGTGCATTTTCTGTCCCTTTATTCTCCGTTTCATTATGTTGAAAGTTGTTTGCACATTGTCTTGATCCATCGTTAATTTCGCTTTTGATTACGAGAGAGTACTTTCAATCTTTGTAGAAATCTAAGGTGATGGCTAGTCATGTGGTGACACCCACATCAAATTAGTGACAACAAAGTAGCAGACAGTCACTAAAATGAAGCAGCTTACCAAGTTTTTTTTTCCCCGTAAGTTTTAATCTCTTATTTCCATACTAATTTCCTTCCTGTTTAAGCACCTTGATCCGCGTGTATCAGTCTTTGGTTCTTTAGTTTTAACAGCTCTTGGGCATTTATCCTTCCTCTAGAATATACGGTACTAAAATATATATACATATATAGTTGCTAGAGTACTGATGATGTTCTATGCCAAAGTACCATAAAAATTTGTTCGAGATTATCGACTCTGAATCAAATTTAATCAGGTACTAATGATTTATGATTTGACGAACTACTATATCTAACTTATTCTTCTCTCGCTTCTCGCCTCGGAATCTTGTTAAGAAACAATTGGTACAGGTCCTTCACATCTTGGATGCGTTTGGCAGCAAATGTATCCAGATGAGCACCATATCGCTCATACAAAGCTGGCACTGTTCCTACAAACACAATGACTTCATACCGATAACACAGAAAACGATCAATTAGTCTCAAACAAGATTATATATTAATCAAACTTTAAAACTATCGATCTGCAATAATGTATTGTGTGTGTATTGTATGTGCGTTGGTCTGGTCGGAGATCTCACTCGTATATAAAAGGTTCAGAAGGCTGATATGATATCCGATAACCGACAATATCCATAGACAAGCCATTGCCTGCATGTATATTGAACACTTAACAATGTCAAAATCCTTAGGGAAAGGTCACTGGTCAGGGTATGTAAAATGTCGAAATTAAGAGTAAGATTATATACCAAACATAGCAGTTTCAAGTCTTTCCCGGATGAAATTTCCAAGAAGTTGAGCAAGAACAGGTTAAATGTTTCGAACAAGCATCTACAAGTTGATCCTGATGCGAGTTTGATGTCATCCAAATCAGGTGGAACAAAACCAAACCTAACAAGGAATTACGATGAATAATGTTATACAAACAGAAATGAAGAACCTGAAAACAGAATAGATACTGGTGTTAATTAAGTGGACAGATTATGTTATTAAAACAGATTACCGAGCGATTAGTCCTGCTCCTCCTTGCTGCAAGAAGAAAATACCAAGCATGGTGATCGTGAGGGTGTTACAAAGAATAGTAAGAAACTGGTAGTCTAGTACTTCTAAAAAAATCCATATGCCTGTGAGCGCGCTTAAGATTAAAGCAGATATTATCTTGTTCTTCCATAATAATATGTTAGCCACTGCAAAAATCGAATTCAAGTAACGAAATAGTTGTCAAACAGGTCCTATATTGTTACGTTGCAAATGAAATTAGAGAAGTCTACCTTTTCCTCCTCCAAGAATGGCACGAATATGAGACATGGTTGTGTTCAATGTGACAATGTTAATTACTACTAATTTTCTGCTAGGCCTACATCTATAAGCTTACTTATAAAAAGGAAGAAATTATGGGCAATTGGCATGGCTCAGAAGATTGGTTCTTCCTCGCATGCCTATTTCAAATTAATGCTTACATGTATTAATAAAAATCTTCATGCAGGCACTAAATCTTACATTTATGTGCAAGGAATGTTAGATGTCGATTAATGATTTTGTATGTCACAGTTTTTTGAATTAAAAAGTTGAATATTAATATGGAGCAGGGCATTCCTACCGTGGTTTATTTGCAATAATTCAATTTATCAGCATTTTAAAATAGTCATCTTGCATTTACCGGTTACGAGAAAAAAAGTTAAAAACAGGGAAGCGAGGAATGAGATGACTGGTTTTTAGGGTTAAATTCTAATAGCATTTCATTTTCCTAAGAAGAAAAACTATGAAACTCTTGTTTGGTCACAGAGACAAGGAAAAAAAACATCATATTTCTAGCAGTTTAACTTTAAAGATGTCATGTCACCCTGCAATTTTTTTTGTATAAAATTAAATTAAAGTGCGTGATGATCTTTTAATAATACCAATTTATTTTATAAAAGTGAAAACAGATAAGAAAGTTAATCGTAATTTACTCGTGGGTTATGTGATTGGACCACATTGGTTATAATTATAAAGGGTGCGGAGGATATGAACACGTTGATCACCAATAAGCATGCTCCAACTATAATCATTAATGCTCATACGGAGAGATTTTCAATATTTTTAGAACACAGAATGGTACGACATATGTTATCAATAAGTAATGAGAATATTTTTTTTCATAAGTCTCTTCTTTTATATAATAATACATAACGTATTTATCAATATTTTGAGTACACTGAAAAACCTATTGTGCATAAGGCATGCATAAACTCCATATGAATCTTGAAATCATTTTGGATCCAAAAATCCTTTGACTATTGACCAAATGAAATTAGCACCTCTGTTTAACAGATTTCACATGTACGATTTTTCGGTGTTGGGCTAATCATCGTTACAACACGAGCGTAAAAGTAAAAGTAGGGAATTTCGCTTTTAAAAAAAAATTAGGGGAGATCAATAGTGATCGAAGTAAAATGCAGTATAACTTTATATTGACATATAAAACTAAAATATATGTTGACACATTTTGTTTGTGGATTTGATCTGTAATATAAAGTGTTAGTTTTATGTGCATAAATAACATAATCTTGTAAATGTAAGTTATATAGATAAGTCGCAAGTCGTTATGCATTTTTTTGCGTATAAAATTATAAGGAGAATAATAGTGTACTACTACTAGTGTATGATAACGTTTTTGAAGATCTCCAACTAATTGAAAAGGGATCCTATCCGCATCCTTTCTTCCTAATCCATCAAGTTCGGAGATCCGGGCTGTTGAAATTTGATCCAACAGCTAAAATTATTATAACTTTTAAAGTAAACCCCTATTTGTAGCCATTGAATCAAATTTCAATGGTCTGGATCCTCGGATTTAGTGGATTAGGAGGAAGGGATCCGACCGGATCCCTTTCCAACTAATTGTACTAATCACTATCCCTGGCCACTCTTCTATAAATTGGCAAGAGATCGAACTAGAGCTGCACCTGCACTGCACCAACGTTTATACAGTAGGCAACATACATTGCTTCAACTTAAGCTTGAAGATGATGAGATCAATGTCTTACTATAACGTTGGAATATTGTGTCTTGTAGTTTTTCTTCTTGTGGTCAGGGAAACCCAGGTGGGTGAGGCAGCAGTGACTTGTAACCCAATGGAGCTAGCCCCGTGCGCCGCCGCAATCATGTCTTCGAACTCTCCCACCGCCGTGTGTTGCGGAAAACTCAAGGAGCAGAGCCCTTGCCTCTGCCAGTATGTGAAGAACCCCAACCTCCAGAGGCTTGTCAACTCCCCAAACGCCAAGAAGGTCGCCGACACTTGTGGTTCCCCATTCCCCACATGCTAAGCTTGATTAACCTTTAATCTCAGCTACCACTTTCTTATTTATTGTCTTAATTATCAGCCGCTAAGAACTAATAGAAGTGGCGTTTTTTGTGCTTGTGGGAGATGGATTTATCATGAATTTCAAAGTTGTTTGTGAGGAAACCTTGATCTTGAAGGTATATTAATGAAGCTTTGTACTAAGTTTTAATACATAGTCTTACAGTTCAATCCATCTTTACATTTCACTCCAGCATAAATGTCCAGCAAACTGAGCTCAAGAAACTTGATATAATTTTCTTAAAAAAGAAACTTAATGGATCCGTTAATTAAAAAAAAACATTCGGATTGTTCGCCGATCTGTTGATAAAAAGTAAAAAATTCAATTCATTTAAATATGTCTGCAATAAGGCTAGCATTGCATTATGGCGACTGTTGTATGCCACTAAAGCTAAAGGAAATTTTTTATAAGATGACAATAAAGCCAGCAATGCTTTATGACACTAAATGTTGGGTGTTCAAGCATCAACAGTGCAAAAAAATGGGTATAACGGAAATGAGAATGCCTTGTTAGATTTGTGGGCACACGAGTAAAGACAAGATTAAAAATGAGAATATCTAGGGTAAAGTGGGAGTGGCTGCAATTAAAGATAAGATGAGAGAAAATCAGTTAAGATGGTTTGGACAAGTGAAACGAAGACCTAAAATGCTCTAGTTAAAAAATGTGATTACAAGACAAAGACTCTAGACAAAAAAGGTTTAGAGCAAAAAAGGTAGAGGAAACCTACGAAGACTTGGAAATAGACTTTAAGAAAAGATAGAGTACTTGGAGCTAACAGAATATTGACGCAAAATCGAGCGCGATAGCGTTCTAGGATTCATCGCCAACCCCACTTAATCGGATAAGATTTTTTTTTTTGTTGTTGTTGTTTTTAAATAGCACCATTGATGTCAATTAGTACTGCTATCTAGTAATATTTCTCTTCATTTATAAATGAGAGGTTATGTTTGATTTTCGCCAAAAGCAAATTCGAACCAAGGGCGAATTCGATCCAAATTATTATTGGTAGCCTACCCATCCTCTTGTGCTCAAGTTTGAAACTTTCAATTTTCTTTTTGCAACACATCACAATAGGGAGATGATAAATTTTTAAGTATCTAATCGATATCTGATAATTATGTCGTTCACTTTTTATCGATATGTTGTTAGATATTTGTTATTGATTAGTTTAACCATTGAAATTTGGTTTATCATCATTTTGGACAATTACTTGACAAAACAACGAGTCCCCTAGAGTTAGTTCCCTTCCGACTAATTTTTTTTTTTTTTGGGTGCTGTTGCCCGATCCAGAGAACCAATGTCAAACATAGATATGTATAATACCAAAAGACAACATACATAAGTCAAGAAATAAGGAAAATCAAGCAACCAGCAAAAGTTGGGGAATATATATGACTGGGGAATTACTTCCACTTCTAACATATATATGATGACATAGCATATACAAGTGTTTAGCTCATTTCCCTCGATCGACAAAAGCCACCAAAACTGCAGAACTAATAGCGGAATTATACCTTCTGAAATCCACTGGCTTGTTGCTGCTGCTGCTGCTGCTCATGCTGCCCGTAGTTAGAACTGCTCATGTCCAGGCCTTCATTTCGGTGCTTCTCCCATCCCCCAGTATCAGCTTTGGAATGTGCCCAGTAGTAAAGACTTGACCCTGCCAGTGACAACAGCGTAAGAGCAGCGCCGGCGGCAAACACCCCTTTGCGCAGAGTAGCACAGGACAAGTCATCTGCATTAAAGATTCCCCGGTACTTGGTGTGGTAAGCATTCTTTGCCGACCCGGCCAACAAGCACGCCTCCGCTCCCAAAAAGGTTGTCCTGAGTCATTCACAGTTCAGAAGCTTCAGATTTTGGTTTAGCAAAATGAAGCAAATGGGATTTGCCATTTACACAAACACAATACTAGAGTAGAGAACAACATTCACTCATGGATCAAACACAGTACACTAACAATGCAACAACAAAGCCTTATCTCAGTAAATGAAGCCGCCTGTATGAATCTTAGAACGTCATTCTACTCAGTTTTGCGGCAAGTCTTTAGTTAGCTCCAAATCAGATTCCAGAAAAATACAAACAATTAAAAGTAAATGTCAATGTGTAACAACTCAAGAAGCCAGCAATTAGATCACCCAAAGGAACACCATACTAACCAAGTGACCAAGTCAATTAGTTACTATTTCTAAGATATGGAACGACTAAGACCGTTGATCAAATAATTAAACCAAGATTAAGACCCAATTAAAAATGGTTAAGCAGAGGGGGATAAAATGGGTAAAATTACCAGGAGAAGACAAAGAAGAAGACCGTCCAAGTGGTGGAGGAGCCAATGACTAGACCTTTGCCGCAGCAGAGACACCTGGTGACGCCATTAATCACCGCCTGGCTGACCAGAAGCAGCCCACACGCCGCTAATCCGTACACCGTGGAGGCGTCGGTGCCGTACACGCAGTAGGTACGCTCGTCGTACTCATCGGGCACTATCTTCGCCTAATTCAGACACAAACACAAACAGTAACAGTTAGGGCTTCAAGTAGTTAAATATAAAAATTAAAAATTAAGAAATAAAACTTAAAACGGACAGACAGAGGGAGAAGGGGGTGGGTACCGTGCTACGGCGTCGTTCAGCGCCGACGGCGAAGATGAAGGCGATGAGGTGGAGGGAGGTGACGATGGCGACTATGGGTATTGAGACTGCCATTGTTGTCTCTCCCAGGGAGCGTGTGGCGTTGGTAAACTGAAATATCTCTGTCTGCTTTTGAAGAAAAAGAACAGAAATTTGGGCAACTTTCTTTTCCTTTTGTTTATTTCTTGGTTTTGGCGAAGAAAAATGGGGAATTTGTCGCTGCTTTTTAGATGAGGTTGGATTTGAATTTCCTACATTTCGAGTTTCAAGCTTCAAACTTTTTACAAGGATCAAGGAGTGAGTGAGCTCTGCTTGTCTAACAACAAATAAAATTGATTAATTTTTCAAGTATATGGCAATTGTTAAATAATTCCCTATAATTTGGAGGTTAAAATGTTTTTCTTTAAAAGATGATTAGTCTCTTGCCACACGTATATGCCTGTGACAATTAATCTTCACATTATTGAATAAATTTTTCAATTTATCGAGAATACACTTTTGTACATCAAGCGTGTGAATATAATTGATTATAAACTTAAACAAAAAAATTTCAAATAATTATATCATTATACTTGTTATACCGGATCATACTTTTATCCCATTAAATTTTTTTTCCATTATCTGAGAATGAAATTAAGTTATTCATCTCTTTGTATTTAAAAGAGGAAAAAAAAAATTAGAAAGGTATGAAGAGCCAGCTAAAGTCGCCAAGTGTGGTGGTGGATGTCGGAATATGATCCTCTCCGAATTCTCTTTGTAAAATTCGAATGATCAATCAATCGATTTCATTGATTGTACATCGTGCGATTGTATACGATAAACAAACACAATTAATTAATTCCTGATTTCTTACAAAGAGGATACTAGGTTTTGGACAGGTTGCAAGATCGCGGGTTGGATTGTCGGATTGCCAGCTTCCCCGGTTGTCATACCGGAAATAGCAGGTCACCCTTTTAAATCTTGGATGTTGATTGGTCCCCGTGCCACTGTCCACATCACTAAAACAGCAACAACTATTTAATCTCAAGACTACCCCTTCCATATTGGGCCAACACTAAAAAACAGCGGCCCATCCAATCATGGGCCTCTACTGTATGTTAGATATGGTCCAACATATGGTATGGGCCAGCATTGTGTACATTTTTCAAGAAACCCACCACTAGTGAAAGTGAAACCCCGCAAATAAGATAGAAGCTTATATCGAAGATGTTACTGTAGCAGTGCATGCTGGACTACATGGATTATTTCTACGTGATAGTACATAACATGTCATTGCATTGTTACTCTCCTTTCACGGAAATCTTATTTTCTATGAGCCTTTCCATACTTCAATTTTAACTATAAATCATTGTTGAACAGATGCTCAATCCGCATAAACGATTAGACTAGAATTCACCTATTGGTACTCGTGTTATTTTTTTTATCTCACTTATGCTCAATTTACATAAACGATCGTACCAGTGTTCACCTATTGAAACTCGTGTTCATGAAAACACGATTTAGTGATTCTCAGTTTGACTTATGGATGTAAGGCATCATCCAAAATCCTAATAATTAGTAATTATCCAAATTCCCTAAGACAACGCTAAGCTAAACAAGATGGCACGAAAATAAAGGGCAATTGGCCAATTCCTTTGGCAAACATATGTTAGATACGCGGCGCCTAGACGAATACAACGCAACACGCTCACCAAACCAAAGAAAGTAAGAAAATCCGAGCCATCAAACAAGGAAACAAAACGATATGGACAAATCAATCTTCCCCAGATTTTCGTCTCCATTCACACTAACACATATATAATCAGCAATTAATCAGCATTACACCTCAGTCTTAAGACTTGAGTCTGAAAATCCCGATCAATTAATTACTAAGCACTCTCTCTCTATATATATACACACACACACACACTCTCTCTCTCTCTCTGTGCAATTGGTCACTGTGTATCCATAATCCATGGCTAATTCAGATTTGTCCACGGTTTTGCCTCGGGTTCTTATCGTCTCCCGACGAACCGTCCGCAAGAACAAGTTTGTAGATTTTGTGGGTTAGTTTCCATCTGTCTCCATATATCTTGCTCAAACTATTGATTCCGTCACGTATTTTTCACACATCTTTTGTTGTTAGGTAGTTTTTCTTTTTTTGGTTGTTACATTGCTCAGATTTTCAGATGTTGATTTTCCTTGTTCAACAATAAAACTATATGTTCTTTCTCGATTCTGAGCGATATTCTTATTTAATCTAAATGGAGAATTCGTACTATAGTGCAAAGGGAGTATTCTACTTTAGCTAACTTGGCTAAATGCAGATATGTTACATAGATAATCGTTTTCTTAAACCAAACTTTGATGCAAATGGAGAGAATATTGCTGTTGCCAACTCGGCTAAATGCAGACGTGCAAAAATTATCATTTGTTAAACCAACCATGTGTGTTAATTAAAAACGTGTTTTTCAACATATGGGACAGGAGAATATCATCTAGACCTAATAGTAAGCTATGGAGCAGTACCTGTCATCGTCCCAAGAGTCAGCGGAGTCCACATGCTGCTCCAAAGCTTCGAGCCAATCCACGGAGTCCTTCTCTGCGAAGGCGAAGACATCGATCCGTCCCATTATGATGCGCAGCTCTCCGGTTTCTCTCCCGGAGAGTTAGAAGAGATCGGAAAGCTCCATGCAAGCGACACTGCCATCGACAAAGAGAAAGATTCAATAGAACTAGGGCTTGCAAAGCTATGCCTAGAAAGAAACATCCCGTACTTGGGAATATGCAGAGGCTCCCAAGTCCTTAACGTCGCTTGCGGCGGCACGCTCTATCAAAACGTTGAGAGCGAGCTCTCGAAAGAGTGCCCGGAAAATAGTCAAAGAGTCGCTCACATAAACTATGAGAATTACGACGGGCATAGGCATGTGGTGAAGGTGGTGGAAAATACCCCTTTGCATGGATGGTTTAAAGACTCTTTGGATGGTGAGAGAATGGAGATATCTGTGAATAGTTATCACCATCAGGGGGTGAAGAGATTGGCGCCGCGGTTCGTGCCGATGGCTCTCTCTCCGGATGGTTTGGTTGAAGGATTTTATGATCCGGATGCTTATAATCCCGACGAGGGTAAGTTTATCATGGGGCTTCAGTTTCATCCGGAGAGAATGCGAAAACTTGATTCGGATGATTTTGAGTATCCAGGATGCCCGTCTGCATATCAGGCACGAACTGAATTTCTTCTAGTTCGTCAAGTTTTTGGTTTTTTGGTTTTTTTTTGGCCAATTTTATGGTCAAAATTAATTGTATATGCAGGAATTTGTTAAAGCAGTGAGAGCTTACGAAAAGAAGCTCAATGGAACCGCAGCATGTGTGCCAAAATCTCCAAAGCTTAACTATGATCAAGAGATGAAGAGGAGGAACATCGTAACGAGCCTCTCAGTAGCAAGAAACATGTACTCGAAGCGTGGAATTGTTTCCGGCAGAGAGTCTGATCAACTCGACGTCGGAGCTGAGTTTCTGGAGGTCAGTATTAAAACATCTCCACACGGTATAACCAACCCGCAACATAGTTTCTAGTTCTTGTAGGTTGGCATGACAGTTCAATTTTAATGGTGTGTTGTTCCGAATGGTGTGATATCAGGCGAATACGGCATTGAGCTTGCAGCAAGAGAGAAGGCTGAAGCAGATGGGGGCAACAGTAAGAAACGCTTCTGCATACATGAAACAACAGAAGATGTGCGAGAGGGAGAAAGTTGCGAAGGTCTTCATCGGGAAGATGTCGATAGAGCAGATATCTGACCTGACGTCGTTTTATCGGATGATGAGTCGGATATGTTCCGAGGCTTTGGAGACAAAGTTTCATGACTTGCTGCTTGAAAACGATGCTGATTAATTTCTCCTCACTTCCAATTCGTTATGAAAGAAATGCTTCCCTTACAAATCTGAGCTTAAAACACGAGATTAATATGAAAACTCGTCTTCCAGCTGCAATCAGGGGCGGATGCATTAAGGGGCCGCCGAGGGGGAGGGGGGTTAACTAATTCCCTTTATATCCACGGATAACTTAAGTGTTGATCCTCCGAACTTCGATGAATGTCCAAGGTTGGAGTTGCCCTTCATATATGTCCTTCAACTGCTTGATAAAATGCATTAGAGAGATGTTGCCCCTTTACGGTCTAGTCCTAATATTATTTACCTCTGGCTTGTTTGTTGGTTGTAAGTTGTGATTACGATGGTAGGCAGAAAAAAAAGAACCAAGTAAAAAACTATCCAAAAATGCAAAGTAAATGAAATGATAATCTCAGAGAATAACAAAGCACCATTATTCTTGGACAAACATATTAATAAGATGCAATGATATCAAACATTGTTAGTGTGTTAAAGATAAGTGTGATTCTTTGTTAAGCATTCACATGGGAGCAGTCTTGGAACATGTTAGTTACCCACACAAATAAGGCATTAACAGGTGTGCAGTATGCCTTTTCCAAATAACTTCAGGCCTACCAAGATTCAATGAAATGACGATATGCATGCTATTTCTGTTAAAAAAAATTACACGCTGCACACGCTATTCTTACTGACCCCCTAATATTATTTCCTAGATCAGCCATTGGCTGCAATGACAAAAGAATTGACTACTGACTCCCTGAACTCGATTTCATTTAGCAAGAGAAACATAGATCACAAACCAGACAGATAAGCAGCAACAACACGCTTAAAGCGTTACAACAAAGCCTTATCCCACTAAGTGATGTCAGATGTAAAACAACTCGTTTAATCATTAGGCAACAGCTAACAAAACTCTTAAAAACACATTTCGATCATCTGATGCAGTTATAGAACGATGTAACGGATGCGATTCAGATACACATTTGGGGAAGAAAAAACTAACACCTTACAGTTATCTCTAAATCAAAACCCCCTTTAGACAGGATTACATACTAATAATTATCATCATATCAAGGCATAAAAAAGAGCCCGGTTTTTCTTTTTTATAGTTAATGTACTCTTCTTACTACCAACAAAATACAACGGAAACAAGCAAGATAAAAACTTGCTCACATCAAATGCAGTAACTTCCATTTAGAGCTAGACCTTCTATAGATTATCTAACTATATTTTCCTTCTATTCACTTTTTACTGAGCCTCTTTCATCTCATGCCAAAAGCTTCAGTTTTCTTCTGTGGGTTACCCTTCATCCTCTTCTTTTTTCGTTTTCTTTTCTTTTCTTTCTCCTGTAGTAAATAACGGAAAACCAAACGACAGAATCACCGCAAACCAACTTGCCACCATGAGTTTAACAAAATAAAGAGACTTTTCACAAGTAACCCGTGCAAAAGGCTGACACTTCTAGAACCGTGGTAGTAGCATCACAGTTAGCATCATCTTGATATCATCTACGGTTAAAAAACAGAAAATCTGGGTGATTGACCTGATGCTTTCTTAGAAAGTTGTCAGCAGCCTGCAAAAGAGAGCTGGCTAACTGGCGTTCAAATCCACCACTCGGCGTCCACAATGAACCTCTGAATTTGTATGAAGCAAGGCCAAAAGCAGGTAACGACATCTTAGGGACACCATCCATGTCACTTGGATATGTCAATACAGGAGCACGGTCATCTTGTACACCTGAAACATAATCAAAGAAGAGACAAGTTTCACATTAAAATCTAGTTATACTTCACACGTAATGAAATCATCCTCGATATCTGTCTACCATATTGTACGTCCATTTTGACATGAAAGCATGCATGTACAGGGGATAAGACAAGATAAACTTGGGCATAATGCAGATATCAGCATACGTGGTCCATTGACAATAACTTTCTTTAATCAACAATGCTAAATCCCCACATTGTAGTAAATGCTAAAATTAAAAGATAAAATCTGTAAGAAAATCATCCACTACATAAGCAGTTAAACTAATATATGGTATATGGTTTGTTATTTCATTATGCTATATGAATAAAAGATATATTATCAGACCAAAGCACCAAACGAAACAACGTGGTATCTCATTTATGATGTATTATTACAGTTTATAAAATCAGACCAAAACATCAAAATGAAATAACGTGTCATCTCAGGAGTATCAATTATGCAGACCAAATGTCAGGGAACAAACTTTCATCCTAAGCAAAACTAAAAGAGTTAAAAAGTACCTCTCATGGGTGTAAAAAGTGAATGGTATGTTAGAAAGCACGCATCAAGATCCTTTAGAGTTGGTCCTGTTGGAATCCTATAAATTGGATACCTGAAAAGGTCATACCAAAACCAATTAGTCACACGACAGTGTACAACGAGTAAACAAAAGCAGTGATCTATAGTACCATGCAACAGATATCCAACTGGATGACAGTAGATCACAGCTTCTTAGTGTCTTTAGCTCAGGAAAATGGACAGCGAGATCTAGTATCTGTAGCAAGGGAAAGTTCAGAACAACATCCGAAAAAAGGGAGGTCATAAATAGCAAGATATATTACTATTTGTTCTAGAGAGAAATGAAATTATAACCTTGTCAGCTAAAGGCTCACGGCAATAAGGAAGGTCCCGTTCAAAATACTCAAACAGTAAGCAACCTTGAGAATTTATAGATTCGCCCTCATCACTGGAACAGTCTTCGTGGGGTGGTAAATGCGGGTCCCTCAAAGATAATCTTTCTATCCTACGAGGAATTTCACTAGACAGAATTTGGTGATTCCGCTGCTCGCTCAAATATTTTGGTCTATCAGTTTCGTAATCACAGCTACAGTCACTGCTAGAATCCCTGAAGTCACTATCACTGTCCTCATCTGATCGCCTATCAATAAACGACCATCAAACTTTGAATAACAAAAATGAACGAAATAAACCATTCATGTTTTGTCAAAAAGCAAATATGTAAACTAAAGTAAGCAACGGGCAATATTCAGTATACACTGATTCCGTTAAAAGTATATATTCTGATGCAAGGAGTAAACAAACATCGTAATCCATGAAACCCGTTTACCATAAGTGCACGCGCCATACAATCAAGAACAACAACAAATTCTCAAATTCAGTTTTGGATTTACTTCTGAGTAAATGCAGGACAAAAATCATTTTGCAGAGAGATAACGGTACATTTATCACTGATTCACTATCATGAAAGAAAATACAAACAATGCATGCATGTGACTATAATCAACTAGAACTATATCGAAATTCTTCTAAACTACAAAACAAATGATAAATCGAATTAAGCCAAAAGTATGGAGTAAAATGTATACCTTGTCTTAGTTGCCAACTTCGCAGAGTGGCCGTATATTTGAATGCCGGACAGGTAAGGGACGTAGTACTGAACCACAGAGTCACTGTCATTCAAAATCAGAGGCACTCCTGCACCATAAGCACTCCACTCCTTGAAGGACTCCCATAAATCCCCAAGAACAAAGTATGGCTGATATTCCACGTCGCATGTACTCAATCCTCTCATCGTCCTCTGCAACCAAACAATTAATTACAAGATTAACAAAAAAAACCCAAAAAATTACACAAATTAGATTAAAGCAAACACCTTGGAGAGGTACTGGGCGGGGACGGACGGAGAGATCGACTGCAAGAACCGCTCGAGATTACTCAAGGGCTTCACGACGGGCTCAAAAGCAGGCACGGCGACGGGCTTGGGCTGCTCATCAGACCCGGTCCGGTTCTCCGGCTCCCGCTTGGGGTTACCCTTCAAAGAAGGAGACGGGCAGGGCGTGACGTCGCTCTGAGCTCTGCGAAGTTCCTCCGCCTTCTGGTTCTGGTGGGCCCTACGAGCTCTCGCCGGATTGTAAAATCGATCCTCTCCGCGGCCGCGCGTAAACTGCAATCCCGTACCCAACATCGCGTGAACGGCGAAGCAGAAACTGGCTCAACGAGAACCTTATATTTGGTCCTCCTCTGCACGCAGAGCGTCTTAAACCCAGAAACAAAGTCAACGGAATTGGAACAAACCGAGAACAACTGGGCGATGGTATTTAAGGGATCGGCGCCTCAGGGTTTGTCAAAATTAGGGTTGATCGAGAAAATTGGGGGAATCGGATCGGAAACGATTGGAGTTGCGGGAGCTGAGTCGGAATAGCAAAACCCTATGGATCTGGCGGAAGAAGACGATGATATGGGGTAGGTTTTGAGGGGCAATTTGGTAATATTAGTTGGAATAGTAGGGGAAGGGAAGCGATGGGAGGAAGGCGAAAGAAGAAAGCAAACGGCGAAGCAGCTCTGTATAAATGGATGGGTACTGCGTAGGGGTAGGAGAAGAACAAAACTTTTTTTTTTTTTCTTTAAATCCTTATTGTTAAATATAAATAATTAAAAAACAAATTGCCAACAACTTTGGCGCCTATTACTTAATGCGAAGGGGGCACTCAATTCAGAAAATTACAACCTTGTTTTTTGTTGAATATTTGTGAGGCTTTTAAATTGGAATTTTTTTTGTGCAACACAACACAAGTTACATCTTGTACCATTTTGCGTTTGTAAAAATATTAAAAATATAATTGATATATTCCATTTTTATATCATTTTTACGCATAACACAACTTACATTTTGTATCATTTTCAACAGAATTCGACTAAACTATACTTTGCGCAACTTAATTTGGTATCGTGTTAATCATTTGTGATATCCAAACTTAAAATTCTCATGTATAAGTAAATAGAAATATTATCATATTGTAGCATTGAGTGACATTATTGATTTTTTTTTTTTTTTTTGGAAACTTGAATGACATTATTGATTATGTGTTGAATAAGAGAAGAAAATACCCAATGAGGTGGTCGAAATTTGTGGTTAGATAAGGGCAATTTAGGTAATTTGAGTGAGTGTGTGGGAGTTGTCTGCCCTCCCCATTCCATGCTCTTCTCATATCCTCTTATGTTTGGTCACGGTTAAGCTACGTCAACATTTTATATTGATTTTTTTTATAAAAATAATAAGACAAAAAATAAAATCAATATAAAATATTGACTAGGCTTAATCATAATCATAAAAATAGGAGAGCATGAGAATGACGTACAATGGAGAAGACAGACAATTCAAGTCTGATTGGGTCATGAGTTTCAGCGTTATCTAATCACTAAATGGAAAAGATATGAAAGGCTTTCCTAAACACGGTTACGATTGGTGGCATCGAGGCCACACGGATTAGTCATTGAGGTGAGGGACTTCGCTGCTGACACGTGTGATGAGGAAACGTTGTACACGTGTATGGTGGGATTACGATTGGTGGCATCGAGGCCACACGGATTAGTCATTGAGGTGAGGGACTTCGCTGCTGACACGTGTGATGAGGAAACGTTGTACACGTGTATGGTGGGATTCGCTCTGCTAAGTGGAAGGTGTCATTTTCCTTCTTGTCCCCCTTCGATGTTATCGAGAAATTGAATACTTTTTGATTGATCAATTAATTCTCAACTCAGAGCCACGACGTTCCGGAAGCGTGAGGTTACGCGCCTTTCTGGACTTCTGCTTCAGAACCCCACGTTGGATTAAATCAACGGTAACATGGGTAATTAACGTTAGAAATAACACTTTGTTTTATCATGTTTTTTTTTTCCATGCTATGATAACCCTTAGATTTATTTAGATGAATAAAGTGTTTGATCAGTCTTTTGATCTTAATTTTTAATTTAACTGTTTCTATTTAGGTTAGTCTATATTTACATGATTGATATTCAATTTATACATATTCATTCTTTTCATATAAAATCAAATTGGTATTGTGATTTGCTTATGGCTTGGATTCCTAATCCTGATGACTTTATATTTGATATTTAATCCTTGGATTAGTGTTAAATTCTATATTTTTAGTTTAATTTGTGTTTTCTTTTCTGTTTTCGCTGCTCATCATCCAAGTATAAATGCTGCTGTAGAGCTGCTTAAACGAGATCCCTTTTAGGTTATTAAAACTCATGCTGCTGTAATATTTGTTTCCTTTTGTTTTGTCCTATGCATTAACTACCATTTGGATCATGGGAATGACAACTTTCACGTATATTTCGAATATAATGAGTAGTTTATTGCTGTTAATCTTTTGATCAACTTCCTTTTTACAATTTCAGTCTTCTATCATTTTCTATTATGTAATTAAAATGTCAAGTCCTACTGAAAAAATGATGTCACTATTGATGAACCCGCAACATCGCGTGGGCATGAGTGCTAGTGTTCTCTATGTGGTCAAAAAATGAGAAATAGTAAGATCAACTCTAGTATTCAATTTATATTTAAGAGATATGGCTAAAAAAAAATATTATATTTAAGAGTTCAATCCACATGATGTTTTATTAAAAGGAAATTTTATTTGAACCTACATATTATCTCACAACATCCAACTTAAAAGTTTTATCTCATGAACTTCCTATTTTACCCTAAAAAGTAACTTCAAATAAATAGACAAAGAAACCCACTGAGCACGTTAGCAGCAACTGCCGTCGACCTTCTATCCTCCCTCGTCGTTGTTTAGTTTTTTTGAGAAACCTCCATAGGGATGGATCTTGTTCCGAGTATTTTATTTTCTTCAATGAACTCATAATTAAGCTCGCATATTGTTGCTTGGGAGATAGAGAGAGAGAATTGTGGATTAAGCTAGTTTTTTATTATGGGGTTGATGTTTTTTTTTTTTTTTTTTTTTTGGGGTAAAGGGGTTGATGTTTTTCTTGAGATTTTGGGTTTGATGATGGAGGAGAGTGAAAAAAAATAGAGAATTTGGGTGGGGGTGGCAACAGTGAATTTGAGTATGCTCCATACCTTTTTCTATTAGGGTTTATGGTTACAAGGAGAGACCAAAATTGAGAGAGAAAGAGTGGTGACCTGCTGCTCGACAATGGCTGACGAGGAGGAGGTGGAGGCTGCTGTCGTCTGCAACATCATAACCGCTCTCTTTTCTCTTACGAATCTAATCCAACTCTGGCAACATTCCTCCTATTCCAGCAACCAAACTCCACAATCCCTCTTGATTTCCGACGACCCACCCATTTGCCAGTTGTTAATTCAATAATTTTTTCTCTGCACCCATTTTTTATTTAGGGCAACATTGGAATATATTTTTTTTCAAAAAAACAATGGGTGTAGAGGTAAGATTGCAGAGTTTAAATAAAATTTCTCTTTACTAAATTAAATTCCAACGTTAGTACTACTACCAGGAGATGCTTTTCAGCTATGAGGCTGTTCAGTGCTGGCACAAATAAGTAGACCCGAAAGCAAGACGGAACGCAACGATCCTTTCCGTAATCTGTGTGGTTCAGAGGGGTTGCAAGGATTTTTGAATGCCATCATCGTGACGAGAATGGTTTGAAGAGTCGGGATCAAAGTATTTCCGGTGTTCGTCATAGTCTTTCCGTAATCTGTGTGGTTCAGAGGAGTTGCAAGGATTTTTAAATAAGTAGACCCTGCTTACTAATTAACCATCAAAACCGGTAGAGAAAATGGCAGTCACAAACGAGCAAATTCGTCACGACGTTTTACTAAATTAAATTCCAACGTTAGTACTGTTACTCGGAGATGCTTTTCAGCTATGAAGCTGTTCAGTGCTCAGACAAAGAAGTAGACCCCAGAGCAAGACGGAACGGAACATGTTTCACCACGCGACGAGTGAACACTGAACACTCAATCGTTTCCGTAATCTGTGTGGTTCAGAGGAGTTGCATAAGGATTTTTGAATGTTATCTTTGAAGAGTCAAGGGGTCAAAGTCTTTCTGGTGCTGTCGGTGGGCAAGTTGAGAAGGAAACTCCCCTCGTAGGCCATGGAAGTCTTTTAAGTCGAGCAACATGTAGATGGTTAGTTCCCGCAAGTCTTCCAGTCTCCAAATTCCAAGTCAACAGGGGCGTTAATATATTGCAAACAAAGAATTCTGAACCCCTACAATTCATCACTCTTGTTCTGAATTAGAGGAGGAGTAGATCTTCTTATTCTTCTTCCTTTGCGGCGCTTTCTTCTTGTTGATCAGTTGGGAATTTTCGGATGGCTCCGGTGGCTTTCTTTATTCTCTCCGTTCTTGCTCACCTTGTGGTTCTGCACTCTGCTGAATATTCAGAAGCGGAACCCTCCAAACATTGTCCAGCCCACTTCTGCAGTGACATAGTAGGCAACATCAGCTTCCCCTTCAAAAGCCCGGGAGATCCTCCTGAATGCGGATTGTTCACAGTTGATTGTTCAGAACCCAACCGGCCAAAAGTCCAATTGAAAGAGGGAGGGTACTGGCATGAATTCCAAGGCTCATTATTTTCACCTTCGATTTCTATCAAAGACAGAGACCTTGCCGACCGCTTAGAAAAGGATCCCTGCAACGACGGAGTTTTCGACGACTTGAGTCTTCCCAGCGCTTCTTTAATCCCTGACGTAGAATTATTCACACGCTATCTGACCCTTTTCAAATGCAACACCACCTTAGACCAAAAAATTTATACAGTACGTAGTGATAGCTGCGAAAATGCTTACCATACTTATTATATCGTTCCATCTAACAGTAGTTTACCTAGCCCTTTACCTCCCCCAACGCCCCCGCCACCAGGGTGTGCAACCATTCAGGTCCCCATGCTTCCGTCTCAACCCGACACGTTCTCTTCAGTGACTGCTGACTTTCACCTCCAAGTGCTAACTCCAGAATGTTATCAATGTCTTGAAAAAAAAGGTGAATGCCTGGTTGGACAGGGAAAATTTATATGCACCACCACAGAGAAAGGGGAAAAAGGGGGAAAAGGTATATATATTTACATCACCTTTTTTCTTCCTTTGATGTGCATCAATCCGATTCCTTTCTTAAAGGATATAACTTTTAGAAACAGGAAACAGTTTATCGAAAACGCTTCGCATCAGATACAAAAATATACACAGGGACACATAAGTATTAAATGATTTGTTATTTATGCATTATTTATGCCGCTTCCATCTTCTGTAATTTAACTAACAGCAGTGTTCTTTGCAGTTCAAGTTGCAGGACATAAGCAGTTGAAATTGAAGCTCGGACTAGGTAAGATTGATATCTCCACTTTTAAATATATAATTGATATGGATAGTCATGTAGGACAAGCATTAGAACCAAAGGACGGAAATCAATCATTCCCCAATGCCTCTGGATTAATTTTCTAAGAATCATGGAATGAGCAAGCGTTTAAACAAGTTGGCAAAGTCCATTGATTGCTCTGCATAGCATACCTTCAATCAAATATAACTCTCCTTTAACAGTTGGTGCAGCTTCTGTTATTGTTGTTCTAGTTGTTGTCTGCTGTTTCTTTTGGAAGAAGCGTATCCAAAAACATCAAATTGTTGAGGCCTTTCTAAGGAGCTATGGGCCGCTTCAAGTTCAAAGGCATAGCTATTCGGAGGTCAAGAAAATGACCAACTCCTTCAAAGAAAAATTAGGACAAGGAGGCTATGGTGCTGTTTACAAAGGGAAGTTAAAGGACGGCCGTCTTGTAGCAGTGAAGTTCTTGATCAAACTGAAAGGAGATGGAGAAGAATTTATGAATGAAGTGGCAGCCATTAGTAGAACTTCCCATGTCAACATTGTCTCCTTGTTGGGCTACTGTTTTGAGGGTTCAAAGAGAGCTCTGATCTATGAATTCATGCCTAAGGGATCGCTCGAGAAGTTCATATTTGATGCAAGTACTCCCAAGAATGATCATCATAACTTGGGATGGGAAACTCTGGACCAAATTTCACTGGGTATTGCTCGAGGATTGGAGAACTTACATCGTGGTTGCAACACGCGAATTTTGCATTTTGACATCAAGCCTCACAACATTCTTCTAAGTGAAAAGTTCACCCCAAAAATCTCGGATTTTGGCCTTGCCAAAATATGCAACAGGAACGAGAGCATTGTGTCGATGTTGGGAGCTAGAGGTACAGCAGGTTACATTGCTCCAGAAGTATGTTCTAGAAACTTTGGAAACGTCTCGCACAAGTCTGATGTATACAGCTACGGAATGATGCTTTCGGAGATGGTTGGAGGAAGAAGGAACATCGACCCTGAAGCTAAAAATACAAGTGAAATATATTTTCCGCATTGGATTTACCAGCGTCTTGAACGGGATGAAGAGCTTGGTCTGCAGAGTGTTACGAACGAGGAAGACAAAGTAAGAGCGAGGAAGATGATCATAGTGAGCTTGTGGTGCATACAAACTGATCCTTTAAACCGGCCAGCGATGAAGGAAGTGATAGATATGTTGGAAGGGAGTGTTGATTCGCTGCAGATACCACCCAAGCCTTACTTGTCTTCTCCTCCAAAATCCCCGGCAGATTTGTCTTTTCCTCCAAAATCCCCGGCAAATTCTTCTACTACATTGGTATCAATACAGTAGAAATCATGTATTTTACTTGAACGAATCTATGCTTTCTGAGGCAATCTAATAATGAAGTATGCATTTCATTTTTGTTTTGTTTTTTCTATATATGAATGAATCAACACAGTAGGAGTGTCACTCCTACTACCCCTCCGGCAATATCACTCCTACTACCCCTCCGGCAATCATATATATATTCAACACAAAATGTGTGAAACATTTGCATTTGTGGCTCAGGCCAGTGGTCCAAGGTAGTGTGACCGCTTCATTCATCTTGCGAAGCCACGTGATTCTATTCTGACAAACAGTGAAGAGAATTGAAGCCGTGTTGAATTTCAGGGTTTTTGCAGCACCTTTGAAAATGAGTGGATAGCGGCACCCCATTACTTGAAAAAATAACTCTATGGTGGTGCTGGATGAATTTCCCAGCGACGAGCATATTGCCTATGATCAACTTAAGCAAAATTATCGATGCACCCCGCCAATATGATTAAAATAAAATTCCGAGTTTAGACCTTAGCTCGTGAAATGAACAAAAAATGTGATGTAACGGAGTATGTCTGATTCAAAAGTGATTAGTTGAATCCTAGAAATAGTATTTGATCGCCCAAATCATGTACCCTCTTCCATGCCATCCGGCTGAAATCCAGTTTATATGCTTTGAAATCATGGGTTTCACGAACAGCATCAGGTTCGGGCCTATAAAACCTACAAACAAGTAGAAGCTCTCCACAAGATTCCACAAGACACTTCAACACACCATAATTTTCCTGCTCCTCGGACCCAAAATGCAAGCTCCCGGTGTTGACGATGAACAAGCATGCAAACAAAGTTTTCGACAGAGGGAAGCGCTGAGAGAACCATCTTGTGATAAAAATTCCATGTTTTGGGAAGATCAGTTTTCTTCCTAGAGAATGGATTCAACAGGCTAATCTCAAGGTTGTAACAATCGACTTCTTTCGGTAGAATCAACCAATCTTGATATGATCCCCAACAGTGGGGAAAGGGAAGCGACGGGAGGAAGGCGAAAGAAGAAAGCAAATGGTGAAGCAGGCTCTGTATAAATGGATGGGTACTGCGTAGGGGTAGGAGAAGAACAAAACTTTTTTTTTTTTAATTATTTCCTTATTGTTAAATATAAATAATTAAAAAACAAATTGCCAACAACTTTGGCGCCTATTACTTAATGCGAAGGGGGCACTCAATTCAGAAAATTACAACCTTGTTTTTTGTTGAATATTTGTGAGGCTTTTAAATTGGAATTTTTTGTGCAAAAGTTACGTTTTGTACTATTTTACGTTTGTAAAAATATTAAAAATATAATTGGTATATCTCATTTTATATCATTTTTATACATAACACAACTTACATTTTGTACCATTTTTCAGCATATTAATAAAAAAGTTATATATTGTAATTTGAGTCAAATTATTAATTTTTTACAAGGTAGCAAAGATAAAAGGCATGTTACAAGGTAGCAAGGGAGTTATTTGCCTTCACAAAATGTATAATCTTTCTATCCACATCTGTTATACATGGAATTTGAATGTTATACGTGAAGGCAAAGATGAGTATGATTATGATGTTGTCGATGAATACGAGCCGGATCCGATCAACAACTCACGAACAAGTATCTACTGTGCTCATGACAATACCGAAGATCCCGTGCAACACGAGAGATGGCGTTTTTCCACTACGCATATTACCGGAAGCATGAGAGATGACGTTTTTCCAACAAGTAAAGGATGCTTTGAGCTTTTTCCAACGACCTTGAAGACCTTGACTAGTTCTGGCATCTTTTCCATGTACATCGCAAAACGCTTTCGTAATTTTACTCCACATTTCTTGCTTATCCATCTCATTACCCGTAATCAGGTCATGAGTAGCGTGAACCCAATTTTCACACAACGTAACATCTTCAATGAGCTTCCACGAAGTCATTTTTTTCTCTCAAAGTGTACAAAATATTGAAATGTAGAAAGTGTAGAAAATATTGAAATGTGGTGTAAGGTGGAAGATGAGGGTTATGTATTTTTTTTTTTTAAATTCTGTATTTAAAAAAAAAAAAAAAGTTAATAAATTTTAATGTTGTTAATTAATCTGGACCATTGGATTTGAAAAATATTCAAATCCAACAGTCCAGGAGCTGCCACGTGGTCAACGGTCATAATTCTGACTGTTGGGCCTTTTTTTTTGGGGGGGGGGGGGGGGAAACTGTGGACCGTTGATCTGTGATCCGACGGTCCAGATTAAAAGTGAATTTCAAATTTTTTTTACCGTTGGAAATCCAACGGCATATAATGGGCCACGTCGCCTCCCTGCGGGAGGTGTGAGTGCGCCTGCGCCGCGGGCCCCCCTCTGAAATGTTGTCGGATACGCGTGCCCACGTGCGTGTCTGCTGCACACGCCTAGCGCAAAAAAAAATTAAAATGGTGTCTAACGCCACGCTGGTGTCAGCATGGCGTCAGATGGACCGGCCCACGCCTCAGTCAATTTTGGGCTGGCCTAGAGACCAGCTTAGGCTGGGTGCTAGGCAATTAGGTGGGCTGGAGTGGATGCACTGGATCCCGGGCTGCTTTTTGTGCTGGGTGCTGGGCTATTCCACCTCTGGTGGAACTGCTCTGAGTTTTCCCTCCAAGTGTCAGCACCAGAATGTTATCCATGTTTTGAAAGAAAAGGTGAATGCCTGTTTGAAGAGGGAAAATTAAAATGCACCACGAGAGAAAAAGGTATAAACATTTACATGACCTTGTTTTTCTTTCCCTGACGTGCGACTATCCGATTCCTTTCTTCAAAGGATATAGCTCTCAAAAACAGGAAACAGTTTATCGAAAGCAATTAGTGTCAGATACAAAAAGATACACACAGACACATAAGTATTAAGTGATTGTTATGTATGCATTATTTATGCCACTTCCATTTTGTGTGATTTAGCTAACAGCAGTTTTCTCTGCAATTCAAGGTGCAGGAGATAAGCAGTTGAAGTTGAAGCTAGGAATAGGTAAGATTGATATCTCTACATATAAATATCTAATTGATATGGATACTCATCTAGGACAAGTGTTAGAACCAAAGGACGGAAATCAATCATTCCCCAATACCTCTGGTTTAATTTTCTAAGAAATCACGGAATGAGCAAGCGTTTAAACACGTTGGCAAAGTCCATTGATTGCTCTGCATACATACCTTCAATCAAATTTAACTCTCCTTTAACAGTTGGTGCAGCCTCTGTCATCGTCGTTCTAGTTGTTGTCTGCTGTTTCTCTTGGAAGAAGCGTATCCAAAAACATCAAATTGTCGAGGCCTTTCTAAGGAGCTATGGGCCGCTTCAAGTTCAAAGGCATAGCTATTTAGGTCAAGAAAATGACCAACTCCTTCAAAGAAAAATTAGGACAAGGAGGCTATGGTGCTGTTTACAAAGGAAAGTTGAAGGACGGCCGTCTTGTAGCAGTGAAGGTCTTGACCAAACTAAAAGGAGATGGAGAAGAATTTATGAATGAAGTGGCAGCCATTAGTCGAACTTCCCATGTCAACATCGTCTCCTTGTTGGGCTACTGTTTTGAGGGTTCAAAGAGGGCTCTGATCTATGAATTCATGTCTAATGGATCACTCGAGAAGTTCATATTTGATGCAAGTACTCCCAAGAATGATCATCATCACTTGGGATGGGAAACTCTGGATCAAATTTCACTCGGTATTGCTCGAGGATTGGAGTACTTACATCGTGGTTGCAACACACGAATTTTGCATTTCGACATCAAGCCTCACAACATTCTTCTCAGTGAAAAGTTCAGCAGGTTTTGGCCTTGCCAAAATATGCTACAAGAACGAGAGCATTGTGTCGATGTTGGGAGCTAGAGGTACAGCAGGTTACATTGCTCCAGAAGTATGTTCTAGAAACTTTGGAAAGGTCTCACACAAGTCTGATGTGTACAGCTACGGAATGATGCTTTCGGAGATGGTTGGAGGAAGAAGGAACATCGACCCTGAAGCTGAAAATACAAGTGAAATATATTTTCCGCATTGGATTTACCAGCGTCTTGAACGGGACGAAGAGCTTCGTCTGCAGAGTGTTGTGAACGAGGAAGACAAAGTAAGAGCAAGAAAGATGATCATAGTGAGCTTGTGGTGCATACAAACTGATCCTTCAAACAGGCCAGCGATGAATGAAGTGATAGATATGTTGGAAGGGAGTGTTGATTCGTTGCAGATACCACCCAAGCCTTACTTGTCTTCTCCTCCAAAATCCCTGGCAGATTCTTCTACCACATTAGTATCAATACAGTAGAGACTAGAAACCCTGTATTTTACTTGAACGAATAATGAACAACTCTACATTATGCATTTTCATTTTTTTTTCTCTATATTTTAATGAAACATTTGGAGCAGGAAAGATAAGATGGTTTTCGCGCAAAAAAAAAAAAGAAAAGAGCAAACGGTTTTTTTTGTACCAAAAAAACCATGTGCATTATGCAGTCCACTAAGGACAAGCAAAGAAACAAGACTTGGGAAGCAAGCAATTCACAGGGATGACAATGAAGCTATGATCCATGTGAGCATATATTTCATATTATAACAAGATCATTAGGGCCTATTGCAAACTCATGTCCAGTACAATCTTATTTTAAATTCAATATTGAAGTCTCTTTTTGTATGTAGGATAAGATTGGAATGGGTAACTCTTTAATTTCAAGGAATGATTAGGGGAGAAATGAAAAAATTATGTCCAACTAGGGGTAGAAGATGGATTACTCAAGAATAAAACTTATCTATTCCAATCATCTTTGAAATGGTGGGATTAGGGAGTCCAGATCTTCTGCACCTAAAATTTCCTGTGGCCCCTCTGTGTCTTTGCTTTTTGGTTGAGTATTTGATTTATTTTTTATTATTTTAATTATTATCAAGTTAACATTAATTATGTTTGGTTCAAAAAATAAAGGCATAGAGGGGCCACAGAGAGTTTTGGGTGCAGAAGATCTGGACTCGGGATTAGGAGGGATGAGTTTTTATCATGTCTGATCTTTTCTATTCCCTTCCAGGTAAAAATCATTTATTTCTACTTTTAATATGCCTTGAAATTAGAGAGTTATTCATTTTAATCTAATCCTACATACCAAAAACGCCCCGTCTTTCTGTCTAAAATCACAACATTTTCTACTCGCATTATATTGCTCATATGGGCCATTGACCAAGGAATGAAAAGTATGCAATTTTTGTCTTTGCCGTGGAGTTGCTTCAGTTGAGTACTCACAAGTCAAAGCTAAATCACCTTCAAATCTCTCATCATTATTACTGTACTGTAATTCGTACTCAGCTCTCTCTCTCTCTCTCTCTCTCTCTCTCTCTCTCTCTCTCTCTAAAATTTACAATGAATCAAAACCTCTGTATGCTCCCTCTCATGATCTTTCTCCTATCATCTGAAACCTCGTTGGTTTTGGCTGTGGACTTTTTACTACCAAAACTGTTGGGTAAAAGCTTGAGGGATTTTTACACATTATATGGAGAAATTACTGTAAATATTCATATTGTACATACATAGTTTTGAGCTTACAGCGTTTTGGCTTGTCATACTTGTTTAATGTCTTTTTTTTTTTCTTCTATTGTTAACCAAGTTTGGATTGTATGACCTGATCGAACACCTCCTCCACCGGAAAGTAAAATGGACATAAACGTTAAAAGATTCTAGATTTACAAATTATGTAAAATGAACATATCATATGATTTA
Organism: Cotoneaster glaucophyllus; assembly: GCA_036320875.1. Classification (NCBI taxonomy): domain Eukaryota; kingdom Viridiplantae; phylum Streptophyta; class Magnoliopsida; order Rosales; family Rosaceae; genus Cotoneaster; species Cotoneaster glaucophyllus. The sequence continues at coordinate 32,197,116 of CM070069.1, read as the reverse complement.
TAAATTTAATCTAAAAAGTTAGTTTAACTCGCATTACTCTTAATTAATTAAATGTCTTATTTTGTTTTCCTCTAGAAAAAGGTATCCATTCATTCGTTGTCGTTTCCCCGCAAAAACATCTACTAAACATGTCAACAACAACATCGTCATACAGAATCTTTGTACGATAATGTTGTTGTCGACACGGTGTTGACTACGAACAAGCATGCAAACAAAGTTTTCGACAGAGGGAAGCGCTGAGAGAACCATCTGGTCATAAAAATTCCATGTTTTGGGAATATCAGTTTTCTTCCTAGAGAACGGATTCAACAAGCTAATCTCAAGGTTGTAACAATCGACTTCTTTCACTAGAATCAATCAACCAATCTTGATACAATCAATCAGAGGCAAATAACTCCCTTGCTACCTTGTAACATGCCTCTTATCAGTTCAAAATCAAATTAGAAAAAACTTTCTAGATAATCTTTAAATCATTTCTGAACAACGAAAAAGCCCGTTTACGTAATCAATTTTTCGTTTGGGACGAAAAAGCCCAATTTACTCTCTTTATTTAAAGTAAAATAGAAAAAGAATTTAAGAAGAAATTTAAATAGAGTCGTGCTATATACACACTTATTTTTACCTCTCACACAACTCATTTACTACTTGCACCATCAAAACCGGTAGAGAAAATGGCAGTCACAAACGACCAAATTCGTCATGACGTTTTACTAAATTAAATTCCAACGTTAGTACTGTTACTAGGATATGCTTTTCAGCTATGAAGCTGTTCAGTGCTCGGACAAATACGTAGACCCGCAAGCAAGAACTAAGAAGGAACGGAACATGTTTCACTACGCGATGAGTGAACACTGAACACTCAATCCTTTTCCGTAATCTGTGTGGTTCAGAGTGTAAGACATATTCTGAAATCACAACAACAAGACATTAGGATCACGAGTACAATAGCGAAATCAATATGAAAAGGAAATTAAACTTATCTGTAGAAGTGGAGGAAGAAGAAGCCATGGGTGCTAGGGTTTCAAGGAGGAACTTCTACACTATAGCAGCCGAAAGTCCTTGTGCACAGAAATAGGGTTTTGCACTAGAATAGGATAATGCTGTGAGTGTAGGGACCTCCTAATATATAGACGCTCACCCTTTAATCCGGCTTATTAACTGATTAAAGGGATATTCCAAATCAATTAGAGTCCCACCATGATACGGTATCTTCGTAATAAATCTATTAGATTTTCTCTAGGTTAATTGCAAGGGATAAGACTCCATAATCCTTATTAGGTTAGGATTATCGGATCACTTTGTTTGCTAACCACTTGGTAGACAATGGGCTTACAACAAAATGATCCAATACAACATTCATTGTCATTCACAATCTTACATTCTCCCACTTGAATGTCAATGATTCATCCTAACAAAATAAGAACTCATGGTGATCACTGAGTCTTCATAAGTATGCAATAACCTTTCCTAGCAACCTGTCACTTTGAATTGAATGCAGAACCAAAGAAAACAAAGGACAACTTAGTCTGTCCATTGCACTCCAGGATTACATACACATTCAACTTAAAGTACTTTGTTACTAACGAAGTCATGGTGTCAAGAGCTAATAGTCAAAATATTAGCTCACAATAGTCAAACTGAAAATATGAAAATATATTCAGTACAAAAGTAGTTCACAAAAGAACTCAACAACGTTGGTAACAACATCCAACTTTTCTGTCAATTTAGAATATATTAAGAGAACAAGTAAAATACGATATACTGTTTTACAAAATCAGGACCTCTTATTAAAACTTATGAACAAAATTTAAACCAAATTTACTCTTAAAGTATCAGCCACTAACACTTCAAATTTTTAACACAAAAGGTAATCTCTTACCCCCACTGATTAACAGAGACAAAATTATATAGATAACTTATTATTACTCCCACTGATTAAGAGAGTAAAACAAAACTTTGTAAATGTTTACAAAATGAAATAGATACCTTTCAAATACTCCCATTAGCAAAACATTAGTCATGGGATCTAAAACATAAAACTTGTGAGCTCAACATCTTTATTCTAGATATCTGTAGGGAAGTGACTATTGTGACTGAAAAACTATACAAAATCATTTGGTCAGTTTTGTTCATCTAACATTTGACAGAAATAGAAAACTTTAACTAAATGTTTTCTTATGGCATCAAAAGCATATAATTCCAGAATCATCTTTGGACAGAAACTAATTATATTAGGTTTGCATAGCTAAAACATAAACTACAAGGGCAAACGTATATAGCTTCAACACTTTTGAGCAGATGAAGTATATACAATCTTGTCAATTTCATGCTTCACTATACATTGATTTATAGTTGTACTGAATAAGAAAACACTTTTGAGTAGATTAATTATTCCTTAATAACATATAAATCACAAGTCCAATTTCTTGAACAACAAACAAGAATTAATAAGCAAAACACTTTTGAGCAGAATATACTTATTAACCCTTCTTGAATTTCCTGCAAGATTAGTTGCATACATAACTAATAAAATATAAACAAGTATGATAATGTACATTTTATCTACCAAAACTATGACCATTAAAAGCATGCAAAATTGATGAGTGTGAAGCCCATAATACATTATTTCTCCCACTTGGGCAAACACTCAAAATTGCAAGATTAAACACTAGAGAAAGTGGTTTTCATATAACAAAATATAGGCTAGTTGAATCAATAAAGATAGTGTAAGCTCTACCAAAATTTCAGAATTAATCATAATTTAAATAAAACCAATTTACAATCTTTAATATGCTCAAAACACAAAAAAAATTTCTTAAACAAATTTGTTGAGTCACAAAATAGTTGGTTTGGACATAACAAACCAATTTATATGTATCAAAATTAGGCTTATATAATTTATTTTAGTGTAAGAGAGAAGACACATATGTGTTAAAGATTAGGTCATACATTAAAATGAAACCTAATAAGAGATTCCAAACTCAAAATTTATGTTTTAATTCTAAAACAAAGTCGATTAAAGTAAACACATAGATATCTCAACAACATCGATTTTTCAACAATAATTTTAATCCAATTTAGAACTCACAGGAAAGTAAGGCAAAAGAATGTCATCATAGCGACGAGAATGGTTTGAAGAGTCAAGGGGCCATAGTCTTTATGGTGCTGCTCAATCGGGAAGTTGAGAAGGAAACTCCCCTAATAGACCATGGAAATCTTTTAGTCAAGCAACACTTTACATGGCTAGTTCCCACAAGTCTTCCAATCTCCCAAATTCCAAGTCAACAGGGCGTTAATCAGCTGGGAGTTCTCGGATGGCTCCGGTGGCTTTGTTTATTCTCTCCGTTCTTGCTCACCTTGTGGTTCTGCACACTGCTGAATATTCAGCAGAGGAACCCGCCAAACATTGTTCAGGCCATTTCTGCAATGACATAGTAGGGGACATCAGCTTCCCCTTCAGAAGCATGGGAGATCCTCCTGACTGCGGATTGTTCACAGTCGATTGCTCAGAACCCGATGGGTCAAAGATCCAATTGAAAGATGGAGGATACTGGTATGAATTCCAAGGCCCTTTATCAAATTCGATTTTTATCAAAGACAGAGACCTTGCCGACCGCTTAGAAAAAGATCACTGCGATGACAGTGTTTTCGACGACTTGAGTCTTCCCAGCGCTTTTCCAATCCCTGAAGTAGCATTATTCACACACAATCTTACCCTTTTCAAATGCGACACCACCTTTGACAAAAATTCTTATCCACAACTTAATGACAGCTGCAGAAATGATTCTAATGATACCAGGGGATATAACCCCTATATCTTTACTTATTATATGGCTTCATCTAACAGTAGTTTACCTAGCCCCACTCCGCCAGAGTGTGATACCATTCAGGTCCCCGTGCTTCCGGCTCAACCCATCACGTTCTCTTCATTGACTGCTGAGTTTTCACTCGAAGTGTTGGCACTAGAATGTAATATATGTCACGTAAGAGAAGGTGAATGTCTGGTCGAAGAGGGAAAATTTAAATGCACCACCAGAGAAATAGGTATATAAATTTACATGACCATTTTTTTTTTCTTTCTCTGATCGTGCGACAATCCGATTCCTTTCTTCTAAGATATAACTCTTAGAAACAGGAAACAGTTTATTGAAAACACTTTTTTTCTTTTTTCTTTTTTATGGTAACATTATTTATGCCACTTCCATCTTCTGCGATTTAGCTAACAGCAGTTTTCTTTGCAGCTCATGTTGCAGGAGATAAGCAATTGAAATTGATTCTTGCACTAGGTAAGATTGATATCTCAACATTTAAATATGTAATTGATATGGATACTCATCTAGCAGCATTAGAACCGAAATACGGAAATCAGTATTCCCAAATGCCTCTGGATTAATTTTCTAAGAATCATGGAATGAGCAAGCGTTTAAACACGTTGGCAAAGTCAATTGATTGCTCTGCATACCATACCTTCAATCAAATTTAACTTTCCTTTAACAGTTGGTGCAGCTTCTGTCATCGTCGTTCTAGTTGTTGTCTGCTGTTTCTTTTGGAAGAAGCGTATCCAAAAACATCAAATTGTTGAGGCCTTTCTAAGGAGAAGACAAAGTAAGAGCGAGGAAGATGATCATAGTGAGCTTGTGGTGCATACAAACTGATCCTTCAAATCGGCCAGCGATGAAGGAAGTGATAGATATGTTGGAAGGGAGTGTTGATTCGTTGCAGATACCACCCAAGCCTTACTTGTCTTCTCCTCCAAAATCCCCGGCAGATTCTTCTACTACATTGGTATCAATACAGTAGAAACCCTGTATTTTACTTGAACGAATCTGTGCTTTCTGAGGCAATCTAAATAATGAAGTATGCATTTCATTTTTGTTTTGTTTTTTCTATATATGGATGAATCAACACAGTAGGAGTGTCACTCCTACTACCCCTCCGGCAATCATATATATATTCAACACAAAATGTGTGAAACATTTGCATTTGTAGCTCAGGCCAGTGGATCAGTGTAGTGTGCCCGCTTCATGCATCTTGCAAAGCCACGTGATTCTATTCTGACAAACAGTGAAGAGAATTGAAGCCGTGTTGAATTTGAGTGTAGTGTGCCCATTACTTGAAAAAATAACTCTATGGTGGTGCTGGATGAATTTCCAAGCGACAAGCATATTGCATATGATCAACTTAAGCAAAATTATCAATGCACGCCGTCAATATGATTAAAATAAAATTCCGAGTTTAGACCTTAGCTCTTGAAATGAACAAAAAATTTGATGTAACGGACTATGTCTGATTGAAAAGTGATTAGTTGAATCCTAGAAATAGTATTTGATCGCCCAAATCATGTACCCTCTTCCATGGCATCCGGCTGAAATGCTTTGAAATCATGTGTTTCAAGAACAGCATCAGGTTCGGGGCTATAAAACCTACAAACAAGTAGAAGCTCTCCACAAGATTCCACAAGATACTTCAACACACCGTAATTTTCTGCTGCTCGGACATTTTTACTTAATGGCTATCTGTTTTTATCTCATGATCATCCTCTGTTCTGATGGCAGCAACCACATTAGTAACCTTAATCTTCGAAATGCTATAATCACTGCTTAGAAGATTAGAAACTTCCATCTGAGAAGACAGCATCTCAAACGAGCTCACCATCTAGCTTATGTTTAAGCCATGATTGAGCTCCGCGGACCCAAAATGCAAGCCAAAAGTATGGAGTAAAATGTATACCTTGTCTTAGTTGTCAATTTCGCAGAGTGGCCATGTATTTGAATGCCCGACAGGTAAGGGACGTAGTACTGAACCACTGAGTCACTGTCATTCAAAATCACAGGCACTCCTGCACCATAAGCACTCCACTCTGGACTCCCATAAATCCCCAAGAACAAAGTATGGCTGATATTCCACGTCGCATGTGCTCAATCCTCTCATCCTCCTCTGCAACCAAACAATTAATTACAAGATTAACAAAAAAAAACCCAAAAAATTACACAAATTAGATTCAATCAAACACCTTGGAGAGGTACTGGGCGGGGACGGACGGAGAGATCGACTGCAAGAACCGCTCGAGATTACTCAAGGGCTTCACGACTGGCTCAAAAGCAGGCACGGCGACGGGCTTGGGCGGCTCATCAGACCCGGTCCGGTTCTCCGGCTCCCGCTTGGGGTTAACCTTCAAAGAAGGAGACGGGCTGGGTGTGACGTCGCTCTGAGCTCTGCGAAGTTGCTCCGCCTTCTGGTTTTGGTGGGCCCTACGAGCTCTCGCCGGATTGTAAAATCGATCCACTCCGCGGCCGCGCGTAAACTGCAATCGCGTACCCAACATCGCGTGAACGGCGAAGCAGAAACTGGCTCAACGAGAGCCTTATATCCGGTCCTCCTCTGCACGCAGAGCGTCTTAAACCCAGAAACAAAGTCAACGGGATTGGAACAAACCGAGAACAACTGGGCGATGGTATTTAGGGGATCGGCGCCTCAGGGTTTGTCAAAATTAGGGTTGATCGAGAAAATTGGGGGAATCGGATCGGAAACGATTGGAGTTGCGGGAGCTGAGTCGGAATAGCAAATGACACGCCCCGACCCGGATATTCTCTGAATACCAGGGTAAGCACGTGCTGGCCGACACCCGAAGGTGACGAAAGCCATTTATTGAGTGCAAATGCTGAGAAAAGGAATAAATAAGACTTAAATATGAAAGAATAATGAATGACATTTAAGGAACGTGTTCAGAGCACATCTAATCTAGAACACTAAAAGAATTAATGTAAAATTTAATGAAACAAAGAATGGGTCCTACACCGAGAGGACTCGAAGATGCCGATGCGGAAGTGCCTAGACGTCGGGATTGTATGCCTCGATTCTATGCCCTGAAGGGGGCGCAAAACAAAGGTGAGTGGACCAATTTGATATATATATATAGTAAATCAGTTATCAACATACTAACCCCCAGGTTTTATGAAAACATATATATATATATATATATATATCATGATAAACATAGGTTTTCCGAAACCTAGCATGTCGTGCAATTTCTCAAATCATATCTCGTAAAATAATAGCCGCTAGTGAATGTCCAATGAAACACTTCAGGCCCCATGCCGGCTCCCCGTCTCTGAGCAGACAGTCAGAGGAAATATCACTACAGGCCCCTTGCCGGCTCCCCGTCTCTGTGCTAAATAGCCAGAGGAAACACCCTCCAGGCCCTATGCCAACACCAAACCTTCGCCCGGGACGGACCGGACACTATCCCTACGTCCCGTAGCGGATTGTGGACCACTAGGTAAATACAAAACCATTTAGCGTAAGTATTGAAAAGCAACTTCATAGTATAAAGTCATCGATCGTCTATACTATAAAGAGGTGTTCAAAACATGTTCTAAATATTATATCGTCATCGATCGGATATCCTATAAAGAACATGGGTTATAGGAAAAATAGTAATAATTCAAACTAGCCTCAGTAAGCATGTTATCTCAAAGCATTTCATAAATCATATTCATCAAATCATGCTTTTCATGTATGCATTTCTACTATCAAAACATGCATTTTTAGAAGGGGTCCACTCACAGTACTTCGCCGTCGAAAGCTGCGCAGACTAGCGAGGACAGAACGCCACAATACTTGCCCCTAAGCACATAAATGGTACATTTGGTCAAACTCTAATCAAACGATTGAATTTGGGAAAACGGACTTCAGAAACGGGTCCAGGACGTCGAAATTAGCCTAGGAGAGGTCCCGAACGAAGTCAAGCAAATCCATTCCCAGGACAACCTGGCCGACCTCTTCACCAAGTCGTTGCCCAAGTCTACATTTCAGAAGCTAGTCCAAGGAATCGGTATGCGCAAATTGTCTGAATTAAATCGTTTGTAGTTCTCTTATTTAGAAGTTATGTCTAACTCAGGGGGAGTATCCAGAAGCATACTCACATGATCTTAATGTACTCTTTTTCCTACGATTAGGAGCATTTTTCCCACTGGGTTTTTGCTACCTAACGAGGTTTTAATGAGGCACCCATCCTGGGATGATCATACTCCGTTGAGTTCACTACACTCGTCCAGTTTGGCGATTGTTTAAGACATTATGCATCTTTTCTTACTTTTCCCTTAGTCTATGGGTTTTCCCCATTCCTTGGGTTTTACCATAGCAAGGTTTTTGTGAGTTTTTACACATGCATACTTCAACGTAAATTTGAGACTCGCGATTGCCCGTTGTGCCGATGACTTCATCAACCATTCTACCTTATCTGCTGAAGAGCTGATGCGATGGTCTGTTGAGTATTTACACACTCAAGGGGGAGTGTTGCAGTCATATTTAGAATATGAATGTGATTGTGTAAATCCTGGAGAATATGGGATAGTATCTTATATTCCTATTAGGACTAGATTACCTATTAAATGTTGTAATCATAAAGGGAAATGTATTTACCCTTTCTACTACTATAAATAGAGCCACAATGAGGTGAATCAAAACACACCTCACAATTAAATCAATCTCTCTTCTCTCTAAAGCTTGCCGCACCCCTCTCTCACTCTCCCTAGATCGCTCAATCAATTAGGCCTACAACAAAGGGGTATTTTTCCTTCTTATCCCCATTCGATTTTATCGAGAAATTGAATAGATTTTTTGATTTATCAATTAATTTAATTCTCAACTCAGAGCCACGACGTTCCGGAAGCGTGAGGTTACGCGCCTTTTTGGACTTTTGCTTCAGATCCCCACGTTTGAATTATAAGGAAAACTAATGAAAATGGCTTGAAAACTTTGAGTTTTAAGTGAATAGTATCATGTTTGATTTTTTAGTGTTAAAATGTGGTTTTTCGTTAAAGTGAACAGTACCGCGGGCTTTTCGTTAAATCTCCCTTGATTATATCTTGTGCAACGGTCGCCTATTATAAAATAATTTTAAAAAAAAATTGAAAATGTTCTCTATGTGGTAAAAAAACATGAGAAATAGTAAAGTCAACCCTAGTCAAATTTATATTTATATACCACTACCAGGAGATGCTTTTCTTTTCAGCTTTGAAGCTGTTCAGTGCTCAGAAGTCTTTTAAGTCGAGAAGGAAACTCCCCAAGTCTTTTAAGACGGAAAGGAACATTTACATGGTTAGTTCCCACAAGTCTTTTAAGTCGAGAAGGAAACTCCCCTAGTAGGCCATGCAAGTCTTTTAAGTCGAGCAACATTTACATGGTTAGTTCCCACAAGTCTTCCAGTCTCCCAAATTCCAAGTCAACAGGGGTGTTAATATATTGCAAACAAAGAATTCTGAACCTCTACCATTCATCACTCTTGTTCTGAATTAGAGGAGTAGATCTTCTTATTCTTCTTTCTTTGTTGTGCTTTCTTCTTGTTGATCAGTTGGGAATTTTCGGATGGCTCCGGTGGCTTTCTTTATTCTCTCCGTTATAGCTTACCTTGTGGTTCCGCACTCAGCTGAATATTCAAAAGAGGAACCCTTCAAACGTTGTCCAGCCCTCTCCTGTAGGTACACAGCAGAACCCATCAGCTTCCCCTTCAAAAGCACGGAAGATCCTCCTGAATGCGGATTGTTCACAGTCAATTGTTCAGAACCCAACTCGCCAAAAGTCCAATTGAAAGAGGGAGGATACTGGCATGAATCCCATGGCCCTTTCTCAACTTTGACTTACATCAAAGACAGAGACCTTGCCGACCGCTTAGAAAAAGGTCAATGCAATGACGGAGTTTTCGACGACTTGAGTCTTCCGAGCGCTTCTCCAGTCCCTGAAGTATCATTATTCACACACAATCTGACCCTTCTCAAATGTAAAACCACCTTAGAAAAAAATTCTTATCCACAACTTAATTATGGCTGCAGAAATGGTTACCATACTTATTATATCGCTTCACCAGACAGTAGTTTAACAAGCTACCGACCGCGATGGTGTGAAACCATTCAGGTCCCCATGCGTCCGTTTCAACCCAACACGCTCACTTCATTGACTGCTGAGTTTTCCCTCCGAGTGGAAGTACGGGAATGTGATCCATGTTTTGAAAGAAAAGGTGAATGCCTGTTTGAAGAGGGACAATATGCATGCACCGCCAGAGAAAAAGGTATATACATTTACGTGACCTTTTTTTTCATTCTATGACGTGCGAGAATCCGATTCCTTTCTTCAAAGGATGTCACTTTTAGAAACAAGAAACAGTTTATTAAAACACACAAGTATTAAATGATTGTTATGTATGCATTAGCCTCTTTTTTTCAAATGGTAACATTATTTATGCCACTTCCATCTTCTGTGATTTAGCTAACAGCAGTTTTCTTTGCAATTCACGTTCTAGAAGATAAGCAGGTGAAATTGAAGCTAGGACTAGGTAAAATTGATATCTCTACATTCAAAATATCTAACTGGTATGCATACTAATCTAGGACAAGTGCTAGAACCAAAGGACGGAAATCAATCATTCCCTAATCCCTCTGGATTAATTTTCTAAGAACCACGGAATGAGCAAGCGCGTTTAAACACGTTGGCAAAGTCCATTGATTGCTCTGATTACTCTTAGAAACAGGAAACAGTTTATTGAAAACACTTTTTTTAATGGTAACATTATTTATGCCCCTTCCATCTTCTGTGATTTAGCTAACAGCAGTTTTCTTTGCAATTCATGTTACAGGAGATAAGCAGTTGAGGCTAGGACTAGGTAAGATTGATATCTCTACATTTAAATATCTAATTGGTATGCATACTCATCTAGGACAAGTGCTTGAACCAAAGTACGGAAATCAATCATTCCCCAATCCCTTTGGATTAATTTTCTAAGAAGCACAGAATGAGCAAGCGTTTAAACACGTTGGCAAAGTCCATTTATTGCTATGATTACTCTTAGAAACAGGAAACAGTTTATTGAAAACACTTTTTTTTAGTGGTAACATTATTTATGCCCCTTCCATCTTCTGTGATTTAGCTAACAGCAGTTTTCTTTGCAATTCATGTTACAGGAGATACGCAGTTGAAGGTAGGACTAGGTAAGATTGATATCTCTACATTTAAATATCTAATTGCTAGAACCAAAGGACGGAAATCAATCATTCCTCAATCCCTCTGGATTAATTTTCTAAGAATCACGGAATGAGCAAGCATTTAAACACGTTGGCAAAGTCCATTGATTGCTCCGCATAACATACCTTCAATCAAATTTAACTCTCCTTTAACAGTTGGTGCAGTTGTTGTTATCGTCGTTCAAGTTGTTGTCTGCTGTTTCTTTTGGAAGAAGCGTATCCAAAAACATCAAATTGTTGAGGCCCTTCTAAGGAGCTATGGGCCGCTTCAAGTTCAAAGGCATAGCTATTCGGAGGTCAAGAAAATGACCAACTCCTTCAAAGAAAAATTAGGACAAGGAGGCTATGGTGCTGTTTACAAAGGAAAGTTAAAGGACGGCCGTCTTGTAGCAGTGAAGGTCTTGACCAAACTTAAAGGAGATGGAGAAGAATTTATGAATGAAGTGGCAGCCATTAGTCGAACTTCCCATGTCAACATCGTCTCCTTGTTGGGCTACTGTTTTGAGCATTCGAAGAGGGCTCTGATCTATGAATTCATGCCTAATGGATCGCTCGAGAAGTTCATATTTGATGCAAGTACTCCCAAGAATGATCATCATCACTTGGGATGGGAACCTCTGTACCAAATTTCACTCGGTATTGCTCGAGGATTGGAGTACTTACATCGTGGTTGCAACACACGAATTTTGCATTTCGACATCAAGCCTCACAACATTCTTCTTGATGAAAACTTCAGCCCAAAAATCTCAGATTTTGGCCTTGCCAAAATATGCAACAGGAAAGAGAGTATTGTGTCGATGTTGGGAGCTAGAGGTACAGCAGGTTACATTGCTCCAGAAGTATTTTGTAGAAGCTTTGGAGGGGTCTCACACAAGTCGGATGTGTACAGCTACGGAATGATGCTTTCGGAAATCGTTGGTGGAAGAAGGAACATTGACGTTGAAGCTGAAAATACAAGTGAAATATATTTTTCGCATTGGATTTACAAGCGTCTTGAACTGGACGAAGAGCTTGGTCTGCAGAGTGTTACGAATGAGGAAGACAAAGTAAGAGCGAGGAAGATGATCATAGTGAGCTTGTGGTGCATACAAACTGATCCTTCCAACCGGCCAGCAATGAAGGAAGTGATAGATATGTTGGAAGGGAGTGTTGATTCGTTGCAGATACCACCCAAGCCTTACTTGTCTTCTCCTCCAAAATCCCCGGTAGATTCTTCTACCACATTGGTATCAATTCAGTAGAAACCCTGTATTTTACTTGAACAAATCTATGTTTTTTTTCTGAGGCAATCTAAATAATGAAGTATGTATTTCATTTTTGTTTTGTTTATTTCTGTACATGAATCAATGAATCAACACAGTAGGAGTGACCCTCTTACTACCACTCCTGCAATCATTTTATGTTCAACACAGTTACAAACGCTTTAATCAATCCAATTTAGGAAAACTCAAAGATGGCCGGGAAGTTGCAATCAAGTTCTTATACAAACACAATTACAAACGCGGTGAACACTTCATGAATGAAATTGAAATCCCTCACCCGTCTTTGCCACAAAATCTTAGTCTCCCTTTATGGCTGCACCTAATGCCGCAGCCGCGAACTCCTCCTTGTCTACGAATACATTTCAATGGAGCCGTTGCTGATCATCTCCACGAAGACAGAGCAGACCCTGGCTCGCTCAATCAGCCTATTCATATGAGCATTGCCATAGAAACCGCCAACGCATTGTCCTACCTCCATGCTTCGGAAATTGTAAATCGTGAAGTGAAGACTACCAACATTCCGCTCAATGACAACTTCTGCGTTAAAGTTGCAGATTATGGGCTCTCTGGGCTCTTCCCCATTGATGTCATGCATGTCTCAATCGCTCCACAAGGGACACCAGGTTGCGTTGATCCAGAGCATCGCCAATGTAACCAGCTAACTAGCAAGAGTGATGTTTATAGTTTCGGAGTTGTTCTCATCGAGCTCATATCATCTCTTCCGGCAGTTAATATAATGAGGCATAGGCACGAAGTTATTCTACCCCAGCCATAAGCAAAATTCAAAAAGGTTTGTTCAAAGAGTTGGTAAATCAACTTCTTGGGTTCATATTTTATACAATTGTTTTGATCTTCTAGAGTTTTGGCTCTTCATACTTGTTTGATGTCTATATCTTTTTTCCTTCTATTTTTTCTGCTTCTTGTGATATTATTGTTTATTGTTTATCAACCAATTTGAGTTATATGACATGATCAAACACCTCCTTCACCAGAAAGTAAAACAGACATAATAAAAGTTTTAGATTTATAGAGTTCTAAATCACTCTAATTTACACGAAAGGAGTTCAAACTTGAGTACTCTCGTGTAATCCACGTCTGACTATGTTAAAATATTATAACTACTATTTCATCAATCATTTATTTAACACTTCTAAATTTGGATTTTTCATATGTTTGTTTGGTTACCCAAAAAAAAAAACACATTGTGGTGGTGAGGGTTAGGTAATGACAAGGTTGTTGTTCTTGTTCAAGAACCATGGGTGCAGGCTAACGACGTAGAAAACGGAATTAGAAATCTAGGCCACCTAACTTGGAGGCTATGTATTTTAACTTTTTAACACGATGAAATTTGTTCACATTGAATATCGCTACAGTGTTATTATCAAGGGTATTGCTAGAAAGATTAGATTGTAGATAAAATTTACAAATTAAGTTATTTGTCATCAATAGGAATGTGCATATCAACATTTAAGTTATAACATAATTATCAACTTTCATGTTATTTAGTTTATAAATTTTTATCTATAAATTTAGTCTTCATAGTATTACCCTATTATGAATTAATCTTTACAAAGTCTCTTATTAATGGATAAATTTTTTAGTGCGTAGAAAACTTAAGTCGGTATACCAAATGTTATAATTTTATCAACCACTTATATATTGACACTTAATATACCGAATCGTGTTTCTACCTGATTAAAAATTTTATCCTATTAATGGTTGAAACTGACCTTTCAATCTTCTTCAGTCAAAGAATGAGGTGTTGTCTCTTTTTCAAAACCCTATATAGATTTTCAGATTTTTGGAATCAGCACACTTGGAATTTCACTTGGAAAATGCACCCACTCTCTCTCTTCTCTCTCCTCTCTCACCCCCTCTCTCGTCTCTTTGAATTAGTGAAAAAAGAGAAGAAAAAAAACCCAGTCACTATTTGGTCTAATTTATTAGTGTGTGTATAAAAAAGATGCATCCACCTCCCAACATATCCTTTTCCCCATTTCACAAGCAATCAATTGTGTCTCAGTTTCTCCCCTGCAATCATTCACCATTTTAAATTCAAATATTCACCCCCAACAATTCACATGTATATATAGAGAGAGGAATGGGAGTTAGCAGCAGCAACAGACCTCCAATCCAAAAGATGGGGACTTTACAGAAATTCAAGCTCCTCGCCACGCAGTGCGGCGTGGCCCAGAGCCCGACGCGAAGCCCGCGGTCGAGCCCCTTGATCCAGCTCCCCCGCCGCAAACCCACCTTGCTCATGCTCCTGACCCGGAGCAGCAGTCGCCGCCGTGACCCGCCTGTTCCGATGCCGCTACCGGAAGAGCTTCCGGTTCAGAGGAACAGTTTGAAGGACTTGTTTGTGTCGTCGCCGCCATTTGAGTTGAACAACGGGAGGAAGGCGGAAAGTGAGAGAGATAAGCGGGCAGAGTTCGGTAGTTTGGTGGCGGTAGGTAAAGAAATTGGGGGATTTGGACCGGGCTCGCCTAGGCCGGCCTGGGCCGGTTTCCGCTACAAGTCGTTACTGAGAAGAGCTTGGCGCCCTGTGCTCGTCACTATTCCCGAGTAAATTACAACGTTGTCTTATTCCACTAAGTGGTGTCGGCCATATAAATTCTATAACGATTTGTATCAAATTTTTCGTTAACTCCAAATACTTTATGTTTTCATAAACTAATTTTCGAAAAGTATTATTAGAAGTTCTTTGTTGTATGTTATGCGATCAATCGTCTCTCATGACCTTGGTCCAAATATACCAATACAACTCAAACTTGTACTGCATTGTATAATTTTAGTTACCGGCATTGGATTTGTAGTTAAAAACGTTTATCGTACATCTGACGTTATGGTTTCACTTCTTCCTTTTTCATGCCATTATCGTTTGTATTTAAAAAAAATTGTACGCTGCACTCCTTGCAAATTCATTCAAGGGGAAAACATTTTCTTCTTCGTTTTTTTTTTTCATGACTTCTATGATGCATTTGAACTCGCGAGAAAATTGGAACCTCTTCTAATACTTGGCAGAAGGAATACATTTAAGTCAGAGTTGGTTGGTTTCGAGAATCAAAGAAAAATCCTACTTTGAATAGAAACAACTTTCGAAATGAAAAGGACAGAACAAAAACAGCTTGGCGCCCTATGCTCATCACTATTCCGTCAGTATTCCTGAGTAAATTACAACAATAACAAAGTCTTATTCCACTAAGTGACGTCGGCCGTATAAATTCTATAACGATTTGTATCAAATTTTCCGTTAACTCTAAGTATTTCATGTTTTCGTAAACTAATCTTCGAAAAATATTATTAGTTCTTTGTTGTATGTTATGTGATCAATCGTCTCTCATGATCTTGGTCCAAATATACCAATACAAATCAATCTTGTAATGCATTGTATAGTTTTAGCTACCGGCATTGGATTTGTAGTTAAAAGCGTTTATCGTAAATCTGACGTTATGGTTTCACTTCTCCCTTTTCCATGTCATTATCGTTTCCTTGCAAATTCATTCAAGGGGGAAAACATTTTCTTCTTTCGTTTTTTTTTTTTCATGACTTATATGGTGCATTTGAACTCGTGAGAAACTTGAAACCTCTTCCAATATTAGGCAGAAGAAATACATCTAAGTCTGGTTGGTTTCGAGAATCAAAGAAAAATCCTACTTTGAATAGAAACAACTTCCGAAAAAAGGATGGAACAAGGCGTAGAGGGATCCACCGAAGACGATCTTTCCCTTATTTCAGAAGAAAGAGAGGTACAACCATTACCATTCTTTTGAGGTTCCTTTCTAAAGTTAAAGTGGCCAAGTCCCAGGACCTTGACTGTTGGGAGAACAGTTAACACCACACATGCTAAAGCAACAATTCTTCCCTTTAGTAATAAAAAGGACAAAGAATAAGGCGAGCTTTATTACACCACCAAAGCTCAAGCTTCCCCTGTTGGAAATAAAAGCACAACTTTTGCAAATTCTTATCTTATTACAACCCGATTCAAATCGAATATCATTTCGGATCTATACTTTTTGCATCAAAGAGCTCAAAACAAACTACTCGAGACCTAATTTTATGACGTACATTTTGAATGAAGAAAGAAAAGTTACAAAGAAGAGCTCAATGATAAGGGAAGTAACTTTCTTCCCTTTCAAATGGAAAAATTTCTTACAGTCAAATGGTAAATTCAAAAAACGGTGGAGTCCTTCAATGTCTTGCCGTTAGAGGGTCTTTGTTTCCAAGAGGAAGTGGAGTCCTCTGATTTTTTTGGGCTTGGGCTTGCCGCAATGCAGAGTCATTCCTCTCTCTCTCGGTGCCTCCATTTCCCTTCTGAGGTTCGGCATGGCCACCAGACTTAGGGTGGCCACCTGAGTGCTCGTTTTCTGTAAGTACAACCCTCCGCAAGAACCTATCTATCATCTCGTAGCTGGTAAATGTAATAACGGCAGAAGGAGTGGTTCTTAATAGATTAGTAGCACAACCATTATAGAATCCACGAAGGCCTTCCTTTTGGAACACCTTCTTCATACAGTCAATAACTCCTGCGTACTGGGGTTCAATATGTCTGGCCTGCCCTTGCTCTTGCAGCCTCGAGCGCACAACCTAGAGATAATTAATTCAGTCAAGACAACAAAACTAAATATGAGAAAGATAGAGAGGCACGACTCTTAAGTTATAAGCAGTAATCCAAGCCCCAATCCGTTTACTGAGAAGTCCAGCTGAACATACCTCGTGCGGGTATGTGATTACAGAAGCGATTACTTTTGATACTGATGAGGCAAAGGCAACTCTACTAGGATGTAACTTATCAACAGTTGTATTATCTGAAAAGTTAAATTTACGGGGTCAGATCTAATCAAT
The DNA here is from genome assembly GCA_036320875.1 of Cotoneaster glaucophyllus. NCBI lineage: Eukaryota > Viridiplantae > Streptophyta > Magnoliopsida > Rosales > Rosaceae > Cotoneaster > Cotoneaster glaucophyllus. Next base: position 32,179,991 of record CM070069.1, on the reverse strand, counting down.
TAATTAGAAACCACTGAATTTTCAAGTAAAACAGTTCATGAAAGAAGTAAAGATATAACATTTACCCCTTTTTGCCATGAAAGACTTTATCTTTTCATAAGCAGGAAATTGAATTGCAACATGACTTATGCCAGCCAATGAAGGCAAGATCCCACTGTTTGAAACCACACATGCAAACAAAAACATATCATTAAGGGAAACCATGCGGATAGATTAAATATCAATTGAATGGATTCCTTTCACCGAATGGAAAAAAAAAAAAATCGATTTAAGCAAATACGAAATTCACGGTTTAGTGTCATATGATGTAACTTGGAAAGAAAAATGACCTATATAAACCTCGCAAGCCTTCCTCAGTTGCAATCCTGGAGAAAGCAGATCTCATGCTTTTGTAAGGAATCACACCAGGCCTCATTCCTTGTGTCTAAATGAAGTTGATCAAGAAGAATATATCAATGTATAAAAATGACAAAAAGTTCAAACGAGCAAAATTAATCAGTGTGAAGTCCTTGAATTTTCTAAATCCATGAAGGTTGAGTTTAAGTCAGAAACTAACATGTAATTATGTGGAAGAGATTCATTAGCCTGGTTAGACATTGGTTAAGCATCAACCCCAAGAATAAAACATGCCCAGACATTTCTTAGAAACCCGTAAGCTCTAAAGGACCATCTCTAGCAAATATGTGTTTGCATAGTTGAACTAATACTATCTTTTATTTTCATTTGATGCACAGTTTGCTTTCTCAAGTCAAGGACATGATAATTACAGAGAGTTTGTGTCGCATCCAGGAAAAAAAAACAATGTCCTCAGTCCCAATCCAACAGAAGGCCATAAAAATAACAGGTCATTGTTCCCCATGTTTCAATATCTTCTAGTACTTTATAATTGATATGCCATTCTATTTTGCAATTTAAATAAACCAATACAATTATGTTTGTGTCTTAAGTATAAGTAGACATATATTTATATATTATATAATAAATTTAATTAAAATTAAAAAAAGCTAGGCCCCCGCCTAGAAGCCTAGGCGCTAGGCCCCTGCCCGCCGACCGACTAGCTTCTAGCGCTTTTTAGAACCTTGTGCAACACAAAGAAGCATTTGCTATGCAACACAAAGAAGCATTTGCTATTGCAAACAAATACAAACTCCCGGAACTGAAATTAACTTAGAGCTACATAACCCTGAATTACGACAGCTGCATGCTTTAAAGGGCATATGTATGTGTGAGTAGTGAATACTGACCACTCCAATAAAATTATGAATTTTTTTAACATGAAATAAGCATGCGGGCTAGCAGAAAATGAGATGGAATCACAGATTCCCTTTACATGAGAGTATATGTATTACTACATTTTAAATGAATTACAAATACAAAAACAGTAAACTTACTTGAAGTCTGGTCTTAACAACCCACAATGGATTTGTTGAAATGGCTGTGGCAGCCCCGGCACCAGCAGCAGCAATCATATTTTCACCAATTGTGAGTTCTCCGATGCCATGAACTACAATATGACCATAGTGAATGTTTAAAAGTAACTAGCTGAATGCTATTAAATAGTCCTTAAAGCTCTAAACTAAATCAAGAATATAGGAATACCAGGCGTTTCATGAGAAATAATTAGAGACAAACACAAACTTTTAAGCCACATTTGGAAAAACCAACCATGAGTGTGGAGTAGGCCTTTGAGTTGCTCATAAACTGTGAAGTACACCTGCATACAAACAGAGTGTATATGGCACCAGGAGAATTACAAAAAGTATATAGGAAAAAAAGTTGCATGTGATCTGACCAAGGGCCCCAAAATCCCTGTGAAATCAAGTTTCCACAAGATAAGGGCTCACAAAGATTTGTTTCACAATATAAGGCAACAAAAGTAATACTCACTGCCCAGTTTGGAAGTAGCGCTAGAATTGTAGGTGAAAGGCCCCGGTACATCCCCTTCACACCTTCAGTCTTTAATATTTTTTGTAGGCTTGTGACAATGATACTACCTGATCATAGGCCAAAAGGAAAACAAAGAAGAACAGTCATACTGATATGTGTGCAGTATGCGGTGTGAACCATATATACTACAAATTAATAGATCGACTCGAATTTATCCTCGAAATGGCAATGAGCCAAATAAAAAAATTTATAGAACAAAGACAAAGCCCCCTGAAGCCGGTTCACCAATTAACAAGAAATGTGGCATACATTTGGTCAATGCACATTTTCTCGTTTATACGAATACACAGAGTTCACAAAACTGAAACTTTAATCAGACTACGATTCCATTTCCACCTAAACATGTGCTCCCATAGTCCCAATGAATCTAATATCGTCAAAAATCGATACTTACATTCGATAAGTTCCTTAAAATAACAAAAACACAGAATTTCATCGAAGTATTGATAAACAAAACATAATTTGTTCACAGGAGTATAAAGCTTCGACTCTGAAAATTGAAGAATACCTCTTTGCCCAGAAGGCATGCCATGGACCTGCAGCCTAGTCTTGATGACATCCAAAGGGCATACAAACGTAGCCGCAATAGCACCTGCAAAGCTTACAATTCAATCAATTTGCAATAAATTCATCAGATTTCCAAATGCGTCCCCAGATGAACGAAACCCTAGAAATGGGAATGGGGAAGACACTGACCAGCGGAGGCGCCAGCACCGGCGTGGCAGACGACATCTCTGATAGTTTGGCGATCGGAATGTTCGGCCACAACACCCATCGTAGTCGAATCCCTCTCTAGTCCCTCTCTAAAGCTGGTTCTTCAAGCCCAAATCAAAGGTAAATTTCATGGCCAATCGCAGTGTGTGTATATATACATATACATATATATGTATATATACTGATTTGATAGAGAGGGAGAGAATCGGGGTCGGAAGTTTGAAGGACTGTGGAGAGCCAGTATTCTGTAGCTACGCGGTCGTCGTCGTCGTCGCCTGAACTTGTTTGAAGGGGTTTAAGCGGTGAAAAAGGACGGGTCAGGTACGCAGAGCTCAGCTTCGGATTTGGAATTTGGAAAGGGCAAATGACCCGGAAACGGAATCCGTCGAGGAAAGGAAACTTGGAAACTACCAAAACGGCTATTTTCTCTCTTATAAGTAAATTTCTCGCCAAAAATATGAAGGTGGGTTTCTTTCTACTTTAATTAAACTCAATTTCTGCCTAATCGCTAATCAATGTGATATACATTTCTCTTCGAAATGTGTTATACATTTATGATCACTCGGCAGTTAGCGCTACGGTTGGATGATATTTGTGTAGAGGAAAAAAAATGTGGAGCCTAATGATCCAAACCGTTTAATTTTTAAATTTTTCCTCAAAGATCATGTCAATCATAAATCACTCAAATATGAAACCATATGACAAAATCGTATGTCAAAAGTTGTGTAATAAAAGTGGTGTCAAATAGGTTTAATATTTAATATAAAACCAAGGGCACTAATGTAATTCAATTTACATTTTAGATTCTCCTTACACTACTTACATTTTTTTCCTTATATACTGCAATATACCTTCCTCGCCTAAGCCCTAAACACATGCATAGCATTTGTAGAGTTTGCTAGTGTAAATTTTATGAAAACAAAATTTCGATTTTAAGTACATAAAAGTCTATATTACTCTAACCAACTTAGCAGCGCTTAATTTTTTTTTTTTTTTTTTTTTTTAATTTAAAAGTTGTGTTGTGACTTGTGAGTGACAAATATGCAGAAAAGTTTGTTCGTTTTGTTTGTTTGTTTTGGATATGGTGAGGTAGCCAATGGTGGATTTCATCGCTCAGACAAATTCTTGTGTCTACTTTGGCCTGCTTGACGAGGAGAGAGAGTTCAATAGATTTAACTATTTCAATTGCGTTTATAAAAAAATTTAAAAAATAAAAATGTGCCTTTAATTTGATGATGTAACTTTTTTTTTTGGGTCAAATAATGTCACATATTTTATGTGTATGAACAAGAAGCTTGTTGGACTTTTCTACTTCTTTTGGGGTCCAAAGTCGTGGAGTTAGAGAGGCCCAACTAACTATGGGCTGAAATTGAAAAACCAAGAATTCGGCCCAGAGTGCACCTTTGGCAAATTACCTTTCCCAAAAGCATTTATGCTAAATTTACATAAGAATAGGATAACAACTTATTTGACACAAATACAACGTCTTTGGCGTCCTGCGTCAATTGTACAATGTTATGTAAAAAAAATTAATATTATATTATCTTATTGGCACGAGATGCCACGATTACCGTGGACTAAGAGGAAATTAGACTAACGAGAGTTAAAAGGAAAAGTAAAGGTTATGGTTGGTGGGCTCAAAACCATCGCAATAAAAGGCCCAGACAAGTTCGCGTCTTGGGGGCATCTTTCAGCAAAGATCTCAGTTTGGTAAGAGGTTGTTGAAGTTGTTCTTCTCCTAGTCAAGAAGAAAAATGCATAGAGAAGAACTTCGGCATGAATGTTTGAAGGGTTTTAAGCGGTGAAAAAGGACGGAAGTTTGAAGGACTGTGGAGAGCCAGTATTCTGAAGCTACACGGTCGTCGTCGTCGTCGTCGTCGCCTGAACTTGTTTGAAGGGGTTTAAGCGGTGAAAAAGGACGGGTCAGGTACGCAGAGCTCGGCTTCGGATTTGGAATTTGGAAAGGGAAAATGACCCGGAAACGGAATCCGTCGAGGAAAGGAAACTAGGAAACTACCAAAACGGTTATTTTCTCTCTCTTATAAGTAAATTTCTCGCCAAAAATATGTAGGTGGGTTTCTTTCTACTTTAATTAAACTCAATTTCTGCCTAATCGCTAATCAATGTGATATACATTTCTCTTCGAAATGTGTTATACATTTATAACCACTCGGCAGTCAGCGCTACGGTTCGATGATATTTGTGCAAAAGAAAAAAAAAATTGGAGTCTAATGATCCAAACTGTTTATTTTTTAGATTTTTCCTCAAAGATCATGTCAACCATAAATTACCTAAATATGAAACCATATGACTATTCGGTTAAGGGTTTAGAGTTCTATGTATAACCATATTCGCCTATTTTCTTTATTACAAATAAATATCATAATGGTTTTGAATTTGTCTAACTTTTTGCAACGATAATCTATGAATAATGTTCTAAAAATAAACAGTTAAGATCGTTAAAATACGCTATGCACTGAGCTATACAAAATCGTATATCAAAAGTTGTGTAATAAAGTGGTGTCAAATAGGTTTAATATTTAATATAAAACCAAGAGCACTAATGTAATTCAATTTACATTTTAGATTCTCCTTACACTCCTTACATTTTTTCCTTATATATTGCAATATACCTTCCTCCTAAGCCCTAAACACATGCATAGCATTTGTAGAGTTTGCTAGTGTAAATTTTATGAAAACAAAAATTTCGATTTTAAGTACATAAAAGTCTATATTACTCTAACCAACTTAGTAGCGCTTAATTTTTATTTTTTATTTTTAATTTAAAAGTTGTGTTGTGACTTGTGAGAGACAAATATGCAGAAAAGTTTGTTTGTTTTGTTTGATTTTTTTTGTATATGGTGAGGTAGCCAATGGTGGATTTCATCGCTCAGACAAATTCTTGTGTCTACTTTGGCCTGCTTGACGAGGAGAGAGAGTTCAATAGATTTAACTATTTCAATTGCGTTTATAAAAAAATTAAAAAATAAAAATGTGCCTTTAATTTGATAATGTCACTTTTTTTTTGGGTCAAATGATGTCACATATTTTGTGTGTACATTGGAACAAGAAGCTTGTTGGACTTTTCTACTTCTTTTGGGGTCCAAAGTCGTGGAGTTAGAGAGGCCCAACTAACTATGGGCTGAAATTGAAAAACTAAGAATTCGGCCCAGAGTGCACCTTTGGCAAATTACCTTTCCCAAAAGCATTTATGCTAAATTTACATAAGAATAGGATAACAACTTATATGATACAAATACAATGTCTTTGGTGTCCTGCATCATCAATTGTACGATTTATGTAAAAAAAAAAAAAAAAAAAACTTAATATTATATTATCTCATTGACACGAGACGTCACGATTACCGTGAACCAAGAGGAAATTAGACTAATGATAGTTTAAAGGAAAAGTAAAGGTTATGGTTTGGTGGGCTCAAAACCATCGCAATAAAAGGCCCAGACAAGTTCGCGTCTTGGGGGCATCTTTCAGCAAAGATATCATGATTTTTGGGGCCCAGAACTGTAGGCAGTGGTTTTCTGACCATCGTACGTGGGGACCAGCATGGCAATGCGTGTAGGGCCCATATAGGCCCATTATCACAGCCTGTACTTGCCCAGTTGCTCAAAACCAAAAAAATATTCTGTTTTTAATTTTATTTTCTAAAAATAAGCCCTCAGAGGCAGAACAGTATGTGGATGTGGAGAAATTTCTCAATGCCGAGAACACGGTTCGGTATACTAAACATCATAATATAATTAGCGGAATTTTCTTTTTAAAGTTTCTAACCAATTGTATTATAACACTTAATGTACTATAGTACTAGGCCGTTTTTTTTTTAAAAGAGGACAACTGGTACTAGGCTATATTTCCGATACACTAAAAAATCTCTGGTGAATGTGGATGATGGATCCAACGCACTTACCGGAAGATTCCCTAAGATCTCAGTTTGGTAAGAGGTTGTTGAAGTTGTTCTTCTCCTAGTCAAGAAGAAAAATGCATAGAGAAAAACTTCGGCATGAGTGTTTGACTAGGATAATTCTCATATTGGATAAAATTTGCACGAATTCATATAAGATTAAAGTATATAAAGTTTCATGCATTTGTAAAGATACCTACGAATAACGTGATCGACAACGCTTACTATAAGTTTTTCTCCCATTTATCAATTGGGTACTTGGTACAATTTCCTTCCATTTCTCATGCGATGCAACACTCAGCAGATACAATATGGGGTTGTGGTGGTGGTGTTCTTATCTTACGTCGATTTCATAAGATGCCTTATTAAAACCTTTACCAGACCCATCCGTTCCAACTACAACCCACCCATCTGCAATTCATTAATTATGTACTCGAATTAAATTGCAATTTCAATATTATTCACAATCTTCTACTCTAACTGCAGCCCCAGACACACAGAAGCTTTCACACTCACTGAGTTACCTGGCATTTTCAATCCGACCCGTTAAAATTAGTATTCGGGTGAGTGATAAACGGGTCGGGTGGTTAACAAGTCAACCCATTAATCACCATTTACAAAATGGGTCATTTTGGGTGAACCCGCGAACGCGTTAACCACCGTTGAGGAGGAACACAGGCCTGGCGAACGAAGTCGACCATGATTGCGGTGCCGCTGATGTTTTGGTAATTTTATTGGTGACGCGAGGGAATTGGCAGAAGGAAATGGACGGGTGGGACTCCCACCGTGGGAGTGGGAGATGCGGCAGATGTAGGCGGGGCCTGAGCTCTTTGTTTGCTTCAAAATCCTCAATTCTTTCCCTTTTTCGCTTCTAGGTTTAGTCACACTGATGTTGCAAGTTGTAAATATCAGTGGGTTTAGAATTTTAGCCTGAGAAAGGCTCAAATGTCTTAATTCAAAACGTTTTTTTGATTTTACAAAAATTACACTGTCTTGTGGTGAGCAATCAACCAACATCATTTGGTCTGGTATGATGTCGTCATCATCAACTTATTTCTCAAACCTAAACCTCAATACTCTTTGACTTTCTTCCTCTCTCTCCACTGATTCCCAAACCAAAGTCCTACTCAGAAGCCCACAAGCAACAGAATGCTTGAACTCCATAGGACCCACCAACCTCAAATCAAACCCAATAAAAAAAGTTAAAGTAAAAAAAATCAGACCGAGACCCTGAGCCTACAGCAAACCTTTCTGCGTGAAAAATAAAAAAGGTCAGGATGGACGTGGAACCATCCTAGTGCCTTTCTGGCTCCCTCTGCTAAATACTATAATTGTTTCTTCAGTGAGAAATCCTGCTATACCACCGAGTGCATACATTATCGTCAGTGTTTTTTGTCAGGTAACGAAGGTTTATACATATGGTAACACACAACGGAATGGTAAAGCATGCTTGGTGGAGTTTGTCCTTCACTTAAAAAATGTTGATGACAAATCAAATCACTTAACAGTATCTTAATAGAAATTTGAGTTAATGTAAATTTTATACCAGAGGTTGATGCACACATGGTTTCGAGTTTCAACCGATGCAGCTTTAACATGCTGGGAAATATTTGACAAAAGGACCTAGCTAGCAAGCTGCTTTTATAGCATTCGGGCAATTAGTTGCCCCTACGATCTTAATCGAGTATCATTTTTAATCCAACTTTCATCATGTTTAAGGAAAAGTTTCATGTTTTCGAAGCGTTTATGTCACATACTAGAAAATATGTGAATTTCATAATACAATTCACGATTCTAACTAAAAACAACTAGAGACGTGTATTAAACGTCTATTTTCTATCTTTTATATTTCTTACCTTTTGGTCCAACTTAATCTAAACTTGATTTTTTTTTTTTCGTTTTAAATAAGTAGATACGTAATAAGAAAAAATGTCAGGAATTCTATAGTTTTAATATTTGAAATGAAACTAAGATAGAGTTGGATCTCACATTGGATACCATCGTATTAAATTTAAGATAGAGTTGCATACTGCAACCCTACCCTGCATATACAAATACAGTCTACGTATGGCCAACTTAATAATTCCACAACCCACATGCTGCCCTACCTAATCATCAAATTAATTATACTTAATCACAAAACACAACAACGCTGAAAGAATTAAAGCAATTTAACAAATTCATTATCATCGGGCAACAAATTAAAAACACAAAAAAATACATGCAAAAATTGTATGAGAAGAAAGGTGGTCCTCCCTTTGGGGACATATCCTCTCTGAATCATTTCTATCCAGACTCTCAGGATCAAATAATATGAACTTTTCACGTCCTCTTCAACTTTCTCACTTTTCTCTTCCTCTTCAATATCTTGCCTTCTTCTTTGGCGGCAATTGACGAAGCAGAACCAAAAGAAAGAAGAAGAAGAAAATGGGAGGGGTTGAAGGTCGAGGAAATATGCAGTGGAAAATGGGTGGGAGGGGGAGGGACAGGGGAGGTGAGTGATGGTAGGGAGGTCAAGGGATTGGGTGCAGCAATCTCGATCTGAACTACCATTGTGACGACAGTTGTCTTTTCCGATATTTGCGCCCCTCTTAACCTTCTCGCCGTTAACACTATCGCTACGGATCTCAAGGTGGAGGATTTTAAAGCCGCTACTGCTATCCCAGCTTCTTTTCATTAAAGATTCAGAGGATTTGGATGAAATGGATTTGGAGATGATCATATTCCCTCTCATTGAGAACAACTAATATAGAGTTAATGAGTTTATCACCATGTTACGTTCCTATTTAATAATACAATATAATAACGTATAACACGAAAAATAAAATTACATAACATTATATTAGATGATCAAAATATTACGGTGACAAACCGCGTTTAATGGCAAATTGTATCACCGTCAGCATTGGCATTGACTAGGAGGGGTGTTGGGGGCACCCGAAAAACCCTCGAGTAAAAAGGCAATGGGTAACCCTACAAAGCTGTGGCTGTGAGGCTACAGGTAAACAGCGTTACAGACATCTGCAAACGCAGAATCGCACTCAGTTAACCGCATGCAACGAGAGCTCTGCGAACCTTGTCCGCATCATCGCCATCACAGAAACACATGCACAAACACCCATCACGTGTCAGCTTTTTTCACAGAAAAATCCCCCAACACTAAGAACTTTACTACCTAGTCTTCAATTTCATCATCTCCCGTGGAGATTCCTTCAGATTCGGGATCAAATTTTCATGTTAAGAAACTAATAAAAATAGTTTGAAAACTTTGAATTTTAACGATAACGGAAAAATAAAATAAATAGTATCAGGATTAACTTTTTAGTGTAAAAATATGATTTTTCGTTAAAATGAACAGTACTGGGAACTTTTCGTTAAACTTCCCTTTAGTTTTAGCAAAGTTTCACTTTGAAATGTACATATGTAAGGTTTGACTCTTGTTTATTTTTCTTATTTATTATAAAACTGGTTAACTAGCGATACGTTATGGGTTTGATTCCTGGCGTTGGTGAATTGCACGATGATGGTTAGGGGGAGTTGAAATGCCTTTGTGAATCTTCTCAACCCTCTGAAAGATGGATTGCTGTGGCGAAGCCACTAGCTAATCCTTTTAAAAAAAAATTAGCTATTTTTTATTTACACTAAGAGTTGAAGAGTCGGCTAAGTTCATAAGTTCAAATTTAATTTTGAAAAAATCAAACTTAAAACTTCTCATTTACAAATAAACAAAAATATCACTATATCGTAATAAAATTTAAAAAGTGCACCAAATGCTCTTAACGTTGATTAGCTGAATTAATTAACTTCCAGGAAAACTCTCCTTGGATGTTAGGTAAACGACCAACCTTGTGATGCCCTGTCCTTAGAGCAATCACAAACAACCAACATAATTTCTATGTAGACCCTAAAGATAGAAAGAAAGAAACCGACTTTTTTCAGAAGCAGAATATGGGTTTATGGGTGCATTGCTTCGTAGTCAGCTGTACCTACTTTTCTGCAATTTCTCTTTAGATTTCGATCGAAAAGTTGCTTTTTTGCCACCCAATTTCTCTACCACTTCTTTAACCCCAGAAAGTTTGGATTTTTTTTGGTAATCGTGGGTGTTTGGTGGGAAAGGAAAAGGTTGTGGAGCTGCTGCTGACTCGCAGGAATTCAAAGTTCAATTTTTTAATCGAAAGATTAAGGATTTGGGGGTGTTTGATTTGATTAAAGGGTCTTACAGTTCATACCTCGTCACCAAAACGCGTTGCGTCACCGTGTTGATTTCTTTATTGGGTGATTTCTTTTTTTGTTGTTATCGTCGTCGTCGGTGTTACTTATTACCTTCGCAAGCGGATCTGCGTTTGGTTTCTCAGTCAGACATTCTTCTGGGAATCTTTGTTCATCTGTTTGGTTGCCGAGAAAATACCTCCAAGAAAAGGTGAGAAAAAGTATGGAATAAAACGAAAATTTGAGTTTTTTGACTTCTGGGTTAGCTGAATACATGCTTATTAGTGACATTTTACTTCTGTTTTATATGATTTCGATTGCCAAATGATGGAATATCCAAGATGTAATCTTTCCTGTTTTGTTTTTATTACATATGTCGGCAAGTGACAGAGCATATGTTTCTTGATATAACCAATTTGTTGACGTTGTTCTTTGTTTTGTCTTATGATAAATGCAGATCAGTTGTTGTTGCATGTGAAAGGTTCGATCTTTGTTAGAATTGGGACTTTGTGCTATTTATGCAAAGAAGTTCGTGGGTTTTGAGGCCATTGATTACGAAAATCTGTAAGATCTTTTCGGTGTTTTGCATTAGTATGCTTTTGAGGGAAAAAGAGTAAGATAGTTTGAAGGTCTTGGGCCTCCGGCAAAGACAGGGGTGAGGTAGTTATGGCGTCCGGAGATAGGCGTCAGCATCATAATATGGTGCCTCTGGCTGCATTGATCAGCAGAGAGCTGAAGAGTGAGAAGATGGAGAAGCCAACTGTCAGATATGGGCATGCAGCTCAATCCAGGAAGGGGGAGGATTATTTCCTGATCAAAACTGATGGTCAGCGAGTACCCGGGAATTCTTCATCAGCATTCTCCGTATTTGCGGTAAGCCCAAGTCTTTCTTATATTTGCACTAGATTATAGAGTCAGAGCTTGGCAGCTCACCTCTGTTATGTTGTTGTCCCATGGTGAATGTCCCAAAAGTTGAATTCTACATATGAGTGCTCAACTCTATATAGGCAGTGAGCGAGATATTTTCCGAAAATTTCATGTACTGTTGGTTTAATTATGGAATCAAGCTGTGTGCTCAAACCAATTTCCTTTAGCTGTCAAATATACTGCAAATCAAGTATAATAGTTACCGTTCTTTTTCTGATTGTCAGATCTTTGATGGGCACAATGGAAATGCAGCAGCAGTATATACAAGGGAGAATTTGTTAAAGCATGTGTTGGGTGCTATTCCCCGTGGGCTAGGAAGGGAGGAGTGGCTCCAAGCTTTACCTCGAGCCTTGGTTGCTGGATTTGTGAAGACTGATAAGGATTTCCAGAGCAGAGGTATGGAATTTACAACTTGCTTAGTCTTTGTTATTCTTTCTGGTTTTTCTCATATGTTTCAGCACAAATGTACTAATTCTTTCTACTCTTATTTTGTGGCCAGGTGAAACTTCTGGAACAACAGCTACCTTTGTAATAGTTGATGGATGGACCGTGACAGTTGCATCAGTAGGAGACTCCCGTTGTATCTTAGATACTCAGGGTGGTGCTGTTTCCACCTTAACTGTTGATCATAGACTTGAAGAAAATGTAGAGGAGTATGTATCTACGAAAATTCACTAACATTCCTCTCCTTTTATTGTTCCGTGGATTTGCTAATTGAATATTTTCTATGTAATTGTAGGAGGGAGCGTGTTGCTGCAAGTGGTGGGGAAGTTGGGAGGTTGAGCATTGTTGGTGGTGCAGAGGTGAGGGCTTTTAGATCTTTTTGCTTTATTTTCCTGACGAAAACAAAGAAAAGAATACTTCTGTGGCTGAGTCTTAATTAAAATATGTTTTTCATTGTGTAATATATGTTGTTTTGACATTTACAGATTGGACCCCTCCGTTGTTGGCCTGGGGGTTTATGCCTTTCTAGATCAATTGGAGACATGGATGTTGGGGAGTTTATAGTTCCAATACCATATGTGAAACAAGTCAAGGTATTTTTCTCTGCGTGGAACTTCAATTTTTAACAAGGTTTTATTCAATTCAATGCCAGGTATTGTTTAACCTGAAAGCTAACATTCTTATATTGTTTTAAAAGCTTTCAAATGCCGGTGGGAGGCTTATTATTGCTTCTGATGGCATCTGGGATGCTATATCTTCTGAAATGGCAGCGCATTCTTGCCGTGGGTTGCCAGCTGAACTTGCTGCCAGACAAGTTGTGAAGGTTGCTTGAACTACCTGACCATTTTCTTGCAATATGCATGTTAACCTCAAAGGCTAGAACTCTTTCTTATTGATGGTGGATTTTGGTGTAGGAGGCATTAAGGTCAAGGGGTCTAAAGGATGATACAACCTGCATAGTTGTTGACATAATCCCTCCTGATACTACCGAACAGCCTTCAACTCCGCCAAAAAAGATTAACAAGCTGAGGACCCTGTTGTTCAGAAAGAAGTCGCGTGATTCTGCTAATAAACTATCCAAGAAGCTATCGGCTGTGGGTATTGTGGAAGAGTTATTTGAAGAAGGGTCTGCGATGCTTGCTGAAAGGTAGTTGATTCCCTCTTCACTCAATTTGGTTGATTCGATGCAAATTTTCTGGAAAAGTTTCACACTGCGGTTGTCTACTAAATTTGAAAAGAAAATTTTCAATGATGTCATTAACTTTAGTCTTGTTTAGGAGATCGAAGTGGATTTTCATATATAGTTATCAGAAACCTTTATTTTTGGGTTAGAAAGTTTCAATTTGCCTGTTGGCTTCTGGTGAAATGTGGTATTTTGGTTTCATGTATTTGGTTACATCTGAAAATGATTATATCCTGTAAATGTGTTGCAGGTTGGGCAGTGATGAGTGCACACCACAATCGACAACATCTGGGCTATTCATGTGTGCTGTATGCCAGGTTGACCTTGCTCCGAGCGAGGGCATATCGGTTCACGCAGGTTCTATCTTCTCAACCAGTTCAAAGCCTTGGCAAGGGCCGTTCCTCTGTTCTGATTGTCGTAACAAGAAGGATGCCATGGAAGGAAAACGCCCTAGCGGAGTCAGAGTAGCGTAGGTAGCTTGTGCATCGTTTCGCCACCATTCTTTTTAACCCAGTATTCCCATTTTTTTGTAATCCGTCTTCGTAGGCCAGCCAATATTGTTTGAATCTTTTACTCTAGTGATGCATGTAATGTATATGTAAATTTGAAAAATAAGGTGAAGTGAGTTTCAGAAGTTGAGGAAGGTCTTGTGCAAGGAAACCTCACACGAAAGTGTGCAGGTCGAGAAAACTGAAGTGCGAAAAGTACTTCCATATTGTATGCTGAATTTTCCATGTCAAGTCTTGATTCCATGTATGCGTGTTGATTAGAAGTCTCTGAATCAACCATACACGCTGTGAAGAAATAGTACAAGTAGGTTATCCGAGAGCTTTGAGTTTCCTGAATGCGGATTGTTCTGACCAACTTCGTCCGAGGATCCAACTGCAAGAGGGAGCATACTCGCTTGAATTCGAAGGCACTCTGTCATCTTCGATTTTTATAAAAAAACACGGAGGAGCCTGCAACGATGAAGTTTTCGACGACTCGAGTCTTCTCATGATCTCTCTCTCGCTCTCTGAAATTTACAATGAATCAAAACGTCTGTATCCTCTTCCTCATGATTTTTGTCCTGTCATCCGAAACCTCATTGGTTTTGGCTGTGGACTTTTTCTACCAAAGCTGCAGTGTGCCCATAACTTGTGGGCGCCAAGACATTAGGTATCCATTCTACATCCAAGGCAAGCAACAACCCTTTTGTGGGTATCCTGGTTTCGAGCTCTCCTGCCAAGGCGGAGACGACGACGGAGAAGCCTACCCAATTCTCCATTTGTCTGGTAACGATTACATAATCCACAACATCAGTTACCAAAGCCGTTCTCTTCTTGTCTCAAATGCTCCGCTTTCACACTACCTAAACAACTCTGCTTGTACTAACCTGTCGTCAATCAACAACTTAACCCTCCCTAATGATCAGTTTAAGCTGGCTCCAAACCAAGATCAATTCTTTCTGCTCTACAACTGCAACTCTTCGTTTGTCAATTCTTTTCCAACGTACAAGATTGGCTGTAGTAACGCTTCGGTTCTTGCTGTGCCTCGGGATGAATACCCTGAAGTTGGAAATGTACTGCAGTCCCAAAAGTGTGGATCGATTCAGGTGGCGGCAGCGCATGGTGGAGGGTACGGGAATGTTGAGGCAGCGGGAGTGAAGGAGGTGTTGGGGAGAGGGTTTGAG
Organism: Cotoneaster glaucophyllus; assembly: GCA_036320875.1. Classification (NCBI taxonomy): domain Eukaryota; kingdom Viridiplantae; phylum Streptophyta; class Magnoliopsida; order Rosales; family Rosaceae; genus Cotoneaster; species Cotoneaster glaucophyllus. The sequence continues at coordinate 32,164,979 of CM070069.1, read as the reverse complement.
ATGACGTGGATGGCAGTCGACTGTAGCCTCTGCCAGAGTAGCGGAGGGTTATGTGGGTTTAATTACACCACCTACCATTTTAGGTGCCTCTGCCACAGTAGGACTCATTCTGTGCGCTGTATGGACGAAGATGACGAAGGTGGAAACTTGGTCGCTAAAGTCTCCATAGGTAATTACAACTTTATTGCATTAACCCTCTTGCTTAGATTTGTTTTCCTAAGTTTATATGTTGTAATAAGGTTTATAGCCACACGGGATGCCTACCATTCGATCGAATACATCACTGTATTTTCAACGTATATTCAGCAGGTGCAGGTGCAGGTGCTGGTCTCATATTTCTAATCGTTTTCGTTTGCTGCTTAAGGGGAAAGTTATCATCGTATAGATTTCTTTTCTTTTGGAAGAAGCAAAACCAAAATCGCCAAATTGTAGAGGCCTTTCTAAGGAGCCACGGGCCGTTACAAGTACGAAGGTATAGCTTTTCGGAGGTCAAGAAAATGACCAACTCCTTCAAAGAAAAAATAGGACAAGGAGGCTATGGTGCTGTTTACAAAGGAAAGTTGAAGGACGGCTATCTTGTAGCAGTGAAGATCTTGACCAAACTAAAAGGAGATGGAGATGAATTTATGAATGAAGTGGCAGCCATTAGTAGAACTTCCCATATCAATGTCGTCACCTTGTTAGGCTTTTGTTTTGAGGGTTCCAAAAGAGCTCTCATCTATGAATTCATGTCTAATGGATCTCTCGAGAAATTCATATTTGATGCAAGTACTCCCAACGTAGGTCATGATCACTTGGGATGGGAAGCATTGGATCGAATTTCACTCGGCATTGCTCGAGGGTTGGAGTACTTACATCGTGGTTGCAACACAAGAATTTTGCATTTTGACATCAAGCCTCACAACATACTTCTCGATCAAAACTTCACCCCAAAAATCTCGGATTTTGGCCTTGCCAAAATATGCAACAGCAAAGACAGTATTGTGTCGATGTTGGGAGCAAGAGGTACAGCAGGTTACATTGCTCCAGAAGTATTTTCTAGAAATTTTGGAGGGGTCTCACACAAGTCGGATGTGTACAGTTATGGAATGATGCTTTCGGAGATGGTTGGAGGAAGAAGGAACATCGATGCTGAAGCTGAAAATACAAGTGAAATATATTTTCCGCATTGGATTTACCAGCGTCTTGAACGGGACAAAGAGCTTGGTCTACAGAGCGTTAAGAACGAGGAAGACAAAGAAAGGGCGAGGAAGATGATCATAGTGAGCTTGTGGTGCATACAAACTAATCCTTCAAACCGGCCGGCGATGAAGGAAGTGATATATATGTTGGAAGGGAGTGTTGATTCGTTGCAGATACCACCCAAGCCTTACTTGTCTTCTCCTCCAAAATCCCCGGCAGATTCTTCTACCACATTGATATCAATACAGTAAAAACCCTGTATTTTGCTTGAACAAATTTGTGTTTTTCTGAGGCAATCTAAATAATGAAGTATGCATTTCATTTTTTTTTTCCCTATAGATGAATGAATCAAGACACCAGGAGTGACCCACCTACTACGCGTCCCGCAATCATATATATATATATATATATATATTCAACACAAAATGTGTGAAACATTTGCATTTGTGAATAGTAATGCATTGTGGATACGTTCTTCCCTCTTGCCTCGTCTCCCACTTACACCATCAAACCGCTAGAGAAAATGAGTGTCACAGACGACGAAATTCGTCATGACGTTTTACTAAATTAATTTCCAACGTTAATACTAGGAGATGCTTTTCAGCTATGAAGCTGTTCGGTGATCACACAAATAAGAAGACCCGAAAGCAAGGCGGAACGCAACATGTTTCACGACGCGCCGAGTGAACACTGAACAGTCGATCCTTTCCGTAATCTGTGTGGTTCAGAGGGGTTGCAAGGATTTTTGAATGACGAGAATGGTTTGAAGAGTCGGGATCAAAGTCTTTCCGGTGTTGGTCAATGGGGAAGTTGATAAGGAAACTCCCCTAATAGACCGTGGATGTCTTCTGGTCAAGCAAGATTTTACATGGTTAGTTCCCGCGAGTTTTCCAATCTCCCAAATTCCAAGTCAACTGGCGTGTTAATATACTGCAAAAAAAGAATTCTGAACCTCTATACAATTCAGCACTCTTGTTCTGAATTAGAGGAGTAGATCTTATTTTCTTCCTCCGCGGGTGTTTTCTTCTTGTTGATCAACTCGGAGTTTTCGGATGCCTCCGGTGGCTTTGTTTCTCTCCGTTCTTGCTCACCTTGTGGTTCTGCACTCTGCTGATTCTGCAGTGACATAGCAGGCACCATCAGATTCCCCTTCAAAAGCATGGGAGATCCCCCTGAATGCGGATTGTTCACAGTCAATTGTTCAGTAGCCTCTCGGCCAAAGATCCAATTGAAAGAGGGGGGGGGATACTGGCATGAATTCGAAGGTCCTTTATCAACTACGATTTGTATCAAAAACAGTCTCCTTGCTGACCGCTTTAGAGAGGATCGCTGCAATGACGGAGTTTTCGACGACTTGAGTCTTCCCAGCGCTTCTCCAATCCCTGACGTTGTATTATTCACACACAATCTGACCCTTTTCAAATGCAACACCACCTTAGACAAAAATTCTTATCCACAACTCGGTGACGGCTGCGGAAATGCTTACCATACTTATTATATCGCTTCATCTAACAGTAGGTTACCTAGCCCCCCGCCGCCAGGGTGTGCAACCATTCAGGTCCCCATGCGTTCGTCTCAACCCAACAAGCTCTCTTCATCGACTGCTGAGTTTACCCTCCAAATGGTAACACCAGACTGTTCTCAATGTAGTGAAAGAAAAGGTGAATGCCTGGTTGAAGAGGGAAAATTTAAATGCACCACCAGAGAAATAGGTATATACATTTACATGACCTTTTTTTTCTTTCTCTGACGTGCGACACTCCGATACCTTCTTCATATCTCTTAGTAACAGGAGATAGTTTATTAAAAACGCTTGTTTTTTTAAATGGTAACATTATTTTGCCACTTCCATCTTCTGTGATTTAGCTAACAGCAGTTTTCTTTGCAGTTCATGTTGCAAGAGATAAGCAGTTGAAATTGATATCTCTTCGTTTAAATATCTAATTGATATGGATACTCATCTAGGAGCGTTAGAACCGAAGTACGGTAATCAATCATTCCCAATGCCTCTAGATTAATTTTCTAAGAATCATGGAAGCGTTTAAGCACAGTGGCAAAGTCAATTGATTGCTCTGCATAACATACCTTCAATCAAATTAACTCTCCTTTAACAGTTGGTGACTTGGTGCAGCTTCTGCTATTGTCGTTCTAGTGGTTATCTGCTGTTTCTTTTGGAAGAAGCGAATCCAAAAACATCGAATTGTTGAGGCCCTTCTAAGGAGCAATGGGGTTCAAAGGCATAGCTATTCGGAGGTCAAGAACATGACCAACTCCTTCAAAGAAAAATTAGGACAAGGAGGCTATGGTGCTGTTTACAAAGGAAAGTTAGACGGCTGTCTTGTAGCAGTGAAAGTCTTGACCAAACTAAAAGGAGATGGAGAAGAATTTATGAATGAAGTGGCAGCCATTAGTAGAACTTCCCATGTCAACATTGTCTCCTTGTTGGGCTACTGTTTTAAGGGTTCGAAGAGAGCTCTCATCTATGAATTCATGCCTAATGGATCGCACGAGAAGTTCATATTTGATGCAAGTACTCCCAAGAAAGATCATCATCACTTGGGATGGGAAACTCTGGATCTAATTTCACTCGGTATTCCTCGAGGATTGGAATACTTACATCGTGGTTGCAAAACACAAATTTTGCATTTCGACATCAAGCCTCACAACATGCTTCTCGATGAAAACTTTACCCCAAAAATATCGGATTTTCGCCTTGCCAAACTATGCAACAGGAAAGAGAGTATTGTGTCGATGTTGGAGCTAGAGGTGCAACAGGTTACATTGCTCCATAAGTATTTTCTAGAAACTTTGGAAAGGTCTCACACAAGTTAGATGTGTACAGTTATGGAATGATGCTTTCAGAGACCGTTGGAGGAAGAAGGAACATCGACGTTGAAGCTGAAAATACAAGTGAAATATATTTTCCACATTGGATTTACCAGCGTCTTGAACGGGACGAAGAGATTGGCTTGCAGAATGTTATGAATGAGGAAGACAAAGTAAGAGCGAGGAAGATGATCATGGTGATCTTGTGGTGCATACAAACTGATCCTTCAAATCGGTCAGCGATGAAGGAAGTGATAGATATGTTGGAAGGGAGTGTTGATTCGTTGCAGATACCACCCAAGCCTTACTTGTCTTCAACTCCAAAATCCCCGGCAGATTCTTCTACCACATTGTATCAATACCGTAGAAATCCTATATTTTACTTGAACAAATTTGTGTTTTTCTGAGGCAATCTGAATAATGAAGTATGCATTGCATTTTCGTTTTATTCTTTTCTACATATGAATGGATCAACAAATTGGAGTGACCCTACTACCACCCCTAATTTGGTGTCGAAAGTGTTCTACCACTACTAAGCTAGGATCCAACTTACTCTAGGAAATTTGTGTTGAGTTAATGAAATGATTCTTGCGAAGCCATGTGATTGTATTCCGACTAACGGGAAGGAGAATCGGAGCCATATTACAATTCAAATATTGGGAGGAAACTTAACTCACCTACACAACCCGTTAAGTTAAAACTGATTTTTAAGTATTGTCATGAAGTAAACCTAATTGAATCAATTCAATTACAATTCAAATATTGTCGGGAAGGAGAATCGGAGCCATATTACAATTCAAATATTGTCATGAAGTAAACCTAATTGAATCAATTCAAGTTAAAACTGATTTTTAAGGTTTTTTTGGGGCTTGGTTCAGCCATTGGGCTTGTTTAAGAATGAAGGCCTTAATTATCGTCTGGAATTTTCTTAGTGAGCAGATCTTTTGTAATTTTTGCACAAATATATACATATAAAACCATGCGAGCATAGTTTTCAATGTTCTAAGGCGCACTGCTGAAAAAGGTTCATAATGTTAACATGAAGCGATGTTTAAGTTGGAGTTTCATTTGAGTACTCACTCCATCCATTGTTGAATCGAAGTGACAATATTGCACAAAATGCCCTACATTTTTTTTGTCGAAGTCTCAAATATCTCACACACCGAAAGGTAGGACTAGCCCCAATAGGGTCTAAAAAAGCGAAAAACAGTTTTGCCCACTCCTTACTACAATCAAATGACACATATCTTACCAAAACTTTAACAAATTATAAATCTGATTTAAAATTCTATCACATTTTCACTATATAACTTTCCGTGGTTTCAAAATGCTCTACGTTCAAGACAAACTTTTGCAAATTGTTTAGTACTACGCTCCTTTTAACCCCACCCACCTGCACATAAAAAGACATTAAAACTAAAGTCTTGTCCAAACTCTAAGTGCACTTGTATTATTCCAATGGATTAAACTATCAACTTCTATGATTAAATCCTACTTTAGACCAAGACAATCAACGATATGGCTCCAAAGTAACAAATTAAGAATCGATTGATGCTACTTTTGATAACATAACCTACATTTGGATACGTGAACAAGAAGAAGAAGAAAAAAGTGATATCAACAAGCCACACACGGCTATCATGACCTTTTATGAAATCTGTGTTTTGCTAGAAATTTTGAAATGCACATGCCCTATCATTAACAAACTATATTTTAAAGCATACTGTCAATATCATATGTGAGAGTAATTGCTCAAAAATCACAATTAAGCATGAAACGTGAATACGTTATCACTGCGCGTTGGACTTTAATTAATTCGCCATGATCACATGCCTTAGAATAAAAATCTGAAACTTTGACACGAACAACTTGAAAGGACTCACGAATCTAACCTCCAAATTCATTCGTTTGATCACTTTTTGTTCAGAGTATTCACATGTGGCACATTGAAAATACAAACCAAATTGTCAAAATCTCACCAAAACATAACAAAAATGGGATAAAATGTATAATGTGAAATCGACTCATCAGTAGCCTTTAAGCAAGAAATGATAGATTGATCTTATTCTTACTATAGAGACAAATTTTAGTAAAATTGTTTGACAATGGCGGTTCTTGGATTGATACGAAATTGGCTAAAACTTAAAATATTAGAAGTATTATAATTTTGTAAGAAACGTCTTACAAATGATGTGGCCATGTCTCTTGCAAACCATAACAAACATTAAAAGCTCAATCACTAGATTATTTCTTTTGTTAAGAGTCTACATGATAAGAATCCAAATTAAGGGACGAGCGAGTCAAATAAAACAATGATGCCAATGTAATAATGCCATCATAACAATGTATTAAACTGTTGTAAACCTACCATGCGTCAAAACGTGTTTTAACTCGTTTTTACATTGTATGATTAGTTTGAGACAACGTCTTCGGTAAACAAGTGACTGTCACGAGTATGCAAAACTGTCCTCGTATTAATTATGCGTGGCTGTTTTAGTCAATCCATGAGAATCCTAAATTAAAAATAAATAACATGGTTGACTGACAAACTCATTTAATGGAACATGTGAAACCCTCGGACTCATACGAGCTAGTGCACGCGCATCAGCAGCAGATCATGCGAGTACGGAAGATCGTCTGATTTACTAGACAAGAATCACTCTTTTGGTATGGATCTCGGAGCGCTCCCAAATAACTCTACCCACGTCCCAACGTTTCCGCTCCTCCTCCATCCGGGAATGATACTCTGCGGCAGCACACAAATACCATTCCATGAACCCCCTCGCACTCCCTATATCATCTATCAGGCGATATAAAACGACATGAAATCCTAGCGTTAAACGGCTTTATACGTTACACACTGTCACACTGCCCGCTTGCAGTGAAAGGTCAAGGGCATCCGTCAATTTTATCGGTAAATTGCATTGAAACTCCTCTACTTCCCAATAATTACACCAACGTCCCGCCAACCCTCATTAAACTTATTTTACTAATTACCACAACTACCCAAGAGATTTCACTTGTCTCCCTCGCTCACTCTCTCTGCTCTCACTTGCAGAGAAACAATGGCAGCCATGGCCGCCGTGGCCACTCTTCTCCTCACGAGCTTCTTCTTCGCTGCTCTCCACGTCTCTTCAAATCCAGATACCGAACCTCTCCTATCATTCAAAGCGACGTCGGCCGCATCCAACAAGCTCACCACCTGGAACTCCACCTCCGGTGACCCGTGCACTTGGACCGGCGTCTCATGCACGAACAACCGAGTCTCCCGACTCGTTCTCGAGAACCTCGACCTCCGCGGCTCGTTCGAGCCACTCACCGCGCTAACTCAGCTACGAGTTCTGAGCCTCAAGGGTAACCGCCTCTCCGGCCCCATTCCGGACCTCTCCAACTTCACCGCCCTCAAACTCTTATTCCTCTCCTACAACGAACTCTCCGGCGACTTTCCCGCCTCCGCAACCTCTCTCTTCCGTCTCTACCGTCTCGATCTGTCCTACAACAACTTATCCGGCGAGATTCCCTCAACGGTCAACCATTTGACCCATCTTCTCACTCTTCGGCTCGAGGCTAACCGTTTCTCCGGTTCAATGTCGGGTCTGAGCCTGCCGAATCTGCAGGACCTCAATGTGTCTGCGAACCGTCTGACCGGCGAAATACCCAAGTCCTTTTCGATTTTCCCCGTAACCGCTTTTGCTGAAAACCCGGGTCTATGCGGGTCTCCGGTGCAGAGCTGCAAGGGTACATCAAACGACCCGACCCGGCCTGGATCTGACGGGGCCATTGCGTCTCCTGTAATGCCTGCTGCTAACCCAACCGTCGTAGCGTCGTCGCCGAGTTCGTTGCCCGCGAAATCAGCGGCGAACAAATCGGGAAATTCTCACCGTGTTGGGAGCGCGAAAATGAGTCCGGAGGCTCTAATCGCCATCATAGTCGGCGACGCTTTGGTTCTCGTGCTGGTTTCGCTGCTCCTGTACTGCTACTTCTGGCGGAATTTCAGCACCAAAATGCGGCAGGGCAAGGGCGGCTCGAAGCTTCTAGAAACTGAGAAGATCGTGTACTCGTCGAGCCCCTACTCCTCCGCCCAACCCGGGTACGAGCGGGGTCGGATGGTGTTCTTCGAAGGAGTGAAGCGTTTCGAGCTGGAGGACTTGCTCAGGGCCTCGGCGGAGATGCTGGGGAAAGGCGGGTTCGGGACGGCGTACAAGGCGGTTCTCGACGATGGCAATGTGGTGGCGGTTAAGAGGCTCAAGGATGCTCAGATTGGCGGGAAGACTCAGTTCGAGCAGCACATGGCGGTGCTGGGGCGGCTCAGCCATCCCAACATTGTGAGCTTGAGGGCTTATTACTTCGCCAGGGAGGAGAAATTGTTGGTATACGATTACATGCCCAATGGCAGCCTGTTCTGGGTTCTCCACGGTAAATTTTCTCACTTTTCCTGCTTAATTTCTGTTTGGGTTGTAAAATGAAAATTGTTGAAAACTTTAAATTATAACAATAAAAATAAAATAAAGGTTGAAGTAAATAGTTCTATGATTGATTTTTTAGTATAAAAATATGATTTTTCGTAAAAATAAACAGGACCTGAAGTTTTTCATTAATATTATGTTTGAACGAGAAAAATAAACTTAGAATTTGAATAAAAGTCAAAATTTATAAATTGACATGAAACAATTCTCTTATTTGGATTTATAAACATAAAAATTTAGAATTTTCGCATAGAAAAAAAAACTTGGAATTTAAAACTTCAAATTTTCAAATTTAAATTTCATGTAAATAGTTGTCGGTTCTCAATTTGTATGATTGAGAATTTAAAAATAACAAATTTGGTATTCAATTCCATTGTTCTTTTAAAGTTAATCAAATAAGAAAATTCATAAATTTTAAAAAATAAAATCCTATTATTTTAATTTTCGTCATTTTAAAATTCTTTAATAATTTTAAATTTCTTCGACGAAACATAAAATAAATTTTCCTAATTTCCTACTTTTTTTTTATTTTTTTTATTTTCAATTTTACACTATTTCGAATTTTCAATCATCCCACGGATGAGTGGAGAGTTGTGTACTGTGTAGGTCAAATGGTAGGGGTTTTTTGTAATTTTGGGTCTGTTCTGTCTTTCCTTTTACTTTTGTCTTTGTTTCTTGCTCAGTCCATTTCCTTCTTTTCCGCCTGAATATGACCAAAAAGCGCCCAACTACGCAGCATTTCACGCCTTTACATGATTGTCCCTAATTGTAATTATCGGGAACTTACGAGGGCTAATTTGAACAGGAAACCGTGGACCCGGTCGGACTCCGCTGGACTGGACAACGAGGCTGAAAATCGCAGCCGGCGCGGCTCGAGGCTTAGCCTTCATTCACAGCTCGTGCAGTCCGCTTAAGCTCACCCACGGTAACATCAAGTCTACCAACATCCTCTTAGACAAGACCGGCAACGCCCGCGTCTCCGACTTCGGACTCTCCGTCTTCGTGCCTCCTCCGCCCGCCACGTCGTCCGCTCCGCGATCCTGCGGCTACCGCGCTCCCGAGACGTTGGACGGTCGGAAGTTGACGCAGAAATCAGACGTGTACGCTTTCGGTGTTCTCCTGCTGGAGCTGCTCACGGGGAAGTGTCCCTCCGTGGTGGATAGTGGCGGGTCCGGGGGAGGATACGGAGGGCTTGTGGACCTGCCCAGGTGGGTCCAGTCTGTGGTCAGGGAAGAATGGACGGCGGAGGTGTTTGATTTGGAGCTGATGAGGTACAAGGATATTGAGGAGGAGATGGTGGGGCTTTTGCAGATTGCAATGGCTTGCACTGCGGCTTCGCCTGATCAACGTCCCAAGATGAGCCAGGTGGTGAAAATGATCGACGAGATTCGGGGCGTGGCTGGTTCGCCGAGTCACGAGGCGGGCTTTGAATCCATGTCCGAGTCGCCGTCGTTGTCGGAGGACACTTACGGAGCAAGTCAGTGATCGCACCACCAACCATTTTTAACGGTCTTGTGTTGTAAATCTACGGATTTTGTTTTCATGGCTTCGGTTCTCTTGCCTGCTTATTAAATCTCTCGTTTTCGTTTGTGCTAGTTTTTTTTACATGGATAGCAACGATTTTATTGAACTTAAATGGGATTTCGGTTAATTAAATCGATTTAGGATTAATATTAACAAAAAGGAAATGTAACAATCTGAATCTATGTGCTGAAGTACATGGTAATCTGCGATGCAAGTCTCAGCAGGTTATCCAAAGTATTAGGCATGAACTTTCTGGCGGACAAGAAACAAACATCCGTGCTCCTCCCGTTGTATTCACATTTCCGGCCATAACCACTCCTCGGGCCACTCATAAGAGCCGCCATCACATTTGGGCTCTTGTACTAAATCACATGTGGGCCGCTCTTGCATTTAATAAACCAAGTACGTAGGCTTGACTAGCCAGTTACTTCTCCGTTCTTTAGTCGGCACATGGTGCCAAAGTGACATTCGTTCAGGTCAACACGTACCGAGCATCTTGCTTGGGCTTGGGGTATGAGGAAACCAACGCCCGAGCACTCGGTCTGATAGCTTTTATGTCCCTTCGTAGGCTTATGCTCCTGCTGATGACCAACACGTGGCTTAGGGTTGATGTTTGACAAGGCTTACCCTTGAGATTTCATGCTATAAAGTTGTCAGTTTTGCCAACTTGTCTTAAACGTCATAAAGTACTTCATGAGAAGATGCTCGGCCTACTTGCTGATAGTCAAACCAGATCATCGCGTGGTGGCTTATGTTGTAATTTGCTTAATTGATCTTGTACCATGAAAGTAACGATTTAATTTCTAGACTGCAAACAAAAAAGAATTAATATTGTGGTACTATATGTTGTAATTTGCTAATTTGAAGTTTGTTCTTTTCTTTTCTTTTTCTCTGAAGCAGTAAGAGTACAGTAGCCATGAATATCTATGTGTTGAAGTGTATGATCTCCCGTGCAAACTTGAGTAGGTTATCCAAAGCAGTTGGCGGGAACTTCCTGGCGAATAAGAAACAAACATCCGTACTCCTCCCATTGTATTCACATTTCCGACCAAAACCATTCCTCAGGTCACTCAAAAGCTCCGCCGTCACATTTTCGCTCTTGTACTCCGTCGGGTGTGGGCCACCCTTTTCCCAGTCAACCCAGGTCAACGTCCTATTTGCATTCTTTGCTCCGAATTTCATGTACACAAACGTTGGCAAATAATGTTCATCTGAAAAACAGTAGTCTTTGCATTTCATGAACGCTGGGAAGTATTTTCTGTCCGATACGTATTCAAGGGCAAGGTCTCGATCAGCTTGGAACCACTGCGACCCTTTTCGCCATTGATCGATTGTGATTCCCGGGTAGTCACTGAGTTCATACCGGCCGCGTCCCACTCCACTGGGATCGTCATAGACCTCGACGAAAGTTTGGGTGGAGTTCATGAGGTAGGAGTAGACAGTGGAGAAGTTGTAGAGCGGAATGCATGCTTCTGAGAGCAGAACAAAACGCTGGTTTGAGATGTCGAGAAGAGCATTCGCCAGGAGGCGGCGCTCTGCCTCGATCAAGCTCACCTTCCCCCATTCTACTTCCTGCAAATGGTACATGTTGTAGAACAGAAAATACTAAGAAGAATTGGCTCCACCCACATTGTGGAAATTATTGAGAATTACAATTTAGAAACAAACTGGCTTTTACAATATAGTCGTTAAGACTCATTGGCCTATATAACTACATTTTACATCTTCGGAGTCAGGAAAGCTTTTTTATAACGGACCATACGACTTCAATTTTTGCACGTTGTACTATCATGTTTTAACATCTTACTATATGATTCATAGATGTCTGATTGTATGACTTAGTGCGGCTGGTGTGACTTATACGTAATCCAAAATGGGATCCCACATCTGTCTCACAAACAATTTAACGAGCATAGATAGTAATACAATTTTAAAAATTTATGTGAAATATTGAAAATTGGCGACTCCTTATGAAATTTAATGCCAAACAACGCAGAGGGTGTATAGGTAGGTAGTCAAAAATTAATTTACTTCTATGGTTTTATAGTCTGTGTGATGAAACATGAGTTACAATTTCAGTTCTGAAAAAATAAAATCAAAGAAATATACCATTTACTTAGTGCAGACCGTAGGGGAATAAAAACTGACCTGACTCGGAATTCTCCGGCCATGAAAAACTGGAGTTTCGGTGTACGATGAGTGATTGTAGGACGGACTTGAGTGCACATAAATTGAGTACAAACCTTGATGCCCTGCAAAGAACTTCTCCCACAATGGTGCCAAAACAACAGGCCCCTTTGTCAAGAACATGAAAGCAACTTTTGGAACGAGATGGAATGGATATTCTGGAATCCGCGGAGTCATGGAAGCTCTCCACAGCAGTTCCGAATTGTTCATGTCGTGAAACGCCTTTGGCGGCTTCAGATAGTCCTTCAACCCTATGCGGGGAGGACTTGACGAAGCGGATGTGTTGGTCGCAACAACGGATATTGTTGGGGAGGTTGCATTTGGCATTAGGGTTTTTGAAATATTGGTTGGAGGAGGTGGTGACATAGGTGAGAAGGGGAACTGTGCGAATTGTAGACTGCCAAATGAAAAGTCCTTGAGATTGCTATGTACAACTCCGAGGGTTAATCCGAAAACGAAGAGCAGGAAATGTGAGAGGAGATTGTGGAGGTGGCGTTGGAGATTGAAGGATTTTGGAAAAAAGCTTGGAGAATTTGGATCTTGAGCCTTCATGTTTACAAAGAGATTAATTATAAACTTGTTATGATTAACCTCTGTTAATCATAAAAAATAAGACGATTAGCTGACAAAATTTGGGATTAAGAAATCAAAGCAATCTGAAACATAAACATATCACATGCTATAAAGATTTGGCCTTGAAATTATCTGCTGTGAGGACTTTGTTGTTCACCATGGCAATTGGCAGGGACCTGTCTGCAATGAAATAGTAAATACAAGATCTTATTTTACTTTTGTATATAAGGTACATAATGTAATGCTTTTTCTTGTTATATCAATTTTAAGGATTTGTTTTTACTATTTGAGATTAATGCACTAGAAAATACGGGAAAATAACAGAAACGGCGATTTATTACCTTAGCTAAAATAGTTCGTATAAAATAAAATAAAAAATGGATTTCAAAAGATTTGATTAGCTTGGTCATTCCAATATTGTTCAATGCCTAATTGTGGCCTAATTTTTCGGTTACATTCTGGTTTGATTTTATTTTTTAATATAACAGGTAAGTTTTTTAGCTTTTTCTTCATTTGGAAAATAAATACGATTGCTTGAGCTGAAAATAAAAGTGAATTAAAGGCATAAGATGATTTAAGTCCACATATTCCAATGGCATGTTTTGATTAGGATCCATGTGATTGTCCCCATCAGCCTATTTTTCTTAATTGCATGATGATCGCAAAGGGTTTTGTGGCAATGAAGAGCATCTCTAAACGAGTCAAAAAATTCACATCAACAATAATAGTAAAAAAAGACGAGTCTCAATGTTTTCTATCCGAAATACCAATTTTTATGTAGCATGATGTGGATTGACATCAACAACTTCCAATTTGTTTTTAGTGATTAATTAATACTTTCTACCATTTTTATTATTTTTCTAAAAAACACTTATTACAATTATAAAAAATAAATAATGCAATAATAAGACTTTAAATTTTACATATCGGGTGGAGAACAAAATTTAAAAAGTATCAAAATGCCACATAAACCTTCAAATTTAAATTTTATGTTTAAAATTTGACATCTCCTTTGAAGATAGTCTCAATAATTAGCAAAAATCGTAGCAACACATGGAAATTTTCAATTATTTAGAAACTTAATTGAATACATCCCATAATAAACAAGATTAGGAATTTGAGAAATGTTAGGAAACTCTAAAAAAAATTGGGACTCTCCACCTACTATCTGCCATCTCGTTTTTTAGCATAATATTTTATAATGTTGGCTGAGACTCTCCACCAACTCTTTGTCACCTCGTTAGAGTCCCACTTTTAGAAAATGATTCACGACTATAAACTCAAGACCTTCTGTTCAATTTAAGTCCACAATTCCATCAAACATGCGCAAGACGCCGAAGCCAGCAGTTTAACCCACCATCAACACTTTGCTTTCAAGATAAACAAAAACAACAGTAGCTACCAGAAACGTAAGAATGAAGTGATTTGGATTATAAACAGAAACAGGACCATTTTTATTTTCTACTCTACACTAAATCAATCCAATAATGAATATAAATTTGTTGGACAACAACTATGATCTTAGTCATCGTAGATGAAAGTAGTTTAAAATATTCTAATGTCAAAACATTCTATCTGTCGAATCCCATGAGCTTCGGCGCAAACTTCAGTAGTCTCTCGAGTGTTTCAGGCCCAAACTTTCTAGCAAACAAGTAACAAACGCTGGACACTCTTCCATTGTATATACAAGAAGTCCCATTCCTCAAGCTATTCAAAACATCGATCGTCACATCTGTTATAGTAAACTTGGCAGGGTGTGGGCCGCCCCTCGACCAGTCAACCCACGTCAAACTCCTATTCGAATTCTTCTTCCCAAATTTCATGTTCACAAATGTTGGCAAGTAATGCTCGTCTGAGTAGCATGATCCCTTGCAGTAACTTTGGAACACCGGGAAGTATTTTCTATCCGAGACGACTTCAATGGCAAGGCTTCTGTCCATTTCAAACCATTGCGACCCTTTTCGCCATTGATTCAACCAGACTTGTGGATACATATTAAAACTGTACCTGCCACGCCCGACCGAGCTTGGATCATCATAGACTTGCACAAAAGTTTCGTTGGAGCGGATGAGGTAATTGTAGACAGTGGAGAAGTTGTGGAGGGGAATGCATGACTCTGATAGCAGAGCGAACCGTTCGTTTGAGATGTCGAGAAGAGCATTCGCCAACAGGCGGCGCTCGGCCTCAATCATGTTCACATTTCCCCATTCTACTTCCTGCATAACATTAAGAATGTATAAAAATTAGTAAGAACGATCTTGCCATTAAATGAACAATCTGCCGGAAAAAGAAAATCATCGAGCGCTGCTACGTGCGCTTAGCAATGCCGTTTTGTTAATCAACTAGCAAATGGTCCATGTCATGCTCTTTGGATTAACACATTTCGAAATCAAGTACGGATTAACCCATAACGGAAAGGTTTTCTACACATTAGGATGGTAATCGATCAAATCGGGTGATTAATTAAGAGAACTAGTATGATTTGAAGGCATGAGCTCCTAGACCAAATATGTGCTTTCAAGTAGGTGGATTGTCTAAAACAGAGCAGGCGCTCTGGCAAGCATTTAATCTTATTTTGCCAACAAGGTTTGTAGTTTAAACATTTTAGTCAATCAACTTCACACAATCATGTCATTGTTTAATGGATTCTTAATCTTTCATTCAAAACTAATGGTCCCTCCAAATCTCACCTTTACGGCATCTAATTATTTACGGAATTGTTACTAGCACTTCAAAATCGTCATCAGATCACGGTGCGCAGGATAGCTAACAAATAAATTTATGCAGGAAAAGTAACTGACCTGGCTAGGAATTCTTCTGCCATGAAAAACTGGAGTTTCCGGGTGCGATCCATTGTAAGATGGATTCGAGTGCACGTAAATCGAGTACAATCCTTGATGTCCTTTGAAGAACTTCTCCCACAACGGGGCCAAAAGAATAGGACCCTTTACCAAGAACAAGAAAGCAACCTTGGGAACACGGGGAAACGGATACTCGGAAATCCGAGGACTCATCGAAGCTCTCCACAGCAACTCCACCTCGTCCATGTCGTGGAAAACCTCCGGCGGCTTTAGATACTCCTTCAATCCTATACGAGGAGGACGATGACTCTCGTTCGGTTGGACTGCTTTTACGTTCGGCATTAGGTTGTGCGGATTGGATGCAGATGTTGAGGTTGAGAAGGAGAATTGCGCTAATTGCAGACTGAAGGAAAGGTCTTTCATGTAGAAGCTGAGCACCATTCCGAGGGTCAGACCCCCGCCGAAGAGGAGGAAGTAGAAGAGGAGATTGAGGAGGTTGAGCTGGAAATTGAAGAGCTTTGAGAAGAAGTTTAAAGGGTTTTGATTTAGTACCTTCATTCTAACAACAAAAATATTTACAAGAAAATATGATCAATGCTTCTGTTATGGCTTCAGAGGGTTGATCGAGAAGAAAAAGTCCAACCAAACTTGTGGGAAGAAATCTGACAAATACCAAGTTAGATTGTAGGCTTCGAAATCCAGGAAAACTCCAGGACTTTGAAATATATATATATATATATATATATATATATATATATATATATATATATCTTTTCTGGGATATTAACCGAAGAATCTGAATCGAAGTCTGAAAGCAAAAGCAAATCACTTTGAACAAACCCAGAAAGAAGAAGGTTTCGTGCCAGGAATTGAAGTACAAAGAGGATGGAGAATGGAGGAGTTAGAGAGAGAGAGGGAGAGATCGGACTCCGTCTGGGTTAAATTATGGGTCGGGGAAGGAGCTGGTAACCTATTAGGTCATATGCACTCATGACTTTTAAGCTTCTAGAAAATGGCGACGAGGTAGGGGTGCAGCTCTCCCGTCTCAATCCGTCTAACAAATTTGGAATTTGAGTTTCAATTAAACTCTCATTTTTTTATTATATTTGTTGGACAGAAACCTTTTATTTTTAGAAAAATTAATGACAAGATTTGAAAATTTTGAGTTTTAACATAAGAATAAAATAAAGGGTTAAGTAAATAGTACATGATTGACTTTTTAGTGTAAAAATGTGATTTTTCGTTAAAATGAACAGTAACGGAAGCTATTAGTTAGAGTTCTCTTTATTTTATTAATCGTAATTAAGGTAAAAAGTACAAAATATTAGAAAAATCTATTTTTTCAGACTGAATTTTGTAAAATTAACATGGTTGTTGAAAATTATGATATTCTTCTTCACTTGTAAGTCTTAAGTTCAATTCTTGTTAAAGATAAACTTGTAAGTCTTTAGTGTAAATATTATCGTTTGTCAAAAAAAAAAAATTATGATTGTTGAAAATTAAATTTTTATTTAATTATTAATTAACGAGTTTAGTTTACCTGGGCCCAATTTATTTTAGTATTATAACTAGAATATTTAAGGGAAAACCTAAGCAGAATTGGTCAACAAGAAAAATCCAAAAAGAAAGTGAAAAACAGGAAAAGAGAATAACAGTTCTTTTGTGTAAATTAAATATATTATATATAATCTAAAAACAATTAAAGAAAAAAGGAGAAAGAAAGTCTTTGTTTTTGTTTTTAGGGAGCCGTCGTTTTACTGACATTTACAGTGAAGAATTACGAAACGACGGAGGCGTTATTTTTGGGATTAATTGGACTTTGAATTACAATATTAAAAGCAGCCAATTAATATTTTTAATAAAAAGTATTAAGTAACAATAGTAATAGTCCGCGTGAGAAACGCAGCTTCCAGTTTCTTGACACGTTTTCGTTCGACCATTTAAACGCTCCCAGACTTCTTTTTTATTTTTTTTTGGTAATCTAAACGCTCCCAGACTTTTGGCAACCATAAAACTCCAGATGGCCGACGGTGTTTTTCCATTCCCATGCTATCTTTGACAATTTCAATCTCTCGAATTATTATTCTCTTTTCCTTTTCATGAGAATCGATGCAGAAAAAGAAAATAAGGAAACTTCGTGATTATAAATTTATAGAGGAAAGAATTACATGAAAATTCTATTATGCTAGAGTTAGGTATATTGAGAATTTTAACGAAAAATTTCGAGTATTATTCACTTTAATGAAAAATCATACTTTTACATCAAAAAATCAATCATGGTACTATTCATTTTACCCTTTATTTTGTCTTTAGCGTTAAAACTCAAAGTTTTCAAACCATTTTCATTAGTTTTCCTTTTAAAATATCTATATAGGCAAAAATATCGATGGACATATCTCAATATCGATATTGATATGGATTGCCTTCGACATGAAAATTTGTAATGAGATGTATATATCAACTCATTTAGATTTAGTCGAAATTAGAGAAAAAATTCTCACAAAAAAGCTCAAATCTACTTTGGATTCCTACAAAATTTCTATATTGAATCAGAAATTTTGTCAATATTCATTCATTTCCTTATATCTCGCTGATGTAGGGTGAAGTTTTCGTTTTATCCCCTCGTTCCATATGGATTCTTAATTTTTCCAATATTTCAATGGAAATATCAACAATTTGTGGATATTTGGAAGTTGGAACACTGACTACAATATATAACACGTATCAGATGAATCATAATTCAAAAACATCTGATAACTAAAGATCTCAAGACTAAAAATTTTGATGTATGCTATATATCGGTGCACAATAAAAAGTTCAAAAAATACTAATATATATTCAAAAAACATTATAAAAAGTTTCTCAGCTGTTGTGGCAGTGATTTTCGACGGTGAATTATATTCATTATCCAAAAGGGAAATGTTAAGGAAACTCTTCCATGGACTCTCCACCACCTCATGTTTTTTTGCACAATTGCCGTGCCAATATTATAAAATAGGGTAAATTATACTTTACCATCTCAGGTTTTGAGGTCTATTACAACCTTATACAATATTTTAAAAACATTTCACTTTCATACATCAGGTACTATTTTATTTCAATATAATACATCTGTTACATTTTTCATTTATTTATCCATTAAGAGCTATCGTGACTACCACATTTGTGCCACGTGGCTGCCAAATTTGTGTCACATGGCAAAAAATATAATTTTTATACATTTAAAATATTTAATAATTTATCCTATTAAAAAAAATACCCATCTTCTTCCCCGAACCCTTCCCTTTCCCTGCAACGCAAACACCCCATCCCACCCCACCCCACCCCACCTCCCCCGCAATCCCATCCCCCACCTTCCCGGAGACCGCAGCCACGCCCAAAAATCTCACCCAAGCTGACCCCCTCCATCCAAGCTCCTGCGTGGGAGAGGAGACCACCAGCGAGCGTCTCTGCGAATCGATCGACGATAGGAAGAGGAAGAAGAAGAGATAGGAGTGCATGATATTAGGGTTAGGGTTTGAGGCTTCGCAGAGAAGCTTGTCTCCTATAGAAAGAGAAGCTATCAAAAATTGTGAGTGAGGAGAGGACTGAGAAGGGTATTTTTGGGAGGGGTGATGGGGGATGGGAGAAGGGGATGGGCTCGGATGGGATTTTTGGGGGTGGGTGAATGATGGAAGGGAGAGAGGGGGTGATGGGTGGGGAAGAAGATTTTTGGGTTTTTTTCTTTTCAAAAAAGAATAAATTATTATAATATTTTAAACGTATAAAAAAATTTATTTTTTTGCCATATGGCACAAATTTGACAGCCATTTGGCATAAATGTGGCAGCCACATCAGTTCTTAACTGATCAATGGATGGAGAATGGAACGGATGTATTATATTGAAATAAAATAGTAACTAAGGTATGAATGTGAAATGTTTTGAAGATGTTGTATGAGGTTGTAATATACCTCAAACCTAAGGTGGTAAAGTGTAATTTACCCTATAAAATATTGTGCTAAAAACATAAAGTGACAGAAAGTTCATAAAAAATCCTACTTTGAGAGAGTCACCTTTAAATTTCTCTATCTAGAACTTAATTTTATATATGATGTGAGTATTTTGTTTGTTTGATTTTAATCAAATAGTAATGCTAGTAAGATCAAATTTGAAAAATAAATTTGTAAATTAAATTATGTGTAACTAATAAAAATAAACACGTTTATCGACGTATAAATTATAAACCACTCATCAACTTCTATATCCTTTAGTTTTCAAAACTTTGTTCATAAATTTAATATTATTCTTTAACCAAATTATAAGGGATTTAGATGCGAATCTCATCAGTTTTTTTACCCTATCTTTTGCTGCTTTTGAGATACAGATTAGAGTGAGAAAATTGTGGATAATCCGTGCAAGTAAATGAGCATCTGACAACATTTATCTTCAACACCAAGAAAGAAGGTGCGTGGGTGTCGGGCTAGTAAAGCATTGGTCTCAACATTCCACAATGGACTGCAGTGCTTACACATGTCTCGCCGTCGTCAAATCATCGTTCGTATTTTCTTTTTGGTATATTTTGTGAAATTATACTAAAAAAATAATATAGTGGAAAATCCAACTTTTGAGAGAATCTCCTTAACATTTCTCTTATCGTTCATGTACATGACTCTGTAAACAAGATGGTATCCATACATTTTTTTTTTAATTTTAATTGAGTTGAAGTTAAGACATTTTTTAATTAAGTGAAGATAAAATATTGCTAAACTAAACCCATCATGTGGATTGACGTATGAATCAATAGGAAAAAGCGACGTGACTTGTTAATAAGAAAAATCAACAAGGAAAAAAAGAAAACAAATTTAGGACTTTTTTAGAATTGCTTTTAAAATAACAAAAAGCATTTTTTTGTGTAAATATTTTTGGAACCATTCTATCCTCAACAATTATTTCCGTCATCTCATGTTTTTTACATAATATTTTGTAATATTAGCATGAAAATTGTACTAAGAAAATGAGGTGGCGGAAAGTCTCACTTTTGAAAGAATCTTCTTAGCATTTCTCTTATCGTTCGTATACAAGACTTTGTAAACCAGATGGTATAAATACGTTGTTTTTCAATTTCATTTGAGTCGGAGTTAAGACATTTTTTAATTAAGTGAAGACAAAATATCACTAGACTAAACCCTTGAAGTTCTTTTGAAACTAAAATTTTTTTTTCCCTAAAAGCGATCTCAATCATTTTTAAAGTACTTCCAAACCAACTGTTACAAAAACCTTCCCCATTATGGAATGGATGGAACGGGAATACCAACATGCATGTATTTTCTTCATGGCAATGAAAATTAGTTTACCCAACTACTTGGTCACGGTGGTGGACTCTAATTTCAGTTGGAAGGTAAAATTTGGTGTCCGTAGTCCTAAAGCAAAAAATAAAATAAAATAAAATAAAATAAAGTAGGAGGACAAAGTCCTTGTCCATTCCGGTGGCTTATTAATCCATGGATGATAACAGTTTGCCAAACAAGTAGCTGTTGAATGCAAGGGCAAGAGGGAACTGGGCAAGGCGGAGGCTCTTCTGCCAGTCTAAGTACTGGTTTGATACTGATGTGCTTTCATTAAAAGTAGGTATAAAAAAAGTTGAGCTCAAAAAGTTATTTTGTTAACACTTAAAAACAACTTATTTTCACAGTTTTGGGTGAAAAAAAACAGAAAATATGAAGCAGCAAAAATGAGCTTATTCTCACAACACATCAGAAGTAATTTTTTTTTCAAAGTACAGCAATACCAAACCAGCCATAAACCCGTCTCTGCTCCAATTGGCAATTTTTTGTGCAAAAGTAATCAACGAAGGTGCACAACAACATACAACCAATAGAAATTTATCTTTGTTTGTTGAGACGACGTTGTTTGACCATTTTATATGTATAATTTAATCTTATTAGGTAAGCAAATATAACTCGTATAATCACAAAAATGATATACTTACATATCATACTGTAATTTATCTATATATATATATATATATATAAGGACTTATTACTCGTACATTTTTTAATTATGGTCTCAATCATTTTTATATGATAAGGGGATGAAGCTAAAAGGATATCAAAATATATTTTCGGAGGGAGAACCATCACCAGGTGGTTCAGTAGTTAGAGACAAATTTCATATCTGTATTTTACACGGTACGTATTAGGTGTGATTTTTATTGTGGTGAATCACAAGATGGTGGACATAAGAGACTGGAATCCTTATGTGATCTTCTCAACTCCTAACATGATGAACTACTATGTCGAAGCTATCAACTTGTCCATTTTTCAAGAAAATAAATAAAATTACATCTAGGGAGAGAGAAAAATGTAAGAAATTTCTCCTGTCACATTATACATGTTCAATGATATATTTTTAATACTATATTATTGAGTCAAATCGTCCAGGAGAAACACGGAATTACAATTTCAAAGTCTGCAAGCAAATATTATCGTACTTGTTTTAGCTTGCAAGTTTCTTTGACATCCATACACACACCAACCAACCTACTTCATACAAACGATTATATATATATATATATATATATATATATATATATATATATATATATATTATTTTAGTTAGTTTTCTTTTCTTTTAATTTTAAAATGCAATTTTCTAAACTATTTTAACTTATGAGTTTAAAGAGAGATTCGAACTCGAATTGCAAAGTGATGAATATACTACTTTGGCCAACTGTTAACTGGTCTCACACACATCTGCAATCTTAGTTGTTAAATCCAAATAAACATGGAGCGATTCTTAGCAATGGCTTCAATGTGCTTGGATGAAACTTTCTTGCAAAGAGGTGGCAAATGGAACTCACGCCACCATTGTAAGTACAATTAAATCCATCTCTTAACCGATTGAGAAATTTTTCTGTCACGTCTTTCTTCACAAACGTCGCAGGGTGCGAGCCACCTCTTGACCAATCAACCCAAGTAATGCTCCTATTGGAGTTCATGCCAGCACCAACTTTAGTCACAAGAGTTGCCATGTAGTGCTCATCCGTGTAGCAAGGAGGCAGGCAAAGGTCCTTAAATTTAGGGTAGTATGTCACGTCGGAAACTACCTCCACCGCAAGCTTCCGGTGAACTTCAAACCATTGCGAGCCCTTCCGCCAGTCCGACAACTTCACGGTTGGAAACATTTGCCGGTTGTAACGCCCGCGACCGACGCGTCTTGGATCATCGAATGAGCTAACAAAAGTTTGGTTGGAGTTGATGAGGTAGTTGTAGATTGTAGTGAAGTTGAATAGAGGAATGCATGATTCAGAGAGCAAAACAAATCTCTCGTTTGAGAAATCGAGTAAGGCATTGGCTAATAGGCGCCTCTCTGCATCAACCATTGTTGCCTTTCCCCACTCAACTATCTGCAGAGTACAGTTTCATGAAGAAATTAATGAATTGCATGCCAAATCCCACTAATTACTGTTTAAATTCCATCGTTAATGTGTCAAAATTTCAAAGAGACGGGCCACCAATCTACTGCTAATCAAACCGATAATGTCACCAAATTGCATATTATAACGAATCATTATATATTGTTTTTCATTTGGTCAATTTTCCGACGTAAAAGTTGATGCATTCCTCAACATAAAGTTCTGACCTTGCTTGGTATCCTGCGCTTGTAAAACACCGAGGACTCCGGTGGCTCGATCTTAAAGTCTGGTCTTGAATGGAGATAAACAGAGTAGAAGCCTTCATGTCCTCTGAAAAATCTTTCCCAAAGTGGCGCCAATGGCAATCGTCCCTTTGTTAGGAACATAAACGCCACCTTTTGTGTTCGGTTATACGGGTGCTCCATGACTTGTGGCACCATCGAAGCTCGCCAGAAGAGCTCCTCGTCACTCATGGAATGCCATAGATCCTTGGGAGCTAAGTAATCTTTCAATGTCGACCCTCCTGGACTTGAAATACTAACGGGCAGTAAGCGAGAAGACAAAGAAAAGTTGCACTGGCAATGATGTGTGTAGGAAGGCCAAGGTGAGAGTGGGGTGAATGTGTTGAGCCGAGGGACGATCTGATCTGAGCTTAGGAATTTCTTCGTGTGATAGTTAACGAAGATTCCGAAAAAGAAAATGAAGAAAAGCATGGACAAAGAGAGGATGATAATAGTTTTGACATGAAAATGGCCTGTGGAAAGCTCTTTGACAACTACAGTGACCTTCCCTTGCTTCATAACTCTCTGTTTTTTGGGTCTGATTCTGAGCATGTGAAAAGTGAACTCAAAACTAGAAGCTAGATATATATGTAGGAGAGAGACTTGTGCTGCTAGTACGCCAAAGTAGCATCCTGAACCAATAACGCGATTCCATGTGTTCGTTTGGAATGTCATGCTAGTTAGTATAGGTAAATTTCTTGCGTTATATAGGTCTTCCATGTGAAATGGTGTGTAAGGGGAGTGTGCTGAGTGATACCGAGTGAGAAAAGGTCGGTGCCTGAGAAATGGGTAGGCCTAAAAGACTAAAACGTTTGATTGGAGAAGGGAAGAGCACATGAGACACACCATCACAGCCCTGAAAACGTTATGACGGAGTACGGGGACATCAGTGGAGAGCACAGGGCAGAGTTCATCAATATCATGTGTCAAAGTTTCAGAAATATACGTATTTTATACGTATTCGAATTGAAAGAGTAGTGTTTTAGTTTCGTCCTTTTGGTACGCAGACGGGACGGGACGGAACAGGACGGAACGGATGATGTAAATATTGAAAAAGATAAGGGGAAATTTTGTCTTAAAATGTTATAAATTTGTGTTCCACGGATGTATAACGGGTCGTTCCAGGGGGAGAGGTGGAACGAAAAATCAGCCAAATTTCGTCTCATGGGACAACCCGTTCCACAATTTTTAGGGGCACCAAACGTGGGACGGAACGCCTCGTCCCACTGCATTCCGTCCTGTCCCATGTACCAAACGGTACCTTTAGGATAACTGGGGAACGTTTTTACTTTTTGGC
Organism: Cotoneaster glaucophyllus; assembly: GCA_036320875.1. NCBI lineage: Eukaryota > Viridiplantae > Streptophyta > Magnoliopsida > Rosales > Rosaceae > Cotoneaster > Cotoneaster glaucophyllus. The sequence continues at coordinate 32,140,448 of CM070069.1, read as the reverse complement.
TTTGAACGCAAGATTGAGTAAAGAATCTTTTTGAAGGGAATTGGCAATTGACCAAAGCACCGAAAAGGAGCCTCGAGGAAACACTTGCATGGGACGAGCGTATACGCCCTGTGTTCATCTCACTCATCGAATGGCCATGATGAGAGAGAGAGAGACAGATAGGTGTATAAGCCCGTCCTACCAACCAAAGGTTTTTCTCTGGGATCAGTCTGACTTCGATGAAATAATGTCACTGGTACCAAACAAAGAAAGAGTTGTACAATTTCGACATTAACAAACAAGTACAGCGCGTTCCTGGGGACTTATCCTAGAAATAGATTTTAAAACGAGTCTTATCTGGGACTAAGCCTGTTTTTAAACATGTACAACACAACAGCAAAGCTAGCCACCGCCCCGGCAACAAGAACCTGAGATTTCCTTGGCTTCGAACAATTTAACCTGACAACACTACTTAAATATGCCCCAATCCATCGAGAGAAGAAGTGCAGCCTACAAGTTTTTTGAAACCTCTGAATCGAGAATTCCTGCACGAAGTAATGCAGCAAGCTTTTATAAGCCCCGTGTGAGTTAATAATCAACACCGGAAATACTGTTTAACTCTTCGATGCTAAAATTGATAAGGGTGCAATGATCAAATAACAAAAAAGATCATCTTTCTGTAAGTAAACATATCAGACCTGAAAAACGGATATGACATAATTCAATTCATAAACATTTTAAGATTCTTTGTCTGTGCTCTGTATATTTCAAGGATTCAATTAAGCTGCAAATAATCAAATATCATTTCGGGCGAAACATGCAAGTTTAGTTATCTAACCTAAAGGTAGTTTGTGAAAGGGCCAAAGAGAGAGCAGCTTCCTCACTTGGGCTCATAATTTACCCACCTTGGCAGAGAATTCAGCCAAACTGCTATGGAAAGTTTCTAAAGAGAATCCCTGCACACCTTAAAGGGAATTGTTTGAATTTGAATTTAACATGAATATGCTTCAAGAACAAAGCATCTGAGGTTCACCCAAATCAACAACCAACATGCATGCTAAAGTTGCATTGATGTTGGACCAAGTTAAAGATTACGTCATGAAATCAGGAAAATTTTACCTTTGGTAACTTATCTTGCTGGGCAAGATGATCCACATGAAGCCTCACATTAGATGCAGCAGGAATCCAAAATCTACGATCAACCTCCGAATATACAGTGGCAACTATGTCGAACAATGTTTCTGCTCCATTTTCTATCGCTTTCAAGACAGAACTTTCTCTAGCTCTGCGGTTCCTGAAAGGTAAGACTCCTCTGTCTGAATACATCTAATATAGTGCCATGATAATACTATTCTGAATTCTAGTTTTTTGGCCAAGAACAGTGGTGATGATTTTACCAACATACAAAACGGGGGGAAAGGGAGAGAGAGAGTTTCATACTTGAGATATCCACAAAGCAAGTGCTTTGGCCATGGGTTAACTCTCCCATGCATGGGGACCAATGCATGTGGGGAAAGCTCCATGAATTTGTAAGTTGATTGAAAGTAATCCTGCATTCGAAATTTAAAAAAAAAAAATGTTTATATGTATTTAATTATGACAGCGGAAAGAAGCTAAACCACCATAACATGTGGCATATACCACCAACCTCTGCTTCTAGAGAAAATTAACTTAAGTAATATACAAGAGATAGAAACTTACAGTCATATTTCCCCCAGCAGTAACATCCAGTACAGCGCTACCTTGACTGCAACAAACCAAAGTTTTTTCTCAGCAGAGCAGTTGCAACAGGTAAAAAAAGTCTGACATATAATAAAACCTAATTTCGAGAACCAAAACTGATAAAAAAGAAAAAGGAAACTTTGGAGGAAAAGATGATAATCCTAATCCCTCAGATTCACAGGCAAGCTAGAAACATAAACCAACCGAGAAACGCAAACAAGAAGGCACATATATTTTCTATTGCTGGTGTAAGTGTATAGCACAAAGTTTGCAACATGTTTTCACAAGCAAGGGGCTGATCAAATCATAGGTTAGGGGTCTCATAAGTTCATAACAAAGCAGAATTCTCTTCTATCTTACCCCACGCAATGATCACCGACAATCAATGTGTGAGTACTGGCATGAAGCAGTGCCATATGCCCATCTGTATGCCCCTGAATTAAAGTCAATAAATAAATAAAATAAATATTATTTTCAAACTGCATAGTAGATTAACATCAGAGTTATATCAAACAGAAAGACCAAATCAGTAAAACTCTATATCATTTGTCATAAATATGAAACCAAAACCTTCAGTACGCTTTTTTTTCCTAAGGAAAGCATAAAGCATTGGTGCTAATGTTAAGGATATCAGGATTACCAAACAGTTAATAACTCATTAGAATAATGGAAAAATAATAGGCTTAAAAATATCTGAGAACAAGTGGCTTTTACTGGTTAAACTCAGAGACTGAACTTCTGAGAGAGAGAAAAAAAAAAGGAATGCAGTGAGGTTCATCACACTATTGGAATGCCTTTCATAAATGATTTCATTTTGAATAAGAAAGTCAAGTGAGAAGTACCGGAGAGAAAACGGCAATCAATCGCTGACCACCAATGCAAATCTCTTCAGTTCCAGAAATTGCAGTGAAGCCAAGAGACCAGTCATCTGTCATCATATACTACTATAAAATTAGGAAGTACATTTTATAAGAAGACCTTAAGAAGAGCAGAACAAACAACCCAAAATAATAAAATAGTAAACTATAAGGTAATAGCAACTCGTATCCCTAATTTCATAAAAAGGATCCATCTTCCATCTTACTAAAAGATTACCAGTCATTTTACGTTTTTAATTTAAAAACTTTACTGATGTACAATCCAAAATTGTAAAAGAGGACAGACACTAGGATATCAAGCGTTTTGAAATAAAGGTCTTTCCTCTTCATCTAAAGTTAGTTTCAAAATGACCTCATCTAGAAATCAAGTAAACTGTGGTACAATCACAAAATTGAGCTGAGATCCTTATTTCTAGACTTCTCAGTCACCGGAAAGACAAGATGTTAAGATAACAACCTTTTCCAATGCGTCGCACAGTATTTTCATGTGCTAATAAAGTAGCATCAGGATTGCAACGCTGAATAACTGAAAGACCTGGAAACATCAATAAGACCAAATGTCTACATGTTAATTTAATTTAACCAAACACAAAAAGCTTACCATATGACATTATATTTTTTCTAGTTTTACAAAAGCTTACCATCCACATGATCCTGATGGTGATGCGTAACAAAGACAACTAACTTTCTTGGCAATGAAGTCACAATTTGTGCGAGCTGAATGTATAAAGTATAAAATAAGTTACCAAGACCTACAAAAAATAGCTAAAACTAAACCATACTACAGAGGCAGCAGAGCAAACCAACATGTCATACCTCTTCATGGAATTCAGACCGGCACCCAGGATCCACTATCAATGCATCTCCACAAGCAATAAAATCATTCTGCCTAGATTCATTTGAAGCATTTTTGGGTGCAAAAACAACCAGGTTTGTTGTATAAAAAGGTTTTGCTGTCCTGCTTCCCATAGGTACAAGCACAACACCAGGAGGGTACTCCTGCAATCACAACAATCTTTAGTCAGCGGGAACACAATAATACAATGCGTATAATGGAAATAAAGAAGGGGTTTAATAAGACCGAAAACACACGGAAAACCTGGTAAGGTAAGGTGGGTGGAATGGTCATCTTTCTCGATTGCTCAGATTCATTTAGAAGACCTGCAACTATCAACGGCCCCACACGATCGCTGCTTGGTTTCACTTCAACAAGCCAGCTTAGACAACTCGGGACAGACATCCATTTACACGATTCTGCATATGTACATTTAACATAAGCAGCATATATCTCACCAAAATATCATAGCCATTACCATTTATAGTTCATACAAAATACATTTACTCAGTAAATTAAACAAAGTTCGAAAAGGGAAAACAAAGAACTGCTAAAGTGATAGTGATATGAGCAAACCTTGTAAATTTTGCTCCGGTGCTACCAATTTTCCCCTAATGAACACCGAGTTAATGGGCGGACCGGGTCCAAACTGACCTTCCTCCACGTACTTGGACAACCTCCAATCTCCACCGTCAGCTGCCTTAAACCCTACTTGTTCCAGAACCTACTAAATCAATACTCATAAGTAAATAAACCCTAAACCCTAAATTTACAATTCGACGATTGAAACCACTAGATACCTGGTTGAGAGCAGAATCGAAATCGAATTTTTCCAAATCGATCTTCCCCGACAACGATTCTGCGCCTGCCACTGCAATCGAGGGCTTCGATTGTCCTTCTAGAAGGTTCAATTGGGAGGAGGGCAAGTCCCAGAGATCGGAATCGACGTACGAGTCGTACTCTTCGTCGTCGAACTTCGGCGGTCGCGTCTGTTTCACGAGGAGGAATTCGGCGTCGTTTTGAGGATTCTCGAGAATCACAGCGAGCTTCTGGTGCGCTGCCATCGCTAAGATTTGGAAGAATGAGACGGAAAGGTTGATGAAGGAGAAGAGTGCGACGGAAAGGTTGTAACAAACGGCGGCACAACCGTAACGGAATTTTAATGTTCGAAACTTCGAATCGAGGTTCTTTGAAGTAGTAGGTGGTGCGGGAACAGTGACGTTGATGTGACCGTTAATGGCGGTTTTAGTCGTTGAAGTAGCCTCGCTTTGGTGTTTTATTTTTTTACAACTGAATTTAGCTAAGCCCACTTTTAGATTGGGCTGCTTCTCGGGGCTTGACGCGCCCCACTTCGCATGCGGCTTTTATTGAAATTTTGAAATGAAAATTCATCAAGGAAGAAAATAGAAAATGATCGTTAAAACTTTTTGGTGACGACCTTCAAATAATTTTTCGTTGCTAAAGAGGTTATTCATATCTTTAACGACTTTTTCTGGATAACTATTACGTAACTAAAAGTTTATTTTAATTGAAAGGAAAACATGGAAGAGAAAATATTGGCCACTGATATGGTTACCTGTTGTGAGGCTTTGAAAAAAAAACAATAACATTATCTTGTGTCCATAACTTTTATTTTTCTTTAGTTGTGTTGACATAGTTAATTTGGTCTTTTCACCGTCTTTGGTTGACAAAGAGCGTTTTGTTAATAAGTAGTTTAGATAAGAACTTACGCTTATAAGCGTTTTTATTGCGACTGTAACTACAGTTTATACTGTTTAAGTTTACGGTGGTTTTCTAAATAGGTCATTAAATTTTAATTTTCTCACAACACGATGTATTGTTTTGAAATCGTATCAATTTATCTCTTCTTCTGATCATATGTTAAATTGATGACACAACATGAGAGTTATTCGTAAGTTGACGTGGCAGTCACACATACGCAGGGGCGGAGCCACAGTGGGGTCAATGGGGTCGCACGACCCCTTAAAAGCCATGGAAATAACCTTGGAGCTCCATCTGCGACCTCTTGGAGCTGCTGGTGCGACCTCTTGGAGGTGCACACCACCTGTTCGACAAAATGGCTGAAAGAAGAAGAAGAGGAGCTCGGCAGGTTGAAATACCTGTTAGTGCATGATTTGATTTGTGTGGGTTATTAGCATCATTCTGTGGTCAGGGACTGAGATACTATTAGCAGTTGTAATTTACAGTGAGCATCTGATGGACTTGCACCCTTTTCATTTTCTTGTCTTCTTCGTGATGTATGCAGTATGCTACAGAAGAATTTCCAATATCATTAGCACAACTTTCATGCTATTAGAGCTGTTTTTCTTTTTTGAGTAGAATTTGAAATATTTCTTAGTACATGACTTGATGGATATGATAACATTTCAGTAATATGGTTATTTTTTTGTAGCATAACTTTTGACTGATTTGGCGAGATGATTATGTGTAAATGTGCTTCTTGAAAAGACTAGTGTGTTTTGGGTTGTATTTGCTATTAAGAGTCAATGCTACTGATAAGCTCATATTTATATATATTTTACATCAAATTCACTTGTCTTTTCTTAGTTAGTTCCTTATATTTTTGAGCTATTTACTTTGTTTTTGTGTTTTGTGGGATTTGTCAAGCAAATAAAATAAAAATAGCATAAATGGGATTTTAAGTAACAAATTCGTCAAAACTGCCTGTGCAGATCAGCTGACTTTGGAAGCAAGTTGCGGACAGCTCAGAATGAATTAGAGAATGAGTCTTATATGGTTGGAAAGCTACGGATGTCTATTTTCTGGAGAATTTCGCGGATTGTTAATATCATTTTTCTAGAAGAAGTTATGGCCGTTTTAACACTGAAAGGTTGACAAGAGGCTGAGCAGTTTGTAACTGAAATGAAAGCAATAAACCCAATAAATCTAGCAGCCAAAATTGATGCAGTAAAGAACAAGCCAGCTGACCTCTATTCAAATATTAGAGGAAATGGAATTAAAGATGAGGATTAAGAGGGAGTAATTGGCATAAAGGCTACCCAAAGAGTTACAATTGTTTTACCATTTCCTCTCACTTATTGTCATCACTAAATGGCCATTAGTGGGTGAGTTAAGGAGAAGAAAATGATGCAGCAAGAATTGGTTTAAAAGCAGCATTGGGGAAGGAAGGAAATAGGCGGAGGCCTCATGTCTTTCTTTTGGTTTTATTTAAGAATTATGTATAACTAAATTTTTAGTAGTTAGGGGCTGTTTTGAAGCCCCGAATATGATTGCAAGTGTGTTATGACATTTCATTTCATTTATTTTATGAATGGATGAAAATTGCTTCACTACTTATCTCATTGATGAATTCTTTATGTGTTTTCTATGGATGCATACTTAGTGAGCATATCTAGGATTCTATTGCTATGAATATGTGTGTGCCTGCCCTTGTCGAATGAGGACCTACATATGTTCTAGAGTAGTACTTGTTAATTGCGATTAACATGTGAACCAATTTCTAGGATAAGTAAGACAACGCCAGTACTTACGATGCCTTGTGATGACTCAAACTCTTTTCGTTCTTAATGATTTCTACTTGTTAAATCTATGAACACGCCATTCTAGATTGCATGCTAGGGACTAAGTTAAGTTGAAAACGCCATTCTCTTAACATACCACATAAGAAAGAGTAATAGGTTGAGTTCTAACATTGAGCCAACTTGGGCATCTTCATCCGGAAATAAAAGGAATTTGAATGAAACATAACATGTTTGCATGATTATTTGGTGGTGGATAGCACTTCCCCTAACTCGTTTTCTTAACTTGTGAACTACAATCTATTTTTACTACTTAAAATTTGTTTCTGTCCTGTTTTTGTTCGATTTAATTTAAATATCAAATCAACTCCAAAAATCCCAAAAATTTGTGTGAGTGTATCTCTGTGTGTCTAGTATCTGCATATAAAATTTCGTAGACTTTAGATAAGTTTAAGTTGGTCTAATAATTATTTTTCGGTGGCTGGTCAGTAGGGACAGCAACCCAGTTTTTGTGACATTTAAAGTAGTTAGATAAAACAATCTTCTGCGGGAAAGACCCTTATTTTCATATGCTACAATTGACAAATCTTAGTGTTAATAAGGAAAATCAATAGGATATTTGTGTGCTACTTTGTGGTGTGCTTTTAATCCTATCAGCTACTTTGTGATATGTTCGCATTTCACACTCGGAACAAACCTTTCTCTGATAGCTAGAGGATTGAGCTGTTTCTGTGATTTATGGGCATTGTTTCGTCAGATTGGTGCTTTTTACCAAGGCATGTAGTTTCTCTGCAGAATTGGATTTAATTTCGGATGTCATTTTAATCCACAAAATCTGAAAAAGACTTCAAACTTCTTTCCATCTCTAAATATAAATAATTGTTTCAAGGGACTTATCTTCGATCCATTACTTTGTTATTGTTTTAAGTCTTTAACTTGAAATAGAGTTTTTCTGTTCAGTTTGAGTTCTCATTTTAATAGGGAAGATCTGTGTCTCACTGACTCCAGATGTTAACAAGCGTTTAGTGGTTAAAATTTTCAGCACTTGCTGCTAATATTTCGAAAATGGATGATGGTCGGCAACATGAAAATGGGAGACACAAGATGGACTATTACAGAGGGGGGGTGGCATCGCCGGTAAGAAGAAAGCATGTTTTACTATGTGCTGTTCTTATGCAATTATAGATCCATTTGAATAGGGTAGAATTGAAATGTGCAGTGGAATATGATGGCCCAACAGCAAGCGAAGGAACCAAATGCCTTAGTCATGAACAAGAAGATCATGTCCATTATTGCTGACAGGGATGCTGCTATTCGAGAACGGAATGCAGCACTTGCTGAAAAGAATGAAGCATTGGCTGCAAGAGATGAGGCACTCCGACAGCAAGATGAGGCACTTGCTCAGCGTGATAGTGCCCTGATGGAAAGGGACAACGCCTACGCAGCCCTTCATTCGCGGGATAATGCTGTCAACCTCCCGTTGGGTGGTGGAGCTCAACGTGGAGCTAAACGCGTGCAACGCCCCTCAAACCATTCAGTTACCCTGGCTGATGTTCATTACAACACAAAAGATGAGCATATAACTGAGGCCTACCCTATTTCAGTTATATCTCCTGAAGCTGTCAAGTCACGTCAGACAAAGCGAGCAAAGGAGAACAAGGCATCCAGGGCAAAGCAGTCACGGAAAAAAGTAGGCGAAGATTTGAATAGGCAGGCTTCCTCGGATGGGATTAAGTATAAATCAGAGTGGGATACTCATGATTTGGGTTTGAATCTTGTACTATGATTTCATTTTCAATATGTTTTTCTATCCTAAATTTTTATTTGGACTTTTACACTATGACCCCTTGTGGTAAGATTCCTGGCTCCGCCACTGCACATACGCCACATGGACCAAAAGTAGTCCTCATGAAGATTTGGCTTGTTCTTAATCGATGCCTCATATCCCCAAAACGACAACCAATTTCATAGTTTGGTCATAATAGTGCAAGAATGGGACTGGGTTAATAGAATTTGCAGAAATGTCAGATGTGTTCATATTTTGATGGCGTACGTGGTCTGTATCCAAATCCAAGGAGTGGGTTAATAGATAAACAATCATGATTTGTTTTGATGGTGGGAAAGGAAAGGTTTTCAAAGATTATTAACCAAACTAATTAATCAAAAGTTAACCTAACCATATATAGTGCGACCAAATATATCTGAAACCACCAATAAGCTTTTCCCATGCATACTGCACTATATATATATTATTGAGTATGAGTGTGTGTGTGTGTGTCTATATATATATATATATATAGCATTGAGTATGAGTGGTGCAGGAGCTAGCAGGGGGTTTCCAGGGGAGATGGGAGAGCACTTTGCAGACGACAGACACACGAAAGTCGAAAGACACAGATGATAAGGTTCAAAAGCTTCTCCCACTAACCCTAAAATTGACTCATGACTGTATATTTAATTTACTAAAAAGGTAGACGTACGTGGATGCCATTGGACGGTAATGCAGATATGCCGATGGTGGACCCATTACGACTGAAGAAAGATATCAACACTCTGTGAGGTTTCCTAGCCACTGTTGGGTAATCTGCATATAAATACGCTCACTTATCAATTTACATGGCCACCTGGACGTTAATTAAGAAAGATACATGCTTAATTTTAGAAAAAAATTTAAAACAAAAATAAAATGAGAAAGGAAGGTGCTTTTATCCTATAAAGAAGAAGATAGCAGACAATTGCATTAGTAACAATGGTGGGTTATCCACAAAGTTATTTGAATTTACAAATGAAGAGTATGTGCCGAACATAAGCACTACACGCTCTTCCCAAATTATTTAATCCTCCACTCATCCACTTGCGTGGGAGTGGAATGAACTGTGTTCAGATTTGTCCTTAATTAATTATATGTTTAATCTCATTTGTATATTTAATCTCAATTGTATGCGTACTTACGTGTTCGATATGAATTGAATTTGACATGAAGATCTTTGGATATATCATATATATATATATATATATATATATATATAGCTGAATAGCTGCATGATCTATGTAGAATATACTTTAAAATTTAATTTGCAGTATCAGAAATATGTATACACACATATACTCTTACTGACCTACGTATGTACTTACGTTATTTGTGTTGTTCTATTGCGCCCAAATTCCTTTACTTATCAGTTACTGGGTGTTGTTGATCGCTGATCATCCTAGTACGAAGTATAAAATTATCAAGAATTTTACCTATATATAACAGTTGAAAGAGAGAACAAAGAAAAAATTAGCTAGTAAACTGATGGCTAATTGTGTATGTATAATTAAAAGAAGTCTAAGCATTTCTCTGCCCCAGATTGGTTGAATTTCTGAATAATATTTCTTTGCTATATGCTTTCATAAATGGATAATATACCATCTGGAGAGCACCAAATTTACTTATCAAATGATATGGGCAGATAAAATCAGCATCGTTGTCCCTTTAATTCTTTATTAAACTTTTGTTATATTAAGAACTAAACATAATAGTCAGCCTTTGCACTGGTTTGGTACTGATGTGCTTTTATAAAAAATGGGTATAAAAAAAAGCTGAGCTCAAAATCGTGTTTGGAAAACACTTAAAACAGCTTATTTTCACAATTTTGGATGAAAAAAACTGAAAACGTGAAACAGAAAAAATGAGCTTATTCTAACAGAACAGCAGAAACAGTTTTTTTCAAAGCACATTAATACCAAACCAGCTCTTTATCCTGTTTGCCAAACATATGCTATCGTGCTATCCAAACACTTCATCTCCCTCACCAAAATACTACCAGCTTTCCATCCCACTCCTATCCCAAGCTATCATCCTCTACCACCACCCCCAAGCCTATCCCACCCATATTCAGCCCACCCAACCCTCCTTCAATCTGAATTTTTTTTTCCAAATTCGGTTTACTTTTCCGTTTGAAATCCCACCCATATAACAGCCTTCCATCCCATTATCCCAAGCCACCATCCTCTCCCACCCCCGCAGCGAGATTGCCCCGGCGAAATCTGGGAGGATTTCAAATTGGGGTTTCTCGTTTAAGGACTTGATGTCGGCTTAGCAAGTGAGCTTGAAGCTTGCATATGATGCCGGAGCCGACGAGGCCGTGGGATTGGGTTGTTGGAGGTTGGAGGAGGATGTCCAGACCTGCCATGGCAGGGGTAATGGGAGGAAGAAGAGGGTTGTTTGGTTCTTTAACATAACAAAAGTTTAATGAAGAATTAAAGGGACAGCTGTGCTGATTTTATCGGCTAATATCATTTGATTAGTAAATTGGGTACTCCATCCTTCTCAAATTTGACTTCACCAACTACTTATAGTTTATTCATGCTAAAAGTCCACTGATAAAAACATTAAGAAATAGGCAAAGGGGAATTAATTATTTTATTTATAAGGGAAAATTAATTTGTTATATGCTTTGGCTGGTAAATGTATTTTATGTGCAACTAGTGAAGGCTCCTAATTAATTATCGAAGGCTGAAAAAGGGTGTGACTGATAGACACTGATTCAAACCTACAGGTACATCTTTGACACTGATGGTAAATGGTTGTAAGAAGGGAAATAATTTGTATATGCTTAAGCTTAATATTGATGGTTGTAAAAAGGGAAATAATAACTTTATTTGAGCTGGTGGTGTTTTAAGAGATTATGATGGTAAATGGATTTCTGGATTACCAATTTGGGCACATGTAAGATTCTTATTGATGAGTTGCTGGGACTTAATTTATCTGGGCTTACAATTGGCACGAAGATTATAGATTCATAAACTATTAGTAGAATCAGACTTTGCACTCACAGTTTATTTGGTGTTGCAAGCTGCTGGCGACAATCATCCTTTGGGTCCTCTTGTTTTGGCATGTCGAGAGTTGCTTTCAAGATCTTGGCAATGCGATCTTCGGCATGTCTATGGAGAAAATAATTTTGTGGTGAACAGTTTAGCAACCTATAATCTTGATTTAGATTTAGGCAATTTTTTACTTTGATAATCCTCCTTGTTCAGTTAGTTTTGTTCATAAGGATCGACTTGGAATGCTCCGGTCTAAATTTATTATTAATTAATTTTATTTGGACTCTTACTTTTAACCCCATTTTGTCCAAAAAAAGAAGAAGAAGAAGGTTGTGAGTCTCACTCATCCAAGTCAAATACAAGGTTTGAAAGAATAATAAGATTAAGATAATTACTGATATTCCACGGGCCATGCATGACTAGCTGTAATACAATGTACCTGTCCTCAACAACCATGCAACCACTGATCATCCTGCGCTGCGTGATATTATAATATATATGACCTTCGAATAAATACATTCGTATAAACTATAAACTATAAAATATAAAATAGTTGTCTGTACAGATAGAGAGACTTGATTAGACTACGTTATTTATGCATATACCGTGACGTTTCGAACTAACAATTATTAAATCCCACACGTCGGCATATCCGGGTGCAAAGAGTCTCAGCCAGAACTCAGAGTGAATACGGCGGTGCATGGATCATTCTCAACCTATTTTCCTTTTGGATCGGTTTCCCCCATCAAATTTATACGTGCAAATTAAAAGCCTGTAGTATTAATATGCTGTCGATTTACAAGTCATAAGATTCTGCATTATCTAGTCACTGACCAGTTATTGCATGCCAACGACAGGTCCTCCTGCATATGCTCCCTTCTTCCTTTAGCTCTCTTTGTCGATCTACGAAGTGTTACGATTAGGCATACCAATATTACCATATCAAGCCCCAAAAATTAACTAATTATATGTAATAATGATGAGCAACTTATATATAACGAGTTTAACGTTATGAATTCTTGATTTGAGAAATAATGTTATGATAATAAGAAAGTACTCATGACACTTTATTATTGAACTAAAATACCATAATAAACGATGAGCTCAATTCATATTATTATATTAATCTCGTCACGAATAATATGCTGGCCTATCATGTAAAAGTTTCCAAAAGGGCAAAAATAAAAGAAATAGAATGGTTTATTTTCATACTTTCTACAACTTTAGTTACTGTTTATGCGTGAACTTGCACGTCGTCGATCGGTGGCCTAATGCATGGTAGCCGCCAGTTGTACAGCAGGTTAATTTGGAATCTCCAAAGCCATGGGAGAAGAATATCTGAACGTATATGGAACTTGTGACCACACGGGCATGTCACGTGCCACCCAAACATCGGCACGTCCTCCACGTCCGCCTCATGTCTAATTAAGCCCTACCCTGATAATAATCTCAAATTGTTGAAACATCCGATATACCTTATCTCTAATAAGAATTTAAGGACCTGTTTGGTATCTTATTTGAAATTTTTTATCATTTCTCAAAATATTTATTAAGAACATTTATTGAAAATAAATTTCTTTAAGACTCAAAAACTTGATTGGTTTGTGATTTAAAAATTTTAAATCGTACGACTTAAACTTGATTGGATTGGCGTAGAGACAAAAAAAGTAAAAAAAAAAAGAGGAGAAAGAAAGAAGAAAAGAAAGATATATATTTGGAGTGATAGGGAAGGAGGGAGAGAAAAGAAATGAGTAAGTTTAAGTTTAAAAACTCTAAAAACTCACTTTTTATGTTTTTAAATAATACACTATATTTTTGAGTTAGTCTTGAGTTCAGTTTTTGAAAATAGTCATACCAAACAAGTTTTTAAGACCTAAAACATAAAAACTGTTTTTGAGTTTAAAAAATTGAATTCAAGTACATTACTAAACAGGCCCTAAATATCTTAATTTTGATTAATAATAAAAAAATTTGTAATAAAATCTCACACTTATTAAATTATACATGTCATAATTAATAAAATGAAGATAATATTAGTATTATTAGCCGTGAATCTTTGACTGTATCTCTGGCTAAGGTCCACTTGGCTACATGATTTTATCCATGACTAAAGAGATTTTTCAATGTGATCGTTACACGAGATGATACATCATATGTCGCTATATAAATTGTGGGATATGTGTGTTAAAAAGTTAATAACTTAAAAAATAAAACTTCCCACCACTTACATAAAAACACGTGATGTACCACTCACGTTCCCGTCACAACTAAAAATTTCTCTCATCACAGAGTGGATGCTTACGTGGCCAAAACGACAAACCATGTACACGTGATGGTGCTACCTGATATTATCCGTCAGTGAGTGGATGCTTACGTGGTCAAAACGACAGTCCATGTACACAGTCCAAAACCGCCGTGGTGGTGTCTTACTCACGCGTGGAGGGCACGTGTAATATATAATTGTTTCTCCTCCCGACATCCATTGTACTCGTCATCATTCTCCTCAAAATTGTATATTTACGACAACAACCCTAAAATATAACGTGAGTCTCATTAATGTCCCCTACCTCGCGACGTGGACAACTATAAAATGTCCCGTCCCTTATCTATTTGCAAAGCGTTGAACGTTCTCGTGCTTTCGCCCGTTCGGTCCTCCTCGCACAATCAGAACCACCATAAACGAGCGCGCGTGTATGCCTGCATTTTGGTGAGCCGACCAGATTCCCCAAATCTAGCAGCACAGGAAACCCTAGAGTTTATGGAAATCTGAATCCGCAATCACGTACTCAAATTTACGACGTGTCGGTTTCTATAAATGGCGGCACCATTTCCTGCTGGTGGAGGTGGAGGTGTGGCGGTAATGGCTGGACCCTTGGCCCCGCTCGATCCTTCTCCGTCCAAGACTTGCCTGAAGAGCTCGGCGCACAAGTCGCCGATCCTCATCTTCTTGCTGTTTCACAAGGCTATTCGCTCCGAGCTCGATGGCCTCCACCGAGCCGCCATGGCCTTCGCCACCAGCGAAAGCAGCGCTGCCGGAATTCAGCCCTTGCTGGAGCGCTACCACTTCCTCCGCGCTATTTATAAGCACCACTGCAATGCCGAGGACGAGGTGTGTTTGTGGTTTGACTCTGGCCTGTGACATTGTGTGCTTGTAGAATTCCAGTTGTTTCAGATTTCAATTTTGTAGAGAATTTGGTGATTAGTGTTCGTATTATTGGTTTGATTATTTATAATCTATGCGCTATGTAACTATTAAAGATACATTTTGTGCTTGTGATGGTTATACTTGCTCAATTTTGAGGTTGTGGATTATGCACAAACTGTTTAGGTAGTAAAAATTTATGGATTTGGGCTTTTTCAGGTCATATTTCCAGCTTTAGATATACGGGTGAAGAATGTGGCTCGAACGTATTCTCTTGAACACGAGGGAGAGAGCGTTCTTTTCGATCAATTGTTTGAGCTGCTAAACTCCGATAAGCAAAATGAGGAGAGCTACCGGAGAGAGTTGGCTTCTTGTACTGGAGCCATCCAAACATCAATCAGCCAGCATATGTCCAAGGAAGAGGAACAGGTATTTGTCTCATCCCCTCGTTAACTTTACATGATTTTCGCCATTGTTCAACTAATGCTGAGTTTTATTGAATTTGGCAGGTCTTCCCTTTGCTTATTGAGAAGTTTTCATTTGAGGAGCAAGCTTCCTTGGTGTGGCAGTTTCTGTGTAGTATTCCTGTCAACATGATGGCAGAATTTCTTCCATGGCTCGCTTCCTCCATATCATCCGACGAACATCAGGATATGCGCAAGTACTTGAGCAAAGTAATACCAGAAGAGAAGCTTCTGCAGCAGGTGAGGGTTGCTTTTCACGGCATATCATTTCAAGTTGTTTATTAGAGAAAGAAATATACGTTTTGCTGACCTTAGGTTTTTTTTATGATGCGAAGGTTGTATTTGCCTGGATGGAAGGGGAAAATGTTTCTCGGGGCAAAGGTAATTCCGAGGGGCAATTTCAAGATTCTGTAAATAAGGGGAAATGTGCGTGCGAATCTTCCAGGACTTGTAAAAGGAAACGTGCGGACGTACAATCTGATAATTCCACCACCATTGGTTCGAATCCGATAGATGAAATACTTTTTTGGCACAATGCTATAAAAAGAGAGTTAAGTGACATAGCTGAGGCCGTTAGGAGGATAAAACTTTCTGGAGATTTTTCTGATTTGTCTGTATTCAACAAGAGGTTGCAGTTCATTGCAGAAGTGTGTATTTTCCATAGGTATGGTTTTTGGCCTTGTCTGTTCCTTTGATATTCTTCTTGTTGCGAAATGACACACTCCTAATGCATTGAATTCTTTGCTTCAACATCTTATATTATGACCAAGGACAACCAGTAGTGGGCCATCAGTAAGTCTGCATAATGGATTAGCTTGAACTGCGTTTTGCCACCTCTTGTGCCTATTTTAATCAAATTGTGTTAATTACTAAAATGTTCAGTTCCATGAGTTATGCAAGGTTATGATTTTTGAGACGATAACTTTGTTGTTGTGTATAGTTTAGTATCTTGTAATTTTAAGTTTCAATAGATCATATGTTCTGTGCCATCATGGGTTATATGCAGTTGGAATTTTTTTTGGTTCATAACTGTGAACGAACACTAGACATCGGTGCTGTATAAAGACTTGTATGAATCAAATGCTTTACGTACTTGGTATCTTATGATTGCCTACGTATTATGAGATGAGTTTCTCTTGACTTCACTGCAGCATTGCTGAGGACAAAGTTATATTCCCTTCTCTAGATGCAGAACTCAATTTTGCTCACGAGCACGCAGAAGAAGAAATTCAATTTGACAAGCTAAGGTGCCTCATGGAAAGCATCCAGAGGGCAGGAGCTAACTCATCCACTTCTGAATTTTATATGAAGTTATGCTCTCATGCTGATCAGATAATAGATGGCATACTGAAGCACTTCCAGAATGAGGAACTTCAGGTGCGTGCTGTTTCCACTTCCTATATGACAATGAGCTGACCTGCCTAAGAGAGGGAGAGAATAGCTAACCTATTTTTCACATTCCTAAGATCATAGTCAAATAAGTAGCAAGCAAGTTATAGGAAAGTAACTTTCCTATTTGTTTTGTGAATTCGTTTAAAGGAAAGTTGTGGGCACCATGGAAATCAGTTCTCCCACCTGACATAAAATTTTTTCTGCAATTTTTATAGGTTTTGTGAGAGGAAAAGAAACATTCTAAAATTATTTCTGATAAGTTGATAATAAGTTCCCTGCATCTTTCTTCAAGGATTTTATCCTGAAAACCAAACATACAAGAAAAGTAATTTTCTTTTCCGTTCTTATATCTGGAAAGCTAGATGCTTTAGGTATTTTGTTAGACAAATGCATGAATATGATAATTTAGTTTCCAATTCTAGACATCGGTTTTACATTTGTTAAAACAGTTTATTTGAGAGTGTTGTGACTGTGAGCAGTGTCTAGGGTGCCTTAACAATGTTGTTATTCTGGTTCAGCGTTTATTCTGTTCAAGCATCTTTGTTCTGCTCAAATGTCATCTTATGAGGATAATGCATTTTAGGTCCTTCCACTTGCTCGTAAGCATTTTAGCCCCAAAAGACAGCGGGATCTTATGTATCAAAGCTTATGCATGATGCCCTTGAAGTTGATTGAGTGTGTCTTGCCATGGTTGGTAGGATCGCTTACTGAAAAGGAAGCAAGTTCCTTTCTTCAAAATCTTCGAATAGCAGGTTCCTCCTGAGTTATCAAATTATTACTATTGTTATTTTTATTCCAGCAAATGTTGTGTTCTCCATGCTATTTGCATAATCTTGTATACCTGTTCTAACTACCAAAGTTATCGTAATGCAGCTCCAGCTTCAGATTCAGCACTGGTTACTCTTTTTTCTGGCTGGGCATGCAAAGGTCGTTCTGCAAACATTTGTTTGTCTTCAAGTGCAATCAGTTGTCCTCCTAGGACATTGAGTGAAAACGAAGAAAACATTAGCTATAAATCACTCTGTTTGTGCACCTCTATGTATTCTGCTAAGGAAAGGCCTTTGTGCAATCAAATAGATGGAGCAGATGATAATCTAATGCCAGTCAAGAGCGTAAGCTCAGTATCAGAAACTTTTGCTTGCCAGCCTATAGAAAGTATAAATACCCTTCAAAGTTCTTGCAGTAACCAGACATGCTGTGTCCCGGGGTTAGGAGTAAATGACTGTAGCTTAGGAGTGGGTTCTCTTACTCAGGCAAAATCTCTGCGTGCCTTATCTTTTAATCCTTCTACTCTTCCGCTCAACTCCAGTCTTTTTAACTGGGAAACAGATACCAGCTGTAGTGACGCTAGTAGTACAACACGACCTATTGATAACATATTTAAGTTCCATAAAGCTATACGTAAGGACTTGGAGTATTTGGATGTTGAATCTGGAAAACTGAATGGTTGTAATGATGCTTTTATTAGGCATTTTACTGGTAGATTTCGTTTGTTATGGGGTCTATATAGAGCTCATAGTAATGCAGAGGACGATATTGTATTTCCAGCATTAGAAGCCAAAGAGACACTTCATAATGTTAGCCATGCTTACACTCTGGATCACAAGCAGGAAGAGAAACTGTTTGAGGATATTTCTTCTGTTCTTTCTGAGCTTTCACAACTTAATGAATTGATGAGTATTGGAAATGTGTCTAATGATTCAACTCGAAGTAGCTTGGATTCTTTTGAGTGTGATGATACGCTGAGAAAGTACAATGGATTAGCCACGAAACTTCAGGGCATGTGCAAATCCATAAGAGTGACATTGGATCACCATGTTTTCCGCGAAGAACTTGAACTGTGGCCATTGTTTGATAAACATTTTTCTGTGGAAGAACAAGATAAAATTGTTGGTAGAATAATTGGTACTACAGGAGCAGAGGTTCTTCAATCAATGTTGCCGTGGGTAACTGATGCTCTTACTCAGCAAGAGCAAAATAAATTGATGGAAACATGGAAGCAAGCAACCAAAAATACCATGTTCAGTGAGTGGCTTAATGAATGGTGGGATGGAACTCCAGCTGCATCTTCCCATACAGAAACACCAGAAAGTTGCACATCTTTAGGTCTGTATGATACTTTTCTTACTGCTGTCTAGTTATAAATTGTCCAGAATCTACTTTTATGGTTATTTGAAAGAAATTGCTGAGGTATGATTTTGATAAATGCGTAGTTATTACTTCTTGAAATCTATAAGATTCTATTGTGTAGTAGATATTACATTTATGTAAAAACTTTCTCATGCCCTTCAAATCTACTGTTCAGGTGCAGAGGTCTCTGAAAGCTTCGAACATACTGATGACACATTTAAACCTGGATGGAAAGATATATTTAGGATGAATCAGAATGAGCTTGAATCGGAAGTAAGAAAAGTTTCTCGGGATTCAACTCTTGATCCAAGAAGAAAAGCGTATCTGCTTCAAAATCTAATGACCAGGTATGTTCATGTTTTAATTATTTCACGAACACTTATCTTCAGCCTTGTAAATCCATGCTGCATTTCAATTGTCCTGATCAAGTAATGGGTCATGATAGTCGATGGATAGCTTCTCAGCAGAAGTCACCTCAAGCATCTGCAATTGAAGGTTCAAATGGTGAAGATTTGGTTGGATGTTCACCGTCATTTCGTGATTCAGAGAAACAAGTGTTTGGATGTGAGCATTATAAAAGAAATTGCAAAGTCCGTGCTGCTTGCTGTGGCAAGTTATTTACATGTAGGTTCTGCCATGATAACGTGAGCGACCATTCAATGGATCGGTAACCATATACTCTTCATTTCTTTATCTTCTATTGGACATTTTGTTAGTGAATGGACATTGCTCATTCATGTTTATTTTGATTAATTTGCAGGAAGGCTACATCTGAAATGATGTGCATGCGCTGCTTGAAAATTCAGCCTGTTGGACCAGTCTGCACAACACCTTCCTGTAATGGATTCTCGATGGCACAGTACTATTGTAGTGTTTGCAAGTTTTTTGATGATGAAAGGTGCATACTTCGGTCAGAACTTTTCCTCCAAATGAAACTAGGTTATGTTAACTTGGATTCTCAAGATTCATCATTTTTACGTAAACTGATGGAATGCTAACTTTGCTGGTGGGGAACTCTGGGTTGGAGTCGAACATAGACGTATACTATACACCTTTATCGTTTAGTTCTCTAGGTGTTGCTTCTTATTTATGAATCTAGAATTATGATTGCAAATTTGGGTTTCTCACCTCATCTTTTTCGGTTATATCAGGACTGTTTATCATTGTCCTTTCTGCAATTTATGTCGTGTTGGGAATGGACTTGGTATCGACTTCTTTCATTGCATGACGTGCAATTGTTGCCTGGGGATCAAGTTACTGGATCACAAATGCAGGGAAAAAGGTCTTGAAATAAACTGTCCCATCTGCTGCGACTTTTTGTTTACCTCAAGTGCAACTGTGAGAGCTCTTCCTTGTGGCCATTACATGCATTCAGCTTGCTTCCAGGTTTTTTTTTTATTCTCTTGTTCCTCTTGAGCTTCTTTCCTTCGGTTCCTACTCCCGTTTTACTCCAAATTTATCCCTAGTTAAAGGACCATTGTTCGAGGAAAGATCAATATGTAATTGTGTTCCCTAATCCATCATGTCAGGCATACACTTGCAGTCACTACATCTGCCCAATCTGTAGCAAATCCATGGGAGATATGGCGGTAATGATTTACCTTTTTGTTTGAATGATGGGAACTCCCCTTTGCAAGCCTGTAATCTATAAAGATTTTGACTGCCTTGCAGGTTTATTTTGGCATGCTTGATGCACTACTGGCTTCCGAGGAACTCCCAGAAGAATACAGGGATCGCTGTCAGGTAAATTATCCGACGCTTTTCTCCCATTTGTTGTGTTGTCCCCTTATCATCTCCATTGTCCCAAGGAATGCGACTGATTTTTGGTAAACCGCTCCAGGACATACTGTGCAACGACTGTGATAAGAAGGGGACGGCGCCGTTCCACTGGCTGTACCATAAGTGCAGGACTTGTGGATCCTACAACACCAAGGTTATCAGGGTAGACTCCTACTCCCACTGCTTAACAGCACACAACTGATGGCTTATGGACTTGCCATGTTTTCCAACGAGTGTGTAAATACATTTTCCTGGATAATGACTTACATGAAACGGGAACGTCAAAGCAGTCGCATACCATTACAACCCACACGTGGCTTTGTAAATTATGTGCACCACTATACCTAATTCAATTTAATTTTGGCCATAGTTAATGTTCACATAAAAAGGGAAAATGGAAAGCATTTGGACTGGATGGACCTCGCAAATGAGTTAAACTCCGCCTCTATAGTTTGCTTAGCGTGGGCCGGGCCGGGCCGGCCGAACCGATTAAAAAGTGCGACTCTTCTATCTTTCTCCAATATTTAAAGTTGCCAGCGGCCTCACCCCCAAAGTAATACTTCATTGTTTACGTGCAGTTTAATATTTTACATAACCCAAAGAATATATTTTAGCAATTTACCAGAGTTTGATGTTGGAGGACGTCTGCTTCTCTCAAAATTTTAATCTTTTTTTTATATTTATTTAATCTGAGATTGTAATATTGTTTGCTACACATCTATTAAAGTTGGTGCCTCCTACTAACTCTAGGACTTAGACGTGTTTAAATATGATCTCTACATGAGGTGATAATGAATTTCTCACTTGATTCTTCATACAACCAATTACTTTATATTGTTGAGTCTAATTTTTTGTATATCTTTGAAATTGAATAAATAATTGTTTTATATATTAAATAGACAAAAATACCCTTGGATTTAACAAAATAAAATAAAACAATTATTTAGATGGCAATTCCACACACCCATAAAAAAAATAGAAAACTAATAAAAAGTCAAAAAAAACTTTTAGTTTTAATGAAAAATGACAAATGAATGTGTAGTGAATAGTACCAGGAAAAGACAAAAATATAATTTTTCGTTAAAAATGAACAGTATAAAAAATGTTTCGTTAAAACTCCCTTAAAAAACAGAACTAGAAATAAAAAATAAAAAAAATAGATCAGGTGATGTTTGTGTAAATTCAAATAAGAGAAGGGGAAATTTACAAAGGGAAGACAAGGCAAATGTGTTGGCTTTGGGTCTTCTCCAGCTCCCTCAAGCTCTCCCTCTCTCTCACACGCGAAAATGGTACAAAACCCTAATTCATCTTTTTCTTTCTCTCTTTCTTTCAGCTATTAGGCCTCGTTTGGAATTGACCAAATTTTTGTTCCAATTCCTTGACCTGTTCGCCATAGAAATTCTCATCCCCTCTTCATTTCCCGAGATCAGAAAAGGAGAGAGCGATCCAATACGACTTTGAATTGCGCGCTTCGGCGACCGAAAGTTGCAATTTTACTATTGTTTTTTCAATTCAATTCGATTCTTCCATGATTAGACCAACTCTGCTGCTTCGAAGGAGATTGCTCTAATTTCCAGATTGCAAAGTAGAATTTTCTTTGGAGAGAGAGATGGGGACGAATTCGAAATTGGAAGGGACGTCGGCGCCGGCGATACGGCGGGACCCCTATGAGGTGCTGTGCGTTTCGAGGGATTCGACTGATCAGGAGATTAAAACCGCTTACAGAAAGCTTGCTCTCAAGTAAGTTCAATTCCCTTTATTTGTTTAATTCAAATGTTCGGTTTTATTCATGTTATTGTAGGTTTAGTGTTTGATTTCAGCTCAGTGAGGAATTAGGATATTGTTACTACGATCAAGGTTATAGGCAAGAGTTACATATGTTCAAACTCGAGCTTTCGAACATGTGCCGAAAATGTGGTTTAGTGTGTGGAATTTGAATTGTTTGTGGTGGTTGTGTATTGCGTTTTGTTGAAGGCGATTGATTTGATTTTGTAAGTCTTTATTCTAGTCTTGTTAAGCCATTTTGCTTGGAGTTGAACTTCACCATTCGAGCTGTGTTAATAATTTGTTTGTCATAGAGAAATGATTGTGCCATAGAAGGTGGGAATTGAGCTGCCTTACCGTGTTTTTAATCCTTCTGCGGGATCTGTCCGTATCTACTGGTTAAAATTGGAACTAGAATTATTTAGAAACATATATGTTATGCAGAAAGAATCAGTTTTCCGTGCTGTGTTATGCAGAAAGAATCAGATGCCCATGCATGCATGTATCTATGTCAATGCCTCAAAGACGATGAACAATCTTGAATGCCAAGTGAATTTTAGTATCAGCATATGTAATTGTTACTTGATACCCAAAAGCTATCTCCCTTACTCTCCCTCACTCATAAATCTTACATTTTTTCCCTTGATAGATGTAAAACGACCCCAATTCATGAATGTAACCATGATTCTACGCAATATTTTCTTATTTTTCTTGTTTCGCATAGTTTATAGCATATGCTCATTACAATGTGATGAAAGTATGCATGACTGTCCATTCAGCGTGATGTTAATAATTAGAATGTTATTCTGAGACATATTTCACATACAATCTTGTTTTGAACCAAATTATGAAAAGGTATCATCCAGACAAGAATACCAACGATCCTGAAGCTTCAGAATATTTCAAGGAGGTTGCATTTTCGTATAACATCTTGTCGGATCCAGAGAAGAGGAGGCAGTATGACAGTGCAGGGTTTGAGGTGCTTGTTTAATTTAGCTCACTATTCTATCCCATCCCTCTCCCCAAACCCAAAATAAACACATATACTGCTGAGTAGATTCTTGATTTCATTTGTTTGGGTCTACTGTGTAATTTTAAGGAATGCATCAGTCAATACTCAATACTTCTATTCAGATTTGACTATTGTAAATTACATTCATTTGTCTACACGGAGTTTGAATTTTAATTGTTTATGTTGTTTCAGGCTCTTGATGCTGATGCCATGGAAATGGAAATTGACTTGTCAAACCTGGGGACTGTCAATACAATGTTTGCTGCTTTATTCAGGTAATATATTGTCAGATATTTGTGTGGGTTTCGGATCATTGTCTTTTGATAATCATTTTATTCGTTATAGCAAGTTGGGTGTCCCTATCAAGACGACAATTTCCGCCAATGTACTTGAAGAAGCTCTTAATGGTACAGTTACAGTCAGACCTCTCCCAATTGGAACTTCAGTTAGTGGAAAGGTGCTGTTTTGTTCGTATCACTATGAAACAGTAGTGGATTTGGTGCATCTTTTACATATTTTGTGATTTGCTGCAGGTGGAAAAACAGTGTGCTCACTTTTTTGGTGTAACAATCAGTGAGCAACAAGCCGAATCGGGGATTGTAGTTAGAGTTACCTCAACTGCACAAAGCAAATTTAAGGTGCATATATATATATATATATATATATATATATATACTGATACATATATCCTTTTCTGCATCCTGTTGATGACGATGTACCATGAAGCATCTATTCAATGTATCTGCTTTGTTGATATTACTAGGACCCTTACTTACATTTCAATCAAATCGTTGTGATGTGCAGTTACTTTATTTCGAGCAAGATGTCCATGGTGGTTATGGTTTAGCCTTACAGGTACTTCATATTATTCTCCGATGCTTCACCTCATTTTTTTTTTATAATCATGTTTGAAATCCATTGGAGTAAATTGCCTGAAATCATTTGAGATTTAAACATAAATGGTTGGCTTCTACTTGTCTGCTTTAGTGTGCCGACAATACACATGCACACACAACTTGAACGGATCTAGTGGTCACCGAACCTCTTTTGAACCTGTTATGAAAAGTAATTTTAACCGGTCATGATCTTGTCATGAACAATCTCCCCATGTTTGACTGAAGCAACGTAGGTTCAAGTAAGCCCTTTTAAGAAAACTTAAGAGAAAAGGGAAACTTTAGAGTGTTTCCAAGATAGATAATGTCTATATAGGTGTTGCGCTGCATTATTCTACAATGCATTTTATCCAGACCAGTCCACTGATTATCGTCTTATTTATAAGCTATTTTAATTTTCTGTGTGTGTTCTAATTTGCTTTGTAGCAAGTCATAATTCAATGTTACAGCATTGTTTCTTTTCTTTTCATGACTGGATTAGGTATCAATTACTATGTGTTTGCTTTGTCAATACCAGCTATGTTCTAATTTGTGGCACTTGCACGTGGATATAGGAAATATGATCGTTATTGCTTCTATGTACAGGAAGATAGTGAGAAGACAGGCAAAATAACGTCTGCAGGAATGTATTTTCTGCATTTTCAAGTATACAGAATGGATTCGACTTTGAATGCGGTATGCAGGACACTGATTTTTCTTTTCTTAAGTTTGTTTCCTGCTGTTTCTGGATGGGCCTGAGAAGTGGCGATTTAGTAGATTTCTAGGCTCAAAATGGTGTTGTATGGTTTTAATGGTGCAGTTGGCTATGGCAAAGGACCCTGAAGCTGCTTTCTTTAAGAGGTTGGAAGGTCTTCAACCTTGTGAGGTCTCAGAACTAAAAGCTGGCACTCATATATTCGCTGTTTATGGTCTGAACTTTGATTTGGTCCCTTATTCTTTTGCTTTTTGGGGTTAACTCTGTCATAAATCGTTGGTCATCCTGTTGTTTAACCTCCACTGATATTTCTTCAGGAGACAATTTTTTTAAGACTGCTACCTATACAATTGAGGCACTTTGTGTAAGGTCATATGAGGATACGACGGAGAAGCTTAAAGAGATTGAGGCTCAGATTTTAAGAAAGAGAAATGAACTTCGTCAATTTGAGACAGAGTACAGGAAGGTATTGGCCTGGATTTTCCTGGCTGTGGCTTGTAATAGGAATTGATCGTGTTTATTTTTACAAGTTTTCTGTAATGTTATGTAGGCATTGCAGCGCTTTCAAGAAGTGACCAACAGATACACCCAAGAAAAGCAATCTGTAAGTTTTGGTTGTGCATAATTCTCGTCATTTGTAAATTGTATCACACTGCTAAGCATGGATGCACGCATAAACATACTCACTATTAACATGAAATTCTAAGTAGTACGTGTGAACTTCTTTTATGCTTCTCTTCTTTACCGAGTCTAGATTCTAGGCCAGGTTTTGGGTTTCAGTTCAAATAAAAAAAAAACCATCAATGAAGTTTGATGGTAGTGTCTAAGTGGCCTCTCCGATATCAACTTGAGCAAAGCATTACTTTCAGAAAAATGTGTAGCGGCCTTCCCCTCATCACCACAATCCTTCGATTACTTTCAGACTCCGTGATCTGATGTGGTTGGCTAGTAAAGTTCACCCTCCCAGCCGGTCTGGTTTTCTCAATCCTCGCCGGCTGGTCTGGTTTTAATGGAATTTGAGGGACTTAGTCTCTAGGTTTAAAGTTCACCCGTCTATGTTTTAATCAATGGAAGACTTTGTTGCTATCATCTCATATCTAAAGTATCCCTTTCTTTCTTCCGTATTTGTTTTCTGATTGGATCTTATAATTCCACTGAAATCAGGTAGATGAGCTGCTGAAACAGAGAGACCATATCCATTCTTCTTTCACTATCACCAGGACAAACAGTATCATCGTGGGTGGTGGTAGTGGTATGGCTAACGGCAGCACTAGCAAAAACCCTGGCGAGGATTCAAAGGCGGAGAGCCCAGTGGAAGATGGAGGCTCTGACGGGAAGGATAAGTCAGGTAAAAAGAAATGGTTCAATCTTAACCTCAAAGGATCAGATAAAAAACTTGGTTGAGAATCCGTCTATGTGGAATATTTTTTATTATTTGAGATGTTTCGATATCCATTCGTGTCAAATGCTTGCGCAGTTCTGTTGCGTTGAAATTTTTCTCTTATAGGTTGTTCCATTGTTGTTCTTGGTGTTATCATATGTTGTAGTTTTGCTTCTGTAAAACGTGCCAGTTAGAAAATGCATCTGTATAAATTATTAAATTTCGTAATCCTCAAGTCTCTTGTGAATTATCCATGTTTATGCACCATTTCATTTCAAACATGTTCTAGTTATGATTCCTCAAATTTTCAGTTTTGCGCCTCGTACGGTATTTTCAATGTCACTCTCACACCATCACGCAGTACGAGTACCAATTCACTTATTTTACACACATTATCTATTTATTTATTAATATTATATCTTAAGTCATGACATATTAACTCTTATGGCGCGTTTACGTAACCCTAATGAAAAAGAATTGAATTGATGAGGAGTTGGAATGAGAAGAAGTCAGAATCGGATTCTTGTTGAAGATGTTTACTTAAATGTTTAGGAATCGGAATATAAATAATGGGTTTGTTGTGTGCTTACTATACTACCCTTATTCCAAAATCCTGAAGCAGTGGGTTTGTTGTGTGCAACTTGAAATTTTAAAAATATTAAGAGGGCATAATAGGTAGAAAAAATGCATTCCCATTCCCTCCCTCTTCCGGAACTCAAATACCACACACATCTAAGGAGTTCGATTTCTCCATTTTGGGGAATTCGATTCCGGATTTTATGTGGGGCCCACTTACTTTTTCATTCCCTAAATGTTAGTAAACACTGGAATGCTTTGCAATGAATGCGATTCCGTTTCTTTCCACTCCATTCCCTTTTGGTAAACACGCCATCGGTTTAATCATAACATATTTTGTGTACGAACAAGTACAATCATAAAATTAGATTTTCCAACGTAAATTTCCGTTGATTCAGTTGGTAAGGGTGTGTTCATGGTTAACCTCCTATCCAAGTTCAATCCCACGCTATCAATAGTTTTCTTTAGTATGCAGTTCGTAAATTTCTACGTAAATTCATATCGATGGCAATTGTCAAATAAGTGTCACACGTAAATTCTTTCAATCTGAGGTTGTGGGTATGCCGTAGTGCTGATGGTAAGAATAGTCAATCTCTCCCTAAACTTTATTGTATCGATGTAAAGTTAGATTTTCGTCAGCATAACCATATGATAATGGCCAAAAGTTTTTCCAATGCATATTACAAGCCCATTGAGATTTGGATCGCAGCGTTGACGACGTAGTAGTCCTAATGGGCTATATGAGTTGTGACTTGTGAGTAGGAATTTGGGCCCACCATTAAAATACCCACAATGGAGGAGAAAAAATTAATAAAAATTGCCTTTCATAATTTGTTTTCTATAAAAAATGTAAATAGCATAGATTATTTATGCTCATGCATGGTTAGTGCTGTGCTAATGCATGGCCCATGAGAGGGTATTTGGTTACGTTATTTGTAAGACACTTTTTACGTAAGTATAAAATTATCTGTAAATTTTATTTTAGTTTCATCTGACTTCACGTTGGTTTATCAAGTATAAAAACCGACCTAATGAAGCATTCTACAAAAATTTCTCCCAATAACACTTCATGGTATACAATTGCTTCAATCAATCAACAAATAGACTGGTTTAAACAACCACTGGCTGAGCCAGTTAAAGCTTAGAAGGGTCCAACAAATGTAATTTGCTCATAGATGAGGGTCCAACACTTAATTTCATACTTTTATTCTTTGCCTCTTAATCAAATAAAAGATATTTAATTTCAAGTCCTCATACTTATATCCAATTACTTTTATTCAAATTCACACCAAGGTGTATAAGCATAATTGTTTTCCGTCATTGTTGTAAAGCGTCGTCTGCTATAATGTAATTAATTAAATCATAACGATATCAAGGTTGGAAACTTTGGAATATTTTTTATGCTAAATAAGTTGATACTTATGATCATTCCTTAAGTAATTTTCATGTATAAGCTCAATTTATCCTAATTTTATAGTAATTTAAAATTGATCATTTTTAATCAAATTTATGACTTCGCCACCACAAACAACGATGGAAAACGTTAATTTTCCTTAAAAAAAGGGACCACTAAGAATAGTAAACAGAGTCTTAGGTTATCTGCGCGTGGACTATTTTGGATTGGCCAAAAACCAGCCACCTCAGGAAACCTAATTAACAAGCCAAGGATTCTATCAAACTCAATTTTTAATCAAGCCAAAAGTTTGTCTTAACCGATGTTTTCAAGTCTACGGTTCAGAACTTTAGACAGATGCATCCACTTGGATCTTGTTTTAAATGAAAGCCATGAGAGTCGGACAAATTCCTGCAGAATTCATGGGATTGTTTATCCGATTGTTTTTGGTTTAATTTAATTAAGCGGATCATGTATAGAATGTAGATTAGTAAATGCTTAAACCCATTTTCTAAGACCAAGTCCCACATGCGTATAAAAAAAGCTATGGGATCCTTTTATGTACATACATATGTATATAAATACATATATATCTTGTGCTAGATTCGATCCCCATGTTCAGGAACAGTAGGTTCTGAATAGTTGCCACCTTGTTTTATAACCTCATGTGGTGGTTTGCACCATGGTTTGGAGAACACACTTGTTTAGGGGTGTTTCAGGGCTGGTTTGGTATTGCTGTGCTTTGAAAAAAGCTGCTTCTGCTGTGCTGTGAGAATAAGCAATTGTGAAATAAAGTAGCAGAGTGTTTGGTAAACTTTTTTGTAAAAGTGCTTTTGAAAAAAAAAAACAGTATTATAGTGTTTGGTAAACTTTTATGTAAAACAGATGTGAAAAAAAATCGATTTTTCAAAGCTAGGTTTTGCAGCTTTGTGTTTTTGGCTTTTTTTTCACCCAAAACTATGAAAAAAAGCTGAAGCTGAATGTTTACCAAGCTTTTTTTGATATCCACTTTTTTCAGAATCACCTCAGTACCAAACCAGGCCTCAATCACATTGTTCGGAGAGCACTTCTTACAAAAATATAAATTTTTTATGTGGTTTCATTTCACTCGATCTCGCGAACACTTTTGTACTAAATGTCAGGCCCAGTCCTAGCATAGGGCAACAAGGGCAACCGCACAGGGTCTCAAAAAATCGAGGGCACAAAAAAATTTAATTTCTATTATTATAATGTTATGTTCAGTAAGCGTATAAAAATATAAAATTGGATATTTGTCATAAGTTGTCATTTGCAGCGGTGTTTCACTGCTTTCCTGCAATGAAAAGGAACACTGGTTTAAAACTCAAAACTACCTTTTTTTATGCATTTATTTAATCTTTTGTTTAAATAAGTAGGTATATTTCTATATGTGCCTTTGACAAAAGTGGTTTTTACAAATTCATTTTTAATTAATTACCACCCTTTGGCAAATAATAATAATAATAACAGTAGCCACCCAAGTTCAGATCAAAATGAGGGCCTTTTTCTTTTGGAAACTTTAACGAAAAGCTCCGAGTACTGTTCACTTTAACGAAAAATCACATTTTTACACTAAAAAATCAATCTTAGTACTATTTACTTTATCCTTTATTTTGTCGTTATCGTTAAAACTCAAAGTTTTCAAGCTCTTTTCATTAATTTTCCTTTTTCTTTAGCAATGATGTTCTGTTTCAATATAATGTGAGGGTTTAGGGTTACTTTTCTTTCTTATCCAAGAAAAATGAGTTATATTTTTAATAACATATATGTGTTATTTGGTTTTTCAATAATTTTTTTTGGTTCATTCATTGTTTATAACAATATAAAAAAAATATGACAATTCTTATGAGACCCCAAGGGACAGTAAATTATAAAATTATCCGATAACTATAAGTTTTATACAAAAATACCTTTCAAACTTTAATTGATTTTTGCTTGTGAAATATTGGTGTACCCTTATCTAAATACAAACTAATGTTATGGCTTAGATGTGAAATCTATTTTTTCTTCACTTATAAGTGAGAGGTCTTAGGTTTGAGTCTTTTAAATGACAAGTTAGATACCAAATTATGACCAACCCATCTTTTTGCTTAGCATAATCCCTCACATCCTGCTATCGTTTTATCAAAGAAAAGTTACATCGGCATGCACAAATATGAACACTAAAACAATTGATTTTTTTTTTTCTAACGTGGAGTTATACTAGGACACTTTTTTTGGTATTGCCCTGGGCCTAAAAAATCTCAGGACCGGCTCTGTAAATGTGAGAACCGTCTACTACTAAATATCTCAAATTAGTTCACAATAAAAAAAAAGATTGAGGAAAATACAGTGGTCACTTTGTCAACGTGGATAGACTTGGTAGAACCCTAAGGTCATCTATAGTCAAGGGTTATAGGCCATATTTAGCCCTAAAATTGACAAAATCAGTCTCCAATCAAAGGACTAAAGAGAATCGAGCTAGAAGAATCAGGTTAAGTTTGTCTCTAAAAAGTAGTAAAATATGAAGGGGAATAAAATATAACCTTGCATGGTTGGAGATGGAAAAATTTAGCCCTAAAGTTATCTTTAAAGTATTAATTTTTAGAAAGATAAAATATAACTAAGGACTACGTTTAGTTGTCCATGTTTAGAGATAGCCTGATGGCATTGAACTTGTGGCACGAGGTTGGGAGAAGTGATTCGGCAGAATCTAATGGAGAATTTTCAAATGTGTTTTTTGTCATGTCATGTGCAGGTGGCTCCCAGCTACATATGTTGTTTGGGTTATATGTTATTTGGGTGTGTTTTTTGTGCAGCCGTCTAGGTGACTCTATTTCTCACATTTTTTTTAACAAACATACCACATCGATTTTGTCTCATCGATTGACTGAAGTCCTTCTTCTCCAAACCAATTCAAGGACTTCAAATTATGGATTTTTAAAACCCTAAAGTTTGATGGACTTCATGTAGCAATGCTCTTAATTATTTTTATATATAAAACATTCCAGACTGTAATAACCTAGGGTTTAGCTCTCATTAAGTTTGATTAATTAATAATGGTTTGTATTAGTTAAATAATTGAGAGAGAGATAGAGAGAGCCACTTCACAATTCACATGACTTAAAGCTAACTCTCCACCCAACCTTCACCATTATTTTATTAAAAAAAAAAGGTAGTGTCACTTGGAAGGGATTTGGATCCTCTCTTGAGCTCAGCCTGCTGAGTCTCCTGAGCAAATCACACAGATCGTTGGATTTTAATCTAACGGTTATAAACAGGACCCCTCTAAAGTTATAATAATTATAACCGTTGGATCAAAATCCAACGGTTCTTATGATTTGTTTAGGAGGCTGAGCAGGCTGAGCTCAGGAGAGGATCTAAATCCACTTGGAAGAGGCTCATTGAGTCACCCTTATTCTTTGGAATTTCCCTTGAAAATTCCCTAAACATATCCATAAAAGGATTTCCAACTTGAAAACTAAGTCACACACATTGGGGTTATCTTTTTATCTTTTTTGGATCCTTCCAAAAGTAATGGTTGCAAAAAAGAAACAAAAATAAAGGTGATTAGAAAGTTAATGGGGTTTTAACATGATACGGGATCATGTCTTAAATACTGATCTCTCTTGTTTAATTAATACAATCGATGTTGTCTTGTCATTGGTTTAAGCACAATTAGGTGGGCCATGCTCGAGATTTAGGCAATCTTAAAACGATAATATTGGCATCATTTCAATCAACAACAAAACAAAAAAGCATGATTAAGGCCCTAAAATAGGTTTTATATTTAGATGGTGGAAACCATTACAACATCAAGAACAAGAAACCCATTGTTAAGTAGACAGTTGTTAATTAATCAACATTAGTGATTGGACAATCCTCTCACCACCCCGACTACTAATTAACTTAAACACTTCTTCTTTGACAGACAGAGAGAGGCAGTTGCTCCTTGTAGGTCCAATGTCACAAAACTTGGAAATTGAGGTGGTCCCAACGTGCCCTAATGTGCGCGGGCCCTGCCAGAGTTTGATCAACCAAGTAGATGCAGCTTCACATGCCTAACCCTCCATCAGTGGAGAAACCCTTGTGCCTATGTCACCCGTCCTACAACATGCATTACATTACAATATATTTTAGCTTCCAGTTAAGCCATTGCTCGATCTCCCCTCTTGTGCAGCATGTTTGATCGGTGTTTCGACTTTTATGTCCAAATGCTCTTTTTTTTTCAATGAATATAAAAACTCCAAACTATGCATTGAAAGAGAAAAGTACAGAAGGTTATTCAAGAAAATTAGCTTTTTTATATATAAATTGTAACATTCATTCAATTACCAACGTTACGGTATGGTAATATTCATTTCTATTACAAAATGAAATTCTCGGATTCAACTTTCATAAAGAGAGACTAAACGTATTCTGTGTCTTTGAGTAAACATTAAGAAAAAGAAATAGCAAAGTCCTTTTGGATGGAAGACAGTTCACTTGCAAAGTTATAAGGTGAAACTACAAACCCTAGCGATATGAAATGAACTCTTCAACTTTATAGTACAGACATGCATGTAAATCAGAAGGTCGCTTCGGGACGTACAAGGTGAGCCCCATTTCTAGAGAACCCCAGCTAGTTGGCCTGGTTTTGCTAACCCTCCCCTCAAGTGTGACTCGAGACTCAAAGTGACTGATAGATGAGTGAGAACTACCCAAAGGGCACAAAATCATTGGATCCAATTAATAAAGCAAAAAAGTTGTTAGGTTGCATCA
The DNA here is from genome assembly GCA_036320875.1 of Cotoneaster glaucophyllus. Classification (NCBI taxonomy): domain Eukaryota; kingdom Viridiplantae; phylum Streptophyta; class Magnoliopsida; order Rosales; family Rosaceae; genus Cotoneaster; species Cotoneaster glaucophyllus. The sequence goes on along the minus strand of CM070069.1, from coordinate 32,107,347 downwards.
TTTCAAACTAATTAATGCAGAGATATTCCCGATCCCAAGTCCTAAATCAATGTGCAGTAGTAATTTAGTACAATAATTCATAACAAATCCGATGTGAAGATTTTAGAGATTCATAAATCGTGTCTGTTCATTGTACATTGTGAGGTCAGTTTTCATTAAGTACTATTTGTATTTCATTTTAAATGAAAAAATTTAAAATAAATTCTGATTACACGATGTATGATGAACAAATATGATTTATGAATTTCAAGAATCCAGAAAGGATCTTCATTTCCTCTCCTCCTTATCAATATACTCGTAACTCTTCTATGTTTCATGTTCGAGACTTCAGCATTATGGACCCACATAAAACTATACAGGAATGGCCCATCACAAGTCTCAACTATCATCTCCTACCTGCTTGTACAAATTGGCATGCTCCTTTGACGAAGGAATCATCTCTACTCATAACAAACGAAATGAGTCGTTTGTGGGATCATTATTCAAATTATTCAATAAATCTATTTATTTTTCCCACTCTGTAGTTAGTTAAAAACTAAATAATTGAAAAACATTACTCGATTAATGAAACCGCTATTTAGTTATTAATTGTATTTTGCACGAATAATTCGTAAAAAACAATTATCAGCTAAGGTACTTCGGTTCATTTGATGTGACCGAAGCCCTCCCTATAAACAAAATGAAGTCTAGATATTTGGGTAGAGGGTGAACAAGTTAAATACCCAAACGATCAAACATGAATGATGGAATGATTGACTTTCGTTAACCTAAACATAGCATATCTAGGTCATATTTAAGCTCTGTAATGGCGCCTGTTGTTTTGTGGTATATAATATTAGTAACATGATTGATTATCCAGACCACAAAACAAAACAAACAAAAAAAACACATGATTAATTCTGAAATCTAACGGTCGAAAAAGAGTGCAAGCTCTCACTCGAAAGGTGGTCCAGATGATGATGGGCGAGGGGATCGAGGGGATTTTACTTGTATGGGAAAATTTGACTGAGGAAATAGGAAAGAGGAGAAAGAGGAGAAAGAGGAGACAAGGTGGGTCAGGTTTGGAGTTGTGATGAAGACTTATTAGGGTTAGGGTTTATAGGGTGCTTTTGAAAATAATATATATTAATCTCAAATTAAGCAACTTTATGCTCTCGAAGTGGGAGATTACGAAAGCCAACTTCTTGTCTGTCTTTATAATTTTCTCTCGTAGTTAGTAACTTAGTAAGATTCGCAGAGATCTCGCGCAAAGAAAAAGTAAATCACATTCATTGATTATTCATTTGATTAATTATACTTATATGGATTTCAACGTCAATCACGCAAACATCCTAAATTACTATCGATCATCAACACGTAATGGTGGGGTCCGTGGGGCCCAAATATAAGTTGTACACACACCCCCCCCGAACCCAACTCTCTAACCCTAGCTTGAGTTACAAGAGCTTCCCATGTTGACTTTATTCACGATACTGCCATCATTACCGTCACTAGGGTTTGGATACGGAAGATAAGTCGACGGTGACACGTGGGCCATGCACAGTGGAGTGGAGGCAAACCGACGGTAGGAGATCTCAGTTTGAATCCATCTCTAGACGTGGGACCCATCACGAGTGCCAAAAACCATGAAAGATTTTGGATTTTGCATATTTGCATGCATAAAGTTTTGACTTTGGAGGGTCATTGGTGGTTGCTGTCGGCTCCTGGGATTGAGCACCCCGTAGCCATCTAACGGGACCACGAGGCGAGGGTAAATTTGGAAACTCAAGTTTCATTGTTGAGGGAGAGAGTGTGTTTGTGTGTGGATGTTACAAGTTTTGGGATTTTAAATTTTCTAAGCTTCTAGCAGTTGAAGGAGCAGTTGGGGTCAGGGGAAACAGAGAAATGGGCTTCATGTTGCTTCATCGAGTTTCGTCCCGCACTGCATATCTGAGCCGCTCAGAGTACAAGATTACAACGTACCCAAGTTTTTAAAAGGGAAAATTAGAATCCATTACAGTTTTTCTCTATCATTTAGATTAAACATCTGTGTCTTTTTAAAATTTGATTAAAGTGCTTTGACCAATAATCACCTCAAACTAAATTACATGTCATTATTATATCTTTTAAAATTAAAATAATTTTTCAATTTATGCTTTTATCAGCATGATGCACTTTTCAATATGTTTTTTTCAGATATGTTTTTTTTCGATCACAATTTTTTTTTGATATGCAAACATTTAATATTATTTCTTTTTTCAAATGGTTTTTTTTATCAAATAGTTGGTGATCAACATAAAAACTCCGTGTAATTTTTCAATTTTTTTGTGAAATTATATATTTTTTTGCTGTTTTTTTAAGTATAGTTGTTGATGAATTATTATTAGGTACAATACATTACGTATATATTATCTGCGGATACGTTTGAATTTACAAAAATCATTAATTGGTACGTTTATTTGTAATTTTGGTACGTTTGATTTGATACATATTGTTAATATTGGTACATTATTTTTATTTTGTACACATTGTGTATTGGTACGTTTATATTATTCTCAATCATTTTTTCTCTTAACGTACTAAAAGAAAAACTTATTTCGGTACATTTGATTTTGTGGGATTTAAAAATATTTTAAACTATTTTGGAAATAAAATATCTTAAATCGTAGATAATTATTGCTAAATTGTAGCATTATTATGAAAATAAATTGAATCTAACCAACTTTTTTTTTTTACAATTATCTCTAACGGATGAGAATGTAATTAAAATGCTAGATTATAGGAAATTTGTTACAATATAATGTGCATATAGCACCAAAATTATGACAAAAAAAAGTTTAATCAAATCACTAAAAGGCATGAATGTTTAATCTAAAAAATTCAAAAATGAGGCGCCTATATCAAAAAATCCCTTTTTAAAATGTGAAAACTTTGTAATTTGTACGTGCTTAAAATCCTAATCAGAAAAGTAGTAATTTTACAGTTTGTTTTGCTCCAAAGACTATCATTCAATGAAGATGTCACGCAACGGTATCTCGAATTCATCATGCACTATAGCGTATAAAAATTAAAATTTATAACAATGTGCAATTAATTTGATATACTATTATAATAAAATTCATGTTATAGTATGGTAAAATTCACTTACCCTATAGCAAAGAGTATATAAGATCATCTTCAACTCATGGATAAAACTTAAAATATAAGCTTTAAAACCCCTCCAAACCATCTCCAACCATTGGGCTAAAATAAGCCCCAGGAGAAAATATATCTATGAGCTAAATTCCCCCTAGGATTTAAGCCTGACTTAAATTATTCTGGATCCACCAAACTGTCATATTTCAAATCTTTTTTTGTTTATTACTTATAATCTAACAACTATGATCAAATGAGATCAAATCTAATGGTAAAAAAAAAAGATTTAACGGCCTAAAATTAAAATTAACGTCTAAAATCATTTAAGAAAATTATTTAAATCAAATTTAACTTAAAACTTTATAAATACTTATATATTTGTATGATTTTTAATTACTTATCGTTAAATATTTTTAGATTAAAATGTTCATAAAAATAAATTAGGATAATCTACATACATTTTATTTTCAAAAACGTTACCGAAAAAAAAGGTTAAAATCATTATTCAATAATTTTGGGCTAAAATTTTAAGCCATAAGGATTAGAGGAGAAAAACAGTTTATGGGTTATGGCTTAAATTTTTAAGCTTTATCTTGAAGGGTTGGAGATGGTCTAAGACTATAAATAACAGTGTGCAATTGGTTTGAGAAATATATAGGACTATAAGAGCTCGATTGAAGGGCTTTTAAAATAGCTGAAAACGCTTATGATGAAAATATTTTTGAAATAAATTCTTAATAAAATGCAAGTTAATCCTGAAAAAGCACTTAAAATGCTTCATGAAAGAAGCCTCATTTATGCGCTTCTTGCATAAAACACTTTAAGTGTTTTTAGAACGACAAACATTTCCGTTAAAAGCGCGTTTAGTTATAATAACTTTAGTCGTACTGCTGCAGATGCCCACTTTAAAAGTTATAATAAGTTTAGCCGTTGGATCAAATTTCAAGAATCCCGATTGTTTGATAGGGGAGGACTTGATGGAATGGATCGGAGAGGATCCCTTTCCTTTTTAGAAGGCATGAGAGATTCTCCTATCTCCAGGCAAAGTTTCTTCATTTGATGAAACATTATTTTCTTTGGATAGGGATTGGTCATCTTCCCCAAAGTTCCCATCATCACTGACTGAAAGCAAAGCTAGTCGTACTGGCCCATGCACCAAGTTAAATTACATGCATCCAGACTTTTCTAACCCTATTTTTTTCCATGCGGCTGATAATCCTCTAAGTGAACGGCTCGTATGAAATATGATGGTCCTGGTCCAATTCGTAGAAAATGAAATTACAAGTTAATCACTTAGCTTGTTTGGCTTAAAATATAATAACCACAAATAATAATAAGAAATTAAGATGGTTGTTGATTAAGCACTTCCTGGTTGAAACAGTAATGGACAAACTCAATAATGTAGATTTACTTTAAATTAATTTGTATATAAATATATATACTCCAAACACCGTACAATGCTAGCCATCACATGCATCACATTGTCTCTTCAAGTCACAAATGACAAAACTCACACATTCGTCTTTAGCAATTTGTAACCAGTAATGTTGTTTAGAAATACAAAATAAATCATGTTACTAACAGATTCTTTGATGCAGATGAATTCATATATAACTAACTTAGTGAGAGTATGTTTCAACGACGTAATCAGTAATGTCCATCTAAATAGCGGTATTTAAAGTTTTCAAAAAAAAAAATAGCGGTATTGAATTATAATTTTAAATTTGAAATCCCATCATGTCAAGCAAAGGGCATTCTTGCACCTTGACACGTATTGAAAGAAAGAAACAGAAGTGAAAGAATTGAAAAAGTAGATTAAGTGGCAATACAAGTGCAATCCTTGGGGCCTAGAGTGTCCTTGGGTCGTGTTCCCATCTTTACATCAATGCATCTTTACGTTACACAACTCTCACTTTCTTCCCCTTGGGATGTCCGCAACCCAACAGGATCCTCTTTGGATTTTTTGGTAAGGCTCTTGAAGATCCATAAATCGTGTCCGTTCATTATATATTATGCAGTCAATTTTTATCAAGTAATGTTTGTGTTTAGGATTCTTCCGCAACCTGCAACCATCTCTCTCACATCCTACCACCTATATATACACATACATATATTATACATATGGAAGAGGATCCGGTCCGGATCTCTCCTATCAAAGGCCCAAGATCAAGTGATCTGGGTCGTGAAATTTGATTCAACGGCTACAATTATTGTAACTTTTAAATGAGCCTCATGTTTGTAGCCATTAGATCAAATTTCGAGGATCCTGATCGCTTGATCCTGGGCCTTTGATGGGAGAGATCCAGATCAGATCCTCCTCCATACGTATACGATTCCAATCAACTAAATTACATCATTAAAGGGTAAAATCCTTAGATGAGAGTGGTCGGATCATTCACACCTACGCTTTAAAGTTCTAAGTTTGATTTTCGAAAAATAAAATGTGAAAATTAATTTTGAAAATCGAATAATTAAGATCATTTTAAAAGCCGAACTACTTGGTTTGTTGGACTACAAAAAACAAATACCTCTAAAAATTGTTATAACACTTTAAAATAATTGTTTTTAATTAATTTTTTTATTGAATTGAAGACCCTCTTTTTGTTATCCTGTGTATAAATACCCCAACACATGCAACAACTCCCCTGCATCCCCCATTTCCCTTTCCTTCTCTCTCTCTCTCTCTCTCTCTCTTTCTCTCTCTGTCTCTCTGTCTCTCTCATCACTTCAATTCTCTCTCTTAAAAGCAAACATGGCCGAGGCTGCAGAGCTTCACTATCAACCCAAACCAACGAACAACACAACTACACGCTTAAAACTCTTCGGTTTCAATGTCCAAGAAGACGACGTAGAATCATCAGCCGTACTCGACTCCACCAAGACCGCCACAACCCCGTCCGACTCACCTGAATCCGCCCCCTTCTCAACCTCCGGCGACCGTAAATATGAGTGCCAGTACTGCTGCAGAGAATTCGCCAACTCCCAAGCCCTCGGTGGCCACCAGAACGCCCACAAGAAAGAGCGCCAGCAGCTCAAGCGAGCTCAGCTCCAAGCCAGCAGAAACGCCGCCGTCTCCTACGCCCGAAACCCCATCATCTCCGCCTTCGCTCCGCCGCCTCACCTCCTCTCCCCGGCAGGATCCGTGATGGTTCCGGCGGCGTCTCCGGCAAACCCGTCGTGGGTTTACGTCCAGCGCGCGGCCACCCCGTTCCATGTATCGCACGGGTGCGTATTTCCCGCGGCGACCAATCATGGGAGGGCTGCGGGGAGTTATTCCTACGGTGGCGGTGTAGGGGATTCCGCATTGACGTCAATGGGGCCGGCTCATCATCAGGTACTACAACAGGGCCGGGCCCACGGGAGAGCGGATGGGCCGTCTTTGAGTAGGTTCACCAAAGGGGATGTTGGGCCCAGTTTCGACGATGCATTGGGCTTGGACTTGCATCTCAGCCTTTGACTCAGCAAAATAAATGGTTTTTGTAATATGAACTCAGCAGGGAAAAAATGTGTATTTTGCTAGTGGAGATCTTTGTACATTTCACATTTTATTTATTTGTTTATTTTAAGAACGTAATTTAACGGGCATATACATTGCTCACTAAGCCTCATTTCTGAACGGGACTTGGCTGCTGAAGATTCAGCAGCAACCCCTACTAATAATCAATCACGGCACGTGTCTAATTTGTGATTAAAAATTTCATAATTTGGATACGTGTCCAGCCGTGATCGGTGATCAACATGGGTGCTGTTGGTTCTTTCAGCAACCAAGTTCTATCCCTCATTTCTACTATTTCTCCTCGCTTTTTTTTTCTCTTTCTTTTGCCACTAGGTTTACGATAAGTAGGTAGAATAGAATACAAGTTCGTATTTGGATCATTCAATTTCGTCTAGTTCTTGGTCTACTGGGATTTCTCTTTCAGAAAGCGGAAATCCCACTTACGAGTTAGAATGATGAAAGTGGAACCTCGGGACTTTCTGCATCTTGAGTCGTCGACATAGAGTTTAATGCTATAAAGGAAAACTTTTTGAAAGGAGCCAAAGGAAATGAAAAAGGAATGTGAAAGTACATGTAAATGGGGAAGTTGTTTGCAAAATCCAAATGATAATGCTCACTTTAGAAATTTATCTGATTCCTGAGAATCTGAACATCTGTGATAATCTGGACTTTTGAAACAAGAAATTAAGTTGAGAAAATCTTCACATTCTAAAGCTACTTTAGAATGTTTATTTTGTTAATTAATTAATTAATTAATTAATTGATATATAAAGTGAAAGATGTGTATGCCATTGCCAACCATCTGGTGTTGACTACTCAAGTAGTCATCGGTAGAGATTAAAGTATAGTGAGTTTCATTAAAATAGATTTTGACACTAATTATATTCAGATTTTACCATTTAATTAATAAGAATTTATCTCACACGCTAATCTAATAAACTTATTTGGAGCTTTGGTTCTTAAACTAAAACCGTGACTTGGTTCCTGAACTTGTTAGAATTTGGAGCAATAATCCTTTTGGCTACCTCTATTAGATTTTTCATCCAAAATAAAGGATTTAAGAGATAAAAAATGAGTGGAAGTTGTAACGGAGTTAGCCAAAATGATCATTGCTCCACATTATAACAAATTCGAGAGACCAATACTCACGAATGTTTAGCTCAAGGACCAAAACTCTCATTGAGCTAAAATTCAAAGACTATTGCTCCAATTATCTCTTCTCCCCTATCTATGGTCCCTCCTCTCTTTTTTATCTCATACATGAAAGCATGGGTTGACAATTATATGCTTCAGCATAGATAAACGAAAGATGTTCTTCAGGGCTGCAGTATATGATTCCAATCAAAAGACACCAAAAACATTAAACGTTATTACTTTATATTATGTATGTACTTAAGAATTCACTGACAACATGATCAACTTAATTAGGCAGATAATTGCATCAGCTAACTGAGTAAATATTCTTAGTTTTTAGTATATTTTACCTAATGACTACACAATTTAATTAACTCAAATTATTAATTAAATATATCATTTCAGGAGTTTCTAATCACAAAAAACTCCCAACTAACTCATTGATGGTTTGTTGGTGCCTTCTTTTCACCTCTCTTCCTCTTGACTAGTAGGTGGTGGTGATGGAAATATGGGACCAAGCACATGCAGACCAATCTCCCACAACTGATAGAAAAGTAGTGGTTTGATTGGATAAGCTGAAATAACACTAGGGTTTAAGTTAAACACTACAATCTTTCAGTGTTCCCTGGAATTATTAAGCGATTAGTTTATTAATCAAGCTAGCAGCTAAGGTCTAAAGGAGGTTAATTAATTGGTTGCTGATATCCAACCTGAAAAAAGCAGCACAGATAGAGTGATCAGTGTTGCTGTTGTATTAAGAAATATAAAAAAATAAAAATAGAGTTATGGAGAGAAGTGGTTCGATTTAAATTTAATTACAAGCTGAGCAAGTTGGGAGAGTCTCTTGTGGGTAAAACAAACTAAAGCTTACGTGTTAGCACGAAAACAAGATAATGCATGCCAAGCAAGCATCTTATATATACGCATCATTAGTTTTTTCTAGAATTTCTTCCCACAAATCTTAAGTTGCTCGGTCAAAAGGTAGGTGGCACTACCAAAAATGGTACCCTTTCGTGGTGTAAATTCAAGTCTTGAACTAACACAACGTCGGTGCTTTTTGCACCCAATAACATGAACTATGGGCACCCAATAAGTAAGCTTGCCGACATCTTAATTAAATTTGAAAGGAAATATGGCATTCCTACATTTCTGTTGATTACAATTTGGTATGCGTGCAATTTCTTTTATATATTTTTATCGAATTATGTTTAAATATATTGTCAAAATGTGATTTACATGAATGAAGAATGACTCATTTGAAAAAATGAGTCATTTAGTGTTCATTTCATATTAGCTAGGGTGGGAACTAGCTAGAGTTAGACTTGTACAAGGAAACAAGAGAAATAATAAGTTATATATGAAGTACTAGAGTAGAGATGGAGGATTGGATGCTTTTAGGGTTTTCCTTTATATTGTTTGTTTGTTTTTGGCATGAAATATTAGATGATTTGAGGAGTAAAGAAAGGAGCTAAGATAGGGTGTGCAAGCAAGCATTTATAATCATAGATAATTTGAAAAACTTATGCACTTGAAAAAGTCATTCTTCTTTAGAGCTTTTTGACAATAAGAGAACATTAACCAAAAGAGCAGTTGGTGAGGCATATAGCAAAGAAAATCAAACTCACTCCCGCGGCTTTGCCTTAAGCAATATATTAATCTCCAGATTGGATTTTAGCTTCATTAGTGGCACGAAACTTTAGAGGTCCACTTCACCTTACAAATCTCTCTCTCTCTCTCCCCCCCCCCCTAGACAGTCTAGAGAGACACTCCACTTAAACTTGATCATCTGAGTATAATTTATTTTAAACCCTAATTAAACCAAGTGATTATTAGAGTTTATTAAGTATCGTATAAGTACCTAGTCACCATGATCCAATCAAGTTATGGCATAGTTAAATAATGCACGCCTCTAAATGTGACAAATCAAGCATGCTAATTAGCTTCCCCGAAAGTAATTAAGGCCGGGACCATGGAAATAGGGTTCTCGATGACACACATTGTTATGCCTTGGTTGTTTCCATCTAATTGGAGAGAAAAATACAAGATAATTAAGCAGCCTTTTTCTTGTACGAGTACAGTTAAACCACAGGTCATGAACTCAGGAGTGATCTCCAAATGCAACGATATATATATGGCTTGAGTTGGAAAATGACCTTAAACAGGAACCAATCAAGTATCATTTCTGCGTGGGTCTTGCACTGATTCCATTAAGTTAATAAGATTTTACAAATGAAGTGGAGGGTTTTGGAATTCAATTGGTAACATATGTTAGTTTCCCCATGTTAGGTTCTCTAATTTTATGCACTGTACTATGATATATATATATAGTACTAATTTTTTCTTGTACAGACAAAAAGGGCATGCATGTTAAATTTCATCCGTGGTAATTAATAATCAAATAATTTTCGGTGTACTTAGTACACTGTTACGCGATGTCACTTTTACATTCAAATTATAACACGTAAAATTTCTTTTTATTAATATACTCTAGAAGTGAGACATTCTATAACCGCTATTGTTCAATCCTTATTAAAACACATAAAATGATACATCACTATAAACTGTTTTCTTGATACTCATAAACATTTCTTGTGAATAATCTATTAGTTTTTCAGTATATATACTTGTCCATGTACGGATATTCCGACGACAAACCAATTTTGATTAAATAAGCTTAATGGCTACAAAAATATTCATGATCACTTACTCATGATCTCATAGATCTAGAGAGCTAGCTAGAGAGAGTTGTGCCGACCTTGATTAACATATATAAACAAGTGCAGTACTGTCCAAAAGAACAGATTTGATTTGATATATGCATGTATCCGTGTCAAGTTGTCAACTGGGTTACACATGAGATGTGAACTGTATAAATTACAAGACTTCCTAAATCCAAATGTACACAGATGATATATGAGCTTTGTAGGGCGCCATACATTTGAAATGATCTCCTTGTCGGGAGCTAACAGTAAATATAAATTTAAGGGAGCATATAATATCTGCCAATCTCTGTGATGATCTGATAGTAAAGGTTATAAAGTAGAAATCAAAGAACAAAATTGCATAAGTGTTTCATCCTTTCCATATCATATCGTAGCTTTTTATAGCTTTAGCTTTCATTTCATGCCCCCTTGTATAGAGGTAAGAGGTTCAATCTGAACATGAAAAAGAACGAACAGATTTCCAATATACAATACTTTTAAGTCCTGTGTTTGCCTTTAGACAGTCATGCATCTGCACTATTGTGTATGCTTCACAACCATGTTTAAAGTACTTCAAAATTGCCACAACATTTCTCTGGTCCCTACTTAGGGTTTCACATCTAGTAATCTACCCCACAAGAAAAACTTGCGTACATAATGCTCGGATTATGTCACTTGTGTACGGATATTTCTCCAATTGTGTCATTTGTATGACACTTCTCACTAACATGAAATCGCTATATTTTGATCTCATATGATCATCCCACGCGATCATAATCAATATAAACGTTTATCTACTTAAACAATCATACTGAATATCTTCTATTAGCGCTAGCCCACTAACCCTAAAAACAATCAATGAGGAACTACATAAAGGATAAATTTCAGCATATACTAACTTCTCTCGGTATTAAAACAATTATGGTTGGAATCATAATATCCTGCAACTTGCATTATGAGTTTTTCATGTCGTATAGCTTTTTAAGAAGATGTTAATAATTTTCTTCGGGATTACTCATTCCATGTTAGACTTTTGATACGGAATATTTAGCCTGCAGACTTGACCTCAAGCAATGCAATTTACAAATATATAGTAGCATTCAAAACAATTGAAGTATAAATGATGATAGTGAATTGAGCCAAACTTTTCAACGTAAGGTTTATACTTGCAATCTTTGGGGCCCCATAAATCAAGAGGATTGTCCCAATGTAACCCAGGTCTCAAAGATCTTTTTTTTTTTTTTTTTTCCTCTTGGAATATACAAGAGCGAAACAATCAACCTATTGTTATTGGAAGAAACTTTTTAGTTCAAGTTGTTTGTTGTAGACTGAATCGAATTAATGAAGCTTGAGCCCACGAGAGATCGAAGCTTAAGGTTGTTCCAATCTCATTTATTTATTGAGTAATGTTAGGGAAACTAAATTTGTAGACTAAATGACATGAAAGTTGATGATTGGATTATTATTTAAGCATTGATAAACGTGTTCATTCCTATTGGTGACACGTCATTTAATTTATAAATTTTATCTACAAATTTAATCTCCTTAGCATTACCTTTATTTATTTTGTTCAGAGCTCGACCTTGTTTCATTGAACTGCTCAAATTCCGTGTCACATGGGGAAAAAAAATCAGTGTTTATTGGTCAGACAGACCAACCAATGTCACTGGGTATAGCATATATTAGAAAGCTAGGTTACACACACTTAAATTAAAACTGTAATCAAGAAGCATATATTGGGAAACAACCTGTTGGGTTTGGACGTACGTAATTAGTTTTAAGCAGTTTTACACTTCATGATTCATAAGCTTTAAATGAGACTCATATATAGATGATGAGTTCAATACCATATTAAAATGTAAACCCTAATACACACAAAGGTGCGTGGGAATGGGAACCACCATCAACACATATATAGTGTACTCTTGTGAAAAGATATATTACATGGACCAGGTTCAATATCACCGTGGCATTCGTGTCAAGTAACGCAATGTTAGTCTTTCTTCACAAGCATGGCATAGTGTTATAGAACTGAAACGTTATAATGATAACTCACATGAAAGTTGGCAGGACAGACCGAAAATAATTCAGCCAAGAACCACAACTATCGGTCGTACTCGTACTAGCACAATACAACAGTTGATGATGAACTTTGTCTTGCAATGTTGCTATCACAGCGAGCTACCTAGGCCTCTGTAAATTGTAATATGTATCTATGAAGCTGCATGCATGGCTTTCAGAACAAGGACAACATCTCCATTATTAAAATTGCGGCTTTGGAAACAAATGATGGGAATTCAAGTCCCCAAAGAAAAAAAGGGACGGGCATTGCTTTTGGCATCCTAGCCTGCGACTGCGAGGAAGGAAGTAGGAACTACTACTTTAACAGTGGAAACCAGACAAAACCGAACGATTTGTGTTTCTTGTTTCTTGTTTGCACGTTCGTACTCCTCTATCTGAAAGCTGGCCACTTTCACTCTGAATGTGTATATAATGTGCATGTGGTCCATCCACCTCCACTCCTTAATCGTCCACTCACAATTGCTTTATAGAATTCAAAACTATTACAATATTTAAGAGACGAGAGAAGGAGTTTCGAACACATGACGCATGGGACAATCACAACACCCACGTCAAAGGGCATCCAAGCCTTGCTTTATGTCAAAGGGCGTCTAAGCCTATCTCAATCTTAACTGATAGTAAAAATTAGTGTCACAATCTTGGGCATTTTTTTTCGCAAGTGCCTCCTCTTATTTCTCGAATCGCATTTTTTTTCTCAACGCATTATATAAAATAAAACTGAAAGCCTGTTTGTACTTTTTATCGAGATTTAAGAGGGTGGTCAGCTTCGCGTGCACGACCCATCAATAGTTAGGTGCCTTACCACTCTGACCTTATTAATTAGCAATCTGTCTTGTCTTGCTAGCCAAAGGAAGGGCGTCTAAGCCTATCTCAATCTCAACTGATAGTAAAAATTAGTGTCACAATCTTGGGCATTTTTTTTCTCAAGTGCCTCCTCTTATTTCTCGAATCGCACTTTGTAAAGCTTCTTTTTGTACTTCCCACGATATTAGTGTTTAACTTGTAAATTATAATCTATACTCTTGTGATTATGGGTACAAAAGATTTGAAGCCTGTGATTTGATCAACTTAATTAACATCACTCACATAACTTGATTTTTGAGACATCAATTCAGTGTTATGGATTCTTCTCCTTCACTTTTATATTCTAACTTCGATGCTATAAGCATTGATTATATAAAATGGAATATGCATCATGAAACAAAGAGAAATAGTTAGGACTACTCAGTGGTACGGGAATGAATGGTCAGAATTGGATTGAGGAAATACTATTTTTACTTACTCGCCTATCTAATAGATATAAAGTCGATCTATCCAGTAGTCTTGTCCGGCCCACACCACAAGGAGGCTCTCAAAGGCTTGACAACCAAACTCCAATCTTGGACCAAGCCCAAGATACACCCAGTTCACACCTTCCACCATTCATCTAAAGCCTACATACTCTCTAGGAAAGTAAACTACATTGAGGACCCTAATGCACTTGATGCCGTTCGTGTATCTACTAAAGTTCAAAAGCCCAGAAGACCACGCTCTATTCCCACCTAGTAAATTAGTATTAATCAACAAGCCCTCTAACCCGGCCTAGTAAATTAGTATTAGTCATATTTCTTATGAGAAGAATTTTGTGGCTAACAAATTATATACCATTTCTGACTTGTGTACTGGAACAACTAGCATACAAAACCGAATAACGAAAAAAATAGGTTTCGCAGAATCAATCGTGTAGATCTTGTCTAGCGCAAGGGAAATTTATGAACAAAATGCGCCAAAATAACTATAAAATAAACCATATGCTTCCGTAAATTGTATAATGCAGCAGAACCTGTATCATATGGTGTTAACTGACAAGAAGACGGTATTTCCTGCTTCAAGACTCCAGGGGGGCCTTGGCCCTTCTAAATCCCCAAAGTATTACAAGATTAATCATGTAGGAATCAAAACTAATAAGCGATTTCTCGACCTGAAAAGATTGATCACTCATGCTAACAGGTCGAGGCCGGGAGATGGTTGGACACCATTCATGTAGACGTAGGCGGTTCCTTTGCTTTGATGGGTAATGCCTTGTGTTCTTCTTCACTTGGCAGCTGTTTTTGTTCTTCCTTTTGTTCAACCGGCAATACCTTGTGTCCCTCCTCAGTTGGCAGCTCTTTTTGCTCTTCCCCGATGGGCTCTTCTAGTACACAAGGTCTCCAGATTGTCTCCTTGCCCACATCCATTAGTGCAATGCCTTTTCTAGTCAAATCAGCTCTGATCTGATCGCTCATTGCAAAATCTTTGCTTTCCCTGGCTTGTTTTCTCTCTTCAATCCTCTTCAGTACATCGTTTTCCATCATCCCTGCTCTCTCCAATGCTTTCACTTTCAATTGCTGCAAAACCTGTACAATGCAGTATCCCTTTGTAGTTGATAACTTCAATCCATGATTTCAAACTTAAAGGAAACAAAAAAGAGGACATATCACCTCCGAATACGTATGGGGCGATTTTAAACCCAAAACGTCCAGAACATCATCAGTAACTGCTTTCTTTACATCGGTTAGTGACTGGACCATTGATAACTGTTTTTGCTTTTGCTGCTTCTTCTATAAAAGTAAACTTTTTGTTATCACAACAGTCATATACACATATAAAGGTGGGAGAGAGCACAGAAAAAAAAAAAAGGCGGGGCATGGTGGAACTGAATCTAAATGTTTACCTTGAGTCCATTCAAAGAACTGTTTATAAACTTCAACGCATCTTGGAAAGCACCAGTCAATATCTGTGCAGTGTTCAAGTCATCGCACATTTTAGACTCAAACTCATTCTTTAGCTTACTGATGCATTCTTGGGCTGTCGGAGTAATTTTAACTGTTCTGCCATTTTGATCTGCGCCTTCCTTCAGACCCTCTTCTCGAAATGGAGCTAAAGCATCTTCACAATCTTGCAAGGTCTACCAATCCCAAAAACATCAAGCTATAAGATACCAGATACAGAAACATAAAATCCATTGTGCTGTGATACAAAATGCATGTTTAACTTGTCTTATTAACTTCTGTTTTAGTAAATTTGAGACACAGACAAGTATCTTAAAATAGTTACCAATGCAGCTTATGCCGGGAAAACAAAGCAAAGAACACTACATAAAAAGGGTAAACCCATGGCAACCCAAACTCTATACAATTTTGTTCAATCTTGATCAGTATTTTACTTGGATTGTGCTATATTTACCGAAAGTCCAGAATTTTCTGGAACCAGCTACATCACAAAGATTAATATTTAATGCAAACAGCCATCATTCCAGAAGACATTGGCCATACAGAAATTTGCAGGGGTAATCCAACAAGACAATAAATACCATTTAACCAAACCAGGAAAAGTTGCCAACAGAAAGTTTGGCGCAACATCCACTAAAATTACACATCAGGATACAATAAAAGATATCAACGGAAAAGGAAAGGTCTCAGAACTGTTAGGAGCTAAGCAGATGCATGCATGCCCATTGACCAGCTAAGGACTGAGAGACAAACTTCCAAATGAAAATTTATCGGATCCAGATAAACCACATACCTGATAAATGTAATAAATAGCATCTGATGAACTTTCCAGCTGGGAGATTGTGTAGTTGAGAGGAGACCTATAGTGAGCGCTTATCAAGAAGTGTCTCAAAGCCAATGGATGGTACTTTTCTGTAATCTAATAGAAAATGAAATTAAATGGTAGTATAAACTGAAAATATATAGAAGCTCCAAGAAGCATTAAAAGGAAAAGTTACCGCAATTTACCTCCCTAATAGTGAAAAAGTTGTTCAGGGATTTTGACATTTTCTCATTGTTATTGGTAACATGTCCATTATGCATCCAGTAACTCACACTGCTCTCTTGGCACGCAGCACAGCTCTGGGCAATCTCATTCTCATGATGCGGAAAAATCAAGTCAATGCCGCCGCCATGAATATCAAACTTGAATGTCAGATAATGTGCACTCATTGCACTGCATTCAATGTGCCATCCAGGTCTACCACGTCCCCAAGGGCTTTCCCAACTTGGCTCACCAGGCTTTGCAGACTGCAGATTTATTTTGAAGTTTATTAATTTAAAAATACAAACAAAAAACTGCAAAAACGAGGTGAATGGTTGAGAATCTCAGACCTTCCACAATGCAAAGTCTGCAGGATTACGCTTTCTTGAATCAACAGCAACTCGTTCACCGGCCCGATTGTGTTCTAATTTTTGTCCAGATAACTGGCCATAATTTGGAAATTTATCAACAGCAAAGAATACATCTCCGCCAACTTCGTATGCGTATTCCTTGTTTATAATCTGCACGATATAACAATCATTAGAGAGAAACTGAGGGCCCATAAAAATAAAACGAACAAAAAACCATCACAAAAACATAATATATAAGCAATAGAGCAAGCAGAAAACCTGTGTTATCAAATCCTTGATATGTTCTATGTGGTCAGAAACATAAGGCTGATGGGTGGGAAGAAGGCACTGGAGATCACCCATGTCCTTGAGATATTCTTTGCAAAAACGACTACTTAAACTAAACGGGTCTTCACCATTCTTACTTGCTCGTATTATTATCTGAAACGTCCAAACATTAGCAATCTCTACATGACATTAAGTACACAACGAAAATGAAAAAGAACAAGAAGTCAGAAGATTCAAAATAGAAAATTATAAAGAGTCGGAAGATCCAAAATTCTTCCAAGAACATAAACACCATCTGTCTCAGATATTCAAATGCCAAACAACATTAAAGCATTAGCCAGCTGCCAGATAACTGATTTTGGACGTAAGAAAAAAGACCTCGATATGAGGCCAGTAATTTAGTCATAAAAAGGTAAGCAGATTTATAGCACTAAACAAGCCAAATGAAAAGTTTTAGCTAGAAAGAGATAACAAGCATAAGATAACTGAAACATTAATGTTCTGTTTGGATGAGTGATTTCCAAATACCAAGGGATTAATCCTAAATTAGTTAGAAATACACTAAAGGAAACATTAGGTAGAGTGACCGAAAATGCACCACAGGAGCATCACAAAGTCACTAAACAGCAAATGACTCCTTTCATGTAGTGATTTACAAGTCCCACTAAGTACATTGCATCTAGTCATTTACAAATCACCCTAAGTTCATTGCAGCTAGTCATTCCTTACTAACGAAGCCTAAATCTCTTGGTACTCGGTAATCCCTGTCCAACCAAAACATAAATATCGGTGTCTACTCCTAAAAAGC
The DNA here is from genome assembly GCA_036320875.1 of Cotoneaster glaucophyllus. Classification (NCBI taxonomy): domain Eukaryota; kingdom Viridiplantae; phylum Streptophyta; class Magnoliopsida; order Rosales; family Rosaceae; genus Cotoneaster; species Cotoneaster glaucophyllus. The sequence goes on along the minus strand of CM070069.1, from coordinate 32,089,599 downwards.
AAGAATGTACAAGGGTATTGCTAAAACTACAAACGAACCAAAGCAGAGTGATGCGAATGAAGGGAAAGGAATGCAATACAAAATCATCTCATGATATGATTCAAACTTCTCACCTTGTCATCAACATCAGTAAAATTCCGGACGTACGTGACCTCGTAACCCAAATGCTTTAAGTATCTGCAGAATTCCAATTCAATTTCACACATGATTAGTTGCCACAAACTAATCTTCACTTATGTATTATGCCAAACAAATTTTGCAGCGTTTGACAGTGATTAAACCAACTAGCTTTATTAAATAATTCTAACAGAAAACAGAAAAATCAAAAGAACATGCACAGAATCAAACACACCAAATTCTACACTAATCAAAAGCACAATTAATTGCATAATTAATAAATTAAACATGGCGTACCTGAAGAGGACATCGAAATTGACGGCGGCGCGACCGTGGCCGAGATGGCTGAGGTCGTAGGCGGTGATTCCACAGACGTACATCCTGACCTTGCCGGGTTCTATCGGCCTGAAGATCTCCTTCTGGCGGGTCAGCGAGTTGTAAACCATGAACTCCTTGCCGGCGGCCATTCTCGGATTTCTCAACCCTTTGCCGGCCGCTTAATGCTCTATGCAAATGTCTGCAATCAAATTGGGTAAAAACCCTAACCCCTATATCAAGTTCCCCGTTTTGACCCAAATCGATTCGCCGTGCGTAACCGCGTAAACTTAAAGCACAAGGTTTTGCTTTTATTTTCATTTTACTTTTCTTTCCTTTCCTATATTAAAAAAAAAAAAAAAAAAAAAAAAAAGGATTAAAAAGAAAAACTAGAAAAAAAGCTTGAAAATTTTAGAGCATGTTTGGTATTCTACTTGAATCCAACTTTTTAAACTCAAAAACAATTTTCAAGTTTTAGGCCTTAAAAACTTGTTTGGTAGGACTATTTTCAAAAACTGAATTCAAGACTAACTAAAAAATATAGTTTATTATCTAAAAACACAAAAAATGAGTTTTTAGAGTTTAGAGTTTTTAAACTTAAAATCATTCATTTCTTTTCTCTCCCTCCTCCCTGTCACTCCAAATCTCTCTCTTTTCTTCCTCTTCGCTCCTCCTCTTTTTTTTTTTTACCCTTTTCGTCTCTCCTCCAATCCGCTATCTTCATTCTCTTAGTTATTTTTCTCACTCATCTTCCTCTCTATCTCCTCTAATCCTCTTACTTCTTTCTCTTTCCTCCAATCATCTCTTATTTTCTTTCCTCCTCTCTCCTCTTTCTCTCTCAACCCCTTATTTTTGGATTTTTTTGTCTAGTTTAAGTTGTAAGATTTAAAATTTTTAAATCGCATATCAAATAAGTTTTTTAGTCTCAAAGAAAATTGTTTTCAAGAAATGTTTTGAGAAATTATAAAAAATTTCAAATAGGATGTATCATGATTGATTTTTTAGTGTACAAATGTGGTTTTTCGTTAAAGTGAACAGTACCGAAAGTTTTTCGTTAAAGTTTTCAAAGTAAAAAGGTTACTGTTAAACAGTAGCCGGAAAACACTGTTATTTTTACCCTCATTAAATGAGACAGGTCAAATTGTCTCCGTTCCGGTTTTTTTCTAGGGCCCGAGAGTGATTGGGCTGGGCCTACCCAATTCCCTCAGAGGTGGGGACATACGCGCTTTTATGTAGCAAATTTAGGGCTTGTTTGGTATCCTATTTAAATTTTTTTATAATTTCTCAAAACATTTCTTAAGAATTTTTCTTGAAAACAATTTTCTTTAAGACTTAAAAACTTGTTTGGTATGCGATTAAAAATTCTAAATCTTACAACTTAAACTGAACAAAGAGATCAAAAAATAGGGGTTTGAGAGAGAAAGATGATAGAGGAGGAAAGAAATTAAGAGATGATTGGAGGAAAGAGAAAGAAGAGAGAGAATCGGAGGAGATAGAAAGGAAGAGGAGTGAGAAAAAAAACCGAGAGAATGAAGAGAATGGATTTGAGGAGAGACAAAAAAGGTAAAAAATAAAGAAAGAAAGAGAAGGGCGAGAGAGAGAGAAAGAATATGAGAGAGAGATTTGGAGTGAGAGGGGAGGAGGGAGATAAAAGAAATGAGTGAGCTTAAGTTTAAAAACTCTAAAAACTCACTTTTTGTGTTTTTAGAGAATAGACTATATTTTTGAGTTGGTCTTGAGTTCAGTTTTTGAAAATAGTTATACCAAACAAGTTTTTAAAGCCTAAAACTTGAAAAATGTTTTTGAGTTTAAAAGGTTGGATTCAAGTAGAATATCAAACAGGCTCTTACATTTTTATTATTTTTATTTAAAAACGTATCTAACATTATTTTGTAAATTAAAAAAGAAGAAGATCAGTTTACGAATTTGTAAACGTTTTTGTTTTTTAATGACGAATATGTGTGTTTTATATTCATTGTATTTAAAAATGGTTGATCTTAAAATAATTATCAATTTGCAGAATATGTTAATTGGGAATAAATCTCTGACTAGGACTTGTGTGGTCCATAAAAAAAATATAACGCTTTCCAATATGATCAAGGCCCATATATGTGACTGAAACCCAACGAGGAACAAGGCCTGGCCCATGATATTCACATGGCAAAATGGCGATCTGCCAAGGTGATCAATAAACGTGACACAAATGACGTCGGAAACTTGGATTGTACACGCAGCCTCTTCATTTGTCATTAAGACTGCCGGAGACAAATTTTGAGATGTATTTCTCGGAGCTCTTTCTTTTTCCAGCTTATGATGACATTGTCGAGGAAATACCATTCACTTATATGGAACTTTGGGACCTTTAAACAAGGCCCAATGTAACATACACAAAGCTTTAAGAATGAAACTTTAACGAAAAGCTCCTGGTACTATTTACTTCAACGACAAATCATATTTTTACACTAAAAAGTCAATCATGGTACTATTCACTTTACCCTTTATTTTGTCTTTATCGTTAAAACTCAAAGTTTTCAAGCTCTTTTTATTAGTTTTCCTTTGATTTTTTTCTAATAACTCTGAAATGTTCCTTCCAAAAATGTCAATGTATCGGAGTCTGGAACTTTATTTTCGATCTGATTGGTCCAAAAAACCACTCCTACCCAAAAACCCAGCTAAAATTAAGTACATTTTGGTAGCATGTGAAACCTCGAAGTTGGTCTATTGGCACGGTCATGTTTCTATATATTAAACAGACAGATGGCAGACGCTAACTACTATGTTTAGGGATTTGTTAAGAATAATCAATATCTTATGAATATGAAAATGTGCACTGATGATGATGGCAGATTTTTCAAACTTTTTGTATGTTTAGGGATTTGTCATGTATATATAAGAATGCTTCTGTTAAACAGCCCAGCTTCATTGAAGTTCTTCTATCTTCCCTGTAGGCAAAGACACAGTACTATGTGGTCCATTTATTTCACTTCCTGCCAGCTTAATTCTGCTATGGACCATCATTCTAATTATCAAAAGGCGACGCATCGGTACAAGGTGTAGCCACATCGATTAGAACATATGAAAATCAATTTAAGATAGAATTTTACTTGTGTAAAATAAATGATATCAAATGTAAAATCGTGGGATTTAATAATTTGAAAGTTTTAATTAACAAAACAACGTTCCTATGCCCCAAAAATACTAATTGCCACACATGTCACGAAAAAAAAGGAATAATATCATTCAAAAATCAACAAATATGCAAAAACTTGGACTAAAAATTTGATTAACTTAAAACGATTCCTGCCTCTGCATTCTCATTTCTTCATAGAACCTCTCAATAAATATCTGCGCCCGCAAATCAATGGAAGCTTCTTCTTCGTGATCTCCCCAATCCAACGGCTCATATAAAGCCACTGCATTGTCATCTCCGGCAGTCGGCAGAGCTTCCAACGTGAAGTCTCCATCTTCTCCTTCAACTCTCAAGCTATTGCCCCAGCATTTGCAGAGAAAGAACATCGAGTACACCTCTCGAAGGCTTTCGTTCTTCATGAGCTGCCTCCTTCTGTGGTACTGAATGAGGGGAGTGTTGGAGGGAGAGAACTGGTATTCTCTTACAAACCCAGAGTTGTAATTCTTCAGAACCTTCATCTTCTTTGAATATCGTAACTTCCTAATAAATGAGTTTTCAAATGATTGTTTCCTCACTTTGGCAATGAAGATAAAGATTTTCAGGAGCTTGGAGAACTTCTGAAAAACGGGTGGTCGTCTTTTCGACATTTTTGGTGGAAACTTCGAACTAACAGATGAGTGAGACTTATATGAAACGAGTACACTAACGAGATTGGAAATGAATCACTCTCTCTTTTAGTTGCAGAAAGTTTGAGTTGGGGTTTGTGGAGGAGGGAGGGAGCATTTAAGGATGCAAAAAAGTGGAAGGAAGTGAAAGGAATATAATTGGTGGTTGGGAGCCAAGCTGTAAAAAGCGGGTATAATGGTCGGTTGCTTCTTCTTGTTGTTTGTTTTAGGGTTTAATATAAAGGAATAAGCAAACTAGCCGTTGGTCTTTGGGACCCCGAGTGGGTTTCCTTCCAAGTTTAATTGGAGCTTTTAAAAACGATCGATCTCACGTTTAAAAGGCTACTTTTTGATGATTTCATATGTATTTTGATGTTTACCATGTGACTAGAGGGCAGATGAGGAGCTTTTCGAATTATGTGATGTCGCGGCTTTGAGTTTTAGGGCAGTTCTTGAGATAATCTTTACTTATTTGGATTCGAGAAATTGAAAGAGAAAGAATATTTGAGGACGGAATTAGGTTCATTAGTTGATATGATTCATGATTTTTTAAGTATTAGATTAACAATTATAATGTGAAACTACGAGTTAGTAAACACAAGAGATCTTAGGAATTGAAATTTTTTAATACATTATAGCAAATGTAAAAAAGTATTGAAGAATTCTAATATTCATTATAGGTAAGTAATATTTAACAAAAGCCGAGTTTAAAAGTGGAATTTTATATACATAGTGAGAATCCCAATTCACAAATTATAAAAAAAAAAACCTCCATAAAGTTTAAATTTTTTTTTATCTAACGAAGGAAGAGGTTTCAAGTTATTGCCATGCAATTGATAAACAAATATAACTATATGGACAATGCTAGTGTTTTTCCGTGGGAGAACATACTTGTCCTCCTGCTTATGATTAATGTATCTTTTAACATATGAACATCACAATAAAAATTGCACATTCTCTTTAGCATCATATAAAGATCATATATGCACAAAATTATTTAATTTAAAGATTGTTTAACCATTCATACATATCAAACCAATCAACGACTTTGATAACAAATAACATCTTCATAATAAACCGTCTATTTGTTTGAAACATATGAATGACTAAAAGATCTCCAAATTGAATAATTTTTTGCATTATGAACTTTAGATGATGACAAAGAAAATCGACGATCCGATTATAATATTTATATGACGAAGATACACTAATCATCATATTCGATCCTCATATTTTGAAGGCCCTATGCGAAACATAAATGGAAACCTTTGATTTATGGCCCTGTTAAGTGGCCCCACTTATACTCTCCTAGGATTGGCCGTATTAATCATAAGTTGAAAGACAAGGTAAGTTTCCTTACGAAGAAACATAAGCATTATCCTTATTATGCATCATCACTTATGAATCCATGTATGATAAATTGATGGTAAAAATTGAACTTCATAAATTCTATAGCACTTCTTGAAAATTATTATTGTTATACTCATGTTTACAATAATACAAAGTTAGTTTACCTTGTTTTGAATTCAAGCATGCAAATATACATACCGTATGGAGTTGGGCATGCAGATGTCAAGGGGTTTCTTTCTCCTTACACATTCCTTAATTTTCTGTCACTTTCAATTTATTTGCAGTTTAAAACTTCTTTAACGGTTATGGTGGGGTATATTGGTCCGACCCGACTTGATTTGTAATGAGGAAGCTAGATTGATGGTTAGAGATCAAAACAAGGATCCTACGTCTTCAGAGAAAGTCTTTATTTTCTATAGCATGACATTGTTTTATCGTACAAACATCTTAATCAGTTTTGTTCATTCTCTTTAACTCATGCATAGATTGTATTTGAAAAACTTATTTGATTTAAAAACCGTTTAATTATTCATATAAATAAATAAATAAAAATTGGCGATTATGAGAATGCTACTCATTACCATAATCGTCTGTTTGTCTGACATGTATAAATAGCTAAATGATCTCTAATTAGCTAAATGATCTCTAAATCAAATGAATATATGTAAAATTATCTTTACATGATGATGAAAAAATGAACAATATCAATTATGAAGTTTGTACATGAATTAATGACCTATTAGAAAGGAAGTGAGGAAAATATTATTCTTAAAATATTGAGATAGAGAATTTTACAATTGACACGAATTGTATTAATACATACTATTTGTACCATACTTCACTAATATCGAAACTATCGAGTACTAGTCAACTTTATACCTTTAGGGACCTATTGAAGCATTCATGTTGAAGCACCCATACCGAAGCACAAGAGTTTTCAGGCCAATCACAACATGACACGTGTTAACATCAGAATGAAGCTCCTAGAGTCCCGCATCAACCTCGGATGAAAGCCGGATAATCTCCTCAACCATAAAAAAAATCATTCTCCTATAATTAATCCTTAATGATATTATTCCTTTTAACACTTTATTATAACTTACTAAGGATGATTATGCTTGAACATTTGTACTATGTAAACTCTACATGATTATTGAGAACTCATTTACCTTTGTGGACGTAGTCCAATTTAAGGTGAACTACATATATCTTGTGTTTGCTACCCTACCTATATCTCTTTACATATTACCCTCGCTATGTGACATGAGCAACCTCGCAAAGGTTACAACTTTGACACTTTACATTGTTCCAAATCCAACATGATTGTGTGCATCAACACATGATATTATCTACAGGATGGATTGAGGAGTTAGCTAAACTTCACAATGAAGTTGTCATAATAATTTAGTTCAAATTTCCCTTTAGCGAAAATCGATCTTACTTATAACTGAAGATGAATACTACTGAATCGTATTATCAAGATATACGAATCTATCACTTTAAATAAAACCAAAAACTTAAAAAGAAATTCCATATTTCTTTCCATCCTCTTCCATTTATTCAAGAAAGAAAAAAGACCATATTCTTTTCCTCTCACTAATTCAACTCATATAGTGTTTGATTTATAAACATTGCTCTTTACTCAGATGAAAGCAATAAAAAAATTAGTTCACTTGACTTTTCCAAACCAACGGGTTTGACCTCTCGTTGAATCCTCAACAAATCCTCTTTGTGAGGATTTTGGAAATCCTCAAATCACATATGTTTATCGTACATCATGCAGTCAGAAATTATTGTAAATTTTTTATTTAAAATTAAATATAAATAGTACCTGATAAAAATTGACTACATGATACACAATAAACTAATGTGATTAAAGAATTATCAGGATTCTCGTAAAGAGAATCCGACGAGAATTCTCTCTAGACAACGCAACTGGCTTGTCATAGTAGCCGTTGGCCTGTGCACATCTATTGTATAATACTTCTACATGGATATCTTTTTTATTTTGTATTCCTCAAATATTTATTAATTTCATACAATTTTCTCTACGATTTACATCAACATTTCCCTTTATTTTTGGATTCAAGGTTTCTACCCATATTTTCAATTTTAGATGAATATCTAATTAGTTAATCAAATTAAATAATTTTTTTTGTTCAGAATAATTAGAAAGAAATTAAAAAATTTGACTGGCATGGTTCAATCATATCCCACAACGTAGAGCAATAAAGTAATTCAAATTAATTTCGTTGAGAATAATTAGAAAGAAAGAACAAAATTTGATCTGAGCGGTCCGACCATATCCAACAATGTATAGTAATACAATAAATAATTCACCATAACCAGTTTTTCTTATCCACACGTTGGTTTTTGTTCTTTCACTCATTTCTATAATCGCTTAAAATTGCGAGATTCGATAATTATTGTCAAGCTTAAAATTGTGAGATTCGATTATTATTGTCAAGGTTGGAACACTACACAATTACATTTACACTTGTTGGAATTTTTGTGAGGAAAAATAAGGCATGCTTTACAAAAATGAATTTTGCCACCAAAAGGAAAAATATTAAATGAAAATAGTTTTATTTTTTAGAATGAAAAGAACATAATATTAAATCAACGGCTTGGGAGAAGGGATCAAAGAGGTAATTTCAAATCGGAGGGTGAACGAGGGCAAAGCCTCACTCAAAAACGACGCATCACCCGGGAAACCTCAGCGGTGCGGAAAACGCACCAAGGGCGCACGTTAGTAGTGGCCCAAAGAGGAAAAGGAAAAAGAAAAAAAAATCCGTAGTTATATAATCTGAACGTTAAAACGTTCTCTCTCGGAGTCTCTCAATTGGCTCTCGCCGCGCACTCGTAAACTTACGTTTCCCGGCGATTTGCGAGAGAAAAACAAAACAATAACAACAACAATCTCAATAGAAAAACTGTCCGTTTTTCCCAGGAAATTCCGAGATTTTCCGAGAAAATCAGAGGAGGCGCGAGAACAGAGAGAGAGAGAGCTGTGATCTGAGAGTGGCTTTCTTTGGTCTGAGTTTCCGATAAATGGTGTATATAGGCGGGTCGGAGGAGGAGGAGAGAGTGGAGGCGAAGTCCATGGCGATGGGTTCCGAGAGGACGAAGCCTCTGCACAATTTCAACTTGCCGTGGGATTTGAAGTGGGGGAACCAGAAGCACCTGCGGTGCCAGAAGGAGAGCTCCGACGCCGGCGGGAGTGGCGGGGAAGGGTCTGGGGTTAATCGGCGATCGTCGGCTCAGAGGATTGAGAGCTCGCCGGCGGTGATGACTCGGCGGAGGGATTTGGAGTTCGAGAAGCGCAAGTTTCGGCCCTCGAGGCCGAGGATCGAGAACGACGACGCGGAGGAAGGGATCGATGCGTTTAGGCAGAAGCTCATGTTTGATCTCAAGACGGCGGCGGATAAGATGAAAGACGCGATTTTGAGGGAGGAGGAGGTGGCAGTGGCCGGGGCGGCTGCTGATACTCACGTGGCGGCGGAAGAGGAGGATGTTGAGATGGCGGAGGTTGGTGAATCGGAACCTCCGGTGGCGCCGGAGCCGCCGGAGGCGAGGCCATGGAACCTGAGGACGAGAAGGGCGGCGTGCAAGTCTCCAATCGGCGGCGGTGGTGGTGCTAAGGGGGTGAGAATCGAGGAGAAGAAGGCGAATTACTCGCCGTTGAGGAGTGAGGGTAACAATGGCGTGAAGTCGCCAAGGCTAGTCAGAGGGGCTTCGGGTTCGGGTTCGGGTCCGGAGAAGAATAAGGAGGAGGAGAGCCCCAAGTTCTCATTGACCCTCACCAAGAAGGAGATCGAGGAAGATTTCATGAAGATGCTCGGCCACCGCCCTCCCCGTCGCCCAAAGAGGCGGCCAAGAAATGTTCAGAAGCAATTGGAAGTAAGTCAAATTCCCAAATTCATAAATCGTGACCCTCCATTTAGTTTCTTCCCTCTCCGCCTCTCTGTTTGTTTATCAAATTAACTGACGGCGGTTGTTGTTGACGGCGGTTGTTCTTGCTACAGGGTTTGTTTCCCGGTACGTGGTTGACGGAGGTCTCGGCGGAGACTTACAAGGTTCCTGAGGTCCCTGAAAATACAAAGGTGATTGCTTTCTTCTGACTTCTCTCTCATAACCTCAAAAGTCTTCGTCTTCAAACGTTTCATTGATTTGAATGTTTGATCAACACTGAGTCACTGAACAAACTGGGGGTCTCTAAATTATGGAATTCTCCCCAATTTGGCTGATTAATTTTCTTGGGGTTTTCAAATTTTCATGAGTTATGAAGATTATGGAATTCAAAGTTCCCGCTTTTCTTTCTTACGCACATTTTCAAATCACAAGTTTGTTTAGTTCTGAACTGTTTGCTCATTCTTTTTTGCAGAGGTAGCGATCCGGGCAATGCTGGCTTATGTGGAGTGTTTCAAGGCTCTGTTTGTTGTTTCCTGACTGCTGCTGCTGCTTGCAAAGCTGATTAGTGGGTATGCCCACACACACATACACATTGGAGTTTTGATGAAAAGCATCAAATCTCCTGTTACTGCTGAATGTTCAGTTGCTTTGGAACACTAATTTTGTTTGTTAATTATAATTCATCTTCCTTTGTTTTTTTCTGAATAAAATGTAAATAAGGGAAATCTGGCCGATGCGGTTATATGGAAAATAACATTTGTGCTCTGAGCTAGGTTTTTCCTTTTCAGTGACTGTCTAATATAATATCAGTTGCATTTGGTATCAGTGTTCCCAATGTTCATCTTTGTTTTCGTTTTCCTTTTGGGTGCATTCCTGGCCTCATACTACTGCTTGACAATTTTGAATCTTTTACTTGTTCTGTTCATTTACATCATCTTTGAAACAAGAGATTGAAAGAGAAGAGTGGCTAGGGAATTAATTGTTTGTATGGAAACGGATTTGTAAATTTCCTTCTTTTCTGCACATTGTAAAGTATTTAATAAACATGTTCTTTGGAATGTAATTGAACTTCTGAGCTAAATGCAAATCCAACGATGACTTGTTTTGGGTCTCGGTTTCCTGGAAATAGTGTAGCTTCAACGCGGCAGGTTGGACCGGAAACACTTGGTTGCTCTTACTTCTTGCTTGCATTTTGGGTTTCTGGTGTGAGTTTCTTGCTTGGAGCCTTGGCACATAACTGCTTACCACAGACCACAGACCACAATTCACAAGTCACAAAATTGCCTGCTCTGCGCTGCTCTACTACCCCTATCTTAACATCTTTGTTTCGCTTAATTAGTAGTATTAATCTTCACTGTTCTGCAATCTTTTCGTTTCTTTCCTTGCTGACTGCCATCACACTATAAAATTCTGCAACATTATTCATAATACTTCCTTGGTCATTGTTTATCGGTAATCAGATTTTCGAGATTTTATCTGGTGAATAATGTCGATTTTATGAAATTTTTAGCAATATAATGCTCGTTATTTGCATGCTGTCCTTCTGGTATGAGATGAAGAATCTTCGTTTTCTTGTTTTGCTTATTTCCTATAGGAAGGCATGCTACTGTTTAAAGTCAATCCTTCACAGATTCCATCATACGCTTAAAACAGTTTGGAGTTCTGTACGTTGGTGGTCCTTGATATGTCTCGTAATCAATGATCTTAGCATTCGTTGTTGCATTGTATCACTGACACGAGACTTCACGGTGATATCCGAGGCGTGAAGAAGTCTGCCTCTTGCTATCTGGTCTCTGCAGGGCCTTTTCCCATCCTGGGATTGCCCAACCAATAGCCTAGTCGTTTGTTTGACCTGCACTTTGACTCGTGGGTTTTGTTCCTGGAACTGGATGACCTGTCATTCTTTTGGCAGAAACCTAGGTCTAACTCCCAAGGCTGTTGTTTGACTCGGCAACTTGTCCTTGCCGTGATTACGCGTTCGCCTATTGATGTTGTCTTTGGGCTCTCAGTTCGAAGTTTCCAGTCGTTCAATTGTTGAGGCCCAACCCAGTTGTAACCTCCATTTAAGGGGGCCTTTTGCACCCCATGATGGCGGCAGAATGTTGCTATCGAGCGTGCTCATGCTCCTCAGACCGCCACAGTCGCTTTGATTATGTATCGTGTACGAAATCAGTCAAATCATCCAATTCCGTAATGGAATAATCCAATTTCAGGAATTTAATTAACTAGGGGAAGTGTTTTAGTTAATGAAGTTACTATTTGCCAGAAAAACAGCGACCCATCGCCCAAAATCTTTAGACATTATACAGAGAAACAAATCATTTTGACACAATATTCTAATCTAAACTACTCTAACCTACGTGGAATGAGAATTTGAATTTGAACGAAGGAAGACAGAAACACTGTATTATCTGACTGACCTAATCCACACCTGTGAGAGAGACAAACTTTTAAGCCAGCTTCATGGGACCAAAGTGTAAATTATCAAATTAAAAGTTTAAGCCCCCTTGGCCTCTATGATTGATTCTTAACATTCCCTTGAAGCACACTGTTTTTGTCCTAATCCTACAATATAAAAACAAAAATGAAGCATCTTATGCAAATCAATTATTTCTAAACTCTAAATATACAGAAAACCAAAAGAATTGTTTTATCAAATTTCAAAAGAAGAAAAAGGGAGTCAAATTTACTTATTTACTAATTCGAAAAGGAATCAAAGAGCAGAAAAGAAAGAAAGGGATGTGAGAGTTGTTCGTCTGTCTCCTATGCCAGTTACATGATAGGCATCCACATTTACTGGGACAGACATCATCCCTGGATTTTACTGTCCGCAGTCTAAGAATCAGGTAATCCGGACGGTTCAAATTGAATCCAACTTTCCCATTAACTTATTATGTTCGCCCACCTCACACAAATTCAGAGCTTCGATCTCTCTTTCATACAAATCAAGGGCCTGAATTTCCTGGTTTTTAGGCTTTAGAGAAGATCCAAATTCCATTAACACTTTTTCCACTCTACTTTTCACCCTTCCAACAATCAAATTTACCCATGACCATAAAAAATTAGGAAAACTAATGAAAAGTAAAAAAAAAAACTTGTCTTTTAATGAAAAGTCATTTTTAAAGGTATAGTGGATAGTATCAGCTAAAGGTAAAAATGTGGTTTTTCTTTAAAAGTGAACAGTACCGAAAGTGTTTCGTTAAAACTTCCTAAAAAAATTCTTCACATTTTTTACAGCTAAAATTTTCTTCATTTTACAGAGTATGCACATGCTAGCTAATAATACAAGATTGCAGACAGCGAATTTCATATGTACTTGGAAGATTTCACTCGTAGTCATTTCTTCTTCTTTCTAAATTTACCACTACAGAAGAGAGAACCGAACCCGAAAAAACTCACAGTAACTTTGGAAATGTATGGCGGTGGGAGGTTCAGGACAGGGTTGTTTCTAACCCCATTGCCGTAAGATCCACTCCTTCTCAACGCAGGCTTTTGATTCATGTTGTTGTAAGGATAATATGTACTCGAGCACGAGGACGCAGACGACGATCTTCTACTCGAAACCGACGTCTGTCTCCGCAAATGCTGCTGCTTCTGATGAATTGTTGTTGTTCTTTCCTTTAGGGGCAATGCTTGCTTTTGATTTGGGTTTGGAGCCGACCCTGTTGAGTTGCTTCTCGAAAGAAACTGCAGCGGGCGGATTAGGTTCTTGCCGCGGGCAGCGTCGCAGTTGAGGCTGCTGCTCCGCCGGAACTGCCAGAATGGCTTTGCTGTTGGAGGGTTGTCGGTTTCATCTGCATCGGCGTTGGTGTCCAAAAATTCTTTCAACCTCTTCTTCTTCTCCTCTGTTTTTAGCCTCTCTGTATTTAGAGGTGTTGAGTGATGAGCAAGGGCTGGAGGAACTGCCCTCTCACGAGCCTGGCGAGGAACGTCAGGCTGGTGAGTGTCTTCGGCAGCGTCGAGATTTCTCTTGATTTGGACAGGGAGGATCTTCCCATTGGAGAAAAGCTCGTCCGCCGAAGACAACTCCAGCTTGAGATTGTTTACAATGCAGAAGTCGAAATCGGAAGTGGAATCCAAGAGAGAGGAGTCTAACCGTTGCCCTTGGTTCGAGTCATGATTCGTCTTGTCCAGATCATGGGAGAATGAAATTCTTGGACTGAATCCGGGGCTTGAAATCTCCGAGCATACCTCAATGGCCATGGTTGCTCCAAAACAACTAACAAAATGTTAACGAATTCAAACAGAAGTGCCTGAAACAAGCTTTAAAATCCAGCAGAGAGCCGAGAATGGCACTGAATGTCGGCAGATTCAGAGTCAAAAGAAGCGAAAATTCGGAAGGAATTTGACTTGTGGGAATGAGAAGTCGGAAGCAGCAGCTTTAGCTTTCCCATTTTGTCTGTGCTTCGAGCATATCTGAGACATTCCAGCAGCACTGGGAGGATATCAGAACAACTTGTGCAGATTGCAGAAGTGGTTATATTGCCTTTGCCCCAAAGTTATCGGAACAAAAAGAGAAAGATAAAGAGAAGGAAATCAAACTGGTTGAATTTAAGCACCGAAAGGCTAGATAAGAAGACCCTTATGGGGGTTTCCAATGAAACTTTTACTTTTGGGGGAGAGGAATGACAGAGTGAAAGTGAGGCACTAGGGATTTAAAGTCCAAAAAAGCTATAATTGTCTGTTCGTTTGTACACATTGTAACTGAACGATTAGGAATTTGTAGATTTTGGGAAAGTCGTTCGTGTTTACCTTAAAAATTACTAAGCTTACGTGGTGCACAAACCAAATAATGAATGAGCTAACTACATCATTCCAATGGATACGGGCATGCCAACTTGCGGCTGAGCTCGGCCGGCGAGTAAAATTGATGTAATGGTGGTGTCAAGTCAATGCGTTGTTGATTTCTGCACTTAAACAATCACGGTCGATGAAGGAACATGTATTGACCTTAGGTTCTGAAACCTAAAGACTAGGTTGCTTAAAGCACTTCGACGTTCAAGATCTTCTGTACCAGGTTCGGCTACCTCGACTATATTTGTGAGAGTATAGGTGCGTCGAATCGGTATTAGGCTGTAAGGAAACATGCTCAAAAGAGATAAGCATCTTGATAGTGAATGTTGTTCGACCATCAGAATGCTGAAGTGTACCTGGAAATAATCAATCATAGAACACTTCACTCGGCTGGGAAGCCGAATGTTATGATCTCGTTCGACGAAATAATCAAAGGCTCCTCGCCGGCTGAGACTTGGATAGATAATCAGTCGAACTTGAAGCAGTGTCGTTAATTCAAACTGAAGATACATCTAGGTCACCTGATTATATAGCTCCAGTGCTGTTAATTCAAACTGAAAATGTTGACTATTGTCAACACAGTTCGTTAAATGATGACTAAATAACTTAATAGGTTTTATTATGACATTTGTATGGTTAAAATGCGTCAATCACAACCAAGCTGATAGGATAGGAAGGTGAGCCTATGAATGAATGGACGGAAGTGCAGATAAAGAAAATAAAATTTTGGCAGGAGCCATCTGATTAAATTGGCCCTCCTATTGGGTTAGGATTCTCTCCCTTCTTCTTTTTATCTCTTCCATCATTTCCATCTCTTCCTCTCATATTCTTTATTTTATCTTTTTTTTTTATAAAAAATTAATATAAGATGTTGACGTGGCTTAACTATCACCGTTCAAATAGGAGAAAAAAAAGAAGAAGAAAAAAGAGAGGGAGAGAGAATCCTACTCCCTCCTATTGGACTTCCTTTTTGAACTCAATCAGTAATAATCCATGTGAATATTTATCTAGTACTATTATGTACATTCTGCAGATTATAAAAACCCAAAATTCTGATATCTCTGCATGAAAGGGAACAAAAATTGCATGGGGAAAGGCAACTGGTTTTTGGGTGGATCTAGTTGATTTTCTTCATATATATTTTTGATATTTAGACACAAGGTACATTAAGATCTAAAAGGTTGCCATTTGGATTAGAAATCCAATTCAGCAAGTTACAAATTCAAAACTAAAGGACGTCTCCAAGCTAACAAAGTTTCCAAGTCTGTTAGAGTTTAGAAGGAACGTCATAGCATGCATTTTTATTCTTATTTTACAAAGAGGTTATTTTCACGATTTGAACCTATGACCTTTCGATAATTAAAAATCTTTCTATTATGCCAATACTCGCCCTCTTCCAAATCCATAACTATGGAAAATAATTTAGAGAAGTAAAGCAAAGGTATGGAATTTGTTGCCTAATTGGAATTTGGATCCTAGCCAGATCCTTTTTGTGAGGATCTCAAAGATCCGTGAATTGTGTCCGTTCATTGTACATCGTGCGGTCAGAAATTATTTTAAATATTTTTACTTAAATTAAACACAAACAGTACCTGACAAAAACTGACCGTATGATATACGATGAACGAACACGATTTACTAATCTTTAGAATTCTCATCAAAGGGATCCGGAGATGATCCTATTGGGCCTAATTGGTTGGCAGAGTATCGATGATTTGATGAGGCAACAATAATGTGTCACGCGAGGTAGGGTTCATTTGGGGGTTAGCCCCATAATGTTGTTTTGTATAGGCATTATTTGTTCTGCTCAAACTAGGTGCAACCTTATTAGGCCAAAGACACAATGAAGTTGTACCGAATCTAAACCTAAAGCTAGGAGAATGATGGGTGATTGAGGCTCATGAGTCAACTATAAACAAATCCTTAAAGCAAAAGTATGTGATCATGTTAGGATGTGAGAGCATTCAACGCAAAAATATGTGGAGAGACTCAAAGTCGTTTTAGTAAGTATGTTAAACTCTATTATTCGATGTGCGACGCTTTTTGCGCTTAACATTTTATAGTTTGAATTTGATACGTAGGAACATATGGGACCGTTGGACCTGATCATACAAATATTATGTTAGAATGTTAGCGTCTAATCTGAAATCAGTTGGCAATGTGTAAAGAGGCTTAAATTTTTTTAAGCACTTGTATTAGACTTCAATCCTTCCATCGCTCTCAACATAAAGCCAACAAGAATTATACATGAATTAGCACTAGATTAAAGTGGGATCCATGATGAGCACCCGCACAAAAGAGACTTCCATAGTGTTGGTTTATTAGGATAGATCTCACATGGGGTAGAACTAAAGTTACATCTGATCAAAATACAGATGATCTCATTCTTTATCATGTGGTTACGCACGACTGATGCGATCATAACTTGTAATCATAGAATGCATGTGCAAGTACAAACTATGCACAAACACAATTTGACACAGCTATTAGTGATTCACTACTAATGTGTTACACACTTATTCGTGTCTAATGACAATTTGCACACATGCACTAATACCACTATTGACCTAAAAAAATAAGGATTCCACCAAGAAATCACTAGGACTCCTTGATCTTTAGGTTAATAGTGAAGAGAAAATTAAAGTAATGGTCTTTGAACCATGGTCCACTTATAGTTTTGGTTCATAAGCTAAAAGTTCGTGAATATTGGTCATAAACTTGTTATAGTGTGGAGCAATAATGATTTTTGTTATAACATTCATCCAAAATAAAGGGTTTAAAGGCGACCATTGCTCGTCATTATTATAAATTCATAAATCAATACTCATGAAATTGTAATTAAGGACCAAAACTTCAATTAAGCTACGATTAAGGGACTATTACTCAAATTATTCACAGTAGCATGATATAGGCCCACGTACCATGATGTCAGTCCCCCTTAATTTGTTGGGTTTGTACATTCCTCGTCCCACCTCCCACATGGACAATGTTTTTTTTTGGGTCAAACACACATGGACACTGTTTGGGAATCTATTTAAGCATATCCCACCAAACGTTGTCGTTTACGCATTAAAAATACATAAACCCCAAACTATCGGAGAAGGATATTAAAGATCCTGAAATTATGACTGTTCATCATACATTGTGCGATTAATTTTCGTTATGTACTATTTATATTTAATTTTAAATTTTAAAATAATTTCTGATCGTACGATGTACTATAAGGTACCGTTTGGTACGCAGACAAGACGGGAAGGGACATGACGGAACAGATGATGTAAATATTGAAAAAAAAAAAAAAAATTTTGTCTTAAAATGTTATAAATTTGTGTTCCATGGATGTGGAACGGGTCGTTCCAGGAAGGAGAGGTGGAACGAAAAATCAGCCAAATTGTGTCCCATGGGACAACACATTCCACCGTTTTTTGGCGTACCAAATGAGGGACGGAACGCCTCGTCCCGTTCCTTCCTGTCCCATCCCATATACCAAACGCACCCTAAATGATCACGATCAGGGAATCCATAAGATTCCCAGGCGAGTATCCTTTCCCCAAATTACCCAACATAAATATCTGCAACTGAACCACACGTAAAATACCCAAACAGCCCCTCAGACGCGACGCGGCTTTTACCAAATAAAAGTCACGGCAGAAAAATTGAATTGAAAAGTCTTCAGATCTAGACCCGGATCCGACCCGCCAGAGGACCGACGCTGACCGTTGACTATCGATTACCCTCCAGATTTGCACAAACGACACGGCCTTAAATTCCCTCCAGACCGTCTGTTTATTCCCTGCAATTTGGGCCGATTCGGTGCATCGTATATAGGACCGAAATGAGAAAATGGAGCCCGCCGTGGGACAAGAACATGAAGAAGAAGCGCAAGCGGATCCGCCGCCCCGTCAGGCTGAGATGCTCCGTCAAGAATTACGATTGGGGTATTTTCGGCCGCAATTCCAAGGTCGCCAGGCTTTTCGCGCTCAATTCCGCGTCCGACATCGACTCGGGCAGACCGTACGCCGAGTTCTGGATCGGGACTCATGAATCTGGGCCGTCCTATGCGGATTCCGGGTCTGAGCCCTTGAGTCTCAAGGCCTGGATCTCACAGGATCCCAGTGTGCTTGGCGACAAGGTGGTTGACAAGTGGGGTGCTGATCTTCCGTTTTTGTTTAAGGTATGGTTTCTGTTTGTTGTTTGGTTGTTGAGAAAATGCTGAATATAGAAAAGAAAATTGAATAGCAAATGATAGTGTGTGTGTGTGTGTGTGTATTGTGTTTGCATTTTGTTCTTGTTATCTGGTAATACATTGTGAATCTGAGATTTAGAACTTTGTCCTGCAAAATGCTAGTGATTTCCTTGGCAAGATTATGGAGTTTTGGGATTGTTGTGGATTGTAGGTGCTTTCGGTTGGGAAGGCGCTGTCGATACAGGCTCATCCGGATAAAGAACTGGCTAGGGTGTTGCACAAGTTACACCCAAGTGTTTATAGAGATGACAATCACAAGCCTGAAATGGCATTGGCATTGACGGAGTTCGAGGCACTTTGTGGGTTTATCAGTGTCAAGGTAAAATACGTAACATCGCTTTGATGCCATTTAGTTCTTGTGCTTGTAATGAATTTGATCTTTCTTACTGTGTGGCTAGGTTTAGATGATGTTTCTTATCAATTTCTCTTAGAATTATCGATTATAGTTGCGATGGATCAGATCTGTAGTAATTAGTAAGGAAGCATAAACTCTGCTTTTGCTTTTAGCTTTAGCAATCAGTTCCACCGGAAGTTGTCTTGCGGTAAAGAAGTAGAGAAATGTAGTTGAAAACAATAAGTAAAGATGCGGTTGAAAGCAAGTTTTTAACTTTCTCAAGTGAACCTGAAATGCATTTCACTTTTTGCCCTCAACTTATAAAGATTTTATAAAACGTATTCATATGAACCATGCGACGGTAAGGGAGGAGACATAGGCAAATTAAGAAGTAAACCAATGTTTAGGACATAAAGGAACATGAAATAAGAAATAACTTATAAACTAATTGCATTCTTTTATAGTTATCAAACAATTTCCCTTATTCGATTTTATTCATTTGTTTTTAATTGCATATCTTATATATTCCAGGAGCTCAAGGACATGCTTAATAGTGTTCCCGAGATTGCAGAATTGGTTGTGGTTGCAGATGCAGAGCGAATTCTACTTGGTAGTCAGCATCATGAGAATGGGAAAGCAAAAACAGATATAGAGTCCATCTTCACTCGACTTATGTTACTAAGTAAAGATACAATTGCTGACATGATTTCTAGACTGAAAAGACGTCTTAATTTAGAGAAAAAGGTAAATTCAAGTTGTGTTAGCTGTAAATGTTGCCATTAAATAGTTGCTTTCTTCTAATCGAATTGAAAGATATAACCCACAGAAACTAAAATCAGAGTTAGATGTGCTACTATCAGTATATACCCAATTTGAAAGTAATAGAGGAACGTTGTTGTTTGAATGGTGAGTATAACTATAGGGTTCCACCATTATCCATCATGTTTATGCATCAGTAGGTTTTCTTCAATTACAATATTCTCTCTTTCATTGAACCAGAAGAGGCTTTTGACGGTTAAAGAACAACTGGTACTCAGATTGGAGAGTCAATACCCAGATGACGTTGGTGCAATAGCAGCGTTTTTTCTTAACTATGTGAAGCTGAACCGTGGTGAAGCAATTAGTCTTGGGCCGAATGAACCTCATGCATATATTTCTGGTGAATGCATAGAGTGTATGGCAACTTCCGACAATGTTGTCCGTGCCGGCCTTACTTCAAAACCACTGGATGTTCAAACACTTCTTTCTATGCTCAAATACAGACAGGTAATCAGATATTTTGATTCTCGATTATCCAGATTGTCTCTTTCCGTTTCTATAGAGATCTGTCACTGTTGTCCAATAGAAAATTAGGTTTACGCATTTGCCTTGACTTTTTAATTGTATCATACATAGATGCTTGGCTGGATGCCATCACGCCTTTTGGAGGAGATGAGCGTCCTAAATTCTTGTTTGCTTTTGCTTCACAACTGCTTTTTCTCCTGCTCATATGATTGCTGAATGTCGTATGACTGAGCCTTGGGGATTTCGTATGTTTTTTTCTTTTTCTTTTTTAGTATGAGCTGCTTCTAATCTGTCTACGTTGTTTTGCAGGGTTCTCCAGAAATTATGCTGGGGGTTTCTGTGAATCCATACACAACAAGGTATCTCCCACCTTTTGAAGAATTTGAAGTCGACTGCTGTAACATTCCTCACTCTGCATCGGTGGTTTTTCCTTCAGTCCTAGGACCATCTCTTTTCCTGTTTACAGCCGGGAAAGGACATTTTGATGCAAGTCTGCCTGAGGATGATATAGTGGTGGAGGGTGATGATTTAGTTGAAGAGGGTGAGGTTTTCTTTGTGCCTGCCAACACGAAGATTAGCATTACCGCCAAATCAACAGAACTACAATTGTATAGGGTGGGAGTGAACAGCAAATTTTTTAGGGATTTTTAGTCCGCAGGTACTTCAAATTCTTCCCTTTCTTTTTCCGAAAGAAGAAAAATACGAACTAGATTTTATACAGCCACATCCTGATGTAATATTTATGTAATACTTGCTCCTTAATTCTTTACATTAATTTTATTTATCCTTTTCCAATTCGTATAATTCTATAACTCGGCCGTTCTTTTGACATTTGACTCTCTCTGTGGAGTCTGGGCTTAGTTGCTTGATGAAATCAGATTTTGATGCCAATTGCCTCTAACAACTGACTCGTAAATGAATAAACCACGCCAAGATAACAATTGGGACCTAACTTTTTTTTTATTACAATTTTCTCAACCTAGTTAAATGAATTCACCATTCTTAGTTTGGTCAATGTGATTTATGTGGTGCCTGATGGTTTCGCAAAGCTGAGTTTTTCTTTGAACCTGAGTTGTATTATGTTGGATGACTCTCCTCCTTTTTTATTATTATTATTTTTTTATTTTTTTGAAACTGAAGCATCGAACAAAAGAACGAAGCAACAAGATAGAAAGAGCGCACGAAAGCCTACAGAGAGGCTAACACCAACAGACTAAACATAAAGATAGCAGTGAAGGGGATACATCAGAAGACACTTCCACCACATGAAAGCGTCACCCCAACCACTACCACAACAAAACTAATGCGGACACGGAAGACCATCATTGTTCAAAACAAAGACCAACGAAGATGGGGGCCGATCGACCCAAACATAATCACTCATCTCCGTAAGACCAACCGACGCAAGCACATGCGCCGCCTCATTGGCTGATCTTGGCACCCAAGACCAGCGATAGTGCTGGAAAGCCCCCCTAATTGGTTTACTTCTAGATGGTATTTCGGGGTTGTTAGGACTCGAGTTGTTTGTGTAAGCCCATTGGCTGATGTCTTTCTTTATTTAGCGGTTCTGCTTGGCCTTCCCATTGCAACCAAAAAATAAAAAATAATTATCAAAATGATATCCCTGGAAGAAAAGGAAAAGCATAAGTTCGGGCTGCTTGAAGCTCAAGTTGGACATGGAAAAATGAAGTAATGGCTGATGATATTTTCTAGAAAAACAAAAAAAAAATGGATGTGCAGATGGACACTTTACCAAAGTGACGGAAAGTAATCATACATATACATCGTTGTGTACGTTCGATTTCCACCAACTTTCCTTCTCCTAACAGCTAATTATTTAACTCACCAACGCTACTACTCTACTGAATAAATTTGTTTTACTAACGGGTCGGGTTGCTTGCAGCCCAAGTTTATTTGGTGGGTTAAATGGGTTTAAGACAATCCAATTCCAAGTAAGGCTTAAGCCCACAGAAACGCGAAAACCACAGAATCTCTCCCTGCCAGAGTCCACTGCCGCAATCCGATTCCCTCTCCACTGCTTCGTCTGCTTGGCGCCCTCCCCCGACTAAACCCTAGAAAGTCGCGCGCAGGCTCGCTCCGTAATCCTTAAAAGCTCCTTTCCCGTTTCAGAGATGCCCGGCAAGGACGACGGCGGCTCCTCCTCCGAGAAGGAGAAGAACCTCGAGCTCTTCCTGAAGGTCGGATTGGACGAGCGAACGGCCAAAAACACCATCGCCAACA
Source organism: Cotoneaster glaucophyllus (assembly GCA_036320875.1). Taxonomy (NCBI): domain Eukaryota; kingdom Viridiplantae; phylum Streptophyta; class Magnoliopsida; order Rosales; family Rosaceae; genus Cotoneaster; species Cotoneaster glaucophyllus. Next base: position 32,067,211 of record CM070069.1, on the reverse strand, counting down.
GCAAAGTCACCGCCAATCTCACCGCCGTCATTCACGAGGTACTCACTCGTTGATTTTTCTTCTTCTCCATTTTGTTTATCTACCGATTCAATTGCATGCAATTTAGAACTCCGCGGATTTATATTTTTAGTCTATTTATTGTTTTGAATAATTTCAGGCGGCAGTTGCTGATGGATGCAGTCGAACAGTTGGTAATCTCCTCTACACGGTCAGTAGTTTAACTTTAAGCCATGTGTTAACATTCTTGATTAAGCTATTAATCCAGTAAATTTTAGTGTCATTTGTAGCCTTGTAGAATTTACTTTAGCTCCGTCTGTCTCGAAACGGATCATAGTTCCATAAGGGTGCGTTTGGATGACGGACTTTGAAGTTGCATGGAGCTTTGTTTGAATAAATATCAATGACAGTGAATAAATGTTAATGATTTTATATGCACTTGGTGTTGTATCATCTATGGCAGGTTGCCACGAAGCACCCAGCAAATGCCCTTGTGCATCGCCCAACATTGGCGCAATACATTGTATCGTCAAAGGTTGGTGCCCATACCTTCTTAATGTTTTGATTTTAGAGCACATACTGTTTTATAATTCTTGCAGTCGATTATTGAATTACTTTTTCTTGGAACTCTTACATGGTTTTTATGTTACAGATTAAAACCCCTGCCCAGTTAGAAGCAGCTTTTTCATTTTTTGCAACGACGGGGCCAGAGAATTTTGATATAAATAAACTTGAAGAAGCTTGTGGTGTTGGTAAGATAAATTGGGATGTACATTGAACGTGCTTTGAAATTGTTACTTTAATGTTTCTGTCTGGAATTTAACGAAAGTTCTTACTGATTCCATTTATCTGTTCTGCTAGTTGCATTTCACTTAGATTGTCTCAATATGAATTAATTGTATCATGTTAGTTAATAGTATCCTCTTTTTTTTTTTTTTTTTTTTTTTTTTTTTTCTTTTTTTCCTACAATTATAGACATTTAACCTTTGTGTTTGGCATGCAGGTGTTGAAGTTTCCGAAGAAGAAATAAAACAAACTGTTAATGAGGTTTTTGAGGAGAATAAGACTGCAATTTTGGAGCAGCGGTATAGAACAAATGGTTAGTATTTTTTTTTCCTCCCAGGCATTTCTAGTTACACACAAGGGAAACAGATGATTCACATAGACACATCCAGAATACCGTTGATTGGTTGATTGCTATTATTTCTTCTGGCTCTTTTATGGTTCTTCAAGCCTCATTATTACTTTTGGTTTTGAGAAATTGGACATGTCGCACACATGTTCTTGCACAATTATCAATACGATCCTTTGTACAGTCCTGTGTATGTGAATACAACAAATATTTAGTCGAGGGAGGAGGTTCCTGTCTGATTGTCCTTGTATGCTTGCTTCTCACCCATTAATTTGTTGGGTTGTATCTCTCCTTTCGGATCGATGTCACCTCTGTTGCTTCGAATTGTGTGGTGCCTGCGCATCTGTGTTCTTGTTAAATTTTTACTATAACCCCCCATTCATAATAAAAGTTTTCGTATCTCCTTTTATGTGTTGCATCAGCATGTTGTGTTTGAAACTACTAAACTTCACATTCTGTTGTTTCATCTAGTGGGTGATTTGTTTGCACATGTTAGGAAGAGGCATCCGTGGGCTGATCCAAAAATTGTAAAGGTGATCTTATTTTACTTTGCTTTGTATTTATTGTTAGATTTTTCTTTCTTGGGTTTTTTTAATAGAAAAACTGAAAAAGTAAGTGATAGGCAGACATTTTCGCACTAAAATATTTCTGACTGCCATATCTTTTTCTGTGACAGCAATTTATTGATGCAAAATTGCGTGAATTACTTGGTGAAAGGACAGCAGCAGATGATGAGAAGGTTCCAAAAAAGAAGAAAGAGAAGCCTGCTAAAGTAGAGGTTAGTATTTTTCCCATGTTTCTGCATTTTTCCTGAAACCTATTAAGAGGTGACTGATGACCTCTCTACACTGTGAATCCTCCCCCTCCCTTTCCATTTGTGTAGGAAAAAGTTGTTGCTGTTTCTACTCCAGAACAGCCATCTGAAGAAGTTCTTAATCCATACTCGATATTCCCTCAGCCATCGGATAATTATAAGGTATGCACTTCCATTTTTATTTGTTCTCCTTCCCGTATACAATATACCTCCAACTGTTTGTACAAGGTAATATTTAGAGTCAGACAAAATACTGAAGAAACAAAATAAGTGTTTTCATTTATGCTCTGACATTTTGTTACCCTGTTGTCATTTTTCAGGTTCATACTTCTGTTTTCTTTAGTGATGGTTCTATTTTGAGATGTTCCAATACAAGGGAATTGCTTGAGAAACACTTAAACAGGACTGGAGGGAAAGTTTTGACCCGCTTTCCTCCTGAACCGAATGGGTATCTACATATAGGTCATGCCAAGGTAAATATATTTCTGTTCTAGGATAGATTCAATGTTTGCTTTGTCTGTGATTGTTCCTCATAATATATTGTAATTATTGATTAGGCAATGTTTATTGACTTTGGCCTGGCAAAAGAGAGGGATGGAGGCTGCTACCTACGGTGAGTCTCACTCCTTGTCAGCTTTTATAGTACAATTTACTTTTCATTTCCCATTAAGGAGGGGAAAAAAAAAACAGACATGAAAACATATCATTGATTATTTTGTTGTGGTTGGTGATGCCAAATTTTTTTTGATCACATATGATGTACATGTACTTTTTGTATTATTTACTGAAGATAGTCTTACCTGAATTTCTTGTTTGCAATATCTGGAACTAAGAGAATGTGTTACAATATTACAATATTTCTGATTTGCCAGGATAACATATTTGAACTACTGTCTGTTGCATAAGTTTATAATCTTCTTTCAAATTTCGAAAATGTTCTTTAACTTGAAAGGGAAAGAACTTTTTATCTGTACTGTTTTTTAAATTTGATTCCTACTTAATCACTTTTAGGTTTGACGATACAAACCCAGAAGCTGAAAAGAAAGAGTATATTGATCATATACAGGAAATCGTGAAGTGGATGGGTTGGGAGCCCTACAAGGTAAAAAAGTTGGTTGGTACGTCTTCTTGACAGTGTTTATTGTCTTTGTGCCAGCTGACGCCTGCTGGATTTCTGCAGATTACTTACACCAGTGATTACTTTCAAGATCTGTACGATTTAGCAGTGGAACTTATACGAAGAGGTCACGCTTATGTTGATCATCAGGTTTTGTTCAAACTTAATGGAAAATTGTATTGTACGCTGGGATAATTTAGTTTTCTTCACGCATACAATCCTCTGTGGTAGTGTGGTACTATCAATTGTTGACTTCTGCTTTGTGTTCATGAAATTGTTTTTATTTACAAATCAACATTGGTTTTAGAATGATACTTTTGTTAACATTGGTTTCAGACAGCGGATGAGATAAAGGAGTACAGGGAGAAAAAAATGAACAGCCCTTGGCGGGATAGGCCAATTGCAGAGTCATTGAAACTTTTTGAGGATATGAGACGAGGCCTAATTGAAGAAGGCAAAGCAACCCTTAGAATGAAGCAAGACATGCAGAGTGATAATTATAACATGTATGACCTTATTGCATATCGTATCAAGGCAAGTGTGGACCTTAAATAATTCTTCTGATTACTCAAGTTTATGGGCATCCTAATGGTTACATTGTGTATTTCTTATTGCAGTTTACACCCCATCCGCATGCTGGAGACAAGTGGTGTATCTATCCAAGTTATGATTATGCTCACTGCATTGTTGATTCTCTTGAGGATATCACACATTCGGTATGCTTTCTAGCTTTGAGTGATATTCTTTCATAATAATAGTTATGGCATGATTCATGAATCATGATCATAAAATCATGCCAAGTTTATCATAGTTCATAGGGGCATCTCTCTCCCTCCCTCCGTGTTTTCACACTATTATGCAAATGTTGATGGTTGAGTCATCCTGTATTTGAATATGGCAGCTTTGCACACTTGAGTTTGAGACTCGCCGTGCTTCGTACTACTGGTTATTAAATGCCCTCGGACTTTATCAGCCATATGTATGGGAATACTCACGACTGAATGTCAGTAACACTGTCATGTCAAAGCGTAAGGTGAGTCAACTACTGAACATACTTATGTTAAGAGTTATAATGTTCGATAACTACTGAACTTAGTTCTGCATGAGCCTTTTCCACACTTAACAACCACCATTTATGTTCCAGTTAAATCGACTAGTGACACAGAACTGGGTTGATGGTTGGGATGACCCACGTCTTATGACACTGGCTGGTCTACAGCGTAGGGGTGTTACTTCAACAGCAATAAATGCTTTTGTTAGAGGAATTGGAATCACTAGAAGGTATGAATATGTGTGTGTGTATGCTTGCTTTTCGTGCTCTCAGTATGTTGTGCTTCTTCATTGTCATATATGACCTTGTGATTCTTTCTGCGACAGTGATTGTAGTATGATACATTTAAGTCGCCTTGAGTATCACATAAGAGAGGAGCTAAATAAAACAGCTCCTCGCACGATAGCTGTACTACATCCCCTCAAGGTGTGTATCTTCCTGCCATTGGTTTTCTGGTGGTATTTTTCTTCCAACTGTGTATGACTCATCATTTTTTATTTAAGGTGGTTATTACAAACCTGGAAGCTGGCACTACAATGGATCTAGAAGCAAGGAAATGGCCTGATGCTCAAGCAGATGATGCATCTGCTTTCTACAAGGTAACCTGATTTTGCTGATTTCTATTATGCATGTGGGGTAATGCTGAGATATGCGGTTGTGACTATTTTTCATGGCTGTTTTAACGTTCATTGCTCTTGAATTCTGTTAGTCTGATGTTATCCGGTTCCACGTGATTAGACAAATAATTAGTATTAGAGTACTTATGCATGGATTTTTCATGCGTTGGTTATTTCTGAAATGATGAATTAATACAAAAGGAGAATCACTTTGTTTTGGCTTTTTTGTTAAGAATTCTGCATATTGTTTTTATTAAACGTTGCTCCAAGCTTTGGGTACTTTAATTGTCACTGAATTTTTTAATTTCCTTCACATCAGGTTCCCTTTTCCAATACTGTTTATATTGACCGGTCTGATTTTCGGCTTAAAGATTCAAAGGATTACTTTGGGCTTGCTCCTGGTAAATCTGCCCTACTCAGGTACATACGGATTACAAGTTTTCACTTTCCTTTCCACTTCAGCATATTTGGGGTCCAGGGTTACAATATCTATCTTCATGTTTGCAGATATGCGTTCCCTATTAAGTGCACGGATGTCATATTAGCTGATGATAAGGAAACTGTTCTTGAGATACGAGCCGAGTATGATCCTACAAAGAAGACAAAGCCAAAGGTTTACGGTTCATCTTTTCGCTTGTGATTGTTATTTGATGCTTGGAAACTATGCTTTGTTGCTTCGTAGTCATATTTTTTACTGGTCAATTTGTATATTCCACAGGGGGTGCTTCACTGGGTTTCTGAACCTTCCCCAGGGGTTGATCCACTCAAGGTGGAAATCAGATTGTTTGACCGACTGTTCCTTTCAGAGGTTGGCCATCGTTACTCTCTCTCTCTCTCTCTCTCTCTTTCTCTCTCTCTCTCTCTAAATCTTTCGGAAATTTGTCTGTCAGAATCCTGCTGAGCTCGAAGACTGGCTTGCTGATTTGAACCCACAATCCAAGGTGGTAATACCCAATGCATATGCTGTGCCCTCACTTGGAAGTGCCGTTGTTGGGGACACATTCCAGTTTGAAAGGCTCGGTATGTTTCTAAGTCTTGTTCTACTTGAAAAAGGTTCTTAAGAATACAAAACCATCTTTATTCCAAAACTTGCATGTCAAAAAAAGGTTACCGTCAACTTCATGTTCGTTGGTTTCTCCAGGATGGATTTCAAATCTTTGATCATTTCCTTGACCGTTAATTAAACCCATCTTGTTCTAGTTAATTATGTTTTTGAGGCAAGAAGTATTCTTTTAAGTGTGTTGAGAAACAGTGCATATTGAAGTTGTCTGAGGAGACACTATCTTTCTGTAATGCAGGATATTTTGTAGTTGACAAGGATTCAACTCCTGAGAAGCTCGTGTTCAATCGTACTGTTACGCTGAGAGATAGCTATCGCAAGGGCGGGAATTAGGTTACACCTTAGCGGGACACGAAACTGAAAATTTCGGAATTCAGTAAGTTGATACGAATTAAAAATTCTCTCTTCGCTGTACTGATGTTACGTGCCAGCAAGCTTTTTGTATTAGAAAATACCAAATGGACCGAAACCTAGATTAGTGTATGATCCTTCTGTCAAAAAAAGAAAAATGAAAATTAGGAGACCGTATCATGCCTCTGCCTGGTTTTTATGTTTAGTGTTAAATTGAATAACTCGAAAGTTTCAATGTATCTTGAAGTAAGATAATAAGGTAGAGGCGAATGATTTTAAATTTGGGGGATTATATGTCGTTTATAAATTCATTTTGTTGATTTCTTTCTTCGACAAATCTTGAATGTATTGATGGCTCGTTTCCTAATGTGTAATTAGAATGAGTGGAATTAAATTGAGGATTTAGAATAGGTGGAATCATAATTAGATTCTCGTTAGAACTGTTTACTAAAATTTTCAAGAATCAGAGTAGCAATAGTACTAAACCATATAAGTTGTTTACTAATTCACATGAATCGGAATGAAAATCAATGTGATTGCTAAACTGTCTCTACTCTAGTAATCTGTTTTATATGCTAATTTCATCTAACTTTGTGAGAATAACTTTAATTCTTTTTTTTTTTTTTAATTTTCTTTTGCTCAGAGAACAAAATTTGGTGTTGGGTTAAATACGAAGGGCAATTTTGAAATTTTAAGAATAAGTGGAGGCATAATGGGAAGGAAAAGTTCATTCCGATTCCTCCAATTTTTGAGTTGAATTTCAAAATTTGTGTGCGTCCCACAAATATTTTTAATTCTCCGATATTTAAACACTCAAATATTTTAATTCTCCAATATTTAAACACTAAAGTATTCAGTTATCAGAATTCAGTCTCGCTTTTTTATTCCAATTATCTTAACGTAAATGTGGCATGAGTGTCAAATCCGATTCGTTGGATTGTCAGTGTCTAATCCGATTCATTGGATTGGATTACTCCTAAGTGAGAAAGGAGCAATAAAAGAGGTAAAGAAATCACGCTGGTCTGCAGTCGCCAGTGTTGACACAAGTACGAAAATCAAAAAAGCCAATCAGCTGCCTCCTCAGCGCTTACTGCTGTCCTGTGTGACATGGAAAGATGGATCCAGAGTGAGAGTTTAGTCTCCTCACGCTTACTCGTGAAAGCGAAGGACTGATGTGATTGAGATTTTGGACGGATGGTAAAGTGTTGGTATTATTCTGATTTCCCATCATTTTCTAAATTTCTAAGGTTCCAAAGCCCAACCCTCACATGAAAAAATACCGCACCATTTTCCATTTGGCTCTCACACATCTCTCCCTCCCCCTCTCCCGCTCCCTCTGGTGGCCCACTTTTTCCATTGATAACCCACCCCAACCCTAGTACTGACCATCACTTTAATTCATCCACATTTCACACAAGTTTACAACAAAAAGCACCCACGAATTAGATGCTCTCTCAAACTCACATACCCACCATGAATTTATGCAGATCGATATTTTAGTCTGACAGCATCAATCGATACTTTAGTTTAACAATTAGGTTGATCTAGATCGATCGATACTTTAATCTGACAGCTAGATCGATCGATATCTTAGTTTAACAGCTAGATCGATCGATACATTATTCTAACGTATAGATATACATGTGTGTGTTAGTCAGAGTATTTTGTATGCTCCATTCTTCGAATATCATAATCACAGTTGGATTTGTTAAAAAAGAAACGTTTTCTTGTTATAGATATTATAACATTGACCGCGTGGTGACATAGAATCGTATGGTTGACCGTTGGAAAAATAAGAACGGTGTAAAATCATTAGGGTTCGATAATCATTTCATCACCATGTAATTTATTCTATGACGTGGCTTCTAGCTCATTTCAACAAAATGGCTGCTTCTTCAATACAACTCTTTTTGTTTTTTCGGTTAACTTCTTCAATATTTCGATTCTCTCGAATCAAAACATTTTAGTCATTGACACGTTGTCAATTGTCATGTCGGATGACAACGTTTTCCAACTATGAGAACAAGGTCAAATGTACAGAAGTGAGTTCGATCAGTTGGTTAGAGAATGTCATTTTCAATGATCGCTCACCTAAGTTTGAATCTTTCTTTCTTAAAGTTTCAATTAATTTTGAATACAGGGTATATCTCATTTTGTTAAACAAAAAGATTAAGGTTCAAACAGCATCAAATTACATTACTTGTAGAAAATACAGTTTGTGAACAACCATACATTCCATAACCCCTTAACATCTTCAACTCAGAATAATCCCCTGAAAATCTTCTAACTTTCTAGGTTGTCACAGCCATCCATGTTCCATAAATTGTCAGTCACATTGTCCAACATCCAATCATTTCCCCCCATCTGGCAATCAAACTGTGAATTGCCAAAATTGCCCATTGCCGAAACAGGGTCCAGGCTGAGACCCTCCACGTCATAGCTACTGCTGTCCACATAATGACTGCCATCTGGACCTAAGATGCTGTAGCCAATTCGGTGAAATGCAGGGGGTAAACTCGTGGACGATTCCGCCATTTGAGGCACATGTGAAATAAAAGAATCCGCCGAAAGGATATTACTTGGGACGGTGGCAAGATTGGAATTTCCACTAATGTGATAATTGTCCAACATGTTTGTCGCATTGCTAGGTGGAGAAGTTGAGAGTGGCACGGAAGGAGCTGCGTGATTTGGTGACAGAGAAGGAGATGCGGAGTTCTGAGAAGGGCTCAAGGTTGAAGAACAAGAAGAAGAAGATTGCACCATTTTTTGCAGCAGAGTCGGCACCCAGAAACCCCGAACCACATCGAGAAATTGCTCGCTGTTCGACTCGATGTTCAGTTGGCGCGCCTGTTTTTGCACCCTTGTTCTCCAATAGTTCTTTATCTCATTGTCTGTTCTTCCCGGCAAATGCTGCGCAATTTTAGACCACCTGAAAAACGTACAAACATGTTATCGGTACATTTTAGACATTACAGACGCGTGACATGAAGAACGGATATTTTGCATGGAGAATTCCTGACATAACAAACAACAACTTACTAAAGAATTAAGGTTGTGACATACTTGTTACCCCACTTGGAGTGGAGTTCAAGGATTATGAGCTGTTCTTGCGGAGTAAGGTTCCCGCGCTTAATGTCGGGTTTTAAGTAATTTAGCCATCTCAATCTGCAGCTTTTTCCGGTCCTCTTCAATCCTAAAGAAAAACAGAGTTGAATGCTTGAGAACCAAGCAATGAAATGGACTCATTGACAAATGGTTGTGATCATGTGGCTAGCTGCTATTTACCTGCAAGTTTTGCTAAAGAATTCCAGTGGCCTTCGCCGTGGTTCGTGATGTAATGTATAAGCAGATTGTCTTCCTCAAGCGTCCATGGCCCTCTTCTGAACTCATTTTCTTCATTAGGGGTTGTAGGAGCAGCCATAGCTGCTCTCTTGCTTGTGAGAGGGAGAGAGAGAGAGAGAGAGAGAGAGAGAGTTGTTTTGTTTTGTTTTGTTTTTTTTGAGGAAAGAGAGGGATGAAAGTGAAACAAAAGGAAGGCAAACTAAGACTTTATAGAGCAGAACAGAACAAAGTCTCAAATAATCACAGGTTCAAATCTCGAAAAGTAAAACCCTAAAGGGAGAGTGTCCGCATGCATTTTTGGCTTCTAAACTGTCCAAATGGAATCTTATGAGATGAAATTTGGTTGTATAGCTATATTGGTCACAACAAAATAAACTTTTCTTAGTCATCCTTGGTCAAGTTCAAACCACATAATTATACAACTCTAGTGATATTGTGTGGGATCTGAGTAGCCGGTCGATTAACACAACTCTAACTGCTCGACCGACATTCACATCCCGCAATATAATTCATGCACCAGAGAGTTTATGATACTTAAACTTACGTATGGTTAATACATAATGATTTCATAAACAGTTGGATAGATTTGAATCAGGTCTGAAAGAAAGATGGACGAGGTTCTTGAAAGTGAGACGTGTAGGGTTTCTTTCCTTCAAGGGATAGTTATTTTCGTTTCGTTTCTATTTGTTGTCCATCTGGATTCGATCCCTCCTTATACAAGAGACGTGATTGACCGGACAAAATATATTTTACGCAGATGCAAAACTACAAACGTGGAAAATGGCGTATCCTGAGTTGGGCTGCATCGAACCATGTTTCAAAGTATTCAACTTTATAAAGATATTGAAGGTGTGTGGTTGGAATATAATGATGCCCCAGCCGAGCACAAAAAATCCCTATGTTCTTTTCAGCGTGGTACTACGCCCTGGTTTGGTATTGAGATGATTATGAAAAAAGCTGGTATAAAAAAAAATTGGGAGCTTTTTTGTGTTTGGTAAATATTCAGCTTCAGTTTTTTTTCACAGTTTTGGGTGAAAAAAAGCCAAAAACAAGAAGCTGCAAAACCCAGCTTTGAAAACCCGGCTTTTTTTCACATCTGTTTTATATAAAAGGTTACCAAACACTATAACACTGTTTTTTTTTTCAAAAGCACTTTTACAAAAAAGTTTACCAAACACTCTGCTGCTTTATTTCACAGCTGCTTATTCTCATAGCACAGCAGAAACAGTTTTTTTTCAAAGCACAACAATACCAAACCAGCCCGACATGTTTTCATCCAAAATCAGGTCATTACGTGTATAGTCACTTGATTTGTAATTAGCATATTTTGTTGCAACTGAAATCGCTCTTTTTTTTTTTTTTTTTTTTTTTTTTTTTTCATTATCGTTTAGAGATTGTTAGGTAACTCATATGTCTCGAATAAATTACAATTTTGATAAAAAAAAAAAAATACTTTCGTGATGAAACAATCACATATTTTATACATATAGATGACTGGATTGAATCATCTCAAATTTGAATATTTTAGCAAAGCTGATTTGTAAATAGTTAGTGAGAAAATGAGTGGCTTTAATTATTGGGAGGTTTAATAAAAAGGTCCCGGTACTGTTCACTTTTAATGAAAAGTCCTTTTTAAAGGTATAGTGAATAGTGTCAGTTAAAGATAAAAAAGGACTTTTCGTTAAAAGAGAAGTTTTTTTGGGACTTTTCATTAGTTTTCCTTTAATTATAACATTTGACAGTGAAAATATGTTCAAGTGTAAGCACAAGTATTGTCCCAATAATAAAAGAATAATACTTATGTGCACACCATGGTACCTCTCATTGTCTACTTAGTTGCGATTATACAATTTTCATTGTAAATGTGTCATAAACAAAATGGTTCAATTTGTTATCACAGCCTAAATATTATTCATACAAAAACAACAATAAAATTGAAAGTCGTTTAATCATCGTGATAATCTTAATTGTTTTCAAAATCGTTCATTTGTTTCGTACATATTAATAAACAGTTTTGAAAGTAGCTAGATTGTAGGAAAAGTGGTACTCATGAGAAAGAATGAAGTGACATGGGGAGGTCTCAAAGTGGGAGAGGTGGCCAAAGGAGAGGACTCAAAGGAGGAGGGGGGGGTCCGTTCGGGGAGGGGGGGGTGCTTGAAGTTTTGAATAGATTCAAAAGCCTGGTATATATGATGTCATATATCAGAACATGAGAGAATCCATTATTTGAGGATAATATTTTTCCAAATTTAGTCGAAATGCTTCTATCATTGGAGGGAGATGCTCTTGTCATCCTACCTGTTTTTGGAACATGAGAAGAAAAAGCTGAGCGTAAAGGACTACTGAACTATTCAGCATCATGTGAGACTTGATCTTTGATATATATCGAAAATGCACGCGTGCTTTCTTGGTCACCTCTGGTGGTGTGGGGTGGGGGTACCCTAGCCATGAGCCGTGAATCCAAATGATCCATGATTATTGACGTTAAATCACTTTATTGTTTAGATTTTAGAGAGACGGATTGCTCAAACTCAAAGCAACCCATTCACAATCAAACAATCTAGCATCCCTGCAGTTTTGTACAAAAAAGTTTTAGTGATACTAGTATTAACATCACTCATCTGAAGTTGTATTCTATTTCGTTAAATTTCCGACGCGTAACTATGTATTATTTGATATCTACTCGTTTTGAGATTATACCATGAAAAAATTAGGACGGAGGAGCCTTATAATTGAAAGCACTAAAAATGCACTTGGGACGTGTGAGTTGAGAGTGACAACTGACGCAGAGCACAAATAAAGGTTGCAGATGGAGTGGAGCATACACCTATGAGTCTATGACTTATTTGTAAAGGCTAAGTTCAATGAAAGGACCCAGAAAATTGGACATATATGTTTGAGAAATGGTAAGAGTCTCTCTCAAAATTATGATTTTCCATGAACTTTCTGTCACCTTATATTTTTAGCACAATATGTTTTATAATGTTGGTACGAGAATTGACGTAAATTATGAGATGAAAGATAATCAATAGAGAGTTCTGCTTTTGAGATAGTCCTCTTAGCATCACCTAGCAAATAAAAGAGTGGCACATCATTGTTTTAACTCGAGGCTCGAGTAGCTTGAAGTGTTATAGTTTACAAGGATGAAGATTTTGATGAGGTATATGATGCTCATTCGTCTCTGGATGATCATGTAGCTAGCTAGCACTTTTAGAACAAATCCCTCACCTATGCAACTAGAATGGAATATGATCATAAATTCAATTTTACTCTCATCATCTCGTACTTAGGTTAACCCTGCATGGAAATTAGCCCTTCATAACTTCCAAACAACTGTCAAATTGAGGACATGTTTACTTACAAGAAACGAAATAACGAAAGGATAGGAGAACTTAACAATAGGAAAAATAAGAAAAGGGAATAAGATTAATTAGCCGCGTTAGCCCCGTAGTTAATACGATGATTTTTCTCATTCTCGATTTATCTTGTTGGTATCTAATTACGGATTTCAGTGAAAAATTCACTTTAAATTCAATCCCATATTTGTTAATAAAGTAGAAACTCAAGAAATGGAAAGGTGCGGATGGTAGTATTGCCGTGTCGTTTGTGTTGTTAATTTTGTGAATTTCGTTGTCGTTAGAATTCTCGAACTTGCTGGCCGGCCTGCCGTTTAGACTGAGCTAACATCTGGGCCTGTTGCCATTTCCAACCTTGCAAAGGAATGTATTGTGTGTCGTTTGAGCCCTTAGAAGGTCCAAGCCTAGTTGGTATTACCAGGGACTTAAACACATAAATTCAAATGCTAAATATTCTTAACTACTTATAAACTACTTCTCCTCACTAATGAATTTATTATAGGGAGTTTTAACGAAACACTCTCGGTACTGTTAAGGAACCGAACAAAAAACCTCTAGTGTAGTGATAAATACTCTAAACCACTTACAAGCATCTTTTTTTCTTTTCTTTTTCTTTTCCTTTTTAAAAAAATATGGAAAGGTACTATATACGTTAGGATGTCAATAAAATATGTTCAAGAGAATTAAATATAAAAGAAATGAACCCTTGAAAAAAAACCTTGCTGAGACTTTCAATCCAGAATCAAGGAAAAAAGAGGCCGCCATTACAGAATAAAAATTTAAAAAGATGCAATCACTCAATAGAACCATCCTAATCAAGATGTATGCTGCCATGTCCGATAGTTCCTTAAACCAAGCCACTTCATGTTGCTCTCCAAGTTCTGCTCTTACAAGCCTATGTGCTGCCTGGTTTGCTTCTCGTCTAACATGACTAAGTTTGGATTGAGAGAAAGCTTGAAAGGATGAGCGAAAGTCATTACCTTGTCGATGCATCCTTCAAATTCTATTTCAGTAGCTCGCAACTCCTCTACAAACATGACGACCCTTCTTGCAGCAATCAACTCTGCTACTTACAAGTCTCTTAGCCATAACAGTCACAACAAGGTGTCCAGAAATTTTTGTTAGACTATTATGTCATTTTCAGTGAAATAAATTTCATACAACTTTTAATTTATGATTTCTCATTCCGTAATCATGTGACCTTTGCCTATCACTTTCGTCCATGATTGTGCGGGAGGATATGGACAATAATTATGAACTTAAAAAAAAGAAAAAGAAAAAAACCTCCATTAATTTTGACCAAATGAGAACACCAAAACACTGCCTGCCTACCGATTTCGGTTACTACGTGTTTCTTAAGAGCAAAATGTTTTGTTTAGTACTCGCACGTAGGCATGATCGTACAAGAGAACAGACTAGAAGTTTACGTATATACGCAACATTATCTAACTGGTTTGTTCTTTTCGACAAAACAAAAATTCTAACCCACTCGAACTTAACTGTAAGAAGATGGACACATCGTTCTAATTAATTGACCTAACCTACATTTGCAACAATACAATAAAATGAGATTTGTATTGGTATGGAAATTCGCCTAAACAAGTTAAGGTTGGTAACAGGCCATTTGTGATGTACCTTCAAAAGAATTTGGACGAGGATGTTGACAGTCTCATTTCATTCAAATATGGTAAAGATATCATTCAATTTCTACACCCTAAACCCTCTTCTGTTTCCACCATTAAAGAAATAAAGTTTGGCACAGAATATGTGCATCCTAATTCAAAATCGAAGATTAGCTACAATACAAAATACAACTTAAATCAAGAATCAAAGGCTTATTAGGTGAAGATTGACTTTTAAAGGTACTTAATTGTAGTCTAATTAGTATGCTATTCTAGCTAGGTTCGTGTGATTTTTGATGAAAAGTTGTATACTTGATCTTACGAAAAAAGATTAGAAGGGATAAGAATATGTAGATCGACAAAAGTAGGAGAGTACAATCAACCACACAACCCTCTCCATACTTTAAGCCATACCTAACAACTACTAGGTAAGGTAGCAGCTACAACCATGCTTAATCTTCCGATAGTTTGAAATTCAAAACGAGCAAAATGCCAATTAACTTGAGATACAAGGCATGCATATATATGCATGGCATATTACTATAAGTTGGGATTTTGAGGGGGATGGGGGGTTGTCAATGAGTCGGGTATGGGTTATCAACGTGGATTTGGAAAGTTTGGAGTCAATATTTTTATCGACTCTTTAGATTGTGAGCACTCCAATTAAGGCCAGTGTTTATATTTGGTTTTACAACCTTTTATTGAATGGAGTTGAAGTAGAAACCTATATATGCGATTTGTGGTAACGTCATCATTATCCATAAAGAGACGATATATGTTCCCATCAAGAACAAAAATTGAAAACAAACAAATTAAGATAATCACACCAAATCAAATACCAATTTTACATAATTCAACACTAAACTGGTTATATAGCCCCACACCTCCGATGCCACACACACCACGACATTGAACCAGCTTTCTTTACACTCAAGTTCGAATATCCTTCCTGTAAATTAAAATAAGTTTAGAATTTCTGTTGCTAAAAACAATTAGTGTATGACTCTGCTTATAGGATACGGATATATTCAAACATTTTTTTGGGAATAAAAAAGTAGAGAGAGGTAGGGAGACAAAGTCAACTTATAACTGAAATGAAAATCTGTACTATAGCCAATATGCCTTCGGACTTAAGTTTCTATAAACTCGATTAGTCTGTCTCTAAAAGCATGCAAAGCCGCAAGTTTCTGTGTAGACAAACGACTCGAAGTTTGGAAGATGGAACTCATAGACGATCTTTGCGATTTGGAGACTAGTCTTGGCGCCAATCATCATGAAATCATGGCTCTCTCGGCCAATGACACCTCCTTTACTACCGATCATCATCATCAGCCCCAACCTGACCAGCTTCCTATTAACTTCACTCATCATATTCAAAGCTTTCCCCATAATTCTGATGATCCAAATCATGATGATTTCTTAGTTGCTCATTCCACAGCTCATCTGATGACTGGAGATTTTTGCCAAGAAACCGGAAAAGGAAAGGTACGTACTTAATATTGTATATATAAGTATATAGTTGCTCGCTGAAGAGCTAGCTTATATATGTTGTCTGGTTAATTACCTTAATGGGATAGATCGTGTGTATGCTTAACTTATGGCTAGTCTGACTTTATATTAATCATGTGTTTTCTCTCGATATTGAAATGCGCACGCGATTGGGGATTCTTTGCAGTCGTTAGGAGGAAGAAAGAGAAAGATAAACAATAGTGGCAAAGATGGGGAGAAATTAAAAGAAGTGATCCATGTGAGAGCTAAGAGAGGCCAAGCTACTGATAGCCACAGTTTGGCAGAAAGGGTACAAATATTTCAGTTCTTTTAAGTTGGACATGTTACCAGTATCTGGTTTAGAAGTACTAACTCTCTTGTTAATTTTCAAGGGCAGATTTTGAAGCAAATTTAGCTTAATTCTCTTGCGCGTCTTAATTAAATAGCGATAACAAAGTAAATCCATAATATTCTGATAACTACACAATTAATACATATATAGGAAAGATTATCGGTGTTGGTATTCCGCATTTGTTTAACATTCATGGTATTACTAGGTAAGAAGAGAGAAAATAAATGAGAGACTGAGATGCCTGCAAAATCTGGTTCCAGGGTGCTACAAGGTACATAATTTGATTTACTTGTCGCTTTGAATAAACTACGATAGAGTTCATGAGTTATTATTTTTTAAACATAATTGATAATGTTTTTTTATGGATGAATTAATTTGCAGACAATGGGAATGGCAGTAATGCTGGATGTGGTTATCAGCTACGTTCAGTCACTACAGAAACAAATTGAGGTGAGTCATATCATAAATAATTAACCAAAAATTCAAAACATATCATGGAGATTTCTTATAATGTCACAATTATGATCAATCATCTTATATATCCAAATAGAATACTAATAATTAAAGTGCTTTTTGTTTTGTGGCTTCCTAGTTTCTATCAATGAAACTTTCTGCAGCAAGTGCGTATTATGATTTCAATTCACCTGGTGTGGATGCTGCGGACGCAATGCAACAGCAGCAGGTATAAATTTAGAAGTTTACAGAAATACACACACAGACACACATTAAATTACGAATTTGTATATCCATTATTTCTTCCCGTCTCAGTCATCTCAACGATGTTTTTCCCACTCCTTTTTCTCCTCGTGCACACCATGTTTATTTATGACTTTTCATTCAAGAAAAAAAAATTCAATGATAAAAAATAAATAGAAATGTACAGAAATCGTTTTCCTATTAAATATTTAAGGTTGTTAATGAACTTTTAAAAGATGAAAGTGATTAAGCGAGCAATGTGGAATGTTTGCAGGGGACAAATACTGCATATCACGAGGTACAAGAGATGGCAGTAAGATCAGAGCTTCAGAAGGGTATGGAGGACTTCCTCACCTCAACAACGCAGCATGGCCTATTTGAGAACTGAGGGTATAAGTTCAATCTTCTTCAGATCTCATGCTCCTAAACCCTACATGTACATGTGGAGACAACGAAACACAGGACGATCAATACCATCTTCTCCAGCTTCCATGGATCCCATATTACAATAAAATACTACTGTTTTCATGCTTATATATATCGAGTTGCATATATATTTGTGTAGGGTGCAAAACGAATCTTGTACTATTGTATAATAACTAAACTGCAGTAATATTAATTAACAGATGATATTGTACTGTACTTGTATCATCAATGTCACCCATTACTGATCAGCATTATTCTCTTCAAAATTATGTCAGTTGTACCACATATTGACCGATAATATTGCTGATCAAGACTCACTTGTATCAAAGAGTGGTCAATGTATAGTCAATAAATGTGGTGTAAATAGCAGCACTAAAATTATGTTAATGGCCGCAATGAGCTAGTGGATAAATAAAAAATTATGCGCTCGATGCTCCTCTTTTTTGTATCTGTTTGTATAAATCAACGAAAGTAATGATAATAAGTATAGTGAAGACCAAAAACCTTGAATTGGGGCTTGCATATGATTTTTGGTTTTGTGACCATCTACTCTACATTGTTTAATCCAGACTGATCAAAAAGGTTGTTGAGATAGATTAAAGTGGTAGTTAGTCAGCAACGCACAGGGTCAGGTGCACTGCATCCTTAATAAGGGTTGGATCCCTGGAGGGACCCTGTAGATCATGATCTAAAGACAGCTTGATTGATGTATAATTGAAATGAGAGAGTGACCTGTCATGTGGGCTTCTAAGATTACCCTTAAAATTAAGGGCACTGATGCCTCAACGCGGTTTAAGTGATGAAAGAGAGGCAGCTGAGAATGATGTGTAGTAGAGAAGAGAACCATTTGCCATGGGTCCCCTTATTGGTCACTAAACTAAACAAAGGGACAGGGTCATGTATATTTGGGGGTACGTGCCTCTCAAATACGATTTTGCTTGACTGAACATTCCGAAGAGGGCAGGTTCAGCGACTCTAGTTGTAGTTGAGGTGGGAGGAGAAAACTTGTGTGAGAGTGTCCCGGTTACAGGGCCGAATCTGAGGGGGTGCAAGTGGTGTCACCGCACAGGGCCCCAAATCGGAAGGATCCTTAATTTTTCAATTTTGCATGTACATGCGTATATATAGTAGTATGTGTAGAATCTACAAACTTGAGTCATAGCGCAAGTGATATTATTGCTTCTTTACGGCCTAGGGGATGGGTTCAAAACTCATCTCCATTATTTTTTCAGTTTATTTTTATTAAATGCATAACAAAATAATATAAAATTTTCACACAATAACATGAAAATTAGAACCTGACCCTCTAAATAGTTAAGGAAAAACAATACGCCACATTTCCACTTGTTGATATGTTAAATCTGTTTGTGCTATTTGAATTTATAGAAGCTCAATTGAAAACTAAAATTATTTTTTAAACAATAAAATAAAAAAAGTAAATCTTTAGTACTTTTTAAGATCTCCAATTTACTTTCGTACAGAGCCCCTGAAATCTCAGGGCCGGCCCTGCCTGGCTATATCATTTGTAGGCAACAACAACAATATGACGCCATAACACATTCCGACGCTATAATGATATTGTAACAATAAAATCTAAAATCGAGTCATGCCAAACACATAATTGAGGTTTGCCAATAAGATTTAGATCCAACCTCAAGATTCTGAACTATTTAACCCAAATTCACCACAAGAAGTATGGCCCAATGGGCCTTAATATATTCTCATTTCCAGCCCAAAAGAAAATCCTTTTCCATGTGTCGTGTGTTTACTGCTTGGGTTTGAACGCCAATAATCCAAACAAAGCCTCCCCAACTCAACCACCGTCTCTGTCTCTCTCTGCGCTCCGAGCACTGCCCAGCACTTTTGACTGAGCGGAGCTGCAGAGATGTTGCAGTTGCAGGGCCTGCGGGCGTTTTCAGTTGCCGAACCCACCCACGTGGCCTTCCCCTCCTACTCATGTGTCATCCAGACGTCGCTCCGCCTCCGCCGTCAGTCAGCTTCCTTCCCGACGAGGAGGCCACGTCTCCGATCACTCCCCAACGTCAGGAGCTGCGCCGCTCTCGCATTCGATTTCAAAGGCGGCAAAGGGTACTTTCTTAAAACGTTCAGTTTCTTTGTTTAATTTGGCGGCATTCTCTATGTTATGAATTCGAATCGTCATACCATTGCAATTCTTACACGAAAATATCATGGTTTTGTTGATTGTCAGATCAAAATTGTATAATGTACCTAAGGCTATATCTCTCACTTTGTTAGTTGAATTTTAGACTTTTGAGGTTCCGTTTGATAACCATTTCTTTATTACTTAATCCCCATACAAACGATATTGGGGAGGGCATTTGAACTCGGAGTGCTCTTAACCGACTTGAGCTATAATCCTCTTGCTTTCGTTATTAGTTTTTGGTTATTGTTTCAAGAACACGAAATGGATATCAAACGAGCCTTAATTTGTCGCTGAAAGGATTTATTTATTAATTAAAGCCTTGGCCTTTTTGGACTTTGCAGAATGAGTGAGTTTCTTGATGTTGAGCTCAAAGTCCGGGATTATGAACTTGATCAATATGGTGTCGTTAACAATGCTGTTTATGCAAGTTATTGCCAACATGGTGAGTTAGAACTCGTTTGAATGTGCTTTTAAAATGACTGAAAACGCTTTTGGTGAAAATCTTTTTGGGAACAATCCTTAGTGAAAATGCTAATAAATCCTGGAAAAGCTCTTAAATGCTTCCTGGAAGAAGCACATAACTGGTGCTTCTTGTAGAAAGCACTAAAAGTGCTTTTGGAACTCAAGAACATTTTCTCTAAAAGTGCTTTCAGTCATTTTAAAAGCACATCCAAACGAGCCCTTATACTTTTCTGTAATTTGAAAGGCCTTTTATTTTTAACCACAATTTATGATTGGATCTAGTTATTTACATCTTTTTAACATGAGCTGTTGATTTCCAATTTTTCCCTCTTCCATATGTCACCGGGGGATTCTTCCAGTCGAATTCGTGCTCTTAAAGGTTGTATTTACGGCAGAAATGTGTTTCATGGGGAATTATTCTATGGTTTATACATAAACAAAACTTGTAAATGAATCCGAAATAAAAGATCGCTCCTTTTTTCAATCTTTGCAACTCTATTAAACAAGCTGAGCTGTTGTGCTTCAATATTTTGATCAGGTCGTCATGAACTTCTGGAAAGGGTCGGCATCAGTGCTGATGGAGTTGCTCGCACTGGTGGCGCATTAGCATTGTCGGATTTGTCACTCAAATTCCTTGCACCTCTCAGAGTATGTCTCGATATTTACGTTTGAATCTCTTTAAAATATTTTTCCTACTGCAATGTACATGTTTGCATTTGTGATTGAGAATTCGGCCTTGTCTCTAACAATGTCTGTGCAACTAGAGTGGAGATAAGTTTGTCATAAAGGTCAGGTTCGCTGGCTCCTCAGCTGCTCGCCTATACTTTGATCATTTCATTTTTAAGCTGCCAAATCAAGAGGTTTGTTATTTGCCAGTCCTAAGATTTTTTACATCATATCAAGTGAGTTGTCTCGACTCTCAACACATTGTGATCTTCTGATAATATTTTCTGAACAGCCTATCTTGGAAGCAAAGGCCACAGCAGTATGGCTTGACAAAAGCTATCGTCCTGTCCGCATTCCACCAGAGGTGAAATCTAAACTTGTTCAATTTCTTCGCCACGAGGAGTCTAACTGATTTTCCTGCAACATGGAGTTTGTTGGATAGACTCCATTACAAAGGCTCATGTTGGATATGCATCTTGTTTGCGGGAAATAAAGCAAAAGAAGATTTCAGACACAATTACACTTCAAGAAAGTACGTTTTTAGTGTTAAAGATGTAACTACATTACTTGCATGTTATAGTAGTAGTTGGACAAGTTTGGTCTTCAATCTGTAGGATGATGGAAGAAAATTAGAAGCTCTAAATTACGTTGTTGAACTCATGGTTGGTTACTTTACGCTGTTTGTCTCAACAATAATGATTGTCACAGACCCTGTTTATTTACAACTTTTGGATTGAATAAATCAATGGAACATCGAGAGACAATTTAAACAAGAGCTAGAATAGATCGAGACACCACGTTTGTGCTTGTAGTTTCGACTCCTAGTTAGGACTTGGTAGGAGTAGGAATACAGGAAGGACAAGTCCTCTCATTATCCTCTATCCCGGATTTAAATGGACCACAAAGGCATGCGCAGACAAACGTGATTTGTCTTGCCTGTAGTTTCGACTCTTAGTCATTCACTGCACAGCCTGTAGGGTCTCTAAATCTGAATCACCCTACCTATTTCTTATTTCGACATATCAATTGTTGTAGTTATCGGAGTGTAAGTTTGTAACTGTATGCTTGATCAGCTGTCGTTTTCTTATTTTTGTCTGCGCTTCGTGCGGCTGCCGAGTTGATAACATTTTGCTAGAATACCACCACAAGGTGACATTAGCCTCGTTGGAGAAAGCTAAAGAAATTTGTGCCAAACATGGGGTACAAATGCAATCCGCACCAAGTATTATCTTTATCAAAATCTACGTCTGTGGTGTTTGACTGGTAGTTTTGACCTGAGAAAGCCCGCCATCTGTTTCTTCAACTACTACGTTTTACAAATATCCCGAAATATCCGATAAATAGATATACAACTCCCTCTCGTTTTGTCAACAAAAACCCGAAGGAAAAAAAATGGGAGAAGAAGCGATTACGAGAGGAGGAGAAAGAATGGAGGAAGCGATTGCGAGAGGAGCTGAGAAGAGGGTGATGGTGGCCATTGACGAGAGCGAGGGCAGTCATTACGCGCTCATGTGGGTTCTCGACAACCTCAAAGATTCCATAACCAACTCGCCCTTGATCATCTTCACGGCTCAGACTCCCTCCGCCGGCAACGTCATCTTCTCGGCGTCGCTCGGCAGTGCTCGCATGTACTATCCTCTGTCTTCCAGTTAAGTTGTTCAGCCTCTTCATCGTGTTTTTCTTTTGCTCTTTTATTTTCAAGGTGCATAATACCGCACGCATATGTGGAGAGGAGATTTCTGTGAAATCTTCTGACAAATTGTTTGTTGTTACCTGTTCGTGTTATGGAATACAGGTCAGGAGTTTGTTAACTCCTCCCAGGAAAATCACAGGAAGATTGCGTTGGGACTGTTGGAGAAAGCTAAAGAGATCTGTGCTAATCATGGGGTAGGGCCATAGTTCTTCGTTCTTCAATCACAAAACTTTATGTGTGCGTATAAATATATATATATATATATAGATATATTTTTTATATATACTTGTTTGTATATAGTATATACTATTCGTATAAGTACTTCTTTTGAGACTGCTTTTGGAAGATTCACTACTTATATGTGTTTTTGCTAGCAATGCCTTTTCAGAAGCAGTTTGGGTTTTTACTAAAACTTTCAATACTTCCTAGAACATTACTTAGAAGTGCACTTTTCAAAAAGTGCTTGTATGACCCAAAAACACTTTTGGCTATCAGTAAGCAGTTTTAGCTCTACCAAAAATGGCGCTCTGATGTTCTTTGGGATACTATACTATACCATTGTGAAACATTTAATCCATTTTTTTTTTCTGATAGGTAAATGCAGAGACAGTCACAGAAGTAGGAGATCCGAAAGAAGCCATATGTGACGCTGTCCAAAAGCACAACATCAATCTGCTAATTCTAGGCGAGCGTGGGCTCGGAAAAATCAAAAGGTTAGTATCATTTCATCCAATTTTCTATTTTTTGTGTCTATTTGCCTGCATCTCGTTTAGGGTCTGACGATTTTGATGTGCCGAGCTAGGGCAATTCTTGGTAGTGTCAGCAACTACTGTGTTCAGAACGCCAGGTGCCCTGTCCTCGTCGTGAAGAAATCACAAGCTGAAGGTGAAGTTGCTTGACTGTGTTTTCATTTGGATGCTACTGGTATCGATTGAGACGATGTAAGAAAACTTGGTGTTAACTTATGACAGTTAATACGAACCTTGTGCTGTAAAAAAAAAAACTTTCTGTAGTTGAAAAGTAAGCAGTACTATATATTAAGGTTTATATTTGTAAAAAAAAAAAACTACAAGTACAATATCTTTAAACTTGGACGCATATATGCTTCTGGAAATCTTATTAACTTTAAGCAGAACGAGTGTCTGTCACCCGAAGATGCGGTTGAGGGTAGCTGCTAAACGGACACCACCTTGAGCTAACCGCTTATGGACTATTGGTAGCCGGGAGAGGAAGTATTCATCTGCAAATTAACAATGTTTAATTTATTCCCTTCATTTTTTTCTCCTCAATTTATCGAACTAACAAGCATACTACCATTGAATTCAAAACATCCATGCTTACCTTCTAGCACTGAACCTTCATCTGCACCCTTGTATGCCCAATCACAAGCCGCTTTGATACCTTCAGATGCATATCTGCAAATAAGTACCCCAGTAATTAGGTTAGTGAATCGTCTAGGCCGATCCTTGCTCATCTTATCAGCAAGTAGAACAGACTTAACACAACCAGAAGGCTTGAAAACATAAAGTTTGGCCAATTTATAACATAAGCGAATGATACGTACACGTCGGGGCATGCTTTCTTGTTCAGGTTGCAGGTCTCCCAACCCTTAACTTGATCTGACCATTCAGTCTGTTTTCAAAGACATATAATAGGCATCAAAGAACAAAGGCTAGGATTCATACATTTCAGAAAATATTCTACCACAGTTAGTCTAAGATACCGTAATGTTCTGTTTAATTGCGTCAATTAGTTCTTCGATATTGGAATCGTAAAACCTCTCTTCCGCCGTCTCAATTATGTTGCCATCCCAAATCTGTACGTAAATTTTGAAAATTTAGTAAAATTAAATAGTAGTTTGTCGAACTATTGAACTGGAAGATGAGACATACATGGTGAAGATTTTGCTTCCTCGTATACCAGTGAACGTCAATTGTGTTGCCTCCTTTGTCCGAAGCAAAACCTACATGCAGAGGCTGTATAACACGTGTAAGGTCTTGATCGTGAGTTAGGGTAACATAACATCATGCGTGTTTGGTTATACAGATTGTGCCATACCTGATGGATGTCTCCTATGAAATGGGAAAGAAATAGAAACGCCTGCGTGAGGTTATCTGATTATCACAGAAAAAACATAGTTAAAAACAGAACTCGGTCACATAATCGTATAGTCCACGACGAAAAGGGACTCTAATATATCATCGATAACGTATTGATATCATAATCCCCAGTAAGACATACATATCAACAAAATACAGATACATTTTTAACGACATTGACACATTATCAATCAATTGCGCGTCATGCAATGAGAATTCTATGTAATAGTAATTTTCAAAAGGTATAGTATTTACATTTATTTTGAGACGACTGGCTATTGTAGGTCAGAAGCTGAGTGGTGTAATTGTTAATTGCCCCTGCAACACAACGCCCCTTCTCTCCATCCTCATCTTTGCAGTCCCCTGGAGATTAATCGTTAGTAATTACATGATTAATTAGAATCAATACATATATATATGTATATGCACGAATCACGTTTAAAGGAACATACTACTGTACTGGTAATTGCAAACTTCAGGAGTGTTAATGTAGTGAAGGGCAGATGACCAGGGAAAAATAAACTTGACACGATCTGCCCATAGGCACAGGCTGCTCCAGTCATTCTCTGCATAGTCTGGAAGCAGTTGCTTCACCGCATCCGCCGCCGCCTTGCTCAGCCTTGACTGTCATCATCACATCACCCAAAAATAAAAAACCACACCCTAATTTTGACTAAAAATTTAACCGAGACTCAAAATATGGTTTATCTTTATTACTCTAGCCAACTTGGTTAAGCGAGGTATGAGAAAAATATGACGTTGGATATGAACCTGAGCAATTCTGCAGATTGTGACATGCCCATCATTGCTCCAGCCATGAATCACAGGAAAAAGGAGCAGCGAGCACAAGGCAATAACAATCTGGATCCTGCCACACTCCATTGCTTCCCTTTCGTCCGATGAAACAAGACTGCTGAAAAATGCAGCTAATATATGCCGGATTTTCTGTGGTTTTATAGTTAGTAATAAGAACACAAATTGGAAAGGAATTTAAATTTGAGTTATGTGGATGTCATTTTACATATAAATTAACTTTTGTTTTTGGCAGGGATGGATATCGGATTTCACCAAATTGAATCATGTGGATGATATTTTACAAGCACGACAATGGTGGCTCTGCCATCTGTGTGTTCACTCACTAATCGCCTGCAGTAATTAATGGGAGATTTTGAGGGTGTATATATCTTGATTATTTAAGCAAGAAATCCTGGTTTTCATGTTTAAATATCTAATAATTTTAATTTCTTGATTGCGTGCTTGAAAAGGAAGGCAACTTTTAAGAAGAGAGATTATTTGAAACGTGAAATGGTGGTGGTGGGAACGTAAAGGGTACGTGCCCTAGAAAGTCAAGCCAACAGAATGAACCAAAGTATCCCATAATTCCTGGTTCTTGCCAACTAGGCTGTTACATTTTTCTCACCATGTGCTCTCTCATTCTTTATATTAAGAGCTCGTTTGAAAATGTTTCAAAATAACTGAAAACGTTTTTTATGAAAATACTTTTGGAATCAGCCTTTAGTAAAAATGCAAGTGAATTATGGAAAAACATTTGAAGTGCTTCTTAGGAGTGAGTTCAAAAAACCGAAAACCGAAAAAAACCGAACCGAAACCGAAAAAACCGAACCGAACCGAATTCTTTTGGTTCGGTTTGGTTTCGGCGGTCTAGAAACCGAACCGAATTAATTAAATTAATATTTTTTAATTTTATTTATTCAATTATTTGTTTTGGGTATTATTTTTTAAACCCAATTTGTAAGCCTAATGTGTTGCCAAAATCAGAAATGTACCAAATGCATCTGCTACTTTTCCTATAACTACAAGAAAGAAGTCATATAAAAAAAGCAGGACCTAAAATAATGATACCAAAATGGTGCTAACTTCTGACACGGTACTGTTAGTTCCTTATTCTTGTTTAATCTGGCTTCTTGCTTCAAGTATTTGTATGCTTATTCAGTACTTCATTGCTTATTGTTATATGCAATGATCATGTATTGGTTTTGATCAAGTGTTTTCCCTTTTAATATTACTTTTGCCGACTAAATAGTAAATTACAATACTAAATGATCGATAATGCATACAAAGAGAGCATAATCGATATATGACCCTCGTTGGTTCAAAGTGAGTTATAGTATGATAATGCTCTCATTGTACGTACTATCATGATAAAATAATTCAGCTCATGTCCACCAACCTATACTAGCTCTTTATATTATTCATAGTTAAGAGTTGAGGTGTGAAGAAAATGGTAGAAAATTATACTTTTCTAAAAAGAAATCTATTTACAGTTAAACTTTAAACCCAAAATATTTAAAAAAAAAAACCTTTATGTTATAATTCTAGTTGAACTTTAAATGTTTATTTTCATTGTCTTTGATTCTAGTTGGAATATTTTTGTTATGATTGTGTTGGAGATGTTAAAATTTAAGATTTCAATTTTTTTTCATTTTTTGAAAAAAAAAAAAAAAAAAAAAACCGAACCGAACAGGAAAAAACCGAACCGAACCTCGGTTTTGGTTTTGGCAAAAAACCGAACCGATTTGAATCGAACCCACCCCTAGTGCTTCTTACAAGAAGCACATAACTGGTGCTTCTCACTTTGACTTTGCATCAACGTTGATGCAGTTATGCACGGGTGATGCATGCATTAGCATTTTTAGCT
Organism: Cotoneaster glaucophyllus; assembly: GCA_036320875.1. Classification (NCBI taxonomy): domain Eukaryota; kingdom Viridiplantae; phylum Streptophyta; class Magnoliopsida; order Rosales; family Rosaceae; genus Cotoneaster; species Cotoneaster glaucophyllus. Next base: position 32,040,047 of record CM070069.1, on the reverse strand, counting down.
TTGTTCCTCAAATTCATTGGAGCTCTCAGAATATGTCTCAATATTTACATTTTGGATCTCCTAGTTTTCCTCCTATGTACGTACGTACTGTATGCATTCTTCAAATTGTTAATTACATGACCCCTCGTATGCAACCAGAGCGGAGACAAGTTCTTCATAAAGGCTAGGGTCGCTGCTCCCCAGGCATTCAAGCTGACCAAATCAAGCGGTTTGTTGTTTGACGATGACTTATAGCTCAACTAGTTAAGAATATTTTATCTCTATATCGTTGTAACGAAATTATTCTAGTACTATAATAATTCTTACAGATGTGACCGTGAAAGATTATTCATATAACATTCATGGACCTCAAGTAATAAGTCTTAAGACAAAACATAAGGCTAGAAAAAGGCTATAATAATTCTTAGAAAATCAAAGATCTCATATTTTACTATTAATCTTATATTTTTCTGCCTCCACCCATAATTTTCATTTTTCTTGTTAAGCTTTTTTTATGTAAAAAATATGTTACGTCATTTTTTTAAATATTGCTATAGGCCCAGAAACTAAGATGGGCCATCTCAACTTCGGCCTGTTCCTACATATTTGAATGGACTGTGGGCCTTGAGCCCACTATCAATGTAAAACAAAAAACGACAAACATGAAGATGAAATCACGTTTAGGTCCTGCTCCAAAAGTTTCATATGTCAAATTTCATCCCCTTTTCTTGTGGAGACTGGGACCAGCACCAATGATTGAATTGAACACGTGCTGAAATTAAATTAAATTCAATAGTTTGAAGGGCAAATATTAGCTATGCCTCGTGCATTAGTAGAAATTTCGTGTAACATGTTTCGCACCATTTTCTCCATAATTTTTTTCATCAGTCATGTAAAGAAAGAAATAAAATAAAAAAATAATACGAAACGTAGAATGATAGAATATACGCATTTCTCTCTGCATACTTGGTATGTAACATAAAATATATAACACTTGTTGAGTTTGAGATGAGATTTCATTTTTTTCCAATAACTTCTATTTCACAAAATTTGTTTCATATTTTTTTCAATTCTATTTTTTTCCTATAACTTTCCTAGGCCATTATACAACATTAAATTAAATTAAGTAACATGAAACAACATTAAACAATATGAAACAACATTAAATAACATTAACCAACATAAAAATTATACAACATAAAAAAAAACATTTAACAACATGAATTTAAGTTGTAGTTTTAGAATAATAAATTATGTTTGGCCCTCGGTTAGAGACGGTTTTTTGTGACAGGGCTAAAACGAGTCCTCTGGCCCTTTGGCCCTCGGTTGGAGACGGAGGCAAATATGGTCATGTACTGTTCATTAAAATATTAATATCTTGGAGAATCTTGGAGGGCCAGAGGGTTCAAACGAGCCCTCTGGCCAGCCATCGGTTGGAGATGGCCTAACTAGCTCATATTGAGGCTTAACTCACTTCCCCAATTCCTTAATCTAGATAATATCGTTTGTGTAAAGTTTGGCAGAAGATAATTATTATTTTATTTTTTGAAACAGACAGAAGATAATTATTTAGGCCAATGCAATTCACGTTAGATATATTTTATAGGTCTTTCATGAAGTGTCACATCCTAATTACTTCTGCGTACCATAAGTTGGACAAACTTTGAAAATAAGACTTAGAAACTTTAGCAAGTAATTATATTTAATTTACCCAAAAATATTGCATGCGTATCACGTAAATTGGTTTCACACTTTTTGGATGATTGGGTCTACGGATCTCTCCCGCTTGACTTGACTTCAGTTCGTCTCTCTTTTATTATTTTTTATGTTGCTATTACCAGTCCAGTTCCCATTGCCATTAGTGACCCCTTGAAACTTGGTTTGTATTTAAAAGAGCGATTTTTCATATACTTAGTGACCCCATTAGTGACCCCTTGTTATGTCTCTATTGTTAGGTACTAGTCGAGTTCTCATCACCATTAGTGATCTTTGAAATTTGGTTAGTGTTAGCGATTTTTCATATACTCAGGATACAAACTAAAGCGTCATTATTTAAATCGGCTTCTAGTTCGTCTCTATTTTATTATTTTGTTGTTATTACTAGTCAAGTTCCCATCACCATTAGTGATCTTTGGAATTTGGTTTGTGTTCACACGAGATATTTTTGGTCTACGATGATGACACAACTCGGAATACTAACGCATCATTATTTACGTGAAAATAACATATGTTTTTCTGTGTCCCCTCAACTGATGTTATTATACGTGGTATAACGTTTTGTATTTCAACCACAATGAAAATTTTCTCCACACTAACAACTCTACGTGTAAGCTGCAATTAACCAATAATTAAGCTTAATTAATTTCATAAAAGTATCATATTGACCGTGAGTATTTTATGTGTGTTTGGGCATAAAATAAAGGAGCATGTAAATACATACGATCTTATTAGTAAAAGCCACGATTCTTCCAAATAGATTGTTAATTAGGAAGTGTTTTTGGCCAGTAATCCACAATTAGGAAATAATTAGGTGTGTATTGCCTTTAACCTGCTTCTATGATTTTGTCAGTAACCCGCATAATCCACTTATTTCTAATGTGAAGAAACCAGACTCAACCACCTTTTCTGCATTGATTAATTAACTGGACCTCAAATCAAGGAAAAGGAGCCCCGCCGGTTCCTTTTCTTGAGAATCCTAGGAATCTCGTGATCATGACCGTTCATCGTACATCGTGCGATCAGTTTTCGTTAGGTACTATTTATATTTAATTTTAAATTTTAAATTTTAAAATAATTTGTAACCGCACGATATATGATGAATGATCACGATCTCGTAAAAAAAAATTCGGCGAGAATCCTTTTACCAAATCAAAGCCCTTAACTAATCTTTATATTAAGATAGAGATTAATACAAGATATATGGACTTTTGCACTATACAAGCAACTGCTGCCTCATAAAAAACAGAAAATAATAATAATTGTTTTGGATTGGACCGTAGCTGTCGCTGTATGAGAGCAGAAAAGTGTGCAGTGCGCCACCATGCGAATATCACTTGGGATTATAATTGTACCAAAACCAGAAAGGAGGTGCGGCCGATTAAATTTCTTATAAAAGTGGACCACAAATGTCACGTACATTTCTCCATCTTGGTCGGTGACTCACTAGGTCGTGCAAAAAGAGGGCACCCACCGGCGAATCGTTTAAATAAGAGAAAACTAGCAGTACTAATAACAATCAATCTAATTATAGGCGTTCAAGTGCTAATAAGTGAATATCTAATGGTGAAAAAGAAAAATTAGACCTATACCGTGTTGCTGAAAGTACAATAAAATGTTCACAATACTAAACAAATAACTAAATGTATTTTTTTTGTTATTATTATTAAGATGAGGAAGAATTTCGAACCCTGAATGCACGGGTGCAATCCTAACATTCTATCTACTAAAATATCGGATCACATTCTAAATAATTTTTTTTTTTTTTTTAAGAATTGTATAGAGATCTTTAAATAAAGATGTAAAATAAATTTTTTGCCAATAAGGGGTTGCCTAGTATTTAGCATTGTTCTAAAAATCTCCGCCTAGGCGCTAGGCAGCTGGACACCGCCCCGATTAATGCCTAGGCGTTTGAAAATTAAGAAATGACGCCTAGACCTGTTGAGACGCCCGCCTAGACCGCCTAGCCTGCCCAGACCCGCCTAAGTTGCGACTCACTTAAGCAGAAAATAGATATCTTTCATTTTGCATTTTATTTTTTAAAATAAATTGTAAGAGACTTGTTGAATACTTAAATGAGCACACATTATATGCTTGTTCCCTATGTTTTCATTATGTTCCAATACTTTGTGTCATTCTATTTTGTAGTTTATGATGAAATTATATATATTTTAAGTATAAACATACATTTATTTACATTAAATATAATGGATTTAGTTAAATCTGCCTAGTCCGCCTAGGCACCCACCTTGACCCCGCCTAGCCGCCTAGGCGCTAGGCTCCAGCTCACCGCCCGACTAGCGCCTAGCGTCTTTTAGAACCTTGGTATTTAGAATCTTCCTCTTCAATCTACTACATCACGAGATCAAACTTTACCCTTAAATAAAATAGTAGTCACTCAGTACTACGGTCTAGTGTTATTCCTGTTCACTTGTAACTGATAAGTCCTAGGTTTGAATCTCGCCAAAAGTGAATTTAAACCACATTATTGCTAGCTCATTGTGAGGTTTAACCCACTTCTTACGCCCTTAGTTTAGATAATATTGTTTGTATAACAAATAGTAAAATTGTTTTTATTAAAAAAATAAAGTCTTTTGTAAAGTAAACTCAAATTACATATTAACTCTGTATTAAATTACTAAAAGAGTAGCGCTTAAACATTGATTTCACAGTGATAACCATTGACAAATATATTACCTATTTTTATCATAGACCATAGTGCTTAGAGCCGGTTTGGTATTGCTGTGCTTTGAAAAAAAAAAAACTACTTATGCCGTGCTGTGAGAATAAGCTCATTTTTGCTGATTCATGTTTTCAGCTTCTTTTACCAAAAAATGTGAAAATAAGTTGTTTTTAAGTGTTTAACAAATACCATTTTAAGCTCAATTTTTTTATATCTATTTTTTATAAAAGCAGTTTAGTACTAAACCAGTACTTAGTGCATCCACAAATACAAAGATATCATAGTAAAAAAAAAAAAAATTAGAATTGCAGGACCAAGCAATTAAGTTTGAACACGTGTCAAGATTAAAGTGGTGGAACGTCAAATCCCGGACCACCACAGGTTTTGGACGGCGCCGGCATCACATCCTCCTGCTCGCTGCCAATGAGTCAGCCTCACCCACAACCACGAATGGCAAGGGCCCTAATTGCGGTGGCACTAATGCCGTCAATTGTCCAAAAAAAAAAAATTTGTTAGATCAGATATTAAATTAGAAATCTGATGGAATTCAAATTCATACCTTGATACAAGGACAATACTTTTTTTTAAGGACCACTTATAATCCAATCTGTTTTGACATAAGAGGTTTTTTGTGCAACTATTTGTTTTTTAACATGATGATTTCAACTTCTTTTTTTGTTTTTAATTTAGTCAAATTATAGAGGTGGACATTCAAACTTAAAATCACTTTTGTAGCTATAACATATGAATTTATTTATATACTCTTACTTCTCTTAATGCGATTGAATGTATTTTAAATTAGTCTAAACTATATGGGAGTTTGTTGTTGAGACAGATTTGACCTTATATCATGACGTCTTCTATTCAATTCCTTCATACGCTAAATCGCTTAATAAGAAGAAAAAAATATTTTAAACACATATTTTTTCTCCTCCAACACATGAATGTTTTATAATGTCCGCAATTTATATTTGATTTGTTCAACCTGTGCAAAAAAAAAAAATTTTGAAGTATTTAAGTGGTTAAAAGAATATGTAAAAAAATCAACGCCTTTAGAATATATAGTCTAAAATCCTGGAGGAAAATTTGAATTCGTGTACAAAGGCGAAGGCGTGAAGCACGAAAGATATTTTTGTGTGACTGGTATACAAGATGATATATCACGTGTCATTATACAAATGGTATGATATGCGTGCCAAAAAGTCAATAACTTAAGAAATAAAAAATTTCACAATTTTTATTAAAACACGTGGTACCACTTGTATTCCTGTCAGAATAAAAAATTTCTCGTGAAGCACATATGCTCTTGTTAATATTGTTACACCTCCGTCTGCAATATAATCAATTATGTCGCTTAGCATCTTAGCGCGTAGAATTTAAAATAACATATGACCCGCAAACTCAACAATTTCCAGCCACGTTGTTTTGCAACTGCAAAAGGTTAGCTACGCTTTTCTGACGTGGAACGAATATCCCCAGAGCCAGTCGTTATCTTCCACATCAGTCTTCACACCTAAAACCTTTTTAAATTTCTGGTAATTTCTTATTCAAAATGTCCTTATAAACCCCAAAGCCCCTCCCTCCTCGAACCTCCTCATCTTCTTCTTCTTTCTCTTCCTCTCACCACCGCCCTCAGCCATGGAAATTCCAGTGCTCAATAGAATTACCGATCTTCCTTCCCGCCTGACCTCCCTGCCGGACCCTTCTTTTCTTTCCCAGAGTTTATCGATTCCCGGAATCCAAAACGTCTCTCAAGCTTACAGTTTCTGGAAATGGGGAGCTCTAATCCTCGCAATTCTTGCATCCTTCGGCACCCTCATAAGTAAAATCAACATTTTTGTCATCAGTCTTCGCCGCCTCCGGTTATTGGCCCCGCAGCCGCTTTCCCAGCAGCTCAACGACGGCGATTACTCCGACGTCAGCGATGACGACGATATCTGCTCTGTTTCCTCGGCTTCCTCCGTATCCGATGACGAATCGGAATCCGAAATATCGTACGACGACGAAAGTAGTTCGATTGGGAGAGATGACCATTTCCACGTCAGAGGCTCTGGGTATTACGGCGACGACGGAGGGCAGAATCATAATTTGGGACTCCGCCGCCGCGGAAGCTTCGGAGGCCATCGATTCTCATGGTCTGACTTCACGGCCGGCAAGAGCGTCGTTAAGCTCTGGGACTCGTCGTCTCCGTCTACGTTTTTGTCCGCAGACTCGGGCGTCTCGGGGCGCGTGTCTCTCGGTGTTTGGGACACGCGCGTCGGATGTCGGATTCCGGCTATACTCGCTGATTGGGGCCCGCAGCTCGGGAGAATCGTTGGAGTGGCGTCAGGCGTCGACGAGAAGGTTTACGTCAAGGATGGCGTAACCGGTAAACTGACGATTGGTGACGTGAGGAAAGTGGCGTCGCCGTTAGGGAATGTAACGGGAGCAGACTTGGATGATACGTGGTGGGACGCTGACGCGGTTGTTGTGACGGACGAGCGTTTTGACGAGTCAGCCGTGCGTGGATGTGACTCGGCCGTCACGCGGTGCTGTAGCGCTGTTAGGTCTTATCTGTTGTAAATTATAGTTGAAGGACAACGGAAATCATATAATGCAAGGTCATTATTTTGTAAATATAGCTTTAATATTATTTACCTGGATTTACCATTTTTTGACTTTTCAATTTGGTTTTCTTAGCTTTTAATCAACACAAAAATGGGAAATTACGACCTTCTTAGTAGCTTCCTCTCCCGGTGAAGGCTGCGACAGCGGAGTCTTTAATCTTCTTTGCCAGTTGTTTTGATTGTTAATAGTTAAACAAATATAAACGATAAATTTAAAACCCGCTGGTATTAGTTTTTTTATTTAAAAAAGAGATCAGGTATTGTCTTCGTTATGACAGTTCACTATTATTGGTATTATTTCGAAATTCCTCTCTTGTTAACTGAATGTTATTTCACAATACCAACAAATAAAATGGAATCAATTAGTGCTTCATATAGAGATAAGAGCGAACCTTTTTTTTTCTTTGTCAGAAGTGATGAGAATAATATAAGCTAGCTCTCACTGAAACTAGAGGAAAATGATCTTCGCTGGATCCATTTTACGGGGATCCTGTGATCGTTATTGTTCATCGTATATCGTATGGTCAGAAATCATTTAAAATTTAAAATTTAAAAATAAATATAAATAGTACCTAACGAAAATTGACAGCACGATATACGTTGAACAATCACGATCATGGGATCCTCAAGAAAAGTATCCGGTGAGGATCCTTTTCTGAAACTAAATATATACAAGTTAGATGTTGAATGTGGCTGGAAAGAAACTCACCAACCAAATACATTGTGTATGTTTGTAATAATAGAGAACTTTCTCAAAGTAAGACTTTCCATAAATCTCTAATACCTATATTTTTTGCATAATATTTTATAATGTTAGCACGAAAATTAACATTAAAGTTTAAGGTGACAAAAACTCCATAAAAAATCTAACTTTTGAAATAGTACATTAGCATTTCTCAGATATATTTGGGGATGCCATTGTTTGAAATTTAAGTTGTGCCTCGTAAAAGTAGGTAGGTGGCAAAGCCAATAATAATAATAATAGTTCAAAGGGTTTGTTTGGACAAATAATAATAATTTGGTAGTTGCGCCTAATGAAGTTGGAATAATACAACAATTAAACATGACATGTTGTGCTCTCTCTAATCAACATCATATTGTCTGGCTTTCTGGCCCATCAGAATATGATTAGAAAAATATGCATATATTTTTAAGATATTATGGTTGAGAAATAAGCTATTCGACTCCGAAGGAAGAAACATAATTCAAACATCCATATATATATATAGAGATACATATGTGTGTGTATATAACTTTTGAACTTGGAAGTTTAATTTTCTGACGACATATAGCTATAGAAGAAAGATCGAGAAACAGTAAACAAACATAACCAGTCACGTGACTATTTTTTTTTACTCTAAAAAGTCATTCATGGTACTATTCACTTACAACATATTTTTGTCATTTTGATTAAAACTCAAAGTTTTCAAGTTATTTTAATTAGTTTTCTTTATTTTCTTCTCACCAGAATGAAAACGCAACGTTGTTTTTAGAATCCGATCCTCGTACCAGAATATGTTCCTAGGAAGCGTTGTCGGGCCTCTCGCGACTGCGAATCAATGCCTGATTGTGTGATTGCTGATTGGATTTGGGGTTAGCCCAATGCAAACCCACGGACCAGAGAAATAGTCAGTTGAACGGGTTCTTTCTCAAAACATTTTGGACCGCATGTATGTTTTCGGCCTAATATAGATATTTGGTGATGGGCCTTCCATGATATGAACTCAATGTCCGCGGCAATTTTGTGCGTTGGTTTAATGGTTGACAAATGAATTTTGCGCTCGTGTGATTTTAATATTACGTATCATTCAATGCCACGAGTGTTTTAGTGGTTAAATTTGATTTTTACTACTATTAATATCTTCTACCTTCAATCTCAATCATTTATTTCTTGTATCAATCTTGTTCTTTTAAGGTTCTCATTTTGAAGACCTGTGAGGTCCAAGTGCAATATTAGCCACAAGATTATATTAGTTTATATCAAAAGGCTTAACATATTTGACAACGTAGTAAAACAAAACAAGAAAATGAGTTTTCTAATGGTTTATGAATTTTAAGTAGGTTTTGCTTTATTAAGTTGAAGGTAAATTATTTTTTGCTATGCTATTTCATTTTTATGGTAAAAAATGTTAGGATTTTTTGGGGTGCTAACTTTGTAGTTTCTACATACAAGTCCAATGCTGGCTGGCTAGCTTTAATTTAAGGCCAAATTTTGATTTTCTAAAAGTTTCATTTCTTCTCATGGCGTAGATGTGAACAAATATTGTAAACAATACACATTGTAAATCATTTTGTTAGTCCAAATTTCAATGTAAACCATGTGGATCTTAACTAAACAATATTCAATTAGCCACTAGGTTAGCTCCCCGTCCTTAAACCAATATTCATCCTTTTCCAGAATACTCATGTCGATGTGGTTAGCGTTCAAGTCAATACTTGAGGCTGTACAGGAAGTTGCACAGAGGGCTTCCTATTTCTAGTGCAGTAGTTGTGCAGAATTATATAATATGTCAATGGATATGCGTCATAAAGTTTGCTAGTGCTACGTACCCAAAACCTTATGAAATTTCAGAAGGCCAATATTATTTAGTTAGTTTCCAGCTGCCAATGGTAACTCACGACCTAACCCAATTCAGGTTAAATGTAGAGACTCGAAATCCACAAATTCATAAACAAGGGCTAAGAAAACAAGAACCTTAATTGAATTATTGAAAGAATTAAGCTATGGACAAGCGATATATATTTTTTGTATGAACATAATAAAATGAACTAAAAGAAACGGATAAAGAATCAATTAACCAATAAATTAACAGTGGTAAAAAATAATCAACTAGCTCGATTGGATAATCCTCTAGCTCTGCTTATTAGTTGTTATGTAGTCAATATTCTGGGAGTCCTTTGATGAACTTGAACATTGACGGAGACATCGAACCGCCAACGTTCGGAGACGATGAGGAATCGGAGAATCTGTAAAGCGGCCTTGGCGGGCAGAAGAAATCCGCCGAATTATTTGTGGTCGGCGTAAACAATGGAATATCTGCAAAATACGGGCTAGGGTTGCTGAACATGGCGTTGGGAGAATAACCGGAAGACGATGCACTCGCCACTTGATGATGAACACTATTAATCATACTATTATTATCGTAATTCCCACCACCGCAATTAATCTCATCCGTCAGATCTGAGCAAGACTCGTTCCCATCATGGCTGCGGCTAACGGCAGATTTAGCAATGTCTGGATTGTCGATATGGTCGTCTTGACACGACGAAACTTTCACTTTTGCATGATCTTCAGGAGTAGTGTCAGTGTCTAGGGTTTGGCCGTGGACGCCTTCGTGAATATTATCGGAGCGGGAGAGGCCGGTAAGCTTTTGTACCAAAGCCATGAAATCGCGTGCCTGCGTGTGGATGATTTTTGGAGATTGGGTGTAGATGATCACCGGCTGCCGCTTCTGGTGGTGGTGTTGCTCCTCTAACTTATTGGCGGCGCCCATGCGGGGATAGGAATTGGGAGGTTTGTGGATGATATGGGAGCCTCGGTTGATCTTCAACGGGGAGGGGCGGTTTCCATTGATCATCATCTGGTCCCTCCTAACTGACGAATGTTGTGCTTGACGATTATCATCCCGCTGGAACTTTGCAGGGTTCATGCTCAATGATCTGTTACCTCGTTAAGCTAACTAACTGATATTAATAGTAATTAGCTAGCTCCAAAAGGAAAGGATCAGTTAATTAAGAAACTAATTAAGATGTCGAACCAGCAAACTGAGAGAGAGAGAGAGAGAGGGAGAGAGAGGATGAAATTTGGTTAGAGGGAGAGAGAGGTGTGATAAATAGGAGGAGAGGATATGAAAGAAAGAAAGGAAGCCAACATTTCTGACCGTTGACATTTACCATAGATATAAATTGGGATAAATATTGGGAAACTGCTATCCCATTCGTCCATTGCCTTTCGCCATATGTGTTGGAGGTTTGGTTGTCCTCTTGAGAGCATTTGTCGGCTGCCAAACGGAACGCCGGCGCAGTTGCAGCTCGGTCAAGCAAAACTCTTTTCTTTATTATTATTATTATTAGGAAAATTATTTCTTTTTTAGTGTGGCCCTTCTGCATGCCTAGCTCCCTGGCTGGATACTGTTTCACACTGCACCTAAACCTCCGTCCCAAAAAGATGTCTTCCATATGATACAATAATTTAGAGGTACAATTTTGAATCAATTGTCACATCTGCCAAACATTTTAGAAATTGTGCATATATAAATTAGGGTTGTGACCTCTAACCAGGTAGTAAGTATAACATACTTGAATGTTATAAGCATCGCGTTCATGTGAGTTAGGCTAGTTGGCTATAATGTCCTATTTCAGATATCTTTTTGATAAAATAATTTACTTTAAAATATCGTTTTATTAAAGAAATTAAAACAAAAAAAAATGTTATTAGCACTGTTTTATAAGCTGCTTAGGAGTTCAGTTATACAGCCTGCGCAGCTCTTGACACTTGTATTGAGCTCCCACCTTATTTCCTCAACAGAGAGGCGTGGATTTCGGGAGGTTCCCCATTATTTAGTTCAGTGAATGGAAGGCAATTTAAGGCAAATTAAGTAGGACTTGAGATTTACCAATATATATGCAAAATTACAGATATTTTTTTTTCTTTGGGTAATATATATGTAGATGGTGTTTAATTACTGCTTGAACTTTATATATGCACGTGGTGTTTTGATAAGAAGATCTGAAGAAGTATGGAACTCATTCAATTAAACTCATTCAATTAAACACAACCAAATTGCAGATAATTAAGTGCACTTAATCAGTTTGACGGTGAGGAAATGACTATTAGTTGGGCCAAAAGCAAATCTTATACGATTTTTTCCCTATAAACTATTCAAGTTATTGAATTTGAATATTTGACTAATTTTTTTATACGATTTTTTTCCTATAAACTTCAATGTTATATCATCATTCTCTTGACCTCAATCAGTAAAGTCAAATTCTCAAGTTTGTATTGTTCTTTTCTAAATTAATTTTTGTACTTTGGTCAAAACATAGCATTTGACAAGCAACACAAAAATATTACTTATTTTTATCGTGGTAGAAACTACCTAATCGAAGCAAAAGTTGGCACTTCAATCCAGCTATCTCTTCAATGCACTGCTGTTTTTTTTTCAAAGTCAATTAAATGAAAATATATTTCCTCACTTATTGAGCTTCCTGGCTTGTAGACAGGGTCGGTTTAGAGATTTTTGAGGTTTGGGGCGACGTCAAAAAATGTGCCCTGACTTCATATAAAAAAATTATTTGTTTTTACACGTAAGACATATAAAATTATATTTAGAAAAGCACTTCAAACTCAGCAATTTAGAAACATGGAAAAACTAATTTATTTTGTATCGAGAGCAGGAAACCAAAAAACTTCAGGCTTACAAGTAGGCAGATTATGAGTTTTGTTTTCCATCTGAACTTTTAAAGTGTTTTTGTATAAATCGTGAGGTGTTTTTTCTTATTTACTAACCTCGTCAATATAAGACTTAAAAAATAATGATATTTTCTAGTCTTTAAGGATATGTATAAGTAATGAATGGGCACCAAATTAAACATTTTGATGACACGTCGTATGATTTGCAAATTTGGTCTAAAATTTAGTCTACACATTACCCTTTGTTGAAGATTAGACTTGAATTGGAATGAATGTTTAAAAATAGCAACCCACATAGTTATTAGCTAGTAATTAAAAATAAATTAACAACCAAACAAAAATTCGAAAAAATTGAAAAAAATAAACATGCACATAGCATTTCGAGTTTAGGACCTCTCGTCCTAATTTTAAATACAAAAATCATTGCTTCTAATCAAACTTCTGATCATTTAGCCAAATTTTATAAATTTATACTGTTATGAAAGGAAATTAGTAAAAATTGGAATTTAAATAAGCACACATGGTGTTTTGAACCCAAGACCTCCTCATTAATTTCAAACAACAAAATCACCGGTTCTATTTAAATTTCTTTGTCATTAAACCAAAAAATTTATAAATTTATACTCTTATGAAAATGTATATAAATATGTCACACTAATAATTTTGGTGCCCCTAATTTTTTTGGGCGCCGGACAGTCACCCTGCCCGCACTGGGCCTGGGCTAGCCCCGCTTGTAGAAATTCTCGAAGGAAAATTTTTTAGTATGCCGGAAAAACAGTTTGGTACACCAAATATCATAATGCAATTGGTTGAATTTTTTTTAAGTTTCTAACTAATTGTATTATGACACTTGGTGTATCGGACTGTGTTCCTAGCATATTAAAAAATCTCTTTTCTCGAAGGACCTTCCCAATCCTACAATCTCCCTTTTGGCATACATTCACATTGATCGATCTCTTTTTTTCTTTTCTTTTTTAAAAGGAGGACAACTGGTAGCAAGCCAAGGTTACGCATCCCTTTCGGGGGCCGGGAAGACTCACAGAGGCATTTCAGCCTCCCCCTGGCTACAAGTCTGGCTTCCATACCAGGAGTGGGTTTCGAACCCAAGAACCTCCAATTTTTTATTTAAAGAAAGTCTCGCAATCCACAAGTCTGGCTTCCACATTCATCGATTTCTAGCTAGCTACACAATCAGCAAACATGTATGTTTTGAAACATGTTTTATAAACATACCGTCTTTTATCATAATATATTTTTCCATATATTGTCGTTCTTCATCGTGGTCATCGTAATCCATGCATGCATATATATTCTTTTTAAATATTCATATATGTAAGAATAAATATTTTATCGGTTTTACTGTTGTAGTTAAGACATGGTAAATATGATGACTAACCCTTTCGAGTTTCAATCATGCAGGTGGGCTGCACAACTTAGCGGCATTCAATTAGATTATTACACGGTCAAAGTCGGACCCAATAAAGAGTTACCACACAATTCTTGTAGTCCAGGCTTATATCACTTTAGCCCAGTCTAACTACTGCTGCTGCTCATGGCATTCACAAGAAGATTTTTTTGATTTCTTCAAACAAGTTTATGCCAAATACCGAGTCAACAAATAATTTGGTATAGAAATTATCATTCATAGAAGTCGAACATAAAAACTCTTACTTACCGTGAAGAAGTATACCATTAGAGTGTAGTTGTGAGAGTGTGAGGACAAAGTCTCACATCGGTAAGAGGTTCGCTAGAAGTTGGTTGGATTTGCTCAAAGAAAACTTACCAATCAAATCTTCACAAAAATGGTTGGAATAGAATGATAGGTTTTATTCACGTTTAATCCTTTGAAAATGAAAAATCATTCTTCTCTATCTTAATATGCCTTGATTTTTCCATTTATCAGACATTTCTTGTGATCACTTAAATATAAAAGGGGTTTAAGGAGTGAATAAAGGAAACCATTGAAGATTCAAAAAACGGTATCATTCCGTAATCTTCTTTGCCTTTTAGAAACAAATGTTAATAGACACGCTTAGGGCATCCTCAGCAACTCATGCAACACGTTTTCTTGACCATGAGAAAGGACGACTGATTGCAAATTTGTATGTGTATGTGAGGAGCAAGGGTTTCTATGTTTTCAGCGCATCCTTTCATAAATTGCATACATCTTTAGCGTTCAATTTTACTTCAAGTTTGTCAAAGGTCAAGTTGTTCTTCGTTCCTACCTTAAACAACTTTCCTTTTTCTCACATTTTTCCTACGTTTGGTTTTTTATTGGTAATTATTACAGACGAAAAAATAAACGGCATTACATGCATTTCTTATTGGACAGAAATGGTAATTAAGCATTTCAAATAATGATAAATTCACCGGCTACCGGTTTCATTCGATGTAAGAGCTATTATAATCAGACATTTCTATCGAGTATCTGCTAAAATAAAGAACAATACATCACGAGAAAAATAGAATGTTGGTTGTCTTTTAAAATCCAAAGAGAGTCTATGTGTAGCTATGAGCCTATGAAAATGAGCTCGCTGCTATCTATGGCCTGCAAGACAGGGGCATAAGTGTCATTCTCCAGTCTTTGGCAAAGAAAAGGGCCGTGGCTCTTGTATCAGAGTGGGGCATTCGGCCCATTAATATTTGTCCAATGTCCCGTGCCGGTTTTGTACGACAAACAAATTCCTGTGATTGGGCAATTCTTGAGAATCATCACGTAAGACAATATATGTATGTATGAAGCTGATATATTTAATAAATTTTCCACCAGGCATTTTTAATTGGGATCTATATGTGTCGGTGGATTCATATGTGTTGGTAAGACTCATATGTGTTGGTGAATCTTATTTTTATTAGAAATATGGTATACAAACGTGATATAAAAAATATGATTATTCATGCATTGAAGGTCTTGTCTTCGATCGAGTTTTTCATTCTTCAAAAGAGAAAAGTAAAATAAAGATTGTCGTCAAAATTAAACATTCAAAATAGATGAGCTTTTACGAGCAGACTTTGGCAAGTGTGCTTGTAGACACAAGATCCTTACTTCGGGTAAGGATATGCGTTGTAGCATCATTGATCTACCTAAGTGTCCCAAAAGGTCGTGCCAAAGCAAGTAAACTACTCAATCACCTAACTCCAGGCCGGCCATATATGGCGTGTTCCCAGTTTGGAGACAACCCATTGGCCCCAAATCAAAGCTTCAGGCTCATTTTTGGAGGTGGTGCAAAGATATTTCACTCTATTTTCTTCAGTGGTTTTCGTTGTGATCATTGTCATCTCGAATGTCCTTAAAAAAAAACTCAACGTCGGGGAGAATTTAAGGTCCCTTAAATGGTGATTCAGTACCATTCATATAACGAGGAGCGTGCCATTGCTCTTAATCAGGTTGGATAGACTTGAAGTCGTTGTTAGAGATGTGATTTAGGTGTAAAGTTAGTGTGCGTAATACGCATTCATCCAGACAACTAACTTTCCCACATTCCAACCTAATCACGTGTTTAATTGAATCGGTCACATGTACTAAGAAACATGATTCAATTAACTCATATTCGATGACAATATCAATAAGATTATCCATAAGTAAAACATACACCAAACTTGAATCCAAGAACATGGAAAAATGTTCACAAAGTAAGCCAAAGTTACTAGGTGGATTCGGCCAACAAGGCCATCCATGTCAAAATTCTGCTTTTCCAACGATGTTTGGTGGAGCAAAATCAGTCTCACATATTGACGACTAGAATGGTACTCTTTAACAACATTGGTAGGGGCACAAACAAGTGCATAACCAATGATCTATTCCATCGAGACGGAAGTAGATTCTGCAGTGTCAAGTGTCAAGGTTCGGGAATACTATCCCTTATTCTTGAAGTTTTAGGTCTTAGGTACCAAGGATCATGCTTCGGGCATGATGCCACACCTTGGCAAGCCCTGATTCTACCATATGTTGTAAAAATAAACTCAAAATTTGATTATGAGAGAGACAGACCCAAACTTGGGTTTAGGCCATCTCCAACCGAAGGGGCCAGAGGGCCAGAGGGCCGAAAATGGCCCTAAAATCGTCTCCAACCGAGGGCTAGGCCAGAGGGCTCTGGAATCTGGGAGGGCCCCACGGAATCGGAGAGGGCTAGAGGGCTGGAGGGCTGGCTGTTTTTTTTTTCCAGCTTTTTCATTGCTGTCGGTTTTAACCGACAGCATTAGGAAGTTTCAATTTTTTTTTAATTAATTAGTATTGTTGTCGGTTGTAACCGACAGCATTAGGCAATTTAAAATTTTGAATTCTAACGGCTAGTGGTTCACTAGCCGTTGCTTCAGGTTTTTTTTTTTTTTTTTTTTCTATAACTTCAATTCAAACCTTTTCTTTTTCTTATTTTTTTCTATAACTTCAATTTAAACCTTATTTTTTTCTTATTTTTTTCTATAACTTCAATTTAAACCTTTTTTTTTTCTTTTTTTTTTCTATAACTTCCTATAACTTCTATTTTACAAAATGTGTTTCAATTTTTTTTAATTCAATTTTTTTCTATAAACAATATGAAGTTAAATTAAGTGAATTATAGCCCAACATTAAACAATATGAAACAACATTAAATAACATTAACCAACATAAAAATTATACAACATAAAAAAAAACATTTAACAACATAAAACTTAAACAATATTTTTAAAAATTGTAGCTATAAAATAATAAATTATGTTTGGCCCTATGACCCTCTGGCCCTCGGTTGGAGACGGTTTTTTGTGACAGGGCTAAAACAAGCCCTCTGGCCCTCGGTTGGAGACGGAGGCAAATATGGCCATGTACTGTTCATTAAAATATTAATATCTTGGAGAATCTTGGAGGGCCAGAGGGCTCAAACGAGCCCTCTGGCCAGCCCTCGGTTGGAGATGGCCTTAATAGGCTTTGACCGAACTGGGTTGAGCCATTCGGTAGACTCTAGCCGAACTGAGTCTATATCTTTCTCTCACGTTTGTGGTAGTAATCAGATCCGAGAATTTGGTAAACTTCCGCTTTCTACACTGCTGCTTCAGGGGCAAGTTAGAAACGTGGAAGGAAGAGAAAAAGTATTCTCTAGTCAAAATTCAATCGGATTTATAAACTTCAGAATTGTACTCATTCATGGTATGGTGTGCTTCAGGCAATGTTTTTCATGATTAGACGATTCGTAGAAGCCAACCAATGAGCCATGGGATCCTCGTTCGAGAGGTACTTCCGTTTGTAATGCTTCGGGCATAAGTCTTCGAATGAAGATCATGGCGGAGGCTTATTCATCTTTTCCATGCCATTGTTGGCTTCAATGGTTTCTCATCTACGTAATAGTCAATGGGAGATTCACATCTTGCATCCCACATTGAGTGATTTCTAATAGAAACGTCCAAATCAGGAAAAGCGAACTTGTGACGGTTTGACAATCTACTGAATTGGAGGGAACAAGATTGTGATTGGTGCTATGGGAATGAAACATCCATATGCATCATAGTTAGAACATTAGAGTTCTAAGACATGGTTTTCATGAAAAACGTCAGGTTTTCATGGGTGTATTGTTTTATGAAAACTTCGGGTTTCAAAGGCACTAAATTCGAAACTACATGTTTGATTTAGTTTATGAACGTTTAGTTCATAAAAGAGAGGTTCTTGCAAGAAACACAGAATGCAATATACCAACTAAGTGTAGTGGATTTGGGGTTCTTCGGGAACTCAAGTGTGAGAGCTTCGTTACTACGAAAGTATGTGACGGTTCAAAGTATAAAGATAAATGATTGAATCGTTAATGTCCAAAAGTGATCTTCAGGTCAATAATTTTGGATTCATTATCAGATTAATGGACTGCAGGTCACTTTTAATTAATTCAATAAATCGGGACCAAACGGGGTCGATTGTAGAAGCAAATTAATATTAACATAATATTAATGGATCAAAATTAAAACCCCAAAATAATTTTGGGCTTTGTGCCGTGGGTAAGGGAAGGCATGGGGTGCCTTAAGTGGAAAAAATCACGACCCAAAGGTCCATAAGGGATGGCAGCAGGCCACGGGGTGGAAGAAATCCCCCAGCCGCAGTTGGGTTTGAGTTTGGACTGAATGATGGCACGGGTTGAGGCCCAGCCAAAACAATTGGCTGCATGGGTGCAGGCCCAGCGGAAAGCTGGCCTAGTTTGCGTCCGAGAAACCTAAGCCCAACAACCTTAAAAGGTTGCAGCGTGCAGGGGAAAGAAAAAACCAGCCAATCTGGGCTGGTTTGGATGGCAGTGGGCCGAGGGCTGCAGGCCTTGGCGCGAGAAGCCCAGCCCGAGGGCTGGCGTGTGGGTTTAGGCTAGGGGTTGCAGGCCCTGCCTATTTGGAGCCCAGGCCGTGGCCTGTTTTTGAGTCCATGGTGGTGGTGCAGTAGTATGTAGCACCATAACCCAATTTTCCCTTTTTTTTTCTTTTTTTTTCTTCTTTTCAAATCCCTTAGGGTTTAGGAAACCCTAACTTGCTTCTAATTTGTTTTTATACTTTGACTCACAAATTCCACATAACAATTTAATTGTGCGATGCATGAAAAAAAAAAATGAATATATGAATATATATATATATATATATATATATATATATATATCGGAAGGAAAATATAAACATAGGGGGTTCATGCATCATTGAGAATGTTTTCATGCTTCATGGGTCGTTTCAAATATCTTACTTTATTTTAAGCGTATCTTGAGTAGCGGAAAACTACAAAAAGCCTTTGAATTTGTAGAAGTTCCTTCGCAGAAAGCCGGAATAGCATCTCCAATGCGTTGTATAAAGTTCAACACAGAAAAATTAAATGGAATCAATAGCATGTAGATCAATTCAAAATAATAATAAATTAATCATGAAAAGAATGATTAAAACGTAATACTCCCCTAATTGAAGATCAAACTCTCTTTAGCGCAGCGTTAAGAGCGTGTTGATAACGTGTTGTAGGCATAATTTACTGAAACAATTATGGAGGCCAAAAGAGAGAGAGGGGGTGCAGCAATTGAGAGAGAAGAGAGAGATGTGTAATTGTGGGTGTGTGTTATCTCACCCCATTGTGTCTTTATTTATAGTAGTAGAAAGGGTAAATACCTTTCCTTTTAGGATTACAACATTTAATAGGTAATCTACTCCTAATAGGAATATAAGATACTTTGCCATATTCTCTAGGATTTACACAATCACATTCTTATTCTAATAGGACTGCAACAGTTTTCAGTATATTAAAAATAGAGGAGTTGTTATTTTATTAGGGTAATTAGTTATAGGATCATGCGCAAAGCAACCGCACGCGCACTGCGTCTCTCTGCCCTTGTTCCCCATTCTCTATATAGTATATATCATTAGAAAGTGGTAGCAGAATTATGCAGCTGCAGTTGCAGTTGGAGAGCGGAGGAGTGAAGGCCTCTCTCTTTCTTCTTCCTCTTGGTTTCTGCAACAAAACCATCATGCTCTTCTCTTCTCTACTGATCTAAATACTATATTATTAATTATTGGAACATTAGCTGACTGATCACTCACTTTTCGATGCTTTTGTCTTTTCACTCTTTCGATCACTCCTCGTTGGATCTCCCGTACACTCTTTTAAGCATTCCCTTTCATCTGCCATTGATTTATTGTTTCTTTATTTGTGTGTTTTTGTTTTTTATTTTTCAGCAACATTCTCATTGGAACAGCTTCATTAAAACCAGCATGTCACCACGTTCAACTTTCAAACATTGCTAGCTCCTCCAACATGTAAATTTAAACTCAAGTGCCACTGTCTGAGCAAACCCACTTCCCAACTTAATTAAGAGTTGATTTGGTATTGCTGAAATTATTTTAAAAGTATTTTTTTTAAATTGAGACTATAACTGTGTTTGGTAAATAAATAAAAAAAATTATTTTTTTGTTAGAATCATAAGTCCAAAACAGCAGAAAACAGAAGCAACTCTACCCTTGCTTCTGAAAACAACATTTTTTTTTTTCACAACTCAGCAAACCCAAACTGGCCCTAATTTTTTTTTTCCATAAAGATTAATGAGTTCATTTCTACCTTTACTCATAAATGTCTTATTGAATAAAACAATTTTCATGCACCTAGAATGTCAATTGTTATATGTTTTAATTTTCTCACATGACAATTTTTTACTGAACACGACTTTGGTAAAGGCAAATGCAAACGCGACTCATGTTTTTGACAATCCATTTCCCTCCATATATATATTGTTGTTGGTTTGTAATTTCGATTCTATGCTTGTGATTTTAGCTTCATTGATCGTTGTTTCTTGAGTAACGCAATAAAAACAGACTCAGCAATGCCAATGCGTAATAATAATGCATATATACACGCATGCATGTTTGTTTGTGTTAGTTACGAGATGATCAGCTAGCAACTCATAATTCATGGTCCCTCAAGTGTTTTATTAAATTAGTAATTTACTCAATTTTCCATTTGTACGTGCTATTTCATGCGCAGCGCATTGCACATGCTGCGCCCTAAGCCATTTCACCATACAAATAATAGTTGCATCGATCTTAACTAAATATTGTTCCAGTTCAGAGAACTTAACCTCTAAAATTGATGATTATTAATTCTCCCCAAAAGCTTTCAACTAATAATTGGTCTCAAAGAATATGAACCTTGTCTCTCTTTAGTTCCTTTATATATTTAATTTTTGTTCTGCTTAATATAAAATTTAGTAGATAATAATTAAGTGGTCACTGATTATTCAAATAATTTAAACTTTTATGTCCACGAAATAATGTCTGCCCCTCTTGTGTTGCACCGTTGCTGGCAGACCCGTCCCATTATACCATGCCATGACACGCCCTACACTTCACTTCTTAAATCCCCATGCCACTGTCAGCCAATTTTCCATCCTTTAATTAAATAAATCCTTCCTCCAAACAATCATGTGAGCGTAATCACATTAGTTAATATTAGTGTTTTTATGTATTTGAATTCTAGTTTTTATTTTCATAATTCAAATTACGTTAAATAAAATAGCGTCCGCTCAAAAGATTATTCTACATGTATATTATAATGGTTTTATTACGAGTACAAAATTGATCACCACGGATATATATATATGTCATACGAAATCAAGGTATACATAATTTGATGATTTCCAGATCAAACATTTTGAAGGCGTAATTTGGATAACGCCCTCCAATGGATTATCTCATCCTGAAACCTCACATCACATCACATCACATCACAAAAGCTTCTATAATTGCTTCGGAACATTCATAGCCTTCTTACTGTATACGATCGTTGTGTTTTTGGTCTGTAACCTGACAAGTGTAGGCAAGTCCTTCTCGGAGAGGGGGGCGGGAAGTTTCAAGGTTTCATGCTTTCTAACAATACTGCAGATAATTTGGAAATTTGAACAATATTATTCCACTTGAAACTGGTAAACTTAATTGATGTTCCTGTTTTGCTCTGATGAAATTTGTAACTCTGCTGGCACAAAATTGACTAGTCATGACTTCCATGTCTAGGTGCAAATTCCAATTAGATCCTGCAACTACAATTGATCCGAAGTCCTTCTCCAAATCAGATGGCTGCAATTATGTTTTATGCAGCAGAAGCACTTGAAGGAAAAGCACTTTCAAGACTTGCATTGTTGGTTGAGAACTTGAGAATGGAAAGAAACCATCATCCTAGCCTTCCCTTCATATCCTGTCCTACGGATAGGATACTATTGTTGAGAAAGCATTAGCAACTCTGCGTTAATATTATTATCCTTATTATTAAGACTACTTGGGACTTGAAATCACACATTTTCCAAAATTCCGTCACGAATTCACAAGCCACAACCCATGTCCTTACACAGTAGATCGAAAAAAGTGAGTATGATACTTATATATTAAATTTATATAACATTCATACTTTTATAGTGAGCCGAAAAATTTGAGTGATAGGCATCAGTTCAATAGAGTTCTATATATTAAACGTCATCTCTCGTTGTTTACTAAGAAATATGAAGAAACATAGAAAGGGAAGAAAGGGAGGACTACATGATGAGGAAGAAACATATGTAAAAATAGAAAAGACGTCTAAAATGAAAATGACTAAACAAGAAACGCATCTAACGCAAATCAATATCATACTTTCCATTGGACTTATAAGCCTTTGTGGGACCGTCCTTAAGAAAAATGCAAATTTTCTCTAAATTGTTTTAAAAATGGAGTTCTGATTTATTAATTCGCAACATTATCAGCTGATGAGCATACAATTATGATAATATATATCATCAAAGAATACACACAGAAACTTGGAGGAGACTAAGAACGTGTGTAGTGTGTGTATCTAGAAATAAGATCGCGGACCAATTTTATATGACTACATCTTTCTTTTTTCTTATAATTTATCTCTTCGTTTTGGCATTTGACAAGATCTAACAAAATCTAGTAAACTTGTCTAATCTCCAACTCCCTTGCTAATCTGGCATTCGCATAAAAACACACTTTTATTAGATTTTCCTCTTTTTTTTGGATCGCAAAATCAGTTACAACGTCAACAACTAGAAAATAAATAAATTATGAATCGAATAATAAAGCAGGTCAAATACCTGACAGACTATTTATTCCCTCAATTTGTAATATTAAATCCGGGTTATTTCTTTGGCAAACTCAAAACGCTAAAGCATGAGCAATTAAGTATTGGAAAAGGAATTATTTAGTACTGTGTGTTGCGCATTGTAGGAGAGAAATCTTAACCGCAACGGATGTCTATGAGTCTATCTCGTTGTGTTATTTGTTTTATTCATACAAAATATTAAGTAACAAGAGGTATAGGTACAATGTGCAGTCTCTTAAACTTCAAAAGATTTTGCATTTTAGACTGTAAAACCAACATCGTTATATTCATATGAACACAAAATTTACATACTTGCTGAAACGCTATCGATAGAACTAGAAAGGCCAATGTTGTATCGATTTGGTATGCAAGTGACACCAAAACTCTATTAGGATAGGAATGATTTGCTCGTTGCTAACACGCTAAATTTGTGATTAAAAGAGTCCCTACTCAATTACAATTGAGAGAACAAATTTTACACAACTCTTTTGCACACTTGCCAAAAATTTTGTTTCTCTTTTTTTTTTTTTGCCCCTCTCGATTTCCTGTACTTTGTGTTTTTTGCATTTCCCTCCCAAACACAAAATTTGTCGCATTCTGGTCCCGAACTCGGCCTTCCGAGTCCACTCGGACCACTCCCGCCTTTCGATTTTTCCAATTTTTGTCCGGTGCACACAGGATTTGTGCAGCAAGGGCACAGGGGATTCTTCCTCCAAATTTTGTTAACGAACTAAAAATTTGGAGGAAAAATTAATTAAAAAAAATAGAAAGAGAAAAATGGTTTTGTAATTTTGTATAGCTGGAAAAAGCTGGAGGACCTACTCCTCCAAGAAGCGCTTCACAATCTTCACGCTTGGTCCCACCACCTGCCTCTCCCATATATCTGACCACCTCTCTCCGCCGTCACTATCCGACGATGTCGTCGCAACCACCGCCCTAAACGCGTCCGTTGCGTCTAGTCTCCGTAGGTCCCACCCTCCCCCTCTCAAACGTAGGATCTTCCCTATCTGCCTCTTCGCCAGCTGAAACGTGTTGTCCTTGATCGCCCTCACCGCCTCTTCGTATGCTCCTCTCCGCTCCCGATCATCGTCCTCATCCCTTTTACTTTGTGGGTATTTTTTAAAATACCGAGTGAACTCGGGCACTCCAATCGCCTTTCTCAGCCCGGTCGGAACCGCTGCCGGGTCGTGCTTGTCCTGGCGATCCGGGTCGCAAAACTCGGCCAACTCTTCGAACATTCCCGTGTCGAGCATTTCGTCGACTCGCTTCGATAGATACTCCGTCAACACCGCCATCGACACGTCCACCCACAGAAAACAGCAATTGTACCTGAGCTCGGCCGAGAGGGAGGCGTCTGAACCCGGTTCGAAGACATTGCACCCCGGTTCGAAACGGTCCGCGACCATGGCGTGAATGAAGGAGTTTGACCCCCCGACGAGCATCGGCACCTTCCTCCGATTCGTAATGCCGGAAACAACCTGACCGGCGACGGCACGAAAATCGGCGGGCGTTAAATCTCCGTCTCGGGGGTCGAACTCGCCGAGGAGGTGGTGGGGAACGCCGAGTCGTTCCGGGAGGGGGAGCTTGTTGGTGGTGATGTCGAGGCCGCGGTAGAGTTGTATTTTGTCGGAGTTGACGATTTCGAAGAAGGGGAAGCGGGTGGCGAGGTCGAGGGAGAGGCGGGACTTGCCGGCGCCAGTGGCCCCCATGATGACGAGGAGCTTGTCTTTTCGACGTGGGACCGCGGAAGTGTGGCCGGTGGCCATGTGGGCCCAGCGGCGGGGCCTTTGGGGGAGGTGAAGCGGAGGAGTGGGGTGGTTGTAGAGGTGGTGGAGCTGCGGGAGCAAGTGGAAACGGTGGTAGATATAATTCGTATTGAAACTGAGATTAGAATAATGAAGGGAGTGAGTTGGGAAGGGATGAAGTGTCATGGGAAGGAAGAGAGAAGGACTGGCTGGTAATTTTGGTGAGATGGGAATATGTGATCAGGTGGCTGCGCACACGCACATATACGGACTGTCCAAACGCAAAAGAGAGAGAGAGAGAGTGTGTGTGTGGGGAGGACAGCCAGCTAGCTGGATGATAGTACAATACGATCGGTATGAGTGGCGGAGGAGGAGGAGTGGTGGTGGTGATGAAATAACAGACCAACACGATACCACACAGGAGAATGAAGGAAATGGGAATGGGGAATCGAAAAGCGGAGTGGCTAATGCAGGACTACTACATATATCGTAACCTAGTTTTCTGTTCATGCTCCGTGCTCCGCTCCGCTCTGCTCTCTCTCTCTCTCTCTCTCTCTCTCTCTCTCTCTCTCTCTCTCTGTTTTTGCCTTTCTGTTTCTGCCTTTCTGGTTTATACCCCTAGAAATATTGAAAAATAAATTAAATGGAAAAAGTTGTGCCATGTTTTTGGATGTCTCAGATATTGACCAAACTCATCATTTTGATCTCTCACTTTCAAAATCAATCAATGTCGTTCCTGATATTCACTACCGCACATCAATTTGGTCATTCCGTTTAGATTTCGTCAAATATTTATGTTAGTTTGCATGTGGGACCCATAAAGCCAATAAAATGGTGACACGTGATTTTTATCACAAATAATCCTTGGCATTGATCAAACTCCTCATTCTGATCCCTGAGTTTCAAAAATCAATAAATTTGGTCCTTGACTTTCAGTACTGCACATCAATTTAGTCATTCTGTTAAAATTTTGATCATTATTTTTTGTTAGGGTGATAATATGGTTTCACTGATCCATTCATATGGCTCTTTATGGATTAACTATAAAAAAATATTTTTTAAGATTTAAAACTAAAAGTACTATAAGAAATTAAAAATAAAAGCTAAAAGGAAAAAAAAAGACATCATCATTTTGTCATCTGTAAACTCACTTCTCATTCTCTTTAGTTGGTTATAATCCTATCAAATTTGAATTGAATTTGGATTTGATTTTATCGAATTTAGATTGAATCTTATTTTCCAATCGCGATTGTGGGATGCGAGATAAATGTCAGCACGGAATATTCGTCAATTGGTTCACTCTAAAAAAATTAGTTTCTTATAGTTAATCCACTTGGCGCCATATGATTGTACTAGTGGGACCGCATCAGCACACTAACAAAAAACTATTGACGAAATTTTAATGGAATGACTCTATTAATGTGCGATAGTGAAAGTCAGAGACCAAATTTATTGATTTTTGAAACTCAGAGACTAGAATGAGGAGTTTGATCAATGTCAGGGACTATTTGTGATAAAAACCTTCTTTTGTGTAATGCACGTATCACCATTTTATTGGTTTAGTGGGTCCCACATGCAAACTAACAGAAATATTTGACGGAATCTAGAGGGAAGGACCAAATTGATGTGCGGTGGTGAATGTCAAGGACGACATTGTTTGATTTTAAAAGTGAGGGACCAAAATAATGAGTTTGATCAATCTCATATACCATTGGTGATAAAAACCCCATGTTTTTTACTAATTCACCATACTCTATTTTATGCCCCTTCTCCTCACTATTACTAGTTCAACATCACACATCTTAATATATCAAATAATCAAAATGTTATGTGGGTATGTAGGATTGAAATAGACGTGACAATAAATAATCAAATTGTTACAGATTTCAGACAAACAGAATAGGTTTGAGTTCAATTTAATGTAAATAAAAAAAAAACATTTACTCTTAGGAGTGATTTTTCAGTGTGATCGGCACACGAGGTGGTACACCACGTGTCACTATATAAATGGTGGAATATGTGTGGTAAGGAGGTGATACACCACGTGTCACTATACGAATGGTGAGATATGTGTGTTAAAAAGAGTTAATAACTTAAGAAATAAAAAATTTCACTACTTACATAAAAACATGTGGTGTATCACTCGTATTCCCATCATAATGAAAAATTTCTCTACTCTTAGGTCGGGATTTTTTAATAATGCGAATGGGCTTATGGAGCAATGCCTCGTGGAGGCTGAAATCCTATGGGTTGTGAACTTATTTTCCCGAAGAAGCAATTATGGTATTTACCTATTAAGCATAGAGTAATCTTGTGTTTCGCATGACCATCAGGGTCAGACCAATTCTGAAAGTAGAGACGTTAAAAAACAAACGGAACTCTAGGACGAGACAATATGTAAATGGGTTCGCGAGCCAGTAACTTCATTAAAACATAAAATTATTAATGCAAGCGTTATCTAAAATGATTAGGAGTAGAGTATTTGTAGGTGACTTGTAGTTTAGATGACTCGATCTCTAATGACATCGTGGGATAACCCTATAGGTCACCAAACTAATCAATAAATAAAAAAAACAAACATTATAAGAAGAGGGATGCTATGTGTACTCTCTCAAAATGGGACTCTATGCTACCTCACAGCTGTACATAAATTTTCATACCAACATTATAAAATATTATGCCAAAAACATGAGGCGACAGACAATCCATAAAAAGTTCCTTGAGAATGTCTTCTCCGCATTCCTCTTATAAGAAGCACCAAATATCCCTCTTCTTTATTGATTCTCTCTTTCACACACATCAAATTTTCTGCCAAGTTCTACCATGCATGCATGATGCATCCCATTCAAACCAAAATCCTTTTTCAAACACACAAGTCATGTAATATACTCAAGTTACTAGTATAGACATGTATATATATTTATACTCATATTGTAAAGTCAAATCAAGTTAAAAAAAACACAGATACAACCATTAAGTTGGAGACAAAATTGGATGATGCATGAATTTGCATATTCAGTCTCTTTGCTTAACTCTCATATTTTAATTAAGTCTTTCAATCGTAATCATTAATTTTCTTTTACGATCAGGTGCATCCTCCCAAAACCTCTTTATGCCTTAAAATCCCAGTTATTGGAAGCACAATACGACATTACAGAGAGGCTTTTTCTTTGTATGCCATTCGGGGTTCAAAACCTGCTGGCCAAAAATGGTTTCTTATTAAAATTGAGATTCTACTCCTCCCTTTCTAACATATGTGATCAATGACGAAATCTTAATCCTCCATTGGTTAAGTTATTCATACATATTCATTATATTATTATAATTTTATCGATGTCCTTGTTGGCACTACGGTCTACTAATGTTCTTTTATGCTTATAAGCGGGTTGCCCTAGGTTCAACTTCTATCGCTATGGAGGACGAGTTTTTGGAAGAAAAACGGCATGTGGGGGAATACAGGACAAAGATTTGAAACTACAAAATAATAATATCAAATACGGCGAAAAATTGTAAGAGACGGAGGAAGCTATATATGGATGACCAGTTCGATACCTAATTATATTGTGTAACGTACTTTACTCAAATCCTCAACTCCAAAATCGTGGTATGAAACATATATAATATATGGATATCAAACACCTTCCTTGATGCATAATGTTTCTTGTTTGAGAATTGAGACGAGTGATTTGTACTCAAAATCCATGTTCATTGGTGGTGAATTTTCTTCAATTTATGTATAGCAAGATAGCAATTAATAGGACTTCTTCAAATATTCTCGCGTGCATATTTATGTAACCCCTTTAGTGTTTGCCAAGTAAGTTGTATTCTCCGTCTTCAAAGAAAAAAAAAAACTAAAAAAATTTACCAGCTAGATTAGATTATAATGTGTTAGCAGTGACATGCAGCTAATGACAGCGGCGGCGAAACCCTCCGGCAGCAGTCTTTTCGTCTTCTTTTCCCTTCCTCTTTATTTTGAATAGATTGCTAACTATTTTTGAAGTGTATTATATATTGGCAAATAGCACTGTCACACTAGTATACATCCAGTTGTGTTATTTTAGTTTCATGCTTACAATTGGTTTGGTAGCAATACGTTTGCCGGCGAGTTTAATTAATCTTGTTTAGCATTATACTTATATAGATGATACCTACATCTATCTTAGACAATTATCGTATTAAGGATGCAAAACAAGATTAATTGGACAAGCGCACACACACGCACACATATACAATCGGGAAACATTATAAAATGCTGAGGCCATGTCGAGACGATGACGCCCTGCTTGGATAAATAAGTAGTTCATGCGACGTCTGTTGAGAGAAGGAATAGGCACGGCATATTTAGGGTGGTAACGAAGCGCACGTTGGCTTTGATTAAGGATAAGCGTGGCGATTGGTCATTGGTGGCGAACTGGCAAAAATGAGGGATTAGGTAGCTTGCTCTTCAGTTTTGGCTATGGAGTTGGCGTCTGTGCGTCTCTCTCACATGGCCATATATGTTTGTTAAGTGGTTTGTGTTCCAGTACATGGTTACATACTTGTTTTTATGTTTGTCCCCGTTTTAATTTGCTTGTTTTGCATTTCAACATCCTTTCAAGTAATGCAACTAATTTTCATCAATTGATCTTGTTTCTAATTAGGGTTATGTTGCTAATTAATTATATGCATAGTACATAATACGTGTATTTTGTAAAAGGTGTTGTTATTGGTGAAAAAGAAAGCGTTATTGTGCTGTCTTTTGTGGCAAAATATAAGAGAGAAATTGTATTTGCATGTGACGAGTGCAATCCACAATGATTTATTTGAAAAAAATAGAAAGAAGTTCATGTTTTTCGTATAATTAGATTATTTATGAAGCAATTTTATGAAAGAATTTCAATTTTCTCATGTGCCAGCGTTGTGGGAGTGCCATACAATTGACGGTAATCAGTATATTGTCAATAGATATTCGATCTAAAAAATAATTGGGTTATGTACATTACAATTGTTGCAGTTGCTTTCATTCTCAAGGATGATGTTGTGAAGAGATTTTATCTTGTAGCGAAAACAGAATCTTAGTTTCGCAACTATTCAATAAGCGTGTGTCACAACAGAACTGAAAAAGTAGGGTTTTTAGGTCTTTTCTGAGATTGACATAATTTCTTACTTTGGTCCTAATAATGAAAATTAATAGAAGTGGTTCATGAGTTTGTCCATCGTAAATCATTTTAGTTCTTTCGTAAAAAATCTATCAATATCCTCGATAAGTTGAGGAGTTGGTTTGACAAAAATATCCCTAAAAAGGTGGTCACATGGTTGTTCACGTGATAATTTAATAAGAATATTGACATATTTTTCACTGAAGGACAAAACTGATTTATGGTAGACAAACTCATGACCACTTCTATCAATTTTCGTTGTCAGAGATCAAAGTGAAAAGTTATGCTAATTTCATAGACAATTTTGGTAAAAAAGCTAAGAAGATATAATAAAGAAATTTGATACTAAAATAGGCAGTACTTAGATTCTTAAAATGACAATAGAAATAAGTCGGTAATATGCTAATATATATGCAAGTTCAAGGGAGGCCTATGTAATAACTGATATAACAGAAATATAGTTAGAAGCGTATTATTGTAATTGGGATTTATGGCCATATAAGGGATTGTATAGCTATCATTTCCTTAAGTTTAGTTGTATACATTTTCTTCAATTAATCAATACAATCTCTCTTTTTTCTCTCTATCATCTTCCTCTGTACCAATTCTTCATCTTTTGCAATGTAGTTAACACTATGAAAGTATGAAGTCGTAATTTCTAGGATAGTTTCTTGGTTATTACGCAACAGATTTTGATGATTTTGTGAGTCGGTGAATCCTGTCTCACTGAGTGAGGTGGTATTGCCTCGCCAGGGTTGAATTCTGCAAAGCCAAAACCAATAACAAGCAAGTCGACGACGACGATGATGATGAAAGAAAAGACATATGACTCGTGCATGAAGAAAATTGTAAAAGATGATTAGAAATTCTTTCAAATCGTGCATAAAGTGTTCCACGATGTAAAACTTGAATTTAAGAGTCGGCCGATTTTGAAAAGGTGGGATTAAAAGCTCAAATAATCAACATCAGCATCATTACCTGTATTGAACGCACTCCCCCTTACCCACCATGGTATAAATATTTCCAACTAATGAAACTGCAATTAGCGGATCCCAGAAACGATGACAATGACCAGTTGCTGTTGAAGAACACAACAATTCCATATTGAACAAAATTAAATATGAATTATATCGAGCGGTTTCATTTTTTACGTGACTTGGATTGAGTGGTTTCACTTCTACTGCCACTGGAAGCCTTTTTGTGACGTGTGTGTTGTGCAGTTAGTTGGTGAAATATTTATGTGGTTAAATGAACCGCTTACTCGTTTTTCAAATATGTTAACACAGTTGCCACATTGATGCTAAAAGATGGGTAGAATGAACGATTGTGACAGCAAGGAATGTGACCCAGCTGATGCAGCAACCCGCAACTTTAATCTATACGGCAAAGAATTTAAGCTTGAAGGGATCCTGAAAATAACGACTTTGGCCTTTCAATTGGCGTCAGTCTTTATCGTTGATTTACAATATGTACTACTGAATATCCTTTTGACTATAAGCTGAAAAAGAATCATCTGGGATTGGATTATGGCCCCTATAAGATTCGATGCAGTGGGGTTTAAGCTTGGTCAGTCGTTTTATTAGGGTTAATTTGAATACTAATTAAGTAGGGTTTGTGTTCATTTTGTTTCCAAATATGCGCGTGCATGAAGTTCATCAAGCAGCCAATGGGCCACATGCTACGCGCGGTTCAAAGAATAACCGTACGCACGCTTGCTGATCAAGCTTAAGTAGATTTACTTAAATAAGTAATTTGATAATTAGCTACTCCTAATTAATCTCATTCTCCACAGCAGTAGTACTGTAAGTCTGTAACCCTAAACCCTATACTACTCTTTAATCTCGTGAAGTTTAATTTAATCATGCTTTGAACGTCCATTAGTAAAAGAACACCCAACCCCATCATCATAAAATTACATCACAGCTACTTCTCTGGATATGAAAATGAGAAACAAAAATCCCAGTGATCGGCCAACGATTTTCCAAATGTTGACTGTTGAATGCTTTTTCTAGTTGAAAACTGATTCACCAAATCGATCGATTCATATACTTATATTCTTTTCGCATTGTGAAAAGTCCGACATTAAACATGGAGTTCGATCGGAATCACTTCCTAAACTCTGAAATGATCGATCAATGTTCTGTGTTCACATTCCAGAAAATAATATCGAAATGAGAAACCTAGTAAGGGTTTATAAGCAGTTGAGATAATTTATATTGTCAATTAATTTTATGGTGGAACATCAATGTTCTGTGTTCACATTCCACATGTGCTTCACGTCATTTAATTTGTATTGCCACGTGTTTGACTTGAAAATTCACCATATGTGAGGGTGCGTGTGAGAATTTGAAGGTAAAAAGAGTCTCACATCAGTGAAAGGAGAAACTTAACAATGACTTGAGGATGGCTACTTAGCTAATTGATTTTATGATGTAACCCTAATTTTCTTCCGAGTTCAGAGATACTCTTAATCAAGAAGCCAAGTCAACGTGGATCACTAGTGTAACTATCTCAATTAAGCCTAGATGTAAATATATATTGTAAACTCTATTGATGAATGAAATCAACGTGAAATATATATATATATATATATATATATATATATATTTTCTTTTTCTTTTCTTCTCATTATTTCACACACGAGATGTATATAGTCGTACACAACCAATAACACACGAGAGGACTATACATAAAAATTAAAGATCAATAGAGTGCTCTTGCGAGGCACAAGTTGACTGCTACTAAAAGACATCTGTTCATCAACTCTTAATCACACCCATTAAATTAATACACTAATAAATCTACATGCAAGATGAAAGAGACACAATGACACATACACTAGGTTACATGGTAGTAGCCATAAAAATTATTTTTGGGCTTTTAATTTAATCATGCATTGAACTTCCATTAGTAAAAGAGCACCCAACCCCGTCATCATCAAATTACATCACAGCTACTTCTCTGGATATGAAAATGGAAACGAGAATCCCAGTGATCGGCCAACGATTTTCCAACTGTTGACTGTTGAATGCTTTTTCAAGTTGAAAAGTAATTCACCAAATCGATTCATATACTTGTCTTCTATGCGCATTGTAAAAAGTCCGATACCAAAAAATGGAGTTCGATCGTAACCACTTCCTAAACTTTGAAAATGATCGATCAATGTTCTGTGTTCACATTCCAGAAAATGATGAGAAACCTAACAAGGGTTTATAAGGAGTTGTGATACTCCCCAATTAGCTTTGTCGTGGTATCCAACTTCTTCATGGTTTGGCCACATGTGAATCTCAATTGTCACACATGTTTCATGCACCCAATTTGTGTTGTCTGCATGTTTGGCTTGAAAATCTGGTACACATGAAGAGTCGTGTGAGGATGTGAAAGTGAAAAAGTTCAACCTCAATGAGGAGAAAAACCTAATAAAGACTTATAAGAAGTCCAACCACTATATTGCCAATTAGCCAGTTTTATAAAAACCCCAACTTTCTTCCCATATACTCTTAATCAAGAAGCCAAGTCAAAGTCAAATGAGGATTCTACGATCCCTAAACTATAGCACTTATAGCGCGTTTACTAATCAGTAATCAAATTGAGAGAAATTGAATT
Source organism: Cotoneaster glaucophyllus (assembly GCA_036320875.1). Lineage (NCBI taxonomy): Eukaryota > Viridiplantae > Streptophyta > Magnoliopsida > Rosales > Rosaceae > Cotoneaster > Cotoneaster glaucophyllus. The sequence goes on along the minus strand of CM070069.1, from coordinate 32,006,597 downwards.
GAGGAAGAATTGGATTGAGGAGGAATTGAAATGAGATGGAATTAGAATCAGATTCCTGTTGAAGTTGTTTACTAAAACTTTCCAGAATCGGAATACAATTCCATAAAGCTGTTTACTAATTCATCAGAATCAGAATATAAACCAGTATGATTACTAAAATGCCCTTGTCTCAAATCAAATATTTTATATACTTTTTTTAATAAAATTTGATATAGTATATAATAGTAAGAAAAAATGAAATTGCTTTTTTATTTCATAGACATACTAAAATGATTTTGTTTATTTTTTTTTTATAAATTTAAGTATTGACTTTAATATCTAAATTTTCTCACTCAAGTTGTAGTTTTTTCTGTTCGGCATATGTATGGAGTTGTGCGTAATGTGAATGAGCATAGAATTATGCTTAATGAGCTAGAAGGACATGGAAAGAAATTGTTAGGAGCATTTTCAGTCTTAACTCTTCAAAGATATATTTTGTTACATAATGTCAAGGAGTAGAAGAAGTAGAGATTTACCTATCCGTAATTGTGACGAGAGCTGCGGTTGAGAGAAGACAGAGGCATACGGCTGAGAGAAAATAGAAATGAGCTGGGTGAAAAGAAAAATAAGTCTAGGGTTAAAATGATAATCTTGGAAATAATGAAAGTAAGTGAGGGTATAAAAGGAAAAAAATTATCATTCCGATTGCTTGGGCAATCCGGAATCCAAATACCTTGTATATGTTGGAATCCAAATCCTCCAATTTCAGGAATTGGATTCCATTTTTTGTGTGGTCTTCACGCACTTTTGATTCCTCCCAATTTTAGTAAACACAGGTATAATCCGTAATCGGAATCGGATTCCGTATTCTCATTCCGAATACAGGTTAGTAAACGCGTTATTAATGTAAATTGATATGTCATTTATTTTATCCTAATTAAGCCTAGATGTAATTTTATATATTGTAACCTCACGAGATATAGTTGTACACAACCGATAATACACACGAAAGGACTACACACAAAAATTAAAGATAAATAGAATAGTCTTCCGAGGGACAAGTTGACTAATACTAAAAACATTTGTTCATCACCACTTAGTACTACAGTATAGTGATATTTTTCTTCCTTTATAAGTGAGAGGTCTTAGGTTTGATTCTCGTCAAAACGAATTTGAACCACATTATAGTGGTTGACTCATTATGAGACTTGGCCCACTTCCCCACATCTTAATGTAGATAATATTGTTTGTTAAAAAAAAAAAAAAAAAAAAAGGACATATGTTCATCAACTCCTAATCACACCCCTTAAATTAATACAAGTAACAAATCCACATGCAAGATGAAAGAGACACATAAACTAGATTACATGATAAAAACTATAGAAACAAAAACAAAAAATGACACGATTTGTACTTTTTTTTCGGTGAACGACATGGATTATGTATTTTTTAATTACACGAACTTGGTTAGATTATTTTTTGTCCATTTAGCTTAATACGACACTGCATTTGTTGGTCATCTAGACCCACTTATTATGATGAAGTGTTGTGTTTAGTTTTTCTTTTAAGAGAGATTAGATAATTAAATCATTTTTTTAAAGATGAACATAAGACAAACAAAGAATTTAAGGTTAGTTTATGAAGGTTTTTTTTTTTGGAAGAAGTTTAGTTTATGAAGTTTGGAAGAGGGGGTTTGGTTTAATGTTAATATTTAAATATTTGGGGACAACCTAGGTTTTCGGTTGAAGAACTGTTGAATGGAACCACAAAACGTCAAATGGAATGTGGCTTTTCAATTGTTTGTAAAGTGCCTCTATTTCTGTGTACCGATTAAGATTTTTAATCAAAATTACATAAAAAAATGATAACAAGAAGAGATTTGTAAACTCCTTGTCCCATTTGCAAATCTGGAGGAATCTATTGAGCATCTTCTTCTTCTTTGTTCGTGGGTGGAAACTATTTGGTTTGGTGGAATCCTCAACTACAGAGTTAATCGTGCATAGATCACTACTTGGGCGAATTAGTTGTTGGATATTATCAAGGTATGTGAGAATACGAAAGTCGACAGAGACCGCATTCTGACTTGGGTTGCATTTTCTTCTTGGTATATTTGGAAGGCTATGTGTTGCTTCCTCTTTCAACAGCGGAAAATCATTCATTCGCATGTGATGATGGCAATCTCAATCAATGTCCAAACTTTTCGAGAAGCAACGTCCAGTCCCTCGGGTAGGGTAGGGCACGGTAGGTGTGTGCACATCAATCGTTCTAATCATTTGCAGGAGTGTTGGCAAAGGCCTTGCCATCCTAATGTTAAAATTAATGTGGATGCAAGTTGGGCTGCTACCTCGAAAGATGGTTTTATCGGGTTGGTGGTGAGGGACTTTGGTGGTGCTTTCATTGTTGCTTGAAGGCTCCATATCCACGCCCCTACTGCTACAGTTGCGGAAGCTTTGGCTATTTTGCGCGGTTGTGAGTTAGGTCAATCTCTGGGCCTTAACCGTGTGGTTGTTGAATCTGATTCATAGTACTCCATTTCGTGTTTAAATGGTAGGCTAACAGATGGCAGGTGGAAGGCGTTTTCAATCCTATCTAAGTGCAAGAATGTTGGTGATTCATTCCATGACTATTGCTGGTCTTGGACTCCAATATCAGCCAATATGGCTGCAGACCGTTTGGCGTGGCGGAGTTCAATGGAGATGTGTGACTTCACTTGGGTTGACCGGCCCTATCTTTACTTGTTCATGTACTTCACCATGATGGTCTAACTTGCCTTTATTAATGTTGTTTGGGTGTGCAAGGGGTGACGTTAGTTGCTTAATTTTAGCGTCGGTTTTCCTTCCCCTTGCACTTCCGGTTTGTTTTTTGGTTGCTTGCATTGCACTGGTTAATATATCCATTTTTTTAAAAAAAAAAAAAAAGAGAGAGAGAGAGAGAGATTTGTAAACGGCTCTCTAAGAACGTCGTTATGCACTTTAGTTTTATACAAACACAACGTAAATTTTGTATAAGAAGGTGCATGATAGCTTGTTTGGAAGTACTTTTAAAATGACTGAAAGCGCTTATGGAGAAAATATTTTTTTTGTTTTAAAAGCACTTGTAATGCTTCCTGCAAGAAGCACCGCTTATGTGTTTTTTGCAGGAAGCACTTCAAATGCTTTTTCAAGATTCACTTGCATTTTTCCTAAGAATTAGTTCTAAAACACTTTTATTGTAAACACTTTCAGTTATTTTAAAAGTATTTCCAAATGAACCCGATAACACATTTTGAGTGTCAACACCAATACTTTGAAAAGAAAGATGAGTTTGAAAGGGAAAATTGGGCTTTAGCCTTTCAGCCCAATATGATGCCACAGACCCATGTCATTGGCGTTGGATCCCACACTGACCCATTTAGGCCGAAGGCCAAACTAGCATATGGACCCAAGGTGATCTCCATAAAGAGTTTGAAGATTTAAATTCTTGTATCCAACACCAATAGATTAATGAAATAGAGCTCCAATTTCCATTTTTCCCTTGTTAAAAGGAATATGATATTAAGTAAATGAAACTAGAGTAATGTTTCCTTTATCCTCATTCTCAAGATAAAAACTTGTGTTGAGGCTATCAGACTACGTAATATTTAGGATTTTTTTCATAAAAAATATGAAACTCCTCTATATTGTGGTCTCATGTGATGCCACATCAATGTAAGAGACGCTATCGTTATACAATTTTATATAAGTTTTTTTTTTTTGGTTTTCACCTTGGCTCCATGCTCAATCTCTAGAAAGTTCAGTACATATTCAGATGATTTTAGCATTTTCGTCAACTCCTTTAAAACTTCATATATATTTTTAGTCTCATGATGCCTTTCATTCAAGGATTAGAGCAAAACTTATCTAAATAAACCAAAGTGAGAAGCAAAATACAAAATTGAGTTACATGTGGGTTAAGGAAGATTCGCCCATATATTCATTCAAGGATTAGCGTTCCCCATACCAATAAACAAGTCTCCGATCAACTAATTGACAAATTAGAAAAAAATATTGAATTTTAGAGGATAAATCGATAATTAAGGCGATTATAAATCTACACGTTTTCTTTGAGTTTGCCAAAAAGCAAATAACTTTTGAACATCAAACGTTGAATCCACTTGACTTTCCAAAAGCCAGTCCAATCTTTACAGCCATGATCCTGTCACCTACTCCGACTTTCCGACCACCAACCCCCCCTCCTTTTCACCGGAAATCAAGCTCTCCGAGCAAACATCCACAAAAAAAGCACCTACCCTCTTTCCTCCCATCAAAATCGTATCCGAAAACCCCAAAAACTCACTTCAGAGTTACGGCCGGGAAACGGTTGCCCATGGAAGGGTTAAGTCAAGAGATGTGCGCCATAGCTTCGCAGAATCTGGACCATGCGCCGGCTCGAAGACGAGTCCGGTCCGCATTCATCGACGTGCATCAGCAACTTGATCATTGCTTGTTCAAGGTTCGTTCAATTCAATTCAAGTTTCAATTTCATGGTAGCTATGGAGTCGCTCATAATCTGTTCGTTTTTTTTAGATGTATCATGGTGGCATCAGAACAGAGGAGGTAACAAGCAAACTGTTTATGTTATTATTTTATATCTATTTTACACGAGTGATATTTTTCTTTAAACTATTTAAACTCTATGAGCGGGGAATTCGAACTTGGATGGATAGAGGAGCGCGTTCACTCTAGCCAATTTTGTTACGCTCACGTCTGTAACAAATTGTTTAGTTTCATTGATTCTTTTATAATGACTGTGTTAGAATTTGACATGGGCAATTTAGTGGTATGGAAGGAATTCAAGGGGTATGGAGATTTTCTGCAAAAGCTGGTTGCCAAAAGTTGGTGATCGAATCAAAGGTGCTTTATGCTTCTGCCATGGCTATGGTAGTACTTGCACATTTTTCTTTGAAGGTTGGCGTCTCTGCTCCTTCCCCTGTTTTATACATAACCCCAGTTCAAATCTTTTGCAACCTAAGAAGTTCCACACATGGTATGCTTCAAAATTTTGGATTGTCAGGTATCGCCAAGCGAATTGCTGCATCTGGATACGCTATATACGCCGTGGACTATCCGGGTTTCGGTCTTTCTGAAGGATTGCATGGCTACATCCCAAACTTTGATGAATTAGTTGACGATGTAATCGAACAATTTACTAATGTCAAGGGTATGAAATTGCTTAATTTAGATTCCTGTGACATTCTTCACAATATAGGCTTTGCTAATTTCTTTGAATTGATTGCAACTCCAGGAAGATCTGAAGTGAAAGGTCTGCCATTCTTTGTAATGGGAGAATCCATGGGAGGAGCCGTGAGTCTCAAGATTCATCTTAAGGAGCCGGACAAATGGGATGGAGTAATCCTTGTAGCTCCAATGTGCAAAGTAAGCTCCTTTTCTCTAATTTGGTTTTTTAACTGATCTGTTTGGGACTGTTTCGGATGGGTAAAAGAAATACTTGAAAGCGCTTATGGTTTCGTATAAACGCTTTCTGGATAAGCACCTAGTAGGTGCTCATTCAAGAATCACTTCAAGAATTTTTTTTTCAAGAACCACTTGAATTTTGATCAAAACTTCAACGGGTTTCTGATGAAACCGCTTCTAGGAACGGCGCTTATGACCATAATTCCTATCTATGTAGTTTTATATTAGACTATTGCATTCTATAATCACCAACTGAAAATTCCTTCGTCGACTCTGAATTGTGAAGATTGCGGAAGACGTGATGCCTCCGGCAATAGTACTGAAGCTACTAGCCCTGATGTCTGAAGTTTTGCCTGAGGCGAAACTCTTCCCGCAGAAAGATACATCCGAGCTAAGCTACAGAGATCCGAAGAACAGAAAAACGGTTAGTCCTTTGTGCACTTTGCAATTTAATTGGACTCTGTACACATGTTGTTCTAGGTTAATCTTTTGTGCTACATTCTTCGCATGGTTGCGGACAAACGGTTCATCACTTAAAGCTGTAACAATGTTAAACTGTGATGCTAAATTTCTCTCCGCAGGCCGGTTACAATGTGATTTCTTACAACGACAACATGCGATCAAGAACAGCTGTGGAACTTCTGAAGGCCACAAGTGATATCGAAACGCAGTTGGATAAGGTCAGCTGCCAACTTGCCATTTCTGCTTCTCCGCAAAGTGCTTTTCCTTTTGTGACGTTGAAACGCATTTGCAGGTTTCGGGCCCGGTTCTAATTCTTCATGGAGCAGAAGATAAGGTGACGGATCCTTTGGTGAGCCGGTTGCTTTACGAGAAGGCATCTAGCAAGGATAAAACTTTGAAGCTCTATCCGGATGGTTTTCACTGCATTCTTCAAGGGGAGCCCGATGACAGAATTTTCACTGTTCTTGATGACATTGTAACATGGCTTGATTCCCGTTGCTCCCCCAATTAAAATCATTTACTCTTACGTGCTAAATGCGATGTTAACAAGAAATTTCCGACAATCTGATGAGAGTAGCCTATGAATCACTCACGAAAAGAAGAGCATATACAATCGTTCTTTGATCATGATGCAAATTTTCTTTAATTTTTATCTCATTTACCGTTCAAATTTAAACTTTAATTCTATCCTCGTAATGGTTAATCAATTTGATTTTATGTTCTAAATGTCATTAAACCACAAAAACACTGATTAAACTAATAATTATAATTGATCAGTCTGCTAAAAAAAAGTAAAATATATTTGGCACATGGTCCATGTGCATCCTGTTGGAAACAGCGACGTGCACTTTACGTGGACAAAACAAAAACCCAGAAAATGAAGTCCAAGTATTCCTTAACTTAATCAATCTCTGAGACCTCTGGAGAAACATCAAGCTCTGTCTCCCCTCGACGTTTTCCTCATTGAGCTCCCCCTAACTCCAATGGACTTTTCTCGCTCCCTGAGACTCCAAACTCTCGAGCTTCCTCTCAGATTCCAAACCCCAATCGACCACCTCCACCAAAACCCCACATTCTCGGTCCCCGGAGGAGCTCGCGGCCGGATTGTTTCAGCCCTGAGAAGGCCACCCATTGAAGGTTTGAGCGAGGAGCTGAACTCGATCGCCAGGCAGAACCTCGACTTTGCCCGCACTCGCCGGCAGGTTCGATCCGCTTTCGTTGAAGTTCAGGAACAGCTCGATCATGTCTTGTTTAAGGTTGGTTTCTTTCGATTTTACCTATGATTAACATTTTTGTTTCTGTTCATCGTCAATCATCTAATTGTTCGTACTTTTGGTTTGGTGGGCAGTTTCCAACTGGGATCAGAACAGAGGAGGTAAAGTTTTAATTTTGCTCATCTCAAACTATTATGTTCTGTTTGGTTTGTGAGAAAATATAAGTAGGGCTGGTTAATGATACTTAAATGATTTCCGCACACCATTTCTCTGGTTATGCACCCTGTTTATTTATGTTGAGTGTACGGGGAAGAAAAGAGGTGTGCGGAAATCACTTTTCGTGATGATATTGTATCCCTAGTATTTTTTACTGTTAATTGGGTTTGTAGTGGTACGAAAGGAATTCGAGGGGGGTGGAGATTTTCTGTAAAAGCTGGATGCCGAAACAAGGTGTTCGAATTAAAGGTGTTTTATGTTTTTGTCACGGATATGGTGATACTTGCGTTTTCTTCTTTGAAGGTTTGTGTCATTCCTTTCAAGTAGTAAGTAGCCAGTGTGTGTTCTTGATTTTGGTATATTGTTGTATAGTTGAGCCGAATTTTAAGGTTTTAGAACACATGATATCGGTCAAAGTTCGGATTTTTCAGGTATTGCCAGGCGAATTGCTGCAGCCGGGTACGCTGTATATGCCATGGACTATCCGGGTTTTGGTCTTTCAGAAGGATTGCATGGTTACGTCCCAAGCTTCGATCAATTAGCTGATGATGTTATCGAACAGTACACCAAGATTAAAGGTGTTGCACTGATTAGCATCTTGATCATCAGATACAGCAACTTTGCCTTATTATCTTTTAGCGTAATTAATTGAAAAAGGTGTTGCTTTACATATTTTGACAGGAAATAAGTATTTTCAGGGATCTTAGACTGATTAATTCTTCCTGCATTATGATTGACAGAAAGACCGGAGTTGAAAGGGTTGCCCCGCTTTATATTGGGGCAGTCCATGGGTGGTGCCGTTACTCTCAAAGTGCACCTAAAGGAACCATATGCATGGGATGGAGTAGTTCTTGTGGCACCAATGTGTAAAGTATGTTAATTGTTGCTCCAGTATCGACATTTGCGGCAATAAAACTAAGATTCATTCATTTCAACTTCAAATTTCTTGCAGTTCGGTGGAATTTAAATGTTTCCATGTTAGAGAAAAAGTTTGAGTTTCTTTGATAAGAATTTCCTTGTGATGACTGTTTTTACAAATTGAGGATGTCCATGCTATTTCTGGGGAAAAAAGAAAATTAGAGGACATTATTTCAAAAGACCCTGAATCTTACACATCTTCAACTATAATTTTGCACATGCAGACTTTCTTAATAAGTTTGATTCCATCATTGTTTTTCCATCCTGAAAATTTTGTTGACCTTGAGTTGATGAAAGATTGCAGAAGACGTAACACCTCCAGCAGCAGCTCTGAAGATATTAACTCTCATGTCAAAAGTTATGCCGAAGGCAAAGCTTGTCCCACAGAAAGATTTAGCGGAGCTGGCCTTCAGAGACCTTCGGAAACGGGAAATGGTTTGTCTTTCATTTCCTCTACAAACATGAATGCACTTGTATGAAAAATGCGATGGACATGGATTGGTCCAATAGCAAAATATCATTATCTGCATTCAGAGGATACAAATTTATGTACTGAAGATAACCGAGTCAATGTTTTGCTCGTCCCTTATCAGGCTGTCTACAATGTGGTATGCTACAACGACAATGTGCGGTTGAAGACTGCTGTGGAACTGCTACAAGCTACTAAGGATATTGAGATGCAACTCGAGAAGGTCAGTTTCAGCTGTATCTTGTGTCTGATGTTCATTGATTCTCACATATTGCCACTTGACGTGTTTACTGTTATGTCCCGGACTAACAAAATTGGAGATGTGTCAGGTATCAGCGCCGCTCCTAGTTCTTCATGGAGCTGCAGACAAGGTGACTGATCCTCGGGTGAGCCAGTTTCTTTATGAGAAGGCCTCTAGCAAGGATAAAACCCTAAAACTCTACCCGGAAGGTTATCATTCCATTCTCGAAGGAGAACCCGATGACAGAATTCTTACCGTCCTTGACGATATTGTCACTTGGCTCGATTCCCGCGTTCCCCTACATAGCTTCTCTCTCTGAATCTATGTACTCTACCATTTGATCTATAGCTTTTGTTTTTTCTTTTTACGCATTCTGGTGAAGAAACTGCATACCTTAAGTTATCTAAATTTAAGCATTGCGTGATCGTAAGTTCATTCGTTGTATAACAGATTCATCATCGATGCAAGTTGTCTCAAATTGTTTGAAATAGAACAATCAGCGTGTTGAATCTTATCATGCTGGGGTTTGAAAAGATGCTCTCTCTCTCTTTCTTAGATAACAACCTTAAACCCTTTCTTTCCCCAATCGCCGACCCCTCCTTTTGGTTGGGGTGGGATCGGTGACAACCAAAATATTTCAGCATGCTTTTCTCTTTCTCTAGCCCCCTCTTTCTTTCTCTCTTTATTTTGGTTGCTGTTTCTCTGAGCTTATCTCTCAGTGCCTTCTGAGCTTTGTCTCAGTTTGCTCAGAGCTTGTCTCAAATCTGGAATTTATACCTTTTCCTTCACCAAAATTCGTCCTCACCGCGAGTTCTCACCGACATAAGTCTGCTACTCAGCACATCATGTGCCTCCTCGAGGGGTCTTCTCCGGCAGCACACTTTAGTGGTTGGTAGCTTTTGATGTGCGATTTGCACTATTTGGTAGGAATATAGGAGCGCTCACAGTGCGGATGACTTGGCTACTCCCATTTTCCATTCATCCATTTGTTTCGTTGGTTCTTCTTCAAAGTGGTAGCGTCTTTGCGATGATGGTGTGGCTGACTTGGTGGTCGTGGCTGCTTTCCTTTTCTGGTTTAAGGATTTTTTGTTTTTGTATATGGCTGCTTCTGGAGCCTATTTTATTGGAATTTCTTTATGTGGAGTTGAAGTTTTGCCTGGCTGTTTTGGGCTGAATTTTTAGTATGTTCTTACCTTGTACTAGCTCTCTTTAAAGAAAATCTACTTTGATTGACCCAAAAAAAGAAAGAAGAGGTATTCATCAATTTACCCTCTGAACTTATGATCATTGGCCAATTTCCTTCCTCAACTTTAATTTTAGCCAATTTTTCCCCTCAACTCTCATAATTAGTCAATTCCCCCCTCAAACTTTAATTTTGGCCAATTTCCCCCATCAACTCTCATAATTAGTCAGTTTGTACCTTACTGTTAATTTTTTTTAATTTTCCATCTATTCTTCCGTTCAGTAGGTATCCACATGGCTGCCCTTGAAGGGCAAAAAAGTCAATTTGCACTATACTGTCATTTTTTCAATTTGCACCCTACTGTCATTTTCTGTTAAGTAGGTTTCCCTACACCTTACCAAAGGTAGACGAGGTCGACGAAGGAGGCGACGGGGTATGGGCAGCTGCAAAAGCAGCATATCAAATGGATTGGGCTGCAAACAGCGGAGGAGGGAGGTGTTGGCGGCAATCACGGGTTAGGCTTGGAGAAAAGGAAGAAGAAGAGAAAGTTCGAAGAAAAGAAAGAAGATAGAAAGTGTAGGGAAAATGACTTGTTTGCCTTTTAAAGGCAGTCATGCGGATACCTACTTAACGGAATAATAGATGAAAAATTAACAGTAAGGTGCAAATTGACTAATTACGAAAGTTGAGGGGGGGAATTGACTAATTATGAGAGTTGGTGGGGGAAATTAGTCAAAATTAAAGTTGAGGAGGGAATTTGCCCAATCCTTACAAGTTCAAGGAGTAAATTGATGAATACCTCAAAAAATAAAACTTAACATAGTAACTCTTATTATGTCACTTAGTACTACCGTTTAGTGGTATTCCTCTTCACTGGTAAGTGAGAGGTCTTAGGTTCGATTCTCTTCAAAGGCGAATTTGAATCATATTATTGTTAGTCTATTGTGAGGCTAAGCTACTCTCTCCACTTAATGTAGATATTATCGATTGTTAAAAAAAAAAAAAAAAAAAAAAAAAAAAAAAATCTCTCATTATATATATCCCCTAATAAAAACAAAATGTTGTGACTAATCTCTCCATAAGTGTGACATGAAAGAGATATCTTTCTATCACGGGCACTCAGGTGATTTCATAATTTCCTCCTAAAAATAAAATTGTTGAAAAGTGAATTTTTTTTTATTCACTTCATATCCCTTCATAATTGTAGTTACTTCTTGTTCTTTTAACCATGGTGATTACCTTAAATATATTGAATTTGAGCTCAGTTTTTTGCCTAAATATATTTTTTGATTTTTTTTAACGATATTTTGGCACTGGCTACAATACTTGAATATGATCTATTATTTAGACGTTTTGATCCATTATTTAGAGAGATTTTTCAATGTGACTAGCACATACAAGATTGTACACCATGTGTCACTATACAAATAGTGAGATATGTGTGTCATAATTAAAAATTTCTCCATTATTTAGACGTTTAATGGTCAATGAATTTATTTTATTATTTTGGTGAAGTTCCCCTAATCCATTTTTTTATTTTTAAAAGAGAAAATTAGCAAAAAATTAAGGTCGGTAGGGAACACTGATCCAGAGCTTGACCCAGAAGTTGAAGACAAGTAGTTGATTTTCTGCGATTGTCCCTCACAAACTCTAAACATCGCAGTCTATAAAGATTTTTATTAAGCGATCGGCATTCCACAAGAGGCTCGTCGTCTTCGTTAGGCATCCATGTCTCTGTTAAACCAGCTTTTCAACAGAGGCGTTTTCGGCACAAAATGGTTGGTGAATCACATCCTTTTACTTGTTTGTTTCATTAGTCATATTAATCATCTGGGTCCCCTTGTTCTTTGCTTATCATGATTTAATTTCGTAATTAGTTATCCAGAATTTCTTGTTTTCGTGAAATTTTAGTTTAATAAATGCTCAATACGTTGTCGAAATTCTTGATTTTGGGAGGTACCCAATATTTGTCAACGCATATTACCATCTGGGTTTCTTTGATTATGTCATTAGTATACTTGTGGAAATACTTTGATCGGTTTTTGGCATTTCTGAGCTGTTGGCTGTTCATTGTTTTTAGTAAATTGGTTGTTTGTTAACTCTCCCGGGTGTGAAATTTGGAGACTTGGAGCTGGAGGCAAATTTCTAAACTTTTTCATTGCTGTTGTAATAAGGGGGTCTAAATCCTTAACCTTGGCGGGTTTGTTTTGTAGCAAAACATGTTTGAATTTGGCTATTTCACGCATTAAATTGCTGCAAAACAAGAGAGATGTGCAGCTCAAACATATGCGCAAGGAAATTGCGCAGTTTTTGCAGGCTGGCCAAGAAGCAATAGCTCGAATTCGGGTACAACTTCCAAAATTGTAACAAAAAAATGTCTATGCTTATTTGATTGGTATCTGTTTCTTGTTTGAATTGTTATAGACAATTGTGGTGAACATTTGATAATGGTCAGGTGGAGCATGTTATACAAGAGCAAAACATTTGGGCTGCTTATGAGATATTGGAGCTGTTCTGTGAATTTGTACTTGCACGCGTTCCCATTATTGAAAATCAGAGGTAAGTTTCGGTTTTAGATAATTTCTGATACTTGGCCTCCCTTGTCATACATGAACATGAACATGTACAGACTAGTTGCATTACTCTAAATATGTACTTTGGAGTCTATCATTGTTGTTTGTTTTAAGCAGTAGGACATGAAGACACAAAATACTAATGCAAGTTGGAAAAATTTTGAGCATTGTGGTTTGCTTTAACCAGCAGGCATATTGGAACTGTGTTACTTTTGCACACATGTATGATAATGTCAATATAATTTATATATGCCACTCAATTTCTTGACCAATTTTTCTCCAATTATAGGGAGTGTCCAACGGAATTACGAGAAGCTATATCGAGCATAATTTTTGCTGCCCCAAGATGCTCAGATGTTCCAGATTTAATGCAGATCACAAATTTGTTTACAGTAAAATATGGGAAGGAATTTGTATCAGCTGTGTCTGAGCTTCGTCCTGATTCTGGTGTCAACAGAACAGTTAAGCGGTTTTATTGCATATGCAACTGTGAGTCTTTGAAGAACAGCATCATATTTGTAAAATAAAACTGATACCACTTTTCAATTCGTTTTGTATAATTTTGGCAGATAATTGAAAAGCTTTCAGTTAGTGCTCCGTCTGGAGAAGCAAGGCTTAAGGTATTGAAGGAAATTGCACAAGAGTACAAGCTGAATTGGGATTATTCTGACACTGAAGCGGAGTTCAGTAAAAAGCATGAAGATCTGCTGGTACTTTTCCAAACTAAATTCTTTTCCGTTTCAAAAATGATTAGTTGTAACTTAATCTTCTAATATCATTTGTGTCATGGTTTAGTTTTGTAGTCGTCAATGGGTGCAACTTCTCATGACACAGGAATTTCTTCTGTGTGCTGGTTGTGCTTTCACAAGCATATTCATGATACATATTTTTTGGTTTCAATTGTCATTTTAGTCAACAGTAACCCTTTTATTATTCGATATGGATTCAGTAGCTTGATAGGGAATTGGATATTAAAGAGGATTGATTTCAAACAACATTTGAAATTGGACTCACATCTTGAAACCATATGTTTGAATTTATTAGGAGATTTTAATGTTATTTACACTTTGATTACAGAAGTTGTGGCCTTTTTTCTCATTATTTGTAGGGTGGATCGAAGCACGCAAGTGGTGCTGCTGCACCTTCTCAAGCTCCCGCAAGACGAGTAACTTTTAGTTCCCCACCTTCTAATGGGGCACATACAATTGTGCCTGCAGATATTAAACAAGAACCTCAATACCTCCATGCTGCAAGATCTTTAATCAAGACACCATCGTTCAGTAGTGAGATTCAACCATCTGCGAATGATGCAAGACCAGTTAGCGAAACCAAAGGGGAGACAAGACCACAATCATCTGATATCTTGGACAGAGCTCGAGCTGCCATTGCCTCTGCTGAGCGTGCATCTGCTGCTGCCCGTCGGGCTGCAGAGCTGGTTAAGTCCTTATAGTGCGTGCTCAAGTAAATCATTTGGACCAAGTTGCACAGGAGGAACAGCACAAAAGAAAACATACGTTACTACTCTAGGTAATACAGTTTCCAATAGTTTGTAAAGAAAGTGCTGAGGATTCAACCGTACTCGTGAATACGATTTGTATATTTGTTTCTTATCTTATGACGTCAAGAACTCAAATGTTGCTCTTATCATTCGCAAATTGTTGTTATTGCAATCACTTTTTCTACAACAGATCTTGTGTCGTGACTGATTGGAGGGCAACTGCTCTGGCTTTCACACCGACTCCCAACATATTTTGTCTATGAGCCGATGAGGCATTAGTTGTGATTGTGATTTGCATATTTTCATTAGCGAGATGGAAGAGTAAAAGCCATCGAATTACATGCCATCATTAAGTCAGTTGTGTGGATATTTCTTGTTTTTGAAAATGTTCTCCATGACCAGTAGGCATGGACTCACAATATGCACACATGAAATTTTGAGTCGGAATTTCACGTCTTTCAACAACACCGGATGCTATGTATTAGTTTGCTGTGCCAAAAAGGTTCCGCTCTTCTTCTCTTCATTTACATGACTAACTATAATTTCATTTCATGAATCATTTCCATAGTTATATGGCTCTGTAATTATATATATGCTGGGGGTCCGGACTAGTTTAAGGAATGACGGAAGAAGAGAATGGATGTGGTTGGATCGATGTTCAAAATACTTGGTCCATGCGAAAAATGTAAAGATGGGAAAGTCCAAGTCAGGACCCAACCATTGTTCGTTTAATCATGTAATCTTTGCATAATCTCTTTAAGGTAAGCATAGATTTCTTATTACACCAGTAACTCGCCTGGTAATTTACTTTTCCGAAGCTAGAACCGTATATATGTACGAGGAGAACCACAGTAAAGTTTGACATGGATGATCAGAACAAACCAAAACATTCTTGTTCCGATCCGACCTACAACGAGACTGCCATATATCTATCACGGCTGCTGCCACAGCCTGATGAGCCTCGATCTGAGAGCCCTATTGCCATAGATACCTAGAGCCTAGAGGGGTAGACCTAATTATATAAGGCTGCACTATTGTATATATATACATTTAACCTAGCAAGCAGCTAGGGCTTATGATAAATATGACGGTGCAGTGGCAAGGAGAGACAAGTTTACAAGACCTCATGGTGGGTATAGTTGTATTAAGGGTAGTATTGTAATACCTAGTTGATATCTCCTTGGTTTATTTTCTGCTAGTTTTCTTAACTGTAAACAACTGTCATTCGTTAGCTTTTATCTTGAGTGTATATATACAAGTCTTACTGTGTAATCTATTTGATCGAGATAAATAAAAATCACAATTATATTTACTCTCTCTCTACAATTCTCTCTCTCTGAATCTCTCTCTAGATTCTATCATGGTTTCATCACCTTCTGTCTAACGACTCCCGATCCTAATCGTTTCTGCACCGCCTCTGAGCTCCTTCTCATCGTCATCAATGGCAGCGCCCTCATCTTCTTCTGCTGATGTCGCATCTCCCATCTCATCTCTATGCCCTAATGCTTCCAACTCTTCAACTTCCTCGATCACGATTCAGAACATTGGTTCTATGGTGCCGATCAAACTCACCACCACCAATTAGCTCACCTGGAGTGCTCTTTTTGCTCCAATCTTCAGGAGATATAATCTCACCGGAATCATCGATGGCTCTCAAGTTGCTCCGCCGCAGTTTCTCTCTGATTCGTCTGGAAATTCTTTTCCAAATCCGGCATTCATCACCTGGTATGAAACTGATCAGAATATCCTTATCTGGATCAATTCCACCCTCTCTGATTCAGTGATTCCTTATACTGTCGGTGTGAATTCTTCTTGCGAACTCTGGTGTAAACTTGAATCGAGACTTGCGACGGCTTCGCAGTCTCACATTCATGAACTCCGATCCAGACTTCGTTTTATCACTAAAGGTGATTCATCTGCTGCCTCATATCTTCAAAGAATTGAAGAAATTGCTGATGCTTTGGCTAGTGCCGGTGCTCCAATCGATGATTCTGAACTGATTTATGTGACTCTTCACGATCTTCCTCCGGAATTTGACTCATTTGTTGATGCAATTCAGTTTCGCATTGGATCCACTACTATTGAT
Source organism: Cotoneaster glaucophyllus (assembly GCA_036320875.1). NCBI lineage: Eukaryota > Viridiplantae > Streptophyta > Magnoliopsida > Rosales > Rosaceae > Cotoneaster > Cotoneaster glaucophyllus. The sequence goes on along the minus strand of CM070069.1, from coordinate 31,990,326 downwards.
GAGCTTCATGGTCTCTTGCTGAGTAAGGAAATCCAGATCGAAAATCGTAAGAAGACTACGCCTGCACCAATTCAGGCATTCAATACCTCTACTGGAATTTTGCCTCTACCTTCTGATCCTCCACTTTCTCAGGCCTACACTGCTCAAACCTTCTCCAACTCCAATTTCTTTCAAGGTCGTGGTTCTGATCGAAATTTCTCCAAACCTAGAAACTCTTCAAATCGAGGCAATTTCAGAAACCACAATCCGAGGACCAATTCCAATCGATTCAACAATCAGAGGTATCACAACAATCATGGATCCCGATTCAACAACTCTGGCAGAAGAACTACCTGTCAAATTTGCAAGCAATTTGATCATGAAGCTATTAAGTGCCCTCAGCGTTTGAATCCTAACTTTGGCACTTCTCAATCTGCCTACTGTGCTAATGCTTCTACTCCTCAACACACTTGGTTGCTTGACTCTGGCGCATCCTCACACATGACAAATTCTCATGCAAAGCTGACAAATCCAGAATCGTATACTGGCCCTGAGCAAGTTTACATTGGAGATGGCAAAGGTTTGCCTATTCTTCATCTTGGTTCCTCTATTGTACCTACTACTACTCATTGTTTTGATCTTAAACATGTGTTACATGTCCCTGCATTAAAACAAGATTTGCTATCTGCAAACAAATTTATTCTTGATAATCAATGCTCCGTACATCTATATCCTTCTCACTTTCTTGTGAAGGATCTTTCTTCGGAGAAAGTGCTTTTTAAAGGCTCTGTTCAAGATGGCTTTTATCCATTTCCCACTACACCTATCCTATCTGGTCAACAACAACAACAACATGCTTTTGCAGCAGCTTCAAAAGCATCTCAGGATATATGGCATCAAAGATTTGGTCATCCCTCTCTCAAAATACTTAATAAAGTTGCATCTCTTTCTTGTATCTCAATTTCTGGTGATAGAAATAAATATCTGTGTTCTAGTTGTGCTATGGGCAAATGTTCGAAATTGCCTTTCTCTGTAGTGTCTTGTTCTACAACTAAGCCCTTAGAGCTCCTACATACAGATATATGAGGACCTTCACCAACTGTTTCTGTACACAGTTTCAGATTTTATATCATATTTGTTGATGACTTCACCAAGTATTGTTGGTTCTTTCCACTTAAATACAAATCTGAGGCCTTCTCTACTTTCATTCACTTCAAGTCTATGGTTGAGAACCTATTATGTACTAAGATTGTTACATTGAGATCTGACTCTGGTGGAGAGTTTCTTAGCAACTCATTCTCTAGTTTCCTAAGGGCTCATGGTATTTCTCATCAACTCAGTTGCCCCTATACTCCAGAACATAATGGATGTGCTGAAAGAAAGCACAGACATTTAGTTGAAACAGCCAGGCCTCTCCTTGCATCTTCTAAAGTTCCACATGATTTTTGGGTTGATGCTTTTGCCACTGCCATATACCTCATTAACAGGCTTCCTACTGCTTCTAAATGTTCCCCTTGGGAGTCCCTTTTTCACAAACAACCAGACTACACCTCTCTCAAGATTTTTGGCTGCATGTGTTTTCCTTGGCTCAAGCCATATACTAATTCCAAATTGGATCCTAAGAGTCAACCATGTGTTTTTCTGGGATATAGTCTACAACACATAGGCTACAAGTGTATGGACATTGTCACTAGGCAAGTCTACATTTCCAGACATGTTATCTTTAATGAGACACAATTTCCTTTTCACTATATTCCTGACTCTCCAGTTTTATCACAGTCCCCCAATTTCAATTCCACTACTATCCCTACATCATTAACTTTTCCCACACCCTCTACCACTACTTCAGTACCTATATCTTCTACATCTCTCCTAACATCCCCTACCTGCACATCCCCTGCAACCAACTCCTCACTTCCAAATCCACCATCTAATTTACCTATTAATACTCATCCTATGCAAACCAGGTCTAAATCTGGAATTGTTAAGCCAAGAGCTTATAATGCCACCAAACATCCACTCCCCACCCACATCACTCCAGATTATGTTCCTTCTACCTATCTTCAAGCCTCTAAACACCCTCACTGGAGAACAGCAATGCAAGAAGAGTTTAATGCATTGCTTAACACTGGTACTTGGTCTCTTGTTCCACCTCACCCTTCTCATAATCTGGTGGGATGCAAATGGGTTTTCAAGATAAAGAGAAAACCAGATGGTACAGTTGACAAGTATAAAGCTCGGCTTGTTGCTAAAGGTTTTCACCAGCAACAAGGCTTCGACTACACTGAGACATTCAGTCCAGTAGCTAAACATGTTACCATTCGATTGCTTCTTACATTAGTAGCTCAGTTCAACTGGTTTCTACATCAATTAGATGTGAGTAATGCTTTCTTGCATGGCAACTTATCAGAATTTGTCTTTATGGTTCAACCTCCATGATTTGCAGACTCTACTAAATCCACCTATGTGTGTCAACTGCATAAGTCTCTGTATGGGCTAAAACAGGCCCCTAGAGCCTGGTATGAAAAGTTACACACTGCTCTCTCCTCTCTGGGATTCACTGGTTCTCAAAATGACCATTCTCTCTTTGTCAAAACGGATCCAACACCAGTCTTCATCCTAGTATATGTTGATGATATACTTGTCACTGGTCCCGATCCTCAGGCTTGCAAAGATACTATCTCTAAATTGAGGAATCTCTTTCCTATCAAAGACTTGGGACCTCTTCACTACTTCCTTGGTATTGAAGTTAAACGATCTGCTTCAGGAATCTTTATTTCCCAAACCAAATATATCTTTGACTTACTTCAAAAGTCAAACATGCTTGGTGCAAAACCTTGTACTACTCCTCTTAGTACTTCTTCTCTGGATCATGAATCTCCACTATTATCAGATCCTACTGAGTATAGATCATTAGTTGGAGGGCTCCAGTATCTTACTTGGTTAAGGCCGGATCTCTCATTTGCAGTCAACTTAGTCTGTCAGTTTATGCATCAACCAAGAGAATCCCATCTTCAAGCTGTGAAACGGATTCTCAGATACCTTAAAGGCACTTTGGAATTTGGTCTCTGGTTTCCCAAAATTGCTAATTCTCTCAGTCTCAATGCATTCTCAGATGCAAACTGGGCAGGGTGTCATATTGATAGGAGATCTACCGGTGGTTTTTGCATCTTTCTGGGCAACTCCCTCATCAGTTGGAGTGCTAAGAAACAACCAACAGTGGCTAGATCTTCCACTGAAGCTGAATACCGATCCTTGGCAAATACTGCAGCTGAAGTTACATGGATCTGCAAGTTACTAGTTGATATTGGTCTACAACTACCTTGTTCTCCTAAGCTTTGGTGTGATAACATCTCAGCTATCTCTCTAGCTAAGAATCCTATTTTTCATGCAAGGACAAAGCACGTGGAGATCGATTATCACTACATTCGGGAAAAGGTTTTGTCCAAAGCCATCTCAGTTCACTTTATTTGCACACAAGACCAGATTGCTGATATCTGTACAAAATCTCTATCAAAGGCTCGATTTCATCTTCTCAGAGACAAACTCTCCCTTCGAGCACCTCAGTTTCGTTTGAGGGGGGATATTAAGGGTAGTATTGTAATACCTAGTTGATATCTCTTTGGTTTATTTTCTGCTAGTTTTCTTAACTGTAAACAGCTGTCATTTGTTAGCTTTTATCTTGAGTGTATATATACAAGTCTTACTGTGTAATCTATTTGATCGAGATAATAAAAATCACAATTATATTTACTCTCTCTCTCTGAATCTCTCTCTAGATTCTATCAAGTTGTACATAGATAGAGTCACACTTCTCAACGACGTAGCTTCTCTCGTGCAAACACGAAACCCACGTCGGTTTCTCAAAAGACAACAGTACTAAGTACGCTTGCAGGAAACTTCAGCAAACACTTCTGAAAGGCACACTTACAACAATTAGCAGTACGTTTATATTCACTGTGTCTGTGTCTCTGTCGTGACAAAGATGTAACTTTGTTGGTTTAGCATTTTAGCGCCATGCAGGGCGAGAGAGAGAGAGAGAGAGAGAGAGAGAGAGAGAGAGAGAGAGAGAGAGAGAGAGAGAGAGAGAGAGAGATTTATAATTAGACAGCTTTATATGTATATGAGGTGTATATATCACACCAAAACAGAAAACCTGGTTTGAATCATAAAAGGCCATAAGAGGCGGTGGTGCTCAACCGCGTGATCTTCACCAACAACACACATTGATATTGTTGAACTGAGCAGTCGTTTTCGTCTTGAATTTCGTTTTAAAATCCTCATTTTCCATTGGTCGCTTGCTACAGACCTCCCAGCTGCACCTTCTAGTATACTTCTCATCAAATATATGTGTGTTCGGCAGATTTGTGACACCAAAGAAAATACACAAGTTCTAAATAATTGGATTTATACAATTTTAACGATTGAGATGCAATCTGATTATTCCAATTAATTATCTTTCTCTAAATAATTATGTATCAGGGAACAAAATTCTAAAAACCTTGTTATTAAAATTTCTAATTCTCACTCCTATCTCATTAATTCTCCTCCCCTTTTCTGCTTGATTATTTCTTTTCCCTTATCCTCTTCATCGTTCTTCCTTTGTACTCATAGGAAGGCCTATTTACTATTCTATTTAATATACCACGCTGCAGATGCTAAGGCAACTGGTAAAAAGCATCCAAGTAGGGAGACAAGATACCTTGACCACTATTCATTCTTCTCTCCATCGTCCTCCCCTTCTATCTTGTTTTCACAGTTTTTTTTTTTTTTTTTTTTTTTCCACATCTTGATGGTCATATCTTAATTCACCAACCAACCTTTTGTACCTTGCAGCTATAGCGCCTATGACTACAATTGATTAAAGGCAAAAAATGAAATTATGTTCTGCAGACTATGGCCAATAGTTGGTTGCAGACCCCTAACTGAATATGAATAATATAGCCAATAACTCTACTTGATTATCCTGGTTCATGATGCCAGATATTAACCGTTTTCACTTTACAATTTAAAATCCCAAGTGTCAAGACTATATTAAGTGGATCCATGAAAAAAAAAATGCAGAACGACGTATATAGGTAGAATTGGAGATGAAAGAGTGGAATAAGTAAAGGGAGAAAATTAGTAAAGCACAATTAATGAGATAAGAGAGAATAAAATTTATAATTAAAAGTTTTATCTAACTATTTAAATAAATTAAAAAAACAGTTAACGAATAACTTTCGACCTCAACAAAAACGTATGAATTTAATGGCCCAGAACTTGTTTCAAAATCTTGTGTGAAAAATGTGGTGGCACCCATCCGTCTATATAGGGTTGGATACTTTTATACATATTTTCACTTACGTTTTGTGCTGCTAACTTCGTAACATATTTTAACTATCCATCTTTTATATTTTTTCTCAAATATCATAAATCACCTAAAATTCATATGACCGTTGGATTAAATTTATTTTTATTTTTTTGCCAAATCGTATTCGACCATTTCTTTATTACAAATGAACGTCTTAATAATTTTGGATTTGTATAATTTTTTTTATAAAGATGATTTATGAATAATGTACTAAAATATAAACGGTTCGAATCGTTGAAATACATTACAAAGTGGGTATCAAAAACGTGTCTCTCCCGATCCCAATCCATGTTATAACGAGCTAAAATTGAAATATATGGATAAACACAACACATGCAAAAGTACGACATACAACTGTCCTAGGCCCTTAATTAGGATGGTACGTATGGACTAACAAGGGCAAGATGTTTGATGATTGCGAAGTAACCAAACAAGGGCAGTTTTCGTTGCTTTGCAGCTATTCACTTTGGACTATAATTAGACTATCATCTTTCATTTTTGCTTTATACTTTTTGCACTATAGAGAGAGGAACATTATATTCGTGAGAAAATGAATGAAGAATATGGTTGAGAGGAGGGTGAAATGGAGGAGAGAATGCATTGAGCACAAATTTCAAGTGGAAACTGAAGGAAGTTTCACTTCAAAACCAACTAATGAGGATGAGTAAAACAACTTCTTATAAATTCCAGCAAGATTTCTTAACTTTTGATGGTGGTTAACATGCTATGTAGTAAAGAGTTTTTCATACCACGTACCAAATCTTTCACATGAACTGAAGAGAATAAAAGCTAGGGTTTGCGGAGATCACTCTATTTTCTCATTCAACTAAAATTGATTAATTACAAGTTTAATTATGCTAAATAGAATTAGCTAAAGTGACTAATCATGACAATTGTATTAACTAACAATAACTGACCTAGGTTTTAGAATTGTTGAAGAAGAAAAAACAAGAGAAATTACCAACGATCCAATTGGTTTGCCAATTAATTAAAGGCAGAATACTTTGATTAATTAAAGGTCGCTTTCTTTGTAAAAACTGATGGCAGCAGTATATATGTCGAGTTAAAGTATTTTGGTAGTTGAAAGAAGGAGAAAAAAAACCTAGCCAGCTACTTACTTTCTTTCTTTCTTTCTTTCGCTCACACAGTACACAGAACTCACAAGCATACACAAAGCGAGGGAGATATATCAGATCATGTGATCAGAGACTATTAGCAAACCAAATAAGTGAAAGGAGATAACAAAGATACAGCAACTGATCGAGTGATGGATCAGTTAGCTTATTAGCTATAACTATAGTCACAGAGACATCAAAATAATTCACTGGAAAAAGCTGATCAAATATTAAGCAAAGCTGGATCTATATCCAATGAGCCCGTCTACTTTTGCTGAGGCTGTATATATTTTGTAGTTTATGCATGCGCGCTCCACTTCTCTCCCAGTATTTCAGTTTCAGCCTCTGAATCTGATCTCTCTCGAGTATTAAGTTATTACAGTAACTATTATTAAATTTATATGCAACTTAATTTTATGAGTAGTTTCTTGTCGAAATAACTAGTACACTGTCACTTTAGCTTCCATGTAAATTTCACAAAACCATGTGTAATTTTTTTTCAAACGTCATTGTTTCATTGACACACAACGCCGTATTTATGATATACACGCACCATGTAAATTGCTCTCTTAATTATTGGCCTTCTACATATGTTTACAAAATTTCATAATTATTATCCGTGATTCATCTCTCTCTCTCCGTGCCCGGATCTTTGTCAACCTAGCTATACAGTCTCATACCTTTCTTCATTAGATATTCATATCTTGGGATCGCACCAATATTGAGAAAGAGAGAGTACACTTCCCAGTATATTTTTTTATGACAATTAATTGAGTTGATTATACTTTTAGAAAGATGCTTACAATTTCATTATCATCTTTTAAGCATTGTTCTAAAAATCCCCGCCTAGCGTCATTTAGGCCCCGCCTAGGCGCTAGGCGGCTGGCCACCGTCCTAATTAATGCCTAGGCGTTTGAAAATTAAGAAAGAGCACCTAGACCTGCTGAGGCGCCCGTCTAGACCACCTAGACACCTGCCTAGGTTGCAACTCATTTAGATAGAAAATAGATAACTTTATTTTTGCATTTTATTGTTTCCAATAAATTGTAAGAGACTTATTGAACACTTAAATAAACACAGATTATATGTTTGCTCCTTATGTTTTCATTATGTTTCAATACTTCATAATATATATATATGTCATTCTATTTTCTAGTTTTTGGTGAAATTATATATATTTTAAGTATAAACATACACTTATTTACACGAAATACAATAGATTTACTTAAATCTGTTTAGTCCGCTTAGGCTCCGCCTAGGCGCTAGGCCCCAAACCGCCACCCAACTAGTACCTAGCGTCTTTTAAAACCTTGCTTATAAGAGTGAAATATAACAAAGGAGTACACTTCTTAGGCTAAATTAAAAAGCATCAGCATGCTTACCACTAGGGCAACGCAAAACTGTGTTCAGAAACTGCATTTATATATATTACAGTTGGTTGGTTGATTTTTATTTCTAATTTTGTATTGAGTGATTTTTATTCTAATTTTTGTTCTTTTGTTTTCGTAATTATATCTTATGTTTTATGTTTTTGATAAGAAAAGAAATATAGGTTTGTTTTTTATCATTTGTCGTTTATAGTTGATATATGTAACTACTGCTCCTGCATATCTAGCAGTTACTTGACAGTAAATTATTTAAAATAATACCAAATGCAATGAAAGATACGTACAAATCGGAAACCAAATGTTACTCAGCTTTATACATCTTTGTTTGTAACATTTGTGGTAGGGAGCCAGTCTCTCCACTTATGATCACTATTTGAATGTGCTTGATCATCCAGTCTGACCTAGTTATAGCTATGCTCTAGTTTGTGATTTGTTCTGCAAAGTGAATTACTCGTTTGATAACTATTTCGGTTTTTAGTTTTTAATTTTCAATATTTATATTTTTAAAACTGAAAATAGAAACCTGTTTTCAAAATTAATTAAAATAAAAATAGAAAATCAAATTTTGAAAACTTAAGAAACTAGTTTTCAATTTTCATTTGTTAATCAAATAGTAGTTACAAACAAGATTACAGTTTTTAAATTTCAAAAAAATAAAAACAACAATTGAAAACTGAAAATGATTATAAGTACGATTATACTATACCAAATGTTTAAATATCCTTTTTCAAATTATATAAACGACTTTTTAAGCAATATTTTGAGTGTTTTTTATTTATTTATTTCAAACACTTAGTTTTAGTTTAAATAAAATCATGTTATCAAATGTTACTAATTAAGATGTTGATTGAAATATCTTTGAGGGATTTCAAAAGAATTCACTGTGATTCGCTCCGTCAAACCACTACCAATTTTGATCCGAATGTTATACTAATTAGATGTTTGGAGAAATGTCTTTGAAAGGTTGATTTCAAAAGGTTTTTTAGCCAAATAGATTCTGAAATTGAAATAATTTCTCACTTTGGTCTTTAAGATTTGAAATCGATTGGTTTCTAAGTTTGTCCACCATCAATCATTTTGATCATTTCCTAAAAATTTATGTTAAAGGACCAAAATGACAAAAATACCTTCAATTAACAAACAATGGGCCAAAATGATTTAACAAAAATTGAGGGTATTGTTGACATTTTATCCTTATTTAATGGAGATTTTTATAGAATGACAAAAACGATTGATGGTGAACAAACTCATGGACCACTTTTATCGGTTTCAAATCTCATGTATCAAAGTGAAAAGTTATGACAATCTCAAGAGTTATTTAAATAAAAGTCATTTCAAAAGTAAAGGAGAATGTGGGGGACAAAGTTTTGACTTCGTCACGCCACTGCTAGTAGATATTCACCAATTAGCTTAATAAGTTAAGTTTCACTATGCATGTTAACAAAGATGCAGATGAATTTAGTCAAATTTGTTAGAACAATTGATGTGCTTTCCTACCCAACTTCAAATTAATCTCTATCTATTGTAAACTTTAAGAAAAAATGCTAAGGAAGATGGATTAATTACAATCAAACTAATTAATTAGGATCCAGAACCTTGCAATAGGATTAATAAAATAACAAAAAGTAAATCATTTGAAGGATCTTCAGCTATATAAATATGTGCTTGTGGGTCCAGCTAGCTAGGTTTTAGCTGCGAACCAAATCGGGTTAAACACTAGCTTGCTAGGAGTATCTATATGGGCTCAGATGTAGTTCCATTAGTTAACAATCTGATTTCTTATCGGCAAAAACAACTAGCGGTAGTACTGTAGATCGTTGCAGTCCAACCTAACCTATCACATAAACATAACATATATGTGTACATATACGATGTGTGTGTGTGTGCAGGTTGAGTCTGCAACAAGCTAGGGTTAGCTATCTATATAGCTAGGGCTAGGGTTGGTTTCTTTGGTGTCTTCTATCTTCAACTATCTGTCTCTTGTGTAGCTCCTGGTGCCCCGCCTCCTCCCTACCAATCTTCATCAGTCACTTCAAGTTGCACTTTTAAGCACCTGAACCCCTAATCGCCTTAAATCTTCTGCCGCAGCAATTGGCCGAAAAATAGGTTGGTCTACCCATATATTTAAGCCAGCTGCTTCTTCCTCCATAGCTAGGGTTAGCGCTGCAGTAAAGTGTTCTGTGTTTCTCATGGCAATTCTCAATCAACACAGAATTTAAGAGATAATAGGTACCCGCCATGATTATTTAATTGGTTTCAGGTTCAGATTTTTTCTGAAGTCATCAGTCCATGTCTCAGATTGCATATGCATCCAGTCCTATATATGATCTTATAGTTCTTATTTGTTTTTCTCTTAATGTCGATTATCCTAAAACCATTCAAATTATTACGGACCAATTGTATATATGAAATTAGTAAATATTTGAACAAAACATGCCAATTGGGTACATAACTCTAGGTAGCGACCAAGAAATTAGTGTAGTGGGTGAAAGCTCTAAACAGCTATCACATGCACAAAACTCCAAATAACATGAATACAAATCTATCACAAAACACGATATATGCAACGAATCTAAACTGATAACCATACCGTCGTTGCTGAATAACGAAGCCACATAAACTTACATAAGAAAAGATGAGAACTGGTACTTTGTTTCATGAGTAACATATCTAAGACTCATACTGAAGTAAAAAATACTATCACCTTGTAAATCGAAAGTTTTTCAAAATAACTAAAATTGAAAAGAAAAAAAAAATGATTTCACCATGAGTCTTATATCACTTTCTAAATTGAAAGTTAAACCTATTCAATACTAGCCTCACCCATTTCGTCGCCCATTTTAGGGATTCTTTATCTCATTCTTTTCTTCCATTGTCTCTAACCATTCCGGTAGCAATGTTGATCACTTTATGCATAGTGAGTTTTTTCAACTATTACTATATTTTTTTTTAACACGCTTCTCAACTATATTTCTATATTTCGATTTAGGAGTATTTCTAATGGCATTCACTTAAAAACGTGAACTGTTATAGCAGCACTTTCTCTTAAGAAAAACAACTAATAATTTATAGGATTGGGGAAAATATCAATAAACATGACCAATGTTTCTTCGATTACATGCAACCAACTGATC